>CM020063.1:32449716-33678466 GCA_009769605.1 Bucorvus abyssinicus
GTTAAACCAAATGTCATAACCTTATAATATACATTTCATTGAGTTTTCTGGATGTACAGTAAACAGTAACAGTAAACAGTAACAGTCCACCCTCTTGCTTATTACCTTTATAAATTTACTTGAGTACTTTTAACATCATTTATATTGAAATAATATTTAAATGTTGGTTCACTTATGAAGCATTTAAGTCACATGCTGTGCAAAAGCAAAAGTCTTCCCTGTTTTTGGAACAAACTATAAACTTCCATGTTTTTATTTTAGTTTATTCTACCTTTTTTCTTTAGTGTTTTTTATTTTTTTTATTTTCCAAAAGAGTTTTATAGTCTATGAACTCATAGAACAGCATGAACAACAAAAAAATCTGATTTGCTTTTATTATTCAGAAATTCTTAACATCTTATAGAAGCATATAAGTGAAAATATTTTTTTACTATATCAGGCACTCATTAATCCCATTTCATATTTATACTGATGTATTTATTTCAACTTTAAAATTAGAAATGTTAATTATGAACCCATTTAAAAGAGGTAAAAGGTAATTTTTTATTACTGTCTTATAAAGACGTTCTTAAGCTAAGAAGTTTATTAATTTAAAAGCCGTTACAAGATGCAGAGTAGAGAGTAAGTTATATGAACCTGTAACTGAAAACTTTAATGCTCACTAAAACTATGCAAGCTGGAAAAGAAAGGGTCTAAGTTCAAACACCTTTTTCATCATGGCTTGGCTTCGTGGACGAAGATTTGGGGAGGGCTTTGCCCACGCTTATTGCAAGCGCGTTGATGGCTGAAAAGGCCAATGCGGGATAGGCAAGACCGGTTGCAAAGAGCACACCGGAGGGTCTCCTTGGGTGGTATAGTCGAGGCACGGTTCTTTCTGCGCTGTCTTTTCTCCTCGAGACTGATTCTACGCGTGCTCTCAAAGGAGACAGCAGCTTTATGTATGGTGTGTCTCCAAATCTCCCGATTGGAGGCCAGGGTGGACCACTGATGGTGGTCAATATGGCCTAGGCTGAGGTGTTGTTTCAGGGAGTCCTTATATCTCCTCTTTGGAGCTCTTCTCTTGTGGCAGCCGGTGGCAAGTTCACCATAGAACACGATCTTAGGGAGGCGGTGATCCGCCATCCTGGAGACGTGCCCTGCCCAACGCAGCTGCCTTTTCAGCAACATGGCTTCAATACTGGTGACGTCTGCCTGTTCAAGGACAGCAACGTTAGTCACGTAGTCAGTCCAGTGGATGTTTAGGATTGTGCGGAGGCAGCGCTGATGGAAGCGTTCGAGGAGTCGCAGATGGTGGCGGTAGATGACCCATGATTCAGACCCGTACAGAAGAGTAGGCAGTACCACGGCTCTGTAGACACTGCTCTTTGTACTTTTCTTCAGGTGTTTATTGCACCAGACTCTTTTATGGAGTTTTCCGAAAGCTCTGTTTGCCTTTGCTATTCTGTTGTCTATCTCTTTGTCGATCGTGGCATCTGAGGAGATGATGCTACCCAGAGAGCTGAACTGCTGGACTGACTGAAGCTCTGACTCGCCAATGGTGATGTGGGGATGATGGTAATCATCTTGTGGTGCTGGTTGGTAGAGAACTACTGTCTTCTTCAAGCTGACTTCTAGCCCAAAAAGCTCAGCCGCCTCTGCAAAGCAGGATGTTAAGCGCTGCAGAGCTGCTTCTGTGTGGGCAACAAGGGCGGCATCGTCAGCAAAAAGCAGCTCGCGGACAAGGTGATTCAGGGTCTTGGTGTGGGCCTTCAGTCGCCTTAGGTTGAAAAGGCTCCCATCGGTACGATATCGGATATAAATGCCGTCTTGTTCGTCGAGGTCTGCCGTGGCCCTTTGGAGCATCATGCTGAAGAAAACTGTGAATAAAGTTGGTGCGAGAACGCAACCTTGTTTCACACCATTAGCTATTGGGAAGGGCTCAGAGAGTGCATCGCCATATCTGGCTTGGCCGCCCTGCCCCTCATGTAACAGGATAATCATTTTGAGGAACTTGGGGGGACATCCTAATCGTTCCAAGATCTGCCACAGACCTTTTCTGCTCACAGTGTCAAAGGCTTTGGTGAGATCAACAAAAGTTACATAGAGACCCTTGTTCTGTTCACTACACTTCTCTTGCAGTTGTCTGAGAATGAACACCATATCTGTGGTACTTCTGTTGGCTCTGAAACCACACGGACTTTCAGGTAGAAGTTCTTCTGCGATAGCGGGTACCAATCTGTTGAATAGTGTTCTTGTGAGAATTTTTCCAGCAATGGAGAGCAGAGTTATGCCTCGGTAGTTTGAGCAGTCTGACTTTACTCCTTTTTTCTTGTACAGGGTGATGATGATTGCATCACGGAGATCTGGTGGTAGTTTGCCTTGTTCCCAACAGCGCACAACTAGCTCGTGAAATTTAGCATGGAGCGTTTGGCCTCCATGTTTCCAGATTTCAGGCGGGATTCCGTCGACCCCAGCTGCCTTGCCAGTTTTCATCTGCTGTATGGCCTTAAGGGTCTCTCCCATAGTAGGGGCTATATCCAATTCATTTTTCACCGTTTGTTTTGGGATGAGCTGGATTCCTGAGTCTTGGACTACACGGTGGGCACTGAAGAGAGTTTGAAAGTGTTCAGACCATCGATTCAGGATGGAGGTTTTATCTGTGAGAAGCGTTTGGCCATCTACGCTGAGTAGGGGGCTTTGAACTTGGTGTGTGGGTCCGTACACTGCTTTCAGAGCCTCATAGAATCCTCTGTGGTCACCCAAATCTGCGCATAGTTGAGTCTTTTCTGCTAGGTTGAGCCACCACTTGTTCTGGATGTCTCGAAGTTTCTGTTGGAGTTTACTGCATGCAAGACGAAAGGCTGCTTTTCTTACATGGCAAGATGGCTGAGCGAGGTGTGCTTGGTGAGCAGATCTCTTCTTTGCCAGCAATTCCTGGATCTCTGGATTGTTTTCATCAAACCAGTCTTTGTTTTTCTTTGTGGAGAACCCTAAGAATTCTTCGGAGGACTGCAGGATGCTATTTTTAATATGTTGCCAAAGCGCTTCAGGAGAAGAGTCTATGGGATGGTCTTCAAGCCTAGTTTGAAGGTTTGCCTGGAAGCTGTCTCTCACTGCAGCTGTTTGAAGATTGTTAACTTGGAGCCTCCTCCTCAGAATGCCGCCCCTCTTAGGTTTGGGCTTAAAATGGAGGTTAAGTTTGCAGCGCACAAGGCGGTGGTCTGTTTGACATTCTGCACTAGGCATCACTCGGGTGTGACAGACATCGCGAACATTTCTCTGGCGCACTAAGATAGAGTCAATGAGGTGCCAGTGTTTAGATCGAGGATGCATCCAGGTTGTCTTCAGGCTGTCTTTCTGCTGGAAGGTAGTGTTGGTGATGGTAAGCTGCTGCTCAGCACAAAACTCTAGCCAGAGGCGACCGTTGTCATTGCAGTTTCCAACTCCATGCTTGCCTAGTACTCCTTTCCAGGCTTCAGAGTTCTTACCTACTCGGGCGTTGAAGTCACCAAGGATTATGATCTTATCATCCGCAGGAACCTTTTGAGTAAGGCGGCGCAGATCGGTGTAGAATTTGTCTTTTTCTGTAGGGTCAGCTTGGAGAGTTGGGGCATATATGCTGAAGAGAACAACATGTTGCTTGTTGTGTAGCGGGAGGCGTAAGGAGATAATGCGATCGGAATGACCTGTTGGCAAATTTTCAAGTTTAGAGGCGATGGAGTTTTTAATCATGAAGCCAACTCCGGAATGATGACTTTCGGTTTTGGGTTTGCCTGACCAATACAGTGTGTAGCCGGCACCATGTGCTTGAAGGCTGCCTTCCTCATGAAGGCGAACTTCACTGAGAGCAGCAATGTCGATGTTGAGTCGTGACAGTTCGTGAGCAATTATAGCAGAACGGCATTCAGGACGCCCACTGTCTGCTGTATCGAGCATGGTTCTGATGTTCCAACATGCGAGTGTCAATCTGGACACACCTTTGGAGGCAGGTGTATGCCTTTGTCTCTTTGGTTGACCGCAACAGAAGATGCCTGTTGGCCGCGGCTAGCCAACCGGATTGGAAGGGGAGATGAGCTTTGGTTAGGCCACCTTTTCTAGGCCCCTCTCCGTGTGGAGCAAGCAGTGCTCTCCTTGAAAAAGGCTGCTTGGTCATTCAGGATGCTGCCAAACGAGACGGTCATCTCCCGGGTCAGTCTCAAGCGACCAATGTCCTGAACCGCCTGCATGCAGGCTTGGGTCTGCGGCTTCCAGTGACATCTTTCCACCTGCCGTTTTGTCCCTTGCCTGTCGCTACAGGGCTTTGCAAACATGAGTACACCCTTCAAGCCTGCACAGTGGATTTTTTAGGTGAGGCGCGGTGTGCGCGAGACTGGCCCCACCCTTTACACCTGAGGTTCATCTGCCAGGGTCTAGCAAGCTTGGACAGTGACAGCGAAGTCCTCAGGTTGTAGGTTTGGTTAGAGTATCCTTCTCTTAGATGGATGGCCTTACAGGGCTAAACGAGCTTCATCTGCCCGGGTTTGCAGTTAGAGTTGTCCTTCTCCTAGGATGGTTGCCCGAAGGCTAGTGAGCCCATCCTGCTCGTGGACACACTTTGTCTGACCCTTCAGTTGAGACCTGTCAGGCTTGGGAGACCCTATCGGAGGCATATGCCACCACCAGCATAGCTCTCAACTTCGCAAGGGCACACAAGCTCTTTCCCCACGGCAAGGGGGTGCCCGTGAAAGAGAAACACCTTTTTACATGTAACTGAAAATGCCAGTTCTGTTGCTTTTTCTTGAAGTAGAATTATTGAGAACACAGAGTAGAGAGAGCAGTAGTGGAAGAAAGGGATGAAGGAAAAAATGCCTGTGCTGGAATTGAAAAACAAATATCATATTAAGGTCTACTATTTGGCTAATTTGGTGTTTAGGATTTGTAGCAGCTTTGAGTTAGCTGTTAGCAGCTGTGACAATAATCAAAACAAAGAGTCATTTAAATAAGTTCGCAATTAAAACAGACAAATTTGATTACCGAGTCCATCTGTTTGTCAGAGAAGTATTCCACATTGCACTTACTCTGTAATTTTGCCTATACCATTTTTAAATATTGTAAGCATTGGAACTTTAACAACTGCTGTTGGTCATTATTTCACAGATAAAGAGGCAAATCATCTCATCTTTCTGTGTGTAACATACTTTTACTAATCTTTGATTATGTTCAGATTTTTTAAAACATTTTACGACAATAATTTTTGAAAAATCAATCTAGTATATGAGCAATTCTATGGGAAAACAGGGAGGATTGGATTTGTCAAACTCAGTGCTCTCTGCTGTGAAGAAAACTCGTACTAGTCAAGAACAGAATCCGGGTTTAAAAGAAATGTTAAAGAAAATAAATAACTTTTATTAACACAGAATTAAAAAGTATTCCTTAGTAGTTTTACCCTTGATCCCACAAAAACTCATTGTGGTGATGTGACCTCTCCCATTTTTCATCATTTTTATTTGAGTAGAAAATAGGGGGTATGAGGAAGAGAGGTATAATCAGGTATATGTTTTAAAATATTTTTACTTGGAGAGAAAAAAAAAAAAACCCTACAATTCAAAAATCATGCAGAAGTTATTTAGACATATAATTTCATGGATTTAAGAATAAGACATTAAGATACTATTTGAAAAGTATTTTCAAAAAAAACCAATCAAACCAGATCAGGATCAATAGGTTATTGAAACTTCTCCATACTACTGAAAATCTTGTCACTCTGTGACAAGCCTTGCTTCAGCTTTGTTGTTGTAAAATGTCATATTGCGCAAATCAGACAGATGTGTGTAGATGATTTGGAAAAGAGGGGTGGTTCATTGTTTTGATAGAAAACTGATTTTTTTCAGCTGTGCTTGTGTGTATTTGGCTTTTGTTTTCTATCAATAATTAAGAAACAGGACATTTTCCCTGCAGTGGTCTATCGGACTGCTATTTTTTTATCAGACATTTGCCAGCTCTGAATTGTGAAGTCATGGAGAAAAAAAATTGTATTTTACATGGGTTAGGGTATTCAATGATAATCATGTAAATCCTAAGACAGTTAAATGAGTCTGACTGTCTCTGCATCCTTCAATGCTGAATACCTCATAATCACATAAGAAGTACAGATTACTAATGCTTACTGAGAATAGGCATCATCATGGGAGAAATTCTTTCTCCCAGCTCTTCATCAAAATCCTCATATAAAAAATAGAGACACATAATCAGTCATAAATTTTTTACTGATTGTTTAAACATAGAATACTATTTTACTTATACCAACTATAATTTTAAGGTACATGGATATCATGTAAAACAGAATTTAGAAAACTGAGAGTAGCACATCTAGTACAGTTTATCTGCTCCCCTTTCTATACTACTATCTTCTCTGTAGTAATCCAAATTCCACATCTGTGCAAGTGGGTCCTTCTCACAGTTCATTAAGTCTGAATCACCTCTTTTTTTGTGAAGAAAGATTGCTATCTCTTGATAACAATTCAAGTGAGCTAATAGGTGATGTCAAAACTGGAGTCATCCTGGTCTGCAGTGATCACACACTGGTCGATATCACAGTCCTGAGGGATATGGGTCAGGCAAAGAATAAGTATTTTAGGAAAGCAGAATTCCAGCTCTTTTTAGTCAATAGGACCCCCTGGAAAACTGTCCTCAGGGAGAAGGGAGCAGAACAGAGCTGGCAGATCTTTAAGGACACTTTCCATAGAGTGCAAGAACTGTTGATCCCCAGGTGTAAGAAATCAGGCAAAGAAGGCGGAGACTGGCACAAATGAGTCAAGACCTTCTGGTGTAATTAAAGGGCAAGAAGGAACTGCACAGGCAGTGGAAGCAGGGACAGGTATCCTGGGAAGAACACAGGGACACTGCCCAGTTGAGTAGGGATGGGATCAGGAAGGCCAAGGCACAGGTGGAGCTGGACTTGTCAAGGAACATAAAGAATAAGAAGGGCTTCTACAGGTATGTAAGCCAGAAAAGAAGGGTCAAAGAAAGCATACCCCCTCTGTTGAACTGGTTACAACAGGCAAGAAGGATGAGGTACTCAACAACATTTTTGTCTCAGTCTTCACTGACAACATCTCTTCTCACACCTCTTCAGTGAACGGATCACAAGACAGGGACGGGAGGAACAAAGTCCTTCCAACTGTAAGAGAAGATGAGGTTTGTGATCACCTGAGGAACTGAACACCGAAGTCCATGGGACCTGATGAGATAAATCCTAGAGTCCTGAGCGAATTGGCCAATGTAGTTGTCAAGCCACTCTCCATGATATTTGAAAAGTCCTCGCAGTTGGGTGAAGTCCCTGGTGACTGGAAAAAGGGGGAACGTTGCATCCATTTCTAAACATGGTAGAAAGGAGGACTCTAAGAACTACTGACCTGTCAACTTCCTCTCTGTGCCTGGGAAGATCATGGAACAGATCTTCCTAGATGCTCTGCTAAGGCACATGAAAGACAGGGAGGTGACTGGAGACAGCCAACATGGCTTCACCAAGGGCAAGTCCTGTCTGATCAACCTAGTGGCCTTCTATGCTGGAGTGGCTACATCAGTAGACAAAGGATGAGCTATGGATGTCAACTCCCTGGAATTCTGTAAGGCCTTTGACATTGTCTCCCAAAACATCCTTCTCTTTAAATTGGAGAGATGTGGTTTTGATGGCTGGACTATCTGGTGGAGAAGGAATGGCACGGATAGTTGCACTCAGAGTGTAGTGGTTTATGGTTTGATATCCAGATGAAGGAGACCAGTGACAAGTGGTGTCCCTCAGGGGTCCATACTGGTATCAGTGCTGTTTAACATCTTCATGAATGATAGAGACAGTGGGATCGAGTGCACCCTCAGAAGTTTGCAGATGACACTAACCTGAGTGGTGCGGTTGACACACCTGAGGGATGGGATGGCATCCAAATGGACCTGGACAAGCTTGAGAAATAAATCCATTTGTGAGTGTCATGAGGTTCAACACGGCCAACTGCAAAGTCTTGCAACTAGGTTAGAGTAATTCCTGGTACCAATACAGGCAGGGGGGTGAAGAGATTGAGAGCAGAAGTGCCCAGGAGTAGTTGGGGGTACTTGTGAACAAAAAGCTAGAGTTTTCAGTACAGGTGTCCTGGGTTAGAAGAAGAAAAAATAGTTTGATTAGAAAACTGGTTTGTTTTAGTATGACCAATCGTGATGTATTCCTCCCATTTACGTTCGCACATCTCATTGGTTGCGAAAACTTCGGCGAGCTCTCCATCCCTTTAAAAGCCACACACCACCTGGCACTTCCCGGGGCTGGCTCTGGGGCTTGCATTTCCAGGAGCTTTGCTCTTGGCTTGCTCTCGCTCGGGGTTTTTGCTTTCTTTCAATGTGCCAGTGCCCATCCCATCTCTGCCTTTTCTCCCAGTCGGCTGAGGTCTGCCTTGCCTCTTTCACCAGTGCCTGGACCTGTTCAGATTGTCGCTACTCAATCCCTAGTGCTACACAGGAATATCTTTGTCACTACTGAGCATGGCTGCTTCATCCCTGCTGGCACTGCCGGTTCTGCCACTGTTCTCTAACACCCACAACTTAACAGCTCGGCTCGGATCGGCTCAGCTTCTGCTTACACGCGGCATCACTATATTTGCTTCCAGCCGCCGCGGCTTTGCTCCACTCCCGCAAATCCGCCGACCACGTGGCTACTGACATTTTGAAACTGCTTGGTACTGTTTTTGGTTTTTTGGTGGTGGTGGTGGGTTTTTTTTTTCCTTTCGCTTTTGTTTTCCCTAACCGCATTTAACCCTTACTATTCCAAATTTCCAATCTCATATAAACCTGTTAATATTTCATTTGTTTTTCTGTATATAATATTTTTCTAGCACTATTGAACTTGTTTTAGTTCCCCAAAATTAAGAGGTCTCACAAATTTTTCTGTCTTCTTACCTCTGCTTTTAACCCTTCCTCTCCTGGAATGGGAGGGAGATTAAATAGAGAGAGAAAGCACTCATCTCGTGATTGGTGTACCTCAGCCAATTGGTGACAACAGGAAAGACTTGGAGCTGTTAGAGGAGGGCCACAAAAATGATCACTTCTCCTGTGAAGAAAATCTGAGAGTGTTGGGATTGTTTAGCCTGAAGAAAAGAAGGCTCTGGGGAGACCTTATTGCAGCATTTCAGTACCCAAAGGGGGCTTGTAAGAAGGATGGAAAACTGATGCCTTTGTCCATTTCTGTTTCACTTTCCCTATGTGTTCTCATACAAACCATCGTCCTTGATTTCTGCATTTTACATATCACGCACCAAACATGTTTACTTCTAACAGAAAAAAATGTTTCTGTAGAGATAGGTGTCACCGGTTGGCTTAGGCAAGCCAATCACGGGGATATGTCCTCTTCTATCCCTAAAACTCCTCTCCCCTGCACCGGGAGAGAAAGGGTTAAAAAGCAGAGATAGGAAAAGGAAGAAGATTTTGTGAGACCTCTGAACATTTGGAAAAACTGAAACAAAGTTTAATAACACCAGAACAAAATCTATTATATGCAGGGAAAAACCAATGCAATATTGGAGGGTTTGTACGGGATGGAGCAGTGAGGGTTAAACGCGGGTGAGGGAAGGAACAATACCGCAGCAGTGTCCAGGATGGCGCCAGCCACGTGGGCTCTCGTGGAGCGGAACAAAGGAGCCGCGGCTGTTACGAACGCTGGTATCCCGCGTGCAAACCACGAGCTACGCTGTTCCTACTGGTCTAGTCGTGCGGGTTGAAGGAAGAAAAGCAGCAAAAAGCGGCGGCGCTGGCAGCAGGGAGAAGGCAGCCCTGAGGCGCAGCGCCTCCAGTGGCGAGGGGTCTGTCCCAGGCGGCGCGGGGGGTTTCCTCGGTGACGGCTCCGCTCTGGCAGCGCAGGGTGCTGTAGCCGCAAGCAGGCAAGCAGGCAGGCAAGCAGGCAGGCAAGTAGGCAGGCAGGAAAGCGAGTTCCTCTGGAGGTTCGAGCCGAGGAGACACAGCCTGTAAGGTCCTCGAAGCCAAACCACGAGCCTGGAAAAGCCTTTTCCCGGAGAGAAGCTGCAAGTCCGTGGTGCCCCTTGGAGTGCAAAGCAGGAAGTGTACGGGACGCCATCCAAGCGCAAAAGCCCCAGCAAACGCGATACACGCCTCTTAAAGAGAAAGAGACGCTCGCGAAAAACTTTTACAACCAATGAGAGGTGCTAAACATAACATGGGAGGGAATAGTCCAATTGGTCAGTTTAAAAGAAATCTTCCAAACAGAAGAACTGGTTTTTTTACCTCAAATTGGGACAATAAGGAACATTTTTCATTGCACGATAAAGAGTTCCAGAGATTAGGAGAGCTCTAAACTACTTTTTCAAAAGGCTTATTGTAACTCCTAAATATATGTGCATGTAACTGTATATATATAAATATATATACACATACATATATATGCTTATGTTTAAAAGTGAGGAAATTAGGCATCCCTGCGGTAGGAGTATTTGGAGGACTGTTAGAATCAGGCCAGCGTTAAGTTTTAAAATCAAACTTTACAGGACTACCACATACTTTGGACTAAGAGTTTTTGCCTTACACACTACCAATAGTCATTACAGTAGTGAGTCTTTAACAATCACATTCTTCATCAGTTAGTGGACAACACCATGGAACTGGAATCATCTGGTTTACTGATGTGGTCATTGATGATCTTAGTTGTCAGGCTGCGGACACCACATGCTGCAAGATGCCTAAATGGTGTTACCATAGAAGGCTGCAGCAGGTGTCTTATCCTCTTGGTCTTTTGTATTTTTTCCTCACTTTGACACTGATTGTTTACTGAGAGGAAAAATCCTAACCTTTGGTTTTCCTACTTCCATGGCTATGTTTTTCAATGACCTGTAATTAATCATCAATGAATTGTTTATGGTCAACAGTTTCCAAATTGTACCCATATTTTCAAGGTCTTTGCACCTATCTTCCATTTAAAATAGATATCAATGAATCAAAGAATCATAGCGTGGTCTGGGTTGGAAGGGATCTTTAAAGATCATCTAGTCTAACCCTCCCTGTCATGGGCAAGGACATCTTTTGCAGATTAGGTTGCTCAAGGCCCCATCCTACCTGAGCTTGAACACTTCCAATGGTGGAGCACCCACAACTTCTCTAGCTGCTTGTAATAATGTCTCACCACTGTATTGTGGTTTAGGATTTCGGCTTCAGGAGAAGGAACACCAACCCCCCCCAACTCACCCCCAGTTTACATGCAAAAAGAGGTAGCGTGGGGGAAGGGTACATGCTACCCTGTAGCTGGTGTTATGATGAAATGCAGTCTCGGCTCCAACTTCGTGCCTGCCCCCTGGACTCAAGCCATGTCAATCAACACCTCTTTGACTAACACTATAAAAAAAGGAGAGCACGCTACTTCTGTTGACAGACATTTTTTTTCAGTTCAGAGAGATCTCCGGAAGCGGTCACCTCAGCAACGAAAACTTATCTTCACTACACTGTGACAGTAAAGATCTTCTGATGGCAGGTAGACTTTTTACTTTGCTGATTACTGGCTGGGGGTGGAAAGAAGAAGGCATTGGGAGGCAGGAAACCTGGAGTCCACCCCAACCCTGCACAGAGAGTAACTGCTGGTGAGGAAGGAGAAGAAGGGTCAAAGTGCTGAGAATGAAGGCCCCACTGGAATGTGGAGAGAGACCCAGAACGTCCCCTGGAAATCCGGTGACTCTTAAGTTTTGCAGCCAGGCTGGCACAATACTGGATCCATCGGCCCAAGGGATGTGCACCCGCCTCCACACATGGAAAGGAAGATTGTTCCAAAATAAATCAACTTGGAACTTAATGCAAAAGGTTAAAAGAACTGCACCTTTCCACTCCTGTTTTCCCCCACACCTACCTCTGGCTCAGACCACAAGTGAGGGTTCATAGTAAGTTGGGGGGTGGTGGAGTGGGAGAAGGAATTTATCTATTTATGTATTTAAGATCACTGTTCTCTCTTTCTTTCTGTCTTACCCGAATTTAAGTAGTGGTTTGTGGTTCTCATTGGGTTTTTTTTAATTAAATTATATTTCATTTCCCCCCTATTGAAGCCTGCTTTTCTTTGCCCGCAGCCATGAGTGGTGTGTAAAGCCCTCCATTCATTTTCAACTCAAACACTTCAGTTTCTTTTGTTTACCTCTTAGAGGAGATAAACTTCCCCTGAGAGCAAATTGTCGCTTTTGCTGCCTTTTGGTTTTTTCAAATGGTGACACATCCTTTTTGTAAAAACTTTCATCCTAAGGCCCTACCTAAATTTGCCATCTTTCAGTTTAAAATAGTCATCCCTTCTCTCTACAGACTCTACTAAACGTCCCTGTCTGTCTATTTTATAAGCCTCCTTTATATATTTAAAGGCCACAATAAGGTCTTCCTGGAGCCTTCTCTACTCAAGGTTGAACAGCCTCAACTCTCAAGCTTTTTTTTTCATAGCAGAGGTGTTCCAGCCCTCAGATCATTCTTGTGGCTCGTCTCTGGATCCATGCTGGCAGGTCCATGTCTTTCTTGAACTTGGGACCCCAGAGCTGGATGCAACACTCCAAGTGAAGTCTCACGAGAGTGTAATAGAGAGGCAGAATTATGTCCCTTGACCTGCTGGCCATGCTTCTCTTGATGGAACCCAGGATACAATTGGCTTTCTGGGTTGCAAGAGCACAATGATGGCTGTTGTCCAGTTTTTCATTCACTATTATCCCTGGGTCCCTCTCTGCAGGGCTGCTCTCAGCTTTTATTGATATTGGGCACTGCCTCAACCCATTTTCAGGACCTTGCACTTGGCCTTGCTGAACTTCATGAGGTTCAAGCCTGTAATATCAATAATACTGCTGTAACATCATATCAATAATTTTGTCTGTAATATAGTTTCAAGCTGTCATTCACCTAGCATGTTCTCATAACAAGTTGGTAACAAGCCTGATAGGGTAGGACTAGGTCCCTGCACAATTAGCATAGGACATAGATAACATTATATCTGTGATTGCTACTAGCAATGACAACTGTTAGTGTGCCACTGGATACAAAACTGCTCTACACAGTTATGCTACATGTCGCCGGTTGGCTGAGGCAAGCCAATCACGGGGACGTGCCCTTTCCTATCCCTGAACCTCTCTCCTCCGGGAGAGAAAAAGGGTTAAAAAGCAGAGATACGAAAAGGAAAAGAAAGATTTTGTGAGACCTCTGAACATTTGGAAAACTGAAACAAACTTTATTAAAACTAGAACAAAATATATAATATGCAGGAAAAAACCAATGCAAAATCTGAGGGTTTGTACAGGATGGAAAGGCGAGGGTTAAACGCGAGAAAAGAGAGAAAGGGGGACGGTATCACGTGGAGTCCAAAAATGGCACCGGCCACGTGCGCGCTTTCGTGGAGTAAACAAAGAGAAAACCGCGGCTGTTACAAACGCGGGGCTCCAACATGCAAAGCACTGTTCCTACCAGTTCTCGTCGTGCAGTTTGTAGAAGCGAAGCAGCAAGAAGCGGCAGTGCTGGCAGCAGAGAGGGTACGGCGTTACAGCAGCAGGCAAAGAGTAGCCTCCGAGCGCGGGTCTCCAGGCGGCGCGAGCAGTCTGTCCCAGGTGGCGCGGCGGGGGCTTCCCCGGCGCACAGCTTCGCTCCACTCTGGCAGCGCGGGGGAGCCGTAGCCGCAAGTCTGGAGAAAGCCTCTTCCCCGGAGCGAAGCTGCAAGGTTTGCAGCGCCTCTCGCAGCACAGAGCTGGTAGTGTCCGGAGAGAGAGAAGACCCGAAAAGCTGAGAAAGCCAAAAAAGCCACAAAAGCCCCTGAGCCTGCGGCTCTTAAAGGAACAGTATGCTCGCGAGAAACTTTCTCAGCCAATGAGATGTGCGATCGTAGCATGGAAGGGAATAGTCCAATTGGTCAGTTTAAAACAAAAGCTTTCAAGCAGGTTTTTTTTTCCTTCAAACTGCCACATTCCACCGCTTTATTCCATACCATGTACGTTATGTGCATCTCATTTACATTGTATTATACAGGAATTAACAGCATGAGACTCTCGTTCAGGGTGTTTCAGCCAGGGTTAACTTCCCCTGGGGTACACAGTGGACTTCACCATCCTCCTGCATTACCCACCAGGTGTGTCCAGGACCTTGGGCTGAGGCAACACCACGGATGGGTCTGTCTGGGGTTGCAGCAGGGGAAAACCAGACAGCTTTTCCCAGCAGATTACTTTCACATACCACAGGGACTCTATCCCCCTCTATGGTATGTAAAAGGTCTGATTGGGCAGGGCCGGCTCAATTGATTGATCCCCTCGTGTTCACTTGCCAGGTGGCTTCTGCCAGATGTTTATCCCAGTTTCTGAAAGTTCCACCACCCAATGCCTTCAGGGTGGTTTTCAGCAAGCCGTTATAGCGTTCTATTTTACCGGAGGCTGGTGCATGGTACGGAATGTGATAAATCCATTCGATACCATGTTCCTTGCCCAATTGGCCACCAGATTGTTTTTGAAATGAGTCCCATTATCAGACTCAATTCTTCCTGGAGTGCCGTGCCGCCACAAAATCTGCCTTTCAAGGCCCAGAATAGTATTACGGGCGGTGGCATGAAGCACGGAATAGGTTTAAAGCCATCCAGTGCTTGCTTCAACCATTGTCAGAACATAGCACTTACCCTGGCGAGTTCGAGGGAGAGTGATGTAATCAATCTGCCAGGCCTCTCCATACTTATACTTTGACCACCGTCCACTGTACCATAAAGGTTTTAACCTTTTGGACTGTTTAATTGCAGCACAAATCTTACAGTCATGGATAACCTGGGTAATTGCATCCATGGTTAAATCCACCCCTCGGTCACGAGCCCATCGATAGGTTGCATCTCTTCCCTGGTGACCGGAAGAGTCATGGGCCCACCGAGCAAGGAACAGTTCACCTTTGTGTTCCCAGTCCAGATCTATCTGGAACACTCTGGCTGCTTTGTCCACTTGGTGGTTATTTCTATGTTCCTCAGTGGCTCTGCTTTTTGGGACATGGGCATCTACGTGCCTTACCTTTACAACTAACCTTTTCAGCCGGGCAGCAATATCTTGCCACAGAGTGGCAGCCCAAATAGGCTTACCTTTACGCTGCCAATTGTCTTTCTGCCACCTCTCCAGCCATCCCCACAAGGCATTTGCCACCATCCAGGAGTCTGTATACAGGTACAGCCGTGGCCAGTTCTCCCTTTCAGCAACATCCATGGCCAGCTGGATGGCTTTGACCTCTGCAAATTGACTCGATTCACCTTCTCCTTCCGCTGCTTCTGCAACTCGGCGCACAGGACTCCATACGGCAGCTTTCCACTTCCGTTGGTTTCCTATGAGGCGGCAGGATCCATCGGTGAAGAGAGCATATTTCTTCTCCTGGTCCGAGAGGTCGTTATATGGGGGTGCTTCATCGGTACGAGTGACTGTCTCGTTCGGTGGCATCCCAAAATCTTCTCCTGCAGGCCAGTCTGTAATGGCTTCCACAATTCCTGGGCGACCAGAGTTACCTATCCTAGCTCTCTGTACAATTAGGGCGGTCCACTTACTCCAGGTAGCATCTGTGACATGGTGGGTAGATGCTATCTTCCCTTTGAACATCCAGCCTAGGACTGGCAGTCGAGGGACTAGGAGGAGCTGTGCTTCAGTGCCAATTACTTCTGAGGCAGCTCGAACTCCCTCATAGGCAGCCAATATCTCCTGCTCAGTGGCAGTATAATTGGCCTCTGAGCCTTTATATCCACGACTCCAAAATCCTAGGGGACGACCACGGGTTTCTCCTGGTGCCTTCTGCCAAAGGCTCCAGGTAGGACCACAGTCCCCAGCTGAAGTGTACAGAATGTTTTTAATCTCTGGTCCTGTTCGCATAGGTCCCAGGGCCATAGCATGTGCTATTTCCCTTTTGATTAATTCAAAGGCATGTTGTTGGTCAGAGCCCCATGTGAAATCATTCTTCTTCCGGGTAACAGTATAGAGAGGTTTAACAATCTGGCTATACCCGGGAATGTGCATTCTCCAGAAGCCTATGACTCCTAAGAAAGACTGTGTTTCTTTCTTGTTGGTAGGCGGAGACATAGCTGTGATCTTGTTGATCACATCTGTGGGGATGTGGCGGCGTCCATCCTACCACTTAACCCCCAAGAACTGGATCTCTCGGGCAGGTCCCTTGACCTTACTTCTCTTAATGGAGAAACCAGCATCCACCAAAATGCGGATTATCTTCCTACCTTTCTCATAGACTTCTTCTGCGGTATCACCCCATACAATGATGTCATCGATGTACTGAAGATGTTCAGGAGCACCACCTTTCTCCAGGGTAGCCTGGATCAGTCCATGGCAGATGGTCGGGCTGTGCTTCCACCCCTGGGGCAATCGATTCCAGGTATACTGGATACCCCTCCAGGTGAAGGCAAACTGTGGCCTACACTCTGGTGCTATGGGAATGGAAAAGAAAGCGTTAGCAATGTCTATCATGGCACACCACTTTGCTGTCTTGGACTCCAGTTCGTACTGAAGCTCCAAGATATCAGGAACAGCAGCACTCATCGGTGGTGTCACTTCGTTCAGCCCACGATAATCCACTGTCAGTCTCCATTCCCCGTTGGTCTTCTGCACAGGCCATATAGGACTGTTGAAAGGTGAGCGAGCTCTACTGATGACATCTTGTCTCTCCAACTCTCGAATCATTTTCTCTATGGGGCACAGAGAGTCTCGGTTGGTGTGGTATTGCCGGCGGTGAACTGTGGAGGATGCAGTAGGCAACTTTTGATCTTCCACCTTCATTCTGCTAACAACAAAAGGGTCATCCGAAAGTTCGGCCGATGTGGACAACCGGATAATGCCATCGGCTCCCACGGTTGCTATCCCAAAGGCCCATTTATAACCTTTCGGGTCCTTAAAATGCCCTTTCCGGAGGAAGTCTATGCCTAAAATGCATGGAGCATCGGGGCCAGTCACAATTCGGTGAGTTTCCCAGCTATGTCCAGTGAGGCTTGCCTCAGCTTCTACCAAGGTAAGCTCTTGTGATCCTCCTGTTACACCGGAGATCGTGACAGACTCAGTTCCTCGATGATCCGATGGTAGCAAGGTACACTGGGCGCCTGTATCTACCAGGGCCTTGTACCTCTGTGGTTCTAATGTGCCAGGCCATCGAATCCACACAGTACAGTATACTCTGTTATCCCTTTCCTCCACCTGGCTAGAGGCAGGGCCCCTCTAATGCCTAGGGTGTGGTCCACAGTCAGTGGAAGGGTCTATCCGGATTGTGGTACCTTCTTCATAGGAGTTTCTCCTTGGGCTGCAGCACTGTTCGCCAAAGACTGGAGCGACAATTCTTCGATTGCAGTCGTCATGTTGGTGTGGTCTGCTCTGCAGCTCATGTGCTGGTACCCCGTGGTTAGCGGCAGGTTGTTGTTCCCATCTCCTCGTGTCTTCACGACCTCTCGAGCAGCACTGGCGGTCACATCATGGCCTATCCTGTCTGTTGCGGATTGCTCTGGGAGGGTGATTTCTCCTAACAGCTGACACATGGGTATATACAGGAGAGGAAATGGTTCTTTGTTCTAACCTATTAATAAAGTCCAATATTTTCTCTGTCATTTTGTCTGTCACTTTCTCCACTGCTGCAATGAAGGCAGAGGTATGAGAAAGACTGTCCTCATACTGGCGAATCCTATTAGACACGTGTTCTATGGTGAGTGGCCGATTTTCACCCGGTCTTTCCCACAGCATTGTGGCCAATGTATGGGCATATGACTGGGGTGCACTCTGCACAAATTTGCGCAGCAAAGGCTCATTACTGTGCACGTGGTCCGGGTTGACATTAACATTCCAGTCACCATAGATGACCTCTTTCATAGCCAGCTCTCTCAGGTAGTTAATACCTTTGCTCAGGACAGTCCATTTAGTAGGGCGGCATTCCATGTCATCTCTGAAGGGGTATCTGCCCTTCACAGCAGCCAGAAGCCGTTTCCAGAGACTGCGCTTTTTTGCCTTTTTGCCAATTGCCCTATCAATAACTCCTTCCCGGGCCACGTTTCCCAGCTGCCTGGCTTCTTTACTGGTTATATCAATGTTATCAGCTCCATTGTCCCAGCAGCGAAGCAACCAAATCGTCAGTGACTCACCATCATGCCTGCTAAATTCCTTTCTGATACTTCTCAGGTCCTTCCTGGACTGAGGTTGGGTGTTTACCTCTTGATCTGATGAGTCATCCCGTGATGAGGATCCTTGGGAGGGCGGTGCTGTTGGAGTCCCTGAGGCAGGAGTTTTCCCTGAAGGCTTTCCTGGACGCTTTTGGGAGGTGCTTGGTCCTACATCATCATCAGAGCTATCTGTTGCATAATTAGTCTTTTTCTGGTGTTTAGCACCAGAGGGCTGATTTTTCTTTTTCACAGGGGCAACCTGTGCTTGTTTGGGTGGGGAGGTATCAGCGGCTGATTTGGTGGGTGTAGTGCCCATGTGATACCTATTCTTGATAATTATCCACCCCTGGACCATGTTAGAGGTAACTGATAACAAAATTATCAAATACAGGAAAAGAATACCATCTGTGGAACACCCAGTTTCAATTGCCGTTGGTCCAGTATCAAATGGAGAAGTGTTATTTCGCAGCATCCATTTGGTAGTGGAGTTATAAGCAGCCACTATCATGTACTGTGCAAAATATACTGGGTGCGTTATGAACTGACTGAATACAGACCAAAACACTGAAATTATGCATGCCAGAGAAAACACCTTCTTTGCTAAGTGCCCCAGACCAGCAAACCATAAACCAGTACCAATTAAAAACAAGTAATTTGACATCACAGTTGGTGTGCCAGGCACCAGATCATAAAGCATTTTTAAACTGTACTGCTTAAGAGCTTCAAAGAGAATCTCGCTTACCACCATCCTGGAAAAAACCTCATTTGTTTCAGTTTCCAAACTTTAATAAAAATATGAATATTAAATTATTCAGAAGTGCCCACCCAGGGACGCCAATTATGTCACCGGTTGGCTGAGGCAAGCCAATCATGGTGACGTGCCCTTTCCTATCCCTGAACCTCTCTCCTCCGGGAGAGAAAAAGGGTTAAAAAGCAGAGATACGAAAAGGAAAAGAAAGATTTTGTGAGACCTCTGAACGTTTGGAAAACTGAAACAAACTTTATTAAAACTAGAACAAAATACATAATATGCAGGAAAAAAACCAATGCAAAATCTGAGGGTTTGTACAGGATGGAAAGGCGAGGGTTAAACACGAGAAAAGAGAGAAAGGGGGACGGTACCACGTGCAGTCTAAAAATGGCACCGGCCACGTGTGCGCTTTCGTGGAGTAAACAAAGAGAAAACCGCGGCTGTTACGAACGCGGGGCTCCAACATGCAAAGCGCTGTTCCTACCAGTTCTCGTCGTGCAGTTTGTAGAAGCAAAGCAGCAAGAAGCGGCAGAGAGGGTATGGCGTTACAGCAGCAGGCAAAGAGTAGCCTCCGAGCGCGGGTCTCCAGGCGGCGCGAGCAGTCTGTCCCAGGTGGCGCGGCGGGGGCTTCCCCGGCGCACAGCTTCGCTCCACTCTGGCAGCGCGGGGGAGCCGTAGCCGCAAGTCTGGAGAAAGCCTCTTCCCCGGAGCGAAGCTGCAAGGTTTGCAGCGCCTCTCGCAGCACAGAGCCGGTAGTGTCCGGAGAGAGAGAAGACCCGAAAGCCGAAAAAGCCAAAAAAGCCACGAAAGCCCCTGAGCCCACGGCTCTTAAAGGCACAGTACGCTCGCGAGAAACTTTCCCAGCCAATGAGATGTGCTATCGTAGCATGGGAGGGAATAGCTAATTGGTCAGTTTAAAACAAAAGTTTTCAAGCAGGTTTTTTTTTTCCTTCAAACTGCCACACTACATTAGCGTATTTAAGGTTGGGCCCGGGTAAAAAAAAAAAAAAAAAGTATTAGTAAAGCCAGCTTCATAGTTTTCATTTGAAAGTTGCAACAGGTCTTCATTTTTACTTCATGAGCAATTACTAGCTAGCACTCCTAATTTGGACCTAGAATGTCCTTTTAGGGTGCATATGACGTATTGTTTCAGACAGCAAGCATTTTCATAATCCAGGGCACTCAAATGAATGTGCTACATTTATTAGCATCTTGAAGCTGGTGTGTATAACAGGAGCTGTGTATTTTCAATATTGGATTGGAAGAAATAAGTGAGCAGTTCCCAAACTCAGAAGTTTTTCCACCTCCTTTTCTACATACCATTTAAGCATCTTAGAAGATGTGTAGACTAGGAAGAGGAAGAATTGGCTGAGATGGATTACTAGGCAGTCAGAACTAACAGAGAACATAATGAGAAATGTCATGAGAGAGCAACATTCTAAGGCTATTAGCAAGACCAGAGTCTCAGAAAGCAAAGATAAGGTTAAAATTTAACACAGCAAATTTAAAGGAGGAATTCCGAAAAAATTACATCATCGCCATGAGGCAAAATAATAGTCTGGGTGGTCAGAGGAAAACTAGTATTGTTACAGAAGATAGATTTTTTTTCTCAGTCAGCCCAGTTCAAGTCAAGGTATCTCAGAGAACTAAATTTACTCTCCAGAATATGTGTAGTATTAAGCAAATCGTATTAAGACATCTTACATTACTAGGAGGTTCAAGTCTCTTTAAAAACCGGTTAGCATTTGCATGATCTAAAGGTCTAATGCAATCAACTGCTGTTGGGCAGGAGACTGTATGATGTTTATCCTCAAAGATATTAAAACAGGCAATAAAGAAAATGGGAAAACTGCAAGCAGTGTGTTTAGCAAAGGTCAGGGCGGTAAAATTAAATGGTGGCAGGCAGTGCCTTCTGCCTCTGTTATTAGAAGTCCTTTGTGTCATTCTCTGAGCCTGCTGCTGGAATATGGAAATCTTGGGTAAGATTCTCATTTTCAATGAGCAGTGCACTTCTCATTCAATGGCAAGGAAAAAGTTAAACATCTTTCTAAAACGCAATGGATGTATCTACCTCCTGAACACTAACCACAGAAAAATGATTGGTGAAGCAAATAGGAAGGAGTAGTGACCTTTTTTCTCTTTCAATCAGTTTTAAATGCTCTCTTTCTAACTATACACAGCTGGCTGATTAGCAGGCATGATTTGAAACTCAGTTTTGACAAATAGATGTAGCTATGTGGGGGGACTAAAGCAGACCCAGCACTTTTCAAATGCTATTTGTTTTAGTTTTAGGATGTAAAGCCAGTAATTTTTGGAAGAAAGTGATTTTAACAGTACAGTTAAAGTATGGTTTACTTTTTATAGTACACAATCTTTTACAAGAAAGAGCAGGGTAACTCATTATTCTAGAAAGAAGGTATATCCAAGAGACAACAGCTCATTTAAATGACAGTTTTCAGCCCTCGTGCTGCATTTTTTCCCTTTCCCAACACATTCTCTTCATCTTCAGTAGTCATAAACTGTAGACAAGGGAGGCACAGACTGGAACAGATTAATAATACACTCTAGAATAAGCCAAAAAAAATGTGCAATTTTGTTAAGAAACTTTATTTGGTTGTCTCATAGGAGATGGAGGATGAAAGTGGGTGTGAAATACAGCATAGCCTGAAATAGTTTACTTCAGAGGTCATCATGCTAGTGACCTCTGTCTGTGCAGGTTGTAATGCAGCCTTCAGCATATTTTCGGAAAACCAACAGCTACCATGTGAAAAATTCATTAACAAAACTTTCAAAGTGCAAAGTGCTTTGTATACGTCCATTCACCATGCTTCATTACATAAATTGTTTTGATACCATTTCCAAATAAGGGAAAACAAAACGAATGCTGCAAACCAAAACAAATAAGCAAACATAAAACCCAGAAACACAAGCGAGCCAAGTTATACTGGATTGTGACTGTAAACTTTGACCATTATGGGAACCTGACAACTTTAAACTTTATAAGAGACAAATTTTGGAAGACTGCTAAACTTAAGACTGACACTTAAAGAAGTTGCAGTAGACTGCGACTATGTAAGTTGCTTCAGAAGTGATGTCTTTGACAATCATTTTAGCAGGTATTTTTGCTCTTAATACTTTGCATTTTTTTTTAGTTGAAATCATGCTGGAGTTTTAACTGCATGTTATTGCTTATCTTATAGCAGCGCTGTTTTGTTATTCTTAGGCAACCTCTGTACCAGAAACCACAGGAACATAATCTGTTTTCATTGTTTAATTGAAAGTGGTTCTGAGGGTGTTTCATCAAAAATCCATGTAAATAATCAAGGGAAATATTTGTACTAGTTTGAATAACATTAGGATCAAGCTGTAAGAGAGCTGTTAGGCTTAAGTATCAAAAATTTTGCATGTTGCTCTGGTTATCAGTAACAGCTCTAACATCTGCAGAGTCAGCACAGTTTGCCATTACATAGCTAACCCCTGCTTTAGTATTTACAGCTAAATTTAACCCCATGTATTATGCTTTGGGCATACACTCTGGCAAATACAGAAGAAAAGGTTTAGCTGACACATGAACTAGGCATCTGAGATATTTTGGTATGTTTGTGTCTTTTTTCTAGACATCTATCACAAAATGAAAAGATAATATTGTGATTATAACTTATGCTAATAGGAGTACTGCAAGGCTGAGCAAGTATCCAAGGTCATTTCAGCTTACATACAAAAAGATGTGAAATGGAAAAAATATATATTTCCCATACTTAAAAAAATTAGGCAATGATTTTCTAACATTGCCAATACTTGCTACATGCACAGGGTGTTCAGCTACTGCCAGACTTGCTAAGAAACTCACAAAAGTTTAGGGTGAGATAAATTTGTCCAATTTGTAACACCTATAGAGAAAGCTCACAGAAAACTCTGTTAAAAGAACACTCATTTAATTTGTTCTGTCAAAATAAGTGAAAACATACTTGCAAATACACTGAAAATTTATTTTCTGCTATCTTCCAAAACTATCTGTATTTGGTTTATTGATTGTGTGTTTTTTTGGTTCTTGGGTTTCTTGATTTGTTGTTTTTTTTTTTTTTTTTAGGCTATATTAACTATATTCCACAGGTGGAAAAGGCAGAAGAAAAATAATTCAGACATTATTCTACTTTTGTCTAGGTATCCTAATATAGGAATAATGACATCATTATAAAAGGATCTGAATTTAAAAAATATCATAATAAATAATGAGGGGAAAAACATACAAACAAACAAAAGTGCAAAGCCACAGGCCTGGTACTGTAGGGTCTCAGGTCCTGGCTGGACTGGCCATGGCCACTGACTTGTTTCAGCTTACTTTAGCAGAAGAATGGCAACTTTTTGTCACCCTACCCTGCTTCCCTGTCCTTCCTGAAAAAATCTGAACTAAGGCCTTTCCCAGCCTTAAGACCCAGAAAGGCATTGGAAAGGTGAGTCAAACACAGAATCGAGGGGCAGAGAGTGTGAAGTTTCTGAGTGACATTATTAACTGTTATTAACTGAGATTTTTACATTTTACTGAGATGATTTTGGATGATATTGTGCAGTTGAAACATTAATATGACTAACAGCATAGACTTGGTTCCATGTATACAGTCTGTTTCCTTTTGCAAAACAAGGTTCTCAGTGTAAGAACGGAACTTCTCTATGGCAGGAAAAAAAAGAAAAAAATACAGTGTTCAAACTAATAATTTTTGTTAGGAAGTCAGACTTACTCTTGGTTTAAAACTACTCATGAAATTATGGTCTTGACTATGTCTAATTCATCAGCCCATGCATCAGCTTTAATATTATTTAAAGTCTTCGATTTAATATTAAATCTTCTACCAGAGGACTGTTGCTTCATGGATTTAGCAACATTCCTGCTTCCTTTTGCAGAATTGAATTGAATGGTGAGAATATCTAATTCAAAAGTTAAAAATTTCAACTGGCATTTTCTTATTTGAATTATGTTCTGAACAGTAGAGTAACAGAAAAAGATCAGTAACCTATCTGTTGTTTTCTAGGCCTTTTGTCTGCCATCGTAATGGTCAAAAAAGAAACATAAACCCCATTTGACTCTCAGGGGAGCAATTTTACTTCTACAAATCTGCTGCTAGTGCACCTTGACTCTTACTGAGAGTAGAAGTAGTTAATTTGTTTGGGGTAATTAGGTGATGTGTCTGAGTCCCTGTAGCCTTTAACAACAACTACTGGATATATATCACTTCTTGAGCAGGGCAGTGATCTGAAGGTTGGTTGGATAGAAAAATTAGAGACTAATCTTACATAAATGCAAAGCAATCCTCAAAGTGCTGTTCATTTTGTAGATCAGATGAAAACAATGTATGCACAGTTAGTTAAAACTGGAGACCAGTGATTTCCATTAAGCATATTGTTACAGTTTGAGCCAAGACTTTCTTGTTTTGGAAATGTGCCCAATAGAGTATCGGGATTATTTCATACAAGTTCCATAAACCCGGCATCCCATTGGCTAAAAGTGCAGGTCAAAAGATTTCTTCCGACAGATACTCCTTAAAACCTGCAGCCAGGAGGAGTCTCCTCCTCTTTGGACACCGGACAGCTTCGGAGAAAGAGCCACAGCGAGAGGGCTGGCTACCGTCCAGGCCGAAAGCCTGCGGCCTGCCCCGCCACACCCGGGGCCTAACTCAGAACTGTTTCTGTCTATCGGCACCCAGCTCTGCTGTGAATTGTCGTGTGACTCAGTCAGCATCTCTCTCTCGTATCGGGTAAGAGAAGAGATATTTTTCACTCGGCGAGAATCTACTGCTGGATTCGGACGTGGGGGAAGCTCACCCCCCTTCACGTTCCGGCCGCGAGGGCTTCTCCTTTATCTGAAGCCACCGCTTTGGTCAGAAGTGTCCTTGAATATTTCTTTTACAGACACTGAAAAAGGTCTCCCTGCGAACTCGTTAAAATACTTCTTTAAGCTGTTAAAAACTTTTAATCACTTGGCCCGCTGCCATTTTGGATAGACGCCATCTTCTGAGCTACCATCCTCGCTTGATGTCATCTCCTGGGCTAAGGCCAATTGGCCATAATTGTAGTTTTTCCCTTTTCCTCCCTTTGCAGTGTTTTAACTCTTACTGTATTGTTTCCTTTTCCCCTATATTAATAAGGGATTTAAGGAGCGTTAGGGACCTTGAGTTTTGCTCGAAGGCTCAACCGCTAACGCATATGTAATGGAGAAATCTGTGGATTTCCTGATCACAGGCAAGTTTTCATCTGTTGCAACTTCTTGGTAACTGTAGATTATTAGCACTGTCTGCTGAGCATTGATGATTGCTGATAACTGGAATGTGGTGTTAACCTTACTGCGGGTTGTACCAGTGCTTGGAGCTAATGTGTTCTCAAAATGACACAGTATGAACACAGCGGGTACAAAGTAAAAGCAATAATAAAAAATTGAACAGGCCTTAAGTGCTATGATTATTACTGTGGTCTAGTTTTTATCTGCCCTTTGGAAAGTCTGTTTCTTGAATATCATTTGTCAGAAAGTATTGATAGCTATATTAGCCTCATATTTTCTCTCCTGGCAGCAAAATACAAGAACAAGCTGGAGGAGGGAGGAAGTATTCTAGCTACTTACAGGCTTCAGGTGTTCTTTAGTTCCAGGTGGTGAATCAAGAGAAAAAGGAAAACCCTTTTCATGTGCAGAAATATATCAGAAAATATTCATCTAATTTGTAATTCTATTACAACCTTAAAAATACTGATAGGACCTCTGTAATGGATAAGTGCTTACCTGTGGTAAACAAATAAGAAAGCACACTGAATCTTTACTCACATAAAAATGTTCACTACAGGAATAGTTTTTCAATGAAATTTCAGACCAAAAAGAAACCACTAAGTTACTTTAGGGAAACAAAAATAGGAGACTCCAGTCCAAGAAAGGAGAGAAGGAAGATAAAACAATCTCTTGTCTTAGATGTTCACTGAATAGTCCAAGAGCCAGGTGGAAGAAAGGAGCCAGCAGGAAGAGGACCCCCATGAAATTCAGTAAGGATGAGGCCAAGATCTGCATCAGGAAGGCAGGGGCCTGAAGGGGTGCAGGCTAGGGCTACTGGGACCGGGAAGCCACTCTGGGCATGGGCATGGGCCCTGGTGGGTAGTGACTGCAACAGGGGCCAGCCATGCACCTAGGCAGTAAATAGGGCCCGCTAGGGCCAGCAGTGGAGGCATCATTCCGTGTAGGAGATACTTCTTTAATCAGCAGTTATTAGACCATATTTGGACACTGTAGGTTTGGAACTCAATACCTCAATACAGGTATGTACATCAATATTCTTTTCATATGTGGCAGAATTTTATTTTCCTCTTACTGAGGGCAGCAGAACACAGCTTTTGAGGAATTGAATCCACAATGTTTTTACAGTTAAGTAGCAGCATGTAGTCTATTCAAATTTTATTCAATGAAACATTAAGTTTCAGTGTTCCCCTAGGGTTCTTTTTAAAGCTCTGGTTTTAAGAGAACATGATACTAAATAATCAAGCAACATTGCTTTAATGAAGCATGATCCTTCTCTCAACCACACACACACACAACAACAGGATATGGAAGTCTGAAAGCATTTGCATGTAAATGTATGTATTTAATAAAGATAGTCACAGATGTCTTCTTAGTTTCCATTTCCCAGTAGAACAAAAAATTTTTATTTTACTTTTTTTTTTTTTTAATGCAATGAACACTTCTCAAAGTACTCGTCTAGAGGTAAAAAATTAATGATAAATAAAGATATTCTGTATGGATAAGATATCCTTTTCTATACAAATATATACTAATTCAGGGAAAACATTAACTGGAAATCAGCAGTATGTTTTCTTTTTTGATGATTCTTAGGCTCGAATACCAGAAATTCAGTCAAATCACAAATAGTGCAGCAAAGCATTTCTTAACTGCAGACCAGGGACGTGAATGCAGTGATTCAAATAAGCATTACAGATTTAGTGACTGTATCTTTTCTTTCACCTAGCTTCCAGGGCCAAACTTGTAGAAGCTGTCAGTAAACGGAAAGAAGGGAAAGCATCTGTGTTAATTTTTCAAGCACATTTTAGGCATACAGGGTAAAATACAAATGAGGGCTCTAATGAAACCTTCTGACAAACTCCCTACAGAACTAGTAGTTCATTCTGCCTCAGTTTACAACTGCAGTTCCTGGACCACATGACGGCTCTGATATTGCCACGGTGTTTGTAACAGTATCAAAGAAGAATCAGTTAATGATCATTTAGCATGTCATAAGACATGTATCTTTAACTTCATTAGTAAAAAACCTTTGGTTTTGTACTATCCTGGCAATGCAGGGTCTTGAGACCTGCCCTGGGTGGGGGCTGGCCTTGGACCCCCTTGTCTTAGTTTGCCGTAACAAACGCCTGGTGGCTGTTGTCAAATATGTTGGAGATGCAACTCTGTAAGTCCTGTATCTGGACAAGACCTGAGCCTCCCAGGGAAGCTCAGCATAACCAGTAACTCCCCTTACATCCCTAAATTGGGGAGGAGATGATTGTACACCTTCCAGGCTTCATCTGGGGAGCAATGAGAAGGAGGCAGGCTGTGACATACAAATGCAAAGAAACAAATTTCAGTCTATCTGGGACTGAGAGGAACTCCCAGAATACACACCATAGTTCTCCTAGTGAAGATCTCATGAGGCTGAAACTTGTTTTCACCCTATCCCTTCTTCCCCATCCTTCCACAGGAAATTGGATCTGTTAGCCTCAGGACTTGGAGAGTTTTTGGAAAGGTGAGCCCAACACCAGAGTCAAGGGGTAGAAAGTATGAAGTTTCTGTATGACAATGTTAACTATGTTATTAGTCAGATTTTTCTGTTTTACTGATATGATTTTGGATAGTGTTGTGTTTTTGAAACATTAATGTGACGAACGGCATAGTTTTAGTTCTATGTATATGGTCCTATTTTGCCCATGACAAGGATTTGAGTGTAAGATTAAATTCTGATGTCTTGACCCTAAATATCACACAAAACATACTCCCAGGTGCAATTATATTTATAGCTCTATGTAAGGAGCTCCAGATAACCAGCCACCATTTGTAAACCACTTGGTCAATTATTCGACTCAAAAGTTGACACAGAAATTAACTTCTTCTTGGGAAAAAGGTTAGGAGACAGTAATGAACCAAACAGAGCATGCATATATAAACTTACTTTTCCAGGGGAAAAAAAAAATCTACTGAAGTTTAAAAGAATCTCATACCTTTGTTTCAAATAGAAGTTATCTCCTTGTCTGGGCTTACAATGAAAAAAACCCTCCACAACATTATTTTACAACATAAAACACATGAAGAGAATTTCATAATTTTTAAAGTTGTTTGTATGCCTCTGCTGTCAGAGAAGTATTTAGGTACAGACAAACTGTGTGTGTTGATAATTGCTTTGTTTTAGGGAGACAAATGAATTTTCTATTTCTGTGACTGGATAAATCAGAACAGGAAAACATTTTTCTCCTCTCCTATTCTTTCATTTAAGTGTTTTAATTTATTTATCAAATACATTCTTACCTTTGGTATCGTAATTTATATTATAGTAATATTAAAATAGCTCATAGAATAGCTCTGTTTCTTTCTCTTTTTTATTATGCTTACTATTTAAAAGAAGCCCCATAAATACTCAGATGTAGAACTCAGAGAAACATGTATGTAACACTTTGCAAGCCCCTTTTTTGAAAAAATATGTCCTGAACACCTAAAGGAATCTTATCAAAATGAAGAGGTTCTTCTTTATCTTTTATTAAATCCTATGAGAGTGGTCTCTTATTGCAATTCTTAAAAACAGCTGGAGCAAATTCTGATTACTTATTTCAAGCTTTTTAATTCTACCTTTTTAATATACCTGCCTCCACTGGAAATAAAAGATATAAAAGAATCAGCCAAGCAAGACTTGCCTGTTCATTTACCTCTATTCTAACCTAACTATAGTGAGGTAGATTATTTACCAATATGAAAGAGTATTAAAAAAATATAATTGACTTTTCTACTTATTGATACAACGAAAAGTTTTTTCAAATATCCTTTCAAAATTCTAGTAAGGAAAATGTACTTTGAGAAGAGACATCAGAAATGGGAAATAAGCCTACAAGTTAAAGGAAAAAAATATTTTGCCATCTTATTCCATAAGCTTACTCTAGTTTTCCCTAGCTCTGTAAAACATATTGCTGTGTTTGTAAGCACATATCCCCTCATTCCCATTAGTTACTGTTAGAATTGTTTGTACTTCAATTATTTATGAAAAACTTCCCCATGAAGCGTTTGGCCTTGATGAAGAGAGTAATTTTACTTCCAGCTTGAACAGTAACCACTCACGTCTGTGCAATTAGAGCAGAGTGTTTCAGTTTAACATCTCTAACACAAGAGAACACTAAATGTGCCTCTTTCATAAGGGATCAAAAGTAAATTATGGCAATAATCAGGAAACCATTTCAACTGAGCTGTTACAGCACCAGTTGTGCTGTTATCACAGACTAACATACAGGGCCTGTAGCAGTCAGATCTACAGTGTTGGAAGGAAACAGAATGAGTGAGAAATGGCACCTGAGCAATAATTGTGTTTTCACTTAGGATCACTACTACGAAGTACTTGACCTCATTTGGAAAGATCTTCCACTTTTTTTTTTCCCCCCAAGGGTTTTTGTTGTTGTTGTTGTGTTGTTAATGCACTGCCTGACAATTCATCAGTTCTATCTATCTCTTCAGCACTATGAACACCGTGTGACAAAATAGGTGTTCTGGTTATTTAACGTTATTTCAAATGACACTACATTATACATGTTTACATCCCTTTTTTATATACGTTAGCAAAAATAGCTGAGCTGTCTTGACAAACATCTTCTGTTCATTATTGTTTTGAGCAACCTTGAGGTTGGCTCCATAATGTGGATTCTCTTCCACTTTCACAGCTAGCCAAAACCCCTGTAGAAAAGCCTCAAACAGTTATCTTTAAGAATACAATTTTTCATCTTTTATCGTTTTAAGATACAAGTCCAGTACTTTCAGGCAAATATTTCATCAGTAAGTCAATTTGGAAACAAAATCTTCTAATTTCAATACAACTTCTACTTCCCATTTAGTACAATATTTATCACCCAAAGATACTTTTTTAGGATTCTTTTCAGGGCAGAATAGCTTAAAAAAAACAGAGCCAGTGCTCCATAGACATAAAAGTGCACTGACAATTTCTGGAGCTTACCAGACAAACGTCTATATTAAAATTGTTGGTCCACAGAAGTGTAATATTGCAAATATTAATGTCTATTTTGAGAAAAATGGATTCTTGGCCCACTACTGCCTCGGGTAGCAGTATTTCAAGTGTTTTGCACATAATGAGAAAATATAGAATGTCCTTCTGAAGGTGACTCAGGGACTTTATAAACATGGCAGTATCCTGACAATGGATATAATATTAATGAGATGTTGTGTCAGCCTAATTCTCACCTGACCACCTTGTTACGTTCAAGAATGTGCCACTTAGACTTGCCTGTTGGACGCTTGAGGATTTATAGAAACTTTAGTCTCTGAGCCTTTATTCCAGTTAGATTTTCTCTCACAAATCACAGACCTGATTTGAGTTGGTAGGAAGTGCAAAATCTTAATAAAGAAAAACTTTTGCATAATAGGCTTTCAAAAAAATAGTTTTATTTTATATGAAAGGAAAAAATCTTTCCCTTAGACCCTACTTGAGTGCTTTATTTTATGAACATGAATTTCAGTAGAAGTTATAAAGAAGTTGAGCCTACAGGTAGTATCCAGTATTTGAGTAGTCTGAGTTATTCTTTAATTGGATGTGATTTAATCCCTTAGAAATAGCTTACTTTGTCTATAGTAGCAACAGAGAAGAGAAAACTATGAAGGATTCCCATACAAGAATCAGAAATATCACCTGTATAACTGAGACTTTTCATTTCCTTTCTTGGGACGAAGAGTTTATTTAAAAATGGAAGAATTCTGCAGAATGAAAAGTCACTTGCTGAATTATGAAATAATGTCTGAAATGAATAATGTTTGAAAGTGTTGTTCCAAAAGGTAGGAAACCTACTAGTAAGTGGTGATGCAAGATTAGTCATTATGGATAAAGAGACGTTTTTATAATCCAGATTTAAGACACTCAACCTCTTGATTGTTACTGGAAGTATATCTCATTTCACTACTGGATTCTTCCTTGAAAATTGATAAACTAATTTCCCCTCCAGTATTGAGAAGCACCTTTCAGGATTCAATTTAGGAAAAATTCTCTTTAATCAGTTTTCTGCCAGATTTTGTAATTCTAGATTAACTTTAGAATATGGAGAGTTACTGGTGGAACCAAACACAGGGCAAGTCTGTTAGAACAAGAATATTGAGGTGTTCTGCAATGTACACACAAGATCTTTATTATGTTCTAGAAAGATTTTGGATGTTTTATTAAGGACTAAAAAAATATTAATATGTCTGCTTCTCATTGCTAGGACATTTTTATAAAAGAAGCAGATCACTGAAGAATCTAGCTGTTTTTCTTTTTTTCTTTTATTCAAAACTCTACACTTCTGCAGAAACTTCATTTAACTTCTTAAATTCAATTAAATACAAAGTACTATAGAGTCCTACCTTTTGCTCTGCCTGTACAGTAATTTCTGTGTTCTGTTATGCAAACTAAAAATCATCAAATGTTTCAAACACTTCCTTATAACAACACTTGCAGTCTGTAAATTAAAGACATGAAATTCTCACGAGTATTTCAAATAATGCTTTGATTAGTTTATTTTATCATATACAGTAGTTTTCAAGGTTGTGCAGAAACAGCAAATGACCCAAGAAATGAGAATTTAGGTTGATCAAGTTTATGCTTGGCAGATCTCTAAGATTTAGTGTGCCAAAAATTACAACCTAAAATACAGATAAGAATTAAATATAAATTAAACTAAATCAAAGATACTAAAATATCAAATAATTGAGAAATTAATGGATTCAATGTACACTCCCAGCACATTATGTATCCTGAAAATTTCCCAAGCTATGTCCCAGTCTATGTGTTATGTTTTTAAATTAACTAAGGAACTCATGAGATTTTGGACAATTAAGCTACTTTTAAGGAAGAAATATAATCTTCTGTATAACTGCAGTTTTTCTTTTTTCTTTTTACTTTTTCTTAGGCAGATAAAGCTTTGAAATGACATTTAAGAAAAGCTGTCAAAGTCACCTCTGATATCAAAATTTTCAGAACTATAATAGGACAAACAGTAAGATTATGCTTTACCCTATTTCGCAGCAATCATTCTCAAGTCGGTAATACAGGATAAACTTGTTTTAGAGTTTGTCTTCTTAAGAGAAAGTAGGATGTCATGCCAAAGAGAGTTTGACCATGCAAATTTCACCCCTAAAAGTATTCAAGTAACTTGTTTCAGTAGAATGTTTTGAAAAGTTTTACATGGAGTAGCAAGTTTCTGACTTTGAAATGTTAAAACTGCATTTTTAAGGATTTTACACTCAACACCTGAGAGGCATCATACATTAGAAGGTAAACTGCAAAGACAGAATTAACAAAAAAAGAAAGTAGCCTATACTAAGTCTTAGTCAAAGTCAACTAAGAGCTAACTAATCTTGCCAAAACCTCCTGAAAAATCCACAGTATTTTTACCCTGGTGATGTTTAAGGAAGATAGAGAGAAGCCTGGTTTATGAGAAATCTAGTTATTTAAGTATACTCCTGAAATACTCATTAAACCTTCCCTATATCTGTTTTACCCCCTTCTGGGCAGTATTTGGAAGTAAAATTTCCCAGGCATTAGAATGCTACATTTATTCAACATTATTCCAGATATCTGAGAGGTGAGAACCTCATGCCTAAAATTAACTGAAACCTACTGTGGGACTTCCCACAGTGTTGTAAGGCAATAACATTTTCATGGTATACCTAACACATTAATAACCAAAGGTCTCCAGTTCTCCAGTACATTTTTAGATAGCTGGAAAAAGGAAATCATTGTGTCTTCTTTTTATCTAAGACATCTCATGCTTAAAGTAAGTTAGAAGTAGGATTCTGTGCCCATCTGAGAGTCTTAACCAGATAAAGTAATACTCGCTCCTACATATATATACACTTACCTTAGAGAATGTCAGATTTGTTTTACAAGCAGTAGCACATTTCAAAGAAAAGGTTGGAAAATATCTCTGATGAGGTAAGCCTGCAACGATTTAATAAAATGTTCTACATCCTCATTGTGGAAGGCTCCTTCACTGGGCTTCTAATCAGCTAACTTATTTTACACTCGTTTTGATGGCTACCAGTGTGACAAGTGAGTATCCTGGCTCTGTGATCAATAGCACCAGCTGGAAATGCATGAAATCTTTTCACCCTTTTTAACTTGAACATTTATAGAGACACTGACTCCCACATATGATGGATCAATTTCTACACAGGTAACTATTTAGTTGGAGATGGACAATAATCTCAAACGAGAATGAAGTGATATATTGTCTGTGTTGTCTGTTTTGCTTAGACACCTTGGGGTTTTTTTGGCTGAAAAAGATTGTATAGTATTTACTTTCAGGACAATGTCAAGTAGAACAGCATGTAGGTGGCTAAGCTGTAAGTGACTTTCTTACATTCTTTTTCTCTGTTAGCTAGCTTTTGGTGCTGTCTCATTCCTCTAGATTACAGCTGGAGTGGCCAGTGATCTGTCGACTTATATAGTTATAAGACTTGTATAGTTTTATGTGAGGCACCTTGACATTTCAACTTTGGTCAGTTTGGAGCTTAAGTCCTTCATTGATTGCTACTACATGGTCACACATAAAACAAACCTTCTCAGCTGTTAAGCCTTAACTGTTTTTTCTTCTTCCCTTTTCCTTATTCCTTTCCCCTTTCCGCTTTCCTTTGCCTTTCCTTTCTTTCCCTTTCCTTTCCTATTTTTTCTTTTAATTTTTAAGGGAATTCTGCTTTTTTAGTGCCTATGAGACCGTTAGTGCCTGTCCATGTGATGTCACACATAGGATGCCAGTCTTGAGTTCCACCACAGCCCTGCTCTACCCAGCCATGGACCTCGCTGAACTCAGGCTATCCCAGTCCCCAGGGATGACCTGGGCTCTGGCTATTCCTGGCTGCCCTCTAGTCAGCCCTGTTCCTTGGCCGGGAACAATGGGATGGGCTTTGGCTGTGCAGGCCCTGCCAAGCCACCCTCCTTTCCTTGGAGCCCACTCTGTTCCCAGAGGGGCACCATGACAGATTTTTTAGTGTATTACCTTTATTTTCTTTACTAAGGAACGGTTTCCTGCTTACTAAGAGCTTTCTTAGCAAGGTCCTAGAACTGTATTTATTTATCTTTTTTGCATTTCTTTTCTGCAATATCTTCAATGAAAATTCCTCTGATAATCTTGAATGCTATATCAATACCGACAAAAGATTTGTAAAGATAATTTTCCTTCACAGAATATTTTAAGTGCAAGCCTTGTCAACAAGGTACACTGACTCAAGCTGAGTAGTGTGTATAGTGCATATGTACCAATGGCATAACGCAACGGCTGAATAAAGAGCAAATACTGTATTTACACATTCAACTGGCAGTCAGCAGAACACCTCATTGGTAGAATCAGCATGTTCATTGACTCCAGAATAGATTGGAAGCTCATACGAAAAGAAAAACACACATTTTTCAGTTCTCAAAAGGCAAAACAAGCAACAGGTAAGAACCCAACCCAAAGCACCAAAACGTTAAGTTTTTTGTGTGTCAGAGCTAGAAACACAATAAAATTTTGTCATTGGTATTCACCTTCACTTCAAAAAAATTACAGTGGATTAATATGAAAGAAAGTAGAGGGAAAGGTCCTAAAGAAAAGTGAAATGCCTGGTAGTAACTTAAAATAATAAAATCTCATATGTATTAGGAAACAACCACATTTTAACTGGATTAGCGAGAAAGGGAGGGACAAAACATGAACATTCCTTTAAGTAATGAAAAACATGTTGGGAAGCTTTTCCTTTACAATTCAAATTTACCAGTGTGGTAAATTGCTGCTCTTGATAAATGAAAATAGTAAGAGACTGAATTCATTCTGATGTAAATCGATAAAAGGGAAAAGAAAACAAAAGAAAAATTCCCCCCTTTGCTCCTTATTGCAAAATAACAACAACAAAAAAGGAGAAGTAAACATAATGAAAAAGAGACATTGAAAGAGCAGAAAATATTCCTGAAATTGAAATGCATATCGATCAGCTAGGTCCCACTTCTACATCAGTTAAAACTGCTTAAGACCCAAAGCTCAGCTGATATCAACAGCTGCAATAAATTTGCTTCGGTTGTGATGGGTGAGTTAACAAGGATGGAATATCTGCCCCCTGAGCTCTGTCTGACTGTTTTCTTATTGCAGTAGTCTCTGTTTCTCACAGTCAAATTGAGTTTGCACAGAATTTGTGATGCAGCATATTTGTTCCCCTACTTTGTTTCTTGGAATTTGTTTCTCATCTCAGCGCTGCAGACTTTTAGGGTTCACTCACAAGGCAGGAGGAACATTAGCCACACCTGAGTACAAAATGATTCCTTGTGTGCACAGCTCCTTTGTTGTTCAAATATGCAGACACATGCACGTACATATAGAGTCACTGTGTGAAATATAAAAGCCCAATCTCTAATTCAGGTACAGATTTTAAAGCAATTTGAAAAACCACTTTCCTGTAAAACCTAGGAATATAACACTGGCCAGTTTTACCAAACACTTCCAGTTTCTACCTTATGAGAGTGAGAAATCCCCAGGATCTTTAAGTTTTCATACGTTATACAATTTAACAGCTCCTGTTGTTATTAAGAGGGCATTTTCTGATGCATAAAATAAAAAGAAATGGTGTAAGACAGCACTGGGAGGAAGAAAGAATGTGAAGAAAGTATTATATTAATCCTAATTTTGAGATCCTGAAATGATATACAGCAAAAAGTGTAATTGGCAGTGTTGTGGTTTAGGCGTCAGGGTAAAGAGGCTACCGCCTTTATTTTGGCATGTTTCAGTAGCAGGGGATGCAGCCACTGGTGTGGGTCCTCTAAGAAGCATTATGACACCTGCCTCATGGCTCCATTTTCAAGCCCCCTCCTCTGGCCAAGGCTGCACCAATCAGCACCTCTGCGAATAAGCCTATTTAAGGGGTAAATGCCTTTTGTTTTCCAGTGTGACCCTTTGTTTTTGAAGGGGTAGGACAGAGGAGGAAGAACCAGCCATGCGGTCACCAAGGTAGCCAGGAGACGTTTGCAGAGAGCACACCAGTACAGTGATTTTCTTCCTTTGGTCTGTAGCAAGTTAACTGACTAATTGAGCACTGGTGGGAGATGCAAATGGGCCAGAGAGAGAAAAAGACCCAGCAGAGGAGCAGAATTAACCTCCTGAAAAATGTGGTGACTTTGAAAAAGGTTTGGCACGAGGTTGGCACAGCACTGATAGAGAGCTGAGCCTGGGAAGGCAGACCCCCAAAGCTCTGCGTAGACTGGTGGTGTTTGTGCCAGACTGTCTCCTGTGGGAGGGGGGTCATATGGCCGGAGGGAACCTGTGGGGTGTGGGTTCCATGGAGAAAGCAGCTAGAACATCATGCAGAGAGAGTTGAGACTGACTGTACCCCCCATCCTGTGTTTTTTGCCACTTTGGCTCTGAGTGTGGGGATCAGGTGGTAAAGCTGGGCCTGGGAAAAAGGGAGGGGTGGAGTGAAGGTGTATTTAAGTTCTTTTTCTCTTTTCTGTCATACTCTAATATAAATACTGATTTGTTTGTGGTTTTGTTGTTTTGAATTAAATTTATTTTGCTTCACCTTGTCCAGTTTGCCTTTTGCCTGCATCTGTAAACGGTGTGTTTAGCCCTTCCTTACCCTCTGCCTTGACCCTTAGTACAAGTAGTTGTTTTGTTTTCTCCTAACGGAAATAAAATGACTGAGCGGCTTTAGTCCCTAGCCAGGTCTAAACAGCGACAGGCAAATATTACAAATAAAACATCTATAGGAAATTCCTCCCATCAGAATCTATCTGTCGCTGGTTGGCTGAGGCAAGCCAATCACGGGGACGAGTCCTCTCCGATCTCTAAACCCCTTTTTCCCCTGACCGGGAGAGAAAGGATTAAAAAGCAGAGATACGAAAAGGAAAAAGAAAGATTTTGTGAGACCTCTGAACGTTTGGAAAACTGAAACAAACTTTAATAAAACTAGAACAAAATATATAATATGCAGGGAAAAAAACAATGCAAAATCTGAGGGTTTATACGGGATGGAAAAGCGAGGGTTAAACGCGAGTAAGAGAGAGAGGGGGACGGTACCGCGCGGAGTCCAAAATGACGCCGGCCACGTGTGCGCTTTCGTGGAGTAAACAAAGGATCCGCGGCTGTTACAAACGCCGGGCTCCAATGTGCAAACCCCGAGCTATGCTGTTCCTACCAGTCTGGTCGTGCAAATTAAAAGAAGCAAAGCAGCAAGAAGCGGCAGCGCTGGCGGCAGAGAGGGTACGGTGTTACAGCAGCAGGCAAAGAGCAGCCTCGGGGCGCGGTGTCTCCAGCGGCCACAGCAGTCTGTCCCAGGCGGCGCGGCGGGCGGCTTCCCCAGCACACAGCTCCGCTCCACTCCGGCAGCGCGGAGGAGCCGTAGCCGCAAGCAGGCAGGCGGGCAGGGTCCGAGCCAAGGAGAGACAATCTGTAAGGTCCCCGGAGCCAAGCCGCGAGTCTGGAGAAGCCTCTTCCCAGAGCGAAGCTGCAAAGTCCGCGGCGCCCCTTGCAGTGCAAAGCCCGAAGTGTCCCGGAGAGCGAAAGGAGCCGAAAGCCCAAAAGCCGCGAAAGAGCCTGTGGTACCCGGCTCTTAAAGGCACAGTATGCTCGTGAGAAACTTTCTCAACCAATGAGATGTGTAAACGTAGCATGGAAGGGAATAGTCCAATTGGTCAGTTTAAAACAAAACCTTTCAAGCAGTTTTTTTTCTCAAACTGCCACACTATCTATTTCTGAATTAGTGATAAGTATTCGTTTGCTTAAAATCAATATATTCCTTGAGAAAGAGCTCTGATTTCTAATTATATTTAATAATATGAGTAAATAAAAACCTACTGCCACGTCTACCTATATAAATTCCCAACAGTTTCATATGTTTTCATTATTGGTACTGATGACAATCGAAGAAGAAAGATTTTTTTACCCAACAAAGGCATGTAGACAAAGTCAATATCAAATTACTTTCAGAAAAAGTAGAATTTTAAAGGTCTGTGTGTTATAGCTTAATTATTCTCAACAATGCACAGTTACTCTCTACAAAAAAAGTCAAATAAAAATATTTTAGGGAAAGAAATACTGATTCAAGAAACTAGAATTTGTATATAAACACCCCTACAAGTGATTGTATTTAGCGCATTGATCCAAGAAGTGTTTGCTTGAATGAACTGTAGCAACTGAGGGCAAATTCAGAAAGCAAATACAAAACAACTAAAAGGTTACAAGCTATATGCAGTCATAAGGAGAAAAATCATGACTTTGGAGTGTTTTGAAGACAATTCTATACTGGTGAATTTTTGGATATGTATTCATTTCAGTGGGCTGCTTTAGATTCTTCTAGTGTAAAAAAAAAAAAATCAATCCAAATGAATCACAAAGTATGGCTGTAAGGAATTGAACCTGAACACCACATGCTCTACCACCTTTGTATCTAGTGCAACCGTGGTATGCCATGACAGTGTTTGTACTCAATGTTAATTGCATTTTGGTAAATTTTGATATGCAGATTTTGGTAAGCCTTTTTGAAGTAATTGTTTTAATACCAGAATGTACTTTGTATTTTCTGGAATTTTCAACAGAACTATTCACTGATTTGACACAAAATCACAACTAGTTTTTTCCTACTTTTTCTGAAATTTTATATATCAGCAATAGAAGAACAAATCAGAAAACGATCAGCTCCTCTTTTAAGAGCAGTAGTAGATAATTATCCTTACATAATTGTCTGTGAAACAGAGTGTATGGAAATATGGCTTATTATATGCAAACTATTTTTTTACCTATCTCTATGTAAACTTAACTTCTCATTCCATTCATACATATCCTTCAGCAGACTGTTCTCTACTAGTGAAAAAATCAGCATAATGGACACTGATACTACTGTTCAGTGATAACTGAATTACTCCTTTATGTTTAGGGAGATTTCCTATTAATTTTAGTGAAAATATTGTCAGATAGCACTGCTTTAACTAGAAACCCACTTCACATTCTAGCTAAACAAACCAGATAAACTATAGTTCAGAATAAATTATGCCAGGTTTATACTTATGTTTTTTAAATCCTATGCAGTTAAGTTTTCAAGTCCTGTAACCACTAAGGAAAATAGGATAGTTTGTCATAATTCTCTTCCTGAAGCAGACACTGCAGTTCACAACGAGAACATGATGAAACAGCACATTAATTCTTTAATAAAAGGTCTAGGTTCTTAAGTGGCAGAAATATCTCAACAAAATGTCACTATTGTCTCTTTTAATATGTTCTGATGAATTATATCTATTTCTGAAGAGGGCTAACTATGTGAAGCTGTATTTAAAATGCATCTTACCATTCCAGGCATTATTCTTAAATAACTATCTCCACCATTTAGTAGGTGCCCAAATACCTGATTAGTGTTCAAGATGGCTATCAAGTTCAAAACTATCACCTCTTAAAGAAGGATTAGACTTTTTTTATACGTACATTTGCCTCAAAGAACCCCACATTGAACACATGCCATCTTCTGGATCTATTCATGATGGAAGGTGCTTTTCAGTTTCATCAAGATCAGAATTACACAGGATTATTAATACAATTATATTTAACCACTGACTATCCTCAGATGAGGATGACAAAAAACAATTATGAATTACACACTGAACTACTGAAAATGTAATGATAAAGCCAATCTATCATTAGCAACGTGCATTTGTTTCTTTGAGTATTACTGGATTACATAAGTATTCTCTAATGTTCTACGATTTGTTCAAAACAATTACTTTATAGCATAGCAGTGCCAGAGATGAACATTATTATTCATTGTTTAAGTAAATCTATAAATGGATGGATTTAACGCTTGAAGTTTTGTTCAGAATATAAAGAACTTCTCTGCATTAATTTCATTAATCTTAAACTACATCAGTAAAAAAGGCAAGATTTTTAACACAAATAATTCTGCCCACTACACCCTCCAATTCTTCATGTCTTAGTAATGACGGAAGAAATGTGACTTGAAACAGAATTCATTGGATTCTTTTTTTCATTTCGGGTCTCAGCTAGATTTGATAGTAGATTTGCAAATCTAGGGAGAGATTATCATTAGTGCATTGGGGATTAAATAAGAAAGCAAAATATTTGATAACTTCTTTTTTGCTTGGTGGGTTTAGCTTGATTTTTTTTCCACAAGTATGAATTCAATCTCACAACAGAGGAATTTTTGTCTTAAGCTTAGTACAAGTCTGAAAAGCTACTGTATCAGCCTCAGAATTTTCTTACAAGACATTGAATAGATGTATGTAAGAGAAACTACTAACACAGTTTTCATTGTAAGACAGAATACAAGGAATAAATGACAAAGGTTGTAAATGTAAAAGGATGGAGCAATTGGCCACATTGGACGTGTATTGTGAACAAATAAGCTGATTCGTAGCCCTTTGAAGGACTATGGAAATTTATCCGCTTTCTTCAGGAAGTTTCAGATTTCTTTAATGAAAAAATTGAGAAATTTCTAGTGCCCATGTTGACCTAAGAAAAAGAGTCATCCTTTTTTTTTTTCAGGGATGAAACATATGAAATCTAGGGAGAGTAAGATAACTTAGCTACTACTTACTTACTTCTCTACAGACTATTAGGGTGTGGTAGAGTCTGTTGGATGACATCTCCTCTGACCTTCAAGTACCTGCAGTATAGCTGAGGTTGGTGTTCATGGGGCAAAAAGTTCTAAACTTAAATGTCAGAATAAATCACATAGGAATAGGCACAGTAAACCAGATCTGTGGTTCATTGAATCCATTATCTTGTTGCAGTGGCCTGCAATTGTGGTTTCAGAGGAGGAGCAGCAACATACATCATTTATTTCTCAGAAGTACAGGTTGTAAAAGCTGTCTTTTATTCTGTCTTTCCAAAAACATTCTCCCTGGTGTTTTGAAAGACTGAATAAAGTGCCTGGCTTGTGTACAAGATCTTTAAAATCTCGTTGGTCTTTATTCGTACCTTGCAATTGAGGGGTAATTAAACTGCTTTCGGTCAAATGCTGATATTGAGCTGAGCTCTTCACTTATTTTTTATTATTATTATTAATAGAATTTCGGGACAGTTAAGAAGATGTTATGGTTGAAGCAGGAGCTTGGGAGTTAAAGTTTTGCTTTTGGATGCTCCAAAGACTTACATAACTTTAGGAAAAACACTGTCTCAGTGTTTTTCTGAAGTAAACTGAGTCTGAAATTTAGTTTAAGTAAGTAAAATTCCCATATGATTTAGCTTTTTAACAAATTTAAAACCTCTAAAGGTGTGAATTTTAAATATGGAAAGTTCTGTTCTCATTGCACAGCTAATACGACCATCAGAGGAAATGTGGACTCTTTTTTGCAAGCAGCTATGAACAGATTTCCTATCCTACTTTCAATTTAAAAATCTTTACTACCAGTGAAGGTGGGGAAGCCAGAAATAGAGATTGCATTCCAAAATCCAGACAGCATTTGAAAGGCTGAAGGCTGGTAGAGAGTGAAAGAAAACTGGATAAAATCAGTCTAAGAGTCATTGTGCAGTTCCAAGTTGGCCTGTCAGACTCTTCTTAGATTGTAAATGCACTTTGAGTTTTTCTATTCCATAACATAATACATAGGTTGCTCTGAAAGTAATGCCTCCTATTTATGTCGTATTTCCATGGAAACTACAACAGATACAAAGAGCACAATAACACTGTTTGATAGAGCAAATTCTCAGCTACAAGACACTATTTTTTGACACAGTCCCGCAGAAGGGCTGTGCATTTTCACCAGTGAAGAACAAGATCCTGAGTTCTGCACCCATTTAAAAATCTGCACCAGTGAAAGGGACTCACTGTCACCACTGATGGAAGGTGCCACCCACCACCTCGCTGTTCGGACACCCACTGCTTGGTCTCCGTAAACATTCAGCAGCATCGATGAAAGTTAGTGGGTGCAATTCTTTTTGCATGGAGGAATTCAGTTACACCCCTTTGCTTCATACGCACGTCCCTGCCAGACACCATGTTGTCAGAGTGCCCCTCTGCTGCCGTCTGTCATGAGGCAATGAAATTTAACGGGATATTTGAGGGAAGGTTCAACCTCTACTGCCACACCACCAACATCTGCCTCTGACATTGAGGGCCAACATAATAAAATAGGAGGAATTACTTTCATACAATTTTCTGGAAAAAAGAGAGTGAATAACTTACTTAGCAATCGCACAAGGAAAGCTCTTGAAAAAAAAATAGTTATAGCAGAAGAGTTTACAGAATTTGCTGCAAAAATATTTTTTTTCTTGAGAGCCATGTGCCTTTTCTATCTTCACTGTAAATTAGAAAGAAATAAAAAAATGGCTAGGCAATACATTTGTTAGAGTAATGCCTTTCCATGGTTTAATTTTGTAACAAGAATGATAATCACACAACTGTTCCTTCAGTTTCATTGAGAATACTTAGGACAATAGCTATAATTGTGAGGAATTGGAACATTGGTTGTTGCTTCAGCACTTCATTTTGGCATTAACAAACCTTATGGATTAATGGTATCTGGTTGTAGCAACATGCTTTGCAGTCCTTTCTATCACCTTCCATTAAAAAAAGAACAACCCAGACTATTTCCACCCATGTGACTGTCAGCATCTTGTCCAAATCTCTTAGTTTAATTTCTGTACAAATCACTGCTGACTGCCTTTCAACACTTTGAGGGATGGTACTGAATTCCAGCTGTTGCCAGTTTTCCTTATGCCTTGTGTCACATATTACTTTCACTGTTGAAATGAAGTCTTTTGGACTAGATAGATAATTCATGATTTAACATCAAACAGTAAGAAATATTTACCAGAGGGGTTTGGGGGGTTTTCTCCCTCTTTTTTTTTTTTTCCTGCTGATAAAGTTCAAAGATACATCTTTCTATGTAAGAAAAGATCAAGTTTCTGACCACCTGAGGAACCTGAACATGCTTAAGTCCATGGGACCTGATGAGATGTATCCCAGAGTCCTAAGGAAACTGGCTAATGTAATTACCAAACCACTCTCCATGATATTTGAAAAGTCCTGGCAGTCAGGTGAAGTCCCTGGTGACTGGAAAAAGGGAAATATTGCACCTAGTTTTAAAAAGGGTAAAAAGGAGGATGCTGGGAACTAGCGATACATCCACTCTGTACCTGGGAAGATCATGGAACAGATCTTCCTAGAAGCTCTGTTAAGGCACATGGAGGACTGGGAGGTGATTTGAGACAGCCAACACGGCTTCACCAAGGGCAAGTCCCATCTGATCAACCTAGTGGCCTTCTATGCTGGAGTGACTACATCAGTAGACAAAGGATGAGCTATGGATGTCACCTCCCTGGAATTCTGTAAGGCCTTTGACATTGTCTCCCAAAACATCCTTCTCTTTAAATTGGAGAGATGTGGTTTTGATGGCTGGACTATCTGGTGGAGAAGGAATGGCACGGATGGTTGCACTCAGAGTGTAGTGGTTTATGGTTAGATATCCAGATGGAGGAGATCAGTGACAAGTGGTGTCCCTCAGGGGTCCATACTGGTATCAGTGCTGTTTAACATCTTCATGAATGATAGAGACAGTGGGATCGAGTGCACCCTCAGAAGTTTGCAGATAACACCAAGCTGAGTGATGTAGTTGATACACCTGAGGGATGGGATGGCATCCAAATGGACCTGGACAAGCTTGAGAAATAAATCTATTTGTGAATATCATGAGGTTCAACACAGAAAAGTACAAAGTCCTGCACTTGGGTCAGGGCAACCCATAAGAAAAATTAAAGTTTATCTTGAAAATCTGTGGCTCCAGAAGCTGTCTGTTACAAAAAAACTGGTTGGAGAACACCAGTACTGTTGTACTAAATTAGACTCATTTTTACCAAAAGCAACAATGTTTTCTTGAAAAGGAGACATCCTTTATTCAGATTATTCCATCCTGTGAGAAGAGGGAGGAAATACCAACATATTAATTAGATTTGACATAAAAGGAATCTTTTTCGATCAGAACACTGACCTGACTCAATTTCTTTATTCAAATTCTCATTTAAAGCAGATACTCAGTTAATACAACTGCTTATTTCTTTGTTGTTTTTTTGGTTTTTCTTTTTTTGGTTTTTTTTTTTTTAGTGATACATTCTGAGCAAGACCTCAAGATGTAGAATAAGTCCACCCCCTGCTGTAGCCAGATTACAGTGTCATTCAAGTTTAATTTATTAGTAACCAGATAATGCAACATTCTTTTTATTTCATACAAGTCTTTGTGTGATCTCAAGTTCTGACCAAGTACACTTAAATCAGTGTATTTTTAACTAACACTACTATATTAAGGAGCTTGAAGGACAATTCACTTCCAGTGAAGCAGAGTTTATGTGACTCCTCTCTTTTCCTTTTCCCATGGCTGATAGGACAATTAACAGTACTAAAGTTTAAAAACCTTTCCTGGTGTCTGAGCCAGCCTCTCTCAGACATAAATGAAATAGGTTATACCTCAGAGACATTCCAGACTCTTTGCAAAACCAGGTAATTTTTTTCTCATCAGCCACACTCTGATCAATTTGAAAATACTTTATGTTGAACAATAGCAATTACAATCTTTTCCCTTGTTCATCACTTTCTTCTCAACAGATTTTGAGATTTAAAATCAGAGGTCTTTTTCTCACTTCTCTCGAGACTTTTGGAAAGTAGCAAACACTGCCTCCACACTTTTGGAAACAACAATTGTGTAGAAACGTGCACAAACAGTAGAATTTCATATTTTACATCAAAAAAGAAAAAAACATTAACATTATCCAAAATAAAACACATTTTCAAAGAGAAAACAACAAATGAAAGTCCCTGAAAAAGCTGTGTAACTTGGGCCTCTCACAAACATGAATGTTAAGCTGATAGCAAAATTGTCAGAGCTAGCCATTGGTGTGTTTGCTTTGTAATTTCTGTGTATTTCCACATGAATTATAACCATAGTACAATTTCAAATGTAACCCTTTAGAAAGTCTGGATACCCTAAAGTCATGACACTGATACAAGTAGAGGAAAGCAAAAGACTCAGAATTAAACCCCAAAATGACATTTTTTTGAAGTCTTACAGACGACTATAAATGAAAGGCAGCTTATGTTTCCTGCAACAGCTTTATAGTCCTTCAGATCACTAAAACATTCTGACAACAGGCCACCTCAATAGCCCTGGATTTTTAATTCATTTTTATAAAGCATTAATTTAATCTCCTGCTTGTATAGGATGGCTAACTGAAAGCAGGGGAAGCATGAGACAAGAAGCCAATACTATACCATGTTTAAGAAAGGATCTATGGGTGATCCCTTAATCTACACAGCCCTAAGATTAAATTCAGTAATGGGTAAAACTAATGGAAATCCTAGTCACTCAGGTGATGGGGATAGATGTGAAACTATAATTGATTAAAAATAACAAGAATGGATTCACAAGGGAAGAGTTAATACCTAGGAATTTTCAAAGAAGGAGCAAAGATTCACTTAGGGAAAATGCATGTGTATTTTTCACATGAATTTTTATACAGTTCCTCACAAAATGTAGCTTGATATTTCTTAATGTGTATACTCTGTATATATTCTGTATACATTTCTAACATAACAACTTGATTTTTTAATATATACATTCTGTTTAGATGTGGAAAAATATTAAGAGGTCATTTCCCCTTCAGGAACCAGGACAATCATAAAACATATTTTCTCTTATTTTAAAGCAAAGATATCCTTCAGTATCGAGTGGAAATAACAAAGCCGTTTAAAAGTATTGGACATTTAATAGTTTAGGTTCAAGCAGCAGACAGATCACACCGATCAAGTAAGTATTAATAATCAGGTTCCTTCAAAACATAAAATAATTTAAACCGAGTACATAATGTATAAAATTTTTGTTTATTTTTCCGTAGGCGTATTCAGTAGTAACATCCGAACAGGCTTCCTTTTGCAGTCATAGCTCTTTGCTTAAACTCTGTGTATCTGAATTGTATGTTTGGAAGACAACAACCTCAGATTATTAAATAGTCATTTTGGTGAACATAATTTGAAGAAGTAAAAAAAAAACCCAACCTTTCAATATACTACCCAAGACACCCTACCTGTAATCTATTCTATTACAAAAAAAAGAACTCTCTCAGTGCTTTTAACTCTGTAACTGTTCTGTTCATACTCAATCCTTTCCCCACACATTCCCTACAAGTCCTCTCTTCACATCTTTCAAGGCAAGGTATGGATGAAGTCAATCATTGCTTTCCTGGCAGGTGCTTTACTTCCAATAAACTGGACTACATCAGTACAAATAAATCAATACAAGTTAAGCTTTCTCATGAAAGTTTTTTTTTTTTTTTAAATGACAGGTAAAATCAGTTGCTTAGCAGAGTGGAAAGACAGTAGGCAAAGGACAGTAAAATTAAGTGCTTAAAAGAATGGAAGACAAAACACGGTGCTGGAGATGATAGATTACTTTCTAAGTGAGTTCATAAGTACATTTAACTCCTCAAACATTTGCTTGTTTACTGCAATTCTTAACAACTAGTGAACACCATAAGTAATTTTAAAAAAACCTAGACCACCTAGGGAAAAGAAATAAGTAAGAAAAAATAAATCTGGCACTGAAAAGAGTATAATTACAAATAAAACTTAGAGAATTTTCTTTTTTTTTTTTTTAAGATTCTATTTGTAAAGTTTACTTTCCTATGATATTTGCTCTGTCATCACAAAAAGATGGAAATATAATGCATACAGATGCAACAGCAGTGTGAATGAAGCACTTAACTGGAAGTCTTCTTAAATCAAGTATGAAAATCTTTATTAAGTCCTGCCTTTAGAATCAGACACCATTAGCCCGAAAAAGCACAAGCCATAGGGCAAGTGTAAATGTAACAATAGCAAGTTGTTATTTTGGAAGCCTGAAGAGACTCTTTTTACATTTATGAAGATTGTGTCTACGAATTTATTCATATACCCATACAACTATATATGCATATATATATATATCTCTCTTTCATGGGCACCCCCTTGCTGTGGGGAAAGAGCTTGCGTGCCCTTGCGAAGTTGAGAGCTATGCTGGTGGTGGCATATGCCTCCGGTAGGGTCTCCCAAGCCTGACAGGTCTCAACTGAAGGGTCAGACAAAGTGTGTCCACGGGCAGGATGGGCTCACTAGCCTTCGGGCAACCATCCTAGGAGAAGGACAACTTTAACTCCAAACCCGGGCAGAGGGAACTCGTTTAGCCCTGTAAGGCCATCCATCTAAGAGAAGGCTACTCTAACCAAACCTACGACCTGAGGACTTCGCTGTCACCGTCCAAGCTCGCTAGGCCCTGGCAGATGAACCTCAGGTGTAAAGGGTGGGGCCAGTCTCGCGCACGCTGCGCCTCACCTAAAAAATCCACCGCGCAGGCTTGAAGGGTGTACTCACGTTTGCAAAGCCCTGTAGCGACAGGCAAGGGACGAAACAGCAGGTGGAAAGATGTCACTGGAAGCCGCAGACCCAAGCCTGCATGCAGGCGGTTCAGGACATTGGTCGCTTGAGACTGACCCGGGAGATGACCGTCTCGTTTGGCAGCATCCTGAATGACCAAGCAGCCTTTTTCAAGGAGAGCACTGCTTGCTCCGCATGGAGAGGGGCCTAGAAAAGGTGGCCTAACCAAAGCTCATCTCCCCTTCCAATCCGGTTGGCTAGCCGCGGCCAACGGACATCTTCTTCTGCGGTCAACCAAAGACAAAGAGACAAAGGCATACACCTGCCTCCAAAGGTGTGTCCAGATTGACACTCGCATGTTGGAACACCAGAACCGTGCTCGATACAGCAGACAGTGGGCGTCCTGAATGCCGTTCTGCTATAATTGCTCACGAACTGTCACGACTCAACATCGACATTGCTGCTCTCAGTGAAGTTCGCCTTCATGAGGAAGGCAGCCTTCAAGCACATGGTGCCGGCTACACACTGTATTGGTCAGGCAAACCCAAAACCGAAAGTCATCATTCCGGAGTTGGCTTCATGATTAAAAACTCCATCGCCTCTAAACTTGAAAATTTGCCAACAGGTCATTCCGATCACATTATCTCCTTACACCTCCCGCTACACAACAAGCAACCTGTTGTTCTCTTCAGCATATATGCCCCAACTCTCCAAGCTGACCCTACAGAAAAAGACAAATTCTACACCGATCTGCGCCGCCTTACTCAAAAGGTTCCTGCGGATGATAAGATCATAATCCTTGGTGACTTCAACGCCCGAGTAGGTAAGAACTCTGAAGCCTGGAAAGGAGTACTAGGCAAGCATGGAGTTGGAAACTGCAATGACAACGGTCGCCTCTGGCTAGAGTTTTGTGCTGAGCAGCAGCTTACCATCACCAACACTACCTTCCAGCAGAAAGACAGCCTGAAGACAACCTGGATGCATCCTCGATCTAAACACTGGCACCTCATTGACTCTATCTTAGTGCGCCAGAGGAATGTTCGCGATGTCTGTCACACCCGAGTGATGCCTAGTGCAGAATGTCAAACAGACCACCGCCTTGTGCGCTGCAAACTTAACCTCCATTTTAAGCCCAAACCTAAGAGGGGCGGCATTCTGAGGAGGAGGCTCCAAGTTAACAATCTTCAAACAGCTGCACTGAGAGACAGCTTCCAGGCAAACCTTCAGACTAGGCTTGAAGACTGTCCCATAGACTCTTCTCCTGAAGCGCTTTGGCAACATATTAAAAATAGCATCCTGCAGTCCTCCGAAGAATTCTTAGGGTTCTCCACAAAGAAAAACAAAGACTGGTTTGATGAAAACAATCCAGAGATCCAGGAATCGCTGGCAAACAAGAGATCTGCTCACCAAGCACACCTTGCTCAGCCATCTTGCCATGTAAGAAAAGCAGCCTTTCGTCTTGCATGCAGTAAACTCCAACAGAAACTTCGAGACATCCAGAACAAGTGGTGGCTCAACCTAGCAGAAAAGACTCAACTATGCGCAGATTTGGGTGACCACAGAGGATTCTATGAGGCTCTGAAAGCAGTGTACGGACCCACACACCAAGTTCAAAGCCCCCTACTCAGCGCAGATGGCCAAACGCTTCTCACAGATAAAACCTCCATCCTGAATCGATGGTCTGAACACTTTCAAACTCTCTTCAGTGCCCACCGTGTAGTCCAAGACTCAGGAATCCAGCTCATCCCAAAACAAACGGTGAAAAATGAATTGGATATAGCCCCTACTATGGGAGAGACCCTTAAGGCCATACAGCAGATGAAAACTGGCAAGGCAGCTGGAGTCGACGGAATCCCGCCTGAAATCTGGAAACATGGAGGCCAAACGCTCCATGCTAAATTTCACGAGCTAGTTGTGCGCTGTTGGGAACAAGGCGAACTACCACCAGATCTCCGTGGTGCAATCATCATCACCCTGTACAAGAGAAAAGGAGTAAAGTCAGACTGCTCAAACTACCGAGGCATAACTCTGCTCTCCATTGCTGGAAAAATCCTCGCAAGAATACTATTGAACAGATTGATACCCGCTATCGCAGAAGAACTTCTACCTGAAAGTCCGTGTGGTTTCAGAGCCAACAGAAGTACCACAGACATGGTATTCGTTCTTAGACAACTGCAAGAGAAGTGTAGTGAACAGAACAAGGGTCTCTATGTAACTTTTGTTGATCTCACCAAAGCCTTTGACACTGTGAGCAGAAAAGGTCTGTGGCAGATCTTGGAACGATTAGGATGTCCGCCCAAGTTCCTCAAAATGATTATCCTGTTACATGAGGGGCAGCGCGGCCAAGTCAGATATGGCGATGCACTCTCTGAGCCCTTCCCAATAGCCAATGGTGTGAAACAAGGTTGCGTTCTCGCACCAACTTTATTCACAGTTTTCTTCAGCATGATGCTCCAAAGGGCCACGGCAGACCTCGACGAACAAGACGGCATTTATATCCGATATCGTACCGATGGGAGCCTTTTCAACCTAAGGCTACTGAAGGCCCACACCAAGACCCTGAATCACCTTGTCCGCGAGCTGCTTTTTGCTGACGATGCCGCCCTTGTTGCCCACACAGAAGCAGCTCTGCAGCGCTTAACATCCTGCTTTGCAGAGGCAGCTGAGCTTTTTGGGCTGGAAGTCAGCTTGAAGAAGACAGTAGTTCTCTACCAACCAGCACCACAAGATGATTACCATCATCCCCACATCACCATTGGCGAGTCAGAGCTTCAGCCAGTCCAGCAGTTCAGCTCTCTGGGTAGCATCATCTCCTCAGATGCCACGATCGACAAAGAGATAGACAACAGAATAGCAAAGGCAAACAGAGCTTTCGGAAAACTCCATAAAAGAGTCTGGTGCAATAAACACCTGAAGAAAAGTACAAAGAGCAGTGTCTACAGAGCCATGGTACTGTCTACTCTTCTGTACGGGTCTGAATCATGGGTCATCTACCGCCACCATCTGCGACTCCTCGAACGCTTCCATCAGCGCTGCCTCCACACAATCCTAAACATCCACTGGACTGACTACGTGACTAACGTTGCTGTCCTTGAACAGGCAGACGTCACCAGTATTGAAGCCATGTTGCTGAAAAGGCAGCTGCGTTGGGCAGGGCACGTCTCCAGGATGGCGGATCACCGCCTCCCTAAGATCGTGTTCTATGGTGAACTTGCCACCGGCTGCCGCAAGAGAAGAGCTCCAAAGAGGAGATATAAGGACTCCCTGAAACAACACCTCAGCCTAGGCCATATTGACCACCACCAGTGGTCCACCCTGGCCTCCAATCGGGAGATTTGGAGACACACCATACATAACGCTGCTGTCTCCTTTGAGAGCACGCGTAGAATCAGTCTCGAGGAGAAAAGACAGCGCAGAAAGAACCATGCCTCGACTATACCACCCAAGGAGACCCTCCGGCGTGCTCTTTGCAACCGGTCTTGCCTATCCCGCATTGGCCTTTTCAGCCATCAACGCGCTTGCAATAAGCGTGGGCAAAGCCCCTCCCAAATATTCGTCCACGAAGCCAAGCCATGATGATGATGGTGATGATATATATATATGTGTAGATATGTATATATGGATACCAGCATATACATATATACATCTTTGATTATACACATAAATTTTATTACTTACTTTTATTACTAAACCAAGTTCAGAAGCTCACTCCTCTCTTCTTTTTCTTCCTCTCTATTTTTGCAAAAAATTGCATGTCACATACCCTTCACGCTCTGGGAAGCAGTACTGATTTCGATGAACTGTTGTCAACTGTTCAGACCTCTCTTAGGATGTATTGTTATTGTATCTTCCCTGTGATTTTATGAGTTTTTGTTTCAAGTCTTGTTTGAGGTCATCTGAGCACTGGTTCAACATCATTAGAAAAATCACCTTGGAAAGGGAAAATGTAACTTACATGAGCGACACGCAACCTTCAGAACATGCTTCTGAAGCAGGTGTTGTGAATTGACCAAGAATATTTTAGGTACTCTTTCACGGGCACCCCCTTGCTGTGGGGAAAGAGCTTGCGTGCCCTTGTGAAGTTGAGAGCTATGCTGGTGGTGGCATATGCCTCCGGTAGGGTCTCCCAAGCCTGACAGGTCTCAACTGAAGGGTCAGACAAAGTGTGTCCACGGGCAAGATGGGCTCACTAGCCTTCGGGCAACCATCCTAGGAGAAGGACAACTTTAACTCCAAACCCGGGCAGATAGAACTCGTTTAGCCCTGTAAGGCCATCCATCTAAGAGAAGGATACTCTAACCAAACCTACGACCTGAGGACTTCGCTGTCACCGTCCAAGCTTGCTAGGCCCTGGCAGATGAACCTCAGGTGTAAAGGGTGGAGCCAATCTCGCGCACGCTGCTCCTCACCTAAAAAAATCCACCGCGCAGGCTTGAAGGGTGTACTCATGTTTAAAGCCCTTCCCAAATCTTCATCCGCGAAGCCAAGCCATGATGATGATGATGATTTTAGGTAAAACAGAGCTATAAGGATTTGTACCAGATGATCAGATAAACTTGGATTTTAATGCTTTTTGAGTTTAAAGGTGAAGAGAAATGAGATTCACTGTACAGGGCAGCATCTCTACAAAACAGTGTTGAACTTTAATTGGTAGTTGTAATGTAATTACATATAGTAGAGTTTATTTTTTTTCTTAAAAGGGGTCAGTTATTCTCCGCAGCTATGTTTACTATTCCTGTGGCAATATCATGACACAAGTCAGTGAGCAAAGGGTCCATACGGATTTTTTATTGAACTCCTGTTACATTTTGAGATCATGAAGCATCTTGAAAGTGTGGAAAAGATGACATGTAGTACTTTTTCTCCTGAAAAGCTAGGCAAGGTTCTCACATTTCAGGGTTTTATTCAAAAGTTGGGAGTTTTTCCTTTCAATTTTAGAGTTCTATCATTTTTCAGATATGGATTTCTACTTTCAGCCTCTCCAGACAAGCCTTATTAAAATTTAATGATTAATATCATGGTGTCTTTTTTGAGTGGCCTCTGAAAAGGTGTAGAACATTTGCTAAAACAACATGTGAAGTCTGACAACTAATGCCTCACATTACAATGGCTTGAAGTTTCTGTTGCCTTGCATGTCGTCTGTCGCCACTACTGAAAAGACTGGATCACCTTATAATTTCCCAAACAGAATCCTGTTGTTACTCAAAGATAAGGCTTCTGTCTCACACTCTTTGCTCTTCCTAGAGACTTCTCACCTCAAACTCTTGATTTATTTTTTGCCTCCCTTTTTTTCTGTAAGGAATTGAGCTATTGAAGTCTTTGTGTGTGATGCGTTTCTCCTGTTGAATTTTGCATTATGTTTAGAATGAAAGGGTGCAATTTCTCATCATAGGAAAGAAATTAAAAGACCGGCATTAGCTTTTTTTATGTGACTGAGTAGTAAGCAGACAGGAATAAGAATGAATTTAGAGGAAGCTCATAGCTTAATCCCAGCTACTCAGTTAATAAAAAAAATAGTGATGCACTGTCCTGGTTTAAGATAAAACCAGTTTGGTTTGTTCTGATTGTCACAGAAGCAAGTCAGTTACAGTATTCCTCCCCCCTTGCACATCACTACATCTTACTGGTTATGGACCTTCTTGGTGGGATGATGTCTCTTAAAAAAACTGTGAACACAGAGAGAGAGAACTCTCGCGCCTCCTGCCCTGCCGCTCGGAGCCGCTGGTGCATTTTGCCCATGCTGGGACATTCCTACAGTTGCTACCGTTGCTACGGTTACAGCCATTGCCTGTGGTGAGGGCTGCTTGCTGAGGGAACTGGTGATCACTGGCTGCTCCTTGCTTGCTGCTGCTTTACGAGGGCTCCTGTCTGCCGGCTGGTATCACTTGCTCCTGACTGCCTCCTGTGACTGTTAGCTCCACCTTTGCTGCTGGTACCTGACCTGGCGGGAGACGGCCCTGGCTCCGGTCTCTGCCCAGTGGCTACTGCCTGGTAGTTTGCCTGCGGTTTAACTCTCGCCACACCAGATCCCTGAACCTTGTATATATTTTGTTAATCCCTTGTTGTTGTTTGTTGTATATAATATTTTTCTGTTGTTATTAAAATAGTTTTAGTTTCCAAAACTTAATTGAGGCCTTGCCCACTTTCTTTTCCTTCTATCTCTCTCCTTAACCCTTTTTCTCCCAGAACAGGAGAGGGACTGGTTTGGAGAGAGTGTTTGTCCTGTAATTTGGCCCTGCCTCAGCCAAACTGGTGACACACATGACGATTCATTTTAAAGATATTTTTCTACATTTTCATCTTGGCATGGGTGGCATAGGTGTTAAAGGAACAGAAAGACTATGGCTGAAGAACAATTAAAAATGTAGAAAATGTACTCTTTCCTCCAGCAATTCATAAAGTTATCTCTGAGATAAGTCTTACAAATGACTACATGAACTTCTGTTTATCTGCGTATTCCCACAGTTCTTAATTTTATTGAAAGTCTACATTAAGGAATAATGTCAAGTTACTTTCTAGGCTTGAATATCACTTGATAGCGTAGATACTGTCAAAATTATTTTTGTGAAGATTGAAACTCTCTCTTAAAAATATTTCTGAAAAAACAGCTTGAAAGGGGAAAGTGTTTTTATTATGTTTTGTTCAAAAAACCAAATTTAACAGACACAAGATTACATTAAATGCTAGAGGGTTTGTAGCTGGTCTTGTGGAATTGACTACATCTGTATTCACTTAGATGATCTCTTATCACAGAAAATAAGTTATGAGTTTCAGTAGTAACAGAATGGTAACATGGAAACAAACCATTGACAGATTTTCATGTTAGAGGTACAAAATGGGAGAAACTCTCTAAGATATAATGGAGGAGTTTACATCATTGGAGAGCTTTGAAAAGCTGGTAATAATAAATTCCAAATGCTAAATCATTCTTTACTAATATTCTAGTCTCTGAGAATCAAGATATCTGTATCTAATGCCACTGGACGTACAAGTTGAGAGTAGGTGATTGAAATACTTCAGTTGTAGAAATCTTGCCAACACTTGTCTTCCTCTTGATTAAAGTATGCGAAAAAATTCTGTAAAGAAACTAGAACAAATGATTCCTCAATTCCTACTCCGTCAGCACTCCAAGATTTCTTTCCTCACACAAAGATTATGAATGAATGTCTATTAGGAAATGGAGAATGATACTTCCAGGGGCCTTCATTTTAAGTCTCAGAGAGAATATTGACAAAACTCTTTCCACTTAAGCGATAATTAACTCAGCTGGAATTTGTTTATCAGGTTCTCAGAGAAGAGGGAAAGGAAAAGGAAGAAAGGAAGGAAGGAAGCAAGCAAGGAAGCAAGGAAGGAAAGAAGAGTCATGGTTTGTGTCCTGGTTTAAGATAAACAGGGCTGGTTTGTTTGTGATGGACATATCAAACAACCAATTAGAATATTCCTCCCCTGCATGTCAACACATCTCACTGGCTATGGAGTTTTTGGCAGGCACAATGTTTCTGTAAGAACAGTATGCTGATGGAAATTTCTACCTTTTCCACCTGCCACTCAGATCATCTGCAACTTCCCTTCTTCTCACACTGCTGCTTGCCACCTGCCTGCAACCCCCCTTCTCGCCTGCCCTGGGACCTGCTGATCAGAGCTGCTGCTTGGCTCAGCTCAGCTCCATGCTGACAGCCATGACCACTTCTTGTTACCGCTTGCCACTGCCGCTGCTGTTTTCCCAGTTGCTGCTTCAGAAAAGGGTTCCTGCCATTGCTTCCTGGTCTGGCCCTGCCGCTGTCTGGACTGCTGCTGCCAATGCTTCTGGCTGGTCCCGGTCCCTGCCCATGGTCACATGCCGCTGCCACTGACTGGTAGGTTTTTTCCCTTATTGCCTTATTTCCTTAACCGTTGTTTAACCCTCACCGCATCAGATCTCTATTCCTATACAAATTTGTTAATCTCTTGTTTGTTGTTCTGTATACAATATCTTTCTATTGTTATTAAAACTGTTTTAGTTACCCAAACTTAACAGAGGTCTCATCAACTTTTTCTTTCCTTCTTATCACTCTTCTTATCCTTTCTCCTGGAACAGGGGAAGGGCTTATGAGAGAGAGATTTCCTCCCATGATTGGCCAGTCTTGTTTAACTGGTAACAGTCTGAACTTCTCCAGCTGGCAACAAAGCACCACACACCTGGTTGCTCACTCCAAACCTTCTCTGGTGGAATGGGGAGGAGAAAAATAAAACAAAAGGCTGGAGGGTTGAGACAAAGAGCAGGGAGGGCTCACTCACCACTTAAGATCAAGGGTAAAAGACAGACTCAACTTCAATTGACTCAGAGTAGGACGGTGATAAATACAAGACCTTAAATACATCCTCCCCCCATACCTCCCTTCTTTCCAGACCCAGCTCTGCTACCTTCCACCCACCCCAGGGCACAGAGAGGTGGGGAATAGGGGTTGCAGTCAGTCAGTTGCTGCTCCTTCCTCTTCAGAGGGAACATCCTCACAGTCCTCCCTTGAGGCAACATGGAGGAGACAGTCCTCCACAAACATCTTTAGGCATGTGTCCCTGCCATGGCCTGCAATCCTCCCAGTGATGGACTGTTCCAGTGCCAGCTTTTCTCAGAGTCAAGGCCTTCTTTGGGAGCGGTCCCCTGCTCCAGTATGAGGTCCTCCATGGGCTGCAGAGGGGACTCTTCTCCACTGTTTATCTCTATGTGCTGCAAGGGATCAGCCTGCCACCTTACAACAGGCCAAAGGGAACGGCTGCTCCAGCATGGCTCCTCAGCTCCTTCCTCACTGACTTCAGTGTCCATATGGTTGTCTCTACGAGGTCCCACTCCTCTTCAAAACAAAAACAAAGGAACTCGCTCAACAGATATTCCCCTTTTAAATACGTTATTGCAGATGTGCCAATTGGCTCAGCCTTGCCTAATGGTGGGTCTGATTAGAGCTGGGGAACTTGCTTGAAGCTTCTTATAGGAGCCACAATAGCCCTTCCCCTGCTACCAAAACCCCACCAGACACAAACCCAAAACATAAAAGAAGGAAAAATAAGTAAGCAGACACTATTTTATCCTTTATAATAAAGAGAAAAACACAATTTAGGAGTCATTAGACTGAAATCTGCTTCTAAGTTTATGCCGCTCAGTCTAATGCAACCCCTTCACCTGTCTCCCCATGTGGAAGGTTTCCTTCCCTCCCTTATTCCTTTCCCTCCCTTGTTCCTTGCCTTGCCTTGCCTTGCCTTGCCTTGCCTTGCCCTGTCCTGCCCTGCTCTGCCCTGCCCTGCCCTGCCCTGCCCTGCCTTGCCCTGCCCTGCCCTGCCCTGCCTCTCCTTGCCTTGCCTTGCTTTTCCTTGCCTTGCCTTGCCTTGCCTTGCCTTGCCTTGCCCTGTCCTGCTCTGCCCTGCCTTGCCCTGCCTTTCCTTTCCCTTCCCTTCCTCACTTCACTTCACCTTGCCTTTAATAATAAAGAAAAAAGGAAAAAAGAATAAAAAATAAAGTTAATACATTTGATCCAATTTTGAATAAAAATAAGACATGTACATTAAGAAACCATTTTAAAATATTTTTTTTTACCTCTCAGAATTATTTTGGGTTAGGTAGAATTTAATTCTTTTTTTCAGTAGCCAACTCAAGGAATTATAAAGAAGCTCATAGCTTCCCACTAAACTGCTATTCACATCAAACAGCTATTCATTCCATCTTAAGAGAGTCATACAATTAATATGAACTAAAATATATTTCTCAAAGAGATATTGCAAAGGCACAACTATATTTCCTATTTTTCACCTTGGTCTGGGTACAGAAGGATGCAGAAGAATTGGCCTAGCCAAATTCAGTTCTGGAAACAGATGCTGGAGCTATAGCCAAACCACACCGCTGTTGCAATTACAAAACCTACACAAGTGGGAAAAAAAAGGGTTTATTTCCTCATCTATTTTTGAAAGGAATGGTATTAACATAACAGTTGTTTATAAAAATGGTAAAAAGTTTTTGGGTTGATTTGTTGGGGTTTTTTTTGTGACCTCTACTACCTCTCAGCACAGATGGTATGAAGATAGATATAGAGAAGTGTACATTAGCACTAATGACAGTTAAAATGTTAGTGATTTCTGTTTGTGACTTAGCCGATGCACCTTCAGATGAGGCAGTCATTGCTGAACAGTTTCCTACTAAGTATTTGGACAAAAAAAAACCCAACAGTTCTGACTGTATGACATTTGTAATTCACTATTACTTACATGCTTCCTTTAATGAAACCTACTGTAATTAAGGCAGCTCATACTCTTGCACGAGGCCAAATTCAGGTTGCAAACATGAAAAATAATGATAAGATTGTGCCTGAGACTATGAATGTATTTATTTTTTAAAAAATCTTCCAGGTGTTTTGTACTGTATTTTACTGGGATAGATTTAATCTTCTTTATAGTTACTCTTACAGGGCTGTATTTTGGTTTGTGACCAAAACCCTGTTGATAATACTGATGTTTCAGCTATTGCTGAGCAGTGCTTAAAGAGCGTCACAGCATTCTCTGCTTCTGACACTGCCCTGCCAATGAGTAAGCTTTGGGGTGGAGAAGAAGTTGGGAGGCGACACAGCTGGGACGTCTGACCCCAACTAAGCAAAGGGATAGCCCATATCATAAGACACTTTGTTCAACCATAAGAGCTGGGGGAATAGGGAGGGAGTGTGGATGTTCAAACTTAGGGCATTTTAATGCCCAAGTAACCATTACAAGTGATGACGCCCTGTTTTACTGGGGACGGCTAAACATCTGTCCGCCGATGGGAAGAAGTGAATGAATTTCTTACTTTTCTTTGCGTGAGCACACAACTTTGCTCTGCCTATTAAATTGTCTTTATCTCAGCCCATGAGTTTTTGTATTTCTGCCCTTCTGAAACTCTTCCCCCACTGTCCTGAGTTGACAGAAATACAGCTTGGTTTGTTTTGATGGACACAGAAGCAAACCAATTACAGTATTCCTTGCCCTGCACGTCACTGCATCTGACTGGCTGTAGAATTTTTTGGCAGGACGCTGTTTCTTTAAGAGCTGAGGGGCAGGAAGGGAAGACACAGGGAGCGGGGAGTGCGCCTTCTGCCTGCCTTCCCAGACGAGCCACTGACTCCCTCCTCCTTCGGCCCATGAAGAATTCACCCAACAGCACTGCTGTTGTTTGAGCTGCTGCTCCCCGCTGCCACTGCCAGACAACTGCCCCTGCCCCAGGGGATGTCACGATGCTCTTCGCCGCCGTTTTCCCAGACGCCGCTGTGTGTTCCAGCTGCCGCTTCCTGGCCCGGCGGGCTCTGGCCCCGTCTGCGCCGCGTGCTGTCGGCCATTACAGACTGTGGTGGTTTTTCCTCTGTTGCGTTTGTTCTCTTTACCCACGGTTCAAGCCCCGCTGCACCAGAGCCCTGATCCTTATCTATAATTGTTAATATCTTGTTTGGTTTTGTATATAACACTGTTTTCTTGTTATTAAAATTGGTTTAGTTTCCTAAACTTCACTGAGGCCTCGCCAACTTACTTTTTCTTCTTATCGCTCCTTGACCCCTTTCTCCTGGAATGGGGAAGGGGTGGTTGGAGAGAGAAATTGTCCCTTGGTTGGTCCCGCCTCAGTGCCAACCTGTGACATCCGCCCACAGTGGGGGACTGCGTAAGAGGCTGTGTGGGGCTTAGCTGCCTACCAAGGCTAACCCACAATACACTTCTGCATTAGTTCACACAGTTAAAATAAATAGAATCTGTAATACAGGATGCTTTCACCCTTGAAGACCAACATTACAGCAACTACTCTAGCATAGATCTAACTTGCAGATCAAATGGTACTCTGAGAAGATACAACTTCATAATTCTCATAAGGCACAAAATCTCTGGTGTGTTATCACACAGATTTTTGCCCACAGTTCTTTTATACCTTCCACTGTGTAAAAAGTTCTGTGTAAATTTATGTGAAATTAAGAACAGTCTGCTAATATTCCTTTCTTTGTTTACTAGTCCCTGTAAAATAAACTATTTGTATTTGTAACATATCTACTAATAAAAATACTATAGTTTACATGGTATGTAAATGTTTGATGATTTGCGTTTTCACATCTTTGAAACATTGCCTCTTCTCAAAACCATGTCTATGAGAGGGCTGAGCAAAGTTATCCTGACTCTAATGATCTAACTGAAAACATATGGCTTACTCTGCATAATGTTTGGAGCGATTTCTCAAGGCAATATTATAATTTACCAGCTTCTACTGGTTAGTCATAGGGATTTGGGAGTCTGAAATCCATCTGTTATCTTTCTATAAAATTGTTCCCTTTTTATCATTGTGAAAATAGGAGGATTAATAAACACATCAAGACAGGAGGGGGTAAAAATTCATGAGAAGTTGCCGTATAAATTTGTAACTGCTGCAAGAAAATTCAGAACCGTTGTGACTTCTGTAAACATTATAAAACTAAGTGTAACTATGTACAACTATCAGTCCAACTTTTAAAATTCTGCCATAGGGGCACTGAAATACTCAAATCAACTATACTTTCTCTGGAAGTCGATCATCTCTATTGTTTTTATGTTTTACTCAACACAATAGACAAAAACTTACCAAAATGAAAGTATAAGCAATGTCTTGGCTAGTATTTATTTTGTTGGTTTAAATGAAATAATACCAAAGATTTCACATAATGTAAATTGTGCATCAATGCGGAGGAGAGCTTTCTGCAGTTAAAATAAAAAGACTTCCTGCAAAAGGACAGGGAGGAAAGAGCGAGTCAAGGAATTGCTCAAATAAAAAAGGTAGCAAGTCTGTTTTCCTACCCACAAAGTAAGCCAGTAATAGCTCATTTTCCCATAAAGGAACAAGGAAGACTACCCAGTGTTAACAGAGTGGCTGGCATTAAGGAACTGTGCTGCTCACTAGCTGGGTGACCCAGCCTTGCTGACTTCTGCCAGGGTTATAGGGAAAGAGTCTGAAAGCAGATGGAAAACAACCTTGTTTATGTACTATATATAAATTAGACCTTCGTGTTATATATAACTTAATCTTTCTAATATATCCTTCCCAATTTTGGCTGACTTCAAATATTTCTTAGAACATTTTCTTTGTATTCATTATGATTTCTACCCAGTATTGAGAGATAATATTGATAATACAATAAAGTGGACTGAGGTGAAGCTGAAAATGTTTCACTTTCTCTCCAGATTCAGCAAAATGAACAAGCATAAATATAAAGACACACACACACACAGACACCCTCCAACTCCCTCATACACATACGTAAGCACTTACAGATGGACTTGAAAACTGACCACAGAACCAAGACGTGAACATTGCTTCTAGTCTAGTTGTCAAGAGTACTTGGGGAATAAATATATCTCTGGAAGACTGAATTTCCTCAGTCAAGAACACAGAACTGTACTTTCTATGAGAAACTGTTGGCTTTTTTTTTCTTAATTTCTGAAGTATTCTAATAAAGAGAGGACAAGTTTTATACATATACTTAAAACAGAGAAATCTTGACATAACAAAATCAAACCTACCGAAACTAGGAGATTAATTTGAAGCAGTAATATGCAGGCCTGGCCTTCCTAGCATACATTTTGGCTATTTTAAACAGAGAACACAACTTCTTCATGGATAATTAAATTCCACCTGAGTTTATATCAAAATTCTCCTCTACACATTTGTTTTCTTCAATGATCACCATATGTTTCCTATTTTTTTCTGGAAAACAACAGAGAGAGCGGGGGAAGAAAGACCACAAACTGTCTTGCTTTTATATAAACTGACAAAAAAGTTATTTCTTTCTTCATTACTTTTGATAATGATCTAAATGTTTAATTTATTGTTAATAGGGGGGAGCCTGTTGCATGCATATGGCTGATCACCTTCACAAAGTCCTCAGTAGGAATATTTCCTCCATCATTTTGGGATCAATAGCCATTCATAATGTCCTGGATGTCAGTGTGTTTGATATCAAAGCTGGACTTGAATTTAGTTCAATAATTCTCCTAAAATATGCTGATAACTGCTAGCAAAATCCTTCCTGTGCAGCAGACCAATAGAGCTGGGGAAACCAAAACCTCAGTAGGATAAAACCATCTCCCCCACACAACGCCCCTGCAAGCTACAGGTTCACTTCAGGAATACTGGCAAAGCAGTGGGTTGAGTTTCTCTTACACTTTAGAAAATGATTGTTGTATTTATAAAAGGAATAATATCCCGTGTTTTCTCTTTGAGAAGCTTTGTAGCTGGGGATTTAGCCACAAAAAGCTAGTGACTTGATCCTTTATGTTTGACTGGAGCTAATGAAACCGCTCCAAGTGGTTGACACTGTGCTTGACAGTGTTCACAGAGTTAGACTCTTGTAAAAGAAGTTGTTCAATGAAATAATTCTATGCCTGCTGAATTGTATGATACCATTGTTGTTTTTCTCACATCAATCAACACACAATGCTTCTTGCTTTCTGTGGTGGTCAATGGCTTTGATCGGATCCTGGTGTAGATAGCAGTCGAAGGTATTAGCACAATGTGCTGTGACAAGCACACATCCAACTGTCCAAAAAGTCACAAATAACAGGTGATATGAACATAAAGAACTTTGTCACTCATAAGGTCATACACGACTGGTCTTTATACAACCAAGAAATATTATAAGATATTTTTTGTAAAGCAGAATGTCCCAGAAGAGACATGACACTGCTAGTCTTCTCCAGATACGAATTTTTCACAGTTCATTAAAAATCATGGGAAAAGGTACCACTGGTTTCCAAGTTAACTACAAAAGGGTTTACTTTCTCATATCCACAAAGTGGAGAGGTTTTTTTGAAGAAAAGTTCTGGTAGTAAAGTGTTAAAAAACCCACAAAACCAAATACAAGAATAATTAAGAAATAATAAAATTTATATTGTAAAGCAATGTTCTGAATTGAGAGAGGAGTCAACAATAGGTTTCCTAATTGGTTTGCTGACATGGGAAGGTAAATTCCAGTTACGTAACAGTTCTATTTTCATGCATGCTGCAAAAATCATGGAAAGCTTTCTGGTACAGAAAGTCATTCTCCTCTTCCAACAGCTTCCACAGTCCAGAACTGACAAGACCATTCCTGGACAAAAACGTGTTATTCTCCATAGGTCATGATCTTCTTTATTAATGACTAAAGATGACAATGCATTTTGAAGGCTGGAGAAATTCACTTTAAGAATAGTGAATAAACTTGATTTTTCTCTCAGGGGAAGGCTTACTTCCATTAGTTTTTTAGCCTTACATGACCTGCTGGGTGTTGACCACTCCAAGATTTCATATTAACCAGTCTCAGGAGTGATTATCACATATGCCAAAAATAGAGTATGAATAGATATATATTTGTGCAGTTTCTCCAATTTCCTTATGTTTAAAAACTATTTCATGGGAAATCCTTCTTTTTGGACTTTGCACTGTGAATACAAAACGCCAGGTAGAACATGGCTTGATGAATATTACTTCATCTTTTCTTTCTTCCTTTACAAGACTAAGAACAGAAAAGACCCTGCAATGGAGCAGGTTTAGCTGAATTATTTTATAGTAGGAGTTTTGGAGCAAGAAGTACCACACCTGTTAACTGTTTAAGAATGCCTTGGTAGAATCACAGAGTCATTTAGATTGGAAAAAGAACTTTAAGATCATTGTGTACAACGAGAAACCTGATACTGCCAAGTCCACCATTAAACTATGTCACCAAGCACCACCTTCGTGGGTCTTTTAATTAATTACCTTCAGGGATGGTGACTCAACCACTTCAATCGGCAGCCTGTTTCAATGCTTTACAACCTTTTCTGTAAAGAAAGTTTTCCTAACAACCAATCTAAACCTTCCCTGGCACAACATGAGGCCATTTCCTCTTACCTTATTGCTTGTTACTTGGAAGAAGAGACAAACAACTACCTCACTATGATCTCTTTTCAGGTAGCTGTAGAGAGTGAGATCTCCCCTCAGCCTCTTTTCTCCAAACAACCCCAGTTCCCTTAGCTGCTTCTCATAAGACTTTTGCTCTAGACCCTTCACCAGCTTCATTGTTCTTTGGACACAGTCCAGCTCCTCAATGTCTTTTTTGTGCTGAGGGGCCCAACACCTAACAGTATTCAAGGTGCTGAACTCAGTGTTTAGGGTGCAAGCTTAAGGATTGAGGAGGAGTATTGAGTAAGGAGTAAAGACATTGATGAATTTCTGGGTACAGTATGGAAGAAGTTGATGGCTGGTACAGTTTTACTAACAGAATTGCATAGTTATAAAAGTAAAACTGACAGACAGTCATGAGCAAATTGATTAGAGATCAATTCAGTGTTTCAACTAGTAAGTCTTTCTAAAAACCTTGTCCCATCAAACTGTTTTCTGATATTTGGGAACACGGCAACACAAAGCTAGTATTTTCTTGTATATAACATTGAAGACTTACTGCCAAAAACAACAAAAGCCCAGATCAACTGTCTGTGAAAGTCAAGTTAAGTTGAAGGCAGACTCATGCAAACTAAATTAACTAAAATAAAAGAGAAGAAAAGAAAAATCTGATGAGACTAAGGAATCCTAAAAAAGCCATTAATCAACATTATACTGAGGGTGACCCAATATTTATAATTGAAGGAACTCATTCTATTAGGAAGTTCCAAAAAATATTTTCTCTTGTGAGTTTAATAGGATAGTGGCCAGATACCCTGAACACAGATATGATATTCCCTTTGTGCTTTGTGAGCAGGAAATGGGCAATAATACCTCTGTCACTGTTCAACAACCAAATAGCTGATGTTCATTGGGAAAATATTTCACACTGTATGAAACATGTAACTTTATGACTGAATTCCTAATTAGTAATCTAATTTATTCCTTCATTTTTCTATATCTGTTAGTAATTTCTCATCAACTTTCTTATCCTTGGTATGTCAGTTGCCATAACAACTCCTTATTTTGATTTCGTCAATCATTGTTTTCATGGTAAAGGTTTTCAGTTTAAAGCTAGGTTGCATCTTTCCAGGATTGCTCAAAAGCTGTAAATTCTTTGTTCAGCAGATTAATGACCTCTTCTCTTCAGCCAAGTAAAGGTGGTGATTCGGCACAAGCTTATTACAAAATAACTAAAGAACCCATATATGTACATCTCCTGGAAAGCAAATAAAATACAACATCCCTTTAAAAGAGACTTCAGCATGCATGATCTTAATCAGATTTGGAGCTGCTAGAGGAAGATAAATTAACTATTGAAACTGCTACCAAGTATTAGCGTAATTTCTTCAGCACTTGATCTGGAATTTGCATGCTGGAGTTTACTGTCTTCATAAAAAATGGGATTTAGTACAAGCACAGGCCATAGAGGCTGAAAAGGGCTTTGTTAGTAAGAGACCTATAAGTACTAGTGAATAAATGAACTAGCTTTTATAGGCTGAAATCATGCAAGACAGGTAAAAACAGCAGGTCTAACAGCCCCACCAACTTAGACATAAGCATGATCACAGTCATGCCCATTTCTGTCTCTTTGGAGCACTATAGTTTAAAGAGATTTGGCATAACCTGTCCTCTCTTTCTTTGCTTAAATAAGCAATTGTCTTTCAAGTAGTAACCCTATAGACTCACTGTTGCAGAAATACCTTTTGGGTTTTTTGTTTTGGTTTTGGTTGTGGTTTGGTTTTTTTTTTTCTTGAGTAATCACTAACAGATGTCTGTTCATTGAAATTGCCTTGGGAGAGCAACAGTGGCAATGAAACAGTTAAGGAATGAGTAGGAGTATTGGTACCAACAAAATAATTAAAGTAACATCAACAAATAGAACAGGCCCTTTAGCTTTATTTCTAAGAGAATAAGGATCAATTACTGGCAACTTGTAAGATCCACAGAACTTAATAATGCAAGTGGCAATGTTCTTTATCTGCGTTGTGTGGGTGGAAGTGCTTGCTATTCATGTATCTGAATTTTAACTGACCCAGGCAGAGAGAGGTGGAGGGGGGAGGGAGGGAGAGAGAGAGAGAGGGAGAGAGAGAGAAAGAGAATCTGTTTAGTTCAAACAAATATGTTTTGTTTTTCAATTAGATCTTGTATTCCAGTACAGTACTGCAGTTGCAGACCAATTGTTGTGTGGGGGGGGAAAAAAAAAAAGGAAAATAACTCAAAAAACAAGTGTTCCATTCATCTTACCGATTTTATTACTCTGCATGCTACAGTAATTCTCTCAGATAAAAAGATAAGGTGTGTGGGAGGGTTTTTTGATGGTGATGTATTTTACCGAGTACAATACAGAAATATGAGCAAATGCCCCATGTGAAGACTGTAAGACCAATCAGAATTTATGTCAAACAATCATTTAATCTTGCATCTGCTAAATCCTGTATCATTGCTCTAATGCAGGAAAAGAAAGGAAATGGAATATGGTTTGTCAAGTATAACCAATACTTTTCTGTGTAAAATTAAGTTTTAATTCCATATATGAGGTCAAAAATAAGGCTTGAAATTCAAAAGAGTTTGCAACAGCTGTTGTGAAAGTAAAAATACGGCTACGTGTTTATTTGCTTCAGTAAATTTTCAGCATTGCAGTCAGAGGCATAATTTTAGAATTCTTTTAATAAGAGACAACTGAGAGTGACAGAAATATTAATTTCTAGTCTGCATTAATAATAAAGTCTTCAGATCATATCTCCTTTGTTGTCAAATTTTAAATTTCTTCCTGTATCAGGACTTAACATATGCAAACTAAAAGTTCATTTACATTAAAATTAAAGAACTGAACAATTGTGGTATGCATCGAAACTGATACAATTTAAAAGGATGGTAAATAATTATTTTTATGTAAACTATTTCTTTTTTGCACGTGTGTACAAAAGTTTTGCTCCATTTCTACTGTTCCATAAAATAGCTGTAGGGATTTTGCAATAGCTGTAATATTTTGATCACTCTTTATTTTTCAACCAGTTTCAGCAGCAAAGGGATGGCACATCTCTTCTATAATTTTTAAGCCCTGTTCACTTAACATATTGTATGTTAATGAGCTCCTTATTTTTATGTGTAACTTCCTTCCATGTGGACAAGATGAAACACCTCCGTCAAGAAATGAATGAGCCTTCTTGTAGGTTGCATTTAATGTTTATTTTTATGAACTGTAATTTTGTTGTTCTGCTTCCCTTGACACTCCCTCAAGAAAGTTCTCTTATAGGAGTACGTCTCTCTCCTGCACATCTGCAGAGGCACCTAACTCTTTTGGGAGGCATCTTTTACTTGTTTAGGAGCAACTAAAGGTCCTATTTCTTCTTCTGGTGGTAAGCCATATAACCAAGGCCGTTGTACAGGTGTTTTTGACAGGCCTAGTACTGCCATAGTAACACGGTTACTATGTGGAGCTCTCCTGTTGCATCTGCAAAATTGTTCTGAAAATTTACAGATCAATATATTATTATAAAAGGGGGTGTCCCGGTTTAAGGTAAGCAGGGCTGGTTTGGTTTTATGGACATATCAAAGCACCAGTATGGATTCTCCCATGTATGTTAGCGCATGTCACTGGCCGTGGCGCTTTTGGTGAGCACAGTGTTTATTTAAGAACTGCGTGCTGATGGAAACTATGATTGTTTCTCCTGCTGCCCAACCAGCCACGACCCCACGTTTTTGCCCACGCTCAGAGCCACCACTCTTTCAGTGTGACGATCCTCACCACCACCACCGCCACCGCTGTGCAGGTTGCTGCGACTGCTGCCACTGACATTGCTTTGCTCCATGGCCCAGCTACAGCTTTCAGAACGAAGGCTTCTGCCATCACTTCGCTGGCCTGCACGTGGATGACCACCACTGCCGCTCCTGGCCCCAGCCACTCCCGGACCGGTCTGTGCCACATGTTGCTGCCGTTGAACTGACTGGTAGCTTTAATCGTTGCTTTCATTTCCTTAACTGCAGTTTAATCCTTGCTGCACCAGTTTTCTAATCCTATATAAACTTGTTAATCTCTTGTTTGTTATGTATACAATATCTTTCTATTGTTCATAAAATCTCTTTTAGTTTCCCAAACTGAACAGCAGTCTCACAAACCTTTTCTTTCTTCTTCTTTCTTTTCTTAACCCTTTCTCCTGGAATGGGAGGAGGGCTAATTAGAGAGAGTTCATCCTGTCACTGGCCAGCCTCAGCCAGCTGGTGACAGGAGGACTCCTGCAGCCCCCTTCACCATGCTTCCCATCCCTTTACTCTGCTAGCTATTATTTTAATCTGGAAAGAAAAATATTTTAAAATGTTTTCTCATCCAAATCTCAGTCATATATCTTCTGAAGAAAATTATACTTTAGATGTTTGTTCTATTGTGATATACATGCAAAGTTCAGAAACATAGTTTGATTTACGTAAGTGTTGTCAGTTTACAATAACTGAGGTGTTTTTACAGTAGCATCAAGAATTCATAGCACTGACATTTCTCAGTTTTATAATGCCCTACACAGAGTACTTTCAAACTAAATGTATGTAAACATGAAAGAAAAGTCTATTTTAATTAGCTATGGGGACATAAAAATTTGAAAAGGCATAGAAATGCCTTTTTCATGCATGTTTGTATATACAGTTTATTAATATATTATAAAATATTTAATTTTACAGTTTATAGTTTATTAATCCTATTCCCATGGAAAACTGAGATGGACTGCCATTCTATGTTGCGTTCTTTAGATTAACTAAAATTTTCAAGGGATTGCATTTGTCAGTCGGAACCTAAAAAGTCAGTATCTGTCAACATCTCAATGTACTCAGATAGTCACTTTTCTCCTAAACATGATAATCTACATTAGTTTTGTTATAACAACTGGATTATAGGGGGAAAAAAGACATAAATAAAAATGCAGTCATTTTGCATTTCCAATCTGTTTATTAAATCCTGCAGTTGCACCTAAGATCTGCAAACACTTATGCATGTACTTACCATAAAAAAATAGACTTATTAGTTAATTTGGGCTTTAGTTGCCTTTTCTCCCTTGTAACATAAACACTTTTTTATATAAAGGCATGCTGAAAAATGAAGCTTCAATTTAGAAAACATTAAAGGATAAGCATCAGAAACAAAGCAGGTATCATTTTACCTTTCAGAAAGAAAGGAAAATTAAGGAGTGGTGCAGTAGATACTCTATTGGTAATTCTTGGTAACAGGGATTACTTCAGGGAACTAAACACACATTCACCGTAATCAGATGTGTTCGGATCAGAAGGAAAAAACAACATGCCAGGGAACAGCTGGCAATTCATCCATTCTTTTTTCCAGGGAAATGTGATGGTTGGAATTCCTCTTGCAGCATATTTCAGGTCAGATGAAGGAGCAGGGGCTTTGACAGAGATGAATCATTTGCAGAATCATAGAACCACAGAATACTTGAGGTTGAATGGTATCAATGGAGATCATCTGGTCCAACCAATCTGCTCAAGCAGGGCTACCTAGAGCTGGTTGCGTAAGACAGTGTCCAGACAGCTTTTGAACATCCCCGAGGATGGAGACTCCACAGTCTCTGGGCAACCTATGCCAGTGCTAGGTAACGTTCACAGAAAAAAAAACAGTGAACCATGGTGTTCAGAAAGAACCTTCTGTGTTTCAGTTAGTGACATTATTTCATGTCCTGTCACAGAACACCACTGAAAACAGACTGGCTCTGTCTTCTTTACATCATCCCTTCAGGTGTTTGTGTAGATTTATAAGATCTGTCCCGACTCTTCTCTTCTCCAGGCTGAACACATACAGCTCTGTCAGCCTTTCATTATAGAAGAAATGTTCCAGTCCCTTCAGTATCGTCATGGACTTTCACTGGACTCTCTCCAGTATGTCTGTGTCTCTCTTGTACTGAGGAGCCCAGAATCCAACACAGTACTCCAGATGTGGCCTCAATAGTGCTGAATAAAAAGGAAGGATCTTCTCCCTTGATTTGTTGGCAGTGCTTTGCCTAATGCAGCCCAGGATACTGTTAACATTGACTAACCTGATCTCCTACTATCATAAGGAAACCCATTTAATAGATAAAGAAAACGGATGAGGGGATCAAGTGCACCCTCAGAAAATTTGCTAACAACACCAAGCTAGGTGAGAATGTTGATCTGGCTTGAGGGTAGGAAGGTTCTTCAGAGGGATCAATGGCCAGTGGTATGAAGTTCAACAAGGCCAAGTGCTGGATCCTGCACTTGGGTCACATCAACCCCCTGAAATGCTGCAGGTTTGGAGAAGAGTGGCTGGAAAGCTGCCTGGCAGAGGAGGACCTAGGGGTGTTGTTCAACAGCCAGCTGAATATGAGCCGCAGTGTGCCCAGTTAGCCAAGAAGGTCAACAGCATCCTGGCTTGTATCAGAAATAGTGTGGTCAGCAGGAGCAGGGAATTTATTATAACTTGTAGTTGGCAGGTGAGGCTGTACCTCGAATACTGTGTTCAGTGTTGGGCCCTCACTACAAGAAAGACATTGAGGTGCTGGAGCATGTCCAAAGAAGAACAACGATATTGGTAAGCATGTCTAGAGCACAAGACTTAGGAACTGGGGTTGTTTAGTCTAGAGAAAAGGAGGCTGAGGAGTGACCTTATCACTCTCTACAACTGCTTGAAAGGAGGTTCTAGTGAGGCGGGTGTCAATTTCTTCTCCCAAGTAACAAGAAGGACAAAAGGAAATTGCTTCAAGTTGCATCAGGGGAGATTTAGGTTGGATATCAGGAAAACGTTCTTCATAAAGAGGGTCATAAAGCACTGGAATAGGCTGCTCAAGGCAATGATGGAGGTATTTAAAAGACATGTAGATGTAGTTCTTAGCAACATTGTTTAATGGTGGACTTAGCAGTGTTAGGTTTCTGGTTGAACCTGATGATCTTAAAGTCTTTTCCAATCTAAAGGAGTCTATGGTTTGATGAACATTCTTTGCTGAAAAGTTACACTGTCTCATTGTACTGGCTCATGCTCAACTCTGTGTCCACCAGAATGCCTATTTTTTTTTGCTGCCAAACTACTTTCCATCTGGGTGTTTCCCACATATATTGGTGAATGGAATTGTTCCTCCCCTAGCGCAGGACTTCGCAATTCCACTTGTTGAACATCATGAGATATCTGATGGACCCTTTCTCCAGCCTGCTGAGGCCCATTTGGGATGGCAGTTCAAACTTCTGGTGTATCAACCACTCCTCCCTGTTCCATGTCATCTGCAAACTTCCTGAGAGTACACTCTGCCCCATTATCCAGATCATCAAGGAAGATTTTAATCAGGATTGGACCCAGTATTTATCCCTGGGTTGTACTGTTAGTTAGGGGTCTTCAACTAGACTTTACACCACTGATCACCACCCACTGAATGACCCGACCGTTCAGCCAATTCTCAAGCCACCACATTGCTCATCTAGTCCATACTTTATCAGCTTCTGTATAAGGATCTTATGGGAGACAGTGTCAAAGGGCTTACTGAAGTCCAGGTAGACAATAACCACAGCTCTTCCCTCATCTACTAGTCATTTCATCAGAGAAGTTTATCAGGTTGGTCAGGCATTAACTCTCATTGGTGAATCCATGATGATTAGTCCTGATGATACTCTTGTCCTTCAGGTGCTTGGAAATGATTTCCAGGATTAGTTCCTCCAACACATTTCCAGGAATCAAGGTGAGTTCCATAGTGCCCTGGGTCCTCCTTCTTACCCTTGTTGAAGACACGAGTGATATGTTCTCTCCTGCATTTTCTGTCCAATCACCATAATTGAACAAAGATAATCAAAAGTGTCCTCATGTTGACATCAGCCAGCTCCCTCAGAATGTCCTGGGTTTGGTTAGGATAGAGTTAATTTCCACAGCCAGGATAGCCAGATGGAACCAGCCAGTGGGATATTCGAGACCATACTGACCTCATGCCCAGTATGTATAAGGCAAGCCTATGAGGTCAGTAGGAGTTTCAAATACTGTGTCTGGGTGCAATGCTAAGCAGTGGATTATCTTCCTCTCTCTTTGTTTCAAGTTAACTCTCCTTATCATAAAACATTCAGCATTACCATTCATTCTCCTTACCCCAAGGGTAAGAGAGGGAGAGAGCGGCTGCATGGTGCTTAGTTGCTAGCTGTATTTAAACCACTACAGCAACCCATCAGGGACTGTGGACTTCAGGCCATAGGCCTATGGCCTGTGAATATCCTGTTTGCTTAAGTGTTCCCTGATTTGATCCTTTCCACCAAGGGTACATCTTCCTTGCTCCAGACATTCTTCTGGTCTCTGAGACCTGTGATTCCTGAAAGCCAATCTTGCTAGTAAAGAGTGAGGCAAAGATGTTCTGCAGCTCAGCTTTTTCCATGTACTGTGTAATTGGTTTCCTCACCTTTCTCAGCAGTAGGCCCACGCTTTCCCTAGTCTTAGTTTTGTTACCTGTATACTTAGAGAAGCCCTTCTTGTTGTCATTGGCGTCACTCACCAGATTCAATTCCATTTGGACAAACCAGAAACTATCAGCTTGAGGCTTCCAATAGAGGAAAGATGGCAATAAATATGACCATGTTGAGCAGAAGCCACTGAAGTAGGGCTAGAGCCCTTGCTCTGCGAGGAGTAGCTGTGGGAATGGGGCTACTTTGGCCATGATAAGAGCCTCTTTTGGAGCACCCAACAGCATCCCCAGCAATGGTGCTCCAGCATTGAGGAGATGCAGCCAGGCTCTTCACAGCAGTGTGCAGCAGAAGGTTGAGAGGCAGTGTCACAAGCTGGAACACAAGAAGCTCAGGCCAGAGCTAAGGAGAAACGTTTTCCCCACAAAGACAGCCCAGCCATGGAGCTGAGGTCGAGGAAGGTTGGACCATCTTTGGCACTGGGGAATTTCACACTCCAAATAGGTGAAGCCCTAAGCAGCTTGGTCCGACTCCATGGCTGAGCCTGCTCTGGGCACTGTCTGAGACTAGAGACCTCCACAGGATACCTCCCTGCTAACCTTAATTAGCTTGTGATCCTTCAATCGAATGAAATAATGTTCTTACAGGTAGATACTGATCTAGTCAGGATTCCAAGTTTCTTGAGATGGCTGTTCAGTAATGAATTGACGAGTTGTTAATGCTTTCTATAAGAAAGCCATGAGAGAGCATAATCTTAGACTCCTTAGCCCAGATTTTTCGGCAGTTATACATGTGTAAGAGCACTAATAAAACGTTCTCTGCCTTGGAAAACTTAATTCTAAGTAAACATGTCCTCTGTTGCTTTGCTGAATTAAAGACTTTAACGGTCAAGTCCAATCTATATACTTAATCATTCCTCCAATTCTCTATAGCTTATGAATGCATATTTGGAAAAAATCCCACAAAACAAAACAAAGCAAAAACAGTAAAAATCAGCTAAACTAAAAACAAGCGAAGTACTCACCTTTACATATTGCTTTACAGTCAGAAGTAAGAAGGAAATTTATCACAAAATCAAAACACATAGGCTGCATGCCAGCTGAAAAGTATCAGAAGCCTTTTTTCAAACTTATGCAAATGTTGCATTGCCTTTCCCCACCAGGATCCTTTGAGAGCTCATTGGTGATCCATTGTTTCCATGCAACAATCATCTCCTTTGAAAAGGTCTGTTTCTTTTTTTTTTTTGCTTTGTAGAAAGTGAAAAAAAGTATCAGTTAAGAGAGGTTGGTAACAGTAAGAGATAGAGGCAAATAATAATTCTGGATATTTCTGTTTCAGCCAGCCATTCAGAGAGGTCACATTGGTAAATTAGAATTTTAGTCAGATAAATGAAGTCTAAGATTAACGTTTAGACTTATTGGGGAAATCTTTCTCTTAACAGATGTGTCCACTTGGATTATGTGGTGAGGGAAAGCATAGCAAGTGGTTCCAGACACTTCTCTGGCAGTAAAGCCATCTTGCTGATGCAGGTTGACTAGGCTAGGAGGTATGCTGCTGAGCATAAAACACAGCACAATCTGGCAGAGATCTTTTGTGTTGTGCAGGATCAGGGCGCTGATTCTTTTGTCCTCTTCCTTTTGAAATCACCTGGCCTAGCAGAAAGCCTAGCAAAGAGCAGAAATCCGTCTTTTTCATAATGATTCTTGCAAAGAGAGTAAGAATGCTCAGTCACACAGAATAAATCTTTCAGAAAAGAGGCTAGAAACAGGGTAGACTGGATCTATACTTAGGAGTTCCTCAGCTATCTTCTATGGGACGTCAACTATCTGCTTTAGTATGAAGAAGTGGGTTTAGCTGAGAACTTGACTAACATGAACTTACTAAGCACATTTTTAGAATGCATATGTAGGAAGAAATCTCTGTAGGTTCAGAACTACTGTTAATAAAGGTACTGAAAGTGCATAATAATGTTGCTCTTACAGAAGGAATAAAAATAATTTGATTAAGACTGAGCAATAAAGTACAGGAAGAGCATGATTCCATTTGATAGGTATTGATTTCATTTAGATTTGCTAAGTATGGGTAATTGGGTGGGTGTTGTGAATAATATTAGAAGATGTGAATAATAAGGGCATGTGTTAAATATATAATTTTACACAATAGAAGAAGATTGAATTTTAATGACTTGAAGAAACTGAATAGAATTAGGAAAAACCACTTACACTTTTCTGTTTAGTTTAAACCTGGTATCCTGGATCTAAAAATGAAGTTTAAAATGACATAAACAGAATTCTCAGTAACTTGACTAAAGTGGTAATATTGTGGGGTTTTTTGGTCTTGTTTTGGGTTTTGGTTTTTGGGTTTTGGGTTTTTGTTTTTGGGGTGTTTTTCTTCTTTGGTTTGTCTAGGAAGGAACTCTATACTTCAGTATCTGTGTAAAGACCAGATGCAGGCTAAAGGATCAGAAAAGCAAATGACTAATTTTAATAAAGGCAATTATTAAAACAATTTTTCACAACATATACTGTGCTCTAGTATAATGGTTTATCCTGTATGACATCATAAAATAGCTTTCCTTGCAATCATCAGGATTTCACAGAAGTTCAGTCTGGCAGAATTTTCACATATGGTTTTAAGACACAGAAACTGTAATGTAGGAGAAACTGGGGCAGGGAGATGGGAATGGAGAACAACCAAAAAACCCCCTAAAATACGACCAAGAAAAATCTGCTCTCTTCAGATATTAGTATTCTCATTCTGCTTTTTGAGATTGCTAACGTTCACCCTTAAATACATAAATACATGGATAGATGGATGGATAAATAGATAGATAGCTAATGGGGTGTGCGTGTGTGAACCCCAAAAAAACAAAAACATGATCAACAGCCCAAACTTCCTGCAGGTAGGAACTCAAACTAGTAAATTTCAATGATAAAACTCATAAATTTCTACTTCAGCAGTGTCATATGGATATTGCTACAAAACCAGGATATAACACACTTCAGACATGCAGTGGCAATATGCATTATTTTCACAGCTGCTACATGCCATGTTGCACCAGGGAGTGATAATTAGAAGTCATTGTTTATGTAAGAAGCTCGCATCAGCTTATAAGCACCTGAATGTGTCATCTGTAAATTTGAAGATAAACATGTCCCTAAATTTACTTAGATACGTTGTTTGCTAGTATATGTTTTTATGTAATTAACATAGGACTTCTCGAAAACCTAATTTGGAACAAGATAAGCATAAATGAAACAGCATATATGAATCTTTTAAATATAAAATCCATTTTTTAATAATTACCATTACCTATTAATTTCTCCTGCACTATATCTTCACTTCTCAGAGAGATACCTTTTACTTGGTCTTCAAGTCCTTCACTTGTCAACACTGAAGATTCCTGTTAAAAGGCAGGTTCATACTCGTATAGATAACAGAGGTTTCAAGAAAACATCTTCAGGATCATGTATAACTGACTGGAATCCTAGTTTTAAGCATCAGAATGTAGTAATTTAAATATTCGCCAACTAGTGGGAATAACTATGGAATTATTTTTGAAGCGGATAGGCAACCGAGATTAATTTTTGTTTTAAGTTACATTATGAGGAGGTGAGATTATGTTTTGTTTGAGTTCTCATGTATTCTAATGTAGTGTTAACACTTTGTTATGAACTCCTCAGATTAAAGTAATGATGTACAGGCAGCTCTGTACTAATATAATTTGCTGGAGCTCTTTCACACAAAACTGACCTTAGAATTCCTGATGTGGTGTGATCAATATAGATAAAGCTGAGGGTGGCAACCATCTCCAGTATAAGGGCATTTGTCATAGTGACTGAAGTAAATTACGTTTTCCTAGTGTTTTAACTTTCTTTTTCTTTTCTTTTCTTTTTTTTTTTTTTTTTTTTTGGTAAGACTCATGTATATTTTGGATGTTAAAGTGTATGATTAGTTGTTCTTGAGCTCCTCCTAGGACTAACAGAAGTTGAGGGCTACTCTGTGCTTCATTGTAGAGGAATTATTTTTTTCAGTTTTGCATAAAAACTCTTAATTCAACTTGTGATGTTGAGATATAAAAACATTAATAGTCCACTTATAAGCATGCACATGTGAACACTTGTAGTACAGGGCTAACATTTTGAAAACGCCTGTAAAAATCCTACTCTCATTTTTTAATTGGTTTAGACTTTGTAGGAAAGGAGAGTAACGTACTTTTATGAAAAATAAATCCTGTTTAGAGCTGTATTACATAACAAGAGCAAAGTGAATTCCAAGAACTCTTTCCGACTTACAGAATCACAGAATCACAGAATTGTTTGGTTGGAAGAGTCCTTTAAGATCGAGACCAGCCATTCACCCTGCACTGCCAGGGTCCCTAAACATCTCCCTCAGCACTGCATGTAAACATCTTTTAAACACTCCCAGGGATGGGGACTCCACTACGTCCCTGGGCGGCCTGTTCCAATGCCTGACAACCCTCTATGTAAAGAAATTTTTCCTAATATCCAACCTAAATCTTCCCTGGCACAACTTGAAGCCATTTTCTCTCATCCTGTCACTTGTTACACGGGAGAAGAGACTGACCCCAACCTCGCTACAACTTCCTTTCAGGCAGTTGTAGAGAGTGATGAGTTCTCACCTGAGCCTCCTTTTCTCCAAGCTAAACACCACCAGTTCCTTCAGCCACTGCTCGTAAGACTTGCTCTCTAAACCCTTCACCAGCTTTGTGGCCCTTCTCTGGACACACTCCAGCACCTCAATGTCCTTCTTATAGTCAGGGTCGAAGCCTGATTATGAAATATTTAATATTTCTCAGATCTAATGAGTTGTGCAAGCTGTGCCTCCACAGTTCAAATACATCTAAATATTCAGAAAATTGTGATTTTCTAAAAAAAAAAGAGTGTGAAAGATTCTTTGTTACAGTGTATTTATTCATAATGTGGTTTGTAGCTGGTACTGCATGCATTTATGTTTTTGAGACTAAGTTCTACAATTAATTCCTTCTGGCCACAGAAAAGAAGTTGACAGTGAAGTTCAACTACTTCCTAACTCAGAAGCCTCCCTCTGTAATATAGTGTGTGAGAGAACTTATACCAAATGAATATTCCAAAACTGGAACAAACTTACTTTGCACTTCTGGATCCATGGGTAAATTCCAATGATAGGTTACAAGCTTTTAATCTGAGAAACTGAAATTTGTTGTAGTCTTTATTTTTCTTTGAATTTTTAAGATCTGGTACTATAAGCATCATCATCACCCTCCACAGCCATTAATATCTATGTTGCAGGAAATTAAATAAGAGGAAAAAAAAAATCAGTTGACAATACCCAAGTTAAAGGTACTGCATATTTTCTTCCAAAGTCATAAAATCCCACTGAAAAGTTACCATATCACTAGACTTCAAGTTAATAGGTATAAACCCATGCAGTCTTCTCAGCAGTAAAACACACACACACACACACACACCCTCAATCAAACCAATTAATTCTAAACAGGAGGTACCATGCAAAATCATTTAGCATTTGACACTTGTACATTACTGGATAGACTTTTCAGATATGTTGATAGTGATTTTTGTACAACAGAAGGTGGGATTTTCCTTTCAAAACTATTACCAGTTTTACCATAGACTTACAAGTAGGTGAAAATCCCTTGTTATAGAGATATTTATAATACTCTTCCCATCAAGGATTTAGTGGTTCATAGTTGCTGAACAAAGTTGTAGTTCACATTTATACATAAATGCTCTCTGTATGTAGGGGTAGTGCTGAGGACTTGTTGGGATTGCTATCTATTTCCTTCTAAATATATTGACTTACATTTTGACAATGGCTGTGACGGCACTGTGTTGTACGGTGTACTGTAGCAGATGAGTATCCATTTTATTGTTGTCTGTTTTAAAGTGGTGTCCAAGCCCTGACAATTTAAAAGAAATATAAAGAAAATGCAGGAAAAAATGTAGGTAAGTGGGTAGCTGCTCAGCTCTGTTGTTGCCCATGTAACCTCACATTGCCTTTTCTGTCTCCCTCCCTCTTGCTATCATTGCTTGTGTCCTATATTTCGACTGTAAACTCTTCATAGTACAAACTTCCTCACTCTCTGGCATAGTGTAGCATCAGTCTTTGAAAGCTGATGCACTGCTGTTTCCTTAAAAACGAAGTTATGGAAACTGTAATAAATATTATTACTGGAAGCATGTTTTTCATTTGTTCCCATAACATTGAATTTCAATGCACACTCCAGTGCAAGCCTTTTGATGACTGGCTATTCCATCAAAACTAGTAAACAAATCAGGTTTTCTAATATTTCTTTCTGTATGAAAATTTAATTCACAATACTGCCCTGTAGTTTTTTTCTATAGCAAGACATGGGACTTTTGGTCATACTGTTAATATTCTTACATGAAGATTACTGCTTCCACTCCAAGACTTGATGTTTCTCTTATGTGCCACAGGAACCATTTCCAGAGAAAGAGAGAAGGGAAGAGGGGGAAAGTCACCACTACAAGTCAAGATGATCTAAGTCTAGACAGTTAATTTCTATGAGTTCCTATGACATCCTTTTGAATAATCTTTGCTTCCTGATGCATTTTTTGATCAAGGGGCAAGAAGCACATTGTAAATAAGCACCCCTTTTTTCATTTCTTCCTGTTAAAATATTATATTCATCTTCTTCACTAACTAATAGAACACAGAATTGAACAAATAAAAAGGTAAAACCTAAGTACTAATTTAATCTAATAGTTAATGCAAAAGATGCAGCAAGCAAATTTTTATTTACAACACTTCCTTTATCGCCTTAGCTATTAGACAAACATATAATGTCCTGACAGAAATTCTGTTTCAGGGTCTAATTCTGTTAATCTTTACACATTTGAGTAGCTTCACTGGAACACAACAGAGTTCCATGTAAAAGTATGAGTAGTCATGTGTATGATTGGCTTTTTGTCGGGTAAACACCACAAGTTTGAAGCAGCTATCATTAACTGGGCAATAACATCTGATTAAAGTTCCATGAGTAAATTATGGCAGAGTATCAAATTACAGGCAGATGATTCAAGATATGATAATCCTTCATGTTATTTCCGAATTACCTCGCTTTTGTCACATCCTATTATATGTATCTGTCAGTGCAAGATGCAAAGTTCTCCTTCTGTTGGGGGCTATACTAATCACATAATAAAAGCTTAAAATAAGGAATTTACTGGTGCTCAACAGAATCACAGAATCCGTTTGGTTGGAAGAGACCTTTAAGATCATCGAGTCCAACTGTTCACCTTGCACTGCCAGGGTCCCTAAACCACATCCCTCAGCATTACACAATAGATAACATAGATAATAATTTTGTTTATATGTCTGTATATATGTGTTCTCAGTTTGTAGCTTTGCAAGTAGTTAACCACAGACTACATGTTGATAACATAGAGCTAAAAACATTCTGTAAGGGTATCAACCCGGCGTTGACAATCTTACATGTCTTTAGAAAGCTATCGATTTATCAGGAATGTTGAAGAAAATCAATAGGTTGTTAATAAGAAATACATTTTAACTACTACCAAAATAATTGGTCAGGTAAAGAAAATATGTACATATACATAGATTTAGTGTACAATATAATATCTAACCAAAAAGTCATAGAGTCAGAAAGACTATTTCTTTAATAGGAATACATTAGAACAACTCAAAAAAGAAATATTAGTTTATCAAGCTGAAGCATAATTAGTGACTCCACATAACAAAGTACTCATATGCAACTTGCAAAGACCCTAAGCTATCAGCTTCAAGGAGGCATCTCCATCAAGATTCGCAGAATGCAGACACAAGCTGAAAAAAGACCACTAAAGAACTAGGGGAGGGGGGGGGGAATCAAAGAAATAGAAAGAAAATCTACCTGTCAGCAATGTTACTTACAGATCACATTACAATATATTTCAGTAAAACTTACTCGTGTAGTGGATCTGATGTATCGTTTTCTTGTGTTTGGAAGATTGACTCATTTTCTACCCGAAAGATGATTTAGTTATACATGGAAATATTCAGAAGCACAGCTGTGAATAATATTCCACAGCACATGTTCTGAAAATACATATTTACAAATAAGGAAACCCATCTTTCATAGTAAATTAATTCAGCCTTCTGGATCAAGTTGGTTTACGTAAGCATTGTGGAAAGGAGAATTACCCCCTGGTGTTAAATCCAGTTCTCCACAGATGGTCTTTTTGATCTGTTAATCAGATTTCCTGTATCCTTAGACAATATCTTAATTGCTTATGCCCTCACATAAAATATATATAATATATACATATATTTTCAATTAAGGAGGCAGAAATAACCATTTATACACTTTTCACAATACTGTGAAATTATATTAAATGTAATTCAGCAGAACTGTGAAAGATTTACATTTAATAACAAAAAATATATTGAAAGTTCTGCATGTTTTTCATTCCTTTATTTTCTGCATGAATGTCCACTGGAATTGGATCTGTATTCCAGAAACTTTATTTTGTGCCATTTCCAAAGTATGTGGATTACTGTGGTGAAATTTGTGTGTTTAATGCAAAACTATTCCCTGTAGCAGAGACTTGCTGGGTTCAAAAAATCTCTTGGTTCTATTTCCACAACTCTAATAACATCTTCAAAGATAGTCAGAACTTCAATGTAGAATCACTGTAGTTTTTTTCTTTCCTGTGGTATTTGAGACAACCAACACTTCTATTCCGCTGGGTCCAGTATTTTGCTTTTATGGCAAGAAAAGATGCAAGACACAGGCTACCAGATTTCCGTTCTCACTACTCTAGCTAAAGAGACCATTCCTTCTCTCTCATATACTAGTTGGAGGACATTTAGTTATTTGATTTGCATAGAGCTATTAGCATGTTTCTTTAACAATCTATCAGTATTTGATTATAATATCTTGGTTCCTTCACTCTTCTCCTTAGTCTGTAGGATTTCCAGCAGATCTAATAGTAAAGACAATATTTGCCTCCTTACTGATAATTTCATGTTATTAATTTAAGAATCTGAAGAGTAATGCAGAAAGGATAGAACATGACCATTTCATTTAAAAAAAGAGAAGCAGCCAACGTGCCTTGTGGCTTGTAAAAAAAAAAAATTGACTCAGTAACCATAACTACACTATATGTACCTGTTTATAATGCTAATTGCAAATTGTCAGACAGTTGCCAATATTACAGTACATACTCTTAAATGCAGGCATGTATCTGCCAATTACAGCATTATCCAAACACACTTTTCATATCAGTCACTAAAGTTTTAAGAAGATTCTGGAGAATCAGGATGATATAATGTCTACGATTAGGTAAAAATTACTATCTGAATCATAACGTATTATGCAGGATGCCCTTTTATCTCTCCATTTTCTCCACAGCTGATAGTTTTAAAATGAGGTTATTGCACCCAGCAACTTGCATTATTTGCACATTAATCGGTATATTATTCTGTTCAGAGGAGTGTGCGTGTTGGTGTGTGTGCATTACAATTTGACGTAGATAACCTACAAAAATCCAAAGCTGAACCAGAGGGCCAAAACTGCAATAGGAAGTGAGAGGGCTGTACCTATCTAAGTTTTATAGAACTAAAACAGAAGATACACACCAGTTAATTCCCTGAGTCTCTGCAGAAATAACAGATATTGGTAATGGTTGATACATGTTACGTTAAAGTTGACCTTTAGCTAAAGAGTACAGGCCAATCAAGTAGAAACCACAGTTGCTTCCACATTTGCTTTTGCGTTATGGATGAAAGTGAGGAATGTCTGGTCATTTTTCCAACAATGTAAGTAAATCTCTCACAGATACTTTAGACAAAATCTTTCCTATGCTGTTTAAGAAGCTAGAAAACTATGTTCTGTCATTCATTTCTACAGACCTCTTTTTTTTTTAGTAAAAATAATACTAACAGCACAGCAATAACAGAAACAAAAACAACAACAACAACAAATTAAGTCTTGCTTTCCAAAGTATACCTGTACCACAAGCTACTTGTATATCCTGAAGGACAAGAACGTGTGACCTTGTTTTTATAGAGCAAAAAATAACCAGAGATAATACAACAATTCAAGGAGAAACTATGTGCAATATGCATAGAAGCACAGGCTAGAGACATTCGGACATCTGTTTGGATTTGTTACTTGCTTGAATAGTGTTTTGACTGTTCACAAGAATGAATATGATCACGTATGCATGCTGAAGTCATGTCAGTTTTATTTTTTATTTCATACTTCTCCTTCTAAACCCACAATTGACACAGTCATAGAAACCTTGTCTGGTCTTCAGGCTGGTGTTTTCATCCCTGATGAATGTAAGATATCACTGTATGGAAGAGTGGGTCTGCTGGTTGCAATGCACTTGCAATGCACTTGCTGTTCTGTTGACACATAGACTCAAATTATTTGACTGAACTGAGCGAGGAGCCCATACACAGTACTCAGTAAATCCTGAAATCATGGATCCATTTGGACAGATTCCCAGAATTGCTCTGCCAGCTAAAGATCTTGCAGGAGGCCAGTTTCTCATTTGCCTCAAAGATTGCCTGCATGCCTTACCTCAGTTGTTGCTGACATTATTTGCTTTGGTGACTCTGATTGCTTTATTTTTTAATTTGACATTTTTAGGGTTTGTTTATATTTACCCCATGGAAATTCATATGCTAACAATACTGTGGTTGATATTTGAAAATTCAAACTCTATATAAATGTCTAACATTTCCCTAATAGCTGAAATACACGGTTTTTTTTTTTACATGTACAGTTTCTGTCAGCACATATGAGTTTTCTATTTGTTAACCATAGCAAAACATACAGTTACGGAAAATCTTAATCATATATGCATAAAAAGAGGAATAATATTCCTTACTAAAATCTGTAGGCTAGGATTTATAAAAGGATACATAATTTTCTAATATCCTATTTATCTTAACCTCTATCAAATTGCATAGGATTTTTATATAACTTTTCCTTGAGTTTATACATCTCTGTTGCCTTTGAATGTTATGGTAATTTTTTCTCTGACATTATGCAAAAAGGTATGCCCTTTTTGCCAAAGTAAAACACAAAGATGATATATTCTTTAATTTAATAACCTGCAAATGCATTTGTTATTAATATTTAGTGTCCTAATCCTGCACCTGAAAAATAATAAACCAATTAATTATTTAAGTAGTGAATCATTTGAGATGCTGGCAAGATATATTGCTGTCATATGGCCAAATGATGGTATCTACTCTGCTTAGTCTGAAAAATGTTTGGCAGCACATGTCACACTTTCACTTTTCAACCATCCCACAAATTCTATTGAGAAAATAAAGAGAAACTGAATGTTGGACTGGATTGCCCAATATCTTAGAGGCCACTGATTGTACATAGCAAACATATACATATTTAGAATTTTATCTGAGCACAAAATAACTGGAGCTAATATAAATTCTACATATATTTAGAATTTTATCTCATCGTAAAGAGGTGTATAGCAGCAGTTTAATGGGAGTAAAAGGAAAAAGATTGGAATGCCAACTTCATCATCAGGTGGTAAACAATTAAGATGCAAGCTGTGATGCATTCCATCTTTTTTTTTCACAGGCCAACACAGTCAATATATGCAAGTGGAATGAAAATAATTGAAGTGGATCAAGAACATTTGACGTTTTCCTTGCACTTGCTGAAAAAAAATCAGTACCTACCAGTAAGTAATGCTGCTGTAAGCTTGGGGAGACTAACAAAAACCTTGAAAACTTTTCTCAATCCCACGAATGTAATTAAAAAATAAGAACAAACTTCTAATGAATTGATAAAATTTTAAACCAGTATCATTTTCATCCTTTAAGAAGAAATTAATTTCCCCCATATCAGCATTTCTAAATTTGGTGCACAGAATTAGATTATATAAGGATTCTAATAACAAGAGACCTATGGCATTTGATAATAATCCTGGAAGTCTAATACAGGAATTTATCCACATCTCTTATACTCACGTAAAACAGTATATAATCGTTAAGCCCAAATACTTCACTTGCAAACAGACCTCCGATTATGTTTCTAGTGGCACTAGATAAACTATCAGAGGCTATGGCTTTGAGAAGTGGAGATGCAGGAGGTGATGTAGAGCAATACGGACATAGGCTGGTAAGCAGAGGAGCCAGGCCTGGCAATGGAGACACTATGGCTGCAAATAGTGCTCTGGTGCTCCTTTAAAGAACTGCAGACCAGGACTAGAAAAAGCCAAGTTCAGAAGAAAGCAAAAAGGAAAGATAAATAGTGTCTGATATATGCAAAAGGCATGATATGTAGAAAAATCAGATCACGGAATCACAGAATTGTTTTGGTTGGAAGAGTCCTTAACATCATCAACTCCAACTATTCACCTTGCACTGCCAGGTCACCACGACACTTTGTTCCTAAACACCACATCTATGCATCTTTTAAATACCTCCAGGGATGGTGACCTCACCACTTCCCTCAGCACCCCTTTTCAATGTTTGACAACCCTCTCTGTAATGAAATTTTTCCTAATATCCAAACTAAATCTCCCTTGACACAACTTGAAATCATTTCATCTTGTACTATCACTTTGTCGCCGGTCGGCTGAAGCAAGCCGAGCACAGGGACGAGTCCTTTCCTATCCCTGAACCCCTCTCCTCCGGGAGAGAAAAGGGTTAAAAAGCAGAGATACGAAAAGGAAAAGAAAGATTTTGTGAGACCTCTGAACGTTTGGAAAACTGAAACAAACTTTATTAAAACTAGAACAAAATATATATAATATGCAGGGGAAAACCAATGCAAAATCGGAGAGTCTGTACAGGATGGAAAGGCGAGGGTTAAACACGAGAAAAGAGAGAAAGGGGGACGGTACCACGTGCAGTCCGGAAAATGGCACCGGCCACGTGTGCGCTTTCGTGGAGTGAACAAAGGGAAACCGCGGCTGTTACGAACGCGGGGCTGCGATGTGCAAAAGCGCTGTCCCTACCGGATTCGTAGAAGCAAGAAAACGAGACGATACGGTGTTACCGCAGAAGGAGAGCAGCCTCCAGGCGAGCAGTCTGTCCCAGGCGGCGTGGCGGGGGCTGCCCCGGCGCAAAGTCTCACCTCACTCCGGCAGCCTCTAAGGTCCCCGGAGCCAAGCCGCAGTGTCTGGAGGAGCCTCTTTCCCGGAGCGAAGCTGAGGTCCTGCAGTGCCTCCCGCAGCGCGGAGCCGGGAGTGTCCAGAGAGCAGAAAAACGCAAAAAGCCGAGAAGCCGCGAAAGCAGCGAAAGCCAGAAAAGTCGGGAAAAAGCCACGAAAGCCGCGAATGCCCCGCAAGCAGCCCAGGAAGTCCCAAACCCCCCGAGCCTGCGGCTTCTTAAAGGCGCAGTACCCTCGCGAGAAACTTTCTCATCCAATGAGATGGGCGACCGTAACATGGAAGGGAATAATTCAATTGGTCAGTTTAAAACAAAAGCCTTCAAGCAGTTTTTTTCCTTCAAACTGCCACATTCCACCGCTTTATTCCATACCATGTACGTTATGTGCATCTCATTTACATTGTATTATACAGGAATTAACAGCATGAGACTCTCGTTCAGGGTGTTTCAGCCAGGGTTAACTTCCCCTGGGGTACACAGTGGACTTCACCATCCTCCTGCATTACCCACCAGGTGTGTCCAGGGCCTTGGGCTGAGACAACACCACGGATGGGTCTGTCTGGGGTTGCAGCAGGGGAAACCCAGACAGCTTTTCCCAGCAGATTACTTTCACATATCACAGGAGCTCTATCCCCCTCTATGGTATGTAAAAGGTCTGATTGGGCAGGGCCGGCTCGATTGATTGATCCCCTCGTGTTCACTTGCCAGGTGGCTTCTGCCAGATGTTTATCCCAGTTTCTGAAAGTTCCACCACCCAATGCCTTCAGGGTGGTTTTCAGCAAGCCATTATAGCGTTCTATTTTACCGGAGGCGGGTGCATGGTATGGAATGTGATAAATCCATTCGATACCATGTTCTTTGGCCCAATTGGCCACCAGATTGTTTTTGAAATGAGTTCCATTATCAGACTCAATTCTTCCTGGAGTGCCATGCCACCACAAAATCTGCCTTTCAAGGCCCAGAATAGTATTACAGGCGGTGGCATGAGGCACGGAATAGGTTTCAAGCCATCCAGTGCTTGCTTCCACCATTGTCAGAACATAGCACTTACCCTGGCGAGTTCGAGGGAGAGTGATGTAATCAATCTGCCAGGCCTCTCCGTACTTGTACTTTGACCACCGTCCACTGTACCATAAAGGTTTTAACCTTTTGGCCTGTTTAATTGCAGCACAAATCTTACAGTCATGGATAACCTGGGTAATTGCATCCATGGTTAAATCCACCCCTCGGTCACGAGCCCATCGATAGGTTGCATCTCTTCCCTGGTGACCGGAAGAGTCATGGGCCCACCGAGCAAGGAACAGTTCACCTTTGTGTTCCCAGTCCAGATCTATCTGGAACACTCTGGCTGCTTTGTCCACTTGGTGGTTATTTCTATGTTCCTCAGTGGCTCTGCTTTTTGGGACATGGGCATCTACGTGCCTTACCTTTACAACTAACCTTTTCAGCCGGGCAGCAATATCTTGCCACAGAGTGGCAGCCCAAATAGGCTTACCTTTACACTGCCAATTGTCTTTCTGCCACCTCTCCAGCCATCCCCACAAGGCATTTGCCACCATCCAGGAGTCTGTATACAGGTACAGCCGTGGCCAATTCTCCCTTTCAGCAATGTCCATGGCCAGCTGGATGGCTTTGACCTCTGCAAATTGACTCGATTCACCTTCTCCTTCCGCTGCTTCTGCAACTCGGCGCACAGGACTCCATACGGCAGCTTTCCACTTCCGTTGGTTTCCTATGAGGCGGCAGGATCCATCGGTGAAGAGAGCATATTTCTTCTCCTGGTCCGAGAGGTCGTTATATGGGGGTGCTTCATCGGTACGAGTGACTGTCTCGTTCGGTGGCATCCCAAAATCTTCTCCTGCAGGCCAGTCTGTAATGGCTTCCACAATTCCTGGGCGACCAGAGTTACCTATCCTAGCTCTCTGTACAATTAGGGCGGTCCACTTACTCCAGGTAGCATCTGTGACATGGTGGGTAGATGCTATCTTCCCTTTGAACATCCAGCCTAGGACTGGCAGTCGGGGGACTAGGAGGAGCTGTGCTTCAGTGCCAATTACTTCTGAGGCAGCTCGAACTCCCTCATAGGCAGCCAATATCTCCTGCTCAGTGGGAGTATAATTGGCCTCTGAGCCTTTATATCTGCGACTCCAAAATCCTAGGGGACGACCACGGGTTTCTCCTGGTGCCTTCTGCCAAAGGCTCCAGGTAGGACCACAGTCCCCAGCTGAAGTGTACAGAATGTTTTTAATCTCTGGTCCTGTTCGCACAGGTCCCAGGGCCATAGCATGTGCTATTTCCCTTTTGATTAATTCAAAGGCATGTTGCTGATCAGAGCCCCATGTGAAATCATTCTTCTTCCGGGTAACAGTATAGAGAGGTTTAACAATCTGGCTATACCCGGGAATGTGCATTCTCCAGAAGCCTATGACTCCTAAGAAAGACTGTGTTTCTTTCTTGTTGGTAGGCGGAGACATAGCTGTGATCTTGTTGATCACATCTGTGGGGATGTGGCGGCGTCCATCCTACCACTTAACCCCCAAGAACTGGATCTCTAGGGCAGGTCCTTTGACCTTACTTCTCTTAATGGAGAAACCAGCATCCACCAAAATGCGGATTATCTTCCTACCTTTCTCATAGACTTCTTCTGCGGTATCACCCCATACGATGATGTCATCAATGTACTGAAGATGTTCAGGAGCACCACCTTTCTCCAGGGTAGCCTGGATCAGTCCATGGCAGATGGTTGGGCTGTGCTTCCACCCCTGGGGCAATCGATTCCAGGTATACTGGATACCCCTCCAGGTGAAGGCAAACTGTGGCCTACACTCTGGTGCTATGGGAATGGAAAAGAAAGCGTTAGCAATGTCTATCATGGCACACCACTTTGCTGTCTTGGACTCCAGTTCGTACTGAAGCTCCAAGATATCAGGAATAGCAGCACTCATTTGTGGTGTCACTTCGTTCAGCCCACGATAATCCACTGTCAGTCTCCATTCCCCGTTGGTCTTCTGCAGAGGCCATATAGGACTGTTGAAAGGTGAGCGAGCGCTGCTGATGACATCTCGTCTCTCCAACTCTCGAATCATTTTCTCTATGGGGCACAGAGAGTCTCGGTTGGTTCGGTATTGCCGGCGGTGAACTGTGGAGGATGCAGTAGGCAACTTTTGATCTTCCACCTTCATTCTGCTAACAACAAAAGGGTCATCCGAAAGTTCGGCCGATGTGGACAACCGGATAATGCCATCAGCCCCCACGGTTGCTATCCCAAAGGCCCATTTATAACCTTTTTGAGTCCTTAAAATACCCTTTCCGGAGGAAGTCTATGCCTAAAATGCATGGAGCATCGGGGCCAGTCACAATTCGGTGAGTTTCCCAGTTATGCCCAGTGAGGCTGACCTCAGCTTCTACCAAGGTAAGCTCTTGTGATCCTCCTGTCACACCGGAGATAATGATAGACTCAGTTCCTTGATGATCCGATGGTAGCAAGGTACACTGGGCGCCTGTGTCTACCAGGGCCTTGTACCTCTGTGGTTCTAATGTGCCAGGCCATCGAATCCACACAGTCCAGTATACTCTGTTATCCCTTTCCTCCACCTGGCTAGAGGCAGGGCCCCTCTAATGCCTAGGTTGTGGTCCACAGTCAGTGGAAGAGTCTATCCGACTTGTGGTACCTTCATCATAGGAGTTTCTCCTTGGGCTGCAGCACTGTTTGTCAAAGACTGGAGCGACAATTCTTCGATTGCAGTCGTCATGTTGGTGTGGTCTGCTCTGCAGCTCACGTGCTGGTATCCCGTGGTTAGCGGCAGGTCGTTGTTCCCATCTCCTCGTGTCTTCACGACCTCTTGAGCAGCACTGGCGGTCACATCACGGCCTATCCTGTCTGTTGCGCATTGCTCTGGGAGGACGATTTCTCCTAACAGCTGACACATGGGTATACACAGGAGAGGAAATGGTTCTTTGTTCTAACCTATTAATAGAGTCCAATATTTTCTCTGTCATTTTGTCTGTCACTTTCTCCACTGCTGCAATGAAGGCAGAGGTATGAGAAAGACTGTCCTCATACTGGCGAATCCTGTTAGACACCTGTTCTATGGTGAGTGGCCGATTTTCACCCGGTCTTTCCCACAGCATTGTGGCCAATGTATGGGCATATGACTGGGGTGCACTCTGCACAAATTTGCGCAGCAAAGGCTTGTTACTGTGCACTTGATCCGGGTTGACATTAACATTCCAGTCACCATAGATGACCTCTTTCATAGCCAGCTCTCTCAGATAGTTAATACCTTCGCTCAGGACAGTCCATTTAGTAGGTCGGCATTCCATGTCATCTCTGAAGGGGTATCTGCCCTTCACAGCAGCCAGAAGTTGCTTCCAGAGACTGAGCTTTTTTGCTTTTTTGCCAATTGCCCTATCAATAGCTCCTTCCCGGGCCACATTTCCCAGCTGCCTGGCTTCTTTACTGGTTAAATCAATGTTATCAGCTCCATTGTCCCAGCAGCGAAGCAACCAAATCGTCAGTGACTCACCATCATGCCTGCTAAATTCCTTTCTGATACTTCTCAGGTCCTTCCTGGACTGAGGTTGGGTGTTTACCTCTTGATCTGATGAGTCATCCCGTGATGATGATCCTTGGGAGGGCGGTGCTGTTGGAGTCCCTGAGGCAGTTTTCCCTGAGGGCTTTCCTGGACGCTTTTGGGAGGTGCTTGGTCCTGCATCCTCATCAGAGCTATCTGTTGCATAATTAGTCTTTTTCTGGTCTTTAGCACCAGAGGGCTGATTTTTCTTTTTCACAGGGGCAACCTGTGCTTGTTTGGGTGGGGAGGTAGCAGCGGCTGATTTGGTGGGTGTAGTGCCCATGTGATACCTATTCTTGATAATTATCCACCCCTGGACCATGTTAGAGGTAACTGATAACAAAATTATCAAATACAGGAAAAGAATACCATTTGCAGAATATCCAGTTTCAATTGCCATTGGTCCAGTATCGAATGGAGAAGTGTTATTTCTCATCATCCTTTCGGTAGTGGAATTATAAGCAGCCACTATCATGTACTGTGCAAAATATACTGGGAGCATTATAAACTGACTGAGTACAGACCAAAACACTGAAATTACGCATGCCAGGGTGAACACCTTCTTTGCTAAGTGCCCCAGACCAGCAAACCATAAACCAGTACCAATTAAAAACAAGTAATTTGACATCACAGTTGGTGTGCCAGGCACCAGATCATAGAGCATTTTTAAACTGTACTGCTTAAGAGCTTCAAAGAGAATCTCACTTACCACCATCCTGGAAAAAACCTCATTTGTTTCAGTTTCCAAACTTTAATAAAAATATGAAATATTAAATTATTCAGAGGCCCACCCAGGGACGCCAATTATGTCGCCGGTCGGCTGAGGCAAGCCGAGCACGGGGACGAGTCCTTTCCTATCCCTGAACCCCTCTCCTCCGGGAGAGAAAAGGGTTAAAAAGCAGAGATACGAAAAGGAAAAGAAAGATTTTGTGAGACCTCTGAACGTTTGGAAAACTGAAACAAACTTTATTAAAACTAGAACAAAATATATATAATATGCAGGGGAAAACCAATGCAAAATCTGAGAGTCTGTACAGGATGGAAAGGCGAGGGTTAAACGCGAGAAAAGAGAGAAAGGGGGACGGTACCACGTGCAGTCCGAAAAAATGGCACCAGCCACGTGTGCGCTTTCGTGGAGTGAACAAAGGGAAACCGCGGCTGTTACGAACGCGGGGCTGCGATGTGCAAAAGCGCTGTCCCTACCGGATTCATAGAAGCAAGAAAACGAGACGATACGGTGTTACCGCAGAAGGAGAGCAGCCTCCAGGCGAGCAGTCTGTCCCAGGCGGCGTGGCGGGGGCTGCCCCGGCGCAAAGTCTCACCTCACTCCGGCAGCCTCTAAGGTCCCCGGAGCCAAGCCGCAGTGTCTGGAGGAGCCTCTTTCCCGGAGCGAAGCTGAGGTCCTGCAGTGCCTCCCGCAGCGCGGAGCCGGGAGTGTCCAGAGAGCAGAAAAACGCAAAAAGCCGAGAAGCCGCGAAAGCAGCGAAAGCCAGAAAAGTCGGGAAAAAGCCACGAAAGCCGCGAATGCCCCGCAAGTAGCCCAGGAAGTCCCAAACCCCCCGAGCCTGCGGCTTCTTAAAGGCGCAGTACCCTCGCGAGAAACTTTCTCATCCAATGAGATGGGCGACCGTAACATGGAAGGGAATAATTCAATTGGTCAGTTTAAAACAAAAGCCTTCAAGCAGTTTTTTTCCTTCAAACTGCCACAACTTGTTACGTGGGAGAAGAGACTGACAACCACCTTGTTACAACCTTCTTTCAGGTAGTTGTAGAGAGCAATGAGGTTTCCCCTGAGTCTTCTTTTCTCCAGGCCAAACAATCCCAGTTCCCTCAGCTGCTCCTCATAAGAGTGTTCTCTAGACCCTTCATCAGCTTTGTTGCTCTTTGTGGCAGTTTGAATGAAAAAAAAAACTGCTCGAAGGCTTTTGTTTTAAACTGACCAATTGAATTATTCCCTTCCATGTTACGATCGCCCATCTCATTGGATGAGAAAGTGTACTGTCCCTTTAAGAGCCGCAGGCTCGGGCGGCTTCCCCGGCTTTTCCCGGTTTTCTGGCTTCTCGGATGCTTTCGCGGCTTTCCCGGCTTCCCGGCTTCTTTTCGGGGCTTTTCATGTCTTTCTGCCCTCCGGACACTCCCGGCTCCGCGCTGCGAGAGGCACTGCAGGACCTCAGCTTCGCTCCGGGAAAGAGGCTTCTCCAGACACTGCGGCTTGGCTCCGGGGACCTTACAGGCTGCCGGAGTGGAGCGAGACTTTGCGCCGGGGCAGCCCCGCCGCGCCGCCTGGGACAGACTGCTCGCCTGGAGGCTGCTCTTTGCCTGCTGCTTTGATAGTCTCTCTGCCTGCCAGCGCTGCTGCTTCTTGCTTCTCTGCTTCTACAAGAAACCGGTAGGAACAGTGCTTTGCACATTGGAGCCCCGCGTTCGTAACAGCCGCGGTTTCCCTTTGTTCACTCCACGAAAGCGCACACGTGGCTGGTGCCATTTTTTCGGACTGCACGTGGTACCGTCCCCCTTTCTCTCTTTTCTCACGTTTAACCCTCGCCTTTCCATCCTGCACAGACTCTCCGATTTTGCATTGGTTTTTCCCTGCATATTATATATATATATTGTTCTAGTTTTAATAAAGTTTGTTTCAGTTTTCCAAACGTTCAGAGGTCTCACAAAATCTTTCTTTTCCTTTTCGTATCTCTGCTTTTTAACACTTTTCTCTCCCGGTCAGGGGAAAAAGGGGTTTAGAGATCGGAGGGAACTCATCCCCGTGCTCGGCTTGCCTCAGCCGACCAGCGACACTCTTCTTTGGACTTGGTCCTCAATGACCTTCTTGTAGTGAGGGGCTCAATGCTGAACACAGTATTCAAGGTTCAGGATGAATCAGCAAAAGTAATGCTTGCCTGGACAGCTGCACAAAGCTGAAATCAGGCAGCAGGCACCATAAACTCTGGGTGGTGCATCTTTGGAGGTTGTGGTTACTGGGAAGTGCACTGAAGACCCTGGGGGACTACCTGCCAACAGGCCTGGGTGTCATGTGAGAGCAGAGGAGCTGCAAGAGATGAAGTAGCAGAGTCATGTCCTCATCTTCACTGCAGCATGGACAGCATAAGCAAAATGCAGTACAGATATTTAGGCAGTGGCACCATTACCCCACCCTTATGGCTGATCTGAGCCTGTCACCCATTGGGGAAAGTGTGTTGACGACTGAATTCTGCTGGACAGCCCTGCAGTGGGTTGTGGGTAGTGCATAAGAGTGATGGATCATATGAGTGAAGGAGGCATGTGTACTGTGTTGGTAGTAGTTGTTGTTTAAGGAGAGGTTAAGGAACATTTGTTTACTAGAAGTTATTATTGTTGTATTGATTTTAGTCAATAAAATAATAATTGAACAAGCATTTAAATGAAGGAAAGGCTCACCTATTTCTGTGGCGATAACCACCTCCACGGTGATTGAACAATTGCCAAAGCACAACGTAACAAAATTAGGTGTACAGTGTACACCAGAAGACATCAAATGTTTTTAGAGCCGAAAATTGATCCTCATGTTCCAGCACCAAAGCTTCCTGCTCAAATTGCTGGAGAATGTTACCAAGATAGAGCTGTCCAAGACAATATAGGGTTTTCTAGAGAATTTGGGTTTGTAGTTAAACATCCAGTTTGATTCAGGTTTTCCCTGAAGGGGAAAAAAAAAAAAAAAAAAAAAAAAAGGAAGGCAAAAGAATCATGGTTTGAGATTTTGATTTGAATATGAAGAGTGTTAAATAGTATGGCAAAGGAGATAGGAGGGTGAAGAGCTGTTACACACGTTTGTGCTTCTTTGAGAGCTAAATGTCATTTCATCATGCTTCGCTCGCTATCATTTTTTTCTGTCCTTTCTATGCCCTTAATTTTTCCTCTTCAGACTTTATTGTCCTATTAATATTTCAACTTTACTCTCATTTTCCCCTCCTTCCACCTCCCAAATCCCTTTCTTCTTTAATACAAGGGAAGGAATTTTATTGCTATCCTTTGTTTCTTTAATGCTTTAAAATAGTGATCATCATGTACAAACTACAAATCCTGTTTGAGCTTTCCAATACAGTTCTCATGGACTGTCCATGTAAAACTGTTTACAAGCTTTCTTTACAATGTTGCTGCTGGGAAGAAAGGTGCATACTCCTCATTGCAAATGCAATTTTGGAAAATTCTCATTTAATTTTGGTGGTGAATTTCTCAGTACCTTTGCTCAGGAATCCTGAAAAAATTCTATTTTCTTTATCCATGGATTCAGTTGGATTTCAGTAAATCTGCACTAAAGCAAGTAACATCTAGAATGGGAGCATCGTAGGACCTCCTAGGCTATACTGGTGTCCAGAATGTACTGTCCTCAGGAAGATGGAAAGCAACAAGAGAATGGTTTCTTGGGTCATTTGGCTCTTTTTAAATTGTCTTGGTTTCTTTTTGTTGTTGTTTTTTTGTTGTGTGTGGGTTTTTTTGTTTTGTTTTGTTTTTCTCCCCGCACAAACAGTGCCTTGTTACTGCCTTATTATGAAGATCTGAAAAGAGGTACTTCAGTGCAGATTGGTGGATACTGCCAATGTTATTCTGTCTGGAGTATGATAGACTGGTGATACTGATAAAGGAAGCATATATCATTTTTCCAGTCAAAAGGCTTTCTGATTCCTGACAACCTCTGAACTGGTTTTTGAACAATTGTCCCTAGGCACAATTGTTAAAAAGAATGTCGTATTAATCTTGAAAAACTTGTAGATCCCTACATTTATTCTCCCTTTATAAAGAATATTTCGTATTGCACATGTCCTTCTCTGATTTCATCACTGATTGCTGGATTAAGAGGGAGAAATGTAAATACCTGTGTGCTTACTTATCACTGGGTTTTGGTTGTTTGGGTTTGGTTGTTCGGTTTTGGTTGTTCAGTTTTGGTTTGTTTTCTTTTTTAGTTCGGGGGTTTCGGAGGTGGTGGTTGCAGTTTGGTTTCGGGTGTTTATTTAAGTGGACAAGAAAAAGGTTTACTGCTTCAGTTCTGCAATGGTGCCAATATTGTATTTCTCATTAACAGTGACAGTGAAAGCTCCCATTATAGACATTCTTTTTAGGTTTTGTGCTTAAATCTGAATAAATAAAATACTATTTTGATTTGGATTTAATTGTGGATAAACTTGAATATAGTGGTGGTCATGCTAGCATTTCTTGTGAGTATCTTCTGCCCCAGGAAGTCAATTAATGGTGCAAAATTTAAAAGTGATTTGGTTTTACTGTGGTTTTTCCATGACCCAATATTTTAATTACTTTGCAAATTAAGGATCTCACATTATTTTTGTCTCTTAAATCGCTCTTTGTGATACCAAATAAAAAACATCAGGAGAAACACACGTTAACGAAATCCCAAAACTGAACCCTCCCATCCAAGTTTGTTGTCATGATTCAGCTTCATTCAAGTTTGTGTTTCTGAGGAAGAGTGTGACCAAGAGATTGTGTACAATGTCCACATGTTGGTATCACGGGTATGCTACTACCAAAATATGTTCACACAAACTAACACATAAGAGGTTTTCCTACTTCTGTGACATAATTATTGACCAGTTATTTATGGTAAAAATCCCTTCAATTTCATCTTTCTAGATATTACTTGGATGTATATAAGCCTATACACAGAGATGAGAAATACTTTTGAAAAGAACTGCAGTAACCTGCATTTATTCTAAGGCAAAATTATATTACCTTTTTTTGGCAAGACACCATTCGTGGTGCTTATTTTTGTTAAAACTCTTGACAGAATAGCTTACTGGCACTAAAAATCCCCAAGTGTATAGAAAATAAACTTGTAATGCCCCAGATCATAGCATTACCATTATCAATATTTTAAGTAGTTTTAGATTTTCTTTCTAGTATTGAATCACTTTACGGTTTATGTATTTTCTAACTATGAAATATATAATATTGTATTTTGGGTGGGAATTTACCCTTAGATTTTTTTTTCACTAATATCCTAGGTGTGGATAGCATAGGGTTAATTTTCACAGCCTAGTAGCCAAATCAAACAATGGGATATTCGATACCAAACTGATGTCATGTCCAGCATATATATGGGTGCTAGCCAGGGGGGGAGTGGTTCTGTTCTTCAAGCAGCGGCAGGTGTGGTTGTTGCCTCCTGAGGATCTTACCAAATATCTTTTAGAAGGAAATACATTCTGGTTGAGAGTCATGACAGAGTCAGTGATGGCAGCTTAACGTATTTTTAAACTTCAATAGCAGGAAACTCCACCCTTGATTTAAATCCAAGGTTTGATATGTCTTCTTAATTACCTGAGAAATTACAGTACTGGTGAGGACTGAGAAGACTGTACTGATTACAGTGGAAGTAACAAGCTGAGATGATAACAAGACAATTACTCCAGTGGGAGTAGGCTTCCTGGTTTTCTCAGTTTAGAAAATGAAATCGTACTGTGCATGCACTTGCAGAACAGGAAAACGCGGCAGTGTGATAGCACCAGGGACTACTGGCATGACAAGGATTTTATTTCCGCTCAGGAGGGAAGGGTACACGTCAGACTAATTCAGTAGTTAGATCTAATGGGAGCATGGAATCTCTTAGTAGAGATTTTCATCTTAATAGAAGCTTTTGATAGAAGTCTTCAAGTATTGTCAGATGTACTGTACCTTGCCATTCATTTTCAAATGTCCTAATGGGGTGTTCCCAACATGATATAGTGATAAATTACCTAAGCGCCAATTAAAATGGAACACTTATTGTGTCAACCATTTAAAAGTAATGTTAAGCTCTCACAACACTCTTTCAGAAGTAAAAGCTATAATAAAATCTTTACATGAAGAGCTTCCTCTTCATGTTACTGCCTTCTGGTAATAGAGCGGTTCTTACAAGTACGATTATAATTGAAAATCTTTGCTTTATCATTTTCCTGTTTCCAAATTCCATTGACTTCAACTGAAGGTGTTCTTCGTCCAATAAAACTGGACCCAAATACTGTCTTAGGGTATTATTCTCATAAATAATTGGCTTTTAGTGAAAATTTTAAGCTTCAACAAAATCTTTCTCATATCCACTCAAAAAAACCCAACACCTCTGCTCATAAAACGAAACATGAAGGTACAAAATTAAATAAGAGTGGAGAACAAATATCTCTGATATTCACTATGAGGATGAAAGTACTAATTAATACCCAAAATGGTTTAAAAATTGTCTTTATGGGGTCTGCTCCTTTTTCTTCTCTGTGTTTGCCCATCTGTACTTTATTGGTTTGGTAGAAGTTTGGATAGGGGTTTTTCTCTGTTATCACTTCATAGCCTTTTTCTTTTTTCTTTAATCAAATTGTTTTCTACTTTGTGATAAGAAGTCTGTATTACACTAGCCCAATTAGTCATCTTTATGCCAGCTTAGGGTAGCATAACTGAGAAGAAGAAAGGGCAAACTGGCCTTGCCATGGATCCAATGTTTTTTGAGTCAGCTTGTAGATGGCCTCCAAGGGTTACATGAAAATTCTCATTAAAGGATGGCGTTTCTAATTTCTCTCTGACTAGAAGGATTTTTTTCCATCAAATGTCACAATTTCTCTTGCTATTGATGTTTTCAATTTCCACTTCTTTATAGTTATAATCACTGTATCTCACTTGTATATAATTATTTTATAGCTCACAAACACATTTGTGCTGCAGCCTATTAGATGAACAATTCAGGCTGTAGAATTACAACATTGTCCTTTCTATTTAATCACTGCTTTACCACAGAGGTAAGCCTTCCCTTCTCTCCTTAACTTCTTTTATTAAGAGCTTAGGTGCAGCAGCATGTTTATTACAGACATTATAAATGTTATGCACTAATCTTACATACTGTATTATTAGCAATAACAGGGCACAACAGAGTGAAATCTTCATCTGAATTTCTTTCCTTTTATGGATTTTTGTTAAAATCATAAGCGCAGATTTTCATTGCAGTGTGTGTGGGTTTAGCCACACAATTCCCATTAATATTAAAAGGAATCACACAGCTAAGTCCCAGCACGCCATGTTGAAAACACTCCTTAATGTTATTTTAATGAAGATTCTTTTATGAGTAAATTATTTCAGAGAAGCTGAGCAGTTATTATCTTCCTCAGTTACAAGTGATCGCCCACAGGGTAAGTGTTCTCTAATATTATCTTGCAGTCCCCGTGCCATATTGTTATGGGACCTTTCTAGTTATAAATGATTTTCATTGCAGTGGGCAATTAGAAACTAGCCAACAAAGTAAAGCAGAAATACTCGGGTTTGGCTGCAAGTTGGAGCTGCCCCTGGGGGTCTTTAATTTATGCTCTGCCCTTTTTGTATAATCAAGGTTTTTTTGATATGTGCCCAGTTTGTTCCTTAGAGGGAACATTTCTCTCCTTCTTGAGGTTTACTCCACCTTGTTTGCGGTTTACAAATCTTTCAAGGTTGTTCTGGACAGTTAGTCATATGCAGAATGACACTATAAGCCTTTAATACCACTTGGAACCATAATTTACTCATTTAGGTGTACTTACAATTTGGGTTTGAAACCTGGTGAGATGCACTCAGAAGTACTCTGCATTATCAGTGTATGTGAACTCTGTTCTTTCATCCATACACAAATTATAACCATTAGCAACTATCTTGTCTTTACCACCACACACCTGCCCACATGCATGTCTTCCTATTCCTGACCCACCCTTCTTTTTCCTTCCCCTGCTCAGGAACACAGCATTTTAGTCTTATGACTTTGGATGGAACACTGCAGACCAAAATACTGTGGACTTAAGGACTCATTTAGAAAATGTTGATTAGATCTATACAGAACATTTGAAAACAGTTACGACATAAATTTTCAGAAAGGAATTCTCTCTCTTTCTTTTTTTAACAGATTTCATTTTGATAAAATAAAAGTTGCTTACATGGGCCCAGATCATTTCTTGGGTCTTTTTCAGGTGTTGATAAACTTGAAATCAGTTCTAGAGGTTTTTGTTGTTTTTTTTTTTTTTTTTTTGCCTCTTTCTACAGGAATCCTCCTTTTACCTAGACCACAGGACTAACACGTATAACATAAAACATAATTTGAGCTGTCTCCTTTATGTAGGTGCATTCACTTAGTGTGATAAGAAAATGTAATAGAAAAGCCATTCTGTGGTTAAGAAAATTGCATCAATTTAAAAATTTATATAAAGCTATTCACTAAGGAATTACTTTGATAGCTGTGAAACAGTAGAATTATCCAACTGCAATGTATTGTTAGTTTTTTCTTGAGTTTTTTTCGCAACTTACCTCTAGTTTTACAGGTTGATATATAGAAGAGGTGAAAAAAATCTAACCTATGAGTTACATGACTATTCTTCCTAGGGATCAATATAATAATCCCATTTACACTGTAAACCATTACAATCAGAAGAATCAAGAAAACCATTTACTGTGTCCTTGCTTCCATCAGCATGATGCCATGTAAGCGTTTTCTTGAAGATCATGTCCTAAAGGCAGAGAACCTTTGCCTTGTGAATACATGAAAACTGATTAACTTCTATTGACACTGGCTGATCTCACAGATTTGTTTCTTGCTGCTTACTAATAAAGAGTTCATGTAATGTGTCACAGCCTATGACAATAGTAATGAGCATTAATCAAATTATCTGCCCCCAATTGACTTTGTATCACATTACCGAAAAGAAAGCAATCCACAGACTCAATCCGTTCAAAAGGACTTTTTCGTCAGCCTTAAGAAACACAAACTAGGCTAATTAGTAAGTTTGGATTTCTCTCATTCTTTCTTTCTTTCCTTCCTTCTTTCTTTCCTTTTTTTTTTTTTTTAAGAAAGTGGAAGTTCTTAGATATGAATCATACATATTTCAATATAAAATAACAATTTACATATAGTTTATTTCAATACACAGCAAATATGAGTTAAACTTTGATTTTGAAAAGTGCTCTAAATATTGAGTAGACGTTTTCAAAAGGCATTATCTTTATAAAACCTATGTTTCACACATTTAAGTTAACTGTGTATATGAACATACTTTAAGCCACATTTCACAAACTGTATTAATTTCAAGTCCTTTGCTTTCTTTTTCCTATTTCCTTTATTGATTTCTGAAAAACAGAATGATAATTGATTAGAATGAATGTGTATACTCCAGCCAAATTTGGTATTTCATTTGCAGCTTGCTTTGTGTAATGTCTTACTCCTTCGATCTAATAATGAAAATGTGTCAGTATATTCTCATTATGGAAACAAGGTATAGAAGTCCATGCCTCCTGGGAACGGTAGGACTACAATATATGAATTTAAATTGCTAAGCTACAACCCCCCATACTCCATATTTTGTAAACTGTATGTTGCATACTTACTTTATACCCTTAGCAATAACACAAATGAGAATTTAGAGACTACGTACATTAACAAATGTTTGCGGAAATTTCAAAAAATTTCAAAAAAAAACCCTAATTGAAGTATGAGTGTTACAGGTTATGTATGCTAGAAGGATAAAGGACAGCACAGAACCAGCCACCCTATTTCTGATTTCATTCATTATTTTGACTTCCACAGCAAAATATACATCCTTTTATTTGGTCTTGGACAGAATTAAACATGACACAGATGATGATAGTTCTGTGCAGATTCATTGATATGTTGTGGCAATACCAAGAAGGCAATGAAGTAGTATTTTATTTAAAGACCCCTTCGTACCTTGTTGTCTTTCTAAATATCTTTACACAGTATTGCAAATCTAATTTTTTTTTTATTCCTCTATTTACATGTGATAAGTGTTTTGTATTGGACGTGTCTTTGACAGCACAAAATAATAAGGAGGAAATAAAAAACATTTATCCATATGTAACTTCAGTTATATCAATCAAGAGAAACCTTGAAATAAAACAGGCAAGCAGCAGGTAGATAATTTTTACTTAATATAATGAAGAGGTAATGCCTTCATCTGTAACTGCATGTGTTATTATTTTGCTGAATGACATATTTGTTACTGAACTGAAGATTCTGAAAAGGTAGTCAGAAAAAAAACTTTTACTAAAAAAAATTTGTGCTTGCCTTAGGTCTCAGCTTTGGAGTGGTAATCTTATTTCAACATCTGCCATGTTTATCCAAAAAGTCACTTGTCTGCCTCAGGAAGGTCACAGTTGAGTCTTGTTTGTAGAATTTGCAGAAGGTGATCACAACTGAAGTAAAAAGTATCAGAACTGGTTTGGCTTAAAAATTTTACTTTTTTTTGATCAAATATGTTGATGGATTATCAAATATTGTACTTTGAAAATATAATGAAATTTCTTAACATAAAGATCCCGGGTTTTAAATATATAAAATTTCAAGAAGAATGTACTGCAAGTTTTTATAGTCTGTGTGGAGAAATAATCCTTTCCATCTGGACCTTCTCTTTGTGTAAGAGGAATTTCAATATATTGGATGAAAAATATCAGTCTATAAAAAGCACTATTCTGTTTGTTTCATGTTAACCCTGTAGTGTGATATGCATCACATACGCTTGGAACTTGGCAAGAGACATTTTCTTGGTTTTGTGAAAGTTTTGAAGACAAAAACTGCCATTCTATGCTAGCATTAAATTAAGTTTTTTAAAGTAGAGTGAAAGTAAATATAGATTTTCACGTTAAAAATTTAACATCGTACAGACTTTTGTCTCCAAGGATGGGGATTGTACAACTTTCAGGGTACTATCTTCTAGTACTGCATTACTGTCCTCATGACTTTTTTTTCCCAGCTGATGTCCGGACTGAAAATTCCAAGACGAAACTTGTGGCCACAGTACCTTTTGTATTACCTACCACTACCTAAAACAGTGCTGCTCCATCACCTTCATAACTTCTTCTCAGTTACCTGCCAAACTGTTTTTCTCTTCTTCAACAGGCTAAACTAGTCCAGCTTCTTCTAAATCTCCTTTGAGGTAGGTCATTTGACCTTAGTAGTTTCTATTGTACCATGTCCTGATTTTAGGAGTGTCCTCTTTTAGATGTGTGTGGTGCACAACACTGAGCAAAATATTCCATGTAAGACCCTGCTACATAAAGGAGGATTATAACCTCCTTAAATATCTTGGTCACATTCCTTGTAGTGTAGGTCTGCTGTCTTCTACTTTATTAACCATGAAAGCACACTGGTGGCTCATAGAAAACTTGACATCCACTGTGATCCACTGGTCTTTTTTGTCAGGACTTAGTCAGGCAGTGAATTCCCAGGCTGCCCTGATGCATAAGCCTATTCTGGAGATTTCTTCCTCCTGAACACCAGGAATTTTCTAGTGTGGTCTGATTCTGTCTGTGGATCAGTCTTCAAGCTGCTCAAGATCCCTCTGAACTGGGCTACCATTTGACATGCCAAACACTTTTCCTGAACTGGTATCACAGATAAAGTTGCTGAGGGCACATTCTATCTTATTACCCATACAGCTGATATAGTTAATGCACAGTATCCACCCCAGTGCCAAGGCACTTAGTTTAATATTGGCTTTCAATCCACCTTTTAGACTAGGGGTCCAGACAGTTTTCAGTTCAGCTAACAGGACGTCAATCGAGCCCATACGTCCTGTACTTCCAAAACTGAATGTTGTGGGAAGTAATGTTAGTAACATTAATAGTGATAAAGGTATATTAGATCCTCCTGTCTATGAAGATGGACATTAATCACAAAAGACAAGCATGCTGGCTAAGTATGATTGTAACACTGTAAATCAGTGCTAATTTTTCTTATTAGCTTCATATCTTTCATGTGTTTGGAAATACATTATTTTCCATGATTTTCTCAACAGACAATTGAGTCTGACTGGACTTTAGCTCCCTAGATAAAACAAGGAAGTCTGTTGATCAGTTTTTCTCCAGTTGTCAGATACTTGTCCCGATCACCATGACTTTGAACGTTATAATAGTCTTGCAGTTACATCACTGTTTTTTCAGCACTCTCAGGTGAATCTTCTTTCATGAAATCTGGTAACCTCCAGCTTCTTTGGTAGCCTCTTATTCATTGCTCCCTATTGGTGATTGTCTTTCTTCCCAAATTATGTTATTACTTTTTTTTACCTGGAAAACTCAAGGATTCTCTTTCCCTCTTTTTGTCAAGTGTCATGCCTCCAAAGTCTTTGTTTTTACTTTAGAAAACTGGTATATAAAAAGTTCTTCTAAACAGTACAGATGAAAGTCAAGATGTGAGGTTCCATAATAAGTTAGACATTGCTCACAGACAGACCATAGTGAATACGAAGACACTGGAAATACAGTTAATTAATAATAACAACGGGTTTTATATAAAATGCACAAAAGAGCTTATGTTAGGAACTCATGTTTCAGTAATTAGCTGCGAATAGGAACACAGAGAGGCAATAAAATATATAGGTGAAAAAATCATTTTAAGGAATACTTGAAAAATACACAACAGAGTTCAGAAGAAAAAGCTATATGAACAGTCATCTTGTTAATCAATGAAATTTGATAGTAGCCTATGTAATATGATGTGGACTCCAAAGGCATAATGTTGAATTTTAAATTAAATCTGAGTTTTCTGAAAAGAGAAAAAAAGTCACTCTAGAAATCTTAATGAAAACCTGTGTTCGTTTGCAGCAATACTTAAACAAAACAAACCAAACAATGCCAAAATGATAGAAAATCAAGAAAATAGTTCTATAAATAGCGTAACATCTGAAAATCAGCATCATGGATCTTCAGTGAAAGATGTCCAGCTACCAAGTGAATTCTCAAAGAGTGTTTAATGTATCTGAGCTTACTGAAAACTTTCTCATTTAGAGAGAACACCTTGGGTCTTTACTCTGCCCAGAATGCTGTTTCATAGAAACTGATGTATATTTGAGGTCTATTCCATTCCCAAATATGATTGAAACCACTACAATCAAAGCAGGGGTCTGTGGTATCTATAAATCAAAGCAGGAGGTGGATAATAATATTACTTTGCCTTGTGCCTTTGCTTCATGAAGCATTCACAAACTATGCATCTGAAAACAGTAAATAATCATTTTGTCACACCATCATGAAATAACCAGGCATATTTCATTACCATGTTACATAAACGTGTGAGCAAGGTAGCCACTCTAGGGGCAAACAAAGATAGGTACAGTTGTACATTCAAGTAACAAAATTCTGGTAGGTAGTGCAGCAGATAGGGACAAGCGACTGTTTACAGGCAGAAATTCCTGCTGGTTACAAAGGATGACTGGCAAAACCACAAAGAAGGTAAGTGATAGTGGGAGGAGAAGATGGAGGAGAAATAGGAAAAAACTCACTATACATAGAGAATAAAGATGGATAGAGAACAAACCTTTTAGTTCCCAATTCTCTTGTCAAAGAGCTTTCAAGCCTTCTCGCGATGACCACATTAAGAAGAGATCTCATCAGGGACCATCAACACCTATGCTAACTTTACAGCATCAGCAACATGACACTGTATTCTCACAGTTCGTTTAGAATATGAGTTTTAAGGACTGTTAATTACCCAATGTATCTATATCGCCTACCTCAATATCAGTGAACAGGTATTAGTAAATGCAGGGAGAGACTGAAAGAGCAAGGCTGACAAGCAGCAAGAGAATGAAAGCCTCTGTGGTGGGTTGATCTGTCCAACAGCCAAGCACCCACATAGTTACTCATTCACCCTTATCTCCTGTGGAACAGAGGGAAAATGGAAGGCTATGAGATTGAGATAGTGACAGTTTAATAGCGAAATCAAAAGCTGCACATGCAGGCAAAGTAGGAAGAGGAATTCACTAGCTACTTCCCATCACAGGCACATGTTTCACCACTTCCTGGAGAGCAGTGTGTCAACATGTGTAATAGTTGTTAGGGAAGAAACTTGTTGTAACCATGAATGCCTCTCCTTCCTCCTCCTTTATCTCAGCTTTCATTTCATTCCATGTGGCCAGTTTGGGTCAGCTATATCTTGGCAATATACCCTACCAACCTCTTGCTCAAATCCAACCTACTCACTGTGGGGATGGGAAAGAGAGAAAGTCTTGACACTGTGGAAGCACTGTTCACAACAGCCAAAACTTTTTATTACTAATACAATAAAGAAAGTGTATATTTACTATACTACTGGTAATATTTTAATTTATGGATTTTGGCTGTTTCTAAAAATGAAATTTAGGCAACACTACCTGCTTACTTTGAAAAAAATTGACCCTTATTTTTCATTCAAATGGCTTAGTTTTGAATGATGAAATTTTGGGTGAGAAATCTTACAAAATGAACCCCAGAGATTTCATAGCGAAAAACTAGCAAAAGCAGTATCAGCTTTATAAATAATAATAATAATTTTAAAAGTATTTTAAGTATATATTGATAGGGAAAACGAAAATTAAAAAATATGTCTGTGAGTCATCTCCAAAAAATAAGCCAAATGGCCTGAACCAGAAGCATTAATTTCATCATATAAAAAGACTACCTCTACTTCCTATAGAGCTGCTGCCACTTGGCAAGCCATTTTATACATCTTCTTAAAATGTTAAGTAAAACAGTCATATAGTCTACTGTCAGACCTATTTGTAGACTTTTAAACAATAATTTTCCTCAGGAGATCGAAAAATATTAATACATAATTTGAATATAATAATTCATTATTATTAATAACAGTTGTAGTGACAAAACTACTTGAAAGTTCTAACACTAATAGACACTTCACTATCCTCTTTACTATCTAAGACCAAATGTCAAGCAAACTGATTTAGGTTTTCTCTGCCTCCTTTTCTGCCTAAAAAAGCCAACAGGCTTTCTCAGGGCTGACAGGTGTCTTACATCGGGGTTGCCACATTTAATGACCCCCCACTGTGTCACACCTGTCTAAAGCCTAGCTTGTTTAATGTACCCTGTCACTTTCCTAATAAAAAGGAAGTGTCTTTATGTTTCCAAAACAAACTTCTGTATTAACTGTTTCCAGAGACACTTCAATTACACATTGCATTCAGCCTATGAAGTTGTTTTGTATGACTATCTCTAAAGGCTTTCTCCTCTGAATTCTGTTCCTCTCTCTTCAGCTTCCATGTAAATTGTCATATTTTCTTTCTAACAAGGTTTTTTGCTTGTTTTGGGTTTGGTTTTTTTTTTTTTTTTTTTTTTCAGTTTTTTCATTTTTTAAAGGTGTCTTTCTTTTACACCTTTTTAATTTTGTGCTAGCAAGTGATAATAATTTGGGAACAGAATTTTGAAGTATCTAACCTCACAAGGAGGCCTGACCCTTATTGCTAGCGTATTCTGGTCTCTTACAAAGTTTAAGAAGGTGTTTAGGCAGTGAAATAGCTTATTGGAAGTTCATCAGGTCTCAAACACTTCAAAACTTTGGATGAAGCACAGAATGGTGAAGGTTAGAAGGGACCTCTGGAGTCCCTTCCAAGCCCCCTGCTCAAGCAGTGCACCTGGAGCCTGGTTTCCCAGAATCAAGTCCAGACAGCTTTTGAATATTTCCAAGAAGGAAGACTACCCAGCATCTTTGGGCAAACTGGGCTGGTGCTCTCTTATGCTCATGGTAAAAAGGTTTTGCCTACGTTCAGGCAAATCCTTTTGTATTTCAGTTTGTGCCCCTTGCATCTTGTCCTGTCACTGAATACTACTAGAAAGAGCCTGGCTACGTGAGCCCTGCTCACCCAGCCCATACTTGCTCAGTTTCTCTAAGAGAATGTTAAAGGAGACAGTGCCAAAAGACTTACTGAAGACAGGGTAGACAATATCCATTGCTCTTTGTTCACATACCAGGCCAGTCACTTCATGATTATGAAAGGTTAAAAGAAAAGAATGTTATCAGTTTGGTCAAGTATGACTTCTCCTTGGTAAAGGAAACTTCATATGGTCCCAAATTGCATTTTCCTCAACACCTCCTTGTCCTGCAGTAAGGATGTCAGAAATTGTGGTCTGTGTTCTACACCTTTATCTAGTACATAAATCAGTTCTCATTGAATTTCCATGGACATTCACACCTGCCAAGTAGTTCAGCAAAACCCATCAGAGGGGTGGATATTAACAATGAGTTTTGTATTCCACTTTCCTTATTCTGATGCACCATGTAGGTAGTTTTAAGAGCCTCTTTTATTATTTCTTTTATAAATATTCCACACTACAACTAGTTACATTCAGGTCAAACTCTCTTTTCAAGTCTTAGTTAACTTGAGATGGTCACTTGACTTGTGTAGTTGCTCTTTAGGTAAAGCCTGATCTATCTCGTTACCTCTGATAGATGTATGCTTCTGAATATAGAATGATAGTAAAATGTCACAAGTAACTGTAAGAGAAAGAGCCTACTAAAATTTGTGAAAAAGCTGTAATTTAGATGTTGAGCAATGCAATTTACAACACAAATATATTTCTGTTTGTCTCATTAAACTTTGCAGGAAAACTCCTTTTAAAATTGTTCCTTTATATAAAACAAATTAACTATAGTAAAATTAATGTAACATAATTAATAGATTCATAAAGTTCTCAGTTTGGATGTGCATGTTGAAAATATTGTGAAGAACATTCTACACAATTATTTGCTCCATATTTAGTAAAATATTCTTAGTGTGTATGCATAGCAGCTAAATAAACTGCATAGGTAAAAGCCCCTAAGCGCTCATAGACATGATCATATGTGATGCCTCTAGTGATTAAACATCAAAACTATATTAAAATAATGTTAAAGATTTGGCCAAAACTTGCTGAAAGACAGAAGGTTCAGTTTTAGGAAGAACATTATTCCATATATCACCTTAAGGGTTCTGCAAATGTACTTCCTAATTAAGAAATTTGGAAGAGTTGGTGATGTAGCATCCATTCTGCTACAAACATAATATTATACCAACTTGTCCTGGTTTGAGTTAGAACAGAACTAATTCTGTTCAGTGATTTTACGTTTCAGCTCAGTCTCTTCCAAGTGACTGCACTGACTGAAGTTAACAGTATATTTTTTCAGACAGTGTCTGTTTCCAGAAGTGCTAACGCTTGATGTTTACAGTCACTATCAGGGATTGGTGTGCAGAACAGCTCTTGCTTATACTTACTCCTGTGAAGACCAAGGTCACTAAATGGTCACTACACTGCTAAATCCTGTGTACCATGGTGGTGTTGCAGTAAGTTAGAGGCCTCACCTGTGGGGATGAGCAGAGAGGACGGATGACCCTAAACTGACAACAAGGCGTTCCATCCCATATACGTCATATTCGGTATAAAGCTGAGGGTCTCTCTCTCTCTTGCTCTCTTCTTCGACGGCTGGTGTCTGAGGAGGATTCTGTCCATTCTGCCTTTGATCAAAGGCCGTGCATCCCTGAATCCAGCTCTGGAATCCAGCCCCTGCACCTGGTTCCCATCTGCCACTGAGCCCAGCCTGGGGTTTCCCCAGTGTCTGCCCTGCAATGTCAGTGGTGATGGTGACATGGCTGACATCAGGGATGTTGGGTTCAGTGTTGGTATTGTATATATTTGCATATATTTAATTTTATTATTATTACTATTGTTCTCATTAAAGAAGTTTTAGTTTTCTTTTCCAATCCGTAAGACTCTCCCCTTTGCTTCTTTTTTCTTTCCCCTCTTTGAGAAGGCAGGGAAGGGGGACTGGGTAATAAAGAACCTCTGTCATTCATCTACTGGCCGGCCCAGCTTAGCTTTGCACTCAGATAAGAAACTCTAGTGCAAGAAAACTGTGACCATGACCCTTGGATGCAAGGGAAACTTGAAATCTGAATCATATTATTAGTCTTGACAGTATTTAATCCTAGCTGGATTATGTAAAAATGGAAAAGAAAATGCATTTTTGTATTAATTGTATATTTTTGCCTCTCAATACAAAATAACATGAATGTTACAGATACAATATCCTAAACTGTGTTTCTGGGTGACATAATTTCCATAACTTTCATTAGGACTTTTTGTAAAGAAAAAAGTAGGATAGAGGTGGGATTAATTTTCGAAGTATTTGCTGTTGAATTTTAATTCTTTGTCTTAGGTCTATACCTGTTTATCAGTATGATTGGTTCATGCCATTCTTACAGTCTAGCAATTTACATTCTCTACAGCCTTGGTAAAATTATCTTTGCTGAATACTTTTGGGATTTCTCATAATACAAAAAATCAGATGCTAGCTAAAACCTCTCAATATTTCTTCTACTTTATGTCCTCCTATTCTAATGGTAATGCTGTTACTTGAGCTGTTGTCACAGGATAACAATTCCATAATGTCTTGGAGAGCCTCTGGCACTGTGCTGTATGTAATAAATGTTTAAAATAAATTACACCTTTTAAAATTACTTGGCTCGTAAGGATGTTTTATCAGATGCATTTAATGTAAGCATTTTTTACATGTTGCGATGTAAAGATTAACACAATTAAGTATCACAAATCACATCCTATTGCTATTGAAAGTAGAAAGAGAAATATTTTTAAAATCATATTTACATAAGGAGTATTTTAAAAACCCAGCAAAACAACAAAAAACCAAAGAATGGGCTGAAGACAAAATAAACTTTGGGAGTTACACAATCCACTTGTAGGTGACACAGAGTTTTTATGTATAGAACATAAAAATAAGAGGGGTATTAGAACACGTGTGCATCTCTAATGTATTACCATGCTGTTTTACAAGGCAATAATCCAGTTATGAGTCGGATAACTTACAATGCAAAATGCACGTAAACCAGGATTTCAAATAGAGCGTTGTGACGGTTCTAATGGCATTATTATGAGTGTTTTAAAGAAAGCTTTTTGAAATAATGTTTTTAAACCCAATCAATTACCAAAAGAAATAAATGCGAGATCATGTGAAAAGAAAGATCGTTGAATTACAGTAACGGCAATGATACTTATTTAAGTGCAAGCAGGGTTTGCTGCTCTCAAGGTGAATAAACAGATGAGGTGTAGCAAATGAAATGTTATAATAGGAATAAAATTTGCAGTGTGCTGGTTATTTTTAAATCTTTCTCTGACGAATGGTTGCAGCTCTCAGAATCCTTATACCTATTACACAATCGTATAAGCTTTCCAGAAGGATTGAAAATTCTGACTATTGAAGGAATTTTGATGGATGAAGTCATTTGAGAGTATTTATTCTCTCTTTTCTTCCCAGTTACTCATTGCTGTAAAAAACCTCACAGCATTTCAAAACCTTGAAAGTTTGGTAGGATGAAATTGCAAAATGTAAAATAGGATTAATCAGTAAAATGGGATTTTCTGGCCAACTGAGTGAGGAAAAAGTAGTCAGCTTCCTATGGTCAGAAAACAAGGCTAAACAGAGCACCTACAGTATGTTCCAGCCATTATTATTTTTTTATTGGTAAATAGCTTCCTAAGAAAAGCAGCAACTACAAAACGTTGATAGCATAAACCAAGGCTTCAGTAAGGCACAGCACAGAAAAATATACTATACTGACAAAAACTATGGTGATGAACAGCTGAGAAGAACCAACACAGCATAGAACAAAAGATTTCAATCAGCAGGTGGATAGACAAGATTTTTTTTTTTCTTTGATGCTTAAGTTATTATTGTAGCAATCTAAAAGCATTTAGGAGTAAATACTGAAAGCATTTCAATAAACATACTTTTTGACTATTCCAGAATTATTAAAGTGTATTAATGGAACTAGTGCATAATGTCACACTTTCTATTCAAGCACTCCTGCAAGTTACATATGTAGACCTTCTTAAGATATTTCTAGCTTTATCACCAGAAATCTCAACAATTTTTACCTGTTTTAAAATAATCTCTTCACATCTGCAAAGTTTATTATGTTCTGCTCATCTGAAGCCCCTTACTCTAGGCTTTCACCCTGTGCATACAAAGAAGAGAATAAAAGCAAAAAAGCCAGTAAATAGACCTACCTTCATCCAGCATATTTTCAATAGTCCCAAAAGGAAGGGAAAAATGAGAGACAGGATTTACACAGTGTTTCTCCAAAGCGAAACTGAGCGGGCTATTCAGGTGAAAAACTGGTTCCAAAGCCCAAGTCTGTCATGAAGTAAGCTTTTCTGAGGAAGCCCCAGCAGGAATGCTTCTGCTTATCTCAGTTTTAACAGTGTGCTATGGGCAAGATTATTGATCCTTCAGATTATCTTATCCCAGGCTACATAGCCCCTTAAAGCCATCAAGAAGGAAAGATTGTTTCCTGATTATAACTCCTAGGGCTAAGAAATTTTAGGTTAACAGCTGCACCAGAAACTGTCTAAATGACTTCCCATAATATGTGTAGTTGTTAGCCTTTAAAAGCGAAATAATTAGTCCTCACTTAATCACAGATATATTGAGGGGATCAAAAAAAAAAAAAAAAATCCATCAGTGTTACTGAAGGTCTATATAAGTGTTTTCATAGAGAGAATCAGCTTCTCACAGTCTAAACTCAGTCTAAGACAGTGAAGACACAGAATTAATATCGTGAAAATACATGTCCTTCCAAGCTTTCAGTTTTATCAGTCTCTTAGGAATCACAGAACTATAGAATCATAGCATACCAGGTTGGAAGGGATCTCAAGGATTATGTGGTCCAACCTTTCTTGGCAAAAACATGATCTAGACAAGATGGCCCAACACTCTGCCCAGCTGAATCTTAAAAATGTTCAATGTTGGGGAATCCACCACTTCCCTGGACAGGTTCTGTTCTCATTGTAAAAAATTTTCCTTGTGTGTCTCATTGTCTCCCTGGGATTAACTTGTACAAATTAACCTTCATGTTTTCCATGTGACTCCTTGTAAAAAGGGAATCTCCATCTTCTTTGTAGCCACCCATTAAATACTGGAACATGGTGATCAGGTCTCCCCCTAAGCCTTCATTAATCCAGGCTGAACAAGCCCAATTCTGTCAACCTTTCCTCATACTGTAGGCTTCCCAATCCTTTGATTACCTTTGTGGCCCTTCTCTGCACCCTCTCCGTCCCCTCCACACCTTTTGTGTATAGCAGGGACCAAAACTGAACACAGTATTCGAGGTGTGGCCTGACAAGTGCAGAGTAAAGTGGAACAATGCCTTTTTTATGTCCGCTGGTGACTCCCTTGTTGATGCAACTCAGCATCCCATTGGCTTTCTTTGCCACTGCAGTAAACTGTTTGCTCATATTGAGCTTGTTGTCCATTAGGATCCCCAGCTCCCCTTCCACAGAATTGCTTTCCAGCCAGGTAGATCTCAGTCTGTGCTGCACTCCTGGATTATGTTTTCTCAGGTGCAAGACCTTACACTTGTCCTTGTTAAGCTTCATAAGGTTCTTGTTAGTGCACTCTTTCAGCCTATCCAGGATTTTCTGCAGAGTGCCTCTCCTGTCTCAAGTATCCACTTGCCTACTCAGTTTGGAATCATCAGCAAAGTTCATCAGGGTACGCTTGGTCCCATCATCCAGATCATTTATGACAATATTAGACAACATTAGGCACAGTGTTGATCCCTGGGGAACCCCACTTGTGACAGGTTGCCAGTTTGGAGAAGAGCTACTTATCACCACCCTCTGGGTGCAGCCTGTTAGCCAGTTCCCCATCCACTGCACAGACCACCTGTCTAGACGTGAAACATCAGTTTCTGTAGAAGGAGGTTGTAGGGTACTATATTGAAAGCCTTGGAGAAATCCACAGAATCGTTTGGTTGGAAGAGACCTTTAAGATCATCGAGTCCAACCGTTCACCCTGCACTGCCAGGGTCCCTAAACCATGTCTCTCAGCACCACATCCAGGTGGACAATGATCACTCCTCATCCCACATCAACTGAGCAGGTTACTTTGTCATAGAAGGCGATCAGGTTTGTCAGGCACGATTCGGCCTTGGTGAATTCATGATGGCTTTTCCCAGCTACATGCTTCATTAAGTAATCAAACATCCTGGAATTATTCCTGGACTCTTTCGTAGGTTTTTGTTTGCCAACTCTTCCTTTGACTGATTTCCTTAGAAAGGCTCTTTTATTTCTCTGAATTGATGAAAATAAGAGCCACCTGGCCTATGAAACAGGACAAGTTAGGAAGTACTTGATGTGTTCACAGCTCTCTCAGCTTGACCACATTTATATGTCACATGTTGTGGTTTAAACCCAGGAGGAAACCAAGCACCATTCAGCCACTCTCTCTCTCCAGTAGGAGAAAATACAACAAAAGGGTTAAGGGTCAAGACAAAGGACAGTAAGGGCTCACTCATCAGTTATGGTCATGAGCAAGAGGCAGACTTTACTTAGGGAAACAATATCAAATTTAAACAATAAAATCACTACCAAATCACCAGTTGAATCACAGTAGGACAATGAGAGAAACAACAGTATATTAAATATATTTTTGCCCCCACCCCTCCCTTATTCCCAGTTCCAGCTTTGTTATCTCCTCTCCTCCACTCTGCACAGGGCAGGCAGAGGATGAGGGGTCATGGTCAGTCCCATTTTGCTCCATGCTGCTTCTGCCACTTGCTCTTCTTCAAGGGAAACACCCTCGCCATTCTACCTTGTGGTGACATTATGTCCCTCCCACAGGAGACAGTCTGCCATGAAATCTTCTAATTAGCGTGGGGGTCTTCTGCAGGCAATGGTTCTCCCAGCGACAAGATGCCCCTGACTGGGTTTCCTCAGAGTCACGGCCTTTCTCAGGATCAGCTGCCTGGCCCTGTGTGGGCTTCTCCACAGGCTTCAAACTGACCTTTTCTCCACTGGTGAACTCTGCAGACTGGAAGGACTCAGCCTGCCATCTCACCATGGCTGAAGAGAAATGGCTGCTCCATCATTCTCCCTGACCTCTTCCTCACTAATCTGGGTAACTACATGGTTGTCTCCCCCATGGATGTCTCTTCCTCCACCCTACTCCTTCCAAAACAAAGGAGAGCTCCCAAAAGAAAGGATGCTGCCAAACAAGTTTCCTCTCTTAAATATCATTATTTGCAGAGGTGCTGATTTTCTCAGCCTTGAAGCAGAGGTGGGGCCGAATTTGAGCCAGGGATGCTTTTCATGAAGCTTCTTACAGGAGGCACAACAGGAGCCCAATGCCCTGCAGCTAAAACCCCAGCAGACACAAACCCAACACAGTCATGCCATTCTACAAAAACATGTTCACCTGAATTGCAGACCAAGCGCCCTTTGACAATTAGTTACAAACCTCATAATGTTATGGAACTTGATACTTCAATGATAATCAACATACGTTACCAAAATTTGTTTTTATTTTAATCACTTGTGTATTACCTATACATTCACTTTAGGCTTACTTCATTCTCTTATCAAAGGAATTAGACATCACTTGGAGCTGGGAATATGTTTGTAATTTTGATTTCACAATCCGGTTGTTTTTTTGTCTTGACGTAACTGTTACACCAATTTTAATTATAATGAACCTAGAGTTCTTGTAATGCATTGAAACTGTGCATAAAAATCTTTCATTTACTTTTGAGGCAGGCAATTCATTTTGAGGTCGAATTATACCTTTTGAGTTGGAACTATTATCATTTTAAAGCTGCCGATCTGAGGCTATTTGTCTAATTCCAAATAGCTTGCACTGTCTCCAGTCTAGAAGAAGAATGGAACTTAACTTTTCTTGTAAAAAATGGACTACCCCTTTTTTCAAGAAAAGAAATTCTACTATTTGATAGGTATACTGGAATAATAATGACAGTAATAGTATTAATACTAATATCTCCCTTATTGAGAAAAAAGATACAAGCAAAATATATTCCAACAAAAATTCTCACTACAAATTCTGAAAGAAGATAAAGCGAGGTAAGATACTTCCAAGTGTTTTTCAGTATCTGAGAATTTTATCAGAAGTCTGGAACGGGACATGAAGTTTTTAATTCTGATACAAATTGTTCTGAGAACAAACTTAGTTTCTTAAAATTACCAAAGATCATTTTATACCTGAAATCTCTAAATAACAAGATTCAAGTAGATGTGAGTGAGCAGTGTATGTATTTTATTTTTAATTTTTTGTGACTACAGGTTACAGCTGCTGAGATTCTGATGCGTCCTCAGATTGAGGAAATAATGTCTTTATGCTTTTAACAAAATAAAATTATAGAAAATTATTCTCAAAGCTTTTAATTTAACAAACATCAACATATAATCACGTTTGCTAAATGACTTCCATTAGATGTTCATTAAGGAAATATTCAGAACTTTATCAGAGTGAAAAAGTAATATTTTTCATAATGGTGAATGCTGCAGCATTTCACCACTCCAGTGCTTTGGACCTGCAGTTGTCAAAAAGTACTGGTCATATCTAAGGCAGCAACTGCAATGGTCTATATACAGTCTGTAGGTACCATAAAGCTGAGTAAGTTTCTGGGCATGTTTCCTTACTGCTGCAAATGAGAACTAGCAATGGCAGAAAACAGATCATTCTTGAAATATAGAAGCTTAAGAAATGAGACTGCTCTGGCCGATACCGCAGAGTTCCTATATTAGTTGACAAAGCAAAAAGGTTAAAAGAAACTAATATTTTTTGGTGTTTTTACCTCCTTTGCTATCAAATATATAGGCCTCAGAATCTCATAAATTTCTTTTAAAAAACCTGGTGGGCCTTTTTTCCAAAATGGTACCTGATATTCTAAAATCCTGCTCTTTGCACACACTCTTGGATCATAGAATTAGAGAATCTTTGATGTAGAAGTAGCACTGTTTATGCAATGTCTAAAATGAAGTGACTACTTTAGATAACAAAAGTTACAGCTTTTGTTCTAAGAAACTTACATCCTATGTTCATAAAACAGGAAGGAAAAAACGGCAAAAGAAAGCCTTAATGTTACAGCTTAGAAAAATCTATTAAAGGAAGCGTTCCACATGGTATATGTCACCAAAAAAAAGAACCCAAAGCTAATTATGCAGATACATTACACAATGATGCAGCTGTACTACTTCCGTGATTTGAGCCAAATAAGTATCTCAACATATCTGTGTTTTTCCATATAAATGCAGCAGTTTAGGTGAAGACTGGACTTACATTTCTAGCACAGTACTTCACTGAACACATGGATATATCCTACAGCTTGATGTTCCCTTAACAAAAGGACTTTACAGACTGAAAACTGCTTCCCATGAAATTTGGTAGGGCTATAGCAAGAGAGTTACCTTAGACAGTCTAATTAAATATGTTGGTGGTATCAGAAACTTTGCTTTTAATACCTATTTCAACAAGATCTTTCCCTGAACACAAGTCTTATTCTTTCTTTTTCTTTTTCTTTTTATTTTCTCTTTTTTTCTTTTTCTGTTTCTTTTTCGTTTTCTTTTTTGTTTTCTTTTTCTCTTTCGTTCTCTTTTCCTTTTTCTTTTTCTTCTTTGCCATAAGGGAAATAAATCCTAGAAGATCTCCTTGAGTAGAAGACTGGACTAGAAAACCTCCAGAGATACTTTCCAACCTCAGCTATTCTCTAGTTCTATCACTTTATGATGCCTTTATTGATGAGAATGAGAAGGTCCCAGAGATTTTCTCAACCTGATGTTTTTCAATGGGTAGGACTTTCTGAAGCACATTTATTATTAAAAGAATTTATCTCAACTGAAGAAAATAAATACAAATAATTCAGCCTGGTCCTATTTTCCCCTGAAAAATGAAAACAATACAAGATTATGGAAAACCAGAGAAAAAAAAGAAAGGAACAAGAGAACTTGCTGTAAGTATAAGCACTTGCAAGACAGGACTATTTTTAAGGGAGGGAAAGATGTTTCCAACCATTTTCAAACATTAAGTAAAAGGCAGAACAACATTTAAATGAAGTTATAGATTAAATCTAACACAAGTTTTAAACAAACTTTCTACTTTTTCAGAGAGTTTTGGGAAAGGTCAGAAACCAAAAACTTTTGCCAGAATGAGGGAAAGATGGCTGACTAATAAAGACATTGATACTTGAAGCTTCTAGTTGAAGGATTTGAGGATGCCACACTTCTGAATCCTGTTTGATGCCTGGTAAACAATTGGTGGACATGATTACAACCGGTCTGTAGAAGTATTCATGTTAACAGGGCTGAAATTATTTATTACATGCATACTGCCAGTATACAATCCTCAGATGTGAACATCGCATTGACATGCATACAGTGTCTGAAAAACTCAGGAAAGAAAGCAACTGCTAGTGTTTGCAGATTCTGCTATGACGTTGAAAGCTTGCTTCTCTTTGTGATAAATGCATAAAACAACAAGAATTGAAACAGAGCAGATGATTTATGCAGCTGCTGAACCTAGTGCTTCAATCACATTTATTCGTCATTTTACAGCAGCTCACATGTGGATAACATTGAGATTTACAGGCTGAACTGAACTGCCAGATTTTAGGAGTTTTTTCAGCTTATGAATATCTAATATGAATTGAAGACCTTTCAAAAATATTATTGTTTTTCTGCTAAATGATAGATTATATAGAGGGTACCTTATTACAAACTTCATATACGAGTTCAAATAGCAATTCTAACTGCTTTAATTCATTGGGTTTTGCTTCAAGATATTTTTGCTTCAAGAAAGCCCAATAAAATGATTGTTACTTTACTAACAGTAAAGTGAGCAGGAATAAAGTGGAGTAGCTACAGAGTCACAGAAGAAGAACACTGTAACAAACAAAGAAGATCTTTGCTGTTAAAATGTGAGAAACCCGTATCAGTCCAAACACTGCACACTTTTTCAAACAAAGCAAAGGAAGTCCAGTTCAACCCGGTTTATAAAAACTCATACTGCATATTGTGCTGTTTTAAAATTGCATGTAAAAAATGAAAGAAAAAAGAAAAATAGTTTCTTAAACATTTTTGGACAAAAGCATCTGTATCCTGGTGCTTGTATAAATCTTAGTAACATTGACATATAACATCTGATACTGTGGTCAAAGGAACTTCGGTGGTATCAAATTTCTACTATATTATGTAAGTAAATGTAAACTGGCAGAAATAGAGATGCTGATTAAAGAGTGTATTATATTTGAATAACTACTGGCATTGTGCAATTAAAAAAAAATCAAATAGCTGTCACATTTCTAATTGACTTTTTTCAATGAGTCATGGCTCTGAACCTCAGAACCAAGGTGTTGTGTGGCTGTAGCAGTTTTGACTTTAACTTCTTAATTCTAAGAGTAGCTAGAAACACTGTTTTAAGTTAGCCAGAAAATATAATAGCAAATAATTTGAATAATAATGTGTAAGTACAACATTTTTTGCAAAAGCAGGTGTTGTACATTGAAAGTAGCATGAACTGTAAGGACAATGAGCCTTCCTCTTTTTTAAGAGTCTTTCCATTATGTATATGCATTCATAAAATAAACGTGATATTGAAGTGTCTGCATATAATTCCTTTAAGTATGAAGATAATGGGCTTCAGTAGCTCTGCGTATTGCCAAAGCAATATCAGTCCTTTCATTTGGTTCACTCAGCATGGCAGAATTATAAAGAATACACTGTAAATAAAAATCAGAGTTAAATAAAAGTCAGAGGTAAATAAAAAACAAAGGTTAATAAAATTTTAGCATTTGTTAGACAAAGGAAAGACATGAAGAACATGATGCTGAAGGGTGTCAATCCTCTAAATGTCACCAAGTACTTTTGAGTCAAAACACCTGTACCGCACAGTCTTTAAATATAGACTAGTACATGAATACTGTGTGTCTGCCCACTGTCCACTCCTGCTTTCATCTGGTCTTACTGAATTACCTTTATTGAGAAACACAAATGATCAGATTACAAAGATGAAATGGTGCAAAAAGTATCTTGAAGGAAAACAGATTTGCCATCAAACTCTGTAGGAGATAGATTGCCTCTAGTGAACAAATTGCAGCTATTTCACAAGTGTAATGCTGATAAAAGAAGAACTCTTCATAATAAAATCTATCACTGGTACAATAAGCCATTTTGATGGTTCCAGAAAAAGTACTGTGGACAAATTAGTTTATTTGCTTCTGGTATTAATAAGTTTTTGGACAAGGATGTTTTTGAAAAATGTAAAATATTGTCTGTATGATTATATAGATTTTGTTTATGAAAGTCTCATAAAAAGGAACACTTTCATAGGTAAGCATGTAATGAATAGAAAGTTCAAATTGCTTAATATTCTGTTTAGGAAATGTCTTCTATCTCTCTAACAGAGAGAGCTTTTCACATGGTGCCAAAACTGAGATGAATTTATGTTTCAAATGGGCACTCACCTGCCTCCCTGATTAGGATCCAAATGTTGCATCTTTTTCCCCTTTAGTACAGTTTTTCAGTGGTGGAACTGAAAGAAGAGAAAATGTCTTCTTTCTTTCTTTCCTTTTTTTTTCCCCCCCTTCAAAACTGTTCAGGAGAACATTACCTTATGGAGAAAGGAGGGCTTTAATCCTACTCCCAGACCTTTTTGATTCCTCAGGATGATCAGGAAAACAGAGCTGTGTAACTGAGGTACTTAGAATATCCTTCAATCCCTAATAGTACAGTTTAACCATGAAGGTTCTCTCACTCTATATTACACTAAATAAATCATCTGCAATCTGGAAAGGCAAAGAAGTACCAGAAGACAGTGTTTTCCCAAGAAAAGAAGGAATAATCTTTGTATATCCTTGTTCTGTCCCACACAGCATTTCTGGACCTTCAAAAAACAACAGCAACAACAACCACCATCACCTGTTGGAGAACAGTGTGGTCTCATAAAGACAGCTGTCCCAACTGTTTTCCTATTCGGGTGCACAGGCAAAGGTAACAGGTCCGTGTGAAGGTTCCCAAGAGAACAGTTATCAGTCCTCCAAGTTCCTTACATTCTCAAGAAAATACTTCCTAGACGATCTTGCTATTTTTCATATTTGTTATCATCTGTTGCAGAGATTGCTATGATGCATGTACATTTCTGTACCATTGCTCTCTTTAAAGAAAGAAAAAAAGGGAGAGAGAATGCAGTCTGGTGTATGGCAATAGAATGAGGTCTGAAAGCCTACAGCTGCTGACTGCCAGTGTGGCATTCTACAGAGCTCCAACCGAAACCTACTTCTCTTTTAATCAATACATAGATTTACATCTGGCCTGTTACTTTAGCATAGACCTGTCTCGAAGTCTATGTTATATTTTTCCTTTCTTAAGCAGCCTAAGGAGATAGAGAGTGCTGAGGCTGAGAAGCTGAGAATGTAGATGTGAGTTAAATTCCAAAGAAGCCATATGGTAGAGAGCCCTACTTGTTCGGTGTTCTTATGAAGCCTGGTATCTCATGTACTTAAAAATTATTTTTGTTTGTTTTATTTCTAGAAACAAAGAGTTTTACAACATTTTTGAGCAAGGCACAACTGTGCAATATCAGTTAACAGCAAGGTATAATTCAAGTACTTGTACCTGTGTTTCATCACCATGACATGGGAAAAACAGGGGGAGTTGTGCAGCTGGGATGGTTGTGTTAACTGAGAGTGTTGGTAATCTTTCATCTACTGTGGTGGGTTTTTTTGTTATTTTATTTTATTCTTTTTGTATATTTTCTAAATAAAAGATTATAAATGTGAAGAGTTCTGTTCTTTTGAGTGAAATGCAGATCAAACTTGCAATTTAAAGAAACATGGGATATAGAAATTAAATCTCATACCTTCCCTACAACTGCTTCTGACAGTGCATAAATAGTAGTTTTTTAATTGTTTATCCCTTATTGTTTTGAATGTATATCCAAGTTGAGATGAACTACACAATAAAACAAAAAATCAGATTGAATCACTGATATGGGCAGAAGAGAAGATGGGGGAGAAAACCACTTTTTTTTTTTTTTCATTTTTGATATTAAGTGAGAATTCAACAATATTTGAGATTAGATGAACCACATATATATGCCAATAATATTCTTTCTTACCTTTAAATAAAACATTTATAAGCATAAAATGTGCAAGTGCTGAGTTCAGTGAAAATTAGAGACTGTGATTCAGAAAAGATCACAGTAGTGATTTTATGCTCAGGTTTTGCAAGCGTTCATCATCTTTTTAATCCATATTTTTTGATTACTAGGTTAACATTTTGCCCACTGGCTATGATAGTTTAAACTTCCGATTATTTGCAAAAACTCCTTACATTCATTAGAAAATTGTTACCTGCGTCATTTTAATATTTTACTAAAATAACATTTAGCATTAATTTAGAATCTTTTATTGCTGAAAGGACTTTACTTGATTTAATACTTATCTAGTTTTGTTATCATCTACTTTACCATTGAGTTTGATTTTAAAAAGATTTGCCTTGGGCAAATTAGCAGTCAAGTGAAGGCAGAGGTGATTTGTACCACATGTCAAGTAGTGTTGAACTGACACTGAATAAATCTGTCTTTTACCATTTAATGATCTTTTTGCAGTGCTTTAAAAGTCTGTTACTGAAGCACTACACAATGGCACAGTAGTGTCATTTAAAAAACCTTACTAGCCCAGGTTGCTGGAGGAGAAGAAGTGGAATGAATACAGCTATTTAAATGCCAAAAAAGAATTTGAGGAAGCCATTTGCTGATCACTTCCATATTAAGTTCATGACTGGAACAAGCTGGGCTTTTTTCTACTTCTGATACAATTTTTGCTGACGTGTTGTATTCTTTTTGTTACCCTTCCCATCACGCCTCTTAGAGCACCAATGGCTGATAAGTAATCAAGGGAAGTTTCAAAGAACAGTAGGATATATTTAGATTTGAAAGCCAGCATCAAAGAGTCAAAGGGAATTTAGAAATAGACGCCTCCCAGCCCAAAGAAAAAAAAAAGAATCAAGTTATACTAAAATTCAAAAAGAAGCTAGACTTCAAAGGGTAATGACCAAACATAGATAAATTCAGGCTGATTTTAAACTATATTTGTTGGTTTGCCAACCTTGGTTAAGCTATGAAATCATGCAACTCCATAATTATCTGCATTTATGCGCAGCCTACACACACCTCACCAAGCCCTGTGTAATGTTCTAGCACTGAGTAACTACTGGATAATACATGCCCATCTCTGATGCTGGAAGCAGTGCCTTTGTTCCTGCAAAGATTGACAGCTCCCTCTGCTGTTCTCATCATGCGATGCTCAGAAGAAAATCTAATTTTCCTGCACACAGTGTTGGACTCTCACAGTTTGTCAATTAATGACTATCAGGTTGGCAAGCTTTCGAACATTGGCTGGCATTCAGATGCCTGATGGCACCTTTAGGACACCTGTTTGGTGTCCTCCATTTCAAAACAGAGCTTGATAGTGATATTAAAGAAAGGTATGTGAATTAAACCCCTTTTTTCCTCTTTTTTTTTTTTTTTGTTAAAAAAAGCTTTCTGTTTCCGTTTGCACCCATCTGGTCTATTTACCACAGTTGCAGACTTGTGAAAACTGTGCTGCTTGGCAATTGAAGTCTCACTTAAGGAACAGATATTAAAGCATTATATAGGTGCTGTAACACACTAATCACCTTTCTCCTCAAACCCAGAAATATGTTCCTTCTTTTCTTTGATTTTCATCTCATCTTCACTATGTTTTCAGTTTAAATATTTAGTAGTTCATGAAGTCAGTTTGGTAAAGAAAGTGTCTCTTTCTCTTTTATTCTTCTGTATTTTGGGTGTCATTTCCTCATTCTTTATGATGAAATAGGCTAAATTAAAGCTTGTACTCACTGAAAGAAATCAGAAAAAGAGTGATGCGTGTTCTCTGGCCTGTTTAATTTGTAATGATATATGCTAGGCTAAACTTCTCAAGGCTGAAATTATCGATGAAGGTTTAGATAGCACTCAGTAAAAAAATGCTATAATGATTGGTAATTTCTTTATCCTAACAAATCCTGCACAAAGAAAAACAATAGCATGATTTTTTTCTTATTAAACTCTCACATAATCATACGTAATTTTGAAAGATATTTAAGTTCCCAGCAGACACAGCAGAGCCCATATTACCCTTAGAGACATCTCAATACATGCTGTACTTGTTGTGTAAATCAGTTATAATATGTATAAGATTTCTGGTACAGAAGTTTTGAAATAAACTTACATCTGCTATAAATACACAGTAAAAATGCAGCCACAGTAGGATTTGAACCACAATTTTCATGGTATAGTTTATGCCATTAATTTACTTTATCACGCAGAGTCCTTCATGACATTCCTCATAAGAGGAAAATCTGGTAATACAGCTAAGAACCATTAAAACTGCTGTGAGATTTTTAGCCTTAGTGAAAATAAAAGACAAAACATAAATGCAAAGTCCTGTATACACAAGAAGCAGTTGCTGCTTTCCTGACTTGTTTTCTCACTGAATTAGTATACCTGGCAGTTTTAGGAATCATACTTTCTACTTTAAAATATTGTTTGCTAGATCATTGACCAAAGGATTTTGCATGGTAGTTAAAATATTATAGGTAATTTCAAAGTTTTCTTTTCAAGCTTTCTGTTAGAGATGCAACCTTTGCATTCATGTACTGATATAAGTCAGCCCCCCCAATTCCATTCCAGCTACGGTCTTCTACAGATGAGTCGCACTGAATGACAAAAAAGTTCCTGCTGGCTCCCTTGAGGATTGATTTCTCCACTAGCTCTCTTGTGACCCACTTCAGATACTGTCACCAGAACAAAGTGATATTAAGTATGTTAAAGGTTTATCTGCTAACCTTAGGGATTATTGCTTCCAAAGGATATTTATGGGTGAGCTCTGAATTTATTGAAGATATTCTTTCGCTCAAGCACAGCTACTGTTTACCAAGCAGGTGTTCTCAGTCCTACTGCATATCAGTGATGTCCTAGCAGAATTAAGTTAGTTCTCATTTCTAATGTAATAATCTCTTTCTTAGAGTGAAACGATAATCAACGAAGGCCAAAACTCTGCTATTCACATTTCTAAATGAAAAGATATTACGATGATCATTAAGCCAGAGTAGTTATGGGTTTTTTTCCTTTGCTGATGCATCTTTTTAAGTATGACTTTTGGGCAAAAGATGTATCTTTGTTAATAGGTTTAATTATTTCCATAGATGTTAAAAGCATTGCATTAACCAAATAACTGCATTCCCAGAATAAGAAATTATCTTCTTCACTGCAGCAGAAATTGAGAGCTTTACAATACAGTGCACTCAGTATATGTTTTCTTTCTCCGTCTCTGTGCTGAATATGCTTACATAGCCCACATACAGGCACATTTTCACTGGGGGCACTGCATATATTCTCTTCCATGCTTTGTTAATTTGGAGACTTCTCTTGTATAGAGCTGTATATTGTAAACACAAGCTGTAGGCTGGCTCATGGCTGAACCAGTGCCTGATGAAATTAAAATGACATGTTTCATATTCAAGAAAGATGATTGGAAATGGTGTCAAGGATATGTACTACAGCTCTGAATTTCTTCCCCAAATTTTAATTGATAATGTAATAAGTCAATGCTATGCTATTATAGCTTATGTAGACTTTGCTGTTCATTTACACTATCCATGCTACGGTGATCTTAAGCTGTCTTCTTAAAATGAAAGGAAGACATGAAACAGATCTCTCTTTAACTCTATTTCACTGTATCTCTGATACGTTAAAATTTTACACCTCATTACACAATAGTGCATAATTTTTTTTCCTGTTGTAGCCTCCTGGGATCACACATAATAAACCACAACTTTCGTTACACTAGTCAGGATATGACGCAGTGTTCCTTTCCTATGATTATCTGCTTACAAAAATGGTACTGAGTAGTCCTAAAGCAAAAGTAAGAGAATTACGCCGTCAGGTGCCTCTCCTGTGCCCCAGAATGCATCATTCTAGTTTGAATTGTCTATTCTAACACAAAGTTCTGCTTACTCTGCCTTTGTATTAACTGATATCTTCACCGTACAAATATCTGTGCACTCCCCCTTTCCAATATTAACCATTGTTCTACTAGACATTTTTTTGTTTTGTTTTACATTACTTTTCCCATCATGTTGTGAAATTAACTTGGACTTTCTGATTATCATTAATAAGTCATGAATTGCCCATCATTTTTAAGTAGGCATTGCTAGCAAATCATTTCTTCTCAAAAGTATACATATGAAGCATGATCTACTGATTAAACTAATAGCAGTTTGTGTCTATAGTTTATCGTTAATGCTGTGTCACTATTAGGGGATTATCCTGATTTCTATTTTGCATTGTAACTCCCATCAAGCCTTAGGGTCAGGATAAGCTACCCATTAATCATGTTCTTACAAGAACCTAACAAATCCTTGTTAATTTGGATCTGCTCCAGTTAGATTTGTTTTGTAAAATGTGAGATAGCCAATTACACATGCATAATGCTGAAAACTTTTGCAACTCTTTATTAGCATAAATGTGTTTGAAATCATCGTGCATTTGAGATCTCCAACAGAGACATCACGTATAAATGAATGGGCACAATTAATATGGTATAGCATTAGTACTTGGATTCTCTAGTAATTTTCTCCTAATTTAAAACAGTAAACATATTTATATCACAGTTATACAAATATTGTTGTCTTTTCCAGTTTTCTTTTCTTTGATTTGAAGGACATTTCCAATTTCACTGAATGAAATACACCTGTGTTTATAGTCCTTTTCTAATAAAGAGGTGCGTGCACAGATGTGTTATGATTCTTGTCCTACTTTCCCTAACACCTCTTTTCAAAGTTGTAGCAGTATATGGGTATGTGGCAGAAAATAATCTTCCATGCTTTCCTCCCATTTGTTTATTTTGATATTAATACAAAGATGATTCAAGAGCAGCCTCAAGGGAAGTAAAACCATAGCAGAAAGTATTTTAGGGAAGCATGGGACCCACTCAAGCCCTCTCTTCTGCAGAAATCTGCTCCTCCTAGAATCTAGCAAGCTAGAGCTTCTTTCTAAAAGAGAGCAAAAAAGGAATATTTGATAACTTCTCAAATTTCTGCCTGTCATATATGGTACAATTCATATACAGGGTAACATGGGTTTGTTCTAGGTGCATAGGGCAAAAATTGATTAGAATAAGGGTGTAAGATAAGCATCAGCAGTAAACATAATGCTGTTCAGTGTTCCCCTTGGCAAGGGAAGGAGGTGTTTTGACAGTTTCCTACCTGCCCTACTTACGTGTATAAGCCTGAGACTACAACTTTCATCTTTTCCTACCATCAATGCCTAATTTATGGATGTGGTCACACCTCCCTCTTTGCCCTTTCCTCATCAGATAGCTGCACCGTGATCTATTGGCAAATACTAAACTGGACACAATTACTATACAGTTCTCTGAAGTACATCTCTCCTCTTGTTTTAGTGCAGCTCTGATAGGTCTGCATTGCAACAAAAGCCAGCACTCCCCAAAAGGTAAAATCTGTGTTTATAGAGGTTTCTTAATGAACAAAGAGAATTTGTGAGTACATAGTAATTTGTAGTAGTCCGTAATTTCATCACAAGAAACAACCCAAAATTTTCTTAACAAACTTGCTTATGGCAAAGTGTTTGGAAAAGGCTACATTAAGTGAAGCCATACGTTATCCATGGCAAATAAGCATATACTTAACTGCGGTAATGTTCATAATCACTTACAAAGCAGAAAAAGATTTATTTAGTGTGGAAAATCTTCTCTTTTTTTTGTAGTTTATGGATATTTAACTAGGTATTGCTGACACTAACAAAAATTGACTGGGGATATAAGCTTCATAATAGTGCTATTAATATAAAATCTGACATCTGTATTAATAGATAATGTCTAACTAGGAATAACAAAGTAAAATTAAAGATTGTGGGTTTGTTGTATGTAAAATGGATCCTTTTAAATTTTACAATATTAACCATTCCAGTAGCTGTAAATATTCTTTGACTCACAGGAAGGCTGCTTAAAATAATAAAAATTCTGTAATGCTAGATTTTACACTTGGTTAAGCTTCTTAAACATTGTATTTGCATTCTGTAACAAAACTCTAAGGAAAATGAAGGAACAGAGGTACAATCGTCACAGCTATTGACCATAAATATCTACTAAAACCTCATACTTATTGGAGGAAATACCCAGGAAAAATGTCCTGAAGAAAATTATGGGAGAAAAAGTACATTGCCTAAGGAAATGATAGAAAGAAGACTCAGAGAGGTGTTCAGAAGTACCTAAAGAGAGCCAGCTACAGACTTGGAGTGTTATGTGTCAAGACAATGGGAAAGCATCCCTCCGACAAATGCAGGCAATGGATGATGAGGGACAAACAGCTCTCTGAGTGGTCCATTATTTTAACAATGTGGTTCGTACTGTGGAGAGCATAGTGTTACCTTGTATTCTGATTTACAGGCCAAAACAAGATACCGATGAGAAAACAGGAAGGTGGATGTGAATTACAATTTCCCAAGGATTTTTCTTTCAACATACTCAAAGCAAAATGATATCCCTGAATGACCTTAGCGACTTTTAGACTCTCCTCTTTTTTTTTTTCTGCTCTTCCTTCTTGAAAAGCCTTGCAAGATAGCAAGTCTTAGTCTGTGGAGGAAGGCCAAAGTAATTATTTCAGGAACACACTGGTTCTTGTCAGGAAAGTGCATTTAAAAGCTCTCACTATATATGTACTTCCTCCTTCTTGTACGAGGTTATACAGTTCCATTTACTATGAGGTCAGATTTTGTGAGATTAGTGTTTATTCATTCCCTTCCTGCAGACTGCTGGCAGCAGAATTAAAAACAGATTTCATAACTAATCTAGGTGGATGAGATCCATTTTCAGAAAAGCCATAAGAATTTAAATTATAGTGACTTCTTCTTGCAAATATTTTCATTAACAATACAGGTAATAAATGTTCCTCTATAAACTTCTTCAAGAATTCCAGGTTAAATGCTGTAAACAAAGATGCTTTTTGCTTTCTCATTTCCCCTCTTCCTATAGCAATTTTGAGAATCTGTCTATGTGAATTTATTAATTTGTGCTAATTTCTTAAAAGTTGCCATAATGTATAATGAGTTAGCCAGAGACTGACAAGGACGTGTAAATTTGCATTATTTTAAGTTTTTATAAAGATGAAACTTTTGAATTACTTGTGTCATATTTAAACTACTGGAAATTATGTGAAGGTGTGTAACATTACACTATGAAAAAGACTGTGGTCATGATAGAAATTTTGAAGAGATCAACAGGATATTCATTTGACTATGTCATGGGTTCTTCCTGTTTCCGACAGGTTAAAAACAATGTGTTGAATTTCTAGTAGAAGGGTAACTTCCCTCCTTTATATAAGAAAGTAAGTATGAACAAATCATCCTTAACTGAGATAAGCACCAAGAATATAGTGGATTCAGTGTGGGTCCAGTGCAATGAGACCACCGAAATATCCAGCAAAGGAAGATGTGATAGAGAAGTGATAGTTAGCTATTAGAATGATAATATCCTCTTAACAGACATTATTTTATTCCATATGTTTGTATAGGATTTACCACATTTTATTTCTATTCTTTAGAGTAACCCAAATACCAGAGAATAAATTTCCGATCATGAATTTAGTGTATTATGGCATCACATCCTGCATTCCAGTACCACAGAAGGATACTGAAAGTTCATATTCTGGGCACCTAATGAAGGGAGTCTGGGAGCATGTGCACATTATTTATCTTTTTCACTTTATTTTAATTGAGCATGCAGAAACATAAAAAGAAAAATTTCTGGTTTATCAGAAGGAAAAACAGCCTTTCACAGGAATATATTAATTATAAACTCCAAAAATTAAGAAAAAATATTGCCTTTCTAGAATCTGTACCTAGATGTGGAAATGTCATATATCAAAAAAAAAAAGTTGTTTTAAAAACCAACCAACCAAACAAACAAAAAAAATGTTTAGCCATACAATTCAAGAGAATGGTTAAATGTGAAAAGTTCAAAATAACCTGTGTGGTAAAATACTTCCGTTAAAACTTTCTAAGAAACTAATACTTACATGCTCAATGTTATGAAGTTTTTAAATATTGGTCTATTGCAAAAATGAATAAGACTTCAGCCTACAACCTGTGACCCTTGTTGGTACATGCTTTACAAGTACAGAAGGAAGAGATACATTTCTGTTATCTCATTTATACTTACATATTTATTCCTATATTTTCATTGTTAAAGATGAGACATAAGAAAAATGAGAAATAAGATTAAATAAGCTGGTTAGGACCAGGGCAAATAAACAAAGTTTAATGAATGCAATAAAATTTAAGATGTGAGTTACCAATATGAGTTTGCAGGACTTTGCAGATATCATGACACAGATGAGTCTAACATCAGGTTTAAAAGAGGTAAGGAATATGCAAATGGGTGCACAGAGATAAAATAAGTTTATATCCAGTTCAAATGTGTACTCTTGCACAATGGCTGTAAGTGGTGTACAGGAAAGAGTAAAAAAGTAAGTCAATCAAATATAATGTTTTCCACAGATATCCTCCATTTGTCTAGTAAAAGTTCATGTGTTAGACTTTCTAGGCCGGATGTGGCTTCTATGTTTTTAGAAAGCTTGAGTTTTTCTGTTCCACTAATCAGATCAGTCTTTATTTGAAGCCATGCCAGCAATCTGCATGCACCTCATCCAGTCTCTGCCACCAGACTTTCAAGAAAACTACTCCTTTCCTTTGGGTGAATCAGTTCCTCCTACCTTAATCTGATAGTCCCTTTGTTGCCAAAGGAGAGAACAATACATATTTTATTTTTCTCTTTGCTCCATTTACAGTTTTGTAGCCCTGTATCATAACTGTCCTTAGCTGTCTTTCTCCCAAACTGTAATATCGTAGATAACTTGCTTGTTCTGCATACAGAAGCCATTCCATAATTCTGAACATCTTTGATTTTTTTCTCCCTGAAACTTTTTCTGTTCTATAAATTAATATTTGGAAGTGGAGACAAGAACTGCAATTAGTATTCAAAAGGCAAAAAAAAAAAAAAAAAAATTCAAAAACTGTCACAGTGATGCTCTCTGTTTTGTTTCCAGTCTTTTTCTAATGATTCCTACTATTTCACTTGTTTTTTTATATTGTTCCTGCTCACCGAAACTTACATTTTTCAAGGGAGAATTCATTAGACTTTGAAGGTTTGTTTGAGTGACAATGATAACACAGAAACTATTGCTTCCTAATAAGTTGTTAGGATTCTTTGGCAAGCCCATCACACCAAATTTCATCTACAATTTAATTTTCCAACTGTTTAATTTTATAAGGTACTGTGTGATTTGTAACAGTCAATCTCGTCCTTTATCAATTTTATTTGGAAGAAGTTAGCATCATCAGAAAATTTTCTCAACATACTGCTCACTTTCTTTGCTAGTCTAGTATAAATGGATTGAAAACAAAGTAACTGCCAATCAATGTCACTGCAGAACTCCACTGGTTACACATTTCCCTTCTGACCATTTATCCTTACTTTCAGTTTCCTGTCTTCTAAATAGTTATTAATATATTCCAAATTTTTACCTCCTCCCTAACATGACAACTTACTCTCCCCAGTAACCTTTAGTGAGGTAGATTGTCATGAAACTTCTGGAAATTAATGAGTATCAACAGAACTGCCCTTAGGTATGCCTTATTCACCTTTTCAGAACAGTCCAGTAGAGTTTAAAGTGGAATTTTGTTGCACAGAAGGCATTCTGGGTCTTCATAAGACATTATAGTTATGTAAGTATCTTTCTTTATTATATGTCAGAATGTTGAATAACTTGCCAAGTTCAGCCGTCAGGAGTTTCCAAGGACAACTCTGGACTTTTTTTTTTTTACTTCTTTTCCTTTTTTAATTTTTTTTTTTTTTTTAAACTGGCATCTTTCCTGTCCTTTTCAATTCTCATAGACCAAGGTACTTCTCAGTAAAACCTTATACAATGTTAAGCAAAAACTAGCCTAGTGTTGTATTGGGAAGGTAAGGAAATTATTCTTGTCTGCTTTTCACGTTAAAGCATTATTGATTAGAATAATTTTTAGTCCTTGCTTCTTTTAAGTTGCAAGTGATACATACAGTTTAATACTGTATTAATTCCTCAGATGTGAGGAAAGAATTCCTTCTAGCCAGCCTCTGTGCGCTATTATTATAAGGTGTATTTTTATTGGGGCATTTTTCCATTTTGTTTACTACAATGAAAATACTAGGGAGTAAGTTAAAGTGTTAATTCTGCAATATTCTTCCAATATGCCTACATTTTATTCTTACAAAACCTTTGTCTAAATATTGCATAAGAGGCTTAAACGAAAAGGATGAGCTGTATTTCTAGTCAATTCAGAAGTACCAGAAATGATAGAAGATAATCCTGTATATTGATCTACTAAATAATAAGACATCACAACTATTGTCCTCCCTCCCCTTCCAGATTCAAATTACTCTCCCAGTCTTTCTTTTTGGAGGAACAGTCTTCCTAATTCCAGCATGAAACAAGAAAGATCAGATAGGTTTCTTACAAGCAGGTTTTACTGCTCTGGACCTCAAATTTTTGATAAGTTGGGAGGTTTTTTGTTGGGTTTTTTTTTTTTAATGTTGTTTCCTTCACTCACTGCGGAGTATGCAATTGTTTAATTTATCATAAATATAAATTATTTTTGTCCTATTCAAGCCATGTCCAGTTCTTGTCTATTATTTCTGAACATTAAGAGAGGACAATATATCATAAGAACATAGCAGAAATAATTATTTGAAAGCTAAATATTTTCCAACAGGAATTTATGAACAACAAATTCATGTTAAGTTTATGATATGATTTTTCATGTATTACTCATAGCTCTTAGTCGTCAGCTTGGGAGCATCCACAGAAAAAATGTATGTGTAGAAAAAAGGAAAGGCAGTTTCAGCTAAAGCTCAAGAGACAGATATTCTTGTAATGAAATAAAAATTGAGAGACTTTACTGGATTTGAGAAGTACTTAAAGTGACTGTTTCAAGTTAAATTCCTTGCTAATATAACTCCAAAGGATTTAGTAGACTTACTTCTGCAGATAATTAGTCTCTTAAGGTACCTAACCATTTTCAGTTGGAATGGAACTAAACTACTGAACAAAACTACAAAACATTTTAAATATCTGCAAAAATACAGTGCTCACAGCAATTAAGGGTTAAATACTTGGGGTCAATTTCCATTTGGATTTGAAATGAAAATTTGAATTTATTTTAAAAGATATATTCAGAAGGAATATTGTGAAAACCATGCATAATTTGTAAAGGACGAAAAAATCATAATAAACAAAGAAGGCCTTCAAAATATCTAATAAAAGGCACAGTTAAAAAAAAAAAAAGATATGAAAACTCAAAGTTTTTCACTAGTCTTCATTAAGAGGCATTTAAACCCTTTATTTCCTGCTTACACCACTCTCCTATTTACTCACACGAAGTACCAGCTGACACCACACAGCATCTTCCAATACAATTGATCAGCTGCATAGGAAAGGATGTTCTAGAATAAGCAATCAGTACGAGGTTTGCTGAACTTGAAACACACGCCAATATTCACTGGCCAAACACTGCAAGATGCAATATTTGCCTTATGGCTCATGACTTTTTATGCAGCAAGGACTGTTTTGTCTTAAATAGCTATAAAACCTATGCATGTATATACATGCAAATGAATTATTCAAAATAACACAGGATAGTTTATGCAGTTTTTTGTCTTTGAGTAAGACTATAAAAAACAAAGTTACTTCACAAATGACTGTAAAGACAGACAGTCAAATCACTCATTACTCTAATGATCCTTAACTCTTGTTATCTAATGATAACAAGGTCTTCAGGGACTATTGTAAGCCAAGTTGAATAACAGCTATAGAAAATTCTATGAGGTCCAGCTTGCTGATCAATAGGTACTCCTTTGTTACATTTGGGAGTTAAGTGTATAAATACATTGATTTGGGAAAATAAATGCCATTTCACATTCATAGCAGTAATGAGGTGCCAACTTTTTCAAGAAATGATATCAACAAGTAAAGAAGGTGTTTTTCTCTAATAACTACATAAATATTCAATACAGGTTGTCTTTTCCCATTTTCAGTGGTGAATTCAGGGTCTTAAAAAGAATCATGCATAACTTTTTATTTTCTTTAAGTTTTCTTATGGAAATTATTTAGATTAATTTCACAAGTGAAAAGAGGAAAAGTAGATTCATCTCTACCAATTTTGATCCTCAAATTAAAATTCTCTTTTCTGCCAAGAAAGGGGAACATTCATAAAAAACCCAGGATCTACTACTGTGAAAATGACGTTTATGTATGCACTCGCATATAGACATGCATATACCTATACCTATACCTATACCTATACCTATACCTATACCTAGATGGAGAATTTATGTATCTTGTTCAGTCTTTAGATTATCATTGCACAACAAGATAATATCAAAATATTTCTGATTGATTATAATTTGGAAGATCAGAGATTTGATCCCTTACTTCCAATGTAAGAAAAGTATAATGCTGTTAAGATTATGTGGTGGGACTATATGCAATAATGTGGCACCTGGAACCTATTCAAAATGGGATGCACCTTATACTAAACAGCCCGATGAGGAAATATGCAAGATAGACCATTTAGATATTTATGAAGAGGTCCTGTAGAATATCCTTTTAAAAAGATGATAAATACAGAAGAGCAACACAGAGATTTGAAAACAACCTTTAAAAAAACTTTTAAACAGTAGAATATGAAGACCAAAAGGAAGAAAAGTTCAAAAGGGGATAAAGTACATTTAAAAAATATTTAAGTAGTGATAACTTTTGCACAAAAGACATGCAGTTTTAAACGACACCAAATTTTGTATTTTACCTTCAAATTATGGTAGAAGACAATATAAATAATGCTTCAAATGTTATCAGAGAAAGTTACCTGAGAAATCTATATGTAATATGTTGGTTTTGTCTATTTAATTAACTTCCTGTAAGTGGGGAAAAAATATCACCAACCCCCACCCCAAAACAAGAATACCAATGCTAAAGAGAGAGTGGAAACACAGTGATAATGAGATTCAAACAATAAAGATAAGATGGACTGCAGATAAAAGGAAAACACCAGTTTCTCTGCATTTTAATCAGCAAGATCACAGTTTTGATGAACATGCCGGGGGGACTGTTTTGTGCTCTGCTTCCTTAGAGAGTGAAAGGAAACAAAATGAGCAGTTTTATATTGAACATTTAGTGACAGATGATGCCTCCTTTGGGATTAACGTTAGAACAATGGAGAAGATGATACTTACCTAGCTAGGGAAGTGCTACAAAGTAATTTGAAGAAAAGTCAGATATCTAAGTGCAAAATATTAACATTTATAACGTTAACACCTTAAAATCAATTTTCTTCCGTTATTATTTTAAATCTATTCTAATTTTAAGTTGTGACTTATTCATGCACTTAAAAAAACATGAACAGGAGTAGAAAATGCAGGTAGAAAAAAAAAGGTCATTCTGCCGTTCACCCCCAAATATCTCAGTTAACCCGTAAAAAGGATTTTGGATTCTCACATGTATGGAAAAAACATCACTCTAGTGCCATGCACCCTAATACAGATATGAAAAGTAGGGATTTCTTTTAGGTATTAGTTAAACTCTTGGTTAGTGTTTTAAGGAATAATAATAAAGAATGCTCACATGTTAGTTTTCAACAAATAAGGAGGATATAATTATCTGTTGAGAAAAACTCCATACAGTCTCACAAGGACTGCCGGTCATACAAGTTCTGTAAAACATATTAAACCCCTATCTGTCAAGAAAATTAAATATTTGTTATTGAAAAAAATCCAGATTAAGAAATAATAGAGTTATTTATCAATTTGCTACAAAGAGATCACTCTTACCTCTGATCTGGAATTAGCAATTGAGACCAACAATGCATTGATCTTTTTAGTTGGCTAATGTAATGAAATAAATAAATTTAAAAAAAGAACAGATCTGAAAATTTGAAATATTGATTGTACAAACTGAGTAAAACTTTACGAGTGAAAGCTCTGGTACCAAGAAGGACATTATGAAGAATCTAAACTTCAAGAGTAAAACAGTGGTTTTCTTCTATAAAAGTGAAGTAGTGCTTTGAACATGACAGAATGGTTTTTAATATGTGGCACTGTGAGGAATTTTATTGAAATAGTTATTTCATTGTCATACTTTTAAAATATCATGGAACTACGGAAGGGAAAACATAGAGAGGCAAAATGGGTACAAGAATGATATGAAACCTCTTTTACAGTAAGTTGGCTAGGGAAACTCTTAATATATTTTTTAGCATTTTAGCTAAGAAATATATAATGAAAAAGTCACTTCACCTGTCATCAGTGTGGTGCTGCTTCTGATGTAAAATACGGCTTCTTTTTAACAATATGAGAAGTTTTGTAAATCAGTTCCAACTAATAATTTGTCGTTAATCAAAATATTCATAGATGGAGTTGCAAGAGAAGAATATCTGTAGTTTAAAACTATAAGAGGAACGCTACATCTATTCAGACATAAAACTATTCAGAGTTCAAGTTCTCTCTATGACTGAATGGGAGGTTTTACTTCTGTCAATATAGTGGAGATTATTTTACCTCCCTACCTTAAAAGCGTGTTGTAATACTAAAGTACAAACCCAAATAAATGTGTAGCAGATTACTGAAAAATGTTAACATGGAGACATTACTAGTAGGTTTCAGCTCTAATTTAATGTCTTAACGTTCTTGAAGCTCTTTAATATCTAAACATATATTGTAGGAGTACAAGGTGTTGGATAGCCAAATTATAACTACAAATACTGAATTTTGACTGAAGTTTCAAAGTTAACTCACTTTTTTGTGGATTAATTTTTTTGTCCCGTGAAGAAAAAAAAGAACAGATTCAGTGAGTCAAAACATTAACATTAAATCAATGGTGAAGATAAACAGGGAAATTTTATTGTCAATAATTTTTACAGGAAGAAAGAGATGTTTGGATAGGTGTCACTCATAACATGGAAATCAGGCCACCTATATCTAAAATAACAACAAATACAAATATCTTTCTATTGTAATGCAGTATAATTTTACACAATATTAAGTAAAATTCAGAATTGATGGACGTTCTAGCAAGCTAAGGCTCAAGCAAAACAAAAAAAGTTCCCAAGCTTTCAATATATTCTGTGAGATATTACAAATAACTGAAAGATCATAACCCTGTTCATTTGTCTAATTTGAAAGTGGCCTCTGCACAGTGAGTATGGCATGGCTTTTTTACTGGTTGGGAGGGAAGTATACCACTAACTGAATCATCCACACAGCCGACAAGGTTACAGGAATGGAAATAATAAAATAAGTTAATCTACAAGAGCTGCAAGAGCTAACTAGGCAGTAAAAATAAGATTCATATGAATGACAACAGATTTCTGGTGATTTTCTGAACAAAACCCCATGGGAGAGTTCCGGTTGTTGTTATGACTAGGTAGAAAGTCTCAATTTATAAGAGATCTTTAAAACTTTTATTTTGCTTTGTGTTTCCTTGTGCTATAAAATCAATACTTAAAATGGCAATCATTAAGGAAGATTGGATCAAAAGGTTATTTTATGTTTTATTCTAATTTTTAAAAACCCATGTTTTTCTACTTCAAATAGCACCATAGCTTTTCAGTGTCAAACAAGAGAGGAAAACAGATTACTTCGGTATATTTGAGTTAGTAATCCTGTTTCTCAAAAGTGGCATACTGAATGACTACTTTAAAATACTATAGGCAGGTGAGTAGTCATTTTGTCAACAAAAAATGATATCAGGTTAATTAATTATATTCCATCTTAGCAATCTATGCCTTCCCATTCTACACCTATTAATGCTTAAAAGGGTATGGTAATTTTGAATTAAAAATATGAGAGGGAAAGTAAGTTGTTATATTAATTTTGGGGGTTTAGGTAATAATATATCTATAAAAATAAAAAAAAATAATGTAGTAACTGTCTGTGAAAAAATGCTCAGAAGAAAATTTAGAAATTTTTAAAAAGACATTGCCTAAAAATATAACTCTTAACACTTGCAACTGCAATCAGATCACAAGTGGACAATCTTGCTTAACTCATTATCCTACAACACAAATTCCTAACATTTTACTGACAGCTTTTCAAGTGATCATTACAATAACTGAGACCCCATCTACAGAATAAAATTCCCTGGAGAATAACACAACAACGAATCAGCACAGACTCTAACTCTTTGGAAAACAAATGGGATAGCTAGGAAAGAGTCATATTTTTAAGTTACTTTGAGACTGATTTAATGAGTCACAGCCTATCAATCAAAATCTTTTTCTAAGAACAAAATAAAAACTGATGTTTACTTTTCTATATATATGTATATGAATATATACTACTTATATGCATACAAATATATATAGTCCCAAGTTGCTAAAAAGCTTTCTACAGTTACACTGATCAGATTTGATCAGATTGGTGCTAATAACATTTTCTTTCTGAACCACCATACTGCTTAACGCGAGCCTAGGATAAATGAAGGTAATCAAAAGCCTTTTTTCTTATTTCCTTGGGAGGAATTAATTTAATAAAGTGAGTTATAAACATATAGTACGGATACATTCTTAGCAACCCTTCCAAACAATAAAGTAGCATATGATGCGAAGGGACAACCTTTACCCTTTCACCTGAAAGGAATTTACACTCTTCTGCATTTTCTCAGGCATAAGCTTCAGACATGGAGAAACACATTCTAGCCGCTCAGATCCGTATCAATACACATGCACGCACTCTTCTTTCTGATTTAGCAAGAATTTAGGCTACTGCTTGAATTATCTACTTCACAATGATGGATTAGCAAAATGTTGCTGTTCCAAACTCAGTGTATTTTTGTTTCACTAGTCTAACTAAAAGCCTTGCTCAACAGTAAATTATACTGTCTACAGGGAAAGAGGCTTAGAAATATGAAGCCAAAGCTATTGCAGTTATTCATACAGGTTCTTTTGCTCGCTAACCTTAAGAAATATTCCAAAATTGAAAAAAAAATCCTTCATCTCAAAGGAATCTCTTCTTATGGGTTAGGAGGAAGTGATTTAGTTCCTATGAATTGTTATCATAAACATTACTGGTGTGTTTGAAATCCATTATGAAGACTGCACAGTTTTTGAAATGTTGCTGAAGCAAATCATCTTCTGAGTCAGATAAGTCCCCGTTTACTCAGATACGACGCCCTCCTTCTTCTTAAGTGGACTCTCCAGAACTCCCCCAGAGAAACTGTCCAATCTACTAGAAAACATATGATTGTTTGAAAACAAACTGTGAATGGTTTCTGAGGAATTGGCAATAACCGTACGTGGATACTCCACTGATAACTGTTATTAGCATCTGAGGAAAAAAAAGGCATACACATAGAAGAGTTTCCACTCCTTCCTTTTCTCAAGTACTTCCTTCCTTATTGCTGTCTGAGAAGGTGTTCTTGCAGTCACATTGGGAAGTTGCAAGCATCCTACCTCAAGTCATGTCCCACTTGCTTTCTGGAGTGCCTCAATTCAGGTCTGTTTATAAAGCACTTTTTCAAAGAAACTGTCTCCGAGGCATCTCATAGAATCTTCCTTTCTCTATGTACTCTATGTTTCTGTCTCTATGTACTGCTGCCATTTTTAAGATGCATGTATATTCTAAAATTTATAATCCTACTGCCATCTCTACTACCAAAACAAACAAACAAACAAACAAACATTCAATCACAAACCGAAAATTAACTAAACCATGACGGCAACCCTTCAACACTGTAATATCAAATGCTTCATGGTTGGCTGTCCCAGACTTCCAGAGTGCCCCTGAACTCATAGCATAGAGACAGCTTGTATCTTTGTTAGGCCACAATATCTCCAAGGCCTGCTGGGAAGGAATTCCTTTGGATAGAGAAGACTTACAGAGTAGGGAATGAATCATATTCCTCATGACAAGTTGCTTATAATTTCTATGTCTCCTGTCCTTTCTCTTTGTCCCAGTGAATATTTCATTACTCAATACTGAGTGGTATATTCCTAACATGAGGAATTTCCAGTCCCCCTGTACTCAGCACTGGTGAGGCTGCACCTCGAATACTGCATTTAGTTTTGGGTCCTTCAATTCAAGAAGGATATTGAGGTGCTGAAAGGGCAAAGAAGCTGATGAGAGCCTAGAGAATAAGTCTGATGCAGAGCGACTGAAGGAATTGGAGTTAGCTTGGAGAAAAGGAAGCTGAGAGGAGACCTTATCACTTTCTACAACGACCTAAAAGGAGGTTGTAGAGAGGTGGTTGTCCGTCTCTTCTCCCAAGTTACAAGCAATAAAACAAGAGGAAATGTCCTCAAGTTGTGCCAGGGGAGGTTTAGGTTGTATATTAGGAAAAATTTCTTTGCAGAAAGGATTTTAAAGCATTGGAACAGGCTGCCCAGGGAGGTGGCTGAGGCACCATCCCTGGGGTATTTAAAGGATGTGTAGGTGTGGTGCTTAGGGACATGGTTTAGTGGTGACCTGTAAGTGCTGGGTTAATGGTTGGACTTGATGATCTTAAAGATCTCTTCTAACCAAAACAATTCTGTGTGATTCTTTGATTCATGATAATTTCATGAAATAGCTCTGAAAGTGTTTTGGCTTGGCAACCTAAACAGCACCTAAACTTGGTATTTTGTAATAGGTTTCATTTTCAAAATGTTTGATAAACCTGTTGGTTTATGTTGAATTGTTGCAATTCTTGAAATATAATAACCCAAACTGGACACAAATAAAGCTTTAGCAGCATCAGTCCAAGTATAAAATTTCATGTTCTTTACAAATAACATTTCAGTATAAAGTTTACTCTTTGGAAGAAATTTAATGTTCAATAGATCTGCTTGTGACAACCTATAAATATTGCTATAGTATTATAAATATTACTTCTTTCCTTTCCTATCTTTCAAACTACTTGTCTGTCTACTTTCCATCATCTGAAACTTCTCTAGTGTAGAATTTCATAAAAATTTCATTAATTTAGCTTATATTTCTTATATACATAAATACTGCTCTGAAATAATGCTTTTCTAAATCATTACTGGCTGTCCCAGATTAATATCTTTAGTGAACTCGACAGCATGCTTTCTTAGTTCCATAGTACCACATCCAGAATTTGCCCTGTTAAACCTTGTAAGTTTACTCATTTGCTACTGAAGCATTGGTAAGTTTAAGAACACAGAATATTTCCGCTATGGCTTCTGCACCATGACACTGTATTGCTCGCATAGCACAAGAGATGGAACTGAAAAATGAGAGACATCTTATGTTTCTGTATACCTCTCTAGCCTGTGTACCTCAGCTTCTCCTATATCAGTGGAGTTGCTTGGAAATCTGCTGCACCCAAAGGAGACAAAATATACATTTTAGTCCGTAAATTAATGTTTCTCAAAAGATAATGGCCCACTGTTATGTACAGCACCTTGTGTAACTTTGGAAGGAATGAATTCTCAAAGTCTACATGGATTCAGATGAAACTCTCAACATTAGTCTAAGCCCCCAGTTTAAGATCAAATGGGTTGAATGAAAGATCAAACTGGAATTCAGTGTGGTTTTCTAGTTGTACTGTTTCTGTAGAGGGTGAAGCTGTGAGGAGCTGCAAGGGTGGCTTCTGTGGAAGACGGCAGAAGCTGCCCTCATGTTGGATATAGCTAGTTCTAGCTGGCTCCAAAATGGACCTGATACTACCCAAAGCTGAGTCCATCAGCGATGCTGGTGGTGCCCCTGTGATAATGTATTTAAGAAAGGGTAAAAATCACTGCACAACACCTGTGAAAGAGGAGAAAAACAGAAGAGAAACAGTCTTGCAAACATCAAGATCTGTAAAGAAGGAGAGGGAAGAGGTGATTCAAGTGCCAAATCAGAGATTCCCCCACACCCTGTGGGGGAGCCCATGGTGAAGTAAGACCATAGAGGACAATGCCACAGAAGATATCCACCCTGGAGAGCAGCCCATGGAGTGGACCTCATGCCATAGCAGATGGAAGAGCCCTGAAGGAAGCAGCAGTCCATGGAAAACCCACACAGAAGCAGGAACAAGTTTTCTTATAGAAATGGAGTCCTGTGAGGGGCACGTGCTGGAGCAGTCTATTCCTGAAGGACTGGATCTCATGGAAAAGAACACATGCTGCATCAGTTCTTGAAGGACTGAAGCTCATGGGAGGAACCCCACAGTAGAACAGAGGGAAAGTGTGAGGAGAAATGATTGGCAGAGACAAAGTGCTGTGAACAGACCATGATTCCCACCTCCATCGTCTGCCATCTGGGATGGAAGAAGGAGTCAGAAGAGTTGGGAATGAAGGGGTGACTTTGAGGGAAGAAGGTGGATGTGAGGGAAAGGTGGTTTTAGTTTTGGTTTTATTTCTTGTTATCATACTCTATTATTAATTGACAATAAATTAAATTAATCTTTCTCAAGTGGAGTCTCTTTTGCCTGTGATGGTAATTGGTGAGTGAACAACCTGTCCTCATCTTGAGCTGTGAGGTTTTCAAGTTATTTTGTCCTGCTGCCTTGCTGATGAGGGGGAGTGAGAAAGTGACTTAGTGGATACCTGCAGACCAGCCAGGGTTAACCCAACACACTGGTACTTTCAGTCAGCTGAAATTGAGCTCAACATCTAAAACCAAGCAAGTATAGTAAGATGAAAGCTATGCTTTGTATCCAGGTTCTTAAATAATTTGTGATCAATTTTAAACAACGCTTAGCCAAAACAATGCTCAGTCTGAGACTTCTTCACATTACTAAACTTCATCAAAAGCAAGATTTCAAACCTGCAGTACTATTGAGCCAGACAGATACCTTACAATGCACATTGAGTAAGTTGTACTGAGTAGTCAGTTCTGCTCTCATCTGTTCTTACGTTTTCCCTGTCTGATCAAGCCCAAACTTTCTCACTTCACATAAAATAGTCCAGTGGTTTTTTTGTTTTTTTTTTTTTAACCGCCATTCCTCTTGAGAACATGTTTGGTAGCTCTGCTTGAGTTTTTGTTTGGTGTTCATAGCTCTAACAGATTTATTTTCTTGTTTGTTTTGTTTATGCTGCTGATTATCCTTTTTATTTTTTTTATTTTTTTCAGGGTACCAAGCTCACATTTAGCTGTCAGACTATTCAGCAACTTGCAGTACATGCTTCTGATATGGAAAATGATATACTGAAAAGACACATTAGGCACAAAACTGAAACAGAAATACAAATACAGTACTCAAGGACAAATGTCCTACCCACTCCCCAATGTTTTAGTTAGTATTCCTGGAAAATAGAGAGTGTTTCAGCCATTATTTATTTCTAATATTCATTTCATTTGTCTTTACTTCTTTTCCAAGTCTCAGCATTTTTAATGTATTTTTTGCATACCAGTGGTAACTTTTTAAACGTTTTTACTGTCAACTTTTGGTCAGTGATCACTCAGCAATCAGATTTCAGTAACTGATTCCAGTAAGCTATATCGGACTTGTTTTATTTCTGTAATTAATTTTTGTTGCAGAGGTTTTAAGTTCTCATGCCTCTCACAGCAGGCTATTACTCTGACTGTAGTCTTTCTGTTGTTTGCTCTGTTCCATTATGATGTCCTGAACATCGTGAATTTTTACAATTAATAAATCTTAAAAGTCATATAATTGTGTTAAGAAAAACAAATTAATGAAAAAATCCCATTCTTAAATTTGAAAAAATATTCATCATGGCTTGGCTTCGCGGACGAAGATTTGGGAAGGGCTTTGCCCACGCCTATTGCAAGCGCGCTGATGGCTGAAAAGACCAATGCGGGACAGGCAAGACCGGTTGCAAAGAGCACACCGGAGGGTCTCCTTGGGTGGTATAGTCGAGGCACGGTTCTTTCTGCGCTGTCTTTTCTCCTCGAGCTTGATTCTACGCATGCTCTCAAAGGAGACAGCAGCGTTATGTATGGTGTGTCTCCAAATCTCCCGATTAGAGGCCAGGGTGGACCACTGATGGTGGTCAATATGGCCTAGGCTGAGGTGTTGTTTCAGGGAGTCCTTATATCTCCTCTTTGGAGCTCTTCTCTTGCGGCAGCCGGTGGCAAGTTCACCATAGAACACGATCTTAGGGAGGCGGTGATCCGCCATCCTGGAGACGTGCCCTGCCCAACGCAGCTGCCTTTTCAGCAACATGGCCTCAATACTGGTGACGTCTGCCTGTTCAAGGACAGCAACGTTAGTCACGTAGTCAGTCCAGTGGATGTTTAGGATTGTGCGGAGGCAGCGCTGATGGAAGCGTTCGAGGAGTCGCAGATGGTGGCGGTAGATGACCCATGATTCAGACCCGTGCAGAAGAGTAGGCAGTACCACGGCTCTGTAGACACTGATCTTTGTACTTTTCTTCAGGTGTTTATTGCACCAGACTCTTTTATGGAGTTTTCCGAAAGCTCTGTTTGCCTTTGCTATTCTGTTGTCTATCTCTTTGTCGATCGTGGCATCTGAGGAGATGATGCTACCCAGAGAGCTGAACTGCTGGACTGGCTGAAGCTCTGACTCGCCAATGGTGATGTGGGGATGATGGTAATCATCTTGTGGTGCTGGTTGGTAGAGAACTACTGTCTTCTTCAAGCTGACTTCCAGCCCAAAAAGCTCAGCCACCTCTGCAAAGCAGGATGTTAAGCACTGCAGAGCTGCTTCTGTGTGGGCAACAAGGGCGGCATCGTCAGCAAAAAGCAGCTCGCGGACAAGGTGATTCAGGGTCTTGGTGTGGGCCTTCAGTCGCCTTAGGTTGAAAAGGCTCCCATCGGTACGATATCGGATATAAATGCCGTCTTGTTCGTCGAGGTCTGCCGTGGCCCTTTGGAGCATCATGCTGAAGAAAACTGTGAATAAAGTGGGTGCGAGAACGCAACCTTGTTTCACACCATTGGCTATTGGGAAGGGCTCAGAGAGTGCATCGCCGTATCTGACTTGGCCGCGCTGCCCCTCATGTAACAGGATAATCATTTTAAGGAACTTGGGGGGACATCCTAATCGTTCCAAGATCTGCCACAGACCTTTTCTGCTCACAGTGTCAAAGGCTTTGGTGAGATCAACGAAAGTTACATAGAGACCCTTGTTTTGTTCCCTACACTTCTCTTGCAGTTGTCTGAGAACGAATACCATGTCTGTGGTACTTCTGTTGGCTCTGAAAACACACTGACTTTCAGGTAGAAGTTCTTCCGCGATAGCGGGTACCAATCTGTTCAATAATATTCTTGCGAGGATTTTTCCAGCAATGGAGAGCAGAGTTATGCCTCGGTAGTTTGAGCAGTCTGACTTTACTCCTTTTCTCTTGTACAGGGTGATGATGATTGCATCACGGAGATCTGGTGGTAGTTCGCCTTGTTCCCAACAGTGCACAACTAGCTCGTGAAATTTAGCATGGAGCGTTTGGCCTCCATGTTTCCAGATTTCAGGCGGGATTCCGTCGACCCCAGCTGCCTTGCCGGTTTTCATCTGCCGTATGGCCTTAAGGGTCTCTCCCATAGTAGGGGCTATATCCAATTCATTTTTCACCGTTTGTTTTGGGATGAGCTGGATTCCTGAGTCTTGGACTACACGGTTGGCACTGAAGAGAGTTTGAAAGTGTTCAGACCATCGATTCAGGATGGAGGTTTTATCTGTGAGAAGCGTTTGGCCATCTGTGCTGAGTAGGGGGCTTTGAACTTGGTGTGTGGGTCTGTACACTGCTTTCAGAGCCTCATAGAATCCTCTGTGGTCACCCAAATCTGCGCATAGTTGAGTCTTTTCTGCTAGGTTGAGCCACCACTTGTTCTGGATGTCTCGAAGTTTCTGTTGGAGTTTACTGCATGCAAGACGAAAGGCTGCTTTTCTTACATGGCAAGATGGCTGAGCGAGGTGTGCTTGGTGAGCAGATCTCTTCTTTGCCAGCAATTCCTGGATCTCTGGATTGTTTTCATCAAACCAGTCTTTGTTTTTCTTTGTGGAGAACCCTAAGAATTCTTCGGAGGACTGCAGGATGCTATTTTTAATATGTTGCCAAAGTGCTTCAGGAGAAGAGTCTATGGGACAGTCTTCAAGCCTAGTTTGAAGGTTTGCCTGGAAGCCGTCTCTCACTGCAGCTGTTTGAAGATTGTTAACTTGGAGCCTCCTCCTCAGAATGCCGCCCCTCTTAGGTTTGGGCTTAAAATGGAGGTTATGTTTGCAGCGCACAAGGCGGTGGTCTGTTTGACATTCTGCACTAGGCATCACTCGGGTGTGACAGACATCGCGAACATTCCTCTGGCGCACTAAGATAGAGTCAATGAGGTGCCAGTGTTTAGATCGAGGATGCATCCAGGTTGTCTTCAGGCTGTCTTTCTGCTGGAAGGTAGTGTTGGTGATGGTAAGCTGCTGCTCAGCACAAAACTCTAGCCAGAGGCGACCGTTGTCATTGCAGTTTCCAACTCCATGCTTGCCTAGTACTCCTTTCCAGGCTTCAGAGTTCTTACCTACTCGGGCGTTGAAGTCACCAAGGATTATGATCTTATCATCCGCAGGAACCTTTTGAGTAAGGCGGCGCAGATCGGTGTAGAATTTGTCTTTTTCTGTAGAGTCAGCTTGGAGAGTTGGGGCATATATGCTGAAGAGAACAACATGTTGCTTGTTGTGTAGCGGGAGGCGTAAGGAGATAATGCGATCGGAATGACCTGTTGGCAAATTTTCAAGTTTAGAGGCGATGGAGTTTTTAATCATGAAGCCAACTCCGGAATGATGACTTTCGGTTTTGGGTTTGCCTGACCAATACAGTGTGTAGCCGGCACCATGTTCTTTAAGGCTGCCTTCCTCATGAAGGCGAACTTCACTGAGAGCAGCAGTGTCGATGTTGAGTCGTGACAGTTCGTGAGCAATTATAGCAGAACGGCGTTCAGGACGCCCACTGTCTGCTGTATCGAGCATGGTTCTGATGTTCCAACATGCGAGTGTCAATCTGGACACACCTTTGGAGGCAGGTGTATGCCTTTGTCTCTTTGTCTTTGGTTGACCGCAGAAGAAGATGTCCGTTGGCCGCGGCTAGCCAACCGGATTGGAAGGGGAGATGAGCTTTGGTTAGGCCACCTTTTCTAGGCCCCTCTCCATGTGGAGCAAGCAGTGCTCTCCTTGAAAAAGGCTGCTTGGTCATTCAGGATGCTGCCGAACGAGACTGTCATCTCCCGGGTCAGTCTCAAGCGACCCATGTCCTGAACCGCCTGCATGCAGGCTTGGGTCTGCGGCTTCCAGTGACATCTTTCCACCTGCCGTTTCGTCCCTTGCCTGTCGCTACAGGGCTTTGCAAACGTGAGTACACCCTTCAAGCCTGCGCGGTGGGTTTTTTAGGTGAGGCGCAGCGTGCGCGAGACTGGCCCCACCCTTTACACCTGAGGTTCATCTGCCAGGGCCTAGCGAGCTTGGACGGTGACAGCGAAGTCCTCAGGTCGTAGGTTTGGTTAGAGGATCCTTCTCTTAGATGGATAGCCTTACAGGGCTAAACGAGCTCCATCTGCCCGGGTTTGGAGTTAGAGTTGTCCTTCTCCTAGGATGGTTGCCCGAAGGCTAGTGAGCCCATCCTGCCCGTGGACACACTTTGTCTGACCCTTCAGTTGAGACCTGTCAGGCTTGGGAGACCCTACCGGAGGCATATGCCACCACCAGCATAGCTCTCAACTTCGCAAGGGCACGCAAGCTCTTTCCCCACGGCAAGGGGGTGCCCATGAAAGAGTGAAAAAATATTACTTTACATTTAAATATTCTAATAGTTACAAAATAACATAATCCCTTTGATATGAACTTGTCAGATCTCCCTAGGTAAAGCAGGAGATAGCTTGTTTTTAATATAAGCCAATCACAGAATTGTAGACATTGGAAGGCACCTCTGAAGATCATCTAGCTCAATTCCCCTGCTAAAGCAGGTTCACCAGGTTGCACAGGAACACATACCCTGGCAGGCTTTGATTATCTCCAGCGAAGGAGACTCCACAACATCTCTGGCCAGCCTGTTCCAGTGCTCTGCCATCCTCAACATAAGGAAGTTTTTCTTCATGTTCAGATGGAACTTCCTAAGCCTCTCTCCTTGTCCAAATAAGTAAAGAATGATCCTTTATCCAAAAGGGCTCTTTCAGACATATTCCCGCTTCTGCAGTGCTTTCTAGTTTGAGACAAAACCCTGGACAATATTTTACACAGTGACAGTGGATTGAATATCCTCATTATATACCCCGTTACCCCAAGTAAATAGTTTGCAGTGCTTACTACCAAGTATATGGATTTGAATCATTACTTACATCATGGAATTTTGGCTGACAAAATGCATGCCGTAAACTATGTCTTGCAGAACAACTTCCAATGCCTATTTCATAACCTTGCTCCTCTTGATACATTTCAATTACGCTGGCCAATTTTGCACCTCTCCTTGACACACCTTTCTGCTGTTTCTGTACCTGTATCTTGTAAACATGCTTTCTTGCAGACATACTTCAAACATGTCAGCAAATACCATTGTTCCCAAATGTAAATCACTTTAGATGGATATTCTCCAACAGCATTGTCTGGATAGAAAGCTTCGCTTATAGTAAGGCTCACATTTCTGGTGGAAGACTCAAAATAGACGGAGCATGATTCCAGCTCAGGAATAAATGTATTATCTCCTTTATCTCTGAAGAATTTGGCGTTCAGGAGTGCCTTACTAAGACTTCAAATTTTATTTTTGTCCCTTTCACATCACTAAAAAAATATGCTGGTTTACTGAATTAACAAAGTTTTAAACCTCTGTTTTCCGATGTGCAAAATAAGTATTAATTATAGGTGTTGAGTGTATTGAGGAAAGTTTTTCAGTTATTCTTTTAGTGAATGATTAGGAAACTCGTTCTTTTGTAATTCAGGTATTGAGTTGACTACAAATTAGCCATAAAAATCCTTCAGTGTTTCTACAATCCCTCTTAATGTAGTTCTCAATTATTGATTAATTAATCTTGGAATCTTTATTTTGTTGGGTTGGGGCTGGGAAGAGACAAGTAGTAGTTTTTGGGGGTGGGGAGAAGGAGAGGCAGCGGTGTCACTTCTGTGCATTTACTGATCAGCTTAATCCCTGTCACTCATGATGAATATTCACTTTTCCAAAACTGTATTCCCGATAGCAGTATTTTTATAATTAACTCCTGAACTGTGCGTTACCATTTTGATGTTTCAAACACAAAAAAAACCCTAGATGACATTGCCCATTCATCACTTGTTTGCTGAGGTTGAAATTCACTCCAAGGCTTTCAGGTTGAGCAAGACATTCATCACCAACGTGTCACAGAGTCTTCATTCTTGCTTGGTTTTCCTCCAAAATTCTACTTTCTACTTCTACAGAGTAATTTCCTCAATTTTTTCACAGTAAAGCTCAACACGAAGTATGAACGTCCACAGAATGCTACTTCTAATCAAATCCAAAGAACAATGCTGCCTCTACAAAGTCAGTCTCACTTAACCTGAGTTACATTAGTAACACTGCTGGTGTGCTGAGCCATTGAATCAGGTGACTCTGCATGGTATTTTTTCATCTCTAAGAAAAAACAGGAAGATTGTTTGTCTCAGAACATCGTGCGTATTTCAAGACATTTGGCTTGTCCCCCCGCATTTACATTGCTGTGTATCACTCCTCCAAGTGTCCCATTTTTCTTCTTTTTTCATTTTATTTCCACAACATTTTCATAAATCAAAGTATCCGACTCACTTTCAGAAGACATGCTCTCTACTATCAAACTTGAGGACTTATGAAAGTCAGATATACAGAGTACTGAAGTAAGCAAATGTTTCTCAACACAGAAGACTTCAAGCACTGCAATAGATTTCTAACATCTTAAAAATCTTACTTTTCAAGGCACTTAGGATCATCAGCTAATCATAATCTAGTCACTTGCTAATATTTGTAGTTAATGTTTGTTATTATTTATTATTATATGGTCACTGAGATGACTGTAACACATCATCTCAAGTTAATGTCTCTCCTAGTTTCATTCCTCTCTAAAGATGTTAAAAATTTATAAAGAGCTCTATTGGGATCTCATGATGGTCAGTAGGTATTTCTGTTTATATGATGCCTTGAGAAAATAAAGGATTTATTTGGAATTTTGACCCATTATCATCTTCAGAATTAAGCATCATGCACAACTTTACGGACTGAACAGAAAACTTATATATCTTCTTACCCAATAGTAAGATCTGTGGTATCCTGTCTGTGAACATTTGAAAATTGAAGTGGCTAAAATCCATTTGGTAACTATTGAAATTTTAAGCAAAAATAATTTCATTTGTTAAAAAAAAAAAAATGAAGTATTATACATAGTGCTTCAAAATTTCTCCTACAGAAAATATATTGAGAACCTTTACGAAACAGCAAAATTGACAACAAAGAAGAATTAAAGCTACTGTTCAACACAATCCTTATTAAACCTTTTGGACCACAGCCCAGTCCCAGTTCTAGTGGTATAAATCATCTAAGCACCTAGAGCTTAGAATTTACTTCTTCAAGAGATCTGGTTGCTATGGTAAATTTGCAGTTTAGTCTAAACTTTCCTAGCACACAGGTTATGTCCAACTATTTCTAGACTAAAAAGTTATAGCCAAAAAGGTTAGAACAGTCGTGTGTGAGTGGCTGACACGAACTTACTGAACTACACTCTCTCTCAAAGATCATACTGAGTTCTACTGAAAGGCATTTGAAGGGTAACACTATCATCAGGCACAGCCAGCATGGGAAAGTCCTATTTACCTACCTAATTCTGTGTCCTTCTATGATAAGGTCACCTGCTAGTGGATGAAAGAAAGGTGGTGGATGTAGTTTTTCTGACTTTTAGTAAGGTTTTTGATAATGTCGCTAACAGTAGACTTCTGAACATGTTGTCCAGTTGTGAAGAACTGGTTGAACAGCAGGGCTTAAGGATTGTAGTTAATGAGGTTACATGCAGCTAGCAACCAGTCAACAGCAGTGTTCCTCATGGCTCAGCTCTAGAGACAGAGAGTTCTGTTCAATGTTTTCATCAATGATCTAGATGCAGGAGCTGAATGCACCATTAGCAAGTTTAGCATCAAGTGTTGATGATACCTGGAGAGTGCTGTTGAATGTCTCAATGGGCAAAAGGCCTTGCAGTGGGATCTATACAGATTGCAGCAGTCAGCTATCATAAATGGCATGAAATTTAACAAAAAATATATGCCAGATTCTGCACCTGGAGTAGAGTAACACTGGACAGAACTCTAAACTGGAAGAAGAGTGGCTGGAAAGGGATCTGGCAGTGCTGGTTTACAGCAGACTCAATGTGAGTCAGCAGTGTGCCCTGGCAAACAAGAGGGCAAGTTGTGTCCTGGGGTGCATCAAACACAAGATAACCAGATGGTCAAAAGAGGGTATTATCCCACTGTATTCAGCATTGGTGTGGCCTCAACTTGAAGATTGTGTGCAGTTCTGGTTCCCACAATTTAAGACAGATGTAAAGGTCTTTGAATGTGTCCAGAGGATAGCAACAAAGCTGATGAAAATGTTGGAAGGCATGTCCTATGAGGAACAGCTAAGTTGTCTAGTTTGGAGTAAAGGAGGCTGAGGGGAGACTGCATAGTTCTCTGCAGCTTCCTCAGGAGGTGAAGAGGAGAGGAAGGTGCTGATCTCTTCTCCCTGGCATCCAGTGATAGGAAGCTACCTCAGGGGAGATTTAGACCAGAGTTTAGGAAGCGTTTCTTTGCTGAGAAGCTGTTCAAACACTGGAACAGGTTTTCTAGAGTGGTGGTCAATGCCCCAAGTCTGTCAGTGTTTAAGAGGCATTTGGACAATGCCCTTAATAACATGCTTTAACTTTTGAGCAGCCTTTAAGTGATCAGGAAGTTGACCTAGATGATTATTTTAGATCTGGAACTCTTCTCCCTTTCCTTTTCAACATTATTGGTTTTGTTTGTTTTGTTTTGTCTTAAAGAGGCAGAGAAAGTATATTGAGAAAGGTGACTAGAACAGAAATTCACTGTTTGAAGTGTCCTTTCCAAGTGGCTTGCCTAGTTTTGGTAGTCCATGTTGTTTACTCTAGGAAGGATAATTGATTGTGGCCTATTCCTTCTCCATGCAAGAGCAGCAATTCAGCAGGTAATGTCAGTTTAAACTTAGTGAGAACATAGTTTAATTTTTATAAAACTCACTCATACTGCTGCAGGGAGAATCTTTGTTTTTAGTAGAATAAATGACAGTCAGGAATTCCAGTAGCACTGAAGTGCCTATAGAAAATTCCCTGAGATTCTTAATCCATTTACTGTACTCACATAGTTGTCTTCTGTATTTTAGAGCATCACAATGTCTATCTATCTGAAAGCTCTGGGACTCTGACAGTCAAAGATATTTTAAAGTCTGCAAGTGCCAAAAGAACACCGCCTAGGTTCAGTTAAAACAAGAGTAGATGGTAAAATATGTATAAAGGGGCACATGCTACTACACAAGGGATGCTTCTTTCAAAATGAATGGAATATGTGAAGGCTTTTGGCTGGAAGAGGCATGCAAGGTGCTTTAGAGAAATGACATGCACATGGTCTGTCAGGTAATATGGGTCAGAAAACTCTCTTGGTTTATTGAGTATTCCAGTGCACTTTGGTTCTAAGGACAGATAGTGACATGTTAAGCTTGCCAGATGTAAGGCACAGCCAGGACTGTAATGAGAGCTGGGAGGAGGAATGCCTGTGAAAATGAGAGTACATTTATCTTATAGGAGGAAGAGAAAGTAAGGTAAAGAAAAACGTGGAAAAGCCATCTACTCACAGAAAATAGTAGAAAAGAGTGTGCTTCTCTGCTACATGGGAAACATAACAAGGTAGCTCTATGAATTATTACATGGGAATGACTGCATTATTTTCTATACTAACGGTGAACTGATGACCCCCTTCCACCCACAGAGACACAGGTAAGAATGTCCAAGTTCACATTCACACTCTCCCACATACACCTACATCATCTAGAGCAGGGAATATATCTAAATGTTCTTTCACTGTTGGCTTTGGAGTCCATAATACTAAGCCTCACAGGCTTCCAAATCCTGCAAATATCTGAAAGAATTGCTCCTTCTTCTACTCTATGGACTGACACTGCCAAGACACATATTTTTCTAGCACAAGGTCCTGTGGCCCAAAAGCTTTACAGTTTGTTCTACCAAGGTCCATCTTCTAAGGCTTTCCAACAGATTAAGCAGCAATATCAAAGACACAGTTTTCTTTCCCAGGGCATAGGATGGGCACTTCGAACAAACAAATTTTGTGCAGAAGTATGAAGCAAATTATTTCTTACTGGGTGTAAGCAAAACAGACATCTTGACAACGCCAACAAAACTAAACACCTTTCTAATCTCATTTTCTTAATGCAGACAAAAAGTCATTGGGGTTTACTAGTGAATTTTATAAAGTAGCTGAAGTTCACTAATACAGATGGTTTCTCTTTGGAATTGTGAGGTATGTCTCAACTCAGCTTGAAGTGGCTTTTTTAAAAAAAATACTGCTTTTGTATACTATGATAACACAGTCCTTCTTTTTATCCAATATGCATATTTTTGCTAGTTTCTTTGTTGTATCAGGTCTCTTTGGTTTTAAAAGGTTTTAAACCAGATATTTTTCTTGTGCATTTTTCCACTGCTGTCAGTTTTCTACAGTACGCAATGACTCTTCTCTCTTGATTCAACCAATTTTCTGAACTCTCTTCATCTGACTGCATAACAGTTGAGATCTATTAAGTCAATGAGCTTCCTTTATGTTCATTTGAAATTTCATGATTTAACAACTCCTGAGTGAGATGGTCGCTCAAATTACCTGAAGGTTTATCAAGACCCAGATAAGACCGTTCCTACTTTTTTAAAATTTTTAGATGCAAATCCTCTGGGTTTGTTTTTCGTTAAGCCAGGATTCATGAGGGGAAAACAAACCACAGCAATGCAAATAAAAGTTACAAATTAAAGATTTCATCCTTCTCTTTTATATTAGGAGAAGATTAATAAAGAAAAAATGGCAATAAATACTAAGCTTCCTTTTGAAAACGAGTTATATAAAAATGCTTTAAACTGGTTTTTGTTCTTTTAGTGCAAATTAAAGACAAGCTTTTCTGAAGTTGTCAAAAGTTTAATGACATTTGATGTTTACTGATGAGCAAGGCAGAATTGTTAGCTATTTTCCCACCATTTCAGAGAATTTATTGACAATTAACAACTTAGCTATATATTTCATAGAAATAGGTCTGTATCTTAATATCTATCCAAATTTCTGGATGACATATCTTAGGACAAGCGTTTTGATATTAAAAAAGGAATACGTTTTCATAACACACAAGTTCTCATGCTATAAGAACACATAAGAAACATTATGCCTACTAGTGTTATCATGCTAAACCTCCGACCTTGGTTTTCTACTTCACTTTAAAGGTTTCCCCTACAACAGTCAACAGGTTTTCTCCCAAAGTTTAATTGCCTCCCTCTATAGTTTAAAGTTTGCGCTTTCTCCACATTGTTTTGATTTCTCTCCATTTTTAGAGGTGAAACTCTCTGTGAACTAGAATTCTTGACACAGTTTCTCTTAATCTGACAGTAAATTTGGTTGAAGAAGGTTAGTTTTAGAAGACACATTTTTGTGCGTGGTCATTGAATACATATACTTTGGACAAGATGATTTGACTTAAAAAACCCTCAGAACTCTGGAATTTGTGAGGAGCTGAGTGATTTTAAGCAAACTTGAGATTATTGGTGGAGGAAAAAAGATAGCAGTCCTGTTAGTGTCAAATGAAAAGCCTAATAGTAAAAATTCACCCTCCTCTTCTAACCATGTCTGATACATGTGTTGTATTCTTCTCTGAACACATCCCATAGCTTGTAATACAGGTAGATTACTTGCAAGTAAGGTGTGCTGACCAATTCTCTTGGTTTTGTTGACAAGAAGGGAGAGATGCAGGTGAACTGTTGGTAGGCAGTTGTCGCAGTTTAAAATTAGAAAGATAAAGAATCCGGAAAGGTTTGCAGCTTCTGTAGCCTCGGGGAGAATGTAAACCCACCTGAGAGTTACACAAAAGAGTTTTAAAGTAATTTGGTTGGGCTTGTCTGGGCTTATCTGGTCTTTTAAGAACAGAAGACAAGGGAAAACAGGTTTTAAATTAAAGGGGTGGAACAAAATCAGTTTAATGCTCAAAGCCATTAAAACCCTAAATCAATCATTTAAATTTAAACAGTACAGATTGATAAAAGAGAGAGATAAGAGAGAGGGATATCAATAAATACACAAATACTTATATACAGATAAATATATATTCTCTCCCATTTATCCACATCCCTGCTTAACAAACAAAGCCCCTGCCACATGGCTGCCACCTGAAGGGGTGGGGGTGGGGTGGGAGGGGGCGGTAAGGGGAAGGGAAGGGAGAGTCACAGTCACTTTAACCTCCGAAGTTTCAGTCCAAGTATGAAATGTTCGGGCAAACTTTCTCAGAGGTCTTTCCCTCTCACCCCTCGTAGAAGACAGTTCATTATCTGCTGTTCCACGGTCCGTGCATCTCTCGAGGGACCGTCCAACGCTACATCTGCCCTGGCAGACAACTTCATCATTGGCTTATGAGGGACAGTCCTCTCCCTTGTTCCTTGGTGGTGGAACTCTCCATATGGGGGTGAGGATTGCATTCCCCTTCCACCCCCTTGAGGAAATGGGAAAGTCTTTCACTGCCATGTGGAGGAACTACTCTTTTTCTCTTGATGTGATCTCTCTCTCTTGGTCCTGGGTGGAAAATCAAATGTGCGAGCGCCGGGGGAATAGCTGCAGGCTCAGCTTTTTATACGCTTAGACAGAGAGGCGCTTGATTGCCATGCTGTGGCTCCAATAAGGCGGCGAGAGGGTTGTGGCATCCCTTCCCCCACAGAGGTTGTGAGAATTTTTTCGCACGCTTAAGGGGAAGAGAAAGAAGATGGCAGGGGTGGCTTAGCCCCACTGCCACCTTCCTAATCCATTACAACAGTACTACCCATTTCTAAACAAAACCACATGTATTATGATCTACTCTACCTTATTAAACTATCAGCTGAAGCTTGGCTTTCATGTTTGCAACCTTTAAATAAAGTTAGTTTTCTTTCACTCATCTCAAACCAGCAATGAAATCACTATGAACTACATCAAATTATCTTTATTCTGGACTCCAGCTATCAAAGGGTTATTCACAATTCAGTTGTGGCTTGTCCTGTAGCAATTACTCCCTCCTAGAGAACAATGTCATGCACAGGAAAAGATCCTCAGCCATAATGGTATAACAGTGTTAGCAGAATAAAAAAATAACCTGCCAGAAGAGGAAAACAGCTGCAAAATATGTCCATGACAACAATGTATTTGCTATGCTCGCTTAATATATTCTTATTCCAACTACATTGACCTTACTGAAGAATGATTTTTACCCGTTTCTATGACATTTTGCCAGATCTGAGCTTTAACTGGGGAGGAAGATGCTACTGATTTAGATTCCAGCATATTCAGTCAGTATGTTTCACTCTGCATTACCCCATACACGCTGTATCTAATCTGTTACTTTGGAAGGGCCTACAGCTGCTGTTAAGTGATTTATCTCAAGTAACCTCTGTGCTATGACAGCTCTGAGATATTAGATGGTCCCAGTAGTGATAAGAGCAGCCACACTCAGCACAAAGTGCACAATTGCGTATTTATGCTAAAGCGGGGTTTGCCAAACAAAATTTGTAATGTTGCTATTAATCATATTATTTTATTCATACACAAAATTCATTAAGAGAACAATGCAACCCCCAACACCTTCTGGGCTAATTGTTATCTAGTGAATGGGCATAATATTTGTAAGACATATGGAAAAGGAAAAAAAGTGTTTCCTTTCTTTTTATGGTTAAAAAACTTGACATACAAAAGACTTGTACTAGGACAACAGATCTCATTTTATTTTACAGCCTCCAGGTGAATTCTAAGAGAAACAACGTGAAATAAAGCCTTATTAACTGGAATCTTGAAGATCCATAATATTTGAATATGTTATTTCAAACTACACACTAATTTTGTGTATACTTGATATCTCATGACCATGTTAAAATAATTTTTATAACAGAAAATATCTTTATGATGTTTTTAAGGAAAGAAAAATCCCAATATGCTTTTTAAAATACACATGACGGTAAGAAGACATTATAAAATTTTTATGTTTAAGATAAAAAAGATTAAAAAACAGACATGAGGTCAATTTTTCAATATGTCTGAATTCCCAAAGGGCAGAATTATGTTTGCCTGAGCTGAAATGAATGCGAGTAAGGGATGGCTTACAACTAACGTTACTCCAGCAATTGAACCTTTCAGTCTCGGCTTTCCCCACAACTAGCTGTACAGGATAGCATCTGTTCCATTAAAACTAACGTAGGCCTTGTTCAGGTTTCGAGAAGGCATATCCTCAGTAACATAAACTGTCAAATTACACTATAATCTGCATCAATGGCTAAATATTATTTAGAAATAAGCTGAAGTTATATTGACGTCTTTCTAGAAAGTGATTATTTGGGCCTTACGTTTGTACCTCTAATCAGAGAACTAATATTTAGGCTAAGAAAGAAGTATATGTTGTGCCTCTGCATCCTATGGAGGTCCACAGAGGAGCAGCTGTCCACCTGCATCCCATGGAGGACCCCATGCCAGATCAGGTAGATGCACCTGAAGGAGGTTCTGACCTCATGGAAAGCCCTCACTGGAGAAGGTTGTCTGGCAGGACTTGTTGAACCCATGAGGGACCCATACTGGAGCAGTCCATTTCTGAAAGACTTCACCCCCCTGGAAAGGATTCATGCTGGAGCAGTTCATGAAGAACTGCTGCCTGTGGAAGGACCCACACTGAAGAATTTTGTAGGGGACTGTCTCCTGTAGGTGGTATCCTACACTGAAGCAGAGGAAGAACATGAGGAGGAAGGACTGGCAGAGACAATGTATGATGAACTCACTGCAACCCCCATTCCCCTTCCCCCTGTGCTGCTCAGGGAGAGATAAAGAGAATTGGGCGTTAAGTTGAGCCCAGGAAGAAGGGAGGGGTGGGGTGAAGGGGTTTAAAGATTTGTCTTTATTTCTCATTACTCTACTCTGATTTGATTGGCAATAAATTAAATTAAATTAATTTCCCCAAACTGAGTCTGTTTTGCCCATGAAGGTAAGTGCCAATTGATCTCCCTGGCCTCATCTCAACGCATCAGTCTTTTCTTGTATTTTTCTCCTCCTGTCCAGTTGAGGATGGGGAAAGATAGAGTGCCTTGTTGGGCACCTGGTATCCAGTCAAGATCAACCCACCACAATTTTTAAATGAAAATTCTGAAACATGAATAATTAAGTTCTTAGTTACGGATTACTACCAGCCTAGGTTCAGATTCACTGAGGTGATTGTACCTATTGGTACAGCAGGGATCCAACAGCTCGAAACCTGAAATGCTAAAACAAGGGAGCAGAATTCACAGACCTCCTATATGTCCATATGTTTCCTGTTCAGTAAATGGGAAAAAACCCATGCCCATCAAGAAAGCCAGTGCGCTCAGTGAAGGTTGTCTAAACTTTGAGACAAATGAGTGTTCAAAATCCCGATTCTACCCTGAATTTAAGGAGCCCCTGCAGTAAGTACCCAGGTAAAAATACAATTTGAAACCTAAATGTGCTTCTTTCATCTGTATGTCTGTCACATTTTGTGAAACAATTGTCTCAGCTGTTATGTGCATCGTAGCTGTCTCAAAACTTTTGTGTCTCCAGGCCTCAGTTTTGAAATGTATCCATATACAATTTCTGTTCTGCATTAGCCTGTTTGAAGTGATGAATATTTTTGTCACAGAATCTTGAAGATACATCATTTCCTCTCCAGTCTTCCAGTGTCAAAATGCCGCAGATTTTTTACTCCATTCTCATTAATGTGCATATTCAAAAATGGTCATATTTTTTTTATCTCTTTTGACAGCAGTTTTAGCAAAGAAATGATTGTACAGGTATGCATCTACACAAATATGTTTGCAAAATTGATGGAAACCTACATGCATACTTGAACAAATTAATTACATTTATTTTTGGTGTCTAACATGGCTTCTCAATGAAAACATTGTTAAAATTAAGGTGGTTTTACTCTATAATGCTGAACCTTCCTTTCCTGTAATCTCTATGCTACCCAACAATTTTTTTTTTTTTTCCCCTGGCACAATTATGTATAATGCAAGCACGTGTGTGATACTTTTAAAGTTAGGCTTAGAGAAAAAAAACTGCTAAAAGAAAGGTCAGTAAAAAATAGTACTGCAGAGAAACTGTGTAAATTGAATGTTTGACTTGTATCAGGTCTTCCAGCAGACATCTCTGGTTCCATCACCCTAGATGTCATATAAGTTCAAGAACCTTGTCGAATTTGTTCATATAAATTCAGGTGATTAGTGCTTAACCACAGAATTTCAGTTACTTGGCAGTGCTAAAAGAGGTTGTTCTGAGCTTCTTTGTTGTTATGGTTGTGGAACTGTTATCTGTCAAGTGGCACTAGATGCCAACCTAAAATGCAGTATCCTTCTTTCCTGTATATACATGACTCTAAAGTTTAGATAAAGTGAATTGTTTTAAAGAAGGTCCACCATAAATTACAGCTGACAGTGGAAGTGATTAAGGCACACAGTCTGATTGCATGCATTAATCTTTACAACTTTTCTCAAGTCTAATTTAATTACCCACAGGTGTACATTTCTTTTTAATTTATTAGCTTTGTCAATAATCTCTTGCTTGGTATGCTATTGCTTGCAAAGGGTGCAACCAGCTACATTCATGGACAAATCAGACAGTAAATAGCAAAATAAAAGAACATGAAGTGCTACAGCCCTCCCTCAAATGTACACTCATACTGTTAAATCAACATATGAAATGAGACTGTTTATTTTATCATGAAGAATTGTCAGATACCCTGAATGAAAACAGTTCACTAGCCTAAGCAAAAGCAGTTGAGAAAGTTTAATCCTTTTCTGCTGTGGAAACAGCTGCTTTTGCTGGAAATCCTGCTCAGATGACATCAACCTTCCAGATTTAGGTTTTTTTAACCGACTTTATGTCGCTGTTTGGATCTGGCTATTTATTGTTTAGATGACAGTGCTGCCTGTTCCTCCTGATCAAGTGAACATGAATATTGATGTTAATCTTAATAGACTAAGATCAGGATCCTGATTTTCAGCATACTCAAGGTTTTAGGTCTAATACACAAGTTATGCATGTTCTTTCAAAGTTTCTTTGTAACCCACATAAGACGCTTTCAGAATTTTTATATAACTAGCAGAAGTGTCAGTTCCAGAAATCTAACGCATTTGTAGTTAGTAATGCTCACAAGACTCTGCTCAGAAGAATAGTTCAGGGCATAGAGTTCTATGTCTTTAGCTTATCAAATCCCTAAGGAAAAGGAAGATTGTCCTTTATTTTTTTTTGTTTTCCCATGCAGTCTATTCTTCCAATTACATAGACATGGACTAGCTTTTTTGTCTTGTTTTAAGAACCGATATAATGCATTTTAACTGTGATTAATCCAACGGGAAGAACAGCTGTGATGTTACTGACTATTTCCACAATAATATGGACAAAGCACAGGAAACAAAAATTGTTATGCACCAATAGGTGAGGAACTATCTCCACCTCTGAGACAAGCTCTCTTTCCTGTATGTCAATTCATAAAACTTTGTACCTGAAAGTCCTCAAACGAATGTATATCTGACAGAGAAATGATTTTTTAAATTTTTTTTTTACACTACGTTTTATTTACTTCCCCCTGGCCCTTAAAAAATGCATAGTAAACCATTTCAAAGAAATATCATGTTGAAAAGGTGTCATGGTTTAGACCCACCCTGGCTTTCTGCAGCCCATCTGCTTCTCTGCTGGGCTCTCTGCAAACTGTCCATTTCTCCCACAAGCTCTCTATGAGTGTTGCAGGGTTTTTGGCCAACTTGCCACAGCCCTAAGGAAAAATCACTGTACAGATGTGCATTCTGCAAACTTCTCCTGGTTACCTCGGTGACTCTGTGGTCATTCTCCTTCCACCCTACCCTCTCCAAAACAAAAGAGCACTCCAAAAATCAAAAGGCATTTCACCCCCATGAATTGGCTTATTCACAGAGCTGCTGATTGGCACAGCCTTGGCCAGATGTGGGGCCAAAATTGGAGCCGGGGTACTCTATTCACAAAGCTACTTACAGGAACAACGCTAAACAGTCCCATCCCCTGCTACAAAAACTGCGCCAAGCAAGGGCAGCAGCCTCCTTCCCCGCTACTGAAACGACACCAAATCCTACACCATAAAAAAAGGAATACCAAGGAAATAAAAAAGGCCTCCTAAATAAAACAGTGAAGGGCACAATACCGGCAATTACTATTAAACTTATTTAATGAATACACGCAAATAAACCGGTTACTTATGGCCAATGGATTTAATGATTGCACTTACTGACAGACTGAAATAAGTCTTCCTATGAAGTAAATATGTTGTACTTCATGGCTATAAATTTAAGGAAATGTTTTTAGTATAGAATGCATGTACTGTTATTACTGTTATTAATTATTACTGTTTTTGAGCAATAAGCGCAGTAGATCCCAGTCTGTGATAGAACTAATTCAGACTTGCAAACCTGTGTATGGTTGTGTTCTGTGGTGTGCCATACTTCATGAAAGAGAAGACAGCATGATTCTGAAGTAATGCACATACAATGGCAGTAGCTTTCAGTTTGAACACTGTATACAAACTATATGATATAACCAGCAGGTGGAGAGTGCAACGCCTATATTTCATTGTTTATTTTTAAAGTTTTTTCTCTAATACCAACATTATATAGTGGCACTTACTCTAAAACTGCTGCTACTTTCCACAAGGCTATAGCTTCATGAGCAGTCTGACAGGCCAGGTGAGTAACAGCAGCTCCAGGTAGGTGAAGAGCAGGCTATTTCCCTTGCAGCTTGGAAGGCAAATTCCATGCCAAGTTGAATAGTACAAAGTGCTGTGGGGATAATAAGACTTCATGTTGGACAAGCGAATTAAAGAAAATTCTGATAAAAGCCAAATAGCTCATTTAGCCTTGGTCCAGCCCATTTAAGTGGACATACGAATGTCCAGCTACAAGGGAAGAGAATCTTTAAGTTCAGACCAAGGCAGAATGTGTAAAATGGCTAAAACAAGTGAATGCACACCACTATTCTCAAACTGAGAACCAGCATAGGACAAATAATAGTAACTAAAGGAAAACCTATATCATCTTTTACTAATTTTCATTCCTGTATTTTTCATCTGATACTTCTATGCAGAAAATTACTGCTTGTATTGAGAGACAAAAAAAAAAAAAAAATTAAAAAAAAAATCAATTTAGAGAAATAACTTTGCATTGCAAAAGATAGCTTTAAACCTACCTGAAGTAGAAGTAAAAATGGATTCATTGATTAAAATAGCTATTAAAACCCAATATATTCTACAATAGCTATTCTCTTCAATTTCTCCATGAAGTCTAATGCTCTAAGTCCACTATCTTTAAGCCACCATGGATTATGTGGGTTGTAATAATGGTATATTAAGCAGAATGTATACTGCTGGCCAAGAAAGCTTTTCACTATTCAGAGATCCTCTCTTTATCTCTTCCTTTCTTCTCTGTACACATATGTTGCTCAGAACATCTTGGGTTTTGATACCAGTGTTAATTAAATACAAAAAATTAGTTGGGGATAGTGGAAATAAAGGTGGGGAGAGAGGGAAACAGAAGGATACAGAGTTTTGAGAGTAATTACACAGTTTTAAAAGTCACGTTTTTCGAACTTTGCAAACATGCATTGAGAGAAATACACAATCCACAATCACCCTCATTATATAGTTGTGACATTATAGTCACAATTGCCAAGGCTTTTGCTTCCATGTAAATAAGGTTAAAACTATGAAGACAACAGAAAGAATGAAATGCTTATTCTTCAGGTATCAGAACAGAATAACAATCAAGAAACGGAACACTACTTGATGGAACAAGTTACTGCCTGTTTACTGAAGTTGGTGTTAACTGTGCTTACTTTATATGCTGTCTAATAAAAAAGCTGTTCCTCACATTCAAGAGATGGATTAGGAATGTTTACTCTGATTCAGGTTCTTCCTTTCTACATGTCAGTTAGTTAAACACAATTAACTAACAGTTTGTACTGCAAGATTATTTATCAGATTAATTACCACTCAGAATTAACATTAATTATAGAAGAAAAGCATTTAAGATTTTGAAGAGCAGAAAGTTACTTAAAATTAAAATTTTAAAATAGAATGAAAATGAGGACATTCAATCATTCTGGCAGGGACCTGCACTAACCATCTAACCAGTACTTCCTAGCCTCAAAGACCTACTCTGAATCAAGACAGACTGAGCATCCTGCTCTGTTTGATGCAAATTTAGCTTCTGTTGTCTGATTCACAGAGTGCAGTAACTCATCCATTTAATTTCTCCATTTAATTTATGCAGCCATACTATGAGTGTGACAATTGATTAGGTATAGGTGACTATCAAGTACAAACAGCTGACCCTGTGTATGCAAAATGAATATTGCTTAATTCACAACGGCTCTTTTTACGTCTCTAATAAAAGAGAAAATAATGAAAGATACACTATTTTAGAAGCAACATATTTCAAAGCGAAGGAAATAAAGAATGTGACACAAACCTTGAACAATGTTAAAACTGAAGCTAGAAAACTTCTTGCCCCAGCCCTATGCAACACAACATACTCTTGTCGGCTAGACATATAAGAAGGTTTTGACTCCACTGAAATTAGAAAGAAGCACACACTCTGGTAACTGACCACCTCAATTTGTAATAGACAAGAATTTGTAAGAACTCTTACCCCGAAACTGAAACAATTTACCTCTCTTAGCTTTATCTTAACCTTAACCTCTCTTAAACATAACTCTGAGGTTGTTCCACAAATTAGATACCATTCCTTTCTGGAGGAATTAAAATCTGTTCCTTTATAAAAAAAGCTGATCTGAACAGAATAGATGAAACACTCTCCCATAGAAATGGAAGCCTAATCTCCATGATGGAAGAGCACGGATCACATTAATCATACAACTCTGCCTTGCTCTATGCAAACTTCCATGCAAATGATACAATGTCTATGCAAAAGGTACACTTAAAAAGATATAGGCCTGTTAAGATGTTTCTTTTTTTTAGCTCCTTGCCATGACTTCCAAGGGAATCACTTGTGGATTTCTACCAGTTTGGGAGGTTTTTAACTAAGCAAATCCACAGGAGAATCTGGCGTTTGCTTAATTTTCATAATCCCTTCATGTTAGAGGATGCTTGTGTTTTCAAATCGCTCACTCTCGTACAGGTTGCACACTGAAAACAGAAAACATGGGAACTGGAGATTGTCATGCTCTACAGAACCCTGAGACAGAATGTTTCTCCTCTTAGTTGTTCAGGCAGAACATGTAATTATTTTTGCATCTTCCAGGAACATGGGTTTAGTGCTGGTTTTTCTTAATGTTGTGCACCTGCAGCGTAAAATAAAGAAAAATCATTTTGATTTTGTCAGTCAGATCTTAGTGAATTTGTTAGATTTACTTTCATATTCCATATGAGATTATTGAACAATTTTATCCATGTAGAAAGCAATTACTTTCCAGTTAAATTTACCATAAAGATTTCTCGCTTCATGTCTCTCTTCTTGTACTTGATAGGTCATTTCCAGTGAGGAAGGGTATTACTGCAGTAGTTGGTGAGCAGTTTGATTGCCTATTTTAATGAATTCAGTTCTTTACATATTTTCCAGAATACCATCACCCAATTCCTAAAAAAAATTGTGTATATTTATGACGTAAAATCATAGAATCATCGAATGCCTTGTGTTGGAAGGGATGTTTAAAAGTCATTTAGTCCAATCCTCTGGGAAAACGCAGGGACTCCTTTAACTACCTCAGGTGGCTCAGAACCCTGTCCAACTTCTTGAATGTTTCTAGGGCTGGGACATCCACCAGCTCTCTGCTCAACCAGTTCCACTGTTTCACTGCCCTCATTGTAAAAAATGTCTTTCTTATATCTAATCTGAATCTACCATCTTTTAGTTTAAAATTATCAACCATCACCCATTTTTCTGTTGCAACAGGCCCTGCTGAAAAGATTGTCCCCATGTTTCTTATAGGACCCCTTTAGTGTATTGAAAACCCTTCTCTCCGCCAGCTTGAACTACCCCAACACACTGAGGTGTTCCATCCCTCTGATCATTTTTGTGGCCCTCTTCTGGACCCTCTCCAACAGGTCCATGTGTTTCTTGTGCTGAGGACTCCAGAGCTGGACACAGTACTTCAGGTGAAGTCTCACCAGAGTGGAGTAGAGAATGAAAATCACCTCCTTTGACCTGCTGTCCATGCTTCTTTTGATGCAGCTCTGGATATGGTTGGCCTTCTGGACTGCGAGCACTCATTGTCAACTCATGTTCAGTTTTTCATGCATCAGTAACCCCACGTCCTTCTCTGCAGGGCTACTCTGAATCCTTTCATCCTCCAGCCTGTACTGATATCCAGGATCGACCAGACTCATGTGCAGGAGCTTGTACTTAGCCTTGTTAAGCTTCATAAGGTTCACACAGGTCCACTTCTCAAGCTTGTCGAGGTCCCTCTGGATGGCATCCTGTCCCTCACGTTTATTAATCACATCACTCAGTTTGGTGTCATCAGAGTATAGCCAATTCTGCTTTCTATGTCACTGAGGAAGGTATTAAACAGGACTGGCCCCAGTATCGACCCCTGAGGGACACCACTTGTCACTGATCTCCATTTGATGTCAAGCCATTGACCACTATCCTCTGGATGTGACAATCCAACCAATTCCTCATCCACTGAAGAGTCCACCCATCAAATCCATGTCTCTCCAGTTTAGACAGAAGAATGGTGTGGGGGACCATGTCAAACACTTTACAGAAGTCCAGATTGATGACATCCATAATAGGTCACTGACCATTTCCTCTTAGATTTTCAGGGCTTCATTCTTTTCCTTATTCCTGTTGTCCAGCTCAGGAGGAAGAAGACATTATCCTCCATGCATTCCAGGAGTCTCCTGGATTGCCTTCAGCTCACCATGCTACTCTTTTACTAGATGTCAGTGTGGTTGAAGTCCCCCAGCAGGACGAGAGCCTGTGAACAAGAAGCCTCCTGTACTTGGAGTAAGAAGGCTGCATCAGTAGGGTCCCCTTGATTGGGCAGCCTGTAGTAGACTCCAACCACAAGGTTCCCTTTGTTTCATCGGTCTCTATTTCTTACCTACAAGCTTTCAACCTGCTTCTAGATATTCTTCAGAGATAGCTCTTCACACTATCCATTTCTTGACATAGAAGGCATCAACCTCTCTATCCCTCCTTTATCGCCTGTCCCTTCTTAACAGCCATAGATAGCTCCACTGCAGTCTTGGGACTCGTCCCACCAAGTTTCAGTAAAGGCCGATAGGTCATAGATTTCTAGCAGCATGGCAGCTTCCAGCTCCTCCTATTTATTACCCATGCTACATGCATTGGTGTAGAGGCGCTTCAGCTGGGCTGTTGGTCATGTCACCTTCTTAAAGGAACACCCCTTAATTTCTTTGAGGTATTTCCCTGGTGTTTCCATGTTGGCTCCTATTTCCTTAGGTGCACCCAGTTCATCTCTGCAAGACTTCAAGTATGCTGCAGAGTCCCCAGCATGTCTCAGAGCAACAGGCTGAAGGCCCTCACTAGCACCCCATCCCTCTAACTTTGGTGTGCTATAACAGAGCTTGTGACAGGCAAGTCTAATATAATTCCCCTTCCCCTTCAAATCCAGTTTAAAGCCCTGTCATTGAACCCCAAATGCTCCTGAGCAATGACCCTCTTCCCTGCTTTGAGAAAGGTGAGTCTTATCCGACACCAGCAAGCCTGGTGCCGTGTAGACCACCCCATTATTAAAAAAAACATAGATGAATGCAAGCTCTGACCAGCAATACTTCTGCTGGAGCATCCAAAGATAATCACAATTGCTAAAGGAAAACTTGTTTTGCCCATGGAATTTTACTAGAATTTTGCCAATGGAATTTTAGTAATTACTAGATTTCCTTGTATTAATATCTACAGGTTCTCTTTCTAAGTATTTACATCTACATTCTTACTACCCTGTGATGACAGTTATACATATAGTAGACATCCATAGATAGCTATAGATAGAAAACTCAGGCAAATGTAAGATTTAGTTCACAAAGTGCAACACCATCAGCAGTTGTTAGCATTGTAATGCTATTTTAAGCTTACAATGTTTCCCTTTTGGGTGTCTATCCTTCAGAAAATATCTTTCTAAAATAACTAAGTCAATGATGAGGCACACAGATAGTGAATTCAGAGAACAATGGCTTCCCAGTATATGAAGAACAATTAATCACCTCAGCATTCAAAAAGAATAAAACATGTAGTACAAATCATAAGCTTCTCTAATACCTCTGCCATTGATATCGAGGTCCTTCACAGGATTGATTAGAAAGAACATAAAAGATCATATTTTTGTACATATTTTGTGAAAATTCTGACTACGTCTCAATTATTTTTTAATTTTAGCTTGAATTATTGTTTGCTCAGAATCCCTCAGTAAACAAGAAGCTTAACAAATGTAGCATCCTACAGTATTTAATATATCAACAGTAACTTTTCAATAAAAGTGCTGAGATATGAATAGGGTAGATAGAGTGTAACATGGGTGGAAAATTGGCAAGACTATCAGGATCAAAGGTCTATGAACAGTGGCACAGTCCAGCTGGAGGCCAGTTACAGTGGCAGCCTGTCAGAGAGATGATCTGGGATCAATAGTATTTCACTAGTGCTTAATTATCTATTTCATTATCTTTATAACAACCTAGATGATGGGAAGAGCTGCACCCTAAGCAAAGCTGTGGATGATACCTAGTCTGGATAAGTGATCAGTACACTGGAGGGCAGGAACCCAGAGAGGCTGGAGAAGCAAGTGTCCAGGAACTGCATGAAAATCATCAAAGGCAAATGTAAAGCCTTACCCTTGAGACGGACAAAGTGTCACAGCAGAACAGGCTGGGGCCAGCTGGCTGGGAGCATCTCTGCAAAACAGTCTTGGAGGACACTGGCTTGGCAGTGCTGCCACGCAGCAATGTAGCCCTTCCTCCGCCCTCTGCCCAGGTCTGCCAGCTGCCTGCTGCCAGCAGGTCTGGGAAGGGATCTTGCTCAGCAACCTGGGACCTGTGAGACACTCCAGAGTGCTATGTCCGGCCTGGAGCTCCCTTGCCTTGATATAGACTGAAATACTGGTGCAAGTCCCACAGAGGTTACTGAAGCAATCGGGGCTGGAGCTTTGGACATCCAAGGAGAAGCTGCAGGACCTGAGTGTGTTCAGGCTTTGGAAGGTTGAGGGGAAACATGTTTGCTCTCTTTGGTTATCAAATAGTAGAGTTTAGAGAAGATGGAGCTGTATGGTGAAAAGGAGAGAATACACAAAAGAGAAGGTTGACCTCAGTAACAAGAGGAATTTTTTGCACTTTATATGTAGTTAGAGATTTGAACAGGTTACCTAGAAAGGCTGTGAAATCTCCACACTCAATTGCATTCAAAAATCATGGGGCAAAACCTCGAACAACCTGATCTAGTTGTGTTTGCTTTGAGCAGGAGACAAGGTGACACCAATTTCCAAAGTACATTTTGCATGATTCTCTATTACATAAAGATTATCTCTGAAGCAGTTATTTTATAGCTTGTTCACAACATGTTGCACTCTCTGGGATTGCATCTATATCTGACAATCACAGAGTAATTTTGTTCAAATAATAGGTCACCAATCCTTACGCACACATTTCTCTTAATTGTCTTTCAAAAGCTACTTGCACTGTATACGCATCCATCTGTGACTAATGTCACTGATCATACAGGGTTTAGAAATACGGCGAGAACTCCATTTGGAGATGCAGTTTGTCTAGTTTAGATCACATTTTCAATGTTATGGGGCTTATTCTGTGACCTACTTCCTCAGGCACTCCTGCCGGCTTGTTACAAGCTCAATGACACCTTAAATATTGAGGATGTTTTCTAATCATGTGAATGCATAATGAAATAACCAAGGTTACTGCCTTTGGACACAGAGTAAAATACATTTATATTTCAATATCTAGTTTCCTGGCAGACAAGAACTGGATACCTTGCTGCAAGTTTAAGATTTTGGGTCTCTCATCCTAACACTATCTTTCTAAATTATTAAAGAATTCTATCTGTTTATTTTCTTATGGCAAAAACTAAAAATGAATTTAAAAAACCAACTAAACTACAGAACTAAACTACTTCCAGTCTGAGTGAATTATGTCCATTTATCAAGGCATGTGCTGTGAAAAATCCTATCCAGACTAAGATGTCAAAATCACTGTACAACATAAAATTAATTCCCCAAGTTATAATTAACATCCCACTCATTAGTGATTCCTGCATTGACAGCTCACCTGAAATAGGACCACATAGACTCTTGGTTTCTGTGATTGCCTTTGGGCAGTCCCTTTGCTACATACTTTCAGAATACTGCCAGCCATTAATCAAACCGAATCTTGTCAAGGAGCTTTTGAAGTATCATAAAACAGATGAACTTGAAAACGCCAGCATTTGGCGGGGGTATAGGGCCTTAAAGGATTAAAGGGTATAAGACAGACAAGAAGAATGAAGAACAAATGAATACATATGTGAGGCTAGGAATGAAACCCCTCTCCCACAACAATGCAGTTTGTTTATGCATTTTATTAACTCTTCACTGTGTCTTTGGCTTCCGCAGCATTTGTTTTGGGGGAATTGTTGGACAGTATCAAACTCCGTATGCTACGATTAATCAAAAATGTGATACCATTGGAAGAAACACTGCCAAAGTAATTAATGATTTAACTCACTCTGTGGGTTTTCAATGTTAATGAACAACTGGAACTTTTACTTCTGTTGCAGGGGAAGCATACATTGACTGTTGTATTTTGCTGCTGGAAGCTGACAGTCAGCTATTTGCTCTCTCTCTTGCATGCTCTCTCTCTCTCTGGAAGTAGCTTAATGAAATGAAAGCAACAACGGGATCACTGTTGTCTCCATGTATCAAAATGTGATATAGAAAAGTTTGCTTCAGGGTATTTCATTACTTATTTGGTTGAATGAAAAATGCATGGTGTCAAACACAAGACCTAAATCACCTTGTGTTCAGGTGTCTTCTCTCCTCACTGATCAGCATCCTATGTGATAGGAAAAAAGCTATGAGTGATATCTGCTGAAAATTATTTGTGATAGAAGTCTGTTTTCCCTGGTGGATTTGCACAACAGTTTAGTAACATTTTTGAGCATTTCCCTTTCCTTGTGCAGAGCTTCCTTCAAAGCTTTGGCACAGCATTGTTCTTACTTTATAGCAAAGGACATACCTCTTGAAATTTGAAGCTGCTGACTTAGAAGGCCTGTGATGGTGATTATTTTGTATCACAAAGGGAGTCCATATTCATTATAATTTATACTAAAGGCTGCATCACTGCCAGTGAGTTTATATAAGAATTTAAAAATTCAAACTACTCATAGGAAAAGCATTTCATGGACATAATGTACCATATCTATAGAGGGAAAAATACAGTTTAGAGCCACTGGATATTTTTAATCCACATTTATAGAAAACCAATGGATTTTCTCTCCTAGGGGAGGTAAAAGGATTAGAGGACAGAGGATAAGGAACCTAACAAGGTTGCCTCCTTAGCACCAGAAAACAAACAGGATTTTTACTCCCAAAGCATCACAAAAGTTTAAAATTTTTCCTGTATTTCTACATTTTAATTGAATTGTATTTATAACCTCTACTCTCATCAACTGTAACAAATACTTTATGTCATGAAAAAAAAAGTTCCTACCACCTGCAGGTGTCATCAGTGGCTGGAGGTCTGCAAAAAAATCACCTTCCTGCGTTAATTTTTGCACTAGTTTTAAATACCATCCAAATATCTAAAGTCCCCTATAATAGTCTTTGTTTTGGAATATAAGATATGAAGTCAAGCTCTAGCACATCTAACATAAACAGAGAATTTAAAAAGAAATGATGCTATAACAAGCCAAGAGTTTATCCTATTGTGTGAGACATTTCTTAACTACCAATCTACTGCTTAGTGAATATGGGGTAGGAATAGGTTGCTCACCTTCTTGTAATGTGAACTGACTGAAACATCAGTTAGTGCAAATCAAACTATGACATATATTTTTAAAATTTTATAGTATTTTTGAATTGAAGCAATTTCTATGTCATTTCGGTCAGAAATTAATGTAAGCAGATATATCATAAAATTTACAATTAATTACTGCTTATTATCAAACTATTGCAATTACATAGTTTTTATACTGTATATATTAAAGGTAAACAAAACAGCACTCTGTTCAATACTGTCATTGCCATTTGTTTTTTCAGAAGTTTACCAATAGTAAGCTTCTGATAAACATTATATAGTGAAATTACAACTGAAGTTTATCTTAAATGGCGATTTTCAATTCTCCGGATTTCTAATTGAAAACACTTCATCTTGCCTGACAGCATAGTGTGAAATTCCAGATATCTTATGCTTTTATAACAATTGCTTACAATCTGCTCATCTGTAACATTCTCCATTTTGTTTTCTTCGTCTCCTCTTCTGCATCTTAGATGTCTATAAAATGCAAGAAACAAGAAAGTAACACATGAGAACATTTAAATAGACAGGAAAAAAAAAAGAAAAATAGATAGCTTTACCTGTTTCTAATAAAGGTATTGTAGCTCTAATGCAATAAACATGGCTACAATAGTCTGAATGTCAGCTGGGCAGATGAAGGGAGATCAAACATGTCTTGATTTGTCCAAACTCTCATTTTGTTTAATACTTTGACATTTTCTGACATAAGCTTCTTGACTTCCTGCTCCATCAGCACGAGACAACAAGCAACAGGTGGCGTTTACTTCATTAGTGGCTCCAACTGTATCTTATAAAATAAGAAGCTTAAAAGTCAATTTTGTCAGAATCATGAAGCCATGATTCTGTGCCTTGTAATTCTTCAATATCTCTCTACTACTAGTTTTTTATTATTATTGTTTTATTTCCTGATAGACCTATCACAGAGTGAGTGAGGCTGGCCAGCAGTTATGGAGGTTGTCTAGTGTCACCGTTTTAAAGAATCGAAGAGTAGCTTAAGTGACAATGTGCTCTCAGAGGAGTTTTATCTCCTCCAAGAGGTAAACAGAAGAAACTAAACTGTTCGAGCTGGAAATGAATGAAGGGCTTAACAAGTTACTTGCAGCTGTGGGCAAAGAAGCAGTCTAGACTAGGGGGAAAAAGAATAATTTAATTCAAAACAATGAAAACCGCAATCATTACTTAAATTAAGGCAGAACAAAGAGAAAGAGAGAGCAGTAAGATCTTAAATATATAAACACATAATACCTTCCCTCCACTCCACCACTCCACTTACTATGAGACCTCACACACGCAGTTGGCACCAGAGGTGAGGTGGGAGGGGCCAGGGTACGGGAGTGGTGGGGGATCACAATCTTTATAACCTCTGACATGAAGTTCTACGGCTGATCTGTGGGACAAACTTCATCTGTACACGTAGCCCTCTCACCCCACAGGAGACCATTCCATGTGGGAGGTGTGTCTATTGCTCAGCCTGACTTCTCCAGAGCTGCACTGGCCTGGTCCCAAAACTCAAAGTCATTGGGTTTCCAAGGGTATTTCCAGGTCTCTCCTCATTCCAGCGGTGCCTTTATTCTTGGCTCTGACCCATTCTCTCTTTCCTTGCTGGTGATTAATCATTCCTCAGTACAGGGATTAGGGGCCCCAGGGTCCTGCATCCTGGCCCCTCTTCTTTCCACCGCCGCCAGTAATCAACAAAAGTTAAAAGTCTGATTGCCACAAGGAAGACCTTTTACTGTCCCTGTGTATAACTCTTTTGTTGAATTTCACAAGGTTGCTGACAGCCCATTTCACCAGACTATCCAGATGTCTCTAAAAGACAGTGTGCACATTTGGCATATCACCCACTCCTTCCAGTTTGACAACCTCTGCAGCAGATTCTCAACTCTTTCTAGTATAATCAGTGACCTCATCTCAGCCATTGCTGTGCTGATTTCTACAAAAATATCCTATATTGCATCTTTCAGCTTCTACCTAAACATGAACTTGTGTTTTCGCTCATGGCTATAATAGTTTGAACCGTCTCATTACACAAGGATGTTAAATGGCTTCTTCTATTTTACACTGATAGAAAGACAGCTGTTATGCTACCATCTCTGATGGAATTGAATCCGAGTCATTCCAAATGAGAATCCACTATTTTGCAACAGCAATTTACAATCTACTTGTATGTTCTGCACAAGTCTGTGGAGAATGACACTAAAAATCCTTGCTTTAAATTTGCTTACACAGAATTTAATGGGCATCTTACCATTAATTTCACTGGAACAGCTAAGCCAATGGTAAGTACTTAGGAAAAATCCCACCATATGTGATTTTTAAATATTCATAACTCAGATAAATAGAAGGGAATTCTCTCTTGAAGACACCACTTGTGCCATTTCTTAGTGAAGGCTTAATTTGCCTCAAAATTCAATATTAAACCAGAAAGCTTTGCACAGTTCTAAGAACACTCAGAACATAACTATTTGTTTTGCATTTTCTTATGCTTAAGAACAGAAAACACCTTACATTAATTTTTCAAAAGAGAACAAGCAAGAAGTCTCAAACCAGAAGTTTTAGATAAACAGTGATACAGAATTTGAGCGCGAAACTGGGTTAGAAATCCATATCAGGGCAAAATGCAGTTTGTACCTCTGTACAACATATACATCTGTATGTGTTGGGAATACATTGAAGGTGCAATTTCAATTTCTTTCTCTATCTCACAATTTTCAGAGGAAATCTGACAATCTAACATATTTTAGAATAATATTACTAATGTTCATTTATACATGCAGACTTTTACAATTTCTTTTATAATACATTTTAAACAAATAAAAAGAAACAACTTTACAATGAGAAATTATAAGCAGTGTTTATCAATTTTTAATGTTGTTTTCCATTCCTTATTTTTACACTTGAAGCAAAGACTCCATATACAATTTTTAAAATATTTTGCTTAGAAGTATATTCCTCATAAGAAAATATTTACTTGTAATATATGAACACCTGAACAACACTTCAATAGCATAATATCTGGAATTATATTTTGGCAATATAGTCTGACTGACTCATTGTCAAGAAAACATAGTAGGATCACCAGTCCTTTCGTTATCCTACATCTGGGATGGGGCATGGTGTCTGCTTTATTTTCTATGAGAAATAGGCTGAGTACCCATTATCAACTTATTCATCAGATTATTCACAGGCATTTTTTTTTTCAAAAAAAGAAAAACATATTTACTGCACTGTGAGTATCACAGAACTTTAGGTTAAAGAATATGGAAGAAATCCCTCAGGAATACATATGTGTACTTTGCATTCACGGATTTTGATTAGTAGATTTTTTCACTCTTGTCTAGGAAAGAAGCAGCACAGAATATATTTCTCTAGGTTTATTGAAGCATGGAAGTCTTCCCATCTTTGACAGTCATTACAGCCTAATCAGTGTCTAAACACAGTCTTGGCAGTAACAAAACTCTTCCAGCCCCTACCAAAACCTTTTGAGGGAAGATCACCTTTTGCTAATTTCTTCCCATTGTTCTGAGAAACATACATTTATCTTAAAGCTGACTTAAAAGCACCTTTTACTATTAAAATATGGATTTTCTGCCAATGAGAAGACTTTCTTGTTCTATGTGCTGTGTGTTAGGATCAGCTTATTGCTTTGTGCCTGGAGTCATTATTTACTTATATTTTGCCTAAATCTCAGCCAAAATACATACCACACCCCACCACACCCCACCCTTTCTTTTTTTTTTCTTTTTTCCAATGAGAACAATCTGGCTTTGGAAAGTTTTGTCAGTTTTACTATATATTAGAGCAAAAGTAAAAGTTGCTGTCGCCGGTTGGCTGAGGCAAGCCAATCACGGGGACATGCCCTTTCCTACCTCTGAACCCCTTTTTCCCCTGACCGGGAGAGAAAGGGTTAAAAAGCAGAGATACGAAAAGGAAAAAGAAAGACTTTGTGAGACCTCTGAACGTTTGGAAAACTGAAACAAACTTTAATAAAACTAGAACAAAATATATAATATGCAGGGAAAAACCAATGCAAAATCTGAGGGTTTATACGGGATGGAAAAGCGAGGGTTAAACGTGAGTAAGAGAGAGAGGGGGACGGTGCCACGCAGAGTCCGAAATGGCACCGGCCACGTGTGCGCCCTCGTGGAGTAAACAAAGGATCCGTGGCTGTTACGAACGCCGGGCTCCAACGTGCAAACCCCGAGCTATACTGTTCCTACCAGTTCTGGTCGTGCGAATTAAAGGAAGCAAAGCAGCAAGAGGCGGCAGCGCTGGCGGCAGAGAGGGAGACACAGCCCCGAGGCACGGGTCCCAGCTGCCAGAGCAGTCTGTCCCAAGCGGCGCGGCGGGCGGCTTCCCCGGCACACAGCTTCGCTCCACTCAGAGACAGCCTCTGGGCGCGGATCTCCGAGGCGGTGGGCAGGGTCCGAGCTGAGGAGAGACAACCTGTAAGGTTCCCGGAGCCAAGCCGCAATGTCTGAAGAAGTCTCTTCCCGGAGCGAAGCTGAAGGTCCGTGGCGCCCCTCACAGCGGTAAGCCAGAAGCGTCCGGAGAGCGAACAGACCCGAAAACCCCAAAAAGCCCAAAAAGCCAAAAAAGCCGCAAAAGCACTGAAAGAGCCTGTGGTACCCGGCTCTTAAAGGCACAGTACGCTCGCGAGAAACTTTCTCAACCAATGAGATGTGTAATCGTAGCATGGAAGGGAATAGTCCAATTGGTCAGTTTAAAACAAAAGCTTTCAAGCAGTTTTTTTCCTCAAACTGCCACAGTTGCTTTCCACCGTTAGTAATTCTACAGCAGTATTTCTTTCTAGTTTTTTAGTTTTGAAGAGAAAATCAGTGCATCCAAGCCATGCTTATACGATATTGCAAAATTATTCAATATTTTCACTTTCCTCATTCCTTGCCTCTGCTTATCTCAGTGTTTTAGTTTTGTTGTCATTTGAAAGTGTACAATTGACTGATATAAGGCATGAAAGAATGTGACAAAGAAAGTCATCAAATGCCTTTATATCAGCATCTTTTCCAGACGATGTGTTTAAAAAAATGTTCCATGTCAGGAATAGTGAACTGAAGAGGATATATAAGCTATTTTTACAATATTACCTGAATTTTAAGAAGTTTTGTATTTTGTAGAAGCAATGTCTAGTTTTAAGTTGCCTTATTCCATTTCATTTTGAGGACTTACTGGATGTCCCATGCCTCCCCCTTCCTCCTTTTCACACTCCTAAAGTGAGATAGCTGAACAAATACATATTTGTTGTGCTTTGTCGATTAAGAATCAAAACTTGGATATACAGAAGGTGATAATTGAGATGTCTTGGTGTAAACTGGAAAATAACAAGTTCTTTCTTCAAAATTTAATAAACACCTCATCCTCTTTTAAATGCAGAGACATATTTTTCTTTTATATTTTGATGGTAGTTGTAGACTGAAGTTTTTGCAAAACAACAATCTCTTTTTTTTTTTTTTTTTTGAACTAGGTATGAAAAAAAAGAGGTTTTTTTTTTTTTTTTACAAAAAAGGCAGATTGCAGATATCTACCACTTTCTTGTGCAATCTTTTGGCAATGAGAATCTACAAAGTGAATATATTTTAGGTGGCAGAAGATTAAAGCATTGCCTGTGCCCAAAGCTGGTGTGACAGAAGATTGTCGTATGTATTGTAATGCACGGACAGCAAGTACCACACTACCAGAGATGCTCAAAGGAGCATATAAAAAGGAAAGATTAACTGTAGATTCAGACAAGGAGAGATGTAAAGAAAAAATGGCAGCTGGTTTTGGCTGTGGTGTAGACTGATGAGTACATGCCAAAAACTGTGCCCACCATGTTGACCAGCCAGTGTGAAGATTTTTCCTTTACCTTATAGACTTAAATACTTCACTGTCACCGTCCAAGCTCGCTAGGCCCTGGCAGATGAACCTCAGGTGTAAAGGGTGGGGGCAGTCTCGCGCACGCTGCGCCTCACCTAAAAAATCCACCGCGCAGGCTTGAAGGGTGGACTCACGTTTGCAAAGCCCTGTAGCGACAGGCAAGGGACGAAACGGCAGGTGGAAAGATGTCACTGGAAGCCGCAGACCCAAGCCTGCATGCAGGCGGTTCAGGACATTGGTCGCTTGAGACTGACCCAGGAGATGACAGTCTCGTTCAGCAGCATCCTGAATGACCAAGCAGCCTTTTTCAAGGAGAGCACTGCTTGCTCCACATGGAGAGGGGCCTAGAAAAGGTGGCCTAACCAAAGCTCATCTCCCCTTCCAATCCGGTTGGCTAGCCGCGGCCAACGGACATCTTCTTCTGCGGTCAACCAAAGACAAAGAGACAAAGGCATACACCTGCCTCCAAAGGTGTGTCCAGATTGACACTCGCATGTTGGAACATCAGAACCATGCTCGATACAGCAGACAGTGGGCGTCCTGAACGCCGTTCTGCTATAATTGCTCACGAACTGTCACGACTCAACATCGACATTGCTGCTCTCAGTGAAGTTCGCCTTCATGAGGAAGGCAGCCTTCAAGCACATGGTGCCGGCTACACACTGTATTGGTCAGGCAAACCCAAAACCGAAAGTCATCATTTCGGAGTTGGTTTCATGATTAAAAACTCCATCGCCTCTAAACTTGAAAATTTGCCAACAGGTCATTCCGATCGCATTATCTCCTTACGCCTCCCGCTACAAAACAAGCAACCTGTTGTTCTCTTCAGCATATATGCCCCAACTCTCCAAGCTGACCCTACAGAAAAAGACAAATTCTACACCGATCTGCGCCGCCTTACTCAAAAGGTTCCTGCGGATGATAAGATCATAATCCTTGGTGACTTCAACACCCGAGTAGGTAAGAACTCTGCAGCCTGGAAAGGAGTACTAGGCAAGCATGGAGTTGGAAACTGCAATGACAACGGTCGCCTCTGGCTAGAGTTTTGTGCTGAGCAGCAGCTTACCATCACCAACACTACCTTCCAGCAGAAAGACAGCCTGAAGACAACCTGGATGCATCCTCGATCTAAACACTGGCACCTCATTGACTCTATCTTAGTGCGCCAGAGGAATGTTCGCGATGTCTGTCACACCCAAGTGATGCCTAGTGCAGAATGTCAAACAGACCACCGCCTTGTGCGCTGCAAACTTAACCTCCATTTTAAGCCCAAACCTAAGAGGGGCGGCATTCTGAGGAGGAGGCTCAAAGTTAACAATCTTCAAACAGCTGCAGTGAGAGACAGCTTCCAGGCAAACCTTCAGACTAGGCTTGAAGACTGTCCCATAGACTCTTCTCCTGAAGCGCTTTGGCAACATATTAAAAATAGCATCCTGCAGTCCTCCGAAGAATTCTTAGGGTTCTCCACAAAGAAAAACAAAGACTGGTTTGATGAAAACAGTCCAGAGATCCAGGAATTGCTGGCAAACAAGAGATCTGCTCACCAAGCACACCTCGCTCAGCCATCTTGCCATGTAAGAAAAGCAGCCTTTCGTCTTGCATGCAGTAAACTCCAACAGAAACTTCGAGACATCCAGAACAAGTGGTGGCTCAACCTAGCAGAAAAGACTCAACTATGCGCAGATTTGGGTGACCACAGAGGATTCTATGAGGCTCTGAAAGCAGTGTACGGACCCACACACCAAGTTCAAAGCCCCCTACTCAGCGCAGATGGCCAAACGCTTCTCACAGATAAAACCTCCATCCTGAATCGATGGTCTGAACACTTTCAAACTCTCTTCAGTGCCCACCGTGTAGTCCAAGACTCAGGAATCCAGCTCATCCCAAAACAAACGGTGAAAAATGAATTGGATATAGCCCCTACTATGGGAGAGACCCTTAAGGCCATACAGCAGATGAAAACCGGCAAGGCAGCTGGGGTCGATGGAATCCCACCTGAAATCTGGAAACATGGAGGCCAAACGCTCCATGCTAAATTTCACGAGCTAGTTGTGCGCTGTTGGGAACAAGGCGAACTACCACCAGATCTCCGTGGTGCAATCATCATCACCCTGTACAAGAGAAAAGGAGTAAAGTCAGACTGCTCAAACTACCGAGGCATAACTCTGCTCTCCATTGCTGGAAAAATCCTCGCAAGAATACTATTGAACAGATTGGTACCCGCTATCGCAGAAGAACTTCTACCTGAAAGTCCGTGTGGTTTCAGAGCCAACAGAAGTACCACAGACATGGTATTCGTTCTCAGACAACTGCAAGAGAAGTGTAGGGAACAAAACAAGGGTCTCTATGTAACTTTTGTTGATCTCACCAAAGCCTTTGACACTGTGAGCAGAAAAGGTCTGTGGCAGATCTTGGAACGATTAGGATGTCCGCCCAAGTTCCTCAAAATGATAATCCTGTTACATGAGGGGCAGCGCGGCCAAGTCAGATATGGCGATGCACTCTCTGAGCCCTTCCCAATAGCCAATGGTGTGAAACAAGGTTGCGTTCTCGCACCCACTTTATTCACAGTTTTCTTCAGCATGATGCTCCAAAGGGCCACGGCAGACCTCGACGAACAAGACGGCATTTATATCCGATATCGTACCGATGGGAGCCTTTTCAACCTAAGGCGACTGAAGGCCCACACCAAGACCCTGAATCACCTTGTCCGCGAGCAGCTTTTTGCTGGCGATGCCGCCCTTGTTGCCCACACAGAAGCAGCTCTGCAGTGCTTAACATCCTGCTTTGCAGAGGCGGCTGAGCTTTTTGGGCTGGAAGTCAGCTTGAAGAAGACAGTAGTTCTCTACCAACCAGCACCACAAGATGATTACCATCATCCCCACATCACCATTGGCGAGTCAGAGCTTCAGCCAGTCCAGCAGTTCAGCTCTCTGGGTAGCATCATCTCCTCAGATGCCACGATCGACAAAGAGATAGACAACAGAATAGCAAAGGCAAACAGAGCTTTCGGAAAACTCCATAAAAGAGTCTGGTGCAATAAACACCTGAAGAAAAGTACAAAGAGCAGTGTCTACAGAGCCGTGGTACTGCCTACTCTTCTGCACGGGTCTGAATCATGGGTCATCTACCGCCACCATCTGCGACTCCTCGAACGCTTCCATCAGCGCTGCCTCCGCACAATCCTAAACATCCACTGGACTGACTACGTGACTAACGTTGCTGTCCTTGAACAGGCAGACGTCACCAGTATTGAGGCCATGTTGCTGAAAACGCAGCTGCGTTGGGCAGGGCACGTCTCCAGGATGGCGGATCACCGCCTCCCTAAGATCGTGTTCTATGGTCAACTTGCCACCGGCTGCCGCAAGAGAAGAGCTCCAAAGAGGAGATATAAGGACTCCCTGAAACAACACCTCAGCCTAGGCCATATTGACCACCATCAGTGGTCCACCCTGGCCTCCAATCGGGAGATTTGGAGACACACCATACATAATGCTGCTGTCTCCTTTGAGAGCACGCGTAGAATCAGTCTCGAGGAGAAAAGACAGCGCAGAAAGAACCGTGCCTCGACTATACCACCCAAGGAGACCCTCCGGTGTGCTCTTTGCAACCGGTCTTGCCTATCCCGCATTGGCCTTTTCAGCCATTAACGCGCTTGCAATAAGCGTGGGCAAAGCCCTTCCCAAATCTTCGTCCGCGAAGCCAAGCCATGATGATGATGATAGACTTAAATGCATTCAAAATTTTTTAAGTGATTGGCTACCAGATGGCAGGTCACACAAAACAGTTATGCAGAACTATATAATAATCTCTTGATACATGGGTGAATTTTTCTTTAAATATGCTGCAAAATCTTGCCTTATGAATGTTATATGATGTTATGAACACTGTTTCTATGTTATCAATTTGCCAGTGTTGTTTTGTATGCATGGCCTTTTACACTGTCCATTTCATTTTAAACATGTGTTACTTCATATTTAGGATTAGGTTTCAGCAGCTGGCTGAGTCAATCTAATACTTCTGCAGAGAGAGGTTGTGTTACTTCAGCACTATGGCCTTATAATTTTACTCTTTTGTCAACCCTGGTTCTGCATCTCTTGCTCATTCAACAGCTCATTAACTCCTCAGAATACTACCCCAGAAAAAAAATCACAAACCCTCTTTTTCTTTAACAAGCTGAAACAGACTCAATAGTATATATACAAATACTATAATAAGAACAAGCAAAGGACCACTGTGAGTATGCAGGATTACAAAATGGGAAAATTAATACCATTTTCATCTTAAAGAAACATTTTGATCTTACTTGCTCCTTTTTTCAGTTGAAAGTATATTATCAGGTATTCAAGTGTAGGGGTTAAAAGACAATGGTTCTTAAAAATTCATGTACTATATAATTGCCTAGTTCTTGATGAGTAGAACTTTTTAAATAGATACAGGACACCTTGTCTAAGAAGTCACAAATCAACTACAGTGTAGAAAAATGTTAAAGTACTTTTTTTTTATAAACTGTTAGTATTCTTTAATTGTAAGGATTATTTTAAAAGCTTTAACTGAATCCACAAAGATTCTAGTAAAATAAGCAAGAAAATGTCTTTAGAGTTATATGAAACGTAACTGAAAACCTGACTAATCTCAACCATGTTAGCAGAAAGGAGAACACCTTAGACATCTTAGGAAAAGTGTCTTTTAGAGTAGAAAACTATTGTAAGACTGAAGAGAACTGGGTTGTATATAATTTATCCCTATGACTGAAGAGAAGTGGGCTGTATATAATTTATCTCTATGACTGATGATTTTCTTTTTTGGAAAAAATATCCCCTGTTTCTTACTACTTTCCACTAAAATGTGTTAGATGGTTAAAAATAATAGTTCTGAAAGTATAATGTCTAATTTCCAAATAATAAAAAGAGATGAATTACCTGATCTACAAGTGCATATTTTGCTAGCCAATCAGGGAAATAAAAATTCTTACTCAAAATTTATCAAAGTTTTGCAACACAGCTGGAATGTCACCTTTTTATCTCCAGAAAAGATTCAGTAAGAAGTAAAAAATGTTTGGTACTGATTATAAGAATTGAATAATACATATTAAGCATTCCACAGAAGGAAGGTAATTCTGCCATTCTTTACCTCATCATGTCTTTCATTTTTCAGTAAGGAAGTTCAGCGATTATAAGGCAGCTACATTTTTTTATTAGGTTAAAAAAAAGAAAGATATTTTAAATTATTAGTGATATCCATTAATTTCTTACTAATTGATAACACATAAGTTTACAACAAATATTGGTTAAACAAAATCTTTTCAGAGAAAAAGAGAATAATCTGTCCAATTCTGGCCTTCCTGTTCTAGCACACCCACTGCATTTTATAAGTTCTAAATTTTGCAAGAAATTGATATTGGAAAAGGATGTGCTTTTTCATAAAGTGAACACAAACAAAAGAGCTAAGAGTTTAACAATATTGAAGTTATTAGCAGCAAATTTTGGAGTCAGTATAAAAAACATTAATACAACAGGTAGACCTTGAAAACTGGATCCCCAAAATCATAACAATTATAGGATATAAAAATAATTTGGCAGATCAAAACTGTGACGTTTTCTTATTGAAACTTAAAAGTTTTGCAGAAATGTTTATGTTTCAACAAGTCTTTAAGTAGCAAAATTCTTCAGATCCGTGTTGATTTTAGCTTCAAGATTACAGACTATTGCAGAATAGCCAGTAGCCTGATGAATATCGATGAAATATTTTAAATTATAATTCTGAGGAATTCAGAGGATAAGCTTTATCCTCTACTCTATTTGATATACTGGAGGTACAGGTATATTTATAGTTCTTCTTTAAAATCTTGTAAAGTACTTAAGGATTTTTTTGCTTTGTATTGTTTTGAAATGGAATAAAAAGTATTTTGAAACATTACACTGTTTCATTAAAGGAAATGATGTTCCATTCTGCTACAGGGGGGAAAAAAGAGACAATTCCCCTCCTAAAAACCAAAACCCCACCAAAACCACCCTGATCCAAGATAAAAAGCAGCTGCTTACTCTATGCGGGAAAATTCCTTCTACTAAGGTGTAGAAATATGTGAAAGACAGAACCGTTTGAATAATACACAGAAATCATGCAAAAGTGTTCAGTGATTAAAGAGGTAGAGCATACAGAAAGCCAGACATGAAAAAACCAAAGAGTGACAAGATGCTAGAAGAACGGTAGTCAACTGTATTAAAGATGGTCCTCGCTCTGGCCTGTGAGTATGAAGAAGCTACCTGGCACTAGTTACTTTGGTGTAATGCAGTGGATCAAAGTAAGAATGGAACATTCAGAATGGAACTGTGATGAAACTAACTAATTGTTAGTACATTGATACACTTTGTGTATTATATGTACAACGCATTCTGCATGCACAGTTTCTGGAGTCTGTATTGTTAAACAATTCACCTCTGTAGGTTCTCTTTGTTCTCTTGGTGATCTAAATAGAAGCCAAATCTCTTATAACTTCTATGATGTGAAATTTTGGTTTTTGCATACTTGAATTTTATGAACTGGCTGTAGATGAAATATATTGGTGTATGTGCCAGAAACAAGATTCCATAAAGTAAGAGGATCTCTATTGAGATTTGTGTAATGTTCATTTCTTTTCATTTTGCATCCAGTCATGTGCTTATTCTAATGGAGAAAAAGGAAAAAGCTCCCCAACAGTGAAATGACTTTGAATCATCTGATTGTATATCTCAGTTAATATTTGGCATGTAGCCAGCAGAAATGACTTCAACACCTATGCCATATGGACACAGAAATGCTGCTGTTGACCATAGGTTGGGAAAAAGGCCCAGGAAGGCTTCCCAGACATTGGACAGACAACATGAGGAGGTATGCAAGAATAGACTCTATCAACCACAACCATGTTACCCAGGATTCTCAGCATTTGAGCTAAATGTTGAAACAGCTGATAAACAGGAGTGTACTGCCCAGTAGGGAAGAAAAGCATGTCTAGCCAAATGGTGTCAGAGTACATAATTCATAGACTTCAATTGTGAAATATCAGTGACATTTATAAATAACTACTTGAAAACTAATATCAACCACCGTGCTAAATAACCAACAACCTCCCTACAAATCATGCAAACTCTAAAACATTGGCAAGACTACCCCAGCGGGAGGGAATGGGCAAGAAGGAGTTTGAAGGAAGGAAGGAAGGTAAACAACTCTGATGCAAAGACTGCAAGTCCATATGCAATTTTTGAAAAATGCAAGCAATCTGTTCTATGTAAATACAAGTGGAAAGGCAAAATCCATTTGTTTCCTTTACATACAGTGTATTCTTAGTCAGGAGATATCCAGCAAGTATTCAGTGCAGGATGCTGTAGAATTTTATTATATAAAAAGGATAATTCATAAAATAAGTATTGTCACATGGTAGTCGTTTGGAAAGGAAAAGCATATCTTAAAGAAATCAGAGTAAAGCTACGGACACTCAATCGGTATTAAATAATTTTCATATTTGTATCCTAGAGGTTTTAGAAATTACAAATTAAATAATAATTTACTTTTATTTTGCAGTTCAGCAACAGAAGCACTGGTCTTACTACCTGAGTAAAGGCACCAATTTCACTGACCTTAAAAGAAATGATTAGCACAGCAGTAATATAACAAGATTTTTTGTGGCAGGCTTGCTAAAACCCAAGAGCCTAATAGTGCATTTCAGGTGCATTCCTTCACCAAGCTTTCCCATAGACAAAAAGACTATGCTTCACAGGTTATTCTCTAACTGGACCCTTTCCTCACTCTCCTTTGAAGATCGCTTGGAAAAAAAATAGATCTTAACATATTCATGAAGAGAAAAGGGAGGCTTTATTGGCACTTGAATGAGTCATGCAAAAGAGGAAATGATCATGTGTCTGCTGACAAACACTGTAAACTAGTTTTAATAAACAAGCATGGTCAATGGTAAAAAAAAAAAAAATGGCAAACCAACAGGAACATAATCTCTCACTCTTCTATATCTAAATGCAGCTTCTTTATTCTTTATGCAGTTGCAAATCGTTTGCATTTTTTTACTCCTGAGTATATCACAGCCTCACAGATGTGGTGGTAAAAAGACCTTTTGAATGTTATTAAGAGATCTTCAGTTGCTACAAATAAGCTTTAGGAGAAATGGTAAACTTTACAAGGACAAATGTTAACATTCTCATGTGTATCTTTAGACACTCTTACTAACTCCCATTAAGTGTACCTTTACCTTAAACACTACTCATGAAAAAAATAGCATTTTGCTTCCTTTCATCCCTTCCTTTCAGCCTTTTTACTCAGTTTCCTTACCACCTGGTAAAAAAAAATCTAGCAGGTCCTGAGATAGCAAAATTAACATTGCCAGTAATGCAAACGGATGATTGGGCTGAGGAGTTCCATGATTGTTCCTAGATGTGATTATTCCAGAGCAATGTGAAGATTTGGTAACAAGTCCCTGGAGCTTACATAGACCAAAGCCTATCTCCTGCAAATCGTGTAAGCCCTGAGACACAGATTCAGAAAAAGCATCTGAATGACCAACTCCTGCTGGAAGTTTATGGAAAGTTACACCCATAAATCAGTCAAGTATTTATAAACTTCAGGATTCGTTGAGTTTAGTGAATGTTAAATGCCACAGCTCAATCTTTCAGTAAGATTAATAAGGAAATGTCTTTTCATTTGGTACGGAAATAATAATTTTATCCTCTACCAATATGTGGATGATTATGGAGGGAGAGGAAATGTATTTGCTTTGATTAGGATCACACAAAGGGAAAGCGTCTAAAAACCCACTCACCTGATGTTATTAAGTAATAGAAGGAAACTCATAAATCACTATTCATTTTGAAACACATAAAGTATTCATGTCTAATTGGGACCTTATTATTCCATTAGTCATCTTGTTTTATTGGGAGCAGTCCAAAATACTAAGACATAATATATAGTTTATCACAGAACACTCTGCTATGTGCTGGCGCTTCTTTTGGTTTCAACAATTTCCTTCCTGCTTTTCATCTTTGCATATTAGAGCCTTTTATTCAAAAATAAATCACTACAAAAACACCTCTGTTGTGGAAAATAATGTGTTCCGCATGCGAAGTCAATAGAAGTGCCTTTTGCTTTGGACTTGTAGGACTGTTTGATATTTGTAGGAAACTATTTTCATCCATTAATTTAGTCATAACCGTTTGGAATTCAGGACTGAGAAGTTATTCATGTGCATCCATTTTTCTAAAATGTTATAGTTAATTTTATACTCATTATTATTAATTACACTTAAAATAAATAATTGCACATTTCTCTTTATGAAAAGTTATGCTGTCCTCTTCATTTGACTATGGCTGTTTAAACTTACAATGAGACCTAAGAGGTTGTTTCAGTAACCCTTGGCTTCTGCCATGGTTTCTGAAACTCTTAATTTCTGCTAAAAATTGTTAACTGTCTGAATGCAGCTTCTTCTCCATATTACAATTAAATAGCTCACTTCTGAGTGACAGTTCTCAGACCCTTTTAAAAAAGCTGGCCTATATGTGCTGAAGCTCAGAGCTACTTTTGAAGTCTGTTCTTCATGATCACTGACAGGTTTTTCTTCTTAAAATAAATCTTTTATTTTAGTCACTGGTTACAAAGTATTATCTCTAGATTTTCTTGAGCAGCACAAATGACAAAAAAGGGAGAAGACGCAACAGAAGTGCTCAATAACATTCAGCTAAAAAGGACAATGAGCACTATTTCATCATTTTCAATGGAAACCGACAATAATCCCCATTAAATCCTCTCAATAGGAATGCAGAAAGTAGTTTCACAATTGATATAAAATCGGCAGAGCTACACTGAAGTCAGTAGAGCTAAGCTGAATTACATCACCTAGGCATTTGGTTTCCTAGTTGTGGGGAATGTAAAGTATTTTAATCTTAAAATAATAATGAATAGTTCTTTTTTCACAAGGGACAATAGCTTTTCTATAAAAATGTTTCACCATTTTATCTAATATATATCAGCTGTGTCAATCATGTGAAATGTTCTAACTTGTGAAAAAAAATTAAATAAGATGCTGAGATGAAAGTAGAATAGCCAGAGTAGAGCAAAAGGTAGTTGTCCATTAAAACCTTGATGGATGGGTTTCTATACCTGACACAATTTTGGTCCATGTGATAGATACTGCAAAAGGAAAGAAAGAAATTAAGGGCCTGTAGGCAAGTAGAGGGCAAAAGTCTTAACATCAGTTAATAAAACCACTATGAAAAACAAAATTCCCAGGTGAGGTACTATCTTATTAGTGATGGTCAATTTGCTGCTGTATCTAGCAATCACATGTTGCATTAAGTCATCAAATCCATTCATTCTAACTTAAAGCAAAGTTATCAAAGTTGCTCTTAAATGAATTATAAAGATGAAATCATTATATACGCTTCAAATCCACCTTCAGGAAACCTCATGTGGAAAAAGGACCCATGCCATACTGAAATGTGGTACCAAATATATCTGTAGTCACATTTGTTTGTTAAAATAATTGCCTGATCTTCCCTGATAACATGAATGATGCACTGTATCTGAATTTCTACAAAAAATTAACATGCTTCCTGGAGCACTCTGCAGTTGTGGCTATCTTTTAGTAGTTAGAAAACTAGTACAAACCCAGGAACTTAGATACAGATGTTCACTAGGAAGAACGTTCCTTAAGCCTTATCATTCTATGCACGCTATAATAAAATATTTATGATGATTGTCACATCATTTGGTAGAACTCCAATAAGCCATGGTCTTTTCAGGGGCATACCTACTGTGGCACAGACTTTTACATGGCCACAGAAACTTCAGGGTCTCCCAGCATGAGCTTATTCAGTCACAGACATTTTGAGGTGTACTGGCTCCACCATGGACTTGTCCTTGGGCCACAATCCCTTCGGGGCTGTACCTTCTGTGGTATGCACATACACATCGCAACAAATGCTTTGGAGTGTACCTCTGTCATGTGGACATATCCACAGGTCACAGTCTGTTTGATGCAAGTTCAGACTGGAGTTCCAGCCTGTCCCGTACAGCAGCACGTGAAAAGCAGCAATACTCTGGTCATCTGCCAGCCCAGGCGCATGGCTGTTGCTGTTGTTAAAAATGTTCACAGGCACAGTAGAGTAAGATGGTAAGGAGCACAGCAAACAGCAAAAGCAAAAATCAGCCACTAACAAGCACTGCCTTTCAATATACAGTCAGGCAAGCAAGCCCCATAGTAAGCACGGGAACCTGCCAATTAGTAGCTAAACAGCTATGAATTTGGTGTAGCAAACTCTAGTCACATCTGTCTTAAACCCTTTGATCTTCATGTTGGGGTTCAAAAACAGGCCACTGTTGTTTAAACCTAGCTGACATGGAATCCCCACACAGAAACTTGCTTATTACTCCCTAGCAGGATGGGATAGAGAACTGAAAGAGTAAAAGTGAGAAAACTCATGGGTTGAGGTAAAATAGGTTAATAGGCAAAGCAAAGTAAGGAATTAATTCACTACTTCTCATCGGCAGACAGGTGTTCAGCCTTCTCCACAAAAGCAGAGCTTCATCACAGTTACTTGGGAAGACAAACACCATAGCTCCTTGTGCCTCCCCTTCCTCTTTCTTCCCCTAACTTTTATTGCTGAACATGACGTCATACGGTATGGGATGTCCCGTTGGTTAGTCGGAGTCAGCTGGCAGGGAAGCACGAGAATCAGAAACAGCCTTGATGTTGTGTAAGGACTGTTTAGCAGTAACTAAAACATTATTACGTTATCGAAACTATTTTTATCGAAAATTCAGAACACAGCACCATACAAGCTACTTTGGAAGAAATTAACTGTAGCACAGCCAAAACCAGTACAACTAGAAAGAAAGAATAGTAGTGACAGATACAGTACCACAGCTTGATGATATATACTCCACCTGGACTAATTAAACTGAATTTTTATTCAATTGTCTTTCCCTGCTTTCTTCCCCCTCACCCATAACCTTCTTCTTGATGTTGTGTTTTATTTTCTTTTTACAGCTACTCTTGGTCTGTCCCCTTTCCATTCATACTCCATAATCTTACCTTCTTGTTCCTTAACATTTCTTTTCTGTCCAAAATGCTACTGAGAAAACTTTAGGGGCAGACCCACCAAAGCACTGTGTATAATATATGCTAGGAAAAGAAGACCTCTCCTCCCCATTCCTCTCCAAAAATATTTGCTTTCAAATTGAAATATCCTGCAGATCTTCTCATGCCTTCAGGGAGAATATGTACTTGTTTTAGGCTTGGATATGAATAACAGGAAGAAGTTTTAACTGTTTCTTAAATTAGAAGCAAATAGATCCTCTACCACATATTCCTGTGTCTCAGCTTAAAGGTAATTCTTGTACTACTAATAAAAGAAAATCATGGAAATTCCTGGAAAATTTTCTTGCAAAAGAGCAGGATGGCAGCGATAGCTCTGTAAACGTACTTACATAATAATATCTCTACTGTTCCATGTTTGCTTAATTTAAGGTTTATTTGCTATATATATTTTTATTACTTTTGCATTGCACCAAAGAATATGAAGTCCAAGAGCCAGAAACCTTATTTGTATAATTCAAATAAATTGGCTGATTGGGATTTCTAACCATCAGTTCTATGTAAAAAGAATGAATGAGTCCTTCATCTCCTTTGACCTACTATCTCACTGATCACTGATATGTATGTCCTTCACTTTAAGTTCACTTCCTTCTTTTCACCTGTTTAATCACATATAAGTTACTGTCATCTTTAGTACTAGATTCCCCATCTTCTATTTGAAAGAAACTATTTTCTTCTTTGAGTTTATTCTACTGTTTAAACTTCTTATTTCACTCACTTGGGACTGATAAATATACTTAAGAATTTCATTAAAGTTATCAAAAAACTCACTCCCAAACAAGCTGTTGCTCTTTCCTTCCTCTTTTTTTTTAAATATTTTTCCCAGCAGATCAAGATGCTGCTTAGTTTGTAACTTTTGTACACATGCAAAAATATTTTCTGTGAAACTCTGAGAATTAAAATAATTAAGGAAAATCTCCAGCCAGAGGAGAAACTATTATTACTGTTAGCGCTGTGTTTATTATTACTAATATTATTATTAGCATCATCATAATTATTTTCATCAATGTCGGTTTTCGTAGAAGTTGATCATAATAGTGAAGGAGAGAGTGAAGCAAGACTCTGGAATATTTATACCTCGGATCACTATTTTCTGAAAAATTTTTTAAAGCACAAGATATGTTTATTGAACTGTGTCACAGTTTGGGTCAACAGACAGTAGCATGAAAATATTTTGGTTTGTTATTACATATAACTGCATCTGGCTGAGATGGAGTTAATTTTCCCCACAGCAGCCCTTATAGTGATGGGCTTTCTATTGGTAGCTAGAAAAATTGTTGATATTTTGTTTTAGCTGCTGCTGAGTTGTGCTCACTTAGTATCAAGGCTGTGTCTCTGACATTTCCCCCTTCATCAGTAGGCTGCAGATGGGCAAAATCTTGGGAGGGGACATAGCCAGGACAGCTGACTCAAACTGACCAAAGAGATATTCCATACCATATGATGTCTGCTCAGCAGGAAAAGCTGAGAGAAAGGATGGGGGTGGGGGTGGGGAGGTGTGGGAGGGGGGTGTTTATTACTGTGATGTTTCCTGGGAAGTGGCTGTACATCACCTGCAGACAGAAAGTACAGGATAAATATTTTGTTTTCATTTGCTTCTGCTCCTGGCCTTTGCTTTTGTTTATTAAACTTCCTTTATCTTGTCGCACAATCTTTTTTCCATTCTATTTTCTTCCCCACCCTGTCCTGCTGAGGAGGGGAATGGTAGAGTGGCTTGGTGGGCACCTGGCATCCAGCGAAGGTCAATCCACCACAGAATCTCAGAAAATGCAGCTGTTAATTTAGTAGCAAGAAATTTAGTGCTGTCAGCACTGCAAAAACAATACAGTATAAGTTTTAATTCCAGTATCTTTATTGTGGGTGATGAGGTAGGAGACAAGAAGTGCTCAGTTTTATTTTCAGAGAAAGGACAAGCGTATATTTCTGACAGAAAATTCTGGATTTAGCTTACAAATGAGTGAATTTGATATGGAAGTCAGTGATAGAAATAAACACAGAAAAGCAAGATATCATTTTACAGCAGCTATTCTTCTCCTATCCCTCCATCTTATCATACTTGAAGACTAGTAGGAAGAAGTTTGAACCAGTGCCAGTTCATCCTTTTCTGTGGCCATCTGATCAAATCAGAGAGGGTTGGACTAAAACATTAATAACGTGACAGTATAGAAAATGAATAATAAATACAGCTGGTGTTATGTCCAAAGGATAAAATGAAAAAAAAATTGGATGTGAGAGAGAAAGAGAATGAGGACAGGTGCGGCTAGAAAGAGATAGAAGGATACAGGTCTTAATGTGGTTTTATATTTAATAGTCACTGATGATTTAGAGAGACTTAGGAGAGAAAGAGCAGGTTTCAAACTTCGCTACTTAAACTCGAAATTAAAGCACTTCACCTGAGCAGCTAATCTTGGTGAGGCAGTTAGGTACCTAGCTAGTGGGCTGCAGAGTGACAGTAAGACATGTCAGCAAGCATGATTTCTATAGGAGATTGAGCTGTGACAACAGGCAGATAAATTAGACTGTGCAGTTTGTGTTGTTACCGCTGCACTGCTTTCGTTATTCAGGCTAGTGTGAATGACTAGCTCAGCTATGTGTGTAATTCACTGGAGCCTGAAGTGGGGAGGCCTTGGGAGTGTACATGCAGGGAACAATGACACTGGGTCAGTTCAAAACATAAGACCAACTGAGAAAAGGAAATCTTTTACTACACTTGCACAACCCATGGCAATTGTTCAGTGCAATTAAAACAGCATGCACGTGAGAATAAAATAAACTTTTTCATAATATTGATAACTTTCTTATGATCCCTTACACTGATATGAATCTTCCACAATTTTATTATTAAAAATACAAGTAGTTTGCATAGCTCCTTAATATAGAATCTTTTAGTAACATGAAGTAACTAAGATCACTGAAGAAGATAGTCTTTCTTTTCTCACTGTTGAAAGTCTCAGATTCCATGGTCCTATAGCTACCTAAATGAAGACAGGTGCTCTGAAAATACCTTTCTAGGTCACATACTCTTGATGAGACCCTTGGTGTACAGGTTTTTCAAGTTTAAAATTCTGGAAACACAGAGGAAAGATCATGATGCAATTAAACTTGTTAGAGCCCTGGGAAAGAGATACAGACCAAAATATATGAAAATTGTAGTCCCTGGCAAGATGGAAGTATCTTAACCAAGATTTCTGCAAGAAAGACTTGCAAAGTTCCATCTTGCTTATACTCCTGTTTTAAAAGACAGAATTTTACAAAATTACAGTGTGAGAAACATACTCTGACCTGCAGAGGTGATTCATTTCAGCAATGGACAATTACTTTAGTACTAAATCATTACCTTTTCACTCTGCATTCTAGGTGTCATGAAAATAAGCTGCTGTGACAAGAGATGTTAAGGTAATTTACACGTGCACATTAAACCTAACATATCTGGGACACTCCTGCTGTACTGCTTTCAGACCTGCCAGTGTTTGAATATCTGAAGTCTCATCTTTTGACTCATCAGGTTTTGCCTCATGTAGGAATCTGGAATGCCCAGGTTTCTGAAACCACTGGATATCAGAGAAACACTAAGTCAAGTCTTCATAGATTATCATTTTTGTTCTGAATGTTACCGAAGTTCTAAGGAACCTGTGTATATATAAACCACAATGAACTGTGGAATCCTTAAAGAAAAGAACCAGTATGCAGCACATAGAATAAGACTGTTCTCAGAAACCTGATCATTAGCAAATCCACTTAGGATTATGGAATTTGGTAAACAAAGATTTTTCCAGACATTTCTGAGCTAAAACTTATGTCCCCATATCACCTCATCTTTTACCTATTTGTTGTCATTGAAATCTAATTTGAAAGATTCAGACTCAAAGACTGTGGTTCAACAGTAGTTTAGGACCTCTTTCTGATTCTTTATCTTTTTTTTTTTTTTTTTTTTTGCTATAAGGTACATATAAGATGATAGTTTAAAAAACTCCTAAAGCTTGTCAGGAAGAACTGCAGTAGGCGTTACTTAAATACAGACACTGAGCTAGATCACTGAATGACAGGTAATTATAAAGTGTTAAATGTTTCTTCATGCTAAGCACCATCCTTGTCCCACAGAGTTAATGAAGCAAAGACCAGCTTTAAATCATGCCTGTATTTATCTGTTGTTAGAAAATATTATTATGATTTCTAAAAAATGAAAATCTATTAATGGAAAATTCATGCAGCAGAAGTATATGAGATTAAATATGCTGGCATGGTTTTATTTCAGAGATGGTATTCATAGTGCATTCTCATTTTTCAATAAATATCAAATAGGTTATGAACAATTTGGGAAAATTAACCATCATCCCCCAATCAGAGGAGCTGACAACTTTAATTTAATTTAGGTAGTTGAGACCTAATAATAAAGTAGTGGTGTCATTCTATTGAATTCTGATATAACACGTGACATGAAGCACTGGCATCACCTGCGAAATCTCTGGCGGGTCCTTTGGAAAGACAATGAGTATTCAACACTTGCTGTTTAAAAATATTTTTTTCCCTAGTTTGAAGCCAGTTTCGAAAAGGAAAGACTACAATCTCTTCTTGGTTTCTGATAGTTTTTATGAATATATTAATGTTTTAATTACAGTTGAATAAGTTAATTGCATATTTTTTTGAAGTCATTACTTGTATCTGTGTTTCAAGATTTATATTTTCACTTGAATGAGTTGTAACCAAGAAATCTGTTAAGAGCAATGGAGAAATGCTATCGGCAAAACACATCTTCTGTGTATCGCTCAATGCAATGAAATCAGAGAAGCTAGAAAGCATAGCTTAGCTCTTTAATAAGTTTATTGCCTATTTTTTACAAGAAGAGTAAACACTTAAGCACACTTAGAAAAGCCATCTAAGCAACATTTTCACTTATCTCATATGTATACATTATACATATATAAACAACTCTTGAAAGTGTAAGTATATTATCAAAAGCATTTCATACCAGACCTACCTAGTTCATGCATTATCAAGTACACAGGCTTGACTGATTTGTCGGTTTAGGAAAAGTTTGTGAAACTTTGCTGTAGAAAAAGATTATTTATCTCTTTTTCAATAAATCTTGAAACAAGACAATTTTTCCTCTCTTCTCCTTTTCAAAGCTATTGTAATTCTCATGGTAACAATAACAACAACAAAAGTAGTTAAAAATAAAGAAATGTTTAAGTGAATCAATTAGAAATTTTATTCAAATGTGAAGTAATGATAACCTTTGTGTTCTACCACAGTTCAAATAGAAAGCCACAGAAACAATAATGTACAACATATCAAAATATTTTCATAAGGTATTTCTGACACAAAATTATTTATATTGTAATTTAACCCACAGTTACTTTTTTGAGTAACCGATTTAACATTGAAGTTAGACCACTTTGGCATATCATCAAATCTCAGCAGGGAAGCATTCTCATTGAAATGAATACACATTCATTCATAAGAGAATTAGAAGTGGCAAAAATTGCGCTTTATGGTATTAGTGTAGGGAGGGAGAACAATGGCACTCTGAAACTATCATATCAGAAATTTGGCAAGGTCTTACTGCTGGCAGTATGTACACAAATCCAGTCAAAGTGTGAATGTTTTTGCCATGGCAGAGATTAAAATGTAAAACTAAAATGTATAACAAAAAGAATTAGATAGTGGAAGAACAAAAAGATACAAAAACATACTCAGTCTATTTTAAAGCTTTCTTTTTTTTTCTTAAATCTCTTTTTGCCAAGAATCAACAGATTTTTTTTTTTTAAAGGCAAAAGCAGCACCTCCTCAAGAACACAGACAGGTTTAATTCATTTGATGTGTTTCAGTGAGATGGTCAAATTCAGACTTCTGAACAGAGATGACTGACATAAAATCAGTATATCGAACATCACTGACACAATGTAGCAGGTCTTTGATATATAGGAAAAACAACTTACTCAGAGATGAGATTTTTGTCCTCCTACTTCAATAAATTAAACTAACAGAAAATTAAAATACTGACTTGCTTACGGATTACCACTACCAAGTAGCAGCACTAAGTGTATGGTACTACGAATGCTTCAATGTTTAGTTGGTTATGAGGCAGTAAACTGACAGTAATTAGATAGTTCAGGACTTGTTTGGTTGTAGCATATAGTGAATGAAAAAAAAATTGCAATTGGTTCTACAGCTGCTTTACAGAAATGGTCATTTTTAACTGTTCCAACTAGAAGCTGGATGGCACCTCCTCTCAGGGATGAAGACGGTACCCTTCTCTGGGAATAAAATGTGCTGAAGTCACACTTGCCCTTCTATTTTTGACTTGGAGACTGAGAAATCTGACATCTCAATGCCATTATTTGTGCAGCAGAACTTAAATTGGATTTTTCCAAAACAAATTATTAATGTACAAAAGTTTGCAATTTAATACTATTTTTTCCAGCACAAGCATCTTGGATCCTGTTTTCAGCAACTGATTTAACATATGAATTGGTCAAACTTGGCAAAAGTCGAGAATATTTAACAGGACACAGATGGTACAGCAGAAAGCAATATCCAGAGATTTGGGTGACTTGAGTGCTCTTCAGCCCTCTACCAGCTGCTTTGGCTCAAGTGTGAATAAAGACCTTTTAAGAATCCGTAAGCGTATCTCATGTTGTGCCTAAGCATTGCCCACCCAACCAAACTGACACCAAAAACAAAAGCAACCGTATGGTTTTAAGTATATTAATGAACAGGGCATTACGGCTTGATACTCAAGATTAAATATGTTAATATCATCAATTGCTTGCACATTGTTAATTTCAATTGGCCATCTAATACAAAGAAATGTACTTCTCTCCAGGTTTTCAGTTTTAATGGTAACAGAAAATAAGACAGACAGCAAATGCCTGAGGCTAGAGGAAAATGAAAGAGACACTCAATTTCTTTCTTTACAAACCATAATAAAATCACAGTCAATAGATTTTAGTTATTGGAATCATAAAACAACACTAGCTACAGTTAACAATTAAGTCCTTTGGGGCTGTAAGTGCTCTATATGGTGTTTTCAGCTTGTAATGAATGATTACTAATTACAAGACTCAGATTATATTGCAGGCATGTAAGTGCTGATATCCCAATATAATATAGCAGAGAACCTTGAGAAATGCCTTTTTTTTTTTTTTTCCCCCCAGCAGCCTACATTTTATAAATTGGTCTTCAAGTTCCTAATAAACGCTAAAACATAAGTGATGGAGTGGATTCCAATTGAAAATGGATTCCTAGGGCATTAGATGCTGGAGGAAATATCCTAACAATACTCTTTGCTTTCCTTTAGCATTGACTTATTATTACACTCAGAGAAGTGTGTGGCTGTGTATATCAAGAGCAGTATTATCGCCACAGTTCAGACTATATACAGTCATGGAATCTTCATTCACCCAAAAAAAAAAGGGGGGGTTGTGGTGGGAAATGTTACCGAACAGATCTACCCCATCACAACTGTACTGACAATCATGATCAAACAAACAAAACCTTGTTTGTTCATGTATATATATAACTTAATTAAATGAAGTAGTACTTTCAATGTGTTAGTGTAAGTTTGCTACATTTTGTCTAAGATTTGGTACTCCACAAAGTTGCCATATGGAATAAGACTTTGGAATCAAACACATCTTTCACATTGCATTCAAAGGAGTACTCTACCTTTTTGTCTCGTATCGAGGACAGGGGACTATGCTGGCCTCTTTTCAACATCTTTCTTTTTACCACTCTACTGTATTACAATCATTCCTCCCTCCTCCTTTGCAACCTTTGAAGTAATCTATAGTCTCTTGTCTTCTCTCTACTCCCACAGAATATTTCCCTTAATGTCTTCTGTTACTCATATTCTCCTGTTTCTTTCTTCCACCGGAACCCCTCTGTACTTGCAGAAACCCTAATTCCCTTCTTCACCCACAGTCTCTATTCTGTTAAGAGAATCTTTATTTATATCATGGTAGCATGCTGAGCTCTGGAGAACACTTAATTACATGGCACACTGCCGGATCACTCTTTTTAGAGTTAAAACATATATCCTTGTGCTAGGATGTACTGTAGGAAGTTAGCCCTTCAGGGAGGCACAGATGCTTCTGGTTAATTACTTACATGTCTTGAAATCAGTTGTGTTTCCTTTGTCTTCTTTATACATCTCTGATGCCTAACAGGTGGCTAACTAGATATCTAACCTTGGGAAAAAAAAAAGTCGTCCAACTTCCATGAAGATGGTTTACTTTCAGTTCCTCTGGAAATAGAGGTGGCTTCATTTCTTAATGCGTTGCAAATTATGACCATTTCAGCAAGATTAGAAGTCAGCCCTACTGGATATAATGGGAGATCTAGATTTTACCTGTAAAGGAGGTTTCAAACTGATTTCAAAGAATCAGGAAGATCATAAAAATTGAAGAAAAACAAAAGAAGTTATCATAACATGGTCAAAATCTAAGTACTGGTTATGAGGCAACATAAGGGCTGCATTCTTGTACTGATCAGACCTCCTTATGAAGTATTGAAACCACTACTTGACTCATAGGATTTACTGGGGGAAAATAATGGACAATTGGCGAGGAAGATTGTAAACATGCACAAGTGATTTGCAGCTGGTGTATAGAAAATGCATATATCATGCTAATCACTGTTTAGTCGTGAGTGTTCGACAAGTAGAACACCTGTGTTTAGATAACAGAGGCCTGTGATAGAGGCACCCTACCAAACATGCTTGAGATTCCTGCCTGGCTCTGGGAAAGATTAAAGCACAGTGGTAAACTATGACTGCTTAAACCCCTGATACGCAGGCAAAACCAGCAGGTTCAGTGATCCTTTAGCACGGACCAAGCTCTGTAGTTCATTCATCCCTGCTTATATCTCCCTGTTCAGTTGCTTCTTTCAGGATTCCCCCTTGGGTGAGATAACAAAAATAAATTTACCCTTTGCATTCTATCTGTGGTTTTGTGGTTGTTCCTGCACCCTTCTTGTGCCAGTTAACATATTTAGGGAGCAATTTTTCTCTGGTCCATATCAGAAAACAACTACTGAGAAGTAGAGTAAGAAGTTACAACCGGAGAATCTCCTAGCATAAATTGCAAGAAGAGTGACAAAAGTTTACATTTTTCCCCCCCCCCCCCTTTTTTTTTTTTTAGGTTGTTGTTTTGTTAATTGGATTTTTTTTAAGTAAAGTTTTTAAAAAATGATTAATGATGATGGACTAATATCATAACGAGAATGCAGAGACATGAAGAACCCCTTGAATATGATGGTCCAGTTTTTGAGTAACTGCTGCCTGACCTGTGTTTGTCACAATATTTTCATGTTTGGTGGAGAGACAGGAATGAGAATGTTCAAGACTGTGGAAAACAAGCTTGTATGATGTATATAGTCTGTTTTCTACATTCTATATTCACTGTCACTCTCAGAGCTAGTAGTATCTCCCTCTGAATACGCTTCTCTGTCTTTCAACAAATCATTCTCAGGTGCTTTATGGTTTTCCAAAATAGTCTATTCTTTCCCCTTCTAATATCCCCTATTATCAAGACCAGCTATGTCAACCATTCTAACCTTTTAACTCTAACAAAATACTGTTAATGTATTGATAATTAACATCCGAAACGAGCAAGTCAATAACAACGCTTTTCTGTAGCTATACATTCTCATTATCGCAAAAACCCAAATAATTTGCAAAGAGAGAAGAAGCCTCAAATTCTGAATATGGTAATTTAAATGACTGAACAGAGAGGAAAAGCTTGCTGTTACCTACCTCAGCATCTCACTCATCATGGCTTGGCTTCGCGGACGAAGATTTAGGAAGGGCTTTGCCCACGCTTATTGCAAGCGCATTGATGGCTGAAAAGGCCAATGCGGGATAGGCAAGACCGGTTGCAAAGAGCACACCGGAGGGTCTCCTTGGGTGGTATAGTCGAGGCACGGTTCTTTCTGCGCTGTCTTTTCTCCTCGAGACTGATTCTACGTGTGCTCTCAAAGGAGACAGCAGCGTTATGTATGGTGTGTCTCCAAATCTCCCGACTGGAGGCCAGGGTGGACCACTGATGGTGGTCAATATGGCCTAGGCTGAGGTGTTGTTTCAGGGAGTCCTTATATCTCCTCTTTGGAGCTCTTCTCTTGCGGCAGCCGGTGGCAAGTTGACCATAGAACACGATCTTAGGGAGGCGGTGATCCGCCATCCTGGAGACGTGCCCTGCCCAACGCAGCTGCGTTTTCAGCAACATGGCCTCAATACTGGTGACGTCTGCCTGTTCAAGGACAGCAACGTTAGTCACGTAGTCAGTCCAGTGGATGTTTAGGATTGTGCGGAGGCAGCGCTGATGGAAGCGTTCGAGGAGTCGCAGATGGTGGCGGTAGATGACCCATGATTCAGACCCGTGCAGAAGAGTAGGCAGTACCACGGCTCTGTAGACACTGCTCTTTGTACTTTTCTTCAGGTGTTTATTGCACCAGACTCTTTTATGGAGTTTTCCGAAAGCTCTGTTTGCCTTTGCTATTCTGTTGTCTATCTCTTTGTCGATCGTGGCATCTGAGGAGATGATGCTACCCAGAGAGCTGAACTGCTGAACTGGCTGAAGCTCTGACTCGCCAATGGTGATGTGGGGATGATGGTAATCATCTTGTGGTGCTGGTTGGTAGAGAACTACTGTCTTCTTCAAGCTGACTTCCAGCCCAAAAAGCTCAGCCGCCTCTGCAAAGCAGGATGTTAAGCACTGCAGAGCTGCTTCTGTGTGGGCAACAAGGGCGGCATCGTCAGCAAAAAGCTGCTCGCGGACAAGGTGATTCAGGGTCTTGGTGTGGGCCTTCAGTCGCCTTAGGTTGAAAAGGCTCCCATCGGTACGATATCGGATATAAATGCTGTCATGTTCGTCGAGGTCTGCCGTGGCCCTTTGGAGCATCATGCTGAAGAAAACTGTGAATAAAGTTGGTGCGAGAACGCAACCTTGTTTCACACCATTGGCTATTGGGAAGGGCTCAGAGAGTGCATCGCCATATCTGACTTGGCCGCGCTGCCCCTCATGTAACAGGATTATCATTTTGAGGAACTTGGGCGGACATCCTAATCGTTCCAAGATCTGCCACAGACCTTTTCTGCTCACAGTGTCAAAGGCTTTGGTGAGATCAACGAAAGTTACGTAGAGACCCTTGTTCTGTTCCCTACACTTCTCTTGCAGTTGTCTGAGAACGAATACCATGTCTGTGGTACTTCTGTTGGCTCTGAAACCACACGGACTTTCAGGTAGAAGTTCTTCTGCGATAGCGGGTACCAATCTGTTCAATAGTATTCTTGCGAGGATTTTTCCAGCAATGGAGAGCAGAGTTATGCCTCGGTAGTTTGAGCAGTCTGACTTTACTCCTTTTCTCTTGTACAGGGTGATGATGATTGCACCACGGAGATCTGGTGGTAGTTCGCCTTGTTCCCAACAGCGCACAACTAGCTCGTGAAATTTAGCATGGAGCGTTTGGCCTCCATGTTTCCAGATTTCAGGTGGGATTCCATCGACCCCAGCTGCCTTGCCGGTTTTCATCTGCTGTATGGCCTTAAGGGTCTCTCCCATAGTAGGGGCTATATCCAATTCATTTTTCACCGTTTGTTTTGGGATGAGCTGGATTCCTGAGTCTTGGACTACACGGTGGGCACTGAAGAGAGTTTGAAAGTGTTCAGACCATCGATTCAGGATGGAGGTTTATCTGTGAGAAGCGTTTGGCCATCTGCGCTGAGTAGGGGGCTTTGAACTTGGTGTGTGGGTCCGTACACTGCTTTCAGAGCCTCATAGAATCCTCTGTGGTCACCCAAATCTGCGCATAGTTGAGTCTTTTCTGCTAGGTTGAGCCACCACTTGTTCTGGATGTCTCGAAGTTTCTGTTGGAGTTTACTGCATGCAAGACGAAAGGCTGCTTTTCTTACATGGCAAGATGGCTGAGCGAGGTGTGCTTGGTGAGCAGATCTCTTGTTTGCCAGCAATTCCTGGATCTCTGGATTGTTTTCATCAAACCAGTCTTTGTTTTTCTTTGTGGAGAACCCTAAGAATTCTTCGGAGGACTGCAGGATGCTATTTTTAATATGTTGCCAAAGCACTTCAGGAGAAGAGTCTATGGGACGGTCTTCAAGCCTAGTTTGAAGGTTTGCCTGGAAGCTGTCTCTCACTGCAGCTGTTTGAAGATTGTTAACTTTGAGCCTCCTCCTCAGAATGCCGCCCCTCTTAGGTTTGGGCTTAAAATGGAGGTTAAGTTTGCAGCGCACAAGGCGGTGGTCTGTTTGACATTCTGCACTAGGCATCACTTGGGTGTGACAGACATCGTGAACATTCCTCTGGCGCACTAAGATAGAGTCAATGAGGTGCCAGTGTTTAGATCGAGGATGCATCCAGGTTGTCTTCAGGCTGTCTTTCTGCTGGAAGGTAGTGTTGGTGATGGTAAGCTGCTGCTCAGCACAAAACTCTAGCCAGAGGCGACCATTGTCATTGCAGTTTCCAACTCCATGCTTGCCTAGTACTCCTTTCCAGGCGTCAGAGTTCTTACCTACTCGGGCGTTGAAGTCACCAAGGATTATGATCTTATCATCCGCAGGAACCTTTTGAGTAAGGCGGCGCAGATCGGTGTAGAATTTGTCTTTTTCTGTAGGGTCAGCTTGGAGAGTTGGGGCATATATGCTGAAGAGAACAACATGTTGCTTGTTGTGTAGCGGGAGGCGTAAGGAGATAATGCGATCGGAATGACCTGTTGGCAAATTTTCAAGTTTAGAGGCGATGGAGTTTTTAATCATGAAGCCAACTCCGGAATGATGACTTTCGGTTTTGGGTTTGCCTGACCAATACAGTGTGTAGCCGGCACCATGTGCTTGAAGGCTGCCTTCCTCATGAAGGCGAACTTCACTGAGAGCAGCAATGTCGATGTTGAGTCGTGACAGTTCGTGAGCAATTATAGCAGAACGGCGTTCAGGACGCCCACTGTCTGCTGTATCGAGCATAGTTCTGGTGTTCCAACATGCGAGTGTCAATCTGGACACACCTTTGGAGGCAGGTGTATGCCTTTGTCTCTTTGTCTTTGGTTGACTGCAACAGAAGATGCCTGTTGGCCGCGGCTAGCCAACCGGATTGGAAGGGGAGATGAGCTTTGGTTAGGCCACCTTTTCTAGGCCCCTCTCCATGTGGAGCAAGCAGTGCTCTCCTTGAAAAAGGCTGCTTGGTCATTCAGGATGCTGCCGAACGAGACTGTCATCTCCTGGGTCAGTCTCAAGCGACCAATGTCCTGAACTGCCTGCATGCAGGCTTGGGTCTGCGGCTTCCAGTGACATCTTTCCACCTGCCGTTTCGTCCCTTGCCTGTCGCTACAGGGCTTTGCAAACGTGAGTCCACCCTTCAAGCCTGCGCGGTGGATTTTTTAGGTGAGGCGCAGCGTGCGCGAGACTGGCCCCACCCTTTACACCTGAGGTTCATCTGCCAGGGCCTAGCGAGCTTGGACAGTGACAGCGAAGTCCTCAGGTCGTAGGTTTGGTTAGAGGATCCTTCTCTTAGATGGATGGCCTTACAGGGCTAAACGAGCTCCATCTGCCCGGGTTTGGAGTTAGAGTTGTCCTTCTCCTAGGATGGTTGCCCGAAGGCTAGTAAGCCCATCCTGCCCGTGGACACACTTTGTCTGACCCTTCAGTTGAGACCTGTCAGGCTTGGGAGACCCTACCGGAGGCATATGCCACCACCAGCATAGCTCTCAACTTCGCAAGGGCACGCAAGCTCTTTCCCCACGGCAAGGGGGTGCCCATGAAAGAGTGTTACCTACCTAGAGGTAAATTAAATAATCAAAAGATACAACTGTGGATCTTGACTTGGAGAGGACTATATTTGGTCCATAATGTGAAGTATCAGGCCCTTCTCAGCTATAGAAAGTTGCAAGCAGAATTCCACCAGTGGTAGTGTGAATCTTCAGAGGTCACCAACATCAGCTCCTGCTCAGAGTGGCTCCAATTAGAGTAGGTGGCTTAGGGTTGTGTTCATTGCAGCTCTGAGTATCTCCAAAGACAGTTATCCCATTGCTTCTCTGGACACCTGCTGTCATGTTTGATCATCTCCACAGTGAAAAAAAATTTCCTTACATTCAGTCAGATTTTTCCATGTTCCAGCAAGAGTCTGCTCAGTCCTCTGTACAACTCTGAGAGGAATCTAGCTCTGCCTTTTTTATACCTATCTACTGGATACCTTAAAGAATTAACAAGGCCCCCTGAAGCCGTCTGTTTCCAGGTGATCACATCCAGCTCCTGCAACCTCTCCTCAGACAATCATGCTCTAGCTCCCAACTACCTTGGTGGCCTCTGTGAGACTTGCACCAGTACACCAGCATCTGCTAACACAGTTTGAAACACCTGCAACCAGGTGGACTAATCACAGCCCTTCGCACTCACTCAATAGTCCACCATTTACACTATTGTCCACTCTTCAAGTTCATCTCTCAGCAATCTGGCTGCAACATTAAAAAAATCTCCGAAGTTACAAGAGTTTTAGTACTTTTAACCTCGATTTAGACATAATTATTTCGTTTATCACAAAATTGAACCAATATAAACTTGTTTACATATTTAAATATAGCTTTAAACAGAATAAAGATAGGATAAAATTCATTTAAATATAAAATCAGTAGTTACGAAAATAAAACTTTAATAAGTAGACAAATACCTTTAAATTTAATTAAATTTCTTTTTCAGACACTTAAGTAAATTATATTTTTTTATTAACTGACTTCAGAGGTTAAATATCAACCTTTTTAAGAAAATGAGATTAAAAGCATACCGTTTTAATCACAACTTGAAAATTTACGAAGGTTAGTTAAAAATACCTGGAGTAGTTAAGCAAAACAAAATCATTAGACAACTAAGGCTGGAAGGGACCTCGGGAAACCTCTACCAAAGCAGAGTCAGCTTGAAGATCTCCATGGATAGGGAAAAATCTCCTTTGGGGCTCTGCTCCAATACTTTACTTGCTTCAAGGTGATTCTTTTTCCTTGCAACCAGTATGTGTCTCATGTTTCAGCCCATGCCTGCTGCCTCTCACTCTCCTGCCATGCACCACTGCTCCTATGCAATATATTAAAAAAAAACCCCAAACAAACAAAAAACCACTTATATTTCACAATAAGTGCCCTCATGTAAAACATCAAAGCCACATTTTAAAACTGTTAACTGAAGACACAGAGTGCACTTAACTTCATACTGTCCCATCTGAAAACCCATTATTAAATGTCCTTTGTAGAAGCTCTTGTTTGCACATGCTATTTCTTGGAGCCTGCTTTTGTGTCAGTGCATTTCCAGCAGTTGAAAAGCCATGGGTGGAAGGGGATCTAGACATCTTTATGATGCCTCTATCAGTCTACTCAGGCCAGTTGGGCAATAGAAATGTCAAAAAGGTCCAGTGTTTCTTTGGATCACAACCGTCACCATTAACAGTTGCTGATGACTTAATAGCCCCAGACTTCCTGGTGAAAATAAGGGCATTTTAAAGTGGTGTTGGTAACAGTTCATTCATGGTGATAACATATGTCAAATATCATCAATGCAGCTGCAGCTGCCAACAGCTACAAAATGTTCTTCTAGAAAGGTAAGAAAATACTGTTCTGATTTCTTTGCTATTTTTATTTTCTCCTTTTCATCACTCGTTAAATCAGAATTCACTTAAAGGAATATTTCTTATATTTTCCTCTCTTTTCTGTTTTCTCTCTAACTTATTTCAAAAGTAATTTCTCATCTATATTTTTTAACTTTTTTTTTTTTTAACTTAACTTCTCCCTCTCTGCTTCTCAGTTGTGTTCTGCTTGGTCTGACCTCACTTTAACTGGGTTCTTTTCCCTATTACACCAAAGATATTTGTGAAATCGATTTGTGAAATCGAAGTGAAAATACATTTAATCGTTGAAGAAAAGCACTCTTGTCATTGTCTCCTCCCCTTCATCTCCTAGTAATCCTTAGAGATCAAAATAATTTTATATTTTGCCTTTCTTCATCATCCTTCAAAACAGCCAGAGGCATTTGTGGTAAATCGATGTAAGCTAGCATTGCCATATGACTTACACAGTTCTGCAAAATAAAAGCCTGGTTTGGGTTTGACTGTTTTTTCCTACTCACATCTAACTCACACTTTTCCCTTTTAACCATGGCTATCACTGGGGGCATCCCCAGCGGATTAGCTTAACATAGCAGAAAGAAAAATTTAGTATTTTCCTAGTACAACTATCTTTTAATAAATTGCAATTAATTTTTTTCAGATTAGAATAAAAAATACATAGCAGGAAGCACATGATAAAGAATACTTAAATGTTCCAGCTTGACCATTGTGAAATTTGCTTCACTGAGCCTACCCAGTGTCATTTCTGAAATTAATGTACAGATCAGCTGCATTTTTTAGAAAAATTTTATTCAAGAGATGCAAAACTATGATGACTAGATCAACTGCATTTTTAAATCGAAGAAACAAAACCACAGCTTGCAGATGTGTGAAGGTCTTTGCAGGAGAGAAGGAAACTGAACAATCAAAATTTACTAGAAGAAAATAATCATTACAAAAAAATAAACTAAGCTGCAGACATTCAGGACGTCACCGTGTTCAGAAATACTTTGATGAATGGATATGGCAATTAAATGCACATTGTGGCTAAAACTACTGGTATTCACCACATATCATGGAATTAGTATAATATTATATATGCTAATTTAGTACAATTAAACTTTTGTAATTTCTTTAAAGACCTTGTCTAACCAGATAGATTATTACTTCATTAAAGGAATAACTGATGAAATATAAAACTAGAGGCAAGACTTCAAGAAACGAGTTACACTCTTTGTACAGAGCACATATTTTCCTGGTAGGATTTATGCCACCTTTTTTATTATAGATATATATATTAATATAGATCTATTAATATATTAATGTTTCTTCTGAGATTTCCCAAAGGGAAAATGATGTATTCTTGGTTCTTCCACAGAATTTTTTTTATGTGAGAGAGCAACTGGAATGAATAGAGCTCTGCCTAGGGCAGGATGAAGAAATAGTGGAGAGATTACGGCTAAGACTTAATGGTCAGGCTAATATGGGTGACGCTGTTCTGCATGTTTACAACAGGCCACCTGATCAGGATGAGAAGATAGATGAGGCCTTCTAGAGACAGTGGAGAGTAGCCTCACAATCACAGGCCCTGCTTCTCATGGGGGAATTCTATCAACCTTACTATTTGCTGGAAAGGAAACACAGCTAGACACACACATTCCAGGATGCTGTTGCAAAGCACTGGTGACAAATTTTCGACACACGTGGTGTTCGCTGTTGCAAAGCACTGGTGACAAATTTTCGACACACGTGGTGGAGGAGCCAACAAGGAGAGATGTACTGCTGGACCTTGCACTAATAAACTAAGAAGGTCTGATTGGGGAGGTGAAAGCTGGGGGCAGTCTTGACTACAGTGACCATGAGATGGTGGAGTTCAGGATCCCATGTGGAAGAAGCAGGGCAATAAGTAGGATTAGAACCCTGTACTTCAGGAGAGCTAAATTTAGCCTCTTCAAAGACCTACTTGGAGAAATCCCATGGGCTAGGACTCCAGAAGGTAGGGGGTCCCAGGAGAGCTGGTCAGTATTCAAGTACCACTGGCTCCAATCTCAAGATCGGTACCCCCTGAAGAGTAAGAAATCAAATAGAGGAGGTGGGAAATCTGCACAGATAATCAAGAAGCTTCTGGAAAAACTCAAATGGAAGAAGGAAGCATACAGAATGTGGAAAAAGGGACTGGCAAGTTAGAAAGAGTATAGGAACACTGCTGGAGTTTGCAGGGATGCAATGAGGAAGGCTAAGACCCACTTGGAATTAAATCTGGCAAGGGGTGTCAAGGGCAACAAGGACTTCTTCAAGTACATCTGTAGCAAAAGGAAGACTAGGGAAAACATGGGCCCACTGCTGAATGAGGTGAGTGTCCTGGTGACAGAAGATACAGAGGAGTTACTGAATGCTTTCTTCGCTTCAGTCTTTACTCCTAAGACTGGCCCTCATGAGTCCCAGACCCTGGACGTAAAAGAGAAAGTCTGGAGAAAGAAAGAATTTTCCTTGGTCTAGGAGGATGAAGTTAGAGATCATTCAGGCAAACTGGACACCCACAAATCCATGGGCCCCAATGGGATGCACCCATGAGTGCTGAGGGAGCTGGCAGGTGTTATTGCTAAGCCACTCTCCATCATCCTTGTGAGGCCATGGAGAGCAGGAGGGTTGTCTGAGGTATGGAGGAAAGCCATTGTCACTTCAGCCTTCAAAAAGGTCAAGAAGGAGGACCCAGGAAACTAGAGGCCAGTCAGCCTCAGCTCCATCACTGAAGAGGTGGTGGAACAGCTCACTCTGGATGTCATCTCTGAGCCTGTGCAGGAAAAGAGGAACAGTCAGCATTGATTTGCCAAGGAGAAATCATGCCTGACCAATCTCATATCCTTCTATGATGGCATGACTGGCTGGGTAAATGAGGGGAGAGCAATGGGTGTTGTCTACCTTGACTTCAGTAAGGCTTTTGTCACTGCCTCCCATGACATCCTCATAGAGAAGCTTAGGAAGTGTGGGTTAGATGAGTGGACAGTGAGGTGGATTCAAAACTGCCTGGGGACAGATCTCAGAGGATTGTGATCAGCAGTGCAGAATCTAGTTGGAGGCCTGTAGCTAGTGGTGTTCCCCAAGGCTCAGCACTGGCTGCAGTCTTGTTCAGCATATTCATCAATGACCTGGAAGAAAGGAGAGAAAACTGGGAGGAGTGGCTGACACACCAGAAGGCTGTGCTGCCAGTCAGTGAGACTTGGACAGGCTGGAGAGTTGGACAAAGAGGAACCAAATTAAATTCAACAAGGTCATGTGTAAGGTTCTGCACGTAGGGAGGGATAACCCCATGAAAGAGTACAGGTTAAGGTTGACCTGCTGGAAAGCAGCTCTGTGGAGAAGGACCTGGGAGTCCTGATGGACAAGTTAACCACGAACCAGCAGTATGCCTTTGTGGCCAAGAAAGCCAATGGTATCCCGGAGTGCATTAAGAAGCGTGCGGCCAGCAGCTTGATGGAGGTTGTCATCCACCACTTGTGACCGTTCACCAGTTGGATTTTATAGATACTTTGGATTTAGATAGACACTTTGCAAGAATCTATGTTTGCTAAGCCAGAAGACAAATGCCCATGTTCTTTAAGAAAAAAAAAGAAAAAAAAACCCCACATGAAGCATTAGCACTATTCACATTTCTTGTCTATTATTAACATTATTTGAAACATCTGTGAGGTGTGGTATCACTTCGTGGCTGAACCCCTGCTGAGATAGTCACTACAGAAACATATGGGGAAGAGTCACTTCTGTATCTTGAACATTAATACATACATCCAAAGAAATAAATACAAAAATGCAATGTTAAAGCAAGGAAAATATTTCTGAGCTTTACTGTTTTGTTGCTGCTTAACTTAAGACATAGATTTTTGAATACTGGAAAAGTTCCATGGGAAACTGGTGACATTTTTCTCAGAATTAGATTTCCAAGTAACTTTTCTGTTAAAAATTCCATAGGACTCTCAAGTTCCACCTTAAATTATTTTCAACATAAAACATGGCACAAAAGGAAGCACACCCATCCGAACTGAAAGAGCCAGTTTTCCCTCAAGAGTCTAACAGAACCTTGAAATGAAGTTCCAGAAAAAATAAGCTAAAAACATATATATCCAAGAAACTTTTAACCTCGAGATCTAAGTTATTCCAAAGGGATCTATTAAGTAAAAAATAAACTGAAAAATGAAAAAGTAACATTTGCAACATATTGTGAATTTTAAGAAATATATCTAACCGTCTTTAAAGATATTTTTTTAATCTCTATTGTCAAATCTGTTCTTTACCTCTTCATTTGCTAGTGGATCATCCAAATTAGAAAACAGAAGAAACATGTGATTCATGTGTCTGCTCACTTACCTCAGTCAACAAAAAAGGTAGGATAAATCTTCTGAATCACTGAAATCTTGTTTTCAACATGACTTGCTCATCTTATGCCTTAATGGGATGTTTACTGGTACTTCAACAAAAAACATTAAAAGTAGTTGTAGAACCCACCTGTTCCTACAGGTATGCATTTGTCCTGCAGGGAGATGAAGAACAAGTTTATGGTGAGGAACACTTTCACAGTTACCTACTGCAGTAAGAGTATGATTCTATGATTTTTGAACCATGAGTATTTATAGAATCATAGAATGGTTTGGGTTGGAAGGGGCCTTAAAGATCACCTAGTTCCAACTTCCTTACCTTAGATAGGGACACTTTCCACTAGATCACATTGCTCAAACCCTGTCCATCCTGGCCTTGAATGCTTCCAGGAATGGGGCATCCATAACTTCTCTGAGTAACCTTTTCCAACGTCTCACCACTTTCACAGTAAAAAATTTCTTCCTAATATCTAACCTAAATCTACCCTCTTCTAGATTAAAACCGCTACCCTTCATCCTATGACTACACCACCAGATAGAGTCCCTCCCCATCTTTCCTCTACTCCCTTTAAGTACTGGAAGGTCACTATAAGGTCTCCCCAGAACCTCTCCTGTCCTGTCCTGTCCTGCCCTGTCCTGTCCTGTCCTGTCCTGTCCTGTCCTCTCCTCTCCTCTCCTCTCCTCTCCTCTCCTCTCCTCTCCTCTCCTCTCCTCTCCTCTCCTCTCCTCTCCTGTCCTGTCCTCTCCTCTCCTCTCCTCTCCTCTCCTCTCCTCTCCTCTCCTCTCCTCTCCTCTCCTCTCCTCTCCTCTCCTCTCCTCTGAACAGCTGCAACTCAGCCTGTCCTCATAAGGAAGGTGCTCCAGCCCTTTGAATGAGCATTGCACAACTTCATTGAATAATGAGAGACAAAATTCATGGTCACAAAAGAAAATTATTTCTAAAAGGTAGTAAAACCATCTAGAGAAAGCAAAGTCATTTTTCACAATGAATTATTGGATCAACCTCAGTAAGAAATTGTACCTCAAAATTTTTATGTTGCACCATAAAGAATAAATCATGAAGTAACTTCCATGAGTAGCCTTCAGAAAATTGAACGGCTTCTTACAAAATCTTCCCTTCAGTCCAAAACAAAATCTATGTTACCATTCCAGGTCCCAGGCAACTTATATTACTGTTATATACTACAAAGCTACTACTTCTTTCTCTAGAAGCAACTGTGATTTGGTGGAGGCTGCAAATCTTGTAAGTGACATAATTGGTTTTGGTGTTTTACTTCCGTCTGAAATCACACAGGTAATGGCGATGTGAGGGATTTCAATGATTGCTCTAAATCTGCATAAAATATTTCCCAGGAGAAAGACTGAAATCACATTTATAAGAAATCAGTATTTTCATTATGGCTGTTTCACTCTTAAGTGCTTTCTGTCAAAAAGTAGGGAATAAATCAATGGATTATCTTGCTTACTTGATGGGAAAAAATCTGAAATGTTTGTCTTTGGTCAGATAGAGACTTTATGGTTAGCTCTAGTAATCTCAGTACACTTCCACTCTTAGTATTGTAACAGACTTAATTGGGGAGCTCACATTCAAAATGATTCTTCCTTCATGTGTTACATAAAAACTACACCAAATATGCATAAAGATAGAGTTGGTTTATACTTGAGTGTATATCTAATTCCAACCAAAATTGTGCCTCCATTGTACTGAAAAAAGAGGTATCCACACTTCTGAGTAGAGCACTGCAATTAACAAGAATACAGAGTTTAGAGAAAAATTATTTCTGTTTCAATCCACCTGAAATGTTGCCTTTCCCCTAGCTCATTTCTGCTATTGCTCGTTTCTAGAGGGAAAAGTGCAGACAATGATTTGGACACACAAGAGGTATGCATCTAGAATTATTGTATTAGGGAAATACCTTTTGGAGCCAAACAATGCAGCACACAACTGAGCTGTAACACCTAATTATCACTAATGTCACAAACTACTGAATTGGTCATCTTTTCTGTAATGCTGTTTTATGCATTTCTTCAGTTAAAATGTCCAGTTGTCAGTTACTTCGAAGCTGAAGGATGCATCCATTCAATAGTCATTTGAAAATAATGTTTCTTTGGAAGGAATGGATTAGTCTGGTGTATTGCAAATACAAATCTGAGGGGGAGGAACTGTCTGCTTTATAGACTACGGGATACACCTGGATAATTACTTTTGGTTGATAATATGCTTTACACAGATAAACAATAAAAATAACACCGCCTCATGTTTTGGCACTTGTTTCTATTCTTTGCTCAATAGTACACGATCCACACCCTGAGCAGGTTTTTTGTAGTTGTTCTGCTCTTTAGAAAGATTACCATTCTCTTCCTCTAGTCTCTTCCATCCCACAATGCAGTGCAAGATTGAATTTCATAGAACTAATGAAATAGCATGATACAGAGTTATTACCCTATTTCCAATTTTTTTAAAACCTCTAGGCAAAATTCACAATTATGTTTACTTAGTGATAAAGTAGTAATAAATATCAGTAGACAATATTTTTAAATAAAACACTTCTTTTGTAGCATAGGTACCTCTTACAGTAAGTGGTGTAATATCTTGCAACAGATATGTTTTAGTATGTAATATCCTTTCTCAAGCTTGCCCTTTTGAGTTTTTTTAAGAAATTTTGTTGTGAATTATTTAGCACACACCATGGCCTCCCTCTGTCCTTCATATCACTTGTATCTTTTCAACAAGTGTTTATTTCATTAGAAGTATTAAACATTTGACATTCCAGTGTCAGATGTAACATAGAATTCTTAAACACACAGCTCTTAACTGTTTATTTTTGTAACCAGTGTATTACTTTACTAGGTGTATTTTAATGGTTATACATGCTCAGTCAGAAAAAGAAAACCCCTAAGTCCTCTTACTAACTAGAAACTTCCATCTCAAAAGAGCTTCAGTGAGAATTGGAAGCCCTGTCACACTGAATAAACAAAGTTTCCCTAAGAGAAGGACAGAGAAAGCACATCTCAAATTCTGGTGCATCAGTTGTAACTGGGGGTCGAAGAGATTTTATAAAATTCTTCCAGCCGCAGACCTAACACAGCAAGTTAATTGCATAAGAAATACTTATTTCCAGTGATCTTTTGTTTTTTAATGAAGTAAAATTTACAAGTTGTTTCACAACCTGCATATTTCTCTTTCCCAACTCACTTTTCATTCTCACTCAGATGATAGAACTCTTTACCTTTTATCTTTTACTGATGTGTCTTTCATCAGAGGAACAAAATATATCTTGTAAAGAAATAATACCACCTGTAGAAGTAGTAAACAGAGGATCACCAGAGGTCATAAAATGTGTCTTCAGAAAGGGGGTTTTGGTTGGTTTGATTATTTTATGCTGATACTGGTAATGATAAATATGCATCCATCAATAAATGAGTGAATAAGTGACAGCCCAGTGAAAATTCAAGTCTTCATCTACTAGAATAGGACATTGAGATATATCTAAAGCGCCAAGTAGAAAAAAAAGCTTAGATGAGGTTGGTTCATGAACATCAAGGGCCCTGAGCAAAGTGAAAGACAACCCTATGAAGAACCAAAAGGGTACAAGAGAGCTCATGAAAGGCCATAATGACAAGACTCTGGTATACAAAGACTAATTTATCACTTAGCAAACTATTTTACAAGATTTTTATTATGTGGACCCTTATTATTTACTAAATAATTTATAACAAGCAGTGAAAAACCAAAAACCCAGAGAAGGTATCATTATGTGCAATCTCTGCTGACGGGTTTTATTTATAGAAACAGTTATTCTATTACTGTTCAGTGCATATCTCATCAGCTTGGATGTTCTGAAGAAGGGCTCAGTTACTGTCTCTGAATTCCCCTACCTCCCTGGAAAGTATCCCAAAGCCTTGCAATAAGACTGGATGTTGTTGTCTTTCTTCTTACATAACTTTTATACTGTTCATAAATAATTAAATATTTGTGGTCATGAAAAGAGCCGTATTCTCCAGCCTAGAGGTTTGGACTCTCATCTGGGAGCCAGGATAGTCAGATTTTACTCCCTAATCCACAAACGTTTAATTATTGATGCAAAGTGAAACAGAATGTGAGCAGAAGTAATTGAGCACACCCCACTTCAGAGATCCGTATGCTGTGATGACCAGGGATCTTTACTGTGATGAAGTTAGAATCTCCTCAGAGAAAGGAAATGTTTCTTCCCCCAGTTTCACAAGTGACTTCCTTTGTGTTTGTACGATTCTGAACACTAAACATGCTGTCTAAAACCAAGTGTTTTCTTAGACCTAAATAACTACTTTTTATATCATCATACCTAGTTAAAAAAAAAAAAACCGCACACACACACACACACAAAAAAAAAGAAAGGAAAAAATCAGACAAGTTCATTGGCACTTTTTGTCTCTCAGACTTTTTGTTTAGCAGAAAAGACACACCACCACCACCACCACTCACCACCACCCCTCAAATTGGTTCAAAGAATTCTGCAACATCTTTGGCTGCAAGGGCTTTAAAGCATGGCATCAGAGTCAGCACGGAGCATGGGATTTACGGGCTTTGCTACTGTGTCAGGTTCTGGTGCACGACAGTTACCATTAGTTAGACTCTCAGACTGTTCTCTCTCTCCAAAACCCATGTATTTCACATGTAGATTCTAAAGGAACATTTGTAATGTGGATGCTGATGGCTCCTACTTAAAAATTCGATTTCCATGAGTATTCTTCAATGTCAAATGAACTGTAAAAAAAGACTTGGACAATCTTGCTAATTCACTCGCTAAAGTAATTGTGGACAGTGAACTTCACGAAAATAAATGTAGCACAGATTTATTTGATATTGCAATGTTAAATGTGGGTTTGTCTTTAAAGAAAAAATATAAGTATGAATTCACCCGGCTCTGCTTTAAAGTCAATAAATTTTAAAAAGTGATGATTTCTATAACAATGCAATATATATTTCTTATTTCTGAAAGGAATACTTTCCTATTTATTTTCTGTGGAAAAGTTACATATTACTCTGCTTTTCTGTTGGCTTAATGTATCCATGTATGCATTATGATCAACAAGAGAAGTGTATTTATGTGTTTGGTAGCTACTAATATGTGCTATACAATTTATTTTAGAATCAGAGATGCTTTTTGCCATGATTATTGATACTAAAGGAATCACACAGATGCACAGAATGGTTTGGGTTGGAAGAGACCTTTGAAAATTGCCTGGTCTAACCCCCATACTCTATAATAGCAACAACTGAAAGAATTACAGTAGGTATAGCCCATGTATTTAGCTAAAACCAGATTCTCACAGTCTTCAAAAGGAAAGCAAAAGGGAAATGAAATGAAAGCTAATTTTGTGAGTGGCAAGTTGAGACTCAAAGATGATAGGTGTCTCTTGACACAAGAAGATTTCTCAGAGACCAGATATTGTGGCTGGTCGCACTCAAAGATATTAGTTTCTAATGGCTCGCTCTGTGAAATATACGGCCTGTTTTTCAGAGTAGTTCAGCGCTCAAGGAACTAGAAAACAGCTTGTTCCTAATTCTGCATCTCAACAGTGTAAGCCCAAACTTATGAAAATCTAACTTCAGTGATGAATTCTAACTACTGCATCAAATCTACCATCATCTTACTTTGTACAAGGTCACAGAAGGAGTCCATCAAAGAGCCTGAAACTGAACCTACATTGCTAGAATTTTAGCACAGTACTTCTTTTGGCATGCTCAGAAATTCAGGGAAAACACAGCATCATAAACTACTTTGAGTGAATGTATTAGCTTGCTAGGAGACAGTGAAAAAGGAAACAGAAAAAAAAATCAGAACAGAAAAGTTACTTCAGCTTTTTTAAAAGAATTTATGCATCCTATTTTTACTTTAGATACAATTTGCCTTTATAAGCTGGGGTGAGGGAAGTGATCTTTCATGTTTGTTTTCTAAGAGATGTGCTAAATGGCCAGGAAATATAGAACACACCAGAGTTGGGAGACTTCTTAATTCATTGCCCTGGTGTACAGTAAATCTATTCCTTGAACAGGTTTATTTCTTTTATCCAGCAGGATTTCACCTAATGGATGGCATAGATATAATATGGTGACTGTATACTGAGTGATGTTACTCAGGGCAAGACTTATCACTGTGATGAAAAGTAAAGAGAAGCAGCACTTTACAAATAAGTGCTTTGTAAAGAAAATGGGGTTTAAACCAAACACTTCTTTCACGCCTGCAAACAAGTTCATTGCTATGAAGGATGTAGACTTACAGCATTGCCTTGACTGAAGCAGTTCACTTCACTTCTACCTATTGACTCTAACCCTGTCTTCATTTAGTCCTGGATGGAGGAAGAATATTTATCAAGTTAATATCCTTGACACTGTAGTGATATGTATAAATTGTTCTGAATATACTCACCTATTCTTGTTAGTACTGCAGATGTGATCCAAGCCCAAACTGAATTCAGGGTTAGCTAATCACACTTCAATTGGTGCCAATTACACTTCAATCTTTGGTGGCATTTGGCTGCTAGTACAAACTAACCACAGCGGGGTTTAAGAGTAGGTTAGGTGTTCAAGAAAAATGTGGGTCCAGGGTTTTTGGCCTTAAAGCAACAAAGAAAGTTCTGGGTGAGTCACAGTATAAAACAAAACCAGGGTGTTCATCTCTGCAAACAGCAGATACAGGACTATGAACTCTCCACTCCTATTTTTTTTCACTGAAATATTATTACAATGATAAAACTTCAAAATCAGTAATACTAACTGTTCCAAAGGTGAAAGAAGAAAGGCAGTGTGAATGATGTCTTTAAAGCCTGTAGCTTAGGACAGGCTGTAGGGAAGGAATTCAGAAGAAAGAACAGAAACTGTAGGAGAGGAAGGCATAAAGAGAGGGTAGATGGACAGTAACAGTGGTGTGAGGACAAGAAGGTAGTTTTCGTTAATCAAAGCTCAATGTGGCATTGTAGTATCAACTAAACATTTCAAGATCACTTGAAGAACTACATTCTCCCTGCCTGTGTAGATCTTCTGCTGATACTAGTACAAGATTCTGCACAGTCTCACAGAATAACAGAATCATTTTTTTTTTGGAAGAGACCTTCAAGGTCATCAAGTCTAAGCATTCACTCTGCACTGTCAGATCATCACTAAACAATGTCCCTAAGCACCACATTACACATGTTTTAAACGGATGATGACTCTACCACTTCCCTGAGCACTCTGTTCCAATGCTTTACAACCCTTTCGGTGAGGAAATTTTTCCTAATATCCAACCTAAATTTCCTTCCCTTGGCAGAACTTGAGGCCATTTCCTCTCATCCTATAGCTTGTTACTTGGAAGTCTTGGGGCTATAAAATCCTCAATTTTTTTCTCAAGAAAATTTGTAAGTCAGTTCTGTCCTCGAAAGAGGTTTTATACCTTGCTCAGTGACAATGACAGTGGTATGATTAAATTCATGACCGGGGTAAGGCAGTAGCAGTCATTGTAAGGACTCTTCACCCCTCTCAGTCCATGCATGTACGTGCATGCATAGAGACCCTAAGGGTTTTTCTGCCTGCATTCAAGGCCACCTTTGACATGACAAGGCTTCCTGCACCCAAATAACAGCTGTGAGAAAGGGCTATGAATAATGCCCTTTCTCCCTCACCCTGTCAGGAGCCCTTGCAGCTGTGCCAGCACCTGGTGACATACCGTGCTGATCCAGACTGTGACTCACCGGCTCCCTAACTTGACCTCTTGGTCTCAGCAAGAATTCTGGCTGTCTCTGGTCACTAGCAGATACCTGGCCTGGTTACCCTGCTCCATCGAGAGGGAACTGCACCCGCCGGGGGCGCTGCCCTCTCTGTCCTGCCCTGTCCTGTGCTGGGGTTGCTGTCCCCTTGGCTCTGTTGCCCCTGCAGAGCAGTTCTGCCTGCTGCTTCCTGAAAAACTATGTTTTTAAAACTCATGTGCATTTGCTGAGAGAAATTTTCCTTGCTCCTTGAGAAATGTAGCATTACATTGTTTTTTTCCAACTTCGAATATGTCTTCACCAAAGAGAGATTCAAGTGTTGTTTTTTTCTAATGTTTCTCAGTGGACTTCAGCCCAGTGAAGAATTTTATGAGATATGAAACTACCATAGCATCTCTCACCTCAGACATTCTCCTTGAAGATAACAAGGTGGGCATAACTGAAATATAAGGAAGACAATCCTAATTTCTGATTTCTGTCCAGTAGGCACATTTGAAAACACATTACTCAGACTGTTAGCAAGGCGTTGCAAAACCAAAGTATCCAGACAGAAGAACTCAAGGATGACTGAAAAAACCTGTAATCCCAGTAGAAATAGCCCATGGGTGAATCTATTCATGGGCTATAACTTTTTCATTAAATAACTTTTTCATCAATTGTCACTGTTCAGTTCAACAAAACTTGCCTTTGATAACACGTAATACAAACAAGAAGAGACAAAACTGCTAGGCTGCTATGGCTACTGGGGGTTTACTGAAATGTTGTCTAAACATAGCCTAAATGACATGATGTCAGTATCCATGGGAATCTTGTTAATACGAGGCCATCAAACTCCCTTTTATGGGCATGGTCATGAGAAAAATTCATCCAGAGAAAGTTATGTAGGTTTTGGCACATCTAAGGTGCCTTTATCTCCAGGATCTCAAACACTATCTCATACACTTTGCAAACCTAATTTCATCAAGACATAACTTAATAACAGATAGTACAGTACAGATTCTTAAAGAGCCCTGCCTTGTCAGACATGAATATCACACAGAATTTCAGATATAATGCTAACTAGTGAGGATATCAGTTGTCTGGAATGTTCACAGAAATACAGTAAAAAATATAAAACTAGTACCAATGACCACTACAGCTATGGCTATAAGTGCCATATAGACATTGTCACATTCCAAACATTTACATCCGTGACTCAATGAAAATAATTTTCCTGGCTTTTTCAGCAACTTTACTTATATAAATTAGTTGGCAATGTCTGGTCACTACCCTTTAACCTCTCCTTTTCACATGGGAAATTCTGTAAGAACAATCTTCCTCTACAGATTTTAATCAGGTTGAAAATTTTAAGAGAAAGATCAGTCTTGTGTGAAGTGTTAAATTCAGAAAATTACAGGAAGAACAGTTAGGTTCAGTAAAATGAGTATGATGTTTTGAACACTTAGGAGAGAAAAGGGTCATAATGTATAGGACCCTACAAATCCCTTGTCTTACTTTTATTAAAATACCTTTCTTCCACTTAGTAACTGGATGAGAATGGTGTTCACAGTTTGGGATTTCAAGTCTGTTCTTTTACTGCCATAAGCTTCAATACATTTTACACCCTTCCATAACTGCATTGCCTAAAATTATAGGCCTCTGAAATTGGTCCCTTTACAACAGTATTAAAACATCGACATGAAGAGTAAAATATCATCTTTATATTACTTCTAGGTTAAAAGCTTGTACCCTTTTCCCACCACCTCCACCCAGAAAACTGACTTAATGAAAAAGGGCTCTTGACAGGAGAGCAGAGCATTTTCCCCTGAATGATCTGTTGAGGAGTCCAGGAAGTCCTGAATTTCGACAAATGCATTGCTATAGGAGCTGTCCAGGTGATCTTTGCAAAAGAGGGGTAACTTGCCAATGCAAGTTTCTCTTATCCAAAAGTGGATGAAAAAGAGCTTTTCACATGCAAAGATTTTGTCATTAGGGTTGTTGTTATTATTATACCTTTTCAGCTTAAAAATTTCCTTGAAAATATGCGTATATTTCACAAAAGTATTTTGTCTAGAAACTAATTCAGTGAACTTTTCCTGACATTCCTTTGAGTTTTATTTATTGCCCTTATGCCACATTAAAAAAAAAAAAAAAAAAAAGGGAAATAGGTAGAGACAGCTAAATTTGTTTCACAGTTTCATTTGGTTAAAGGAGATTTTTATTCTTTTTTAATTCCTTATTTTTTGGCACTTGTTTTCTGGAAAAGTACTCAATACCCTAAGAAATCTGTTCCTTATGTCTAGAGTGTTGAGAGGATTTTTCTTTCAATCTAGAATGTGAATTTTATTCCTGGATTGGGGCCCCATTGGTAGTTTTTCTATATGGAGTTCATTAACAAATAACAATAATATAGAGTTTGCAATTTCAAAACTCATATATACCTCATAAAGATTGCAAGGTCTGGGAGCTTTATTTCCCAAAATTAACTGGTTAGAGAGTTAATTGCTTTAAAAAAGCAGTATTCAAATATTATTTCTGCTTGTATACAAGACCAGAAACCAATCTTCAGAATAATAGTAAAAATTTCTAGGTGATTTTACAATATGAAATTACTTTAAAAATATGGAGAAAACTGGAAATTTATAGGGAATGTATTAATAATGTGAAATCAAGTGAAATATTTTATTACTTAATATGAAAGTTAGCTAGTATAGCTTCTCCACCTAATTGGCTGCAATTAAAAAAAACCAAAGAAATAAATAATCAAGCACAAGACAAACAACTAAAAAAATATTTCGGTTCATCAATACATGTACCATATAATTTTTTAAAAATCTCATTTATAATGTACTTTTGAACACTTAAAATATTTTTTTCTCCTCAGTAATTTTCTTACATTTAAATTTCTTGGATAGTTGTGTTGTTTATTTTCAACTTATTTTTCAAAAGCAAGTGAAATTAACATTAGTATTTGTTTTTAAACAGTCTAGGGATACCTGATAACACCTTATAGCCACTGGAGCTCAGTGACTTGAGAAATAAATTCTTAATGTTTATCACAAGATAATATCTTTGTGTTCCCCCCTCCCCTATTCTATCAGTATTGGCATAATACACTAGAAATGCTTTTGTTTGTTTGTTGCTAGTGCAGAATTAATATACTCAAGAATGTTCGCTGCTCTACTTCCTGAATCCCATGTGAAGATTTAGGTTACAAGGTTCTATAAAGTTGGTGTTTCAGAAGGAAAATGCTAATACCTTTTATAGCAGACTAGGTAATTCATAGCATCTGCTGTTGGTTTGTGCTTCACTCTTTAGACTCAAGGCTTTTGAGATTCTGTTCAAACACTGGCCTGCAATTTTCTATTTGAAATACCTTCATATAAAGAAGTCAGAAGAAGAGGAAGCTCAATTAAAGGGAAGTTTCGCCCCTTCATGTAGCCTGTTGGCTGAACTCAATAATTAAGTCCACTCCTGGGAAGGTTTCAATCCAGGGATACAGATTTTATATTGTTGCCAGGTTCAGAAACCTCTTAACAGCACAGTTTTTTTCAAAATCACTGTACTGTAGAGTCCTTTGGTGTTTGGAATACCTGACACCACATTGCTTAAATTTAAATTGAGAGATCTATCTCTTTTTGTTTTCTTTTCCTATTATTTGGACAGGCATAGAAAAAACTTTTACTCTGAGGGAAGTGAGTGCTGGACAACTAGGAATAGGAAAAGATTGAAAGATGTAGGGTTTTCCCAGTGTAGGTAACTCATGATAATTTTCATTTACATTCCAATGTGAGCAAGAAAGTTCTTGCACCAAATCCATCACTGCAAAATCTCTGCAGCTTTCAAGTTTACAATTGGATGAGATTACTATCATTTGTCAAGTGAAATTTTTCTGCATTATTCCCTTCTATGACAGAGATTAATAGGAATAGCAGGAATTTTAAATGTGTTACAGTTTTAAGAAGCAGGGTCAGAAGAGAAGTCTGAGTTTTATATAAAAGTGGAGATATTTGTTTTCAGATCCAATTCCTGCAGGAGTATTAGACCATCTGAAAGCAATACCAAGCTCTTGTAGACTCTGTAGATAAGATTCATACTGGTGTTAGCTAGGCATCAGAGATTGCTAGATTCCAGTGAATGATAGGCTGTATTTATGCTGCAACTGTATTTTCCTCTCCAAGAATGAGAAGGAATTGTAGGAAATTGAAAAATGAGGAAATTAAATTGTAGGAACATGAGAAGGTATTGTACAAACATTGTGTGCCATCAAAGTATATGTGTCCTAAGCTGCCAGCCATGGTAGAATACATTATTCAAAGACGTTACAAGCTTCATTGTATTATTTTCAGTTCAAGCAGATGTAAAAAGTATTGTAAATCTCAACAGGAAACCTGTTTTCAGAAGACTGCTGATTCATTTACTAGCATAAGAATTCCACATAGCTTGTATTAACAAGTACAGGTTTTCATTCAAAATAACTTTGGACATCTTTTAGAATAAACTTACTTTCTTCTCTGACATGTACACTTCCAAAACAGTTACATGAACTGAAACAAGTTGTTGGGCTTTATATACCCACATAACATCAGATTTCCCTACAACATAGATTACTTGAAAGCATCACACCTGGCTTTCCCTTTTTTACATGGTTGCAATATGGAAGATAGGCAAATTTACAGATGCTTTCCTTATCTTCATGGCACTCTGTAGACTATGCTCATCCTACAGTGAAAGTCGGTGTCAGCACTTCCATTGCTTTAGCACAGCATGCTTGTTTGTTAAGATTAAATCCTGGTTTATGCAGATAGAAAGGTTCCCCTGGGAGCTGAAGACCAACAAGTCCCTCACTGACACCTACTCCAGTCACAGGATACATTTCTTTTGTGATCTTGATTTCTAATGTAAATCCATAGCAGCACATTCTGGAAGTTTCTGCAAAGACAGGAAAAAACCCCTAAACCAACCAATCAACCAAATAAAAAAAACCCTCCATTGCTCAATTTTCTCTCTTTGGGAATAGAACAAGTGAACAAATAAATATAGAACACGTCAGCCACACTACTTAACATGTTACAGGAAGGAACTCAGATGGTTCAGCAATTGTAGACAGAGCTGAACCTGAATGGAACGAGGCAGACAATCAGCAGAGATGTGGGTCTCCCGCAGAAATAAACCTGTGTATGGCCAAAAATGTAAGACAAATCCATTTTGAAAAGTACACCTTAATTTTTTTAAATTATTTTAATACTGTATTCCTTCTCCAGAGCTTTTGTAAGTTGTCTTTCCTGAAATCCAAGACCTATAATTACCTGTTTACTCATACATATAATGTAGAAACCTCACTAAAGTTTCTCACAAACTGAGCTAGACACATTCTTTTACCTTGCAGTATATCTGTATGATAGGTTGCAAGAATGTATCGGGTTCTAACCTGAGACAGTTTGGAAAAGACAGACTTTTCTTTATTGAAGCTAGTAGATCATCAAGTTATTCATCTTATCTGTAGTGTCCTTTCTTGCCTTTAGGTCTCAGGAAAATATAAATCAAAGGCTTTGTGAATTATAGTTCCTGATGATTCACAAGGTAATCTTGCTAACACAGCAGGGAAATATACGATTTGCAAATTGCTTAAATGACATCTTTGATATTACCTTAAATTATTGTTGCAGTAAATTCCATTTTACAATATTTCAGCTTGATTATATTTTAAAACTTTACCTTTCTCAAGATAAATACTGTACTTTCTATTTGCATACTTCAATTTTTTTAAAAACTTTAAGTTTACTGAAGGATTCAATGTTTTATATAAAAATGACCTAAGGTACTTTTCTTTATGCCAGCACCTATGAGTATTTTAAACCATTTCTAAATCCTTAACTAATGCAATTTCTTATACAGAATTATAGTAGGATTTGCCTGAAAATTAACATTTCCAAATTGGTAAACATTTCAGGTTCAGAATAATTTTAGATTAAGCATAACGTTTGCCTATGTATCTACAGAGTATTACATTCCCCTACAATTCCTAAAAGCAAATAGCAATTTTATTAACTATTTCAATCCTTGGAGTTACACTGTGAAGTAACATCTTTTGGTTTGTAACAGAAAAGATTGAAGAGATGGAATTAATAGTCTCTGTGTTTAATTTTGCTCTGCAAAAGTGCAGTCTAACTCTATGAGGAGATAGCCACATGATACTTCTTTCCAGGTATGCTTTGTACTTACGGAGAACAGCATCCGACACTTGTGAAAGTCGGAAAACCTAGGGAGCAATTTTAGTCTCCAATTTCTGTATTTAATGTGTGATACCTGGAAAGAATTGAGGATGTAAAAGGCTAACATTATTCACCTCTGTATCTGCCTAAATTATAGTAACTTTATAAAAGTATGCTTTCTGAGACTGTTGCTTTCAAGTAATTTTTTGTTGTTGTTGGCAGTGGTATTGGTTTTAATTTATGTCTAAAGAACCATCAGAAAGTGCAGTGACAAACAGCGCGAGATCTTGTAAGATCAGAATGTGCTTTCAATCTACAAAGACTGGATAGTTGTCTTTCAAATAACAGTATCTTTACTAATTTTAGTGATTTATATATTTGGTATATGAAATATATATAATTAGTGACATTTAATATGCCATATGCATTTCTAATTCTAGTTTTTCCTGCTTTTCATTCTAATTTACATAAGAATCATACCTCAATCATAATTAATAATAATTCTGGTCAATTAATAATAATTAGTAGTATCTAACATTTAATAGTTTATCATAATATTATCAGGATTGTCATTAAACATATATATGTAATTATATTAAATATTTATACTTGGGTCTATTAAAAATATTTGGATGCAATTACAATTTCAGGTGATATGATTTCTATTTTCTAATGAATCTTCTTTTTACCTCATTACTAGATTTTTTCAACATTTCCCTATGACAGCTGTAAACCTGCAAAAGGCAATCCTGCAGAAGAAATCCTACATCCTCAATGAGAACTCAATGAGAAAATAAAAGCACAAACCTAAAAACCTGCTACAGTTCTTGCCCAACTAATGTGAAATCGGACTGGCTGCTTCTATGAAAACATATCAGCACTGTGTAGTATCTGGCTAAACTGGGGAACCACATGATTAGCTGCACCTGTGCAACCCCAAAGGTAGGAACTTGGCTTGCAGAGTAGGCTTGCTGTTCAACAACTGCCTTCGTGTCTGGAGGCACCATTCTATGCCGTCCTTTGGCAACAGTTTTTACACAAACCCTTGAATCAGATAGTCTTATGCAGATATAAATCTATATAAAAGGAATAGTTATTTGTAAAATAAAAAACTGCAATCAGGAAAATAGAATAGTTATTAACCTCTCCCACAAATCCTAAAGAAACAAACAAACAAACAACAACAGGACAAAATGAAAAAAAAAAACAACCCTAGACCTTTGAAAGACCAGGCACTGTATGTATCTTTCATCAGATGGATGGTACTCACTATTAAATATGACATTAGAGAATTAAAAGACTACTTTGTTATATTTTGATCTTGATTCTCTCAAATATTTTCCAGCACTCCCTATAGGAAATCACCAGATAGTAGATCAATTCCAGAAAAAACTTGTGGAATATTCTTGGCATTCCTTTTCTAACTAGGATGATTAAAGGAACTTTTCATAACAAATGTATAATATCAGGATGTGGAAAATTATTTCTGTTATAAGAATGATCCAATATTTCCTTCAGAACAAAAAACTCTACTTCGATCTTTCTGTTATAGGAGGAGTTTTTGCGCCAGTTTTGTTGAGGAATTTTCTTTTAAGCCTCAGCCCTTATTAGACAGGTGCTACTTAATGCATGCTAACAGGAAAGTATACTGTTCAAATACTTCTTGGTACCACTTAACACAGTCACAGGAGTCAATGAGAATCAATGATTACATGCTAGTTTAAGAGGAATAAATGTTACTTCTACACAAATTGGAGAATTCTTCCATTTCCAAACAGATGCACTTTAAGCTGTAGAGATCTACAAGTGCAAAAATACCCAGTAATTGCCCACAGATATCTTGTGGATGATGTCTTACATTTCAGAACTTCAAGTGATCTCCCAGTAACTAGGAGCTTAGCAGACAAACTGACGGACTGCTCCAAAGGGGATAGTGGGAATGATTTGTCATGCAACGGTACGTTAGCTGCAGGCATCTCAAAATACCTGGTGCTCAGTCAAAAGCACTTTGAACTCCAAGTTCTATTATCACTTTTTCAAGCAGAAACTTTGGGGAGTGATGTCTCAGAACAAGAAAAATCCGAGTTTCTCTGCACAAATGTCACTTCTAATGGAATATTTCAGACACGAGACTGTTTTTGGAGAATTCATTTCTACGAATAATATTCAAGCGTATAGAACTAACTATTGAACTGGAGGCAGTGACATATTCTGGATAACTTACATCAGTAGGAAATCCATTTAAAGCCTTTATATCATCAAAAGAAAGTTCTTGGTGTGATATTTGCCTGTATTTATGAAAGCTGATGATTTACGGAGCCAGCCATGTGACATTATGGATGTGAATTTTGTGAAAGAAAACAAAAAAGCTAATGGGTTGCAGGCAACTGGATTTCCTTCCCCCCCTCCCACCCCCCACCCCCCTGGACACTGACCTGAAGCTGGGCAGACACCAATAAGTTTATCCAGCATTTTAATTTAAAAATTAATTTCTTTTGGTTGTGTCCTCTTACTATGAAAATCCGTGTGATTGAGATTTACTTTCATGCATGTGCAACAATGCACAGGCACCAAGAACTGTAAAACTTGCTATAGTTTTCTGACGGATTCCTTAAAATCTTTGCCAGGCCTGTGATACAGGAGGATCCAAGTGGGAAAATCGTTTGGAGAAGGATATACACTTCTTGTTCAAACTCTACATCAGTTATCATTTCACATAAATTTTCTAGGAATGTATTCAGCAGGTATTTTGTGATCTAGCAAAAGGTGTAATTGTAAACACTGTAACTGGGAAAGGAAGTCAGTATTTTTGACAATAGAAACTAAACTGATTGATTTTCTCTTTTTTAGTAAGGATCCAATAACAGACAAAACAATAGTGGCCCTTCCCCTCCTTCCTTCCCTACTTTAAAAAAAAAAAAAAAAAAAAAAAAAATGTAAGACCTGCGATGTTCACAACAAACATGAGCCCTGGAGGTAGGAAAGAACAGACATGAGAAGCAATTCCACTACCACTGGAAACAGCCAAATATTCAACCATTTTTGTAGACTTTCTGCTGTGTTTGGAAACACAATGCAAAGCTGTAAGCACAAAGAAAACAAAGGAATAGTGATAAAAAGCTATGATAAAGGTGAAATGTACAGGCAGCAGAAAGTGTGTTCATGAGTTGCAGATTGTTAAACTAGTCACAGGCAAACCTGCATGTAAAGTAGCCCTTGACTGTGATTAGTGACCTCTGTGGTGATCATACAGTGTACTCTTTTTCATATTTGAGATCTGCAACACAAAGCTGGAAAGCTGAGGTTCATTGGTTTCAATTTCTAGCAGGAAAATCTTCATCTACTAACTGAATAGAAATTGTTTTTTTCCAGTGGCAAGATACTGGAGCCCTCTGACAAGATTCAACAAGTCTTTTGAAAAGTTAGGTGAAAACAGAAAATTTTAGATGTTCCAGAAAGCAAAACTGGAAGGGGGAGCGAGAGGGGTGTGCAGTTATGACACGCATCTGGTGACCCCCTGTTGATTCTGGATTTACAACTGTAGGCAAACTGGAAGGGAAAGAAACCTTCAGCAGCTAAGCAGAAATACGAGAGCTTTTGTGCCATTACCTACACAAGGTAATCCTCAGTCTTCTGTGGAAAATACAAGGAATAATCCAAAACAGAGAGGATCTCAGGTTTCAGAAAGTCTTCAGAAAAGTTCTATATTACTGCAGGGAATATTTCAGCAGTTAAGGCTGATCTTCAGTCCTATGCTTATGTTCTATAACTCAGTAGTCAATCCATTCCCTCTCAGCTATATTTCAAAGTACAGAGATCATAACAAAATAGAGATGGCTGTACTTATGTTTTAGATCTTTTATAAGTCAGATGCTCCAGAAGTGTATAAGATTAAATATAAAAGGGGAAGGCCAGAAATACATATATGTTTATCTCAAAAGGTTCAGGAGGTTAGCAATTAAGAAACACATAAAAAGGGGAAACTCGTCATGGAGGTTGAGATTCCTTCCATGATCAAAGCTCCACATGGTTTTGGAAGAAGATCTGAGACAGCTCTTTCCAGCATATGGTCCTCCTCTGGAGCATCGGCAGTTCTAGAAGAAGCATAAACATTAATTCCTTTTGAAGCTTTCTTCTCTCATGTTGTACAAATTCACAAATTGGCATGGACTACTGCCAATTGCCTGGAGAAGCAGCCTAAGCCCCAGCTAGCATTTTACATTCCACAACACTGGAAAAAAGGAGAGGACACCAAACCAAAGAATGAAATACATAAAGCAGCCGATACATAAGATTTGTTCTCTGTCATTTTTTTAGGCTTTCACGGATGAATTCTTATTGCTCCGTCTTTGACACTTAGAGATTTCAGTCCATCATCATATGCTTTATTCTGATCACAAAAGTTTTAGAATACTTACGGTGATGGCACACGTGCAGAGCAAATATGCTATCACAGAAGCATTATCTATTTATTGTATCATACAAATGGAAAAGTTAGCCTCATTAGAAGAGTCAGATTGTTGATGGATAAGCAGAGAAAATATAGTACATGACAGTGAAGTTTGTCATTCACTGTCTTCTTGGACAGAAAAAAAAGGACACTCAGCTTTTGGACTTAAGCAGGGACTGGACAAAATATCTCTTCTAGCTACCTTCTCCTATGAGAAAGCAGAAAAATAATTCTGACTGCTTAAAGTTTGGGAGGTATTTAATAGATCAAGAAAAGGACATTACTTTTACCTAGTTATTACTCACCCAGAGGAAATTCTTATGCTTCAGGGTATCTTTTTTTCCACTGGAATCTGTTCCCTGACTGTACAGAGTATAAGACAGCAATTTCCAGTGAACAACAGAGCTTGTTGGGGCTTTACTTCTTCCTGTGACAAGTCTCCAACTTTGCACAAGCACGTAAGATGACCACTAGATCCTGAGTCCTTTCATGCTGTAGGCTGCCTACAGAGAATGAGCGAGCCACCTGAAAATCAAGAGTGCTCCATTTTTTTCTGGATAAAATATGGGAGTGAATAGACAGCGGCTCAGCAAACCTATGAGACGATTCTGGATTTTCTGATGTGGGTCAATCTGTTAAAAAGCAGACCACTTCAAAAGGAAATAGTATCCCCTCAGACACAATCTGGTTGCCTCAAGCAATCAAAAGCTTTTTGTGTTGAAATTAGAGGCTTTTCCCTCTGTCTCTAAAAAGCATTGTTTTAAGACATGAGGACACACTGTGACTGTAGGGAAAGCAGGGATAAGAATTTTCTGGGACTCCAGGAGATTCTCTAAACCTTTGGATATGGAATGAACTAATATCACCTCTTCATCAATCTGTAATAGAGTTCCTTAAGCACCAGAGCATACACAGCATTTACTATGAACATCCAGAAACTTTAGCCTTTGACAGGGATTCACCCCAATGCTTTCAGCAAATGCATTACACCTGTCATGTGCAGTTATGGCAGCTTGATTCTGTTTGTATCAAGAGAGAAACTACATTTTAAAAGTGAACATTTTCTGAGGTGCACTGCTTAATTCCATGCCTGGCCTCTGATGAACATGAGATGAACATCAGATCTGGACAATCACAAACCTATAATCTAGTTGTGAAATAATGAGTAGACCTCTGATGTGAGCCAGCCCAGACTGTGTGCAGAAAAGAACATCAGCTTTCAAATAGCACAAACAAAAAACCCAACTACTATCAGGTTTGACTGTTGCCTTAAAAAAAAAAAAAAAAAGGAAAAAAAGACTCCTTTCTATGCATGGGGAAATGATCAGTAAGGTGAGTGATACCAGAAGAAGCAGGTTTGGGAAATAAATAAGAAGGAGAAAATGCTGTATTATCACAATGCGCAATGATTTGAAACCTCTATATTATGTTTTTTGGTTATCACTTCTGCGAACAGTTAAGTACTCTGTAAGATGTAAAACATCTTGCTCTGTGATTAAAAACTGAACTTCTTTGACTTACTGAAATAACTCTGTTCCAAAGAAGGAAATCTTTATTAGTGATTAATTTTGGACTAACAAATACAGTAACTTATATAAGGACTTCCTTTTTTACAGCACCTCTCCTAGGTAACTCCAAAATATTCATGTATATGCAGGCCCAAACCATGTGATTATCAACTATAACAGCTGTTTCCGTTTACTGTGTGTCCATCTGGTAACTGACCCAATGTCTGTTATATTCCTTAAATAGCACCTGACTTCTGTATCTCTTCATCTTCCTCCTCATATCAGTTTTTTAAAAAACTAGTCGATACATATTAAAATATTTAAGAAACTATATCCTAGATGCTTGAAAAGTGCTGACTTGTTTTCCCCTGACACAAAGAAACTTCAAAGTCCTATGGCACTGTGACGCATTACCTAGTCAGAAGCAGTGTCTTGTGTGTGCACAATTTTACAGCAATCTCTAGAGAGCTATACCTAAGCTGTCTTGTGCTGTGTGGGATTGTGTGTTTGTGTATGCCTGTGTGTCAGTGAGTTTGTGTGTCTGTGTGAAGGAAATTAACAGGCTGCAGAAGGAGAAAAATCCAGAACTTTCTCAATTTTAAGTCACCAGAGAAATATGATTATTAAACTGGAAGGAAGAAAGCAACACAATTAAGGGAATGGGAAGGATAGTGGCCAAATTATTGGGGAAAATACCTATTTCTTTATCAACTTCTGTGGAACAATAATGATTTTTAATGCTTCAGGATTAGATCCTCTATTCATATTTGCTGAAAATGTTAATTATTGCTGCAATAATTAAGAGATATCAAGAATTAAACATGACTTAAAATGAGAATACAAAACTATGTCATCAGCATACTTGATCAATATTTGACCAGTGTATTTTCAGGAGCAGAAAACACACGCCTAAACTCTTTTGGATCTTCTGCTGATTCAGTCCCATTCCTGCTTTTCTCTGTTTAAAAGTGGTAAAATGTCTGCAACAAGTACATCTCATAACCTGGGCACAACCAGAATAATACCCAGCAAAGAAAAGTCAAACACAAGCTGCCAGAAAGAAGACAATTGCATAAGTGATATGGTTGTGATAAATTACTTTTCTTTACTGTGATGAAGGAGAAAGACTCGTGCCACTTTTCTTGTATGACAGAAGCAATTAAGCAGATTTATATAGCATAAACTTTCATAGAGATTTCCTAGGAGATTAAAATGGTTTAGAAGACTTTCTCAGCTTGGATTTTTGTACCTAAATCCTTCAATCTCCTTAGGTTATTCCATCCTTAGTACTTCATCTGGCTGGATTCTAGATTTACCATTGTATTTTTATATCGGAGTTATATATCAAATATAGTGCCATATAAGTAATGTAAAAATGAAAGTGCATATAGAAATTGTAGTGCAAAATGTTGCTGAGGCTGCTGTCAGACGCCTTGAGAGTTCCACATCTACAATGAACTGCAATTAAACAAAATACATGTTATGTCATGCTTTATTAAACGCAAAACCCTTGTTACTGTAGCTCTAGCAAGTTAATGCATTTGGAAAAACAGACGATCCATATTAACATAGTCACTTTATTTTAACTCATGTCTCCCTTATGCAGAGACGCTCTATTTGATTTGTTCATATGCTAGGCAGATCCTTTCAGAATCTCTAATATACCTGATTTTTCTGTATTTCTAAAATATGTGATTTTTCAGCTTGTATATCATTTTCATTTTAATACTACTCCATTATATTATTTTCCTATCAAGAGTTAGCTAAACTCATTACACTGATTGTTGCTTAGCATCCAAGAAGCTAAGCCATTTCCTTGAACTACTATTTATGTCAATAATCGGTACCCTATGGCCACTGCATATTAGCGTTTCGTTATTGTTCATTTCTCTGTGCTTAAGTGTAATGAAGTGTGTAATTTCCCTGGAACCATCCACTGAGCCTTAAACTGTGAATCAATTTCATATGGTCCACCTCTGTCACACTGCAATTCCAAAAGCATACAGATCAGAGCCATGAAATGCAGTGGGAATAATGATAGCCTGAGAATTTTTTTGTGCCATTCAGTCTGCTTAGATCAATGTTGAATTTTTTTACTAGGCACCACCTGTGCATACATAATCTTAATATTCTATCTACTCATAACAATCCCTATCAGTTACAATAGAAAATGGTTCAACAAAAGAAGAATGTTTTGCATGATCTCTTTAAGCTAAAACTGTTGGGAAAATATTATTTTCTAGTCCTAAGTTTTCTATTTGTTATTCTAAAAATCACTAGTTGTCTATATACAAGGGAATTAGACAAACATTGTGTTTTTCCTCACTTCCACTAATATTTTTTCCTTTATTAAGAAATACCTACTTGTAGCGACATGTTCTACAAGTAATGCACTGGATGATGAAGAGGGGTTGGTAGAAAATGTTAACATTATACAGTACCTATCCTATTGTTTCCATCTGTGAGTTGATCCAAATTTCCTGAGATCCAAACGACTACAGTTTACAATATGGAGAATAATTGTAAACACATTCATTGATTACATATATGTAAATAACTACATGTATTTTACAATCCTCCAAAACTCTACTCCATCATGGAATGACTCCATAGCAACAATCTGAATAACTTTCTCTGAAAGAGATAGTCATCAAACACTATTCTTCACAAAGGTCATGTTCAGAGAGAGACTTGGGTTCACACAGTATGGATGTAGGCAAACCCAACCTGCCCACACTTTGAGCAGCTTTCTTCTTACTGATTTACCTGATTGCTCACAGTCTCTTCAAAACGGTCATGTAAGAGGTTTTTGGGGTTTTTTTTACTTTGTTTTAAATTTTGTACAGAATCAAACAGATTTGGAAGTTACCCCATACACTCAGAAATACAGTCCTTGTGTTTGTTTCTTAAATTTAAATTGGACTTTCAAAAATAAAACACATTTTTCACGGGAGTTGAAAAAGATCTTGCTCTGAGTTATAAAATAGTACAGTTGAAAAATAGGACAGTTTCTGATTAAGAGTAGATGGATTAAATAATAACAGCCTTATTTTCTTCACCCAGAGTTAGGGGTATTGACTTTAAAGATTCTGGTGCTGTTATTGTTTCCTCCAGTCCTCAGATATTTTTTCCCCCCTAAGGTTTTATCAATACAATGATGTCATGTTTTACATAACAAAGGTTATTACCACCTCCTGCTACAGGTGTGCAGACAGTGAAGAGTTGTAGAGATAGTAATTATTTTTCAGGTATGAAATCTTACCACTATTTATTCATTATTAATAAATAAATATAAGGCTGGATCAAAACCCCACTAACACAAAAGGCATAAAATATTTAAATATACTACTACTTAAAAAAAGTCATTGAGTTTCATATTTAGGTATGGATTTATATTCTCATATAATTAAAACAGATTATAATAGGAAATAATTGTACAGTTTCGGAATACTTTTTATTTAGAAAGTAACCTTCTGAAGTGCATACTAGGGCAGATAGAGCAGAATAACTGAATTAAATGCACCATTAGGTTAACATTGCCTGTTCTTTATAGGATGCTGTTGTTTGACCACCTCTGTGCTTTAGAACTTGAGAAAACAAGACAGACCAGGATTTTTGTGAGGCAAAAGCCTGATTCCGGAAAATGAAATAGAATTCCTGGCTAGGACCCAAATCCAGTGAATTTACAGATTTCTCTTTCCCATACCCATGTGCTACCTGACCAGAAAGAGAGCTGTTGCTAAGCAACACAGTTCCCCTTTCTCACCGGTTGGGTTTCAGGCTCAAACAAAAGCTTGCTGAGAAAGTTGTCCTACCAAAGAGCACTAAAATGTGAAAAGCCGGCACATTCAGGAGCAGCTATTTCTACCCTGTCTTTCACCCTCACAGGACCCAAGTTTGGGGATTTTTCTGAGTGAGACATTGGGCAATGTGGAAAGCAGGGTACATAGATGCTTTGCGTTCTTTTTGACATTTTCTGCACACATTTTAAAATGAGGGGGAGGCCTTATTTTGTACAAAACACGTGACTCATTGGTCCCGCTTGGCACCAGCCTAGCAAAAGACAAATTTCCTTTCCAGATCTTATCCAAATGTGAAGTTTTTGTGTTATATTGTGAAGGGCTACCACAGAAATGGTCTTGATAATATGTGTAGGCACTCCTGTGAGACTGTAACAGCTGTTTCAGTGTCTGATAGATCCTGGCAATACCAAGATCTTAACAATTTGCCTATAAACACAGTCATTCAGTCACTCATTAAGAGGTGAATACATTAAGCTAATGTGTTTTTTTTCCTTGTCGTATTTCAAGTGGGCCATATTATGTTTCACTGCTAAATTCAATTCCTATTGTTGGTACCATAAATTTCTTCAATTTACGTGAGGTTTTATGCTTCAGTATTGTGCGGGGTGCAAAACTGGTGTAAGATTATACTTCTGCATTTAGGGTTTGGGGTTTTTTGTTGTTTTCATTCTTTTTAAGATTTTACTGCTTGCTATTCATGTCAATGAATGACACCCTTGCCGTTCTGACCTCTGCATTCATTCCACTAATTATTTGGAGAAAAACCACTAAATGCCCTCCTTTCTTTTCTGGCTATCCGTACAGCTAAAACATGACCAGTGTACATCCATCTGTACAGAACACATGCTTTGGTGACAGACTATAGCACAGCATTACAGACATTCCATCTGTAGTAAGCTAGAATTTTAACCCAGGGGAACCTGTGTCAAAGGTAACACAATTCTCTATCCTAATAAACTGAGAGACAGTGCATACTATTTTGTTTTGCAAGTTCAGAACATCATTTAGCCTGCATTTCCTAAGAGGAAAATGGTAATAAGGAGGTGACTAGCATAATGGACAACTGTTGTCATGCAAAAGCTGACTCTACCAATAAAGTGAGAAAGTTAAGTGAGAATCGCACTTCGGACCAACTGCAAGTGAAAAGCTCAGGCAGGAAAACAGCTAAAACCTCTATCGTGGCTAGAACACTGCTTAACCATTGATGCTTTAGACTGTGTCCAGGGACCTGTAAGAAGTCAATTTTTATAGGTAATTATTTTTCAAACCATCATTTCACTACCAACTTCCATAACAAAAGTTACCTGGCTCCTTTGGAAGCATTATAAATGTCACATTTTGTGCATTGGTAGAAAACTGTGGACTGCATTTGGAAATGTGTATGCAATTTACATAATCTCTGCACTGAACCAAAAATATAATGAACATTGGCTTTTTAATCAGTGTTTGTTTTGGAAACTAGTACTTCATTTAAAGAGAATGGATAATATTTAGGGAAATAATTACTTTTTTTAATTTCATGTGCCTTGAAAAATGTTAATTACATCAGAATTATATCTTGAGAACACATAACACCAGCATATCACAACAAATGTTTATCAAATTTATCTCATTAGCAAGATATGAAAGAAAGAAATGAGAAAGTTAAACACACAGGATCTTTCCTAAAAGAAAGCTTAAATAAACTGTCATGTAATATTAAATGTCATGTAAAATTAAAAAAAGCAATACCTTTGTAAAATTCTCATGATCGATATAACTGTCTGGAAAATTCATTCTTAGAAGTTTAAGTATGTTGGCTGTTAGTATAGTGTAAGATTAAATTTATCTATACGTAATTAGAACTGAGTCAATAATTCATTGTCTTTAGCTTATTTGAGAAGTCAGCTTTTATATTTGTTCACAAATACGGCATGACTTCATTAACAAATTACAATTGCTTGATTAATTTTTTGTATTAAAAAGAAAAAGAGTTTTGTCCTGCAGCTCATTTGTCGACTATTAAATATGAATATTTTAGATTCACTGCAGCTGGACTCAAAAGTTACTTTGTACTTATCCTACTTTGTGACTGGACGGCCTAATGCTTCCCAGGCTTAAAAAATGTATTTTCCTGGATTTTAATTTATTTTTGGCGAACAGAATTTGTGATTTAAAAAATACAATTAGGATTGGTCTATGTCTTTTTTCCCCATCAAAAAAATAATTTCAAGGTGAAGTGTGGCCACAGACTTCTGCAAAAATAGTCGGTTTGAACTTCACAAAATATGGCCTTTTTTTTTCTCCATCTGTATGATATTTTTTATGAGAAGGAGAATCTTAAAAAGCGTCTAAGTTGATAGAATGACATTGAATTTGTGGTTATAAGACCCTTCTTAATTAAAAAATAACTTTTTCACAATAGTAGTTGATATAACAACTGGGTAGCAATATAAAAAGCAAATAGGAGCAAGAAGTAAATTTCTAAAGCAATAGGTTAGTTTTTACAATGAATGTGGAGCCCATCTATTCCTTCCTTCTGACCCCCATAAGCACTTAATCTTGAAGAAGCTGGCTGGTTACCAGTGGTGCTTACTTTTAAATATCAACTCAATGTGTATTCCAATCTATAGAATAGAGACAATGGAAAGAAACAGATCATTTTTGTAAAGTATAAATAGTGTGGTGTCTAAGTCATGCATTATTGAAAGTGTATTTCCCAAGAAGCCAGCCATTTTAAGTAATTAGCAACTAGTTTGCTAATTTTCCCTCCTGAGGCTGTTGTGGTTTAGGATTTCAGCTCCAGGGCTGGAGGGGGCTTTCCCCTCCTTGCCCTTCCCAGCACCCAGAAGTCTTTTGCTGCCTCACGGTGGAAGGGGTGCCGGCATTGCGAAATGCAGCCTGGCTCCAATTTCACGCTTGACTCTGGAGCCAAGCCAGGTCAATCAATGCTTCTTTGAATAAACGTATAAAAAGCAGCAAACCACGTGGCTTTGCTGGTGCACACTTTTCATTTTGGAGCAGAAGGACAAAAAAGAAAGAACTAAAGCAGTCACCTCAGAAGCCCGGGACAGTAAAAAGATCTTCCGCATGGCAAGTAGCCTTTTTGCTTTGCTGATTATGGGGGGGGTGGTGGTGGTAAGAATAGCTGCCAGAAGGAAGGAGCACAAAGTGGCCGATGCCCCCAACTCCACACAGAGAGAAAGGGCCCCTGGCGAGGGGGAGCAAGAAGGGTTTCAAGTGCTGAGACAAAGAGGCTCTGCTGGAAAGCAGGAAACCTGAAATTTCACCCAGAGGTCTGGTGAATCTAACTTTTTGCAGCTGGGGAAAGCAGAGAGCCAAGACATCCCCTGGAAACCTGGTAACTCTTAAGCTTTCCAACCACCCAGAGAAAGACTACACATTGCAAATGGGTAGTTTGTTCTAAAGAGTTCAACTTTGAACGGATGTCTATGAGGTTAAAAGAACTGAGTTCCCCCATTTTGGGTTTATTCTTTTCTTTCCCTCCCCACCCCCTCCGCCCCCCAGCGCACCACCTGTGAGGGTTTATAATGGGATGTGGATGGAATGGGTGGAATCTACATATATGTATGTACCTATTTATGTATTTAATGCCACCGTTCTCTCTTTTCTGTGTCTGTCCTACACAAATATAAGTGATGATTTGTGGTTGTCATTGTTTTTGAATTAAATTAATTTTCTTTCACCCCCTTAATCCCATCCTGCTATTCTGTTTTTCTTTGCCCATAGCCATAAGCCTCATTGTTTCTTCCCAGCTCAAACATTTTAGTCCTTTCGTTTAGCTCTTGGAGGATATAACCTCCCTCGCTCTTCCTGAGGGCTATTTGTCGCTTCTACAGCCATTTGGTTCTTTCAAACCACGACACATTGTAACATCATCATGATATATGTCGATACGACAAAATTAGACACTCTTTCCGTAAGAGTAAAATAAAATAATGGAAATTTCTATGCATTCTGAGAATATTGTATTTTTTACTTTTATTAGTCATCGTTTAAATTAATCTGTACTATACTTGTAGTTACTTCTTGAGACTTATATGAGCCTTTAACACAGCTGTTAACCTTACATATTATAGTGTGCTTAGGAAAAAATTGACTCTTCATTCTACATAAATTATTTAGTTTAAGTGAATACCTATACACTTAGGACTAAATAAAGCATCAAACAACAGAAAATGATAATGAAAATAATGGTATTGACAATTGATATTCATCAGCACAAGCTAAGGTACAAGAACACCATGCAATTTTGACAGGACTCTGTCTTTTTCATTTCTTTCCAAAATGTTCACACCACCAACAGTTTAGTCTGTCAAAAGAAAGTATGTGTTGTCACAGTCTCATAGAAATATGTTTTTATGTATGTGTATATATATATATAACATATATATATATATCAAATATGTAACTTCCTACAGATGTTTCTATATTATGTTCTTTATGCTTCCTAAAGGTTTCTTATATCCAGTGAGGAGAGAGAACAACACTGCCAGATAGTAATACCAGAGAGACTAGGAAATATAAATTATAAATAACATAGCAAATTCTTCATGAACAATCCATTGGCTAGAATTTGTGTGTGTTAAACACATATAATATTTTGTAAACTTTTCAAAAATAGTTGAGTTGGTTCACATACAGATTAGTAATATGAAATTGAACTAATAATGTTAAAGAGGTTGGTCATATGGGAGAGTGCACCTAGCTGTGATAACTGTCTGTCCTCACTTCCTTGTGATTAAAGCCATTACTATCAGAGAAGCATATGAACAATTAAGCTAATAAAAGGCAACTTAAAATTTAGAGTCTTTTAAAGGTATGACTGTGCTGCAGGAAAGGTAGTTCTTGTAAACAGCTTTTGAATCCAGGAAGTCAATGATTAAGCTGCTCAGGACTGCTTTTCCCTCTACCCAGCAGCTAAAAGGAGGAACAACTTTTCCCTTATTTTTGCAGACACCAGTTCTCAAATTCTCCTGCCATATGTGCTGGGAACTTTTTTATTTTCATCTTACATAATCATCCAGCTTCACTAAGGGGAATCTGCCATCTGCCTATCCCTTTGCTATGTATCCTACTGTTCCACTTTGAAGGAATTGGCCTCATTTTCATATGCTGACATAAGTCTATTTGAAGGTTTGGAAGGGGTTACTTTAAACACATGGGGAAACTGTACATAATTCTTTTGAGTTTAATATTCCCATGGCCTTGAAAATTGGTCTAAGTTTTATGGTTTTGGTACTTGTGCTTTTTTTTCATTGACCATAGTTCATAACCATAGTAAAAAGGCACCCGAAAACATCTACGAAAATATAGGAGATTATGAGCTTATATTTCTCACACCAGCAGTTAAAAGAGGCAAGTCTGGGCAGGTTTAGAAGGACATGGTTTTTCATGTCATACTGTGTAAGGAATATTAGCATTTTATATTAATGCTTCTACTTTAAACTATTATTGGAACAAAAGTATTCTTTGGAGTCGTTGTTCAATTTGTCCCTCAAAGCACTACAACTTCGGAAACTTTTTCTGCCTTAAAATACCATATCGTGATACATTAGCGAGTTCTGAGATCAAGTATGACACAGGCTTGTGTGCTACAGCTTGCTTTATGATTTGTTGACTTGGGAAGCAGACCTTTTCAAAACCAGCCAGTGAAGATAAGTGTGTTCTTCCACTCAAACATTTACGATCTTCGCTGAATTCAAGTGGGAGCTGAAGAGAGTAGTTCTACAGATATAATCACCTGTTCTGTGGCTGTATGTCCAGCCTGGTGAATACATACTGTGCAAGGCATAGCACAAAGGTAACTTTAGGATGGTTTACACTCTCTCAGGCTAGCTTTGGAAGTCACAAGGTGTCATTTGTGCAGCTGAGGTATTTGGATGCTAGAGTTTTACCCTTTTTATGGTTCATTTCTTTTGAAAAGGCTTTTTCTTTCATTGTGGAGATAACCTAAACTGGTCATATTATCTCACTGCAAGTGAAACAGAAATTTGAACCCCCCCAGCTTTTTAGAGAAGACTCAGCTACTATGTGGGTTAGAAGAAAATGTTTTAATAACTTCTTAGAATATGGAAGATTCATTAGAATACAGAGATGAGAAAAGGTGTAATTAGATGTTAAATCAGGGATGTAAGATACAGTATCAGTTTATTTATTACAATAAAGAGCTCTCTTAGTGATGTCTAGAGCTCCTTCACTGTATTAGTACATTCAATAATTGTCAATAATCTGAATGTAAAATTCTTTCTACTGGAAACAATCTCTCCTGCATGCATAAAATGTGTAACACTGTAAAGTGTACCTGTTTGCAGATCAGTTATAAGTGAGTCAAAACTTGTGCATATACTTTGCCGGAGGCTTGTGTAACTCATTTATGAACTTCGAAGTATTAGTAGAGAAGACCTTTCTCAGGGTAATATTCAAATCCTAACACAATGCAAATCCTAACACAATGCAGAAGCTTACTGTTTTTAATTGTGCAAAATGGTCTTTCTGAGGTTTTTTTTGAGCCATGGAAATGGCAAAAATTTTGTGGAGAGATAGAACTTCTAGTTATGTATGGCACCCTTGACTGGATAAGATGTCTCCCAGATAAGTAAGGAATTGTTGGTGTCCAGTGAAGATATTCCAAGGTTCAGTAAAATATTAGGCAAACGTAATGTGTCACAGGTACATGGGCATAAAAATCTCCTAGCCTTACAAATAAGTATTTGTATACATAGTTCTATTTTCGAGGCCCTTGTCCTTGTGTGGAAGGAGGACTACCTCAGTTATCTTCTGCATTATAAGCAGCGATATGACCAGGGGATTCATACCAGACAGAGTTGTGAAAATATCCCTCTGCATCCTTCCCCAAATATATGAACATCAACTGAGTAAACTAGCAGAAGGTGCAATAGCTATCTTGATGTGCCAAAGATGGGCTTGGAGTTCAGTACTTTCAGATCTCCAAGCAGAGAGGCCCTCATTCCAAACTTCCCACCTGTAAACCACAACAGGCTCCCAGTGGGATTTTCTAACATACCCAGGTGCTTTACTGTCCCTGACACCATGTTAAGAATTGGAGACTTCTATGTTTTGAAATTTCATGAGCACCTACATATTATAATCTGCCCCCAAATCCTTGCTCTCCAGAACACTCACCACTAGGACTTCCAAGAATAAATGTCACGTATATTTTTTCAGCACTTACTGAAAGAAGAAGATCCAGCAGTTCCTTATTCAGCTCAAGATGCTTTTCTGTACAGCCAGACAAAATGCAGAATCATCCTGGTATAACCCTTCTGCATTTAATTCTCAGTCTGTGGCATTCTTCTCTGACAGATAATGATGCCCTATTCTCCAGCTGCGCAAATCTTGAATGTAAGAAGTTCTCAGAAAAGCCTTTAGAATTGGGCTGTGTTCTTGTACTGGGGATCATGTTCTACAGTTCTGATCAGTTTGAAGTGAAACACTGGAGGAAGCAGAACTCTGTTAGACTCCTTGGCTCTGAGTAATCATGAAGAGCCAATGGTGCCAGGAATAAATCACATGAAGAGAAATACTTTGAGCACAGGAATGGAGCTGCAAAAACCTTAACTAACATTGGAATGCTCCAGAAACACAGAGGACCACTGGAGAATGTTTAAACAGCACCTGTATATTGGGTACAGACATAGGACTACACGATAAGGGACTTATTGCAGTTTAAAAAATCAACAGAACATTAATCTTAATTGACTATGTGGTTCCATGCAAATGGAAGTAAAATATGTTTGTGTATCACTATTTGGAAGTAAAAAAAACTCACCACCAATGGGACCCTGGGAGGGGCTTAAAAGCTGTGGTAAGCATTCATAATGTCTGATTTTAAAGCCCTCCTGCTTCTTAGAGTTTCCCAAGTAATTGCAAGTAAACTAATTATGAAATTACTCCCTGGCTGTTTGAGTAGGAAATATGTAAGATAAACATGTAAGAGTAGAAAGAAAGAGAATGAAAAGCAGAAATAAAAACAAATTAAAAAATCCAAAACCAATCAAACAAACAAAAAACCCATCCAAAAAGCAAACAGTGAAACAGCAGATTGTAAACATCCCAACTTTCCATTCTGAGCCTGACCAAATCCTACATGCAGAGAAAACTTTGGAAATAATTGCTGTATACTCACACCACTGAAAAACCATATACATATTTTATAAACTGCATCAGATTCTTCTTTGAATAATTTGATAATTTGATAATTTGATGAGTTTAAAAAAAAAAAAAAAATTCTCAAGGCCCATCAGATGAAATTTAAAAACTGGTAAGTTTAAACTCCTTAATCCTGAGGGGCCGACATTTGTACCTGCTTATTGTTTGCATTCAGTGCATGCTTAGCACTCCAAACTGAGGAATTAGCTCAACTATGGCAGCATTTTTCAGGATTCTCTAAAGAGAACAGTTAAACCTATATCTGAAAGGCCAGTCTTGGCATTTCTGAAGGAAAATCTCCCATCTCCTGCTTTTTTTTTAGGATACTGAACAACGCTGCCTATCCATTTCATGCAAAATGGTAGTTTTTTACTCCTTCCAGTAAAGTCCAGCCAGCAACTGTACTTCTGGAATTGCAGTTCAATGAGATTTCATTTTCTGAACAAAACAGAAAACAAGCTTTCTGGTCATTTCTGTCCCTAAAGTCCTAATAAGCAGTTCTACTAAAGCCACCTCAGATATGGACAAACGAGGAACTGGTAAAGGTATTTTGCCTAGATGGGTTTCAAAATAGGGAAATACGATTTTTCTGAAAATAAAAAATTACTACAGAACACTAACATCAGATGGATGGGGCAGGGGTTCTTTGGCCTTCAGATATTAGCATTTAAAAAAGAAAATTGGAGTAAAAAGTAATGTAGTGTGTGTAAGGCAAGACACCAAAGGTGATGGAGAGATTTTTTAGGTTTTCCATTCTGTTTTATGCCTCTGGCTGGTTGCTGAGGTTTAAATAGGACTTCTGGATGAAAAGTACAAATGTTGAAAGTCCCTTGCCTTTTATTCTTTATTTAGAAAGAGAAAAAAAAAAAAAATAAGAAGGCAGCTGTGGAGACAATATTAACTATTGAGAGCAAGCCAGAACCAAGTGACTTATGGTTAGATTCTTTTTATAGTGTATTGAACCAGGAAATATAGGATAAAAATTTTATGCTTAATTGGCAGTGCTTTGTTTATTTCATTTTTTTTTCCCCGAGATTTTTTAAGGAGAAAGGGAATTATATGTACATATGTTTTGCTGAAGACTTTAAAAAGAAAACTAAAATGCACTTAAAATGGAAAAAGTGCCTCTCACGCATGCTTCTGTCAGCTAGATAAAGAAATGTTCTATGATTACGAAAGGTTTCTTTATCTTAAAGTGAATATTAGTCACTCAATAGCTTATAACTTCATGTTAACTGCAAAATTAGAACAGGGTTACATTTTAAAAAAAGCAGGACTAGAAATCAGCTGTCAGAAGACACATCCAGAGTTTTGAGTCTTGGAAAACAATTGCCGAGCCACTAACCACATTTCTGGGAATAAGCGCAGGTGCCTCGTAAAACATACTAAACACCAACTCAAAAACAGCATAGTAGAGACCAGAGACAGTAGGAACTGTCTTTGTTCTTAGGAAGTCCAATAGATGATGGCTAGAGGGTTCAGACCCTCAGCTGTGGTTCTTAGCCAGGCTAAAAAAACTTTTCCTCATGTTGTGGGCTGCATACCAGGAAAATGATGAAGAACTAAGGTCTTATTTCAGCATTAAGGACAATGTCCAGATGAGTTTCCAACTAGGTAGACAGTTACAACATGGGGCACAACTGTCCCAGAGTAAACACTCAGTATTCTCTACATAAACCCTATCTCTGTTGTACCTCTTTAGCATAAACCCTTAGATATTCAGCTTTTTTTTTTTTTTTACATAAGAGTTACGACTCATCTGTATTGTTCACAGAGAAGGAAGATGGCATTGCTCCAATCACCATAGCTGACCATAATGACCACTGATAATAAAAAAAATTATGCCAGATTTTCAAATGTAGACTACCTAAGCAACAGTTTCTGATAAGATGACAGACATGGATTTACAGCTTATAAACCTCCAAAGTCAGGATGGCAAGCATCCTGTGCTGCTTCCAGTCTTGACATCTACCACTGTCAGAGACAAAGGGATCTTAAGAGCTCTGCATCACCTATCAGAAAAGTTTTGATGCTTCTGTTCTTTGAAAGTGCAAATTTGAGCTTCTTGCTGCTATAAACACCTTCTTAGTTCTATTAATAGAATGAGGACACATGCCAAACTGTAGTTCAGAACGGCCAAGAATCCATAGAGGAAAAGGACTAGGAATTTCCATCAATATTAAGATCCCCACCTTGTCTTGAAATCAAAGAGCTATATGCACAATAAAACAAACCAACAAACAAACAAACAAAGTGTAATCTGGAGATAGTGAACGCAGAACTCCGTCATTCTATAGAAGTGTATCTCCAGTTCCTTCAAGAAAGATATACTGCAGATAGCCCACATTTCCGTCTATATACATGTATCAAGAGAACACAGAAGTCACAGGAAAAGGCAAATATACACATCAGAATCATGGGGAACGGTGCAGTGAAGCATGTGTGTTGCTTCAATTATCTGTGCTCCTTGATGAACGAGGGCTCCATGCAATTGAGATATCTCTGCAGGAGGCTAATGATATTTCAGTCACTGGAATATCAATGGTAAAGAGAAGACTAGACTAGAACATTTAAACTACTACATGAGTTTGGTGAGGATTTCTTTCAATGTCTATGCTAAACTATGGAAGTAAAGTTTTAGGTAACAGTACAGGAAAAGCATTGAACATTCATTTCATATCCACCTAATGACAGGGAAAATGGGACCTCTCTAGCAGAGAATGCAGCTCCCCGCTCAGCTTTCAAGTGACAAAACAGGTGTGCAGCCTAGAGGACAATTTTCCTTGGAATTTCTGTCCTTGACAGCATGCATGCTAGTATCTATCTCTGAGTTATCTGCAGTCAAGGACTAGCAGGCATAGAGAATAAAGCATTGAGACAAATTTTCACTCTCTCAGCAAGAAAGAAAAGATTTCAGTTTATGTCCACTCAGATGTTCAGTAGCATCCACAATGAAGACAATGCTGACAGAAGAAGTACCTGATACTGTACGTTCATTTTGCTTAGCTGGGAATCCCATAATTATTTGCTGAAATGTCTGTGGATTTTTTTTGTTGTTGGTTTCTTGCTTTTTTGTTTGTTTGGTCTTTTTCTTGGGGTGGGGTGGTTTGGATTTGAGATGGGGGATTTTGGTGGCTTTTCACTGCTTTAAATAAGCAGACCTTTAGGAGTTGCTTACACAATGTTGCTTTGTGGGCTTCTGTATTGGGTGCCCATCTTGGTAAGTGTGCATGCACCTAATGATACCAATAGATCTTCTGGCTCCATAAAGCAAATTAATGCTTGAGGAAAGAGTCATTTAAGTACCTTTCAGATAGATGTCTTTGTTCTGGCTCTTTTCCGGGTACCTTTCTCTCATCTTTATGGAGATGACTCTTTCACAGGCACCCCCTTGCCCTGGGGAAAGAGCTTGCGTGCCCTTGCGAAGTTGAGAGCTATGCTGGTGGTGGCATATGCCTCCGGTAGGGTCTCCCAAGCCTGACAGGTCTCAACTGAAGGGTCAGACAAAGTGTGTCCATGGGCAGGATGGGCTCACTAGCCTTTGGGCAACCATCCTAGGAGAAGGACAACTCTAACTCCAAACCCGGGCAGATGGAGCTCGTTTAGCCCTGTAAGGCCATCCATCTAAGAGAAGGCTACTCTAACCAAACCTACGACCTGAGGACTTCGCTGTCACCGTCCAAGCTCGCTAGGCCCTGGCAGATGAACCTCAGGTGTAAAGGGTGGGGCCAGTCTCGCGCACGCTGCGCCTCACCTAAAAAATCCACCACGCAGGCTTGAAGGGTGTACTCATGTTTAAAGCCCTTCCCAAATCTTCGTCCGCGAAGCCAAGCCATGATGATGATAGAGATGAGAAGTTATAGAGAGATGGTGGCATTTCTCAGTTCTTCATGGGTGTAGAGTAAGTTGTTTTAGCTATGAAAATCCCCTTCAGTTAATTTCCTGGGTTGCACACCAGCTTCTGTCGGCTTAGACAGCTTTTAAAATCCCTTAGTATTTTGCTGTCTATGATGTACAGGATCTGAATTGCCATGGTGTTACACAATATCACAGCAACTTTGTATTAGTTTGTATCAGTTGCACTCATTCAAATCCCCAATGAACTCCTTTAAAAAATGACGTTTTTCTCTTTTGCGTATAGCTTGTAGGTTCAATGCTCCTAAACAATGTGATTCAGTAGGTAGGAAAAGTGTTTTTATAGGACATAGTGTAAAATCATTTTTTTGGCATGTAGTGTCTGGTTTTTTTATAGCTTTCTGTGGAGAAATTTTGGTGCCACAATTAAAGAAAACTAGATGGAGTTGCAGAGAAATTTGGTGGATGTTTTGTTTTCATTTCAGTTTTGTTTGGACTTTTTTATTACCTAGAGACAGGTGATGGAAGTTGAAATATTTCAAGTTGTTTGGAGACAAAATGTTCAGTCTAGATACAAGTTCCGTTAGACATGTATCTCAGTAAGTAGAGAAATGCATTCTCAAACCCCGTAGAGGTTTTGAACTTGCTCACTGCCTTGTGTTTAAGGAATTTGGTATAAATCTATCCCTCATAAATCTATCCCTCATTTCAATGAGGGAATGAATACAATTATTTGGAAAAAAAAAAAGTATCTATATATGGACCTCAGTATTTCTCATCTGAGAAACAAGATGGAGCATTTGGTTTCTATGATTTGTTTAGTCAGTCTGTTCAATGACCGTGCCTTGCTGTTGAGTGTAAATGTGAAATCCATTATTCTACTCCCATACATCTACTAGACTCTCTTAAAATGAAGTGAACTTTCTTCTCCCGTAAATGATCATTTCTGCAAGGGATAGTAAATATTGCAGTAAAATATTGTCTGAAGACTTCTAATCTTTATTCATCTCATTGCAGAAGTAATCTGTTGGAGACCTTCCCCAGAAGTAGAAGTAGGTTCAGCTAATAGTTGCTTCCAGTATTTCAGAACTGATTGATTTTATAAAATAGCTGCATGTCCCTAATCTTTCAACTGCCATGGAGTTCTGCTACAAGAAGAACCTAAAATTGTTGCCCACATTGCTCAATTTGCCAATGGTGACTAAGGCTGCATCACCAATTGGAAAAGTTTTAAACTATGTTTTCCACAGGTCTTACAAAAATGTCAAGTACACAACAATGCTTCTCTTTTGCAACTTAAGTTAATAAAAATAGATGGAACAAAATCTTACAAACAACACTGAACAACCTTCACAACCTGTTTTTGCATTTGACAATTTCTTTGTGCTGACCATTTTCTACTTATTATTCCTTGCTTACAGAGGAGGTAGCTACTAATATTCAGTCTGAAGAAAAAAAGATTAGAATTCGGAGAAATTAAGATCAAATATTTAGTGTAGATATATTTCTAGTATTAACAAGAATACAAAATTCCCTTTTGAAGAACTCATTGCTTTTCAGCACTCTTTCTCCCATAATCTGTTGCACACTGCTTTCTTAAGGTAATGAAATTTGGATAGCAATAGCTTGCAGTCTTCAGAAGCTCACAGAAATATTCCCCTATAGTATTTCAAGTGCTTTAGCAATATTCTCACACTGTGTTCTGTGGGAAATACCACTGCAAATGGAATGAGTCTGAGGCAGTTAACCCAACTTGTACACTGCTATAAACTCTAAAAAATGTTGTTGCTTTCATTTTGTATATTTTTGAGCACATTTAGGAAAGTTTTGTTGCACCTTCCTCTGTTGGGCTTGCAAAATCAAAACTTTAATTCTGACCAGGTAAAATAGTAAAACTAAGCCAAGACTACAGAACTCAGGTTGTATGGTGCAAGGACATTTCTTATTACTAGAAGACATAGTTATATGTAAGTTTAAAAGTCCAGCCATGACATTAGTAAATAAAATAAAAGAAACCTGTTATCATTATATGTCTGCAGAGAAAACTGGAAAAGGTAGAGAAAATAAACATGTTTGCAAGGAGGTGAATGTCACTGGGGGGCAGAATTATAAGGGATAAAGTGCTCTCGGTGCAGACAGAACTCATATGAAGATGTGCACCTGATAAGATTCTTACTAGCACAGACTCCCAGGGCAACAGCTATGTCTTGCTATAGGTCTTCTGAACACACACACACGCACACACACACACACACACACACATATGCACGCACGCACGCACACACACAAAAAGCATAATAAGGTAGGATGGAGACTCAGGAGAAGATCAACTTTTTGTTTGAAGAAAGGCATGAGGAATTAGAAAACTAGGCTCTTATGGCTCACAGCCCGACCACAAAAGCCTTGAGACCTAAAAGCAACTGTAGTTGATGGGCACTTGGTAGTAAGAGACCACAAGTGTCTCTTTTAGACTTGTCCAAGTCCAGTTAAGAGGCAATTGGGTTAATTAATTAGGTTAATTAATTGCCTCTTGTCTGGCAAGATTTTCAGCACAGTAAGAAACTGCTCAAGTAAATTCAGAGTAGTGATGTAATTTGCCAAGTCCTATATAATCTTGGGGCTCCCTTTAATTAATTTTATGTATGATCCTAAGTGCCTCATGCCTACCCTGATCCGTCTAACTACCTCTCAAACACAAACACACACCTCTTGGTGTAATATTTTCATTTTTTCCCTTTACTCCCCTTCTTCCACCAGGCTTCAGGCCATATATAGAAAAAAATTCCCATCCTAAGTACATATATTTAAATATAATTCTTCTACAATAGTGTATTATTACAGTCAGATCCAGAAATAAGTTTACTTAAATATTTTACTATTTTGTAGAGAAATACCTACCTGACAAATTCTTGATTAAACTGCATACATTTAGTCTTTTCTTATTACTATAATTCTACCAACCTTACACGTGCACTGTTTATGAATAAATTTAATACTGACCTTAATCATGCTTTCTGTAATAACATGTTAAACTATTGTTTCTAAAGCTAAACATGCTAAGATTCAAAAGAAAGTTCAAAAAACATTTATTTTTATCAGTGTAGTTCTACATGCTCTGCGCACTAAAATATATGCTGGAAACAAGTGGGAAGGTCAGGCTTTTGCAAAGAAAGAAAGAAACAGCCAGTAACAAAGAAGAGTACATGAATTCTTGTATTCTGTCAGATTGGTCAGGAATACCTACCAGGAGTAGAGCAAAGAACTGATGTGTCTCTACTTACACCGTTAGCACTGTGCAAAATAGTTCCTGCTTTTCTGAGTAACACAACATTGTCACCAATATGTTTTCTCTCCTGCACACCTCTGTAACTATCCAATGTGGAGGCTGAGTACACCTAAATCTCAGCCATAGTAGCAAACTTCTGGGCACACACAAGCAGAAACCGCAGATTTTCAGGCTATGAAAACTAGCACATCCAGAATGAAGCAAAACTGAACAGAGGTTTATAAGATCCCTCTTTGAACTTTTGCAAATATTAAGTACTTACATTCTGTTTGGATCTGGTCCTTGACCATTAGAGTGATCTCCTTTCTGCCTTCTTAATACTTGTCATGCTTTGCCAGGCTAACAAGTCTCTTTATCTTCCATTACCACTATAGAGCCCAGCAGGCATACAAAATCATGCCTAAAAATATATATATATTTGAAATGACAAAAACATTCCTCTTTCTCCACCAATCCTTCCTAAGGGTTATTCATACAGAGAATATCATAACATTGAATGTGATCCATCCTGCAGTAACTGTCCTTTAAGGTAGTTTGACTGTAGGTTTTCTTGGTTTCTATGATCAAATCAACCTGGTATGCAATGTCAAACATTTGGGTCACATAATTGCAATGTATAAGTTCGATAGACTTGCAAGATGTGTGGTAGATAGGCTTTGTTACACAGCTATGCAACAGTGTCCAATTTTAATTTTAGATACATGGCTAATTCTCACAAAAATATTTCATGCCTCTGGTCAGTCTTCACATGCCTCTTCAGAAACAGTAGACAAATTTTCCCATACTGTTTTCTGAAGAAGTCTTATAATTGTTCTAACACCTTCAAATCTCACATTTATTCAGTTACCTAAAAACTGCATGCAGATCACTGTGAAAATATTCAGATAGCTGTAAACTAGGTGTCAGTTTTAATCTGCTTCAAATTTGTTCCTGATCCATGAGACAAAGAACTTCCTAATTTCTACAGTTCTAGTTAATTTCTCCTCCTCATATATACACATATATGTGCACATACATATGTGTATGTGTGTGTATAGATATATATCTAGTGTGAGAGTGTGTGTGTATATATATACATACACACACACTCTCACTAAGGAATTCTGATTTATTTTAATGGGTCTCTAGTCTGGATTCTTCCTCTGGACTTATTTCCCTTGTTTCTCAGACTTGTTCATATCTGAATGGCAGATCAAAGATCTGAAAGCTACTGGTTTTCACCTATGATTTTTTTAAATAAGTTTTTGTATTTTGTTTATACATAATCTTTCCAGAAAAGAAGTCTTTTTAAATGGCTACATAATCCATATTTTCAAATATGTTGCCTTTTTTCTCATGCAATGCAGACTAAGCCCATTTCTTCCCTCCCTTCCAAAGAAAATAATTTCAAATTCTGAATCCATTTTTTCTAAATCCTGCCTAGTCTCTTCATTTTGAGTCTAGTGGCCCTCAATATCTTCTGGGAAATGGATATTACAAAAACTAGCAGTAATATTCTAAAAAAGTACAATATCTGTCCTTCATTTAAGCTTGTAAAATGTCTCAAGATTTGTTTTAGAGTTTAGTATTTGGAACCTTATAATTGAAAAGCTAGAGAGATGGGATCTGCACAAAATCCACCCTTTTGCAACTCTTCCCTTTTTTGTAACATGGATGTAAGGATGTTCTAAAGTGTTTAAAAGGGCTAGAACATCTCTCTTAAGAGGAAAGTCTGAGAGACCTGGTTCTGTTTAGCTTGAAGAACACTGAGAGGGTATCTTATCAATGTTTATAAATACTTAAAGGGTGGGTGTCAAAAGGGTAGGGCCACTCTTTTCTGTGGTGCCCAGTGATACGATGACAGGCACAAACTAGAACCCAGGAAGTTCCATCTGAATGTAAGGAAAAAATCTTTGTTTTGAGGGTGACAGAGCACTGGAACAGGCTGCCCAGAGAGGTTGTGGAGTCTCCTTCTCTGGAGATATTCAAAACCTGTCTGGATGAGATCCTGTGCAACCTGCTCTAGGTGAACCTGCTTTAGCAGAGGAGTTAGACTAGATGATCTCCAAAAGTCCCTTCCAACTCCTAACATTCTGTGACTCTGTGATTGATGCCATGTTTCTGCATTTCTGCAATTCTGTGACTCGTCTCTCAAATACCATGAATATGAATTCATTTAATGTGAATATTAAGACCTGTGAGACCGGCACGATTTGACCTCATTTTCTAGTTCCTGGAGTGTATTCTAGAAACAGAATGCCTAACTCCTTCCATGACAGCCATGCAGGGGTAGCAGAAGCTCTGTAAGTCTCAATGGTTCATGTGAATCAGTGGTCAATACCAGATTCCCACTTAAAAGGACAAAAAAAAATAAGCCAAACCAGAAGCGGAGAACTTTTTTTTTCTTTCTCCAATTTTGTAAACTCCTGCTGAAAGAATATACATTAACCCACAAGGAATCCTGAAGGAACACAAGATGTTAGTCCTTTATGTGTCTTGTCTATTTTGTTAGTAGGTATCTTCAGTATTTTAAAGACAGCACATTGGGGCAATTGGAAAGAAAGTTAACTGCCGAAAGTCACCTGTCTAGTTTAGACCGAAACTGGGAAGGTGAAGCTGAATCTAATTTATTATACGTTAAATTTGCCTCCTGTTTTACTATTCATCCATTAACATAAAATAATAATTATAATACATGCTGAATAAAATTAAATATTATATAAGGGACGACTGAGTTAATAACTTCCATGTTTTTGAAGGCACCTGTAACAACAACCATCTACTCCTCATTCTAAGAAGCAAGATTCATTTTCATTGAGGCAATTGTTAGAGTGCTTTGGCATATCAGTTGAGTGGAGAGATCTGAGCATAATAATCTGAGCAGTTTGACACAGTGCAAATTGATTTTTCTTCTTAACATTTCAAGACCATCAAAGATAAAAGGTGACCTCATAAAAAAAGTTTTATACAAAAATGGAGAAATACCAAGGTAACATTTTGTTAAAATTGGAAGCATGGAAAAAGAAGATGCTTGTGTAATTCTGTGTCTTACTAGTAGCAACTTTCTGTTGTGGTTTTACACTGCTATAGTGCCCTCTGTCTTTTAATGTCGCTATATACTTTTACTTAACCCATGAGCTAGAGTTGCTTTGTTTCTTCAGAACCAGGACAGCTTTGTTTGGTATTTCAGTTCTTCACGGTATATTCTTTAGAAAAAATAATAATTTCTGAGTTCTTCTGATAAACTGGGGTTTATTTCAAATCTTATATAAATGCATGAGTTATTTAAGCCTTTTCTCCCATGAGTGTGTTGGTTAACTTCTAATGTTTATGCTATCATACCCTAAATGTATCAATTTCAGCAACTGAGAAAAACTATACAGACTGAAATGTCATTGATAATGTTAAATTAAAAGCCAGGTACTTTATTAATATATTTAAAGGATCACTTCTGCTGATTGCCATAATAATGTTCAGAGTTATCTTACACTAATTACACTTAGTAATTAATACTGTTACCATCAAATGCAGACAGCTTTATGTTGTCCAAAATACTTCAGAGAATCATCTCAGCAACAACATCCCCCCCCCCAGCCCCCGCCCACTATGTATAGAAAGGAAAAGGTTAGAAAAGGCAGTGCTGAAAATACCTTAAAATGGTAACATTCTAAAAATATCTATGCACTTTTCCATAAACTGTGAGCATTGAATTCTCCTTAAAAAACATATGGTCCATTTTTGCTTCAGAAGACTTTATTAATATGTCAAAATGTTGTATGCTCTTTTGTGTAAGCCCTACACTTTTGTATGTAAAACATACAGGTAATATATACCATATGACACCAATTATTATGCTCCTTTTTAAATAGAAATTAATTCCTTTTTTTTCTCCCACACTTTTCTGTCTCCCATTTCCTCAGTACTACAGCATCACCCAAGAGACCTCTAAATGATGTATGGCTAGAACAAAAGCAAGAGAATCTAGGGCACTGCCACAAGACTAGACAGTCTTAGTTTCTGCTGTAGCATGTAACAATGCAGAGTATTAAACATTTACACATCTGCTTGTTATCAGAATTGCTTATCTTGTACTTTTCAAATAATAACTCCTTTGATTTTACTGTAGCATAGAGTCTGCTCTTAGCAGGAAAGAAAAGCAGAAGAAATATTTCCAGCCCCAGATAATCTTTTTCCCACAGAGAAACAATACATACACATGAAAAATAAGGAAAGGAAAACCACAAAACAGCAGTGAAAAAAGTTTACACACAGCAGATGTATTTCTCTTCCTTCTCATTCTCCAAAATCTGATTATATAGGACTGTTTGCAACAATTTCACAGGCAGAAGAAAATAACATAAAACTTGGAAGGTACAATGGCTAAGCTTATACTATTACAGAATTATCTTTGTTTCCTGAAGCATCTATTTTTAGCACCATTGAAGAATACTCATTGTGTAACATGCCAAACAATAGAAAAACATCTCCCTAGCAGTGTTTTTCATCAATTTTTTCCATGTCTTCCAAAAATATAGTGACAAGTTAAAATTTGAAAACTACTGTTGTAAAAGTTCAATGTATGAAAATGCCTGTTTACAAGGTGTTTTCAGTATTGTCCCAGCAGAACTAACAAGCTGAATAAGGCTGCACTAGGTCAGTTATTTGGCTGACAGATTTCTGCTAGAATGATAGAGCAAGTGGTAATGGTGATTTAGCACTTGGTTTTCTTCTCTGTGTGATAGTAATGAACTAATGGTATCATACATTACAGTGAGATGCTGCACTAAGATGGGTAGTTAGTTATCTTGGAATAGTTAGTACCTGGAATTTGTCTGCGAGGAGTCCAGGATGCTTTTTTATCAAATATGGACACTACCCAGGGTGGAATTTGTCCAGCGGATTGCATCTAATTGCACACAACCTATTCAGACTTTGTTGTTTCAGTCATAGTTGGCACTGGTTTTGCCCTAAGTTCTTACTTCATACAGCTGTAAATTCTTCTGTCCTTGCAACACATTTTTCAGGACGCAATACTGTACCATACATAGTAAGAAGTGATCAATATATACAAGGCAGGCACATGCTTGTGAAAGGCTTATTCCTTCAACAGATTTCAGTCATGTGGGGAGTCTGGTGTGCAGCACCACTTCTGGACTGATGCCCACTGACTTCTCGTGGCCTCCTCCTACATGATGGGAGGGAAATGTGTACCACATATGGATGGCGCACGCCAAGACGCATCAGTAGCAGATAGATGCAGATCTCATCCTGTAGCTCATAGTCTGGGCGTAAGGTTTGCTTCCTTTCCAGTGCGCTACAATTTGAGTATTAAACTGCGCGATGGAATTAAAAGTTGTATTATTGTAAAATGAACTCCTTCCTGGAGGTACTCTAATTTAGATTCCCACCGATTCCAACATCTCCAGCTGTATTATAAAGCAAAACAGCCCAACACAACGAGAATGTTTTCCAGACCCACCACATCTTAGAGAAATTGATTTAAGTCCATTCATTTAGTTCAAACGATTAGTCTCAAATCCAAGGAAGGAAAAAAATCAATATAGCCATTTGAGAAGCTGACAATGCTTGCACCTGAATTCAGCGATATTAGAGTACAGAGCCAGCAGTTATTGATGTATGTAGAAAGATCATTAATATGTTGTAGTTCCATCACCTTTACCAGGATTTTAATATTTTCGAAGGGTCTACGAGGTTTTGCTTCCCTTTGCATATAAAAACATGCCAGATTAAAAGGGTCATGTTGAATAGTCTGTTTTACCTATTGAAGTTATTCCTAGAATACTCTCCTGTGTCTAGATTTTCTTTGTGGACAGTGCCTCCAAATAAAAAAAATGTTGAACAAAGATGTGGCAAAATATCTCATGCAGTTATGCAGGATATTTATTGTTTCAGGTACTGACAGCCGTCCTCCTTAAATTAGAAAACTGTGATTGACATACATTGGGTTAAAATATGCACGAATTTTATTTGAAAACAACATCAACTGAAGTTCTTTTAAGAAAGAGTCAAAATGTCACAAACTTATCAAAATTCCATGAACTGGGATCCTTTAAAAACAAGACACTTTGACTGCTATGACCAAAGAAGATATATTGACTAGCTACAACCAAGCAAAATCACAATTGCACAGAAATAAATAAATAAAGATAAAAATAATTGTTTGCTTAAAAAAAAAAAATGTTTGTTTACAGCAAAGCTTGCTGTAATGTCCCTTTAACAGAAGCACTGCCACTTCACTGGGTTTAGTGTATTCCTGCTCATCCAGCTGTAGTAATGGAGAAGCAGGCCAAGCATCTGTGACAAAAAAGAAATCTTCTAAGTCATTCATGCTTTTCTTACAATCTATGCCACTGTATCAATTTAAAGTAAGGCCAAACACTCTCTCTTCTTCCCCCTAAGCAAAGTATCTTCTAGTTGCAGACACCCCCTTCCTCTTCACTTTACATGAAAGCAAAAGAACCTTTCTTACTATAGTCAAAATGAAAATTCGATTTACTTGAAACACATGTCAAACTTTCCTCTCTTAAATTACATGGGTATGTTGTTTTAATTATAAAGACCTTTCAGAAGTGAGTGTTGAAGCCTGGTCTCAAGAAAAGTCCGTGGTTAACCCTCTGATTTACTGTGTTGCTAAAAGAAAAGAGAGTATTTTTTACTCAGAAAAAGTGAACTGTCAAATATGAGCATTTAAATGAAGTGTCTTTAGAACTGTTTATTCAACAGGGCTCAGGGCTAAGGGCTTCCTCGAGTGCCAGGAAATAGAAGTACTTTATTTTATATAGTACATTCATACTGCTGCTCCTGGGTATGAGGCAAGCTGAGAAGCATATAAATACAAACTCAAAATTAGTTGCCTGAAAAGCCCATCAAAGGACTCCAAGAGTAACTGCCTGTTCAAAATGTTATAATTACAACTACAAAAAATAAAAATAAAAATTTTACAAAATCTGAACAGATGACCTAAAAGAGAAGCTGGTTTTACATAATGCCACATACTTCCATCTTGACAATTCAATTAATTTTTCATTTGTTACTTTTTTGGTCTGAGACATTTCTGGAAAGACAGAGCACTAAGGTCTGTTTTGACTAATCTAAATTCAGTGAGAGATAACACAGTAAGCAAAATCATACTTGCTTATGTCCTCATTAAATTATGTAAATATGATGAAAACAGAAAATATCCTTACACATTTAAATTCCTATCAGCAATACCAAATAAATCCTGAATAAGGGCAGTTACCTTGCAGATCATGTCAAGGTACACGTGACTCCTAACACAGTAACAATCTTGGTATTCACCGGCAGGTAATGACAAGTGAGTATAAAGATGGATCATGCTGGACTGAGAATAGTGTGGTGTAAGAGTCAACAAGACAAATATCTAGAAGAACCTAAGTCTTTCATGTCTTTTAAGATATAGTTCAGTATTATGGTAGAGAAGATGAATGAAGTAACAGATTTCAGCAGAAAGCATGATCAAACTGACAAGGAAGGAATGGGAATTTAGCTGCTGATTTATCTTCATCTTTTAGATAAGGGTGGAGCCATCACCATGCAGAGGCTGTATGACAATCAGATCTTGCACTCCAACTGGTTTTGGATTTCCCTGTTTCAAAACTCAAAGTTTCAATCTAAATATCCTGAAAATAAATTCATTTTGTTCTAACAGGGTGTTATTCTCAAGATTAGATGCTTGGAATAAGAAAACAGAAAAGAAATAGATATCAGAGTAAATTCAGTGTTACTCTGTTATTAGATGTTCCATTTCCACTTTGTCCTTCCAGTGATGTTCTATTTTAAACTTGTTGCTAGCAGAAAGACCAAAACCCAATGAGTTTAAAATATGCTTTATTTTTCTCTTTTTATCAAAGAAAATTAAGCATCCAATCAACTGGAAAAAACTTCCAGTGTGTCCAACATGAACAAAAGGTGAAATCATTGTGTAACTTTATTCTTTTCCAATTCAAAGTTTATTCTGACATCAGGCTGTACTCGCAACATATTGGGAGTGATGAATTGTACAGTAATTAACACAGACGTGTAAAAGAAGTTATATTCTACCAGCAATTGACAAGACAGTTCGGTATATGAAACACAGGCTTAATGAAGTGATAAACAGGGAAGAAAACAAGTCTTAAATTTAATTCTCTAGATAAACTTTTTCTTTACAAGGAACTTTATTTTCCCCATCATTGTGAGGTTACAAACTGTTGACTGTAAAACCATTTATCTTCCTTTTCTTAGATCCTGCTCACTCCTATCTGTGCCAAAGAGCCTTCATTTTTAGCTCTGTTCTGTTCCTTGTTATATTTTTTATGCATAAATAGAAATATGTAACTGTATATTTTATTCATAAATGTAAGTATGTAATTATATATTCCATATATATGCTCGCTTATATACACATGTATTTTCCTGTAGATTCTGAAGCACTGATTGATTCACTGATAATGATTTTCTACTTGTTCTTCTATTCCATGGTATGAGTCACCAGAAAGAAAAGCGAGGAATAAGAAGCAAAAGCCTTTTGCCAGAGTTAAATGTAGATGGTTGTAAACTAAGCCCACCAAACCCCTTCAGGCACCTAGGGTTATTAATTAGAAACCAAAGCACATATAGCCACTAATTGCAACCTTATGGTTCTCTCTTCACCATGTCAGGCAAACTGTGAATTACAACAGTATACAAAGTCCAAGCAAGTCCAAGACAGTTGTAATCCAGTATTGTGAGTCTGGCTTTAGGGCTCTGTTCTCTCATGTGTATCTCATTGCTTTAGTTGCCCAGTAAAAAAGGAAAACTAACACAAATTAGTCCCTTGATTCCTGCTGACAGAGCACTATTTCCTTCTCGCTCACAATTTATCTGTTCCCTCTGTAACATTTTTCAATATGTAACTTTGAAATGCCCCAAAATAGTCCCATGGGGTCTTAGGAAGAAGTTCTACAGTAATTTCATCAGTTTTATTTCACAGATAGATATTAAATTATGACCAGGAAGACTAATGATTTTAGCAAGCCAGATCCCAAGACTGTTATTCCCTCAGAATAGACCCTGAATTGTACTGTTACCAGAAAAGAGAAAAAGTGAGTAATGGTATTCTCTTCCTACACAGTTACTCCCACAAGGATCAGACAAAATTGCAGATCCTGTATTAGGCAATATCTGGAGCATGAGCTCAGTTCTGGATTTTAATTTGATGACACACAACAGTTTACTGGCTTGGACTAGATTATTTTTTAACTTCTTCATTGAACCATAGTTTGGCATTGGTTAAATAACTCTTATCTTGGTATTCTTCATCCTTCCTGCCTTCTATGGAAAGATATTTTGAGAAGGAAACAAGTCCAATGCACTAGCTGTCCTCTTTTTACTTTGTCCATGTAGACTGAAAATTCACCCAGAGAGCATATCTTGCTACGCATGTAGCTAAAATCCTTACTCCAACAGGACATCGGTCCCACTGACAGCCCTTGGAAAACACTATGCCACCCTTACTAGTCATGTATTTCCCACCTAAGTGACCACTTGTATTCCCCTTTACAGTTCTTCAGTCAGGATTCTCATCTGTGTACCCAGCAGCATTGAGAGTGGAGCATTTTTATTTCACTGCAGGAAGGAATGTAATCCTACAGTGATTTTATGAAAAACGATGAATGTGTTGCCAATGTCAAGAAATACTGCTTCTTGTAAGTGCAGGTAGGAGAGGAAAATTACCTGTGGGTACAATGAATTCTGCTACTACTTGCAGATTCAGGCAGAAGCAAGTAGTCTATTACCATACTGGCAGAGTCACCAGTCCTTTAGGAAAAGAGACTAAGGAAAAATGCTGAAATGTTATTGTCAACTCTAAAAAGCTGTATTTTTTATGTCTGGGGTTTTTTGGGGGGATGGGTTTTCTTAAGGTCGGGTTTGGGTTTTTGTTTGGTTTTTTCTTTCTTCTTTAGTTATTATTCTTTATTTAGTGCAAATAGACTTTACAACTGAAAGAAATTCATCCAGTTGAGTATTCAAGTTTCGTTTCATGCAGTTAAAGGAGTATCTTTACTTCCCTGCTCATGGCAAAATGAAAGGTAGAATCATGGAACTTTTGTTCTACCTCCATTATGAAAATATCTGATACAGAAGCAGTGGTGCAGAATATAGAGATGGAAGATATAGAGACTAATTCACCTAGCATCCCCTGTCACTGGCAGGTAGAATGCCTGGCTGTCACAAAGAGTTTATTTAAAGGAAGGAAGGCAGACAGCAAACTTATGTTTAGCTTGGTGCAGATCCTAGCAAGACATCCAGGGAAGGGTTTGAGTTTATAACAGATAAAGATGCTTACAATGCCAGTAGGGAAGAAGAGGAAATTCTTTGACTGCTGTGAGTGTACTCTTTCTGGGAGCAGACAGAGTGATAATGAAACCTCAAATAAAACGATTTAGGTGTGCAGCTTGCAAAGACCAAGACTACTTTTTGCAACCCAAGCAAAAAAATAGGCAACAATGACAACATCAAAAAAACCCCATCCCCCCACCTACCCCCCTCCCCACTCCCCCCCCCCCCAAAAAAAAAAAGGGGAAAAAAAGAAAAAAAGACACACAAAGTAGACAGGAAGTTTCCGGCAGTTTTTATTTCAACACCCTCTCTGCCTTTTCTCAATTTTCTGTTTTCCCTTATCTTTTTGTTGTTAATACTTAGAGCCAGATCCAGAACTTTCATCCTCATCTTCAGTGCTACCTCCAGAAGATAACTGCAAGCTTGTAGGGCACGCTTCTAGGACAAAGGAAAGACAACTAGATGAGGAGGAATTCTGAGGAAAGGTTTGTCCAGTTTGTTTTGACCCTGCTTGAATGCTTGAACATTTGAAGAAGAAATCAATTTTCTAAGGTGACTCTTCTGAGAAAGATATTTTGATCAAGACATCCAAAGAAGTCTTTTCTTCTTATAACATGTTGGAAACGTATAACTCCTGAAACAGATAAAGATCAGAACCTATGTCCCTTTCTTTCTCTCTAACATAAACATCTATTCTCCTGATGTACTATTCCCAACATTTTTAAGTATATGGAGTTTAACCACTTTTATATACATTGTCCTCCCCAGCCATGTGAGATACAAGCTTTTAACTGTAAAGTCACCTCACTTGCAGGACATAGAATATCACTAATTTATAATAACAGTAAAGAAAGCTGTAGAAATCTGAGCTGCCTTGTTAAGTGTTTCTTGAAGATTGCACTAGGACTATGCATGCAGATTAGCAGTTTTTCAAATATTTATTAAAACTTTGCCCTCTTTTGCTATTACCATGGGATAATTACTGCACCTTTATCCACATCCATTTGCAATGCAACGTAGGAAAGGATCTTGCTTTAATAATATCTTTAAAGTTCTTGATTTTTTTCTGCATAATCTGATTTTTATACACAGTGCACAAATTGTAGCCACTTCATCAATGTCTCATTATTTTTCTCTTAACAATGCATTGGCAGTGATTAAATTCTGAAGACCAGTAAATAAAAACCCAGCCTTGAATGTGACTAAAGCTTAACTTTAAAATATGTGCAACCACACATTAACTAAATACTGTTATTATAAAGTCAAACACTGCTTCGAAAAGGAATGTTCAAATGGAAGTTAATATGAAACAAGAGCAGAAACTGTGCAATACAATAGAGTTCCTCAGAGATTTTCATTAATACCAAGTATACATTAATATGACCTGTAGAGAAGAAAGTCTTCTTTGGAGTGACCTTGAGAAGTAATTATAAGATTAAATTAATTCTCAGTGAATTTCATGCAAATCTGCAATCATGCAGGATGATTTTCACATGTGTTTTTGAACCTCTGTTCCACTGAAGTAAATTTATTACTGTAATTAACTATACTGACAGTTATTCTTGTAAACTACAACCCTAAAAAGACAAAACTTGTAAAGTTTTGTGAACCTCTTGATTCGCACTCTGAGTTGAATGTTTTGAAGTGTGGTACTGTCAATCTCAGTAGTAACAGTAGTACTTGATTAAATGTTATGATTAAATTAATGAAAAGATACGTTTTAAAAATCAGTGAAATTACTTGTCTGCTATTTCACATCTAGTAATTAGATATTGAATGGAAACTTTTTAAGATAGAGTGATTGTGACCACTGTATCCAATGGAATATGAAAATATCCTAATTATTTTAATACTGTTTTGAACAAGCTGGAGCTGAAAGATTCATACTCCGACAATTCTGCAGGCAAGGAAGCATCCAACAATTTAGACCCTGAAGAGCATGAAGGTACAAAGAGAAAGAATACTGAAGACATTCAAGGAGAAACACTTCATTCGAGTCCCGATGGCAGTATTCTGCACAAGCACAAGTTGTGCTGAGAAAGAAAGCAAAGTGGAAAAACGAAAGAAAGCAAAGTGGAAAAATGAAAGAAAGCAAAGTGGAAAGAGGCAGCCTACCTCAAAAAACATAAAGCTGTAGTGGTTTTTGTCTGTTGAGTGTGCCACAGAAAAATTGGTCTTTACAAGCTCTCTCTTAAGTTGTACATAGGATTTCTATGCAGAATTAATAAGATGTAGTAAATTATGGACTAAAAATCTAGCTGAAAGCCAAGTTCTTTTGATTTCTGGTTCTTTTGATTTCACTGGTTCCAGCAGATCTATGCTGTCATGGAGTATAAAATAAATTAAGAGTATATAACAAAAGTTTTCCTTAAATAGAAGTCAGTTTTCCAGATGAAAATCATACAATAATAATAATAACTTCCCCCTCATCCCCTTCTTTCCAAGAATTCTATATTTTATTTTCTGGTTTACTTGTTTAGACAGTGTTGACATTGAAAATCAAGACATCAGTTTCCCAACTGTCAGGCTTGCTATTTTAAAAAAATTGATCTGTGATAATGTTAAATAGGAGAAATTTTCTAGTGATATAGATGTAAAAATCTAAAATTTGATTTAAAATTAAAAAAAAAGAAAGCCAAAACACTGAATTACTGTTACATTTGAGTCTTCTATTCCAATCTAATTATTGTCATTAGTTTCAAAGAAAAACATGATTATTTTAACAAGATTTGAAGAATAGTGAAAAATATTGTCTGTATTTGATAACATCTCACAGATTTCCCGTATTTGTATGTGATTTAGACTCCTTTGATGTATCTTGTAATGCAGGAAGATATTCAACTGGAGTGTGGTGGTTTTTTAAATATATATATATATATCTATCTCATTCAGTATCAGGGATTAAGAAATCCAGGCACTTTTAAAACGGTTTGGGAGAAAACACTTTAACAGGGAGTCTTGGAAGTATTTGATGAGATTTTCTGTTAAAAATACAATTGAAAAAAAAAATCACTTTTATTAGGTATCATCCTCCCACATCTTTCCTTTTTTCCACTATTTTTTGATTTGAGAGTTTTATTGCATTCCAATAACCAGTTATGTAATGTAATGATGCACTAACTTCATGATGGAACGCTATAGTCACTATATATTAATCCTGAACTTCATGTAGAAGAGTAAGTTTTAAATTACATGTATGGGTATTTTGTTCATAATTTTTAGGATAGTAAGATCACAGGGATCATTCAAAGTACTTAGCAACACAACAACTCCGGCACAATCCACCCACTCACATATTCTAGAGAAGGGATTTTTTTGGATTTTCCTCTCCCATCTCACCCTTCTTAATTTGTTCTAAGAGGTAATTAGTTCCTATTAGTCATCATGACACCTGTTACCATAGTTTAAGTGAAAGACTAAAAAATTCCAAAACTGTAAGGATTGTACAGAAATTAATTATTGAGTATTTTGTACCAGTTCCAGTGCAATAGATTTGAACATTCTAGGTAAAAATACAGCTATCAGGATTCAGTGTGCTTGCAGAAGTGCATAGCCTGAACATGAGGCAGGTTATTACTTTTTTCCACTAGAAAATGGAAACAGTCTCTTCACTGAGACTGTCGTACAGGCTCAGCCTTTCAGCTACTCTTCAAGATTTCCACAGTCTAACAGGCTTCTTACAGAAATGGTTTGCAACATTTTAAATTGTGCATCCTTATATTCCTCCAGAGTAATCTGAGGCCATTGTCTTTCTGTCTAAACAGTAGGAATAAATATATAAGCCTAACTTTCCTCAATAACCTTTGGGCATTCAGGAATTACAGTATAGCATGACAGTCTTCATGCCACAAAATCACTATCCTATCAGTTATTACAGAAAGAAGCAAAGGCTCTTCAAATCCTCCAATGGCCTTCTGCTACAATTTCTAGCTTTGCAAATTGAAACTGCAATCACGTTGCCTTGAACTTGCTTCAGAGTTTATCATCAATGAGTCTGTAAAAGAAACTTAGAGCTCCAAGACAAATATCCTGTCCATAACAGACTTGATTTGTGTAGCTACAAATCTCACTATGGTTGGAGAACTGCATACGTTTCTCAGGAAAGACAGTAAAATCATTCTGAATGTTCCATCTGCATATGGTGATCCATCTCACTAGCACGATTGCACAGTAATGTTCAGTCTGCACCTTAATGAGTCCCTGATCAATGGCCACAACATCCCTGTTTCAATATTGGTGAGTCTGACCCTTGAGCTGCTGCTTATTTATACTGTCTTAAGTGATGCCACTGTCATAGGACTGGCAACAATCAATATTTCATTAGTAAAACCTTCAATTTGTTCTGACTGGTTAGGAAACCCAATGGTTTGCATACAGAAAATATGGGGTTTTTTAAATGATCTTTATGATTTCGTACCTTGATTTTTGATCTACTCATTATAAGGTAACTGTTATCAAACTTAATGCCTAATCTTCAAGAGTCAAGAGCATTTCAAGATTTACATGATATCAAAGAGAGACACATTTACCTGAGGAATCTCATGCTGCAAGAACAAAATTAAACAGAAATAAATAAATAAAGCTAAAAAATATGTGCAGAAAAACATCAAGTAAATTAGCAAGCATTTAAATGCATACCTGCACATTTGTTCAGCTATCAAAACAAAAAACTGAAAGACAAAAATGCAAATCTCAGTAACATACTCCTGTTTCATTGCTTGCCTACTTTTCACTCACTATAAGAGTTGCATTTTGGTTTTACTTTTGAAATATTAAAGTCAATTAAGCCACAACTCCTGCCTTTGTTTTTAAAAATCCCTTAAAAAGCTATTATCTACATTACTTGCTTTATGAGTTCCACATTGAAAACTACTTATTTCTTAGCATTAATATCAAAAAACAACTTCAGATTTAGAATTCCCAAACATTGCAATTTGGAATAAATGTATCAATGCCATAATTACTCAAAATATAGAAGTTAATTATTCATCATATGCATGTGAATTATTCATGAATTATTCATGAATCTAGCCTTTACCAGATTAGAGAATAATTACTTTATTATTACGTTTTGTTGAAAACTCTTGAATTAATTACTGCAGGCAATTTAAACTAATACCACAGGTTTTTTTCCTGTCTAAGTTTCAACTCGAGATCATTTATTGCAATAGAAGCTTTTCTGTTTGAGTGCTTTTTGATTTTTTTTTTTTAAATAGTTCATTACTGAGAGAAAATATGTAACCACCTTTATTCCATTTCTGGGTATAAGACAGTTTGCATTCTTTGCTTAAATTTATAAATACAAAAAATCAGATTTCAAAGTGTAGTTGAAAGGCACTTGTGTCTGCTGGTATGAAGATGTGGCAAACCTTGAAACAATGAGCTAAAAATGTATTCTTCCAATTCCTCATTCACTTAAGCTATTAAAATTAGAATACTTTCTTGGGGGAGGGGGGGGGTGGTGGTGCGGGGGGCGGGAAATCAACCCAAAAGCTACCACTCTTTCCCAATCATCAATAGGAAACTTCAGTGAGAAGGTGGGGGGTGTTGCATCTTTCTCTAAACTAAAGAAGTAGTTCTACCTTTGTCAGCTATTAGTGGATAATCACAAGTGTTTATCTGTTCAGCATGGAACAGCAGTGAGAAAAGGGGATGTAAGGACTGAATACTCCTAAGGGAGCTTTTCTGACAAGTATGAGGAACACAAAGCAACAAAAGGGATTGATTTTACACACCAGTGGTGGGAATATACAGAGTGCAGGAAGGAATAGAAAAACAATCCTGTAGTAAGAGGTAGTATAGCAAATGTTAAACAGAAGAAAAACATTTATACTATTCTAAGAAAGAGATGCATAATTGCACAAAGAACAAAACTGTTACATTGAAAATATGGATAAAATAATAAGGTGCTCAGAGAAGCAATGTTTTAAACCAATTATTCGTAATGAAAAATGTAATAGACTATTCTCTGAGAAATTAATGTGAAAAACAGTGAAGTTCAACATCTATTAGGTTTAATTCATACTTTACAATTATTAAAAGGATAGGCCATGTAAAGATAAATAATTTGAAACAGCAGTCATGTATGTCAAAGAGTTGTGATTGTATCCTGCTGGAGTAAAGGAGATTACAACGAGAATTCTAAATGAAGATGCTTTAGCAAAGGCAAACACTCCCTGTGTATGCATTTTGTGGAAGACAAGTTAGTTAGAAGAAAGCATATTCTTTGGTGAGCAAGAAAGCATTCAGCAATGTCACCTGAATGTTTTGGGTTTTTTTTTTCAACAAAGAGTAACACCTGAAGGCAGGAGCTAGCAAGTCACTGTTCTCTAAATAGTGAAAATTAATTTCCTTACCAACCAATAACTGAACGAGACAATAATTGAAGTAAAATTAATAGCTCTATTTCCATATCTTGAAAGATCAGCTCTGATAGCCAGTAATAAGGTTTGTACATGTATCTCCAAAACTTTCACATACAGCTTCAATGAAGATAAACAATGAAATATATAAGCCATTTAAATGAACTCATGAAATACATGTAAATATTGTATTTGTATCTAACTTCTAACATTATGTCATCCTGTCTCCCAACTCCCTGCTCTTGGTCAGTATCAGCACTGTAGACAGACTGCCAGCACTCTTCCTCCTGACACCCTGTTCTCTGACCAACATTGTCAGCAGAGGCAAGAAGCTGCCCACGTTGTTCAGGTAAGGTACAAAGGATTCTCTTAAATCGCACTGCAGATGGTGGAGCCAAGAGGTGGCTCAACTCCTCTGGGCATTCAAAATGTTTTTCCATGATTGACTGTTGCTGCAAGACGACTGAAGACATTAAGTGTCCCCAGTAATCCTCCAGAGCCATAGCATCGCTTACAGTCCTGTGTCTTCTATCAGTGAACACTGTATGGGCACTGTGTTGCTCATTTTTCTTACTGCCTCAGTAAAGGTTTGGTTTTTAACATGTTGTCAGACTCCATTACAGTTCGGACCAGATGTTAGGTCTCAGATCTTTCTTGACAAATAATCCCTTAAAAGAAAATTTAAGCTTAGTAGTTTTGGTGTACTGGACTGGATTTCATTACAGTCTCATGCATAAGTCCGTTAGATTTGAAATTCCCAGACTGATCTGAAAAGAGTTTCCCATAATAATCTAAAAGATACTTTACCAGGAATTATGCTATTTCAGCTAGGCCTGTTTACTTTTGTCTTTCCTACCTTTTTTCCTCTTTTCCTACCTTTTCTCCTATGTTTCTCTCGACATGAAGACTTCACTATCAGGTTGCCTTTTACACAAGGCATGAAATAAGATGAATGTTAATTTCTTTGCTTTCCTGAACCCTGAGAATAGCAATCAAAAGCCTAAACAACAACAAGCTGATCCTAGATGAGCAATCATATTTAAAAGAGCAGTTAGGCTCAATGATGAGCTATGGTGTTGCTACTGCAGTGCTTTGTCTACAGCAAAGAGGAAATGAATGTGATTTACTGCATCTTAGCTACCATTTCTCTTTAAAGTAACAGAGTTAATGTAAAAATTTAAAGAAATGAATTTACTTTTTTTGAGAGAAAATCACATTACTTTCCATTATTTATTACTATTTTGTTACTAAGCTGAGTAATGTAGTTGACACACCAGAGGGGTGGGATGCCATCCAAAGGGACCTGGACAAGCTGGAGAATTGGAGCTGTCTGCACCTGGGTCAGGGCAATCCTCAGTACCAACACAGGCTGGGGGATGAAAGAATTGAGAATAGCTCCATGAAGAAGGACATGAGGGTACTAGTGGGTGAAAAGCTGGCAATGAGCTAGCAATATGCTCTTGCAGACCAGGCAGCCAACAGTATCCTAGGCTGCATCAGAAACTGTAGCCAGCAGGTAGGGGAAAATGTTTCTTCCTCTCTATTCTGCTCTGATGATACCTCACCTGGAGTACTGCATCCAGTTCTGGAGTCCTCAGTATAAGAAAGACATGGTCCTGTTTTAGTGGGTCTGATCAAACATGATCAGAGGAATGGAACACCTCTGCTATGAGAACAGGCTGAGAGAGTTGGGGTTGTTCAGCATGGAGAAGGCTATGGGGAGACCTCATTGTGGCCTTTCAGTACTTAAGGGGGAGCTATAAGAAAGACAAGGACAATCTCTTCAGCAAGACTTGTTGCAACAGGACAAAGGGTAATGGTTTTAATCTAAGAGTGTAGATTTTTACTAGATATGAGGAAGACGTTTTTTTACAATGAGGGTGATGAAACACTGGAACAGATTGTCCAGAGAACTGGTAGATGCCCCATCCCTGGAAACACTTAGGGAGAGGCTGGACAGGGTTCGGAGCCACCTGCTGTAGTTGAAGATGTCCCTGTTCCTTGCCAGAAGGTTTGACTAGATTACTTTTGAAGGTCCTTTCCAACCCAAAACATTATAGGATTCTATGATCTAGGTTATTTATTTCTTAGTAATGAGTCAAACACTGCAATGTCATTTTCAAGTTATTTATATGGAATATAACTATGATTGGACTTAGATAACAGTAATATGTTAGGATTAGAACATTTGCCTCAAACATTATTAGAAATACCTTCAGTTTTAATATTTAAAAAATAAGCCATTTTAGGCATAGATTTTCACTAAAATGAGCTTTGCTTATTGAAATGTCTCCTTCTGCTTTTATTTCGGAAACATTTTTTGTGAAGGAAATTCTTGACTACTCAATGGAGTACTGTAATTTGACTTGTGCCCATAATTGTGTTGTTCTGAGGACATTAGAAGAATTCAGATAAGTCAGCCTTAAATTAAAAATGGAAATATTCATTAAAAGATATAAATAACAGGAATCTGGTACACTTACAATTTCAAACTTGATTTCAGAATTATCTACAGTCATATCATATCTTTCCTACCACAGATAGTGACGCAATGCTTATCCCTGGCATGAAAAACATTTAAGCATATACTTAACTGTTAGCATATAATCAAGTGCTCTTGGTATTAAAGCGGTTTATGTCTATTCAAAGTGCTTGGCTGAGCTACGATCCAATGAAACAACAAAGGAAAAGTCTAAAATATGTTTGTTATACACATAGCTTCAACACAGCAGCAAGCATCTGGCAACCAAAGATTCGGCCATTTTCTGTTTCATATGATTTGTAACTTTAATTGTCACTACTTAGCGATGCTTCTGAGAATCAAAAAGTGATTCATGGGGCATGGCAGCTCAGTGGAATAGCCTTTTCCCACATCAGCTCAACTCATTTTTCCCTACACATTGCCCTGAAAGGGTTTTCTGCTTCACAGATGAAAACTGAGCTGCTAATACTATGATTAGGATTTTTGAATGATCTTGAAACACAGTTTCTAGAGTGCAGGCAGATCGACTCTCCATCCATTTTTGAACAAGACTGTACCGTCCTTGATGTGTGAATGCTCTTGTAAATAAATGATAAACTAAATAAATTATAAGATTGCTTATCACATAAAGCCAGTGTCTATTCTTTTCCCTCTCTGTGACCTATTTTTCCATCTATTTCATAAGCATATTCTACCATAGTTCCTTTTTCTCTCCTGTTCATTTACATTCTATTTGCATGGTATTTTTTGTTCACACAGACTATTTATTTTAAGATATGTCTCATTTTTCTGTTGAAATGTATTTTTAATATCTGATTTTGTTGTATATTGAAAAATCATGACTCCTTCAGCAGGGTATTTGTAGAGACTTCAATTAAAAAAAAGAAAAAATGAAAGAAAAAATCACAATGAAATATATTGTAAGGCCTATAAATATTGAGAATGCATGCCAACATATCTTATGAAAGTGGTATAAGGCCACCCAATATACAGTTAATTACTCATTATTTAATTCTAAAAGAAGCAGTTGCAGGTTTTAATCATGAATTCCAAATGTACTTCATTAGAGTGAACTATACAAAGCCATTGAACATCATATAGTCAAAAAATAAGACAAATATTGTAAAATATGGAACTAACATAATCAGCACCTGTGTACTTCAGGTTTAGCTCCTTTGGGCTTCTTTGCTCTTTACATAGAAGTCACAGAAAACTATACCTTTGTGATACAATACACAGTAGTATAAAGAAAGAGTTATAGCAGAGTAATAAAAATTCACAGGTAAGAAAATAGAGTGTAACATAAGCCCTCCTAAATCAAGGAAGAATTGCATCCCACAAGTTACAAACATACAATATCTGGCAACTCATCCCTGCCAAATTAATTTGCGGAGTAGAATAAAAAAGGAAGACAGTGCAGCTTTGTATATGATTTTGGTGTAAAATCATTTAGCCAGATTTAACATAATGGTCCAAGACAGTATGGTTTGCATCACTTCATTATTATGAATTTCAGAGAGGATTAGATACTTCCCTTTAATAAATCCATGTAAATTAAGGTAGCTTTAGAATAAAAGTTATCCTCAAGAGGGAGTAAGTGTGTCCATCTGCATAGATCATGCATTTGGTAGCCCAACTTAATGTTAACTGTTCTTATGCAAGTAAACACTAAGTTAATTTTCAGAGTCCTAACAAAATTCAGTTGTTCCAACAATTAATTGCATATGAATAACAATATTAATATTTTGATATGAAGATGTCATTCACAGGCTAGTCAGTTTTGAGCATGAAGTATCAAAATGTTTCTGAAAACATTTAAGATATAAAGGGAAAAAGCCCTTTCAAGAAAAGAAAAGGAAAAAATATAGAAAAATATGAGAAATCTTCACTTTTGCAAACATTTGCTTTTTAAAAACAGAGCCTGGTTTTACATATTCAGTCCTAATATTTTACATACATCTTTTATGTATCTTGACCATATAGATTTTTCTTTTTTAAAAGTTTACAGTGCTCCAAAGAAGAAATGGATATTTATTACACAAATTTCAAATGTTGTGTGTAGCCAAAAAATATTGAATTTAAACTGGTACTTTTGCATAGTGTTGACTTCATTTTTAATGGCCCCTATGTGTTGGACTTTTCATTATCTCATAGACAGGCAGCAACTTCGCAAACTTTCACGTGTCCCCATTCCTTCCTCATGCGTTCCTTCCTCAGAAGCCATATAGAGAAGCCACAGTGAACATCAATCCTATGTACTACTGCAGCACTGCAAAGTATCCTTACTAACCACTTACTTACTATCCTATGTTGTGTAATGTTGAGTTACTAGAACAAGATGGAAAGAAACTGGTGTCACTACTTTATGTTTCATAGCCATAGTCCTTGAAAGCAGAGAAATATTTGCAAGAGCTCACTGTACGCCGCAAAACTGTCGTGGTTTGTTTTGTCTTAAAATTTCTCCATTGCTTCTGCACTTCGCAGACAAGCTAATGTCTCCTTGTAGCAGCTTACACAGTTGCAGTCTCTATGTTCACAAAACAGTGCACTAAAAAATCATTTGTGTCCAATTAAATTTCATTAAGGAGTCAAAGTCTTATTATGAGGCATGCTACCTCAAGATTTGCGCGGAACTGCCTATCAGTAACCTCACGAAGCAGTAGGAGAGATGTCATTAATCCATTATCTGAAATGACCCTTGAAAAATATTTGAGGAGACTAATGTGACCAGGAGTCACTCTAATTCCTCAGCTATCCATTTTTGTACAGTTTTCTCCAATTACCTCTTACCATAATAGACCTTAAAACAAAGACTTGGGTATTTCATCCAGCAATGCTGTTAGAGGACTAAGCCCGAACCCATGTAGAGATTATTTTCACTCAAAATGTGTACTTTGCTGTATTCTTCCTGATTTATTACTAGCCAGTTTTTCATGTGGGCATGATTTTGCTGAATTGTTCAAATATATATTTTTAAAATTTCTATTGAGACTAAACAAGAAATCTTCCTTTGACTGTCAGGGGAATAATGTCAGATCAAGAGAAAGGAGTACAATTTGATTTTTCTTTTTCAGGATAGTCTTCCAAATTCTTATAATAGTTTTAATCTTCCATGTCTAGTTTAATAAATGAGATTAAACTTCATTATTTTCATGGATTTACTTCATTAAATGTCATTAATTTCATGGATTCATAACTAATTTAAAATTGCTTTAACTTCTCTAAAAAGTAGAAGTCACAAGAAGTGATGAACACCTTGTCACATCACATGATAACGAGAAACTTCCTTAAGTACTGAATGGGTGGCCTATGTTTAAAGATTTGATCTTCCAGTACTAATCTCACTATACTGCTTATTCTGCTGATAATTATAAAGGCTGTTGCCTCCTAGGTATTAAAAACCGTATAAAAAACATTATTTAATTTTAAACACAATTTTAAGATAAATCATACTGATATATCTGTTTTGATTTTACTTTTAGTCTTTTTTCATATTCTTATTGGGCCTACTCAGAAGTTCCCTCATAATTTCTTCATTAGTGAGATTCACAAATATTTGAGTAGTAGAAAAGTGACCAAGACATAATTCACAGTTTTTATGAGAACTGTTAAGACCATTTACAAAATGAAGTGATAATAACTAACAGAAAGAACCTGGAGATTTCAGGATCGCAATGACATAGGATTGCTTTCATTCCTTGGTTCTTACTACAGTATCTTTTTTATTGGAGATATTTCCTACTTCCATTTGCTAGAATGCTTACTTTTCCTGCTGCTGAAATCTACTAATCACACTAATTGCAAATAATTGCATAAGAACCCAGGCTTGTCTTCTAACAGCAAAAATAGTCTAGAGCAATATGAAAGGCTACTTATATAAGAAAATACATATGTCTATATTGTACTGCAAAAGGGGAAATATTTTTTTTCACTTTGCATTTTTGTTTTAAAATTGTCTCTTAGCTACTTCACCACTGTATATGCAGAAAGAAAAGGGTGTAACATTACAGTAATAATTTCTTTAATGATCTAACTCGAGATCATTGCCGTAGCAGGGAACTCAGAACACACCTTCTGCTCTAACAGCAGGACCCTTCTTTGGTAGCCCACTATGTATGTGAATAAATTAGTCCTACGCTGTAACCTTTTTTGCCTGCTCCTCCCCCCTCCCCATTTTAACATATAGCAGTTTGCTTTTATTATTGCCTTCCCTTTGATTCCACATCCTGTCTTCTCTTTCTCCTTCTCAGTGTTAATGGACTAACACTGGAAATTTCATACCCACCCAAATGAATTGCCAGTATTGATCTGCATTGAAAAGTTCCTACATAACGTCACCTCAGTGACCACTGTATTCCCGCAGAAATAACCAGCTACCTTTCCTCAGGAAACATTTTTATATTTAGTGTTGGATTTAAGCTTTAAATACAATACTTTACAGACTGCAGTACTCTTCTTTGATGTGTTTACAGAACACACACCTGGCTGAAAAACTTTCAGGCTGTATTCCAAGACCTACAACGTTACCATACACAAACACTACAATCTATAAAGTTTCTCAGTTACTACAGCCAGACTCAAAACTGCTGTTTTAATAACCTGGACACCTGCAGGCTTTCTAGTAACCTTTCTAATATGCTAAATTTAAAAGAGGTTGTGCTTGCTTATTGTCTGGTTTCCATATTACATTGTGGCAATAAGAAAATATTACTGAAAAGTTTATCCTCTATGCTACTGTAGACCTAATAGTGGCAAGTATGTTTGATGACAATTACTAAGAGGTATTAAGAATGGATGCAGTCCATTCTGGGTGATGAACTAAATGACAAGAAGCAAAGGAAAGGACAAAAGAAGGAAATGATAGACTCACAGTACAAAATCATTCCCCTAGATATTCCCATATCTAGGTACGCCCTAGATATCTGGGTTCTAGATACTCAGCTATAATTAAGTGAAAAAGACAAGCTGAGGTAAAAATATTACAACTTTGCTGAGGGGCAGATAATGAGAATCAGAGCGATGAAAGTTCACAACGTATTTACAGTCGTAGCTCCTGTATAATGGTCTGGCTGAAGGAAGTGTCCATTTGGCTCTTACTTAATGAGTAGATAACTCTAACACAGGTTGAGCAGACTTAAAGGGCTAGAAGTTGCGTAATACTTAAGAACATAGGACATAGTCACAATAACCTTCAAGCCCTTTCCCAAAACAACTAGCATAACTCCAGAACAGCTTTACCCATTTCCAATAGAGATAAGCAAGTAATAAGATCTCACCATCATGAATTCTGACTTCCTCTCAAGTAATTTATTCTGATTGAAGGCATTGCAGTGCAGCAGCCTGCAGTACAGACCGGTGAACTGGCGTATTGATTCCAGCCCTATGGAGTCATGCAGTGTCAGTAAGATTCATAACCACTAACTAGACATGACCAAACTATTCACAGCAGTTTCTCAGAGTGTTTCACTTCCTTCCCTCACTTCAGGAGAGTGAGATATTTATAATTTCCTTGTAAATACTCACACTTGAAAATAATTTCTGACTGATTTCCTTTTGGGATGTCTAATTACAGAGATAATAGCATGTTTAACTAATTCCTGTGAACAAACCGTGTATGTTTGAGCTTCATACTATGAGCAGCCTTATTTAAGGACACAGAAAGATAAATGCTTAGTGTAAAAACATACCGGCAAACATTTTTAAAACTATGGTCATCCTGCCATTTTGTATTGCCTGATCCAATGTATGTCACCCTTAGAGCCAGAATTTAAATTTAAATGTCTGGTTATATGCTTACACTTTGCATAATGAGTCTACAATATTCCTTTTAAGTAAAGCTTATTACAAAATTTTGGCAACTCTTTTACCAGCATGGAAATTAAGTAGAATTGATTAATTATGGGTACTGTTAAGAAGTCACATTTTGCTCTAATTCTCTAAATAAGGTAACTTTTTAGGAATTCTGCTCCTTGATTGATCTTTCTGATTTTAATGCTTTTCAGAGTTCATTTCCATATTTAAATTGATTAAAATTGTCTTTACTCCTAGTAAATGACTAAATTAAAAAAAAAACAAAAAAAAAGACAAACCAGAAGGTAATCTAAATGCATTTTGCACACACCCACAAGAAACTTTTTAACAGAAGATATATGGTTCTGTTTTGCATACAAAACTTTTCTAGAGTTCTGTTGCCAAATTTGTTTAATTATCACTTGGCAGTGATAGATCCCAGCTGTTTCATGCCTGCACATCACATGCATTGGACTATTCAGCGTGTACAGACCTTATATTATTTTTGTCAGGCAAATGAACAAAAGAATTTGAAAATATTAAAAAAAAAAAAAGGCAGTAATTTTACCGTGAAGAGTGAAGTGACTAACCCCGAAGAATCATTTTAACTGCATCAACAGGAAAAAAAAAAAAAAGTGTTTAACTGAAACCAAATCATATTTAAAGCTTGAGGCTGTAAAGAAAACAGACTTCTATGGCAGCCCAATTGGTGCTACAGGAAAGCTTGTATTGTTGCTGGTTGTATTGTATACGTGACTTACATAAAACATGTATCATTTCTTAGCATTATCGATTCAGCATCTTTCACTAATACACCATACAAAATTAGTTGAAAATGCTTTTAAGGAGTAGTGAAAAGATTTTAGTTTCCACCTTCATTAAACAAATTCCCGGAGTTTATTTTGTTGCTGAAGACTCCCCAGCTTCTGCCAGCCTCAAGATTTTATCAACCTGATTGATACAAATTCAAGTCTTCTGTTTTGCTGTGTATTGTGCTGTTAGTAGACAAGCAGGTTGGATACCTTAGAAATCTGTGTCAAGGAGTTCCCCAACGGTGTGTATTACATACAGCACTGTTGTTAAGGGGGTATTTATGGGCTTCTAAGTCAATAACTGAATCCAGGCTCCATATGCCAAATATAACTCTGCACCAGCTGGTTGAAAAGCTGTTTCTCTCCCTCTCTGGGAGAGCTCTGGGTAAAATATTCATGACTTGAAAGGAGGCCTTGGAAATTATTGCTTTTATAAATGGAAAGAAAAATTAATTCTATGCTTAAAGGATAAAAGAAGCCCCATAACTTTATGTTCTCCTTTTTCCCATATTAGCTCAATTCAAATAGCCATGTTGTAGTTTTATGCTAGTCATGTCACTTGCCTAGAAACTACTCTCTTCGTCCTCCTAATTTATGAAATAAACACCTGTATGGAATTCAAGGATTTTGATCAGAGTGCAAAAAGCTAGTATTAGCTATGGGTGAATCTCTAAAGGTTCACACAGTATTCAGATCTGCAGACACTTCATTAGAAATGTTTAATCTACTAGACCACTAACAACCTGGAGAACAAAAGAGGATTTGTGTGTGCGTGTGTGTGAGTTCTCAGTTGCTCAGAGAGCAACAAGTTTGCCACCAGCAACTATTTTTCCACAAAGAGGCAGTTCTGTTTGTGTTCAACATGAGATGCTATGTTGCTTATCTGACCACAGAAAACATGAGGCCAATGCAAGGTTTTGATGCTCCCTTTTACTTCTTGCTATTTAGAAGTGAACCTCATTACATGATTGAGCATATGAAGTGAATAAAATCTTTTATCATCTATCTCTAGCCAGAAGCACTGCAAGGTCACATCACACAGCAATTGTAGGGGAAAGAGAAGGGAAGAGAAGGCGAGGCAAGGCAATTCAGTTAATCTTAATCAAAGAAAATAACTTTAAACAGGAGAAAAGTAAGATAAAAGCACTCACAAATTTTAATGTGGGTATTTGTGTTCCTCATGTATCTTTCTTCTTGCTTTAAAAAAAAAAAAGTCATGCAAGAGAAAAACAATTATTTAGGGGCAAAATAGTTTTAATTCTGAATGCTGTTGATTCTCCATCTCTGTCTTACATATGTTTATTGTCAGGAGTGGCAGAATGTCCCCTCTATTCTGTTTCGAAAGCTATGTATTTTCACTAACTAGCCTCAGCAAAGCAAAAATAATTGAAAAGTATGAGAGGCCTAATTTTTATGTAATTTCAGAAATTTTTCAACCCTCAAATACGTATAGTTTGCTCCAACTAGATATCAAAACCCAGTTGTTCTGGTGTGTTAAAACAATATCAGAGATGCAGAAACAGTAAAAACAAAGAAGTAAACTGAATATTATATATGGAGATATTCTGTCAGTATTTATCCATAAATGAACGCTTTTCTTTCACTTTTCAAGGGCCTAGTGGTTGACTCAGTTTGAAAGCTCTGAGATCTATCACTATTAATAGGCCTCATTTCACTTAGTTGCAGAGAACACAGTTACATATAAATGTTAAATTATATTTATTTCTACTGTGGATCTTTGAGCTAATGTCTTAGACATATTTTAAACTATAAAACTATGTAGGGCCCAATTTACTTACTATTGAATAACGCGTTCTCTATAACAGAAATGGTATCTTTATGGCTTATTTAATGCAAATATCACACAACCACCATTTCCAAAGCAACGCAGGGGGAAGTGCAATGCTGTGGTCCATCCCCTTTCTGCATATCCTAGGCTATAGTGACACCTTGTTTATAAAATTGCAGCTGTACAACTCATCTTACAAATGAGACAATAACCAGTCACCATTCCACATGTTGTGAATGGAAGCAGTTCTAGCTGTGCCTGCAACATCTACGGTAGCTATGGTAGACAACTGCAGAGCTGCTTCCTTCCAGGTGGCAGGCTGTTGCTCCCTTGTCCAATCAGAATTCTCCTGCAGATATTTTCTGCCTCTAGTTTAAGAGAGACATCATGGCTAAGATTTGCTTTTCATATCACATAAGTACAGAGGCCTGGGTTTTGATTGAAATAAATACAATTTCTATAAATGCAGCTTCATAGCTGGCAGGTCTGAGGCACTGGTAATAAGCAACTGTGGGCAGTAACTTCTTCAGGTGGCATAGCTGTAATTGGAAGGACATATATGCCAACAGCCTTGCTCACATGAAATTGTGTGGAGGTGTCTCAAGCAGCCAAAATGGTAGAATTCAGCCAGAGGAAAGGATGAAAACTCCCTGGAATCTCACAGAGCACCATTGTTGAGATAAAATGTTCTTGCCAAAAGGAAACTTCAGTCTAAATTAGAAATGAAGGTAAATGGGTGGATATGGCAAAAAGAGAGGGAGGCATAAACCAGCAATGAACAAACAATGAATTAACACAGTAAACAGTAGCAGCAAGCTGCCTGGCTACTATGAGGTGTTCTCAGAAAGGCATTTTCATTGCAGATCTGAATTCCTTAGATGCCATGCTGCCTTCATAACTAATTGTGGACGCAGTCTCTATTATTTATATATTTGTCTGCACTCATAGTAGCTCTTCCTTTGTGACAAATTTGGGGTAAAATAAAGGATGAGTAATTAGCTGAAATGATAAATATAATAGAGTTTTGTGAAGCACCCTTAAAAATGAGACTCATCTGTCTACAACAGATATGTTTCAATGTGCCAAATGACACCTGATGTGATTGCCAAGGATCTATGTGACTCACACTATGGAAATGGAGCCTTGAAAATGATTAACCAAATCTTGCCTCTGTGTTACTTAACACTAGTAGTGACACTACTCTCTTTTGAGAAAGTATAGGATTGCTTCAGTAAGCTTTCAAGAAAAAGTCTGACAGCCTTAGTAAAAACAGTGGGTATTATTTGAATCATTTCTTTATGATCAACAGTAATTGCAGTTTTGCTATGTGCTTCCAGAGTGATAGAAGATTCTCTTTGTGAGCCTTTGAGTCAAAGTCTGACAGGCTGAAATCATTTAGCCAAAGCAAAGCATATTGTCTGAGAACGTAGGAATTTCATCCACTAAGGCACTTCAAACAGATATGTCAGTTAAATTACTCTAAGATCTCACAAGGGCTCAATCCATGCAGCATGTTCTACTCCCACTTCACCTCCTGACAGGTATATCTGCTAAACAATTTTCATCTACGTGTCGCTGGAAAAAAACAAACAAACAAAATAACTCATGGCTTTTATAATAGCATTTGACTACTCATTTGGATTTGGAAGTGTCTCAAAAGGGTTATTTTTAAATATCTTTATGACATGGGGGAAATTGCTTAACAATGTTCTCCAATAAAACCCAAAACCAAAACCAAAACCAAACAAAAAACAAAGCAAAACAAAACAAAAAGTCAAAAAAAAAAAACCTGGCGTTCATTCAAGAAACTTAAAGTTCTGTCCTAAAATGTAGCCTTTGAGTAAGAAGTGAAATGCTCTAGTTTCCAGTCAATGACCATTGTTCTTAGAAGGTGATTCATTTGAAAACAAATGACAAGAGAATTAGGAAAAAAATTTATTCTAGTTCATCGTGAATACTGAAAACAAATCGAAATGCCCACTTGAAGAGATTTTTAGAAGTTTACTTTAACATGTTGGGGTGTTATGTATTATGAAGGTCAGACTCACCACCAATATGAAATAAAACAGTAGTGTGGAAATGGTAAGTTTATTTCTGTTTTCTATTTTTTCCTGCTTTAATATTAGTTTTCCTTCATTTGCCCTGGAGAAACTAAAAAAATAATTGTGGAAACAATACATAAAAATAATAAATGAGATAATGCAAGGATTTTCAAAAGAAATTGGGGTAGAAGTTCTATGAAATCCCATGAGAACATGAATTTTGAAGAAATCAATTAAATGAAAAAAATTAATAAAAAGTACTTTTTAAAATAGAAAGGGAAGAGAATCACAAAGCTTCAAAGTTACTTCACAACTATTTGGAATTATGCTAATAAAACAGTAGGTTTAATGGTGATCTAAGTGTATTACCTCTGTAACTACTCTACAGGGCAGAAATACAAAGATACGAAAGTCAAGAATGATACAATGAGTGATAGTATGTTTTTACTTCTATGTATACTGTAAACTCAAGAATGATCTCATTTATTCAAGGAAATCTGAGACTTTTGTTAGTATTTTTGCTTGAAGATAGAACTATTTCAAAAGAAAAACTTGCCGAAATATATATTAAAATGGAAAAGCGAATTTACAGGAAAACTGATAGTGAATGTAAGTGCTATGAGAGCTTCCCTGACTTCAGTTAACTAGCCAATACAATTCAACAGGATTTATTTAAAATGTTAATAAATAGAAGCTCAGAGAAATTTACAGGCTCTGGATGTTGGTTGAGGAAACTAATTACTACATTCACCTTCCCACTTCTAAGCTTAAAATAATAATCCAGAATGCACAAACACTCATCTACACAATGAGGTCTTTCATCCTCCAGGAGTTTTCTTAGGCCACATCCCAACCTAAGGGGAGAGCCCCACCCAACTGCAGACCTGCTGCTCCAAGGGGATCTGATGAGTTTGAACTCATTCCCAACAGGACTCCACTTACATGCTTAGTTGAATCTGATCTGTGGTCATGTATGGTCATATTAGCTCCTGTTAACTGTAGACCTACTCTCTCGAAATGTACATGCGCCAGTGGTCTCAGGCAGAGGTAATGAAAAGCTTACAGATGTTTCTGGCAGTTTCTCTGAAATCTGCCCAGCAACTGCTGCTGTTTAGTGGTTGGAAGTTTCTCAGACCAAGGGGGCGGGTGCACCTGCCACATAGTGAAATACTATGGTGTAAATTTCTAAAATAACAGTCCTTAGAAATTTACATCTATTGAAAAAAAAAAAAAAAAGCTTCTATTGCACGGAGAAATCCACAGTAAAGGAATGGTTTTGCAATTTTTCTTTAATGTCAATGGGACATTCTTCAGTGTCTACAGCTTGATGGAGAGGGATGGGATCCATCTGTCTAGAAAAGGCATGGAAATATTTAGCATCAGGATGTTCAACCTTGTGAGGTGGTCTTAAAACTGAAGGACTTGGGAGGAGGCATCCTGTCGCCGGTCGGCTGAGGCCAGCCGAGCACGGGGACGAGTCCTTTCCTATCTCTGAACCCCTCTCCTCCGGGAGAGAAAAGGGTTCAAAAGCAGAGATACGAAAAGGAAAAGAAAAGATTTTGTGAGACCTCTGAACGTTTGGAAAACTGAAACAAACTTTATTAAAACTAGAACAATATATATATATAACATGCAGGGAAAAACCAATGCAAAATCTGAGAGTCTGTGCAGGATGGAAAGGTGAGGGTTAAACGCGAGAAAAGAGAGAAAGGGGGACGGTGCCACGTGCAGTCCAGAAAATGGCACCGGCCACGTGTGCGCTTTCGTGGTGCGAACAAAGGAAAACCGCGGCTGTTACGAACGCCGGGCTCCAATGTGCAGAAAGCGCTGTCCCTACCGGATTCGTTGTGCAGTTAGAAGCAGAGAGGCAAGAAACGCTGGCAGGCAGAAGACGATACGGTGTTACGGCAGGAGAAAAGCAGCCTCCGGGCGAGCAGTCTGTCCCAGGCGGCGTGGCGGGGGCTGCCCCGGCGCACGGTCTCCGGAGCCAAGCCGCGGTGTCTGGAGAAGCCTCTTTCCCGGAGCGAAGCTGAGGTCCTGCAGTGCCTCCCGCAGCGCGGAGCCGGGAGTGTCCGGAGAGCAGAAAGACGCGAAAAAACTGAGAAGCCAGGAAAGCCGCGAATGCCCCCGAAGCCATCCGGGAAACAGCCCAGGAAGTCCCCGAGCCCGCAGCTTCTTAAAGGGGCAGTACCCTCGCGAGAAAACTTCTCATCCAATGAGATTGCTGCGATCGTAGCATGGAAGGGAATAATTCAATTGGTCAGTTTACAACAAAAGCCTTCAAGCAGTTTTTTTCCTTCAAACTGCCACATTCCACCCCTTTATTCCATACCATGTACGTTATGCGCATCTCATTTACATTGTATTATACAGAAATTAACAGCATGAGACTCTGGTTCAGGGTGTTTCGGCCAGGGTTAACTTCCCCTGTGGTACACAGTGGACTTCACCATCCTCCTGCATTACCCACCAGGTGTGTCCAGGGCCTTGGGCTGAGACACCACCACGGATGGGTCTGTCTGGGGTTGCAGCAGGGGAAACCCAGACAGCTTTTCCCAGCAGATTACTTTCACATATCACAGGGACTCTATCCCCCTCTATGGTATGTAAAAGGTCTGATTGGGCAGGGCCGGCTCGATTGATTGATCCCCTCGTGTTCACTTGCCAGGTGGCTTCTGCCAGATGTTTATCCCAGTTTCTGAAAGTTCCACCACCCAATGCTTTCAGGGTGGTTTTCAGCAAGCCATTATAGCGTTCTATTTTACCGGAGGCTGGTGCATGGTATGGAATGTGATAAATCCATTCGATACCATGTTCTTTGGCCCAACTGGCCACCAGATTGTTTTTGAAATGAGTTCCATTATCAGACTCAATTCTTCCCGGAGTCCCGTGCGGCCACAAAATCTGCCTTTCAAGGCCCAGAATAGTATTACGGGCAGTGGCATGAGGCACGGAATAGGTTTCAAGCCATCCGGTGCTTGCTTCCACCATTGTCAGAACATAGAACTTACCCTGGCAAGTTCGAGGGAGAGTGATGTAATCAATCTGCCAGGCCTCTCCGTACTTATACTTTGACCACCGTCCACTGTACCATAAAGGTTTTAACCTTTGGGTCTGTTTAATTGCAGCACAAATCTTACAGTCATGGATAACCTGGGTAATTGCATCCATGGTTAAATCCACCCCTCAGTCACGAGCCCATCGATAGGTTGCATCTCTTCCCTGGTGACCGGAAGAGTCATGGGCCCACCGAGCAAGGAATAGTTCACCTTTGTGTTCCCAGTCCAGATCTATCTGGAACACTCTGGCTGCTTTGTCCACTTGGTGGTGATTTCTATGTTCCTCAGTGGCTCTGCTTTTTGGGACATGGGCATCTACATGCCTTACCTTTACAACTAACCTTTTCAGCCGGGCAGCAATATCTTGCTACAGAGTGGCAGCCCAAATAGGCTTACCTTTACGCTGCCAATTATCTTTCTGCCACCTCTCCAGCCATCCCCACAAGGCATTTGCCACCATCCAGGAGTCTGTGTACAGGTACAGCCGTGGCCAGTTCTCCCTTTCAGCAATGTCCATGGCCAGCTGGATGGCTTTGACCTCTGCAAATTGACTCGATTCACCTTCTCCTTCCGCTGCTTCTGCAACTCGGCGCATAGGACTCCATACGGCAGCTTTCCACTTCCGTTGGTTTCCTATGAGGTGGCAGGATCCATCGGTGAAGAGAGCATATTTCTTCTCCTGATCTGAGAGGTCTTTATATGGGGGTGCTTCATCGGTACGAGTGACTATCTCGTTCGGTGGCATCCCAAAATCTTCTCCTGCAGGCCAGTCTGTAATGGCTTCCACGATTCCTGGGCGACCAGAGTTACCTATCCTAGCTCCCTGTACAATCAGGGCGGTCCACTTACTCCAGGTAGCATCTGTGACATGGTGGGTAGATGCTATCTTCCCTTTGAACATCCAGCCTAGGACTGGCAGTCGGGGGACTAGGAGGAGCTGTGCTTCAGTGCCAATTACTTCTGAGGCAGCTCGGACTCCCTCATAGGCAGCCAATATCTCCTGCTCAGTGGGAGTATAATTGGCCTCTGAGCCTTTATATCCCCGACTCCAAAATCCTAGGGGACGACCACGGGTTTCTCCTGGTGCCTTCTGCCAAAGGCTCCAGGTAGGACCACAGTCCCCAGCTGAAGTGTACAGAATATTTTTAATCTCTGGTCCTGTTCGCACAGGTCCCAGGGCCATAGCATGTGCTATTTCCCTTTTGATTAATTCAAAGGCATGTTGCTGGTCAGAGCCCCATGTGAAATCATTTTTCTTCCGGGTAACAGTATAGAGAGGTTTAACAATCTGACTATACCCGGGAATGTGCATTCTCCAGAAGCTTATGACTCCCAAGAAAGACTGTGTTTCTTTCTTGTTGGTAGGCGGAGACATAGCTGTGATCTTTTTGATCACATCTGTGGGGATGTGGCGGCGTCCATCCTGCCACTTAACCCCCAGGAACTGGATCTCTCGGGCAGGTCCCTTGACCTTACTTCTCTTAATGGAGAAACCAGCATCCACCAAAACGCGGATTATCTTCCTACCTTTCTCATAGACCTCTTCTGCGGTATCACCCCATACAATGATGTCATCAATGTACTGAAGATGTTCAGGAGCACCACCTTTCTCCAGGGTAGCCTGGATCAGTCCATGGCAGATGGTCGGGCTGTGCTTCCACCCCTGGGGCAATCGATTCCAGGTATACTGGATACCCCTCCAGGTGAAGGCAAACTGTGGCCTACACTCTGGTGCTATGGGAATGGAAAAGAAAGCGTTAGCCATGTCTATCGTGGCATACCACTTGGCTGCCTTGGACTCCAGTTCGTACTGAAGCTCCAAGATGTCAGGAACAGCAGCACTCATCGGTGGTGTCACTTCATTCAGCCCACGATAGTCCACTGTCAATCTCCATTCCCCGTTGGTCTTCTGCACAGGCCATATAGGACTGTTGAAAGGTGAACGAGCGCTGCTGATGACATCTCGTCTCTCCAACTCTCGAGTCATTTTCTCTATGGGGCGCAGAGAATCTCGGTTGGTTCGATATTGCCGGCGGTGAACTGTGGAGGATGCAGTGGGCAACTTTTGGTCTTCCACCTTCATTCTGCTAACAACAAAAGGGTCATCCGAAAGTTCGGCCGATGTGGACAACCGGATAATGCAATCGGCTCCCACGGTTGCTATCCCAAAGGCCCATTTATAACCTTTCGGGTCCTTAAAATACCCTTTCCGGAGGAAGTCTATGCCTAAAATGCATGGAGCATCTGGGCCAGTCACAATTCGGTGAGTTTCCCAGGTATGCCCAGTGAGGCTGACCTCAGCTTCTACCAAGGTAAGCTCTTGTGATCCTCCTGTCACACCCGAGATTGTGACAGTCTCAGTTCCTTGATGATCCGATGGTAGCAAGGTACACTGGGCGCCTGTATCTACCAGGGCCTTGTACCTCTGTGGTTCTAATGTGCCAGGCCATCGAATCCACACAGTCCAGTATACTCTGTTATCCCTTTCCTCCACCTGGCTAGAGGCAGGGCCCCTCTAATGCCTAGGGTGTGGTCCACAGTCAGTGGAAGGGTCTATCCGGCTTGTGGTACCTTCTTCATAGGAGTTGCTCCTTTGGTTGCAGCACTGTTCGCCAAAGACTGGAGCGACAATTCTTCGATTGCAGTCGTCATGTTGGTGTGGTCTGCTCTGCAGCTCACGTGCTGGTACCCCGTGGTTAGCGGCAGGTCGTTGTTCCCATCTCCTCGTGTCTTCACGACCTCTCGAGTAGCACTGGCGGTCACATCGTGGCCTGTCCTGTCTGTTGCGCATTGCTCTGGGAGGACGATTTCTCCTAACAGCTGACACATGGGTATACACAGGAGAGGAAACGGTTCTCTGTTCTAACCTATTAATAGAGTCCAATATTTTCTCTGTCATTTTGTCTGTCACTTTCTCCACTGCTGCAATGAAGGCAGAGGTATGAGAAAGACTGTCCTCATACTGGCGAATCCTGTTAGACGCGTGTTCTATGGTGAGTGGCCGATTCTCACCCGATCTCTCCCACAGCATTGTGGCCAATGTATGGGCATATGTCTGGGGTGCACTCTGCACAAATTTGCGCAGCAAAGGCTCGTTACTGTGCACCTGGTCCGGGTTGACATTAACATTCCAGTCACCATAGATGACCTCCTTCATAGCCAGCTCTCTCAGGTAGTTAATACCTTTGCTCAGGACAGTCCATTTAGTAGGGCGGCATTCTATGTCATCTCTGAAGGGGTATCTGCCCTTCACAGCAGTCAGAAGCCGTTTCCAGAGACTGAGCTTTTTTGCCTTTTTGCCAATTGCCCTATCAATAGCACCTTCCCGGGCCACATTTCCTAACTGTCTGACTTCTTTACTGGTTAAATCAATGTTATCAGCTCCATTGTCCCAGCAGCGAAGCAACCATATCATCAGTGACTCACCATCATGCCTGCTAAATTCCTTTCTGATACTTCTCAGGTCCTTCCTGGACTGAGGCTGGGTGTTTATCTCTTGATCTGATGACTCATCCCGTGATGAGGATCCTTGGGAGGGCGGTGCTGTTGGAGTCACTGAGGCAGTTTGCCCTGAAGGCTTTCCTGGACGCTTTTGAGAGGTGCTTGGTCCTGCATCGTCATCAGAGCTATCTGTTGCATAATTAGTCTTTTTCTGGTGTTTAGCACCAAAGGGCTTATTTTTCTTTTTCACAGGGGCAACCTGTGCTTGTTTGGGTGGAGAGGTGGCAGCAGCTGATTTGGTGGGTGTAGTGCCCATGTGATACCTATTCTTGATAATTATCCACCCCTGGACCATGTTAGAGAAAACTGATAACAAAATTATCAAATACAGGAAAATAATACCATTTGCAGAATATCCAGTTTCAATTGCCATTGGTCCAGTATCAAATGGAGAAGTGTTATTTCCCATCATCCATTTGCTAGTGGAATCATAAGCAGCCACTATCATGTACTGTGCAAAATATACTGGGAGCATTATAAACTGACTGAATACAGACCAAAACACTGAAATTACGCATGCCAGGGTGAACACCTTCTTTGCTAAGTGCCCCAGACCAGCAAACCATAAACCAGTACCAATTAAAAACAAGTAATTTGACATCACAGTTGGTGTGCCAGGCACCAGATCATAGAGCATTTTTAAACTGTACTGCTTAAGAGCTTCAAACAGAATCTCGCTTAGCACCATCCTGGAAAAACCTCGTTTGTTTCAGTTTCCAAACTTTAATAAAAATATATTAAATTATTCAGAAGTGCCCATCCAGGGACGCCAATTATGTCGCCGGTCGGCTGAGGCAAGCCGAGCACGGGGACGAGTCCTTTCCTATCCCTGAACCCCTCTCCTCCGGCAGAGAAAAGGGTTCAAAAGCAGAGATACGAAAAGGAAAAGAAAGATTTTGTGAGACCTCTGAACGTTTGGAAAACTGAAACAAACTTTATTAAAACTAGAACAATATATATATATAACATGCAGGGAAAAACCAATGCAAAATCTGAGAGTCTGTGCAGGATGGAAAGGTGAGGGTTAAACGCGAGAAAAGAGAGAAAGGGGGACGGTGCCACGTGCAGTCCAGAAAATGGCACCGGCCACGTGTGCGCTTTCGTGGTGCGAACAAAGGAAAACCGCGGCTGTTACGAACGCCGGGCTCCAATGTGCAGAAAGCGCTGTCCCTACCGGATTCGTTGTGCAGTTAGAAGCAGAGAGGCAAGAAACGCTGGCAGGCAGAAGACGATACGGTGTTACGGCAGGAGAAAAGCAGCCTCCGGGCGAGCAGTCTGTCCCAGGCGGCGTGGCGGGGGCTGCCCCGGCGCACGGTCTCCGGAGCCAAGCCGCGGTGTCTGGAGAAGCCTCTTTCCCAGAGCGAAGCTGAGGTCCTGCAGTGCCTCCCGCAGCGCAGAGCCGGGAATGTCCGGAGAGCAGAAAGACGCGAAAAAACCGAGAAGCCGGGAAAGCCGCGAATGCCCCCGAAGCCATCCGGGAAACAGCCCAGGAAGTCCCCGAGCCTGCAGCTTCTTAAAGGGGCAGTACCCTCGCGAGAAAACTTCTCATCCAATGAGATTGCTGCGATCGTAGCATGGAAGGGAATAATTCAATTGGTCAGTTTACAACAAAAGCCTTCAAGCAGTTTTTTTCCTTCAACCTGCCACACATCCAAAGTGGCAATGCTCATGCCATTGCAGCCAACTGTTGAATAAGGCAGGCCAGCTAGAGTAGAAACAAATGTTCCTTAATTGCCTCTTAGGATGTGAACCAGAAGACCAATCACCTCCAGTATATGTTTACCAATACATGCATCCGAGGGAACAAATAGGAAGAACTGGAGCTCTTCACCCAGTCAGAAAGTTAACATATCATAGAAATAACTGAAATACTGTAGGATGACTCATGTAACTGGAGGATCATGATGGATGGCTATAGGATCTGTCATAATGACAGACAGGGAAGTAGAGGTGGAGGGGTCACACTCTATGTTAAGAAAAACCTTGAATGTACAGAAATCAACTATGGTGACTGTACAGCCTTATCAAATGTCTCTGGGTCAAGATCAAAGCTGTCATCTTGAAGGGGGATCTTACAGTAGGCATCTGCTACCAACCACTAAATCAAGACCATAAGGCCGATGACGCAATATTTGGGTCACTTAAGCAAGTTTCATGTCAGCAGAAACTGTTTCTTAGGTTGTTTGGATCTACACAGATATTTGGATCCTGCTGTGAACCTTGAAGGTTAGTCTTACAACAAGTGTATTATATTTTAGAAGAGCAAACTTCAACTTGCTCAGAGCACTGTCAGGAGGGATTCCATGAGAAGCTTCCATGGAGGACAAAGTTGCTAACGAGGGCTGAGAGTTTTTGAAGAACGCTCTGCTGGAACCACAAGAATAGTTCATCCTCTTTAAAGGTAAGGGAAGTAGGTGGAGCAAGAGACCAACCACCTTGACTTAACTGTGAGCTTTTGAATCTGCTTAAAATCAAAAGAAAAGTGTACCAGAGATGGAAATGTGGATAAATATCCATTGAGAGCTACAAGGGTATTGCTAGGGCACGCAGTTAGAAAATTAAAAGCTCACCTCGAATTGAAATTGGTGAGAGATGTCAAGAACTACAAGAAAAGGTTCTTCAGGTACATAAACAAAAAGCAGAAACATTGGCTCACTGTTAAACAGGAGAGTAGTCACCAACTACACTGAAAAGATATTCTCAACAGTTTCTTCACCTCTATCTTTATAAGCACTGTTGGGCCCCAGGTCTTAGGAGCAAAAATCCAGGCCCATGCAAACACACTCACCATCAATGAAAGAAGAGTTGGTATGCGAACTATTACAGGAGCTTGACCTCTACAAATAGATGGACCCAGATGTTATGCACCCCAGAGTGGTAAGAGAGATGGTTGATGTCATTGCAAGGCTGCTTTCCATAAGCTTCAAGAAGTGGAGATTGGGTGATGTCACAGAAGATTGGAAGAATGCTAATGTCATCCCTATCTACAAGAAGGTCTTAAAGAAGAACCCAGAAAATTATAGGTCCATCAGTCTTACTTCAGTCCCTGGAAAAGTTATGGAACAAATGCTCCTGGGGACTATCACAGGTCAAATGAAGCATGTGACTGGGAAAAGCCAGCATGAATTCACCAAGGCCAGGTCATGTCTGACAAACTTGATTGTCTTCTGTGACAAAGTAACCTGCTCGGTTGATGTGGGGAACTTGTCTACCCGGATTTCTCTACAGATTTCTTCTAGAGAAACTGATGCGTTACAGTCTAGTGAAGTGATCTATGCAGTGGGTGGGGAACTGGCTGACAGGCTGCACCCAGAGGGTGGTGATAAGTAGCTCTTCTCCAAACTGGCAACCTGTCACAAGTGGGGTCCCCCGGGGATCAACATTGGACCTAATGCTGTCTAATATCGCCATAAATGATCTGGATGATGGGACCAAGCGTACCCTGATGAAGTTTGCTGATGATTCCAAACTGAGTGGGCAAGTGGACACCTGAGACAGGAGAGACACTCTGCAGAAAGTCCTGGATAGGCTGAAAGAGTGCACTAACCAGAACTTTATGAAGCTCAACAAGGACAAGTGTAAGGTCTTGCACCTGGGATAATATAATCCAGGAGTGCAGCACAGACTGGGATCTACTTAGCTGGAGAGCAGATCTGTGGGAAGGGACCTGGGGGTCCTGGTGGACAACAAACTCAATATGAGTGGACATTGGGCTGCAACAGCAAAGAAAGCCAATGGGATGCTGGGTTGCATCAACAAGGGCATCACCAGCAGAGATAAAGAAATCATTATCCCACTCCACACAGTGCTGGTCAGGCCAGACCTAGAATAATGTGCTCAGTTTTGATCCCTGCTATACAAAAAAGGTGTGGACAGGATAAAGAGGGTCCAGAGAAGTGCCAAAGATGATCAAAGGACTGGAAAGCCTGCTGTATGAGGAAAGGTTGGGAGAATTAGGCTTGTTCAAGCTGGATTAAAGAAGGCTCACTGAAAACCTTATCACCATATTCCAGTATGGGTGGCTACAAAGAAGATGGAGACCCACTTTTTATAAGTGATAATCAGTACAAATTACTTCTGGGAAGACTTCAATTGGACGCAAGAGGAAAATTTTTACAATGAGGACAATCAGCCATTGAAAAAATCTGCCCAGGGAAGCAGTGGATTCCCCAACATTGGACTTTTAAGATTCAGCTGGATGGGGCCATCTTGTCTAGATAGTGCTTTTGCCAAGAAAGCTTGGACTACATGAACCTTGAGGTCCCTTCCAACCTGGTATGTAATGATTCTACGATTATATGATTTCCTAGCAATATTTCTAGGTAATACTGGTACTATCTGGGTAGCATCATCTCCTCAGATGCCACGATCGACAAAGAGATAGACAACAGAATAGCAAAGGCAAACAGAGCTTTCGGAAAACTCCATAAAAGAGTCTGGTGCAATAAACACCTGAAGAAAAGTACAAAGATCAGTGTCTACAGAGCCATGGTACTGCCTACTCTTCTGTACGGGTCTGAATCATGGGTCATCTACTGCCACCATCTGCGACTCCTCGAACGCTTCCATCAGCGCTGCCTCCGCACAATCCTAAACATCCACTGGACTGACTACGTGACTAACGTTGCTGTCCTTGAACAGGCAGACGTCACCAGTATTGAGGCCTTGTTGCTGAAAACGCAGCTGCGTTGGGCAGGGCACGTCTCCAGGATGGCGGATCACCGCCTCCCTAAGATCGTGTTCTATGGTCAACTTGCCACCGGCTGCCGCAAGAGAAGAGCTCCAAAGAGGAGATACAAGGACTCCCTGAAACAACACCTCAGCCTAGGCCATATTGACCACCATCAGTGGTCCACCCTGGCCTCCAATCGGGAGATTTGGAGACACACCATACATAATGCTGCTGTCTCCTTTGAGAGCACGCGTAGAATCAGTCTCGAGGAGAAAAGACAGCGCAGAAAGAACCGTGCCTCGACTATACCACCCAAGGAGACCCTCCGGTGTGCTCTTTGCAACCGGTCTTGCCTATCCCGCATTGGCCTTTTCAGCCATCAACGCGCTTGCAATAAGCGTGGGCAAAGCCCTTCCCAAATCTTCGTCCGCGAAGCCAAGCCATGATGACTGGTAAAGTCAGTACAGGAAAAACAGAAACGAACAATTGAAAAGAGAATAAAAGGAAAAGAAAAAATTAAAATTACTAAATAGAAACAAAGAATAAAGATTACAAATTATATTTTAAAAGTCCAGAGAGCTGAAGTTTTTTCATCTTAAGTTGGGGTCATTAACAAGTTGTCAGCTAGTGGTCAATAACTATCAGATTACTGACTTTCTGAGGCCAGTAACTAGCAGTGCACCCCAGAGGTCAATACGGGGTCCAGTCCTATTTAACTTCTTCAGTAATCTAAGGAGGGCCTCCAGGCTGGAAAACACCTTTTCAGAAAAGGACCTTTTGAGCACAAACTGATATACGGGATGTTCCCTTTGAACATCAGGAAACACTTTTTCACTGTGAGAGTGACTGAGCCCTGGCACAGATTGCCCAGAGAGGTTATGGAGTGTCAATCCTTGGACATGTTCAAAAGTCATCTAGACATGGGCCTGGGAAATTGGCTTTAGGTGGTCCTGCTTGAGCAGGAGGCTTGGACCAGATGACCTCCAGAGGTCCGTTCCAACTTCAATATAACCACCTTACATTATTTGTATAAATAAATAATTATAAATAACCATTATAAATATACTTTATAAAATGATGAATTGTTTGACGCTATTTTTGCAAATTACTTAACTAGGTGCTATGTTTTAATGGAGTATTTAGTGTTAACAATATACTTTAAAATTGACAACATTTAGAAGATGTGGTCATACTTGTGTTCTGAAAGTTCCTTCTGAAAAAGGGGTTTGCTTTGAAGAAATTTGTATGAATTGTCATGTTAAAAATATTATGTTACAGGTTAATGTGAAAAATTTAAACTGCAAAATCAAGAATGATCTACTGTATTGAGGGAGGACTATCACTATTCAGTCTGCCCTTCTATAATGAATCAAAATGCCACTTTCAGTACTTACAGGGTATTATAAACACTAAAAACCATATGGAAGAATGGAATATTTGTACAAGTCAGCAATAGGAACATTATCTAAGCAAGCAGTCAAACACATAACATTAGAGCATGAAGATAATGCACCCTAAGACTTCAACCCACAAATATAAATTGCAGGATATTGTGGTTGGTGCCATAACGATGCTTTGTTTCTTTAGGCTTACTTTCTTACGTCAGAAGAAGGGATATAAGTCTTTGTGGTGGTTTGACCCCAGCTGGTAGGTAAGCCCCCATCTAACAGCACACTCACTCCCCTATAGCTGGATGGAGGAGAGAATCAGAGGGGCAAAAGTGAGAAAACTTGTAAGCCAAGAGTAAGATAGTTTAATAAATGAAGGGGAAAACAAAAAGGGTGAAGGAGAAGTGACACAAAAGGAATCACTTCCTACTAGGGGATGGATGCCCAGCTAGTCCCTTAGCAGCTAACTTGGACCCACACCCCAGCCCTCCTGCCAGTTTTATAATTTTTACTTCTGAACAAAACATCATGCAGTGCAGAATATGCCTTTGGTGAATTCCCAGCTGCATCCCCTCCCAGCCTCCTGTCCACCTCCAGTCTACTAGCTAGTGGAACAGAGTAAGAAATAGAATGCCTTAATGTGGTGCCTTGATGACTGTTCAGCAACAGCTAAAACCAAGGGTGTGTTATCAACACTGTTTTGGTCACAAAACCAGAAGACAATGCCACATGGTCTGCCACAAAGAAAATCAATTCTATCTCAGCCAAACTGGGACTGCTATACTGCTTGGTACAGTTCTTGTGGTATTCAGTAAGTAGAAATATCTATCAACTCAAGAGAAGGAAAAGCGGGTAAGGAGGAAAGGGTAAGAGGAAAAAGAAAAAAGGAAGAGGGGAAAGAAAAAAAGGAAGAAAACAAAGGTGAAAAGGGGAGAAAGAAAAAAAGGAAAAGAAAATTAACAGGCAAAGGCAAAGGCAAAGGCAAAGGCAAAAAAGGCAAAGGCAAAGGCAAAGGCAAAGGCAAAGGCAAAGGCAAAGGCAAAGGCAAAGGCAAAGGCAAAGGCAAAGGCAAAGGCAAAGGCAAAGGCAAAGGCAAAGGAAAAGGAAAAGGAAAAGGAAAAGGAAAAGGAAAAGGAAAAGGAAAAGGAAAAGGAAAAGGAAAAGGAAAAGGAAAAGGAAAAGGAAAAGGAAAAGGAAAAGGAAAAGGAAAAGGAAAACTACTTCAGTACCCAACAGTGAGAAATACAAGTACAATGTAGAAACCCTAAGATGACTGCAGAAGATGTTTAAGTTGCCATGCAACTATGCTGACCCATTCCATAGGCTGTTCCACATTCACATAAATTAAGTTTCTTTGTGAAAGTATTTAATGGTCTTTATAGAAAATTAGGGTAACAAGTTTGTTATAGTCATGTGAAAAGGTCTGCTGTTAATGCTCATATCTTGCACTTTTAAGCTCTGAAACTAATTTCTGTCTTTGACTTCTCTGCTGAATTCAGAATTTACTTAGTTTTCCTACCTCCAATTTTATTCCTGCTTTATGTCTGTCTTGGTTACTTAAATCCACAGTTCTCTAAACACACTGCATAACTATCATCATGAGTACTCCTGTATTTAGAATGAACCCATTTGACTGCAAATACTTCCTAATACTGCTGATTTCTTATTCTGAGTATCTTCAATAACTTGCATAATGAGATCTTTCCTTTTTCTATTTCTTCCATGGAAATAAAAATGGTGTTTGTTACACTGTAATGGAATGGTATGGAACTTGGTTACATTACTATAGCAAGCATGAACAGGGAGGAGAAGTTATCAAGGAGCACTGAAAACTGGATTCTGAAAATGTGAAGACACAGAGTGAAGTTTAATGGTGACAGCTAAAGTATGTGAACAATGAAAGACAAAGGTAAGAGACCAATCATGAAAGGGTAAACCATAGACTTAGGTTATCATCATCATCATCATATGAAAGAATGGCATTATTTGCATTTCTAGAAAACTGTTATTTCTAGCTCCATGATGTTGTTTTTCGTATTTGAGCTAATGAGCCTTTATAGAGTCAGTGTTGTTGTAAGCAGCTTAAGATGCATATGCTAGCTATTGTGATTCATTTGCTAGCTGTAGAAGTTCAGTTTGCATGGTGTCACATCATTTACCTGTCACTACAGGTAAAAATCTGGCAAAACTAAACTGTTGAGTATTTTCTTATCTTTTCATGGACTAAATATAATTAATACGCAGGGAGTGATGGAAAGATGGATTTCTTGGGTGATATTTTCTGCAAATATATTGAATGATGTTGTAAATGCTATTAGAAAAGGAGGTGAATGTTGCTGAATAGTGCACAGTCTAACTGATGAGGCCCACCATCTACACAGAAGTGATACAATCTCTATTCAGTACATCACCAGACAAAGCGCAAATTGTCAAGAACTCAGAATATTTACTTATTGTATATCTTTTTCAAGCCTCTATAAAGATCTTTTAATAGGAACAAGTTACTGTAGCAACATCCCCTGTCATGTGTCCCACTTGGATATGAGAGATTTGGTAATCAGAGACATCAGCCCCACAGTTAAAATTCAAATCTTCTGTGGCACAAAACAGCTAAAACCTACTGAAGAATCTGAGCATAACTCTGAGCATGTCACCCTCAACTGACAGTACCAGTCTATGACCACCATATCTACCTGGTCCTATCCCGAAAAAAAAAAAGTTATTGATCTATTCTGGTCAAAAGTAGTCTCTAACTAAAAATTCAAGGTACACATTTGTCACGGGTTGAAGTTGGGCTGGCCACTAAATGAATGACAGATGCTATTAACCCCTCTCCCTCCCCAGAAGGGGAAGGGAAAGGGAATAAAGGAGAGAGACTTATGGGTTGGAAAAAAACTAAAACACTTTTAAGGAAACAGCAACAATAAAAAGAGAAAGATAATAATATTAACAAGAAAATAACGAAATATATACAAAACCAATATGAATGATGGTCATGCCACCACTGATGCTGCAGGGCAGGCATGGGGGAAGTCTCACATTGGACTCTGTGGCAGATGAGAGTGGGATTCAGGAACTGGATTCAGGAACTCACGGATTGGGATCAAAGGTAGAAGAATGGACAGAGTCCTCTTGGAAGCCAACCATTGAAGAAGAGAGCCTGACCCTTGTGATCCTTGACTTGATACTGAATATGGCAAACATGGAATGGAATACCTTGTTGGTCAGTTTAGGGTCACCTGTCCTTCCTGCAAGTACAACTTTTTTATTTATGACCCTTTCACTTACAGCACTCCAGCATGGAACAAAAGATTTAGAAGTGACCTTGGTTTCTATAGGAGCAAGTATAAGCAAGAGCCTTTCTGCACAACAATCCCTAGCAGTTACTGTAAGCACCAAGCATTATCACTTCTGGAAGGAAGCACTTTCTGCAAAAATATGCCATTAACTTTAGAAAGCACAGTCACTTAGAAGAGACTTAGCTGAAAAGTAAAATTACTGCATAGGGAATTGGTTCTATTTGAGCTGAAACCTGGACAACATTATTTTAAATAATCTTATACTACTCAAAGTAGACATGGAGCAATAATAGACCACAGTGTAAGCACACTGGTTACACCCAATGTGCTGTTATATGCATAGGTCTGTACCAAACTTGATATTGCTTTCTCTGTCAGATCCCACCTGACACCATGCTGCTTTAAACATCTCATCAAAACAACTATCCTTTACTTATCCTGTTGTCCCGCAGATTTTTACCGTATTTTGTCCAAAACCTAGTTCCAAAAAACTCCAAGATATTCCAAAAAATGTATGTACCTCACAGGTGTTGTTAAATAGGAATTGGTCATAAAGTTTTTATTATTCTTTCTCTATATTATTTCAGATTAGTGCCCTATCACTAAAAGATTATTAGTTACCAGTAAAGGTTTGTTTTGGGTTCTTTTTTTTTTAGGTTGGGGTTGGTTTTTTTTTTTTTTGGGTGATGGAGTTGCATTTTATTTATTTGGTGTTTTATTATTGCTTTAAAGAAGAAAGAAATGTGTTCATATGACCTTATTCTTGAAGGTTCCAACAATTATCTTGACAGTTTTTGAATCATGTTGCAATGTATATAGTCTTTGAAACCTCAAAGTCTAGTTGTAAATAGGACAGATTGAAGTATTTATGCTCTTCTGATGCTACAAAATCCAAAGTTAAGTAATCCTCAGGATTTCTATATGTAAAAGATTCCCCAGTATGCAAGTCTCTTCTGCCAAACATTGTTTCTTCTCATACGTATTTGTCTCATACCTATCCCTGGGAGAGGTGAGAAAGACAGAGGCATTCCCCAAAACCATTTTGAAGTGAGGAATCCCTTGTAGTCTCAACTTAGTGTCACCTTCCCTGAAGATGCTCTCATCATCTATTGCCTTATGTTAGCTACACAGTATCTTGGCCCTGACCAAAAGCATCTGGAATGGGATTACAAGGAAAGAAAACACAAAGGACAATTTGTGTCCTTACTTCTTGTCTTTGGGAAGAATTCAAGATTAGGAGAACATGTCCGGACAGCAAGGAGCACACTTAAGTACAAGTGGATGACCACATAACACCATATGACTAAGTTTATGTACTGCAGCAGCCAGATCAATCAAACTGTGTAAAAACAAAAACATGGTCTCAATATTACTTTCTGCACTGATACACGTATCACATGAATGGTAATGAGGCAATTGATGTTCTGAAATATTATTTTTTTCTCTTTTTTCCTGAGGCAGCTTTTTTTCATAATGCTTTTTTGGGTGTCTTTGCCTTGCTTAGGTCTAAGAGTATTATTTCCCTTTATAACAAACATAAAACCTCATTTTCTCTCCTTACCTGTCCAGATCTGTCATATTTTTTCATTATGTATTTTTAACAATGTATAATCCATAATATCTATGAAAATAGTATCTATATTATGATAATGGGAAAACACAATATCTATCTTCACTCCTATTTACTGACATATTTAAAACTACAACCACTTTAGAGATGCTTCCAGCAACTTCTTAATCCCCAAGGTAGAAAATATCGCATCGTAGATAAAATCAAAATTAAACAGTAACAAACTGCCAACAAATCTATCCCTGTTATAACTCTTCCAATAATTGTTTGAAAAAATAGATACATAACTGGTTTTCAAAACTGGAACTGGAAAGCGGCTGAAAACTGTTTGCTTACCTTAAACTGTGTACTAGTTAACCTGTTAAAAGACATGATCATTTTACTGTCATTTCTGTTTTCTTTACTTACTCTTTCCTCCTTATTGTTGCTAGTTCTGTAAACACACTTGTAAGTTTCGTTGTAAGAATAGGCTGCCATGTTCCAAAAAGAGTGCCCTACTATGTAATGCATAGACTAAGAAGGGCCCAAGCATTATACTACAAGTCTACAGCAAGTATAAACTCAGCTAAGAAAGCATCACAAACCAACTGCTACAGTTAAACCCATTTTTAAAAGGAATATATTTCAAGACATAACTTCTGTAGCTTGACATTTTTGAGACAACTTTGAATCTCTGAATTTTGCAGTTTTTCTTTCACATGTTTTCTATGGGATTTCTAAACATTTTGTTAATTGTTTGTCTGCTGCACATTTTCTTCAGCATGTTGCCACTCACTTTGGGTCATCAAAGTCCTCATAGCATTTTAATTTTTTCCTTTCACAGCTTCTGTTTCACATTGCAGAATTTCAAATCCGTCACGTCTATTTCTGACAGGAAGAGATGGTGTTATTGCGAGGCACCCTCTGGGTATTCCCCTGTTGAAGTTTGGAAGAGCACTCCCAGTGTGCCCTCAACGGCACTTGGGAAAAACACACCTGACTTTCCTTACTAGAGAAGTCTGACATGAGTGTGTTCAAAAAGAGTAAGAGTTTACAGTCCTGTACCAAACTACAATGATCAAGAGCAGGGCTGACCTCCTGATCATGTGATCTGATATTTCTTATTTACCCTTTTTCATCCTTTTTTCCTTCCCAAATTCTTCATCTTTACCACCCTTATCACTTCCTAAATAAATAATCCATTCTATTTATTCTTACTTCTTTGGATGTTTGAAAACCATTTTTTGGACCTTACAATTGCCTTGGTAATCTCCATTTCACTAGTCATCTGCTAAGGTCCTGCCCCCTTTCCTGCCAAATCACACCATTAGCTTGTTAGTGTAACTACATGGCTAAGGTTAGCTGTCTGCTGGAATTTTTTCTGTGATATCAGGAGCATCTAGGAGCTTCTTATGTTACTGTCTTGCTAGGATAGCCATATAGTAGGCCCTTTTTTTTTTCTTTTTTTTACAGCTGTGCCAAGTCTCTGATACCATGTTCTGCTGTCTTCCACAGCCTGCAGCAGCTACTGAACAATTATCCTATAGCTTTTGCTTACTCATGGCACTATTGGTCTTTTCTGTAAGTAGAATGTTCTATGTTAATTTCTGAAAAAGAACATATAAGGTAGAAAATAAAATTTTATAACTAGACATAGGAAAAACCAGAGAGAAGTCACAGTCAGTTTCTCGCAGGAGGCAAGTGACTTCCAGTGTCATCTCATTGTTCTCACAGTTCTGCTTCCCACCAGAATTACCTAGGATAAAATATCAGCAAGGCTTCAGGCTGTTCAGGTACACTCCCTGAGAAAGTCAGACAGTCTATGTGTTTAAAGTTAATTCACATTATTTTTGCCAAGGGTGGAGTAGTTTGAAACTTACTTAGAGCAGAATTCTCTTGTGAGGGGGTACTTCTGCTCAGAGGGGTGGATCACAGCTGTGCTCCTTTTACTTTTTGCAAGTGGAGAACAAGGTAGAGAAGAACACATAATGGAGAAAAACCAAAGAAACAAACAAACAGACCCCAACATATTTTCTGAGGCTCCTGGTGTTAAGCTTGATATCATTATCAAGTTCTCACATCACGGAAGCAAGCTGCGCAGCTGTCTTAAATGCTGTCAGTGGTAGGAACACCAGGAAGTTCATTGAGAAGTAATTCCTCTATTACATCAATATGTCTCTCTGGAACCGATAGAAGAGCTCTTGAAGGAAATGTTAACTCAGTACTTCAGCAATGTGCTTGCACATCTTCCTGATATGCACCGCTTCAGTTGCTGCGGCTTGAAGGAGGGCCAGTTCATGTCTGTTTGCGGCTATCAAACTGTATATAGTCTATATATCTCTATACAGTCTAAAGACTATCTTAAAATCTCTTTCAGGGAACAGTCAATTAAGAAAATTTTATGTATCTTACAAAATTTTCTTTCCTAAGCACTAGTTCACAGTGATTTACTCCGTGTGTGAAAATAATATGTTAAGAACAGAAAACATAGGAGAAACTTTTAAAAATTTCTATACACATAATATACACATACACTGTAATTGTGTGATCACAAAAAATGATAATAAACATTCATGGTAAAGTTAATATAACAGAGAGAAAAGAAGTTAGATAGCTGCAAATTATAGGGAATTAGCTGAAGATATTGCTATGTATTTTATACATTAATTCAAGCCAGAGGAAAGGATTTAGAAACCTTAAGAAAAAGTATGATCAGAAGTTTTTTGAAAGATAACAAAAATCATCTATGCGATATTGGTAATTGTATAAATTAACTCTATTAGACTGTACGAAAAAGCAAATTATGAATAATTAATGTCCTAACAGTATTTGGGGTTGGGGGGAGAGGTGATCTTTTCTTCTGGAATTTTAGAAGAACTCGAGAAGGAACTAATTAATAAACAATATGCTTGTCTGTTCTTTCAAGAAATAACACTTTATTCCTTTTTTTTTTACCTATAATAAATTTTTTTCAATTAATTTGTTAAAGTACCCATGAGAAACATAGCTTTTAACAGATCAACAGTTTATTTATAGTAACACCATAACAGAATAACAACCAGAATATGCCAGGTACTTAAGCAAAAGAAGTAATCAGCCAGTATCCTTCATAGCACTATGCATATGCAGTAGGCCACCCCGTAGTCCTGACATAATCATTCTTGGATAAGTGTTGCACACAGCACTGAAATCTTTGTCAAAACACATAGCATGTAAATTATGCGTCAGTTTCTGGTAGTACCACCGTCTCCCATGCTGAGTGATGAAATCAGCTGATGGTGACCACATATGGCTGGAGACCATTGATATCGTCCTGATAAGACTTCTACTCTTCTGTCCATAGTAAGGTGGATTTCCTGTCTCCTTGAACTCAGACTTCAATGGCATCTGCTATATCTTGGTGACAGTTTGCTGGCAACATTTGATGCTGATTAATTGACTATTCTAGCATTAAGCAATGTGACTACATCTTCTGGTGTAGTCAAAATTTAACCAAATTTTACTTCAATATTTTCCAACTAAATGCCAAAATTCCAACAAGAATTAGTCCTATGCTACCCTGTGGCCAGCTAGTTTACCATGTGAACCCTCCTTACAACTTGCTCACATGAAAACCTCATCTGATTTTTTCATCAGTGTTGTGGTATTTTGAGATTCTTCTGCTGTGACTCCAGATTGTCCTTCCAAGGAACAAATTCAGCAGTCTTCACACTAAAAACAGTATGTGCCAGCTAAGGTGGGTGAGAGATCAACAAATGTTTAACCCAGCTGAACTCCTTCTTCCTTTCTTTCTCTCAGAACATAACACTACAGTAAGTACTTACAATAATAATCTACAACAACATCCTGGTGTCTTTACCAGCCCAGCAATAAGATGCCCAAGCTAGCCAAGTACTGTAGAGAGGACACAGTTCCAGCACAAAGTCTGAGTCACATCAGGCATGTACACCATGCAGCTGGATGTCTGCAAGCTCTTTGTCAATAAAATTAGGCACTGGGCGAGGTGACAACCAGAACTACAGCTATCACTAGATCTGTATCTGATATTAGGTGTTATTTGAATGTCCTGAGGAGTATGAAGCTGGGTGGAGGTCCAGTGGTCAGATTCTCCCATTTTTCCACCCTGGACAAAACGAGTTGTTACCTCCACCCATGCAGGTGTAAATTGATGGACTTTGTGCAATTAACATAAGTGATAAACTTGTCTACAGTCATCCCCACATGCATGTCTACACCGATGATGTAATGTAAAAAACTAGGTATAAATATTGCCCCAATATTGGCCCTAAATTGGGACAGGAGAAGACTCGGAACCATACTGACAGATGGATTGATGAATTTGCTCCCCCTCCCCATCCCCCGCGCCCACTGGGGACACCCTGTGGGTAAGATTCTCTGCCTCAGCCTATGCTGATTGACACTATTCTCCTTGGGTGTATTTTTTGTGATTATAATCACGATTATACTTATTTCTATTGCACTGTTTGAGCATTAATGGGCTTATTGTACCAAGTAGCCGGGCTAAAACAAGCAGGTTGTTAATTTCTTCAGTATCAGACCTATGCTATCTCTCTGGTCAATAAGCTATAGCTAAACCTGCAGTTCACTTATCAACAGTAATACCAAAAGAACTTGTAAATGTTGCAATAGAAATAAACCGTCGTTATTCGTGCCCCTGATTTTGCCTGTCTCACATATCCAGTATCGGCCTTAAGACCAATTTTATTTCTCTCCTTTTTGCAAAAAGTATAGACAAACTCGATTTGCCCAGTTAAACCATTATTGTGAGTGAAGAATAGCGTTACTGTTTCCTCATAGCTTATCAGCTGGGTTACCCTTAATTTCCACTTTCTGTTCTTTAAGTGCTGACTCAGGATCACCATGGTGAACTACAGTGCAAATCTGGCTGCTGTTATGCTGAAAGGCTGACGTAAGATTGCATATATAATTTATTTTTACTAATCGAATACATTATGACTATTTCAGTAGACTTGATTTGTAATAGAGCTTAATAAATGCTAGGACTTGGCTATCCATTCACAGCCATATAGAAATTGTGTGTACTGGGAAATAACTTCATGTCTTAATAAATAACCTTATAAAAGTTAAAAGTCAGCATTTGCTGTAGTGGCTAAAATAAAATCTTGCTAGTGTATTGCTGCAGTGTGGGAAGGTTAACTGCATTCTTTCAAATGTGGAGCTAAAATTAGACAGTTTTATATTAGCAGAAGAGCTGAGCAATCTATGGATATCTTTAAGGGATTTGCACAGTCTACAGGCTGCACTATGTACTGGAATCAGAGTTTATTTGAGAACTGGCATATTGTTTTTCTGAAGCATTCTATTTCATGGGTGGCAGATCACATTGCAATGTGTCGGTTATGACACTTCAACATCTTGCATTGTGATATGTCAGCATATGTTAGAAAGCTGCGTTTCATCACGTGAACTGTTATAATTTATCCTGAAACACAACACGAAGGAGAGCTTACTGGCAGATCACTTATCCATTACATGCTAGTGTCTGATGTGTAATCAAAGAGAAAGGTAAGAGCAGACACTACTATGGTTCATCAAGTAGTATAATTGTTTCTGAATAGCCAAGTACACCTCTGGAATCAATGGAATATTTCCTTTTTCTTTCCTCGACTTTCATTTATGACTATGAGTATCAAAAGTGACAGTTGACGGCACAAATATTTCTGTTTATATTGCTTCTACTATTAGTATAATTAGTAGCATCGTTCATAATAACCAGGCATAGCATGCAGCAGTGACAGTCCTGCCATTAAGCAACACTAATGCAGAAGCAAAAAAAAAAACCCATGAAGAATACACTTTTCAAATGGGGCTGAAAGCAGTTGCTTAAATCTATGTACGTGTGCAGGTTTCTGTAACAGAATATTTTACAATATGTTAGTGTCAAATATTGCAAACAACTCCACTATGATTCAACTTTATTTAGTGACTGCTGTATTTCCTAACATCAATGTCATTTACATTTATTTATATATATGTATCTATATGTGTGTGCATATGTATATGATATATATATATGAATATAATATAGAAAACTGTAACACAATATACATATGTATAATATTACCTTGTTTTTTTGGGTTGGCTTGGTAATGGTCTTTAATTGCCAGTGCTAGCTGAAGACTAGATTTTTCGTTCATCAGGTAAATGAATAATTATCCCAGAGGTAGTCCAGTTTAAATTAGTTCAAATACTTTGGGAGAGAAAGCAGCCACAAAACCCTGGTAGCAACACAATGCAGTCACATGAGTGTCTGATTATTACTGTTTTCAGAAACACTATTAATTGCTTGTATTATCAGAACACACAGGTCACGTTGGAACTCCTTAGTAATCATGAAACTTTCTGGTTAGGAGCTTAGGAGCTGAGCAGAAACAAATGACAAAGGTTAAAGGGAAAAAAAAGGAAAAGAAAAAAAAAGACGTATAGTAGTAGTCTCCCCATTTTACATATCTGAGCCTGAACTCACAAATCGCACATGTGTATCCTGGTTTTGTCTGGGATAGAGCTAATTTTTCTTCTTAATATTCTAGAATAAATTTATGTTTTGGATTCAGAATGGGATTTGGCATGAGAAGAATGCTGATAACATGCTGATGTTTTCACTTGTTGCTAAGAAATCAAGGACTTTTCAGATTTCCATGTCTTCCTAGTGTGCAGGTGAACCAAAAGCTGGAAGGGAGCATAACCAGAGAAATGGACCCAAATTGGCCAATGGATTATTCCACATCATACAATGTCGTGCCTAGTATATAGATGAGTATTAGCCAGGAAGCTGGCTCTCTCTTTTCTGGGATTGTGTTTTCTGGATTTTCTCCTCCTGTAACCAGGAGCAGGCTGGACCTTGGTCGGTGGGTGGTGGGCAATTGCATAGCATATGACCAGTTTGTGTATTCTATTTTTACCATTATTATCATCGTTATTTAATGTAATTTTAGTTTAATTTAGTTTAGTTTAGTTTCTTTTATTTTCTCTTATTTTATGTTATTTCTATTATTAAATGTTTTTTATCTCAACCTATGAGCCTCCTTAACTTTACCTCTCCAATTTTCTCCCCCATTTTTTGGAATGGGGGAAGGTGAGCAAGTGGCTGCATTTTGTTTGGCTGTGGATCAGATTTAAACCATGACAGTCTATTTTGGTGCCCAATGTGGGGCATGAAGGGTTGAGATAATCAGAGGTCTGACCGGAGCATGTTAAAACTTATTTGCATGTAAGCATTCATTATCTTAGTTTAATAGTTGCGGGTCATAATATTGGTTTATTGGCTCCTAGACTTGTGGTGCTCATTCTCAGAGTTGTGTTATGTAACAACTCATTTGCCGTATATGGTCCCTGTGCTGCTGCTTATGATTCTGGGATTAAGGTATTCACTTGTGTGTACTAGGTAACATTGGTTTAGGTATGAAAAAATTATCAGTCATGGGACTAACACAATATTTGTACTCAACATTGTCATCAGCTTTGTTCTTTGGGAGCTATCTATCAGAGACTATTACTAATTAACACCCTTTAGCTTTTCTCCTTGGAGAGCCAATGTATGAGGGAAACACCTTTCTTCCCCTTCCTCCTTTCTTCCAGGTTACCTAACAGTAGCAATTGAGAATTTTGAATATCCCTGGGATGTTGAAACCAGCAAGATCCTATTATTTGCAATCCTGAATATGGTTCAGGGCCTTGTTTAGGGTTAAACAACTATTTAAGAGTATCACCGAAAGATCTACCCCAAGTCTGGAGAGTTATGGGAGGAAGGGTGGAAGGAGAAGCATGGCCAAAAGCCTAGGATGGTGGATACCTCCAGTATTTCAGAACTTCATTCTTGAACAAGAACAGAATCCTGCAAAATTACTAGAACATTAGGAAAAATTATGCTGCTGTGCCAACAATTTCAGGGAGACACAAATCATTGCACTGTGCTGGGGCCTGACCCATTCCTATCAAGCCCCGTTCAACACTATTCAGTACCCTCAAGAGGAAGAGAAAGTCTCTGGATCTGCAACAAAATAACAGGCACTGCAATCAGTCCAACCCCCATTCACACTGTGGCCACCCCAACACCTATGATGGGCACTGCGGCCGAATCAGAGAATCAAACACTGCCAGTATCAGTCACCCCCATGCAGAATAAGAAAAATAAAATATCAGTTCTCACAGAGAGGGATGGAGATGAATCAGGATCATCACAAGAAAGGGAGGAAGAGACAGAACCCGAGGTAACCTGATCACCTCTGAAGATCATCCAGTAAACCCCACTGCTAAAGCAGGATCACCTAGAGCAGGTTGCACAGGATTGCATCCTGTTTTGAATGTCTCCAGAGAAGGAGACTCCATAAACTCTCTGGGCAGCCTGTTCTAGTGTTTTGTCACCCTCAAGGTAAAGCTTTTCCTCGTGTTCAGATGGAACTTCCTGTGTTCCTGTTTGTGCTTATGGCCCCTTCTCCTGACGAAAAGAAGGGTACATTCTGCCCTATCATCCAGATCATTAATAAGGTTGTTAAATATCATCAAACCCAGTAATGACCTCTGAGATATACAAGTAGTGACTTACCACCATCTAGAATGATCTCAAATGCCAATGATCCCAAATGTCACTGATCACAGTACTTTGAGCCTGGTTCATCAGCAGCTTTTTAGTCCAACTCACTGTCCACTAAAACAGCCAATATTCCATCAGTTTGTCTATAAGGACTTTACGGGAGACAGTGTGGAAAGCCTTGTTAAAGTCAAGATAAACAACATCTACTGCTCTCACTTCACGTGTCATGCCAGTCCCCTCATCATGGAAAGCTGTCAAGTTGGCTACAGAATCACAGAATGTTAGGGGCTGGCAGGGACCTCGGAAGATCATCTAGACCAACTGCACTGCTAAAGCAGGTTTCACCTAGAGCAAGTTGCACAGGATCACGTCCAGGTGGGTTTTGAATGTCTCTAGAGAAGGAGACTCCATAACCTCTCTGGGCAGCCTGTTCCAGCGCTCTGTCACCCTCAAGGTAAAGTTGTTCCTCATGTTCAGATGGAACTTCCTGTGTTTCTGTTTGTGCCCCTTGTCCTGCTGCTGTGCACCACTGAAAAGAGTCTGACCCCATCCTCTTGACCAGCTGCCTTTTTGATATTTGTAAACATTGGTAAGATCCCCTCTCAGTCTTCTCTTCTCCATGCTAAACAGACCCAGGTCTCTCAGCCTTTCCTCATAAGAGAGATGCTCCAGTCCCCTAATCATCTTCATAACTCTCCACTGGACTCTATTTAGTAGTTCCTTGTCTCTCTTGAACTGGGCAGCCCAGAACTGGATGCTGTATGTCAGATGTGGCCTCACTAGGGCAGGGTAGAGGGGGAGGAGAACCTCCCATGACCTGCTGGCCTCACTTTTAATCCACCCCAGGATACCATTGGCTTTCTTGGCCACAAAGACACACTGCTGGCTCATGGTCACCCTGTTGTCCACCAGGACTCCCAGGTCCTTCTCAACAGAGCTGCTTTCCAGCAGGTCAACCGTTGACCTGGTTTGGTGCATGGGGTTATTTCTCCCCAGGTGGAAGACCTTACACATGCCTCTGCTGAATTTAATTTGGTTTCTCTCTGTCCAAGTCTCCAGCCTGTCCAGGTCTCACTGACTGGCAGTGCAGTCTTCTGGAGGGTCAGCCACTCCTCCTTGTTTTCTCTCCCTTCTTTCCAGGTCATTGATGAATATGTTGAACAAGACTGCAGCCAGTGCTGAGCCCTGGGGAACACCACTAGCTACAGGCCTCCAACTAGACTCTGCACTGCTGATCCCAACCCTCTGAGCTCTGCCATTCAGACACTTCTCAATCCACCTTGCTGTCCACTCATCTAACCCACACTTCCTAAGCTTCCCCATGAGGATGTTATGGGCGGCAGTGACAAAAGCACTTGCTGACACTTGTCTACACACCAGGTAGACAATATTGACTGCTCTCCCCTCATCTATCCAGCCAGTCATGCCATCATAAAAGGCCATGAGATTGGTCAAGCATGATCTTTCCTTGGTGAGTCCATGCTGAGCTTCTCCTGATAACCTGCTTTTCCGGCACAGGCTCAGAGATGACATCCAGAGTGAGCTGTTCCACCACCTCTTCAGTGATGGAGCTGAGGCTGACTGGCCTCTAGTTTCCTGGGTCCTCCTTCTTGACCTTTTTGAAGGCTGAAGTGACAATGGCTTTCCTTCATACCTCAGACAACCCTCCTGCTCTCCATGGCCTCACAAGGATGATGGAGAGTGGCTTAGCAATAACACCTGCCAGCTCCCTCAGCACTCATGGGTGCATCCCATTGGGGCCCATGGATTTGTGGGTGTCCAGTTTGCCTAAATGGTCTCTAATCTGATCCTCCTAGACCAAGGAAAAGTCTTTCTTTCTCCAGACTTCCTCTTTTACGTCCAGGGTCTGGGACTCATGAGGGCTAGCCTTAGCAGTAAAGACTGAAGCGAAGAAAGCATTCAGTAACTCCTCTGTATCTTCTGTCACCAGGACACTCACCTCATTCAGCAGTGGGCTCATGTTTTCCCTAGTCTTCCTCTTGCTACAGATGTACTTGAAGAAGTCCTTGTTGCCCTTGACACCCCTTCCAGATTTAATTCCAAGTGGGTCTTAGCCTTCCTCATTGCATCCCTGCAAACTCCAGCAGTGTTCCTATATTCCTCCTAATGCCAGTCTCTTTTTCCACATTCTGTATGCTTCCTTCTTCTATTTCAGTTTTTCCAGAAGCTCCTTGATTATCTGTGCAGATTTCCCACCTCTTCTATTTGATTTCTTACTCTTCGGGGTGTACTGATCTTGAGATTGGAGCCAGTGGTACTTGAATATTGACCAGCTCTCCTGGGACCCTCTATCTTCTGGAGTCCTAGCCCATGGGATTTCTCCAAGTAGGTCTTTGAAGAGGCCAAATTTAGCTCTCCTGAAGTACAGGGTTCTAATCCTACTTATTGCCCTGCTTCTTCCACATGGGATCCTGAACTCCACCATCTCATGGTCACTGAAGCCAAGGCTGCCCCCAACCTTCATCTCCCCAATCAGACCTTCTTAGTTTATTAGTGCAAGGTCCAGCAGCACATTTGTCCCTGTTGGCTCCTCCACCAACGATACGTGTCTCAAAAAGTTATCATCAATGCCCTTCAGGAACCTTCTTGACTCTGTTGCCTTTCCAGCAAGTATCAGGGTGTTGAAGGCCCCCTCTAGAACCAGGGACTGTGATTTTGAGGTTACTTTCAGCTATCTGAGAGGAGTACACCTTTAGTTCTTCTGAACCTTGTGCACAAAAATACCCTTTCTTGCTCTGGGAGAGAAGATTGCTTGTCTTTATGCAACAAATTTACATGCAGTGTAAGCTGGCACTAGCAGAACTGATAAATATTTAGTGGGCCATGTTATATGACTTGATGGAGAGTTCTTTGTAAGCAGATGTCCACAAAACAAAAGGATCATTATTCGCTCCATTTGTTACCTTTTTTTTTTTTTTTTCAGTAAGGCTTAGGCCAGGTTTCAGTTGAACTTTTCTTCACTGAAAAGCAATTACTCATACTATGTTATCCTGAAGGGGGATAGGTGGAGATGTGGTGATTCTCATTGCTGCTGAGTTGTACCTGTTCTGTTGTAGCCCACTGAAGTGCTGCGATAGTGGTTTTGGACAGCAATGAAACCACTAGAAAGAAACTGTTTTACAAATACTGCTCTGCAGCCTAATGGCATTTAAAATGATGCTAAATGACACTCATGCATGATGAAACTATGGAAAACTAGCCTTCTCTGCCAAAGCCTTGCAGGGTTGAGTTCTGCTTCCTTTTCAGATGAAGTGTGAAAATATGAGGCCTGAAATGTTTAGTTAAAATGGATATTGTCATGTCTAAATAATGAAAAACATCCTGTAGAAGATTAATGAGTGCTCATAACCTGTTGCTTTTTGGCAGCTATCAGCAAAACATTTCAACAATTTTTAGAAAAGTATGCACCGTGTGTTCTTTGACAAAATGTCACCAGTTCTAAAGTATAAAGCAAGCAAATAAATCTAATCTGTGAGAATCATTTAGATTTTTATTAGATTGCAGACTGAGAGGTTTGGGGGTTTAAAACTTCTAGGAAAAAATAGCAGTTGATTTCCCATCCGTACAAGCATTCTGGTCTCTGTAGTCCTAGAAAAGTCAGCTGCGTGATATGGATTTACACATGAGGATCAGTAAGCCAGAAAAAAATCACCAAAATACCCCTATGCTATGTCTCAAGGTTTTTCCCTCAGAGATCCTAAAAGCTGGTCAGCTGCTGATGACTATATAATAGGGAGGGAAGTAACCACTCTGTCAGGTCTCTCAAGAGACAGAGGTCACTTTACCTTTGCAGCCATGGCAAGACATAGTTAAACATACCAGTAAAGACTTAAAGGTCAGTCCATGTCAATTTTATTTGTTCTTCAGGATTATTTGTTTCTTAATCAATGTCTACAAATGGAGAACAATGAAGCAGGAAAATGACAGGTATGGCATGCTACTGCATTGTCCCGATATAGTTGCAAGTTTATGACTTTTCTCAGTGGCCTGTAGGGTCACACGTATTTCACGAAATTGTTATTCCTAAGGAAAATTATATCCTAGAAAGAACGCTCTAAGTAAAAGTTGCATGTTTTGATAAATATTTGAAAATATTATTACACTGTTATCCCACATACCAGAGGCTGAGGCACTGTCTGCCTCAAAGTAATCAATATGAAGTAAAGGAAACATCAGGTGTGAATAGTAGAGCTCCAAAGAACCATTGTCTACTATACGACACGATTCCACCACTTCAGTAAGAGAGAAGTGCGCAGGAAGGGGAAATGACAAATGAAGAAGAAGTGACTAAGAAGAACACCTCCTTGATCAAACTTATTATTGTCTGGGATCTCGGATTGCAATGTTGGCATCTGTTACAAGCTTTTTAAAATTAAAATCTGAGCTGTGCCCATGGAGATGCTTAAGGTTGTTGTTGTCTCTGTTTTGCTATTGAATGCACTTCTGCGGAAGGAATGCAATGCAAGGACACAGCTGCATCTGAGATCCTAGACATTTTGGGGAGCATGAATGTCACTGAGTCATTGCAGTCATTGACTTGCAATATAGGAAAGAAAGGTGGCTTTTAGTCACTTTAGTACTATTGATGTAAAAAGACCTCTTGTACTAAATCATTTCACCATTAAGACATGAAATCCTAGGTATTCCAAAAATTTCTATGGAGAAAACAAAAACAAAACAAAACGAAATAAAACCCTGTCGCATCTATAAAACGTGACCTTACATTAGCAAAAAACTTTCTTGTTTTTCTTGACACATTTATATCTGCAAAGGTGGAAAAAATTATTCTGATAAGTATAGGTGTATTTTGGCTTTTATTCAAAACCAGAAAATATAATTCTGTTTTTCTAAACTCCTCACACAATTTTGCATTGACTGTTTTCTTCTTCATTTCTTATTCTCTATTTCTGTGAAGTGTGTTATACACCTGTTGCATTCTTCCCTAAAGCTTAGCCATGAATAATAACAAGGAGAATCAGAACTAGTGCTCCTAAGAAATATCTGCGGAATATATGGCTTCTCTCTTTTACCATTTAGGTCAATCAGAACTCTTCCTCTCACTTCCATGGGAGAAAATTTCTGTTTATGATTAGCAAATGCAGGTGTTTTACCAAAGAAGCAAGTTAAAAGCTGAGAATAAAACGAATTCAGGATTTTGTTTTAGTTTCCATTAGCTTGGATAATTTTTTATATACTTGCCTTTACCTTCTTTAAACCTTTGATCTCTTCTACATTGTTCTATCCGCAATATCACTTTATTCTCATTTTTTCCAAAATTTCTGGGCCCATTCTGTTCCCACTTAACATGGTGGGCACTTATATTTTTGCAGAAGTTTATCCATGGGAATTCTGTCTGTGACTCTAATTTATCCCATTAAATTTGTCATTTAATATTATTCTATAAATATTTTATAGGAAAATTAAAAAAAAAAAAAACCACCCAAATTAAACCAAACCAAACCCAAAACAAAATGCAGAATGGTTGGCCAGAAAGCTCTTTATTCTGGGGCAAAATGATTTTGTCTCAGCAACAATTCACATGTGAGATTATGACATGAAGGTGTTTCAAAAGGTGTGTCTTCCAGCATACTACATTACTGCGCAAGGACACCTGAAAGTTAGCTTGGACACTGAAAACAGATTTATCTATGCTAGAATGGTGCTCTGCTGTGACTACAAGAAACACCTGAAGAGCTTTTTGCACTGCTTTATTTTTAGCTGTATGGACATGGATAAGTCCCATTTTCAAAAGAGTCTGAAGTCCTTCATAGTCTAAGCCCTCTTCTAACAGACATTTTTACAAAAATTGGATGTGGTGTCTAAACTGACATGGCTTGAACTTCTTTTTCTTCTTTTTTTTTCTTCTTTTTTTCCTAGATGTGCTAAATGTATGTAATTATTAAAGATATTTTAATGCAAAACTTTCAATGTAAAATGCTTCTGGCTTATAATAGACAGCTATCTAACTTATTGTGAAGAAAACATAACTTACTAAAGAACAGTTAATATACACCTCTTCAGTGTTTTCATACTACCATTTCCAGCTGATCAGAAATATTTCTCTTTTCAAAAGCCATATGAAATCAAATTGTAACTAAAGCACCTGAAGTCAACCAAAGCAACAGCTCAGGAAAATAGGAAAAAGCAAGAAACAGAGATTTGGCTTGATGTATCCTTGGCGAGTAATGCTAAACTGAGCAAGGTGATGACTCACAATAACCCATCTTGGAATGGGGGAAGGTGTCATACATACAAGCAACATCTTGGGAGTCTTGGTATTCATTAAATCAAGGTAGTTCCTTGATTTATTGAATATTGTTGCATGTTATCTATTGTTACAAGCTAAAGCAAAAGAGGATGACCTCTTTTATGAATTCTCACCATCTTAATATCTGTGTATTTAGAAATTATAAGTGAATTTTCATAGAATCATAGATTCATAGAATGCTTTGGGTTGGAAGGGGCCTTCCAATTTCATCTAGTCCAACCTCCCCTGCAGTGAGCAGGGACATCTTCAACTAGATCAGATCACCCAAAGACCCATCCAACCTCACCTTGAATGTTTCCAGGAATGGAGCATCCACCAACTCTCTGGGAAACCTACACCAGTGGTTCACCACTGTCATTGTAAAACATTTCTTCCCAATATCTAGTCTACATCTCCCCTCTTTTAGTTAAAACCATCACTCCTTTTCTGGTCGCAACAGGCCTTGCTAAGAAGTTTGTTCCCATCCTGCCTGTAAACCCTCTTTAAGTACTAAATGTTCTCAATAAGGTCTCCCCAGAGCCTTCTCTTCTCCAGGCTGAACTACCCCAACTCTCCCAGCCTGTATTCATAGCAGAAGTGTTTCAGCCCTCTCATCACTTTTGTGGCCTTCCTCTGGACCCACTCCAAAAGATTCACGCCCTTCTTGTGAGAAAACTCCAGAGCTGGACGCAGTGCTCCAAGTGAGGTCTCACTAGAGCAGAGTAAAGCAGCAGGATCACCTCCCTCAACCTGCTGGCCACAATTCTTTTGATGCAGCCCAAAATATGGTTGGCTTACTGGTCTGCAAGTGCACATTGTCAGCTCATCCACTTTCATCCACCTTTCATCCACCAAGACTCCCAAGACTTTCTCCACAGGGCTGCTTTCAATCCCTTCATCCCTCAGCTTGTATTGATACTGAGGATTGCCCTGATCCAGGTGCAGTACCTTGCATTTGACTTTGTTGAACCTCATGAGGTTCACACAGGCCCACTTGTCAAGCTTGTCCAGGATCCTCTGGATGACATCTCATCCCTCAGGCATCCCAACAGTACCAGTCAGCTTGTTCTCATCTGTAGATTTGCTGTCTATTTTATTGATGAAGATATTGAACAGCACTGATCCCAGAATGGACTCCTGAGGGACACCACTTGCCACTGATCTCCATCTGGACATCAAGCCATTGAACACTACCCTCCGGATGACACCATCCAAGCAATTCATTAGTCACAGAACAGTCTACCCATCAAATTCATACCTCTCCAATTTAGAGAGTGATGTTGTGGGGAACTGTGTCAAAGGCTTTACAGAAGTCCAGATAGATGACATCCATAAATTTTGTTAACTGTCCTTGAGAAAAAGCAGTCTATGGATACAGAATAGTATAGTGGCATAGTAGCTGTATAAGCTATATCTGTATGGATACACTGCACTATAACACGACAGACAATTCTTTTACCTCTCCCACCTTTGTTTGCACTGAAAAGTAAACACGCTTGTTTAAACTTCCTAGGCAGGACAGTATGGGTCATCAAGATCCGTGAGTGGACTTAAAAAAATCTTGAATTTGCTTACCTTTTCCCGTGGGACAACCTAAAGGGGAACAGAATTCTGTTTAGCACCAGCTATAAACTCCCTTCTAGCAATAAACATACTTAGTGGCGATGGTAGTACTTTGGGGTTAACATTTTCTCACTAAAAGACAGCAATACAAAAGAACAGATGAAAGTGACTAGCTGAAAGTCAGATACCCCCCTAACTCAAATTTGGTGAATTTCTTTTCAGAAGAGTCATGTAAGAGCCTGCAGCAGCTTTGTTCCTCACTAAAATAGAGCTAAACTAGGTAGTGTTAGTCCTCCCAGTATAATCAAAAGAATCATCCCAATGTTTCTTGCTTGTTCCATGACTCATTATCATAGGCGTAACTGAACTGCAGTTCCGTAATCACATAGTTGTGAGTGAGAATTAGTTCTATGAAGGCTTAGAAAAGAAAAGAATTACAAACCAGATTTAAAAATATTATTTCAAAGTGTTGCTTACCAAGACCCCATTGACACGGTCTCACAGCAAGCATGTAGTTACCCTACTAAATAACAGCACTTGCTCTATTACTTCTTTAATTTACCAGCTGTGTATTTCTGATGTTTTACTAAGTTCTTTTGTTTGCATGTGTTTAACTGACACACCTGGAAATGTACAAAAATTTTAAAAAATAAATAAAAAGAGATGTTTAAACATACTTCCAAATACTCAGAAGTTTATCGTATCGGTGCTACAAATCTTTGGTTAAATGTAAGCAAATTTTAATGAGAATAGAACTCTATGAAAGTTAGGAAGGTACTGTGCTAATATAGTTTCCAGGTAAATGGATCACTGAGAGAAAATACAATGCTTTCCATCAGTGTATCTTGAATAATATCAATGCTGGAGAGAATAATTTTAAAATGCTTAATTATTACTGATTGTAAATTGGGTTTTGTCAGGGATTCTCAAGTGATTTAGAGTCTCAGGATGAGTGAAACATATCTCAGGCGTTTACTATCAGATATTGAAGACCCTGTTGTAAGTCCAGATTTCATTTAATTGACACAGTGACTTTCAGAATATCTACATGGCTGAACAGTTTACAGGTTTGCCACCCACCTTGCTGTAGTCAGGTTCAAGTTATAAGATCATTTGGAAATTGTACAGGAAGACAATTTTTTTTCAGAAAAATATTCTGAAAGTTAAGGAAGAAATATTCTCTTTCTCAGCCTTAACAATTCTAAACATACTACTTAGTAACAAATTCAGCTTTAGTCAAATAGTTTAATAGTAATTTTGGTCTCTTTTACAGCCTTAAAAATGAAGTATATTAAGCAATATGGAACATATAAATATTTACACTTATTGTTGTTTCATTACAATAATAATTTATACCCTCAGAAGATAAAAATCATGAATGAAACCATTAATTATTTATTAATTGTACCCTACTGATAAGAGGCTAGTGGTAATATTTGAAGCAAACTAGAGTGTATCTTAATAAGCTGCAAAATCACAGAAATCATACTCCTGGGTATTTCTGCTTCAGAGATTATAGTTTTATTTCCTTATAATATACACAGTAAATTGAGACACTATTTCTTAATTATTAACACCTCCATTTTTTGTTATTGATGACTGACAGAAGATAGAAACCAAGCCTCAGTTTGCAGAACTGCAGACTGTTTACTTCCTCTTGTCCAGTCTTAAGACAGTTCTATTTTATATCAATGTAGACCTCAATATTTCCAGTAATTATGACCTGAATTAACATTTTACTAAAGCATAAGCCATAATCTACTGACTTTGATGATGATTAGTGCAAAATGTGGAATTTACAAACCATTAAGAAATCATTCGATGCCATGCCCTGCAATTAAGAAGAAGTCAAGCAATAATAAAATCCAATTAACTGTATGTCTGCATTAAAATTTTTGTCTCATACTCAGAAAAAAGAATACAAAATCATGGGTAATAGTGTAGCAGGACTGAGCTTGGGAGCACCTTGGGGAACAAAAGTATGTAAAGCATAAGAAGGAAACACAGAACAGCAGTCCTCTGTCCCTGCTGGCGTATAATTTCTTATCTTCTTTAACCATTTTAATTAAGATTTTAATAAATTTCCTATAGATTGAATACTCAGTGACAATTATGAGGCATAAACTGAAATAAAATCCAATGCAACAGTTTTTTAACTTGCAGGGGAAAAAAAAAAATCTTCATCGCCTAGTCAAACGCAATAGGTTTTGGGGTTTTTTTTTTAGCTTTTTATTTTTTTCCTCCTTGAAGGGAAAGATTGCTGTTTAGAAAATGATTTAAACTTTAGCCCCGACATATTAAGCAGAATTAATGATCTATTTACTTAGATACCATATATTACTTCTAGTTTATCTATCCACTGGGTAAAAGATAGGCACTACTTGGTCACGATGATAGATTTGAATGCAGTCTGGGACATCAATCAGTGCTGGCAACTGATTAGTTGTTTGTGTCTTTGACAAGCTCTTCCATCTCACTGAATGAAAGCTTGCTGATTGCTCTCACTTCTCTCCACATTCATTGCCCTCTACTGCCACTATATTATATGGTTAATGCTGATGGTGGAAATCCTCCTTGACAGCTAACAGCAAATTTCTCCCATTCCCTTATCATTACATACATGCTATTCTGTGTTCCTTTAAGGACTAGAATTTGTAAGTGAGGTCATCCATGCCATTAGGTATGCAGAGGCCTGGCATGGTAAGGCTGGAACCTGTTGATGAGGAAGTGTTTGTGTATGAGGAAAGCAAACCAAGGTTGCATAATGTCATGATATGTGTCTGATTACTCACAAATTAAGAGCTCATTATTGAATAAGAGACTATGAGTAAGAAGAGAAGGTTCCTAAGAATCATGCAGTTGGATGGTTATGCAGCAGGGTACCTGTACAAGATGTGAAAGGCACAATGGGAAATTCTGTTTTCCCTCGTGACCAAAGGCAAAATGCAGTAATCTTGGTTGAGCTTTTCAGGGTTTCTTAGGGCACTTAGTTAGTCTCTACTACAGTATTTTAAAAGCCTCAGCCTTTGACAGTAATAGAATAGATTTAGCTGATAACGTCAGCATTGCTGCATTATCATTATCTTTGCTTTTCTGCAACAGATGGAGAGAATATATTAGCTGAAGTATTTGAGGAAGTACAGAAAATATGAATGTTGACTTTCTTGACATCCAACATTGTCTGGCATATGTTCAACATGCGTGATTAAGCATTAGGAGGACTGGAACGCCAGTAATGAAGATCAGTTATGCTTTAATCAGTTCTAAAGTGCGTATTGAGGACAGGACAACAGCAACATGCTCTAAAGGGTCTTTTGCTGCTTGTGATAAGAAGTACAAAGTGTATATTTACACACATCTTAGGCAATAACAAATGTTTGGAGAAAGCTTTGTTAGAATTTTGTGATGTTGTTTGGGTTGAGGGGTTTTATTTGGTTTGGGGTTTTTTGTTGGATTTGGTTTGTTGTTTTTTTTTCTCTAAGATAATCTTTCCAAATAGATACAAACACTACATACAAAAAATAGGTACAAAACACTGAGTACTGTTTACATGAAAAAGTACATTATGATGATGGATATATTATGGGAAAGAAAAATGGGTGCTCTTGCAAGTGGTTGAGTACTTGTGTAAAACATACTATAAAAATACAGGAATATAATTCATAGTATCTCTCAGTTGCAGATGACAATTCTTTGAATAAAGTAAATAGTATTCTGTTTGTGAAAGGGGAAATCTAAAGGGGGAAATGGAGGAAGGACCACCTCATTTGTGTAAAACCATGAAAATAAGCTCATGAATTCTCAAGATAACTAAGTAATTATTTTGATGCAAGACCGCTATCAAATCTACAGTCTCGTTTTCACTGGGAAACAGATACACACAAGATATGTAGCCATGATCATTCTTATTCCAGGCACATGTAGAAAAACAAGGCTAATTTTCAGTCCACTTTTGTAGACATATCCCACTTCATACTTTCTCTTTCCTTGCTTCTGTTCTGGTTGCCCTACTGGAAAGGAGGCAAACTGGAAAGGAGGATCTCTGCAAATGGAAAACTATTTGATGGTTATTTCTGATTTGTCACGGTTCTTTTCAATATATCAGACCATTGAAGTCTATGTAGTCCTTCAGAGTAGATTTTCTAGCTAGGTGATGGATTTATACAGACATTTAGTATGATAAGATTGTTGGACAGTCATTTGCTCTTGTTCCTGAAAGCTCTGATAGAGGATCAGGAAAATAAACTGTATGACTACAAGAGCTTTGGAATATCAGATCTCATTTTGTAAAGAAACAAAACAACAAGGACTGACAAGATCAGTACTGAAGCAAAGTGAGTTATGGTCAGAAAAACATCAGCTCTTGTCTTGTATCCATTTTTGTACAGCATTAAATAAACACTGGTAACATTTCACACAATTCAAATTTGCTGTGCTTTATTACACGATTGCAGTCCAGGAATTAAAACGTTGTGCATTACTGTTCTTTTATAAGATTTATCTTTAAATAAATCATGGCAATGGTTTTATACCAGACATTATTTTCCACACACATTGTGTATTTCAGATCTCCATCTATCCTTTTAGCTGTGCTGAAAGGCCAAGAAATCCTTGAATTCTGCAGATTGAACCATTACACCATCCTTGAATTGCTACAGCTGCCATGTTTTGCACACTTCCTGCGTGCACTTGAATCCAATCAAGCTCAGGTTTCAGCGTCTGCAAAGACTCCAACGACATTTTTGAACGGGGAAAATAAATGTAGCTCCTGCAGCTGTTTCATATTCCATTCCACTGCAACTTTCCCTGCTTTGATGTTCAACTCTGACATTCTTTGTAGTAGTCCTGCACAAACCTTTGAAAAGCCGTTTTTGAAGCTGGGGAATATATGTTCACGTCTCTAACTGGGACAGCTTAATAATATCATTTACTGAAAGAAGGATTTATTAACTCTTTTTGCATTAATTAACAATTACCTGAGATATTGAATTCATGCCATATATTACTTCCTATATTGCACTACACTGTACTGCACTTTACTACCCTGAACTTTGTCTAAGACTTAACTATTCTAGCTGATCTGCAAAAAGGACAAGACGCAACAGAAGGGAAAAGGCCAGCATATGCCCAAGAAGTCTGTAATTTAAGTTACAGGGCAGCCACAGCATAATTCTTTACAAATAATTGTTATTACAACTTGATTAACAAATATTTCATCTATTCCTGCAAAAATGGGAATATACATTTTCCCTGACTCAGTAACTGGCACACAAAGAGTCTGGGCATTGCTATCTTTTGGATGGAAATTCTTTAAAATACCAAAGGCTTATTTCTCTCCATTTGGAATGTGAGTATGTCTGTGAAATAAAGTTTGCGGTATATTGTGTGTCATTTTAGTGTTTTTTATTGACTAATGTTTGCAGATTAGTAGTGATGGTGTATCTACATACACACCTGAGTAAGGAAAAGAGTTCTACATCCTCCTTATATCCAACTGGTGAAATTATACTTCTTCTCTAATTTATTTAAAATGGTATTTATGATGTTAAATTTGGATATCCTGTTGGATTAAACTGAATTTATATGAATAATTTTTACTGGCCCTTTTAAAGCCTGACTTAGTTTTTAAAAGTACTAGGACAAAGGACAGAAATGAAGTTTTCCCTTCAGCATCACCTCATGGACACACCATTTAATAACCTACACTTAATAATCTATTTTTATGGTGTGTTGAATGTGATCGTATTTTCAAGCTGCTTTGGTGACAGTACTTCACACAATCAAGTTAATACTCAACTGTTGTTATGGAGTATTGCAGAGGATCAGGAACAGAAAAGAGATATTTAGAATAGAATTTTTTCAAGAAGCCATCCACCTTTTCCTTACTTTTGTACTCTGTATGGTATGATCAAAAAGGTTCTTATATAAGAAAACAAATAATAATGTACTTACTGTTGAAAAAGAAGAGGCATGCAAACATTTTACAGGTTTAAGACAAAGGATCACTGTAACTTTGGAGAGCTGCTATAGCTTTCACTGTAGGGTATCAAACCAATGTTTTGTTATTAGCTTAGGGTCTAAAAGCAACTGTAAGAAAATGTTTTTAGTTTGTGTATAAAACAGAAAGATTTGAGAATTATGTTGAGTCTGTATTTCCACGATCACTCTCAACCACTATAAATAGAATGGAGAACGATAAATAAATAAATAAATAAATAAATAAATAGGTATCTTCTGTACAGTACAAAGAGCAACATCCAAAGCTTAGTTCAAAAGCGTCACAGTGACAATTTTATTTAAAAGAAGCAGTAAAAGGATGCTATATACTATTAACATTTGACAACATAATGAACAATTTGCACTCTCTCTGGGAAGACTGGCTGCAGGTGCAGGTTTACTTTGTACTGAAATTTAAGGAACCTGAAATGTCTCGATAATTTCTATCTCTTTCAGTTCCTGCTTTGACTGAAAGTGTTTTTCAACTGCTCAGAGAGATCATATACCCTTAGAAAATTATTATTGCTATGGTAGAGATACAAGCATTGAAAAGCAATGAACCAGTTCTCACTCCTGTAAAAATCACAGGAATATTTTCCCTGAGTTCAAAGTAACATTAGCCCCCATGAGCACTCATATGTGCCAATGAACCCTGAAAATGGATGACACCGTAAGTTATTAAGGATACCCTTTTAAACAGATGCAGTAGTCGAAACATGCTAATTTACAACTGTAAAGAATGTCAGATAATGCATGTTAGAAAGCAGCATAGACAGCAGTGCTGTTGCAAATTTTATACAGTAGATTGTAGCTCTTTTGTGTGAATGACAGATCTCTTTTGTTTAATGTTCCTGTGAATGGAAGAAACATTTACAGCATGAAATTGCTTTCTAAAAGTTAACCAGCATCACAATGAGCTACAAAGAAAGGCCAGTCGAAGTTTACTAGTCCATGGTGTAATCAGTAAGTTATTGTACTCAGTGCAGGTGAAGAATGGCTGAAAATTTTCCCCTGTGTGCTTACTCAAGACAAGAGCCTTGTCATTATCTCTTTCAGTAGCTAATGTAAGTGAGCCAAACTCAATCACAGAAAGCCTATTTATTTGCTTTGATCTTCAGCTAGATTCTGGAATTCTTATTGAGAGGAAATGTACTGGTTTCAATGGAATTACCTCTCTGAGTAAAATATATGTTGCTAAGGCATCTCATTCTAGCTGTACTTTGAGTCATTTTCCTCACCAGGAACGAATCACAGACAACTACAGTACTCGCTTCTCTGCTCCTTCAAACACAGAGATACTTCATTTGCTATTGGTTTAAGACACGTTGTCAATCAAACACATTGCAATGCCTAAACTGCTCTTTTTCTAAATCCTCCTGCTTGTCAGATATCCAGCTGTGATGATGTCAGAATTGTCAGGAAGTATCCATAACAAAAAGATTACGTTTGAGAAACATCTTTTTATGCAAACTAACTGCACTGCATAAAGAAGCACAAAATAGGTGTTTAAATTCCCCCCATATGTCTCCCCTGTGATGTACACATTTTTAAAAAGGAATTTTCTTTTTTATTGTTAAAAACACTAAATTTTCTGATATTATTAAAAATGACAAATGGGGTAAAAATTAAAAGTTAATAATTTTTCTTCAAAAATATGCTAATCAGAAATAATTTCTCTTAAAAACATAGAATAATCTAAATTTGACAATAAAGCTCTTTTAAATGGGAGATAATTGACAAGGAGAACGTGGGGAAGTGAAAAATTATTAGGATAAAATACAGCCTCAATGGCAAATACTAGTGATTTTGATGGATTTTGTACAAAGTCTTTACATCTCCTTCAGTTAGGAAAGACCAGATGGCAGGTGCCATTTGATGGAGGGATTTGAATATGGTAATGGAGACACTATGGTTGATAGTTTTAGGAGCAGCACACCAATTGCCATACTGAGGATTAGCATGAGAAAAATAGAAAAAAAGTGTATAAAGATTGGCTTTACTTACGTAGCAGAAGGGATCAGAGAAACGGAAAAGTGAAACAGGTCAGAGAAATCAAATGAACAAGCCACGAAAGGATGAACACGTACAGTAAACAGTCCAGAGAGAATCATTCAAGGCAGAAACAAATATTTCTTGCTCCCATTTTAGTAGCATGGAAACTATTCAGCAATGGTCACACGGTGTTGAAAGGAAATCAAAAGCTAATAAAGTATCTTACTAATATCATAGGACATCTTTCTTGACACTGCTGAGGTCAGTCTTTGTTCTCTGATCTGGGTCAGAGCTGTGGCTAGATTTTATCATTTTTACGGGCAGAGTCTGCCATTACTCGAGCTCAAGGTCACGTTTCTATGCAGATTCTATGCCATACACAGATCAACTCATCATAAAGTGCACAGGGAGCACACCTGGAATTAACAGCAATTAATACTGTTCAAAAGAAAGATAGAGAATTCAAAGAAATTTGGAAAGAAGTGATAGAATTAACAATGTAGAGTCCATGACTTCTGATGACTCAAAAGCTTCTGTGCACTTCTAAATACCACCTAACAGAAATGCTAAAGCAGGCTAGTTCCATTCCTGGTAAAGCTGTCCTCTGCATAACGCTAGCTGTTGGAACTGCTATCTTGGAGTTACTATTTTGCAATAGGAAAAAAGCAGAAGTTTGACAAAAAAGTTTAAAACGACAAAGTTGAGGAATCAATTGGATAGGTAATGAGTAATTTATCTGAATTTTACAGATGTGGCAACTGTTTTCATTTATGCTTCTACAAAATGTCAGTTTTGCTCTAGAGTGATTGCCTTCTGTAAACATAAAAATATTGAACCTCAGATCTAACAGTCCCAGGTTCAGATGAATCCAACTTACAAAATTTTTTATGTGTAAAGGTGACTGAACTCCTTGCTAAACATAGCATTTTTATAACTAGATATCTGTGCATCTCTCCAAAGTACAAATTCAGTACTCAGTGCATAGCTGCAGGCTCAGTGTGTGTTCTGAAGCCATGAAATTGCTGAAAATGCTTTACTTTTTGCCATGTTCCCCTAGGAAGATAATGCTGCTTCTAACCATGGATTCACAAAGTAACATGTTGGAAAGGACCTCCAGAGCTCATGTAATCCAACCTTTTGTTCAAGCAGGTCTAATTGGATACAACTGCTCTAGGCCTTGTGCCTCTGTGTCTTAAATATCTCCAACGATGTAAATCTCACTATCTCTCTGGGTCCTAGTTCCTGTATTTGATTACCCTCATGGTAAAAAGCGCTTTCCTTGCATCTCATTGGAATTTCTCAGGAACATATGCCAGCCCATTGCCTTTTGTCCTAGCACCATGCAGTTCCATTTGGAGTTAGGCTCCACCTTCTCTGGGTTCTCCAACCACGTACTTGTAGACTCCTATAAGGTCTCCCAAAAGCCATATTTCCTCCAAGATGAACTGGCCACACTCCCTCAGATTTTAACTCTATGGGCCCTGAGGGCATTAACAGACCTCTTGGCCCTGAACAGCCTCATCTGGGGCCTCTGGCACCTCTGTCCATGGACCCAGGACTCCCATTTCAGCTCAGTTTATTGCTCAGGGCCATTAATCTCTGTGCCAGCAACACCTGTTGCACCAGTAACGTGCAGGTCTCCAGCACTGCCTCTGTCCTTACCTCCTCATCTCCTGACTGGTGTTCATGGACCATCTATTGACCAGGCACAATTCTAGTTTTGCCTGGGACTGTCAGTAGTCCCATGTTTTGGGGTTTTTGTTTGTGTGTTTATTCATTTGCTTTTTAAAAGTTCCAAGTTTTTGGTCTACCAGTCCAAAGTTACCATTTCTTTGCTATGTCCGTGACAGCTTGATTTTTTTTTTCTTCTCAATACTTACTGCTGTAAATCTAATTTTCTTACAGTTTCAGAGTCCCCAGTCTAAACTTCTATGCTTTCGTTGTGATATTTAGTCTTCTCTCAGCCTCCCTGCTTTCCTGCAAGCTGATGCCAAGAATGACTTGTATCTTGTCCCTATAGCTTATGCTGCCTGGAATTGCAGCTTATACTGCACTGTATGCAGGCTAAATATAACTGAATATACTTATGGAGTTAGCAAATATAAAAAAATACACAACAGATATAAAATATAAAAATTATGCTTGAGGTTATCAAACATAATTGATAGTATTAGTATCCATGAGCTAATCAGATAACCTGCTGAGACCCTGGCCCTGGGCTGGGAAGGTTGCTGTGGCTCATGTCAGAGTGGTAACTGCAGCTCACTACACTTCTGCTGTACATGAGATAATAGCATTTAATTTTCACCTTTAAGAATACAAACGCAGATGGCAACTTGCTTTTCTGCGGCTTGGGTATTTCACATAATTTTAAGAGTTAATTAGAAAAGTCAGTTGTAAATTACTCTGATGTTCTAAATATTGCAAAGTTAGCCATCAATAAGAACGACAACTTTTACTACCTGAATTTGCTTCAGTAGATTTATGACTTTATGCCTAAGGATTTAGATCTAAGAAATTCATCACTTAAGAGGCTCTCAGCTTTCTATGTAGTTCCAGAGAAGATTTTTTTCAATATCTATGTTATAGCAAAAGAGGCAGAAATGAAATATGCCCTGTGATGCTTAAGTGACAAAGCACATCTATGAAATTCAGCTGAAACTTCATAGACCCCTGTTTAAGAACTGAAAGTAAGTTAATTATTTAATTGATGTATAATACAAGAGGTTTAGCCTAGGAAGTCCTTAACTGGATAACAGTGTTCAAAACTCAAACAGTAAACAAAGACTCCCAGGCTATGTGGTGAGAGTACAAGAATGATTGACTTGTCTTTGCCACCTCTCAAATATGCATTCATCTCAGTCTTTCTTGTAGTTTCCAAAAATCGCTGATAGACTATCTAAGATCAATAGGCAGGAGAGGTGAGATGTCATTTTAGTAGTGGGAAGAATAGGGAGATCAATTTCTTACCGCTTTCACCTTCACTAAGAAAATTTACAGAGTGAACAGTTTGGGGAGAAAATGGTATATTCTTTCTGAGAACTCGCTATTGTTTTGTCTTGGTCTTTGATATATTTTTCTCCTTAGCTTCTCCTTGAGTTTTATTTAGGTATTGCTGATAGTCAAGCATACATTGTTTTGAGGTGACGGGAAAAGATGAGGGAGCTATATTAAAACATTGCTTATCCAAACCTAACTAAAGGCCACTATTCTCTCACTCCAGTTGTTTTTAATCCTGCTGGTAGCTACTCATGTGAGGCTGATTTGCAAAACAGCAGCTTAAACATACTGCAGAGGAAGATCCTCGTTTCTATTGAAAGCCATTTTCTGCCACAAGAAGTGGACTTGAAATTTATCACATGATAGCTAGTACCAGTGCTCAATACTTACACTAGGCTGATGATAGCTTGCACACTACCACTAGGGCTGATTATCTATGTTCCTTAGTAAACTGTATCTACCCCTACACACCTGTCAGCATGCAGAAAACGGTGTTTGCTGTCCGTCGATTCTAGTCCTGTTATTTCGAACCTAGTCAATATGTGAAAAATGGGGAGAATTATAGAAATAGAAACAAAAGGCAGAAATAAATTTTCTTATGGAAATTCATTATATATAATTATTTCTGGTGAAGACTGAGGACTAAATAACTGCTACAGTAACAAATGACACATTATACACCCAACAGTACAGCACAGGAGAGCACAGCTATCAGTTCTTCACACCCAGTTCTGAAGCAGTGGGACCAGTGTACCTAACTGTGCTTTTTTGTTGTCTTGTACATACTTTAAGGACAGTTTCAAGTCCTGGTTTGAGATCAACAGGGTTAATTAATCTTTGATAGACACATCAAAGAGCCAATGGTGTATTCCTCACATCATCATGGCTTGGCTTCGCGGACGAAGATTTGGAAGGGCTTTGCCCACTCTTATTGCAAGCGCGTTGATGGCTGAAAAGGCCAATGCGGGATAGGTTCCACCTGCTGTTTCGTCCCTTGCCTGTCGCTACAGGGCTTTGCAAACGTGAGTACACCCTTCAAGCCTGCGCGGTGGATTTTTTAGGTGAGGCGCAGCGTGCGCGAGACTGGCCCCACCCTTTACACCTGAGGTTCATCTGCCAGGGCCTAGCGAGCTTGGACGGTGACAGCGAAGTCCTCAGGTCGTAGGTTTGGTTAGAGTAGCCTTCTCTTAGATGGATGGCCTTACAGGGCTAAACGAGCTCCATCTGCCCGGGTTTGGAGTTAGAGTTGTCCTTCTCCTAGGATGGTTGCCCGAAGGCTAGTGAGCCCATCCTGCCCGTGGACACACTTTGTCTGACCCTTCAGTTGAGACCTGTCTGGCTTGGGAGACCCTACCGGAGGCATATGCCACCACCAGCATAGCTCTCAACTTCGCAAGGGCACGCAAGCTCTTTCCCCACGGCAAGGGGGTGCCCGTGAAAGAGATTCCTCACATAACGCCAGCTCATCTCACTGGTTGTGGACTTTTTGGTGGGCCTTGGGGCTTCCTTAAAAAGGCTGTGCAGGTGGGACTGTGTCCCTTTCTCCCTGCCACCTAGCACTGCTGCCACCTGGCCACTGTCACTCTGCACCACCCTGCCACTCCACATGCTGTCCTGGCTGCTGCAACTGCTGCCATTGCTTTGCCAGTGCCCTGCCCTGCCCTGCTCTGCCTGTGGACCGCCACTGCCGCTGTTGTTGCTGCCACTGCCTGGCCCTGCTGCTCTGGCCCTGCCGTGCCACGTGCTGCCGCCACTGCTGCCTGAGCAGTCTGGGAGCCTTTACTGCGGCTTTTCCTTAGCCGCAGTTTGGGTGCACATCCACACCTCCCACCCCACCTGCCCACACCCCCCACACCCCCCTGCCTCGCTGCACTGTTTCTAATTCTATATCAACTTGTTTGTATCTTGCTTTCTGTATATAATATGTTTCTATTGCTATTAAAGCTGTTTTAGTTTCCTAACTCAACAGAGGCCTCACAAACTTCCTCTTATCTCTTTTCTTAAGCCTTTCTCCTGGAAAGGGAGGGGGCTAATTAGAGAGAGAGAATCTGTCCCGTGATTGGCCAGCCTTGGCCAACCGGTGACACTCCACCTGTGCTATTACTTATATGCAGCTTCCCTATAAAGTTACACAGATGTATGTCAGCAAACGGGCATTTGTGGACTGGCAAAGGGACTCCCAGTATTATCATGCTCCCGAGATTTCCCGACCTCTGCCAGCCTCAGGGGCCCGTACTGTGGCTCTGACAGGTCATTGTTATAGACAGGCTTAGTCTCAGGTTACTGGAATATTACTGAACTTACACAATAACAATTAAAACCATATCCATCCATAGATATATATATCGATACATGTATACAAATACATGTACATTTTTTCTCAACTCCTCTTTTTAATATCTAATTAGAGCACTGTTATTGATGGGATAACTGAGGGTGTGATGGAGCTGTAGCAATTCTTTGTTTTCATCAGTGTTGGTAGGACTCTGAAATGTCACTCCTTTTCTTTTAATCTTTTTTTTTTCCCAAAGTCTAATCTTTGCTGTCTCTAACCTCAGCCAAGTCTAGCCTAATACCAGTTCCAGAAGAGAAAAAAGAAATATTCTGTCTTCTGGTTCATTTGTAGTCTTTCTTATTTGCTCAAAATAATCCAAATTATACATATACACATAAATGTGCAACTGCTTTTCCACAGTCAGCTGAAGATACTGCTTAAACTAGAAGTCTGCTGCATCAAAATTTACAATGGGAGTATTACATTTTCAGATAGTGAGCCTAAGTGCATTTAGATTAAATTAATTTTAAAACAGTGTGCATGCTGGAACATTTACCTCTAATAAATCAAATTGGAATGTTACACAGGCTGCTGGAAACTATCCTATTATTGTACATGCATAGACACAGAAGAGTTAAGAAATCACTTATGAAACAGAAAGGAAATAGAAAGGGATTTAAAAGTAAGTAGCCAGAGAAAAAATTAATGGAAGACAAAGGCCTCGTTTTGAAGTTCAGTTCTGTTTTCCTTGCCCTTTTTCTGTTCTGATCTCATTTAAGCCTTTTAAAATAATGATGAAGAGATCAGTAGCTATCATGAAGGTTTTATACTTAAATATAAGCTATCAATGTCTCTCCACCTCTCAACAGATGTCAAGTCAGATGGAGTAAAACAGGTGTATGCTGATGACCCAGTATCTCCAAAAGGCAATCTTTACTTGTATAACACCTTTCTCCGTTTTCTTAGCTACTTTTGTCTTTTCATTTTCCTCAACCAGCCTCTCCAGTAATTTCTAATTTTCTCCAGAAAAAACTCCTATTGGGAGTGTCAGTGCAAGATGGCTAAATGTTGCTTTCATAATTACTGCTTACTTGCATCATGCTCAGCTGAGCTATCATTATTTGTGCTTCCTTGCCTCTTTATTTTGCCAGAGCATCCGACCTTAATCATGAAATAATCCCCTCAGTCCCTTCTCACATCTCCATGCAATTCTACATTTGTAAATCAGACTCAGGAAACATAATATGATTTGGGAAAACTGTATTCCATATTTAGACAGATGTTTTATCCCCTATTGACAGGTGATGTAAAGACAGAATCACAAGACTAGGAGCTCGATAAGCTTATCCAGCAGGCTGCTATGTTCTGTCTTTAAAAAGAAGTCAATAATGGCACACTCAGTCATAATGCGTACTGCAATGGTTAAAAAATGAACCAAAGCTAATGCATGAAGATACTTTCTTCTATGAAATAAATTTACTCAGGAAATTTCACCTGGGGAATAGGAGGATGGGACAAAGTTTTCTTTGAAAGTTTAGCTTAAGGAGAGGAGAGACATGTCAATATCCACCACAAATATGAGGCAAAATGTAGGATAATGTAATAAAAAGATAACTATCATTCATCCTCTGCTTCTGTAAGATCACAGATAACAGGCCTCACTCCGCTGTAATACAGTATGTTAGACTGTGCAAGGGAAGGGAGATAGGAGTGGATGGGGAGGCAAGGCTCAGTGGAAATACAGAACCTCTTGTCAAACAGATACATATTCCTATGATTTTTTTTTAGAGGCACTTAACATTTTCCTCTTTCTCCTTCCCACAAGAACATAAGTATAAAAATAGATTAAAAAAAAAGTTAGGATTTTATGAAAGAAAAAGATATATTCGTCACATTGTTCATTTGCCCTGCTATTTGCTGTGTGCTCTGCTTAAAAAAAACCACCTAGGCTTTGCAAGAGAAAATACCAGTAACGTAAAGGGAACATGTACCCATCTACATACTCTGGTCTGCAGATTCACAGAGCTAATGAAGGGTAATCTGCCATTGATTCCAAACATACTTCAGCTGAACATTTTTCTGACTCTTTTGTGAGTCAGTAGAGAGTTTTGGTTGCACATTCTTATTCTGTAGCTGTTGGCTATTCATCACCTTTTCATCCCCAGTTCTGAGGTGTGTAGCAGCTGTCACAGGTTAACTGAACTCATACTGACTTCTGGACTACAGGAAGCAGAGCACAGGTGGAATATTTAACATAATTACACTAACTATAATAATTATAATAATAAAAAATGACACAAGTTGGAGTTTCACATCAAACAGAACACATATTAAGTGTCTACACAGTGTTAGAGGAACTTAATTAACAAATAAAATAAAACTCTCTCTCACTTAAGGCAAAGACGAACAGGAAGTATATTTACTTCCCTGTCATTGACTTTATTCCTCTACTTTTCCTTGTTGGGCTCCTTGCAGACACTACTGTGTCTTCCTTCTGATCTGAAACACTTCCTTTTGTGAATGGTACAAATGACATTCTAAATTTATTCTCCTTATTATAATTACTCAGTGTATTAAAAAAAAATTACTCACAACAGTAGTCTCACAATCAGAATTCTTACCATAACAAATGTATATTATTTTTCTATCTTAGGAAGTATCTATTTGTGAGAGTGGTATACGATTATCCAACACCTAGAAAATTATAGCATTAATGTTAAAAATCATCATATTGTCGATATGTTAGGTAGTACTTGAGAGAACTCACTACAGTACTCTGAGAGATTTATGTTAAACCTCAATCTTTTTGTTCAGATGGTAGTATTCAAATATTTTCAATTTTCAGAGGTAATACTTCAGTATTCAGTTTTAAGGATAAGTGACTTTCAATATTGCCCAAACCTTTTCATATAAACAAAAAAATAAGTATAGTATCATATATGCAATTACAGGCAGCCTATTTCAAACTAGCTTAAAAAAACTCCAAACAACTGTGGTCCTAATTTTAAAATATAAATGAATACTTTAGGGAAGAAGTGACAAAAATTTCCTCATTTTTTTCTTTACGTGCAAAATGGGAATCCAAAGCTAATTCCTAATGTAAGTACTTGGAATTGTGATTTTCTTTTATAATTCCAGTGCATTTGACTGCTGAACGTGGCTGTTTATGTTCTCTGTCCCAAACATCCAATACTGAACATACTTCAGCAGGTACCTTGTAAAGAAAACATATGATAGTGTCAAGAGTTAGAGCTGGGCCGGCTCCTAGATGAATGACAGACACTTTCTGTTAGCCCCTCCTACCCCCTTTCCCCCTTCCAAAAGAAGGGAAAGAGAAAAGGAGTAAGGGAGAGAGACTTATGGATTGGAAAAGAAAACTAAAACTGCTTTAATGAAAACAATAACAATAAAATAAACTATATACAATGCCAATACAGAACACAATCCCCCTGATGGCAACCACATCACCATTGACGCTGCAGGGCAGACACTGGGGAAGGCCCAGGATGGGCTCAGCAGCAGACAGGAACCAGATGCAGAAGCTGGAACTGAAACTGGATTCAGGGATGCACGGATTGGAATTGAAGGCAGAACAGACAGAGTCCTCCTCAGACACTGGCCATTGAAGAAGAGAGAGCAAGAGAGCGTGAGACTGTCACTTTTATACCAAACATGACATCTATGGGATGGAACACCTTGTTGGTCTGTTCAGAGACACTTGTCTTGACAGGCTGCTCCCCTCAGGTGCAGCCTGGAACTGACTGCACCCCGACCGTGGTACACAGGATTTAGCAGTGACCTTGGTCGCACAGCAGAAAGTAGAAGCAAGAGCCTTTCTGCACACCAATCCCTGGTAGTAATCGTAACATCAAGCGTTAGCACTTCGGGAAGCAGACACTGACTGCAAAAATATGGCGTTAACTTCAGAGAGTGCAGTCACTTGGAAAAGACTGAGCTGGAAAGTAAAATCTCTGAACAGAATTCGTTCTGTTCTAACACAAACCAGGACAGACGGGATGCATATATATCTTTCTGTAGTGTCATATAGTATAAAAGACATAATGGAATATGATTGCGTAGATGCCAGGTGCACAACAAGCTGCTCTATGACTGTTCTTACACGTGAGAACATGGGAGAGAAAACACAACAGAAAGCTCATGGGTCAAGATAAGGGCAGGGAGAGATCATACACCAATTACCATCACAGGAAAAACAGATTCGGCTTGGGAAAATTATTTTAATTGTTACAAATCAAAATCAGAGCAGAGTAATAAGAAATAAATAAATCCTAAAATATCTTCCCCCCACCAATCCCTTCTTCCTGAGCTCAATTTCACTCTTGATATTCTCTACCTCCTCCCCTCCAGTGGCACAGGGGAAAGGGGAATGGGGGTTACAGTCAGTTCATCATACACTGTCTCTGCTGCTCCTTCCTCCTCACGCTCTTTCTCTTCTTCATTGTGGATGCCCTCCTACAGAAGGCAGTCCTCCACAAACTTCTCCAATGAGGGTCTTTTGTACAGGCTGCAGTTATTCATGAACTGCTCCAGCATATGTCCCTTCCATGGTGTTCAGTCCTTCAGGAAGTGAATGCTCAAGCATGGTTCCCCGATGTGGTCACAAGTCCTGCCAGCAAACCTGCTCCAGCATGGACTCTCTCCACAGGGTCACAGGTCCTGACAGGATCAGTTATATAATTATATTGATAATGGTTTTTTATGCTCTCTTTCTTTCTTTTTTCTTTTTCCCCTGGGTAATAAGGTTATTCCACTTAAAAATTATAAAGGCAGAATTAGAAAATAGAAAATGTATGTGGAATATAAACTATAGTGACCTTGAAAACCTGAGGCAGTTGTCATCTCTCAATGTGCAGAACACTGCAAAACAATTACTTACCTGTAGAAAGTGAATTACATTCTTTTTTCTTGAGGGATATCATAATTCCCTCTATGATATTGTATTATCTAATAAAGAAAAACTGACCTGTTCTGTGACTTGGTGTCTTCCCCCTCTTGTCTGTATGCTCAACAGCTTAAACCTGGCAAAACAGAACATAATTCATTACTTGATTCTAATAACTTAACCTGTAACACTTTTTAGCGTTTCAGATAAAGAAATAAACTTCAGGAGAAAAAATATGGCTAGACTTTTTAAAATTTTCGGGTTTACTTTTTACCTTTCCTTAAAATTTTCTTTTTTTTTCATTTTTATACTGTGCAAGTTAAGATATAAAAATGTGGTTTTGACCAAAGCAATGGCTTAAATCAGGTTTAGGTTACATGATGTGGGAACAGAAAGAACCTTTGCAGAAAAACAGCATTGGAACAGCCATCAGTTTTTTAGCACTCCAAGGCTGGAACTCTGCAATTGATGGCTATAACTCTTCAGAAGGGACAGACAAGGAAGGAGTGGTGGAAGAGTTGCTCTCTATGTAAAAAAATTATTACTGCACAGAAAAATCTTAAAAAAAAACCAGTGATCAACAGGTTTTTTACCCATAACCCTCTCAACCTGGTTCTTATTTCAGCTACAGAAATCATCATACTCACAGGCTTTGATCCTGCTGAGGAACTTCTGTTACCCTAACAATGTGGGAAAAATAGAATAGCAAGCTGTAACTGGTCCAGAGGACTCTTGGAGAGCATTAAGGGTATCTTCTTAACAGAGGTGATATACAGCCCAACCAGAAGTGTTACAGGACTTGTTGCTCACCAACACAGACGAATTAGAGAGGTAACAGATTGGTGGCAGCACTAGTGGGATTCACAATCTTGAGGGATATGGGCCAGGTAAAAGGAAAGTTAGGACTCTGAATTTTAGGAGAGCAAACCATTTTTTTTAACAGAATTAGTACAGAGCTCTCAGTTCTCACATATAAGAAATCAGGAAATGACTAAAAGAACAAATTCCTACCCATCATAGCAGAAGTTCAGGTTCAACATGACTGAGGAATCTGAATATACACAGGTGCATGGGACCTGATGAGATGAATCCCAGGGTCCTAAGGAAATGGCAGATGAAGTTGCCAATCTGCCCTCCACAATATATGGCGATTGGCATGGTTCCCCACACCTTCTCTCTAAATGGGAGTGATATGGATATGATGGGTAGACTGTTCAGTAGATGCAGAATTGGTTGGATGGTCACAACCAGAGGGTAGTGGTCAATGGCTCAATGTCCAGATGGAAATCAGTGATGAGTGGTGTCCTTGGGAGTCCATACCTGGACCAGTATTGTTTAATATTTTCCTGAATAACATAGACAGTGGGATCGAGTGCACCCTCAGAAATTTGCAGATGACACCAAGCTGAGTGGTGTTGTTGACACACCCAAGGGATGAGATGCCATCCAAATGGACCTGGACAAGCTCAAGAAATGGGCCCATGTGAAATTCATGAGGTTCAAAAAGGCCAAGTGCAAAGTTCTGCACCCGTTCACATCCGTTCTTGATATCAATACTAGGGGATGAAGAGATTAACAGCATCCTTGTGGAGAAGATTTGGGAGTAGTAATGGGGGGGAAATTGTGTCTGAGCTGATAATGTGCTCTCGCAGCCCAGAAGACCAATCATATCCTGGGCTGCATCAAAAGCATGGCCAGAAGGACAAGGGTGATGATATTCTCCTCTACTCTGCTCTCATGAGACCCCACCTGGAGTACTGCATCCAGCTCTGGAGTCTTCAGCACAAGAAAGACATGAACCTGTTGAAAGGGTCCAGAGGAGGGCCATGAAAATGATCAGAGGGCTGGAGAAACTTTGCTACGAGGACAGGCTGAGAGAGTTGGGATCATTCAGCCTGGAGAAAGAAAGCTCCAGTAAGACCTTATTGCAGCCTTTAAATATACTAAGGGGGCTTATAAGAAAGACAAGGGAGATGTTTTTACTATGGCCTGAAGTTACAGGACAAGGGGCAACAGTTTTAAACTGAAAGAGGTAGATTTAGATTGGACCTGAAGAGGAAATATTTCACGATGAGGCTGGTGAAACACTGGAATATGTTCCCCAGAGACACTGTGGATGTCCTACAACAGGAAGTGCTCAAGGTCAGGACAGATGAGGCTTTGAGCAAGCTGGATCTAGTAGAATATATCTCTGATTACGGCAGGGGGGTTGAACTAGATGATCTTTGATGGTCCCTTTCAATCCGAACCATTCTATGAATCTATGATCCCATGTCTTTCTACTTTTACATATATACTCCATTTCACTGCTGCTGAAGGTCATCAGTTGATTTCAATTGTTTTCAACAAGCCTACATTTCACAGTCATCTTTGAACTCCACAGTTACTTCTGTGACTCTTCAACACTGCAGTTATACTCACTTTTTCTCTACCATCATAATGCTAGGATGATAAGATAAAAAAAACCAACAACTTTTTTTTAATCTAGAACAAATTTCCCTTGCTTATCAGTAAACCAAGGAATCTTCACTCAATGCCAAAAAATGCAGTCAGGGAGTACTACTGCAAGAGAGAATTTAATTTGGTAGTTTTGTGTTCTCAGTTTGGACTATCCAATCTGACCAGAAACTGTTCAGCTTTGACCGTAAGGCACTTCTGTCTTGGGAATACAATCATTCTTGTGTTTTTATTTGAGAAGTTTTTTCTGTCAAGAAAATTATTGTTTCCCACAAATTTGGGGTAGCGACTCTAGGTCCTGGCAACTTCTTTCATGAATAATGTCTGGCTCTCTTGACCTTAACTGTATGCCTTTAACCTCCATCAGGCAGGAATCCAGCTTTGTTATTTGAACTACACAATAAAATAAAAAATTGTTCTATATTTCAAATCATGTGAAACTGGCATGTATTATGGGATGTAACTATGTATTAGCTTGAACACTTCGTTATATGCTATCCTGACATCAGTGTCCATTGAAACAGATTTTTCATAGTAGAAATAAATTTGAAAGGTGAGACATTTGTTCTCATTATAAACATTATGTCAATCTGGTAAGACAGCATTGTTTTGTCTGGTACTCTATCTCTGTGTCCATATCACAAACATTAGTTAGAAATTTCTGAATTTTGAATATAAGATGTAAAATATAAGTTTTACTTCCAGGCAGAGTTTGCGAAAATACCACATAAAATCATTCCTGGAAAGTTTTTTTTTCACCTTACCTGTTCCTAAGGTATTACACTTGTAGATTAACAGGTGAGGAAATCTATGTTAGGGTAAACACTATGGAGTCCAAGAAGACTTATAATTTACAGGAACCCTTGAACTGTGTCTACACGTTCTAGTCTGCTAATTCTCAGACTTGATGCAGCAGTCTCAGAAAAATCAGTATACTTTCACATGGCAATTTGAAACCTTGCTGTGACTTTCGCCTCCTTCCCATTTTGTTTACTTATGTCCAAGCTTTCACCAATTCATGCTAATTCTCATTCTTCTCCATCCTGGCAGTTTTTTACACATATTGCAAATAACTTCTGAAAAACAATTACAGAATTTTGGAATACTGGTCAACCATCTCAAGCATGAAATAATCCTTTTTTGTCCTGACTTTTTTTTTTACCTTCCTATTTATTTAAAGCTCTACAATTACAGCAATCCTTCTGCTTCTTTAGTTCGTAAGTGAACTCTAAGTCACTTCTATTCTGTTCCTTTTTTTTTTTGTCATTTTATTACTTTCTTTACAATATAAATTCTTTTCCTTATTTTTTAAAACACTCTCTTCTTGTATGTTTGCTTTTATATAAGCCTACTTCTCTATCCACTATATTCCAAACACTTTATTTTCCTTTTACTGTTGTCACATGCCGTTTCAACAAAGGAAGCAACAGGATTTGGAAATAAATCCTCAAGTCAATAAGACATGAAAGCAAGTCAGAAATTATCCTGAGGTTGCAAAATTAATGACCTCAGATTTACTTGGCACTCTCTCAACAGGTGTACCTAGAAAAATGGCACAAGTTTAGAAGGAAAGATGAACAAGGTGGTGGGTTTCTGCTGTTTTTTGTTCATTGGTTTTTTTTTTTCTAATTAAGGCAGTAGTGACAGCAAAAGCAAACTTGAAAGCAGGCATTTCTACTTTGTCCTAGCTATGCAGATTATAATAAAAGGATGTGAAATTAAATGCACCGCATTAGATTGAAACATAAATGTTAACTTCATTCCGATATATTCAAAAGCCAATTACAGTTTTCCAAGACAGATTATTAAAACTGCTTGAGATACATAAACAGTTCAAAGGAATTGCTAGTTCATGTGAAATCACATTATTTATTTTACTGAAAGATTTTGCAAATACCTGTAGGGATTTATATATAGGTGCTGACCAGTGGATGAAAATAATAATTGAAAAAACAAGGAGAAGTCTTCAGATGCTCGTTAGCTACAAGTTTCATTTTATGCAGGATTCAACCAAAAGACCTTTTCATAGGAATCAGAGTAGAAGTAGCTGTCATGAATGCTGGGTATTCAGTAGTCACTTACAGGCATTGTCGAAGAACCACTCACAAGTAGTTATTATGAAGCTTTCACCTCTAATTGATTTTATTATTAAAAATATGTAGAACCTCACTGACTGCAGGAAGAAAATAATTCAAATTGCCCTTTTCATTACTTGTAAGCCAATGCAGTGCAAAAAAAAAAAAAAAAAAAAAAAAGGCATTTTGTTCTTAAATTATATTCTAATGATAATTAAGAGGGAGGACTCAAATTATGAAATTACAATCTTCTTACATATCAAACAGGGTACCTGAGAAAGTCAAAGAGCCGAAGTCTTTTTTTTTCACTTATGTACCTCACTGATGTGACGACTCATTAAATAGTGAACAAGGTATTTTTGTTTGAAAGCAGCACTATTTTTAAAGCTGAGAATTGAATTCTGCCTGGAGCCAAGACTCCCTTATGTTCCTACCTGTGCAAATCCAGCTCTTCCAGAAGATGTATAAAGCAGTTTTAGCCTAGGAGTTTGTCAAGTTAATTACTACAGGGAAGTGGTATGCAGTAAACTAGCAGAAAATTTCTAACACAGTGAGAAAACAAAAACAATAAAAGCACTGCACCTAGGTCCTCTGAACAACTAATGCTTGCAAAGCTGCTAGCTCCAGGGAAGCCTTGCATAGTCATGGGCCAATTTTAGAGCTACAGCTCCTACCCATACAAAGAACAAAGAAGAGATGATGCTTAGGTGAATCTAGAAAAACACTAAGAGGGTAAAAAGGTATCCTGAGGAGTATACCTTGCTTTAACATGTAAAGCAACCTTGGACACTATAAAGCTGGCTTCAGTGAAAGCAGTTAATAATGCAGAAAGTGACAAGTGCCAGCACAATGCACAAAACTAGTACTCTTTGTGCCATGGAAGACAAACACACAAATTTGGCACACACACATACACAAACACACCCAAAACCCCCAAAAAACCCAAAACCCCCACCAAAATGAAAAGAGTTTGAGTGAAAAGTCTAACATCCTACTGCTCACAGATGAAGTCTCCAAAACTTCTTCACAATTAGCAAGTTCAAAGGAATTTTTTTTTACACTCCAGAAGCTATAGATTGCAACTGTATTGTAGAGCAGGAACCTGCTGTTCCTGCTGCAGGGCAGTAAATATCTGGTAATAGACCACAAGAACATAGGAAAAAATCTGTTTTCTTTTTCTTGACAACAGAGATCGGAAGATACTTTTTCATTCCTTCGGAAAAATAGAAAGTTTGGTGTTGATTCTTATAGCCTTACAATGACTATTACTCCATGAGTATGATTAGTAGCAATAATATAATGAAACAATGGCAATAAAAAAGTTTTTCTACAGATAGAAACTAGAATATTCCCTTTTCCAGAGCTGTGAAAAGGTGAATTTACATATAAGGGGTTATCTAGAGAATTTTGTCTACCATCACATTTGGAACTGTTTATGTATACAACAGCATTCTCTACAATTTAATTCTGCATTATACCCAAGCACAGTTGTGTTTTTGCGGTTTCCCACAGCAGTCTTAATTATAGGAACATCTAAAACAGAGAAATGAGAGCTTTGCATGGAAGGCAAGGATCATATATCACTTCTCATAGGCCAGACCCTGGGCAAATCTATGTATCTGTCACAGTGAAATGTTTGTACCAAAAGAACTCAAGAACAGGAGAAAATTATGTGTTTCTTAGTAGGGTATAAGGGTTTTTTATTGACTTTTGAACTACTTTGTTTGGATTATCATTGGTATCTTATCAGTTTATTTAGACAAATCTGAAAAATCATTGCCTTTTACTATAATGTACTCCTTATGTCACTAGTCTATGAACTAGGTTGCATTAGTTTGCATTTGTATTTATACAAGTTCATTTGGTATGAATTAGAAAAGATCTCCTAATTGTCCTATGATTGTAAGACTGTAGATTTGGAAAAAGACCACCACCATGAAGCTAGGAATATATTGTCTGTTATTTAATAGCAATAATACAGAAAGGATGCTACTACAGCCACTGTGTTTGTTCATCAGACAATGATTATGAAAATATGTTATTGGGTTGTTTGGGGTTTTTTTAATCAAAGGTAAATAGGAAAAAAATCAATATAAATACCCTTAAAATCTCTACCTTTAAATTTGAATTGCTGTATACATTCACAATACCCAATGGTTCTGAGCTGAGGCAATGTATTTCTTTCCTAAGAAACGTAAGTTTATCCTGTGCTTAATCCTCATTTCTGAAAATAAGACTATCTTTAAACACAACAATGAAGAATGTCCACGTAGTCCAACACGTATCAGCTTTCCAAACATAATTCTGTTGAAATCACAACAATTTATTATGGTATGAAACACTGGTTAATATGGAAAAGCAGAGCCTGTCTCCTTTGAATACAGCCTGGAACTCTATAGTCATTTTTTATCTTTTCTTTTACAGCCCTCTCTCACAAACTTTTTAGAGAAAACAAGCTCATTTGTAGATATCAGACTTCAGAAGGTCTTTGTTCTGTATTATTTTCACACTTTTTCAAGTTAAAAAGGTGAGATTTAAAGTGTTGAATATCAAGTCATACAATTTTTAAAGAAGTGGTCATTAAAACAAGAAAGGATCTTTTAATAACTCTCACAGAATAGCAGTTCAGAAGTGTGACTCTCACTTCATAGTCACATGGTGCTTTTTTCCGTGTGTTCGATGTGACACTTCTGTTAAAGAAAACAATGACTTTGTAAACTGTTTCTCTTTGCAAGGAAGAAGAAGAAGTCAGTCCCTTTCAATGACAATATATAGCTCTGATCCACTCTATAATTTTTCATCTTTGAAACATCTAGGTTACAAAATGACTAGGCTACAAAACAGCTGTGCACACCCTTTCTCAGGCTGGATTCCTGAGATTGTGCATATGTTACAGGATCAGTTTTCCTGAGAGGATGATTACGTCTCTTTCTCACTTGTGTTACTGTACGAGGAGAAAATTGTTCAGGATTTAGGTCCAGCCAGCAACTGAGCACTATTCCGCCACTCACTCACCACTCCTCCTCTCAGTGTGATGGGAAGAATTGCAAGAGAAAGGTAAAACCCCTTGGGTTGAGATAAGGAGAGTTTAACAGAACAGCACGAAGAGAAGGGGAACAACAGTAATACCATTAATATTAATGATGTAATACATAAGGCAAGTGATGTACAATGCAAACGCTCATCATCCAGAACCACTGCCCTGCCTGGTTGCCTGCTGAGCTGCACACCTTTCCCGCAGCTACCTCCCCCCTTATATTCTGAGCATGATGTCTGAAAGATATCAAATATCCCCTTGGCTGTTTCAGTTTGGCTATCCTGGCTATGCCTCCTCCCAGCTCCTTCTGAAAATAAATCCTATCCTCGCTGAACCCAGGACATTGCCTCTTCGACTTTTGCCCACAAGGTTCTGGCATTTGCAGAGCATTTATAACTTGAAACTGAAGGCTCCTACATAACTAGCTGTTCCATGGAGACCGTGAAGTGGAATAACAAGCACAAATTTCTGTTCCTCTGAAATATTGGAACAAAAGATGCACAAACCCAAGTGCTAAGAATTGTGCAGATCCATGTAGAGGAAATAAATACCTTTTTACAGCTAAGGATATGTAATTCCCTTTAGACATTCATGTGTTCACTCTTGAAACATATTCAAGGTGGTTTACAATTTTTCTTAACTAGACAGAAAATTTTCTATAGTAAATTATCAGTTGGAAAGGTAAATATATTTGTTCAAGTAGATTTTCAGCCACAGAAAGTTAAAAAACTAGCATTAAATACGTGCAAAAGAAATTATTTGTTAACATTGAAAACACCTTTTTTTTACAAGATATTTTTGAACACTCATAGTTTAGATCTAGTAACACTTCTTTAAATAAAGAGTTTAAGTACTTTCTTGTAAAAGGGATTATTAAAAAACACAGAAAGAAACAAGACTTTTACTTACACTATTGAGTGGTAATATCCACAGCACTGCCTCTCTGGGTTGTTTCTGACTGTTTCCTGCACATGCTGCCATGGAGTCCTTTCTGAAGAGTTATAGTAATAACCAAAACGGTGGCAGTAGCAGCTCATGGGATTTTAATCAATATGTCCTTGTCTGGGTCACTCTGTACCACTTCTATCTCACATCCTCTCTGCTGTTTCAGAGAGTACTGAGTAGCCATTACTCACTATTTGTCTTCCAGACTACTTAAACTCTTACTTTTATCAATATTTTACAAGTAATACGAGATCATTTCAATCCTCTTCCATCTCATAAGATATAGAACCTTCAGATATTGAATGATCCCTTAGATTGAACTCTTGATGAATAACTCAGGAGACTGACTTAGTATTCGTATCATTTGTGAAATGTTATATATAACTGTAATAAAACGACAAGCAAAAGAGAAAAAGAAATTAAAAATCTAAACAAACAATGAAGAATAAAAGGCCAGATTCTCAGTCATTATAAAAAGGTACAACTTCCTTACTGAAAGACAGATACCTATTCATCAGCTGCAAATCCTGTTTCTCACTATAATAAATAATCTGAAGTAAAAGAACAGGTATACTCTTTTAGAAGGCCTTTTGTTTGAAATGGTTCAATTAGCAGGATTTCTGTTCAGTTCTTCCTACCTGCCACCAGGGAACTCTCATAATCTGTAAAACTGAAACATCATTCTATGTTCATATATCAGCTTGCATATTTATAAGAATATGTTCCCCAAAGAAACACTCCTGAATGCTAAGAAATGTTAAGTCTTGAGTTGAGTCTTTCCAGTTTGCCTTATTGCCACACAACTCCACAGCATTTCAGTATCACAGAACTTCAAAGCTGAAGCTGGTCAGCAGCTCTGGAGATCACCTGGTACCACTCCTGCTTGGAGATGAGTTGCTCAGGGCAATCTTCAGGCAGGCGTAAATATGTGTAAAGAATGGAGACTCTACAACATCTTAGGGCAACCTATGCCACTGTTAACAAAACACAGGATATATTAAAAAAGCTGTATTTGTCTTGTTAAAACAGAATTTTCTGCATCTCCATTTGTACCCATTGGTTTTTGTCCTGTCATTGGGAACCACCAAGAAGTGTCAGGTTCTGTCCTCTACTTCCTCCCCATTGGTTATTTATACACATGGGGAAAACCCACCTGAGCCTTCTTTTCTCCAGCTGAACAGTCACAGCTCTCTCAGACTCTATTCATATAAGCAATGCTCCAGCCCACAAATCATCTGGACCCTTCACTAAATTCTCTCCAGTACATCCATGTCTCCTTTATACCAAAAAGCCCAGAATTGGGCATAGTACTTGAAAGGTGGCTTCACCTGTGTTGAGTAAAGGGTAAGGCTCACCTCCTTCTGCCTGCTAGCGCCTCCTCATGCAGCTCAGGAAAACATTAGCCCTCTTTGCCACAAGGGTGCAATGCTGGGTCGTGTTCAACTTGGAGTACCCCACGATCCACAGGTTATTTTCTACAAAGATGCTTTCCAGCTGGTTGACCCACAGCCTGTGCTGGTGTGTGGGTGGGTTATTCCTCCACAGTTATGGGACTTTGAATTGCTAGATGTTCCTGTCAGCTCATCCATTTGGTGCATTATCCCTTCTTCCCTGTTTTGCAAAATTTGAAAAATTGCCGAGGGTACATTCTGCCCTATCATCCAGATCACTAATAAAGTTGTTAAATATCATCAGACTCAGTAATGACCTCTGAGATATACAAGTCGTGGCTTGCCACCATCTAGAATGATCTCAAATGCCACTGATCACAGTACTTTGAGCCTGGTTCATCAGCAGCTTTTTAGTCCAACTCACCGTCCACTAAAACAGCCAATATTCCATCAGTTTGTCTATAAGGACTTTACGGGAGACAGTGTGGAAAGCCTTGTCAAAATCAAGATAAGCAACATCCACTGCTCTCACTTCACGCGTCATGCCAGTCCCTCATCATGGAAAGCTGTCAAGTTGGCTACAGAATCACAGAATGTTAGGGGCTGGCAGGGACCTCGGAAGATCATCTAGACCAACCGTTCTGCTAAAGCAGGTTTCACCTAGAGCAAGTTGCACAGGATCACGTCCAGGTGGGTTTTGAATATCTCTAGAGAAGGAGACGCCATAACCTCTCTGGGCAGCCTGTTCCAGCGCTCTGTCACCCTCAAGGTAAAGCTCTCCCTCATGTTCAGATGGAACTTCCTGTGTTCCTGTTTGTGCCCCTTGTCCTGCTGCTGTGCACCACTGAAAAGAGTCTGACCCCATCCTCTTGACCAGCTGCCTTTTTGATATTTATAAGCATTGGTAAGATCCCCTCTCAGTCTTCTCTTCTCCATGCTAAACAGACCCAGGTCTCTCAGCCTTTCCTCATAAGAGAGATGCTCCAGTCCCCTAATCATCTTCATAACTCTCCACTGGACTCTGTTTAGTAGTTCCTTGTCTCTCTTGAACTGGGCAGCCCAGAACTGGATGCTGTATGTCAGATGTGGCCTCACTAGGGCAGGGTAGAGGGGGAGGAGAACCTCCCATGACCTGTTGGCCTCACTTTTAATCCACCCCAGGATACCATTGGCTTTCTTGGCCACAAAGACACACTGCTGGCTCATGGTCACCCTGTTGTCCACCAGGACTCCCAGGTCCTTCTCCACAGAGCCACTTTCCAGTAGGTCAACTGTTGACCTGGTTTGGTGCATGGGGTTATTTCTCCCCAGGTGGAAGACCTTACACATGCCTCTGCTGAATTTAATTTGGTTTCTCTCTGTCCAAGTCTCCAGCTTGTCCAGGTCTCACTGACTGGCAGCGCAGTCTTCTGGAGGGTCAGCCACTCCTCCTTGTTTTCTCTCCCTTCTTTCCAGGTCATTGATGAATATGTTGAACAAGACTGCAGCCAGTGCTGAGCCCTGGGGAACACCACTAGCTATAGGCCTCCAACTAGACTCTGCACTGCTGATCCCAACCCTCTGAGCTCTGCCATTCAGACACTTCTCAATCCACCTTGCTGTCCACTCATCTAACCCACACTTCCTAAGCTTCCCCATTGTCGCCGGTCAGCTGAGGCAAGCCGAGCACGGGACGAGTCCTTCCTATCCCCGAACCCCTCTCCTCCGGGAGAGAAAAGGGTTCAAAAGCAGAGATACGAAAAGGAAAAATAAAAGATTTTGTGAGACCTCTGAACGTTTGGAAAACTGAAACAAACTTTTATTAAAACTAGAAAAATAATATATAACATGCAGGGAAAAACCAATGCAAAATCTGAGAGTCTGTGCAGGATGGAAAGGTGAGGGTTTTAAACACGAGAACAGAGACAAAGGGGGACGGTGCCACGTGCAGTCTGGAAATGGCACCGGCCACGTGTGCGCCCTTGTGGAGCGAACAAAGGAAACCCGCGGCTATTATGAACGCCGGGCTGAAATGTGGAAATCGCTGTCCCTAACGGATCCTCGTTGTTGTGGCAGGCAGAGAGAATATCAAAGCAGCAGGCAAAGAGGGTAAAGCCTTACGGCAGCAGAAAAGACTCCAGGCGAGCCGTCTGTCCCAGGCGGCGTGGCGGGGGCTGCCCCGGTGCACAGTCCACTCCGGCAGCCTGCAAGGTCCCCGGAGCCGAGCCGCGGGGTTTGGAGGAGCCTCTTCCCCGGAGCGAAGCCGCAGTGTCCGCAGAGCGGAGCCGGGGGTGTCCGGAAAAGCTGAGAAACCGCGAACAAGCCGCGAATGCCCCCGAAGCCGTCCGGAGAAGCAGCCCCGCAAGTCCCGACAGCCCCGGAAGTCCGAGTAGCCCCCAGCGCCCGAGCCCGCAGCTTCTTAAAGGGGCAGTACCCTCGAGAGAAAACTTCTCATCCAATAAGATGGACGAATCGTAACATGGAAGGGAATAATTCAATTAGTAAGCCTTCAAGCAGGGTTTTTTTCTTCAACCTGCCACACCCATGAGGATATAGGGCGGCAGTGACAAAAGCACTTGCTGACACTTGTCTACACAATATTCACTGCTCTCCCTCTTATCTATCCAGCCTGTCATGCCATCATAAAAGGCCATGAGATTGGTCAAGCATGATCTTTCCTTGGTGAGTCCATGCTGAGCTTCTGATAACCTGCTTTTCCGGCACAGGCTCAGAGATGACATCCAGAGTGAGCTGTTCCACCACCTCTTCAGTGATGGAGCTGAGGCTGACTGGCCTCTAGTTTCCTGGGTCCTCCTTCTTGACCTTTTTGAAGGCTGAAGTGACAATGGCTTTCCTCCATACCTCAGACAACCTCCTGCTCTCCATGGCCTCACAAGGATGATGGAGAGTGGCTTAGCATAACACCTGCCAGCTCCCTCAGCACTCATGGGTGCATCCCATTGGGGCCCATGGATTTGTGGGAGTCCAGTTTGCCTAAATGGTCTCTAATCTGATCCTCCTAGACCAAGGAGAAGTCTTTCTTTCTCCAGACTTTCTCTTTTACGTCCAGGGTCTGGGACTCATGAGGGCCAGCCTTAGCAGTAAAGACTGAAGCAAAGAAGGCATGATGGTCAGGAATGATTTTGCCTTCATGAATCCATGCTGACCACTCCCTACTACCCTCCTCTTCACAGTATATTTGGAAATTATTTCCTGGACTATTTGCTTATTTGCTTCATGACTTCCCCATGACTCAAGGGGAGACTGACTGGCTTCTAGTCCTCCAGAATTTCCTTCCTGCCCTTCTTGGAGTCATGTATGACATTTGCTTTCTTTCAGTTCTCAGAAATATTGCCTCATCCCCATGACCTTTCAAAGTTAACCAAAAATGGCTTTGCAATGACATTACCCAGCTTCTTCAGTACTCATGGGTGCATCCCATCAGTTCCCATGGACTTTTGTCTTCCAAGCTTATATAGATGTTCCCTAACCTGATCTTCCCCTGCCAAAGTAAGTTTTCCTTGCTTCAGGCTTGCCCATGGGACTCAGGGTTTCAGAGACCAGACCTGAAAGCAGGTCTTATCTGTGAAGTGAGAGGAGAAGGAAGCATGGAGTCCCTTGGTCTTTTCTATGTCCTTTGTCAACAGGTCCCTTGCCCCATTCAGCAGCAGGCCCTCATTTTCTCCATGTCCCTTTTGTTTCACATCCCTCACTGAATTCAACCCTACATGTCCTTTGGCTTACCCCAACTTTGGTGGCTTGGACAAGTGCCTCTATATTTCCCCTGGGTCTCCTATCCCTGTTTTCACTTCCTCTACTTTCTTTCTTTCTGTTTGAGTTTAGTCAGGAGCTTTGTATTTATCCTTGCAAGCCTCTTCTACCTCTGCTTGACTTCCTGACTCTTAGGATGGACAATGCCTGAGCTTGGAGGAGGTAATCCTTTCACATGAACCAGCTCTCCTGCACAGCTCCTCTCTTCAGGACTGTATCCCATGGGATTCTTTCAAGGAGGTCTCTGAAGACCTTTCCTGAGGTCCAAGGCTGTGACCTGCTTTTAGGCTTGTTCACTTCTCAGCATCCTAAAATCCACTATCTCAGGGTCATCACAGTCAAAGATACTCCCACCCTTGACATCCTCAACCTGCTCATCCTTGTTCATATGGATCAGGTTCAGCAGAACACCTCCACTCATTGGCTGCTCAGTAAACTATGTCAGGAAATTACCATCAAAGCAATCTAGAAACTTCCTACATTTCTTGTGTACTCTATGTCTTCCCACCAACAGTTATCAGGACATTTCAATGTCCCTCATTAGGATGAGGCGCTGTGAAAATGAAGCTTTTTCCAGCCTCTGAATAAGACCTCATTTTCTTGATCTTCCTTATCAAGACGATCCTTAGCATATTGGCGAACCTGTTGCCAAAGGTGTTTTTGACCCAAGACCAGGTTGATTACTCTTTTTTTCCATTTTATTCTGAGGTCTTCAGATTACTTACAGTGGATTTGTCCTGCAACAGAATGACATCAAACAGGAAGAAAAATCACACCTTTACTTTTTCCAGTTTTGTCTGCTGTATTCAAGATATAACTAGGGCGGAAGATAAATGTACAAAGAAATAACCATATCTGGCTTTTGTGTTCCTTTAAATTAAGATTTCAGCAGAGATCAATGAGAAGGACTAATACTTTCCAACCTTTAGAAAAAAGAGGCGAAACGGAATAACTTGAAATTATTTTGGTTTCATATATCACCAATGCAAAAATGTGTATGGGTTATTAAACCAGAAAGGAGTAAAACTCTAGAAGTAATAAAAATAGCATGACCCTAGTCACTGTTATCATTACATAGTGCCTGAGCAACACTGTTCTTTGTTGTTGATAATGCTGTAGGAGGATATAAAAACCAGAGTTGTTCTTGGTTTCTGTACCTGTCTCAGAGGCACTGAGATTCATAAACTGTTTAGAAATGGATTTTTCCTAATATTGTGTTGTGAAGAAGGTGATTACAATCACTGTTTCTGTTCCTTGGGCAGCTGTATCATTTACCAGTTCAATAGCCAGCTTCCATTGACTGTCCTGGTCTTTCTGTGCTTCTTACAAATGAATGGAATTTTTGCTACATACGAATCCACATGAGTTTTCAGAATTTTGATACTTTGAGAGTATTAAAGTAGACAAGCTCTTGAGATTTGTTTGTTTGTTCTTCTGAATCCAGCCAGGGAAAACTGGACAATTTAAACTTTATTTTCTTCTATGGTTTTGGGTCAATCACACTATGAAACAGCAAATATAACTGAGAGTCCACATTGCCACTAGACTCAAAATCAGCATGTGAAACAAAGATTTTAATCAGTAGACAGGGATGCCTGTGACAGAATTCATTAGAAAAATTGTTCTTTCAAGAAAAAAAAAAACCAGCCATGATCATGTGTCTCAGCTTAGAAAGGCTAACTGTTTCACCCTCTATGTCTCAAAACCTTTTGAAATAAAGCTGAAATCGGTGGGAGTTTTGCATACATTAAAACTGCATGAAAGGTGATTACTTTCACAACTGGGAACTCTCTGAGTTTACTAGCTTCCCTCATAAATTATTACTTCCTTTACATCTGTGTGCTGGGTATGGCACAGCTGGGAATAACATGGATCACCTATGTGTGTCCTTAGGAAAGCTAGCTGATTCATACAGTTATTCACATCTTTAGGTAACCATCAGTTATTCAGAAATGTTCAGATTAGGTAGTCAGTAACCTCTCTGGAGGTTTACTCAGTAACCAGCTGATGAGTATATTGATGCCAGATAACAAACAAACAAAAAAATGTAAGTAACGATATTGTTGTCTTAACATTATTTCACTTTCCTTTAACCTCTTATAGTCTGAAGCATTCTGAATGAAGAAGTAGCCTCCTGTAGATTGAAACAAGAGATTTGGTGTTCTTAAGTCTTAATGCTGCTTTCTAAGCTCTTTGTAACTGTCTGTTACCTAGCAGGGAGGCTAGAGAAGCCCTAACTACAAATTTCAAACCAAACTGAAAGAAAGCCTGTATAAATCAGAAGATGAAGTGGTTTCAAGCATTAGTGAATTATTATACTGCTGCCATTATGAATGGACATTAAAAAAGAAAAAAATATAATGAAAATTATCAGTCACTTCCACTGGAAATCACAACATGCATAGTTAATAATAAACATTGTATTTTAATTAAGCTATGAGCTATGGATGTTTTGTTACTCAATTTCAACCTCTTTGAATGGCATAAATCTCACAGGAATTTTATGGGAAGATAGAAGCTTTTTGTTAGCATAATCCTGATTAAATCTGGATTAATTTAAAGTTACTAGATGTTTTGTCTGATCGGAAATAAAATCTTCTTCAGATTGCTGATGTTCAACACTTCTAACTTGTAATTTATAAACTTTCAATTTTTTAACCTAATGTCAAATAAACAAAACACTTTCACCTCAAATTATCCCTGAGAAATATCTGTGTATATATCTTGCATATTAGTATACATTTATATGTATGTCCATATATATATATATGTGCATGTTTTGTAAACACAGAATAAAGTATATATTTCTGTATTTTACATGGTAGTCAATGAACAGTCTACAAGATGTACTTTTCTTTGACTGAACTGTGGGCAATGTTTCTGTTTTAAATAAACATTTGATTCTGCCTACTATGACAGACTAATATAAAATATGTATACCGTTTATAAAAACATGGTGAATGCTAGCTAGAGTGCCTTCCAGGACAACTAATGTTTGCTACATTTTATTTGTTTATTCGAAATTGTTTTGAGCAAAAAGCATGAATGTAAGGGGAATGTTTAAAAAAATATCAATGCAATGATATTTGCATGATTTCGATGATGACTGTAAGGCCATATAAGAGGTGTAAAATGCCCTTTCTTTCTCTATGCAGGTGTTAAATCACATCACAGCTGGATTGGCAATGGTATTAAATCATCAATTCTTTGAAAGAGTGCTGAGAGGTGACGTGAGGAAATCCTCAGTAGTCAGTTGCTCCTCATAACCCACAAACCACACAGTGCTAAGCTGCCAGAACACTCTAGTCTCTTGCTGGACAATCTCTGATTCCTACTTCTAACTTCTTCTAGTTAAAGAACAATTAAATGTGGGAGGCAGGTGGCATGCAATAGGTGATGTCTCTGAGACCCAGCTAGTTAAAGGAAGGTCATGTCAGAGACAGTGCTGGGGATTTTCATTTCTGTGGGGAGAGGAAGTGCTGTGCTGATTCATTTTGCTGTGGTAGCCTTGGGTAACCAGGAGGCACTCAGAGTTTTCCCAAGAGAGCTGCCAATGGGCAGATAGGACCCTGAGAACCTGTTGTGATGCGGTCTGTGAACATAGAATGGCCCAAACTAAAGATATTTGCAAGAGTTGTTTGGGGTTAGGTTCCACACCTTGAGAGTGAGCCACAGATTAAAGTGAGGTTGTCTTAAGACAGGCACATGTCTGTGAGTTGCCAGAATTCAGGTTACCATGTCCGTATGTTTTAAAGTCTGCAACTTGTGGAACATCCTTTTTAGAAGAGAGGTGTAGCAGCATACATATATCCCTGTACTCATCTACCATATGCTTTGCCATCATGCATTATCTTCTTATACAAATGTTTTTGTAATTATACATATTGGTTGATTTATTTAAAATATCATAAGAAAAGACTCAATATTAATGCTATGTACGTATGTCTTTATGTCAAATATGTGTCATTGTTTAACCTCAGTTGGCAACTAAACTAGCTTTAAACTAGATTAGAAGGGGGAAAGGGATAAAAGCAGGCTCGCTGGAGACAAGCTTAAAAGCGGCACATCAAAATTTGCGAGACACTACGTTAGCAAGTTGCTTGGGTCTGTCACATCAATGGAGGAAGATGACAGAGTGCCAAATGAGAGCATAAACACAAAGGATACTGATGAGCTAGGAAGCGTGGTAACACTTGGGAATAGTCAAACAGGAATTAGACCTCTTCCTCAAAAAGGTGAGAGGATCTATAGCCCAATTGAAGCGCATCTACACCAATGTCCACAGTATGGGCAATAAACAGGAGGAGCTGGAAGACATTGTACAGCAGTAAAGCTATGATATAGTCACCATCATGGTCACATGGTGGCATGATTCCACAACACTCCACTGGATGCCAGTTAAACTCTGCAGAAGGGATAGGCTGGGAAGGAGAGACAAGGGAGTGGCCCTGTATGTTAGGGAATGTTTTGGTTGTCTAAGAGCCTGACAATGGTCAGGACAGGGTAGAGTGTTTATGGTTAAAAATCAGGGAGAACACCAACAAAGCAGATATCATGGTGGGAGTCTGTTATAGACCACCCAACCAGGATCAAGAGGCAGAAGAAATTCTCTCTAAGCAGCTGGGAGAAGTCTCACAATCATGACCACTTGTTCATGTGGGTGACTTCAACTTACCAGATGTCTGCTGGAATGCCATGCAGCCAAGAGGAAACAGTCCAGGAGGTTCCTGGAGTGTGTGAAAACCAACTTCCTGATAGAGCTGGTGAGGGAGCCAACTAGGGAAGGCTCCATGCTGGACCTGTTGTTCAGGAGAAGGAGTTGTGTGTGATGTGACGGTTGGAGGCGGTCTTGGACACAGTGATCATTGAGATGGCAGACTTTTCCATTCTTGAGGAAGTAGGGAGAGGGGTCAGTAGAAGTGCCACCTTGGTCTTCTGGAGGGAAAAACTTTGGTCTGTCTAGGAGACTGGTTGACAGAATCCCTTGGGGCGGTGGGGTGGAAGGTCAAAGAGGTCAGGAAGGTGGGCATTCCTAAGCGCGAAATCGTTTAAGGCATCGACCTTCCATCCCAGGTGCGGAAGGCGAGCAGGAGGGGTAGAACCTGGCTAACAGAGAGCTTTGGTGGACTCAACAGGAAGCATGGCTTGGACGAAGGGGCAGTCAGGAAGACTCGGGGGATTTGAAGCTGTGCGAGCAGAAAATTACAAAGAATAAAGCCCAGCTAGAACTTAGTCTGGCCACCAACATTAAAGACAATTAAAATGTTTTTACAAATGCATTAAGAGCAAAGGATGGCTAAGGAGTATCTCCATCCTTTGCTGGATGCAAGGGCAAACATAGTGACCCAAGATGAGGAAAAGGCTGAGGGACTGAATGCCTTCTTTACCTCAGTCTTTCATAGTAAGACCAGTTCTTCTCAGAGTGACCAGTTCCTTTCACTGGAAGACAGGAGATTGGAAGTGGAATGAAGACCCATGATGTGCAATGAGTCTATGGGGCCGGATAGGGTCCAGCCAAGGATACTGACGGAGCTGGCGGAAGTGCTTACCAAGTCACTTTCTACAACTTGCCAGTAGTCAGGGCTAACCAGGGAGGGACTAATCGACTGGAGATCCGGGGAGCTACAGGGCTGACAGTCTGACCTCACTGTTGGGGAAGCTTATGGAACAGATCATCTTAAAGGCTATATGGTGACACAGGACAAGCAGATGATCAGGTCCAGTCAGCATGGGTTTAAGAATGGCAGGTCCTGCTTGACCAATTTGATCTCCTTCTATGACAAGGTGGCTTGCTTAGAAGACGAGGGAAGAGCCATGGACATTGTCTACATAAGCTTTAGTAAAGCCCTTAACACTGTTTCCCACAGCATTCTTCTGGAGAAACTGGCTGCTTATGGCTTTGATGAGTGTACTCTTTGATGGACAAAAAACTGGATGGATGGCCAGGCTCAGAGAGAGGTGGTGAAGGGAGTTCAATCCAGCTGCCAGCCAGTCACAAGTGGTGTCCCCAGGGCTCTGTATTGAGGCCTGTTCTCTTTAAACATCCTTATCAATGATCTGGATGAGGACATCGAGTGCAGCCTCAGAAAGTTTGCAGATGACACCAAGCTAGGTGGGTATAGGTAGGGAGGCTCAACAGAGGCATCTGGACAGGCTGGATCTATGGATCTATGGGCCGAGTCCAGCGGTAAGCGGTTCAATAAGGCCAAGTGCTGGCTCCTGCACTTGCGTCACAACAACGCCCTGCAATGCTACAGGCTTGGGGAAGGGCGGCTGGAAAGATACCTGGCCGAAAAGGGTATGGGGTTGTTAGTTGTTAGATGTCTGAAGATGAACCAGCAGTGTGCCCAGGTGGCCAAGAAGGCCAATGACATTCTGGTTTGTATCAGATACAGTGTGGCCAGCAGGAGAAGGGAAGGGATTGTCCCTCTGTACTTGGCATTGGTGAGGCCACACCTTGAGTTCTGTGTCCAGTTTTGATCCCCTCACTACAAGAAGGATATTGAGGTGCTGGAGTGTGTCTGAAGAAGGGCAGCTAAGCTGGTGAAGGTTTTAGAGAACAAGACTTTTGAGGAGCTGCTGAGGGAATTGCGGTTGTTTAGCCTGGAGAAAAGGAGGCTGAAGGGGACCTTATCACTCTTTACAACTACCTGAAAGGAGGCTGTAGTGAGGTGGAGACCAGTTTCTTTTCCCAAGTAACAGGTGACAGGACAAGAAGAAATGGCCTCAAGTTGTGCCAGGGCAGATTAAGTTGGATATTAGGAAAAAATTTCTGCATGGAAAGGGTGGTAAAATACTGGAACAAGCTGTCCAGGAAGGTGGTGAAGCCACCACCCCTGAAGGTATTTATAAGACATGTAGATGTGGTGTTTAGGGACATGCTTAGTGGTGACCTGGCAGTGCTGGTGAACAGTTAGACTTGATGGTCTTAATGGTGTCTTTCTGTGATTCTGTAAACACCATGCAACTGATCTCTCTCTTCTTCTCAGGACAATATATTTATATGGAAAAATAATATATTGACTGTACCCTGACAAGCTGCAAATGCAGTATTATATCAAGAAAAATACCTGCAATGATACCTATCTCCAAAGAGAAATAACTCATGCCATAAAGATTAAATAAATTAAAAATGTAAAACAAAAACATGTAAACTGAGAAGAGAAAGCTCAGTTGAAGCCAGTTGTGCCTGTCTGGGAACCTCAATGTGAAAAATCAAAAGCCACATAAAAGCCAGCCTTTGCACATTTTATCATAATTAGATACAGGCTAGATAAGCTAAAACTTGAAATCAGCCTGTCTTAAAATAACCACATCAACGAACGATTGTTTCCAAGATATATAAAGACTAATAGCACATTTTGAATAATCTTTTCCTTGTAGTTATTTATATATTATTGAAGAAGTTAATATATTATTGAAGGTCTATGATGACCCTTCTTGTTGAAACCAAGGACAGTTTCATTAGTTCTGGAACTGGTAGAAGAGGTCAGCTTCCTTAGAGGAAAAAGTCATAGACAGGGTTTTTTCTCAGCCCAGCTTGTATTGTTTAAGAAATACGGTTCATGTCTTTGTCTTCTCTACAGTGATGGTCTGAACTAAGGTGTCAGTTTTCAAGGCAACATTTGTAATACAGATGTCTATCCACTGGAATATAGACCAAAATCAGTAACTTGTTTTAGTTAAACCAATGAGAGAAAAATACTTGCAACCTTTGCTTTCTCCTGGCCTATGCTTGACTTACATCGGTAAAGACGACTTTAAAAGATAGAGATCTTTAAAAATACAGCCCTATGGCTCATCCAGTCAACAATAATGTCTATTTAAGATAACATTTTGCTCTGTTTTGAATTCCACGCTAAAAAATTCACAGTCTGAATAGTTGGTAAGAGCCTTTCCACTTCTCCAGCCTTTGGAGTTCTCTGGGAATGCTAGGAAAGATTACAGCAAAAAACTGGTAGTTTTTCCCAGGTTAGCTGGGAAATCCAGGCACTAAACTTGTCATCCTGGAATCTCTTTGCTTTCTTACTAAGCTCCTGCTTTCTGATGAGAAAGTCTCCATTTAAATTGATGCATTTTCAGTATCTATGTATTAATCTCTGAAGGATATATTATGTTGAGAACCCCCAGTGCTTCATATTAGACTGTTTGTCCTACACTATTTAAAATCGATATATCAGTAGCTTTAGGGACATTTTATTTCCCAATATCCTAACTGAGAGGTTTTGAGGTTTATGAGTGTGTTTCATATACTAAATTGGGCATCCTATTACATGGTGTATATGTTTCATGAAAAGCTGCATATTCTCTTTAGTATATGAAGTACAATATCTTCGGGGAGAAAGAAAGAGAATGTAAAAATTACAGTTTACAATTAATGGATTTTATTAAGTTTTTGAATACATTTCCTGTTATTATCACACATTGAATTTTATGATAATGAGTAATAACAGTTCGTGTATGAACCCTGGTTTTTGGATTAAACACATCCGAAGGGACACTAATCACATCTTTAATAATCAGTTGTTAAAATGAAATGTCTCTGCACAAGTAGAGAAATTTATATTGGTATATAAGTTATGGCAGCATATAGTTTTCTAGGTTTAAAGGAATGAAAACACATTTTTAGTCACACTTTTCAGGGCAAGGGGGTTTGGGGAACATGGTCAGCAGTCAAGCAAAGTTTGTGTCACTATATCGCTGCTCAATAATATATTGAATATCTCTGCCCTGTGGTTGTATCAACGTACAGTTAAAAGACATAGAGTTTGGCAGATAAGAACTAAACTAGGGATTTTTTTTTCCAAACATTATATGCATAATGTTCTTGTAAAAGAGAATCAATGTTCTTGTAGAAAAATGAAGTTTGTCTCTAGCGAAGAGCTGGACATCATCCCAGATCAGTAAACTACTTTCTGGAACAACATTAACAGAAACTTGTCTTTACATATGTTGCCCCTCAAGCTACTTGGAAAATGCTACATGATTTCTAGGGAAAAAGATAAATAACTATTTTTTCCACTTACACTCTCAGTTAATTTTAGTTAACTGAGGCATGAAAAAGATAATTCTGAACATACAAACATTATGAATTTGGTTTTTGTAACAGTATTTTGAAAGGAATTTCAGTAATCAGAATAGCCAGTTCAAAAGATGATAATCTGGATGGTGGCAGCTGGTTTGCAGCTTTTCTAATTTGTTGAGACAGTGGGAAATACAAAATATCTCTGGACTCATTGACTCTGTTTATCTAGTAATTTCTATAGCATGATGACTGCTACCAGTGGAGTAAACCACTAGCTGCTGAGGTCATGGTGTCTGCCTGACATCAGTTCTGAGGGGTTTAGCTCAAGCTGTAGTATGGCCCATGGACTAAGTTCCTGACAGCAACTGGAGTTCATTGTGTGCATGCATTCCCGGAGGACATCTGGTGAATTTTCATGAAAAAGTATTTCAGTTATGTGCTTGAAGAGCACTCCACAATGCAAAACAGTGCATGGTATGTGGAACGACTAGAATACTTTTAGAAGATAAATCTAACACTTCCATGTTACTTTGCAGATTATTGCATAGATTGCTCTCATTCTCCCTACTTGTTGCAAATTAAATTTTAGCAACTAATTCTCAAGAACGGGGCATAATACTCTTGTCGATTTTTCTGGATTAAGTGACAAGAGTTAATTCAGACCCAAACTATAGTCTTATCAGGCTAAGAAAATTTGTCCAGGAGTTTTCCCATTATATAATTTCAATTGCAATTTATACTCTTTCTCTGTGTCCTAATGTCAATAGTATCAGTCTTTTTCAAGAAGAAGATGGAGATGCAGAAGGTAATTTTGATGTGTTTTTAGAAATGCAAGCTCTCTGTGTAAGTGAGTGCAATGCTGATGATGCATCTTCCTCCTGTTTCTGGGATCACTTTCATACGTTTGCCGACACAGTCTGTTTACCAGCTCTTTCTTCAGTGTTTCTCCGTTCCACACTATATCCAAACTTATAGTACATGATTTTACTTGTGAAGGAGATTTATTCTTTTTTTTCTTTCCTACATTTAAAATTGGTCATATGCAGACTCAAAGGTTACTTTCCTTTAACAAGCCAGTAATTAACCATCTGTGACTTGTGCTTATAACCTGCAGTTTCCACTTGCATTTCCAAGGCCTTTGCTTGCATCTTGTGCTTGTACTTTTGGAGTCTCTGTTACCATCCCCTTTATCCCCAACGGCTCTCAAGATGTGGGTCCTCAGTGAACAGTTTCAGTGTAAAAAAGTTTATGAAAATTTTGTTTTATTTTAGTGTAAATTAACGTTCCTAGATTGTGGATTTATTTAATACTTGTATTCCAAATTAATTCTTAGTTATTGTAGATGAACACCAGTGAACAGATTTTGCCTTGAGATTAACTGGCATTATTTCACTGACTGTAATTTAGCTCAGAATCTTACTATATATTTGGCAAATACTGTCTGATAGCTCTTTCACGGGCACCCCCTTGCCGGGGAAAGAGCTTGCGTGCCCTTGTGAAGTTGAGAGCTATGCTGGTGGTGGCATATGCCTCCAGTAGGGTCTCCCAAGCCAGACAGGTCTCAACTGAAGGGTCAGACAAGTGTGTCCACGGGCAGGATGGGCTCACTAGCCTTCGGGCAACCATCCTAGGAGAAGGACAACTCTAACTGCAAACCCGGGCAGATGGAGCTCGTTTAGCCCTGTAAGGCCATCCATCTAAGAGAAGGATACTCTAACCAAACCTATGACCTGAGGACTTCGCTGTCACCGTCCAAGCTCGCTAGGCCCTGGCAGATGAACCTCAGGTGTAAAGGGTGGGGCCAGTCTCGCGCACGCTGCGCCTCACCTAAAAAATCCACCGCGCAGGCTTGAAGGGTGTACTCACGTTTTAAAGCCCTTCCCAAATCTTCGTCCGCCAAGCCAAGCCATGACTGTCTGATAGATAAAGTGTCAATCTCATCTAAGAATGTATTAGCCTGCACATCTTAAAAAACCCAGAAAAAAGCAATGCAAAACCAAAGAAATTAAAATTATAATCAAGCAAAAAAAAAAAAAAAACAACCCACAAAAAAGCACTTCCTGTTTTTTTGAGACCATAGTTACTGCCCAAAATTTGTACAGTCCAGAAATTCTGCAGTTCCCTTGAAGCATCACGGTTTTAGTATTTCTACCTCTTACCTAAAATTTCTACCTCTTACCTCTCAAACTATTATCAGTTTAAGTATCTAAAGAATTTATGTTCTTTCTGGGGAACTTTTCCTTGCACACATCCTAACAATTTAGCCTAACTAGCTTCATGTACAGCCCGAAGAAAAGCAAGAAGAAAATGTCTCAAAGCATATGTTAAAAATGAAAAAAAACCACCTCTATAAGAGAAAGAGTGACCATGATTTTCAAGGTGCACTGACTCAAATACCTTTATACTGATGTATAGTAACGTTCTTCTTAGTCTAACAGATGATGATCAGATTCTTTGGTTACTTCCCTTTTGTTCATGTATCTTTATATTTGTAACTCACAGTGTGTTACTGTTTTCTTTACATCATCTTAGCTATCTAAATTTTCCCTATCCTACATGTGATGTTGCCTAGATAATAATTTCACGCTAACTCATGCTAATGTATGCATACGCATAACTTGAAGTTAGAGGGATTTAAAGTGTTACACTAATTATATGGGACTTGGATCCTAAATCATGAACTGTTCACATTTGTACTTAGGTTATTTGCATACTGCGTCTATGCAAATGTCGTAGGTTTAGAGCAGCACAGTGCAACACTAAAAATTCTTATGACTTTTTTTTTTTTAAATAAGGTGACTTCTTCTTTAAATATAAAAATACATAATTAATATAATTATTATTCTTGCTTAAATGTGTGAAGGTATTAATGTAATTTAGTCTTAATAATTTGGGCTCAGTAGACTTACAAAATTGCCTTAGTCACAGCTTATGCCCCACAAAGACAATTAAGATCGGTTTGTTTGTCATTTGCTCACAGTGGTAAGATTCAACCTGAAGTAGATTAGAAGATTCCTGTTTTATATATGACACTACACTTCAAAGACATTAATGAAATTTAAACACAGGCTTCCTCATGGTCTAGAAATTGTGACATTGTGAATCTAATTTATTTTTTGATTGCCGCATAGGATGACTGATAATTAAGAAGGTCCACGAATCTTGGCCATGTGGCTGTGATTTAAAGTTTATAATAAAAGTAAACTTGTAGTAAATGAGGAAAGGGCTCTTTAGGCAGCAAAAGAGGTGTGTGTTTAAACTACTCTGTGAAGTTACAAGCAACATCTGCTATCAGCAACCCCTCTTTGGCAAACTTTTCATATCTTCTTGAGGCCCCCTTGCCCTCGTAGAGGGAACAGAAAATAAATACATGTGACAATATTGAAGTAAAGGAAATTCAAGGTATGAAGCTTTCTTAAATACAAACCAGCACTCAAACAAATAAAGAGCTATCAAAATGAAGAAGAAAAAGCAGAATCAAAAGAAGCAGAAGAAGAAGAAGGAGAAGGAGGAGGAGAAAGAGAAGGAGGAGGAGGAGGAGAAGGAAGAGAAAAAGAAGAAAGAAAGCACTTGAGAAAAAAAGCAAAAATTCCTATTAAAAGGTTTTCATGAGACAGGGACTTCAGTCATAGAAAGAGCCCTAAAGGGAGGTCAGTAGTGAAGGTGTCACTGTAGACAATGTTTTATTTCTAAAAATTCTTGACTCATCTTCTTGCCCTTATAATAACCTCATTCAAAGCTTGCCCAACCTTTACCATAGACCCAGAGTGAACAATTGTCCAAAACAATCTTCTTAGTAATGAGTACTTCCAGCTCCCATTGACCTCGTGGTTCGTGGCTAAATGAACTGGGCCAACTGATTTTCATATGCCAAAACAACGTTACAAAATTATACACACACTTCATATATTTCCTTTTAAAAAATGATCCATAAAGCCAAGAGTTACCATTTATGTTCCAAATATGGAAATCACCAGCTGCTGTATTGATTCATCAGAACGGGATTCACAACAAATCAGTTCTCTGGTGTGCAGTGACTATATTGTTGATCCAATGGCAAAACTCCCACTTACCCTAGAAGGACCTAGATTTTAAACAGCACTATTCAGACAGGCTTTCTCTCTTCCTAATATATGACATGTATTTTTCTGTGCTATGGGAAAGTGAGAATAATTGTAACCTCCAAGTCGGCTGATGATTATAAACGTGTATAAAATCTATGCATAATATACTATTATCAGTAGACCTGGACAATATCGCTTTAGCGTAATGGGTGAAGAAAAAATCATTATTTTAAAACTTACAACTTAAGATACACTTGATATCTTTGACATCAACATCTCTTTGCCTTGCATGCTTAAATATACGTTGTTTACAAATGAATAACACATCCTCCATATTTCTCCTTAGGTGATTTTATTATTAATATCTTGTGCAGAGGTCTAGATGGTTTATGACAGCTCTAGCAGTAATATGGCTGAATAAAATTGAATGTAATATTGAATTGAGCAGATATAGAACTCGAGTCTAGCAAGTTATTCACTTGCTCATTAACAAAAGTTTATACAAGTGATAGGGAAGAAGCAACAACACTGAGAAAGATAAATAGCACAGTAGAAAAAGTAGCAGAAAGGCAGGAGTGGTATAGTATTATGCAGTACTGTCTTGAATTGGATGCCCTTCATCTCAGTTATTGAATTATTTAGAAAGAGAAATGAGCTGAAACTTCTTTTCTTGGCATATTGACTCCATATCTTAGACTAGATGCTTATATGAGACAATAATCTATATATTCTATTTGCACTGGTATGTACAGCTAACAGGTAATTAAACTACTTTCTGGTTTTGTGTTAAATTGCGGTATTTTCACACCCCATGCCCCCAAAAAAGAAAAAAATTTAGAAAATGTAATTTAGGTCAGTAAACCATTTTAAATTAAAATCTCCTCCTGAATCAGAACACCAGACTACTAACCATCCCATTATTTTAAATCATCTACACACATGCAATAGTATTTTTAAGAAATTCTGCCATAGTTAAGTAGTCTGATACTACTAAAAACCAAAAGAATTTGCCATCTAATTTGCCTGGAATCCTTTTGCTCATTCATGGGAAACCTGAATTTTTCATAGAAGAGAGTGAACTGTAGTACACTTCATTGGCATGATTTCCATAATTTAGAGTGGCACTAAAGTGAAATAGCATCTGTACAGAAGGCAGAAGACACACATTTCAATTTTATGATCCTTCATTACTTAATATATACCAAAAAGTTGAAGAATAATATTAAATAGCTGTAATTTAACCAATAGATGTCATCAGTAGCATGCCCAATACTCATACTCAATTTTAAAATTCATCCTTAATTTTTTAAGCATCCTCATTTTAAAGCTTCATCCTTAATAAGAGGTAAGAATTCATTAATTCATTCATTAAAATTCTACAAATCCAAACCAATCCACATTTTATCTCTTTGATAAATGAGCTAGATGATAGTCATATATCTGGGAGGAAGAATAATTCTAAAACAGTTAATAGGGAAATACATACTTTGGTCATGCTGAAAAAATGAATTGTGGTCATGATGAAAAATGAAAACCAAGACAGACATCTGTAAAGGTAGATCCTTCATTCTTGAACTGTGAAAGAAACATAAATTCTTATGATCATAACCTTGGAAGTTACACCAAGAAGACTGTGTATAGCTTAGTTATGCAATAAGGAAAGGAATGTTTCCATTATTACTAGCCCAAAAAAAGAAATAAATCTCACAAAACACTAAAAACATTCTCATTAAGGGAAAGGGGGCAAAGTGTTTAGATGTATACATACCTACTGGTATATATATATACCTATTGGTACTAGGCTCCTAAATAATAAAGAGATACACACACATGCCCATATGCATAAATATACTTTATACATAAAAATACATGTGTACAGATATTTAAAAATTGCACATACACATATATATGTACACATATGCATATACATATTTGCATAGTATATATGTATACACACACATTGCCTTTTCTCTCCATTTTCGTTCTAAAACATTTATTCATTATTAATTTCGTTGTTTACTGCATATGCTTTCTTTTTATATATCTAAGGACCCAGATGTCATTTTCCAAAGTACCATAGTTTTGCTGATTGGATGGGTTGTGGTTTTGTTGGTTTGTTTTGTTCTTGTTGGTTTTAATTCTGATTTGGTTTACAACAATAATGTAACCCTGTGTTTTGTTTCACGAGGTTTTGTGATCTCTTTCATTTCAGTTAACATATTTGTTCCATCTTCTTCTCTGGTACAGTCTGCTTGGAAAACTATGTCTTTTCTCTGTGATTAAGACTGAATGCTGAGTTAACAGAATATATGCAACTTGTTCCACTGTTGCAGAGCTTGAAGATCTAGTATCATGGATTTTTACTTTTTTTTTTCTTCCAGCTTTCCAATACCTACCTGTGCACTTGCTATTTAATCCATACGTGTTACATTCTTATATTTCCACATTGATATGGTGAGCTATCTATAGGTCAAGTTCATTCATCAGTTGGTTCCTGCTTCCTTCCACACTATTTCTGGAGAAATCCAGCCTGAACTGATCATTAAGATGATGACATATTCTTCTTCTCTGGTTTTGGACAACGGACCTGACAGCAAAAAAACCCCATCTGGCACAGTTACGAAAGGAATATTGCCTTTATATGATTACACATATTTATAGTATTTCTTATTTTAAGTTAATTTGTTTTTCATGTATTTGTGGGTTTTGTTTGCTTGTTTATTTGTTTAACATAGCAGAGTATACAGCTCTTCCATCACCTCCTTCCTTCCTTGTGGCTAGATTAATGGCCATCCACTTGGTACACTTAGATCCCGCTCCAGAATTAGATTTAGACTTCATCCTGGCAGCTCTTATATGGTAGGAAATGAGATATTTCATCCTTTATGTCCAATTCTACTGACCATATGATGTCTGTTTAATAATCAGGTACCTCCTGGTAACTTGGTCCTAAATTTGGGAGTGGTGGAGGCTCTTCTCGGCATATAGAAATCTGATAATGAAGTTGCAAGAAGTGGGTGTTTATAATGCTGTTTTTCAACAGCTAATTTTCCAATTATTCCAGAATAAACTGTGTTTTCCCAAGCATAAAAATAGTTACTGTTCCTTCTGAAGCAGGAATGGATGAACAAAGGCATTTCATTTTTGGGAAACAATGTCTCCTGTGAATACTGCCTGGCAGTACTCTGAATGCATTATTCAAAGGTCAAACATGGCCTTTCCCTTGGTGATTAGATCTTTTTTTTTAAAAAAAAAAAAAAAAATTGACATCTTCCCACATATCTGATCTCTCCACAACCTTTGATCAAAATGCAGATTTTGTGGATTTGGATGTTTTGTTGTTTTCTCTTTTATTGTAATTCAAACTGCCTTTGATTTCCAAAAACTTTCTATAGACCTCATCTACATCAAGCTCAAAAATAAATTGCATTAGTCACAGACATTAATATCAATGTATTTCCATAAGCCAACTGATAAGTCATGAACACTTACTGCTAGTGCCAGAAGACACACAGATTTTCTCTGCGAGCTTTAAGCTCAATATTACCAAAAAATTACCAATTAAATGATGCTAAACAAAGCAGCAGGTTGTACATTGTCAAACACTTTGTTAACTTCAGAGGTGTGTTAATCTTGTGAAAAGCTCAAAAGAGAAACAGTAGAAAGTCACTCATTAAGTCTCCATCAAGAACTCATACTTGAAAGACTATAAGGTAAATTTTCTCATGTCTATTAAGCTGCTTGAAGGGATCATTAAGAAAAGGATTTCTCCTAAAGAGCAGGATCAATTAGACTTGGCCTGGCATAAGGTTTAAACTCATTAGAGCACAAGTGCTTTCTTCCTTTGAAAATTCTTGCTGAGCCAATTAATATCTGTATACTACACAATAACAACTCCAACAAATTTAAAAGGTTTAAATGTTGAAAATTACAGAAGATATATCATGATGGTATTGTTTCTTTCCTGTCCTGAATGCTCCGTGTATCATTTTGTTCATAAATGATCCATTGTATGTAAAAATTATCTTTGTATATTAACCTAACGAACAGATGAAAACAGAAATTTATAACTTTTGAAAGAAAGAACAACTGAAAAAAATAACTAGGAATTTTCTAAAAAAATAGAAGGAAAACTATGATGTAGAAGCCATCATGGAGACATGGTGGCATGATTCACACAACAGGAGTACTCCATTGAATGCCAGCTAAACTCTGCAGAAGGCATATGCCGGGAAGGAGAGGCAATGGTCAGGATAGGGTAGAGTGTTTATGGTTAAAAATCAGGGGGAACACCAACAAAGCAGATATCATGGTGGGAGTCTGTTATAGACCACCCAACCAGGATCAAGAGGCAGAAGAAATTCTCTCTAAGCAGCTGGGAGAAGTCTCACAATCATGACCACTTGTTCATGTGGGTGACTTCAACTTACCAGATGTCTGCTGGAAATGCCATGCAGCCAAGAGGAAACAGTCCAGGAGGTTCCTGGAGTGTGTGAAAACCAACTTCCTGATAGAGCTGGTGAGGGAGCCAACTAGGGAAGGCTCCATGCTGGACCTGTTGTTCAGAGAGAAGGAGTTGTGTGTGATGTGACGGTTGGAGGCGGTCTTGGACACAGTGATCATTGAGATGGCAGACTTTTCCATTCTTGAGGAAGTAGGGAGAGGGGTCAGTAGAAGTGCCACCTTGGTCTTCTGGAGGGAAAACTTTGGTCTGTCTAGGAGACTGGTTGACAGAATCCCTTGGGAGGCGGTGTGGAAGGTCAAAGAGGTCCAGGAAGGCTGGGCATTCCTTAAGCGCGAAATCGTTAAGGCATCGAACCTTCCATCCCAGTGTGCCGGAAGGCGAGCAGGAGGGGTAGAAGACCAGCCTGGCTAAACAGAGAGCTTTGGCTGGAACTCAGGAAGAAAAGGAAAGCCTATGGCCTGTGGAAGAAGGGGCAGGCCATTCAGGAAGACTATGGGGATTTTGCAAGGCTGTGCAGAGAGAAAATTACAAAGAATAAAGCCCAGCTAGAACTTAGTCTGGCCACCAACATTAAAGACAATTAAAATGTTTTTACAAATGCATTAAGAGCAAAGGATGGCTAAGGAGTATCTCCATCCTTTGCTGGATGCAAGGGCAAACATAGTGACCCAAGATGAGGAAAAGGCTGAGGGACTGAATGCCTTCTTTACCTCAGTCTTTCATAGTAAGACCAGTTCTTCTCAGAGTGACCAGTTCCTTTCACTGGAAGACAGAGATTGGAAGTGGAATGAAGACCCATGATGTGCATGAGTCTATGGGGCCGGATAGGGTCCAGCCAAGGATACTGACGGAGCTGGCGGAAGTGCTTACCAAGTCACTTTCTACAACTTGCCAGCAGTCAGGGCTAACCAGGGAGGGACTAATCGACTGGAGATCCGGGGAGCTACAGGGCTGACAGTCTGACCTCACTGTTGGGGAAGCTTATGGAGCAGATCATCTTAAGGGCCGTAATGTGACACAGTACAAGCAGATGATCAGGTCCAGTCAGCATGGGTTTAAGAATGGCAGGTCCTGCTTGACCAATTTGATCTCCTTCTATGACAAGGTGGCTTGCTTAGAAGACGAGGGAAGAGCCATAGACATTGTCTACATAAGCTTTAGTAAAGCCCTTAACACTGTTTCCCACAGCATTCTTCTGGAGAAACTGGCTGCTTATGGCTTTGATGAGTGCACTGTTTGATGGACAAAAAACTGGATGGATGGCCAGGCTCAGAGAGAGGTGGTGAAGGGAGTTCAATCCAGCTGCCAGCCAGTCACAAGTGGTGTCCCCAGGGCTCTGTATCGAGGCCTGTTCTCTTTAAACATCCTTATCAATGATCTGGATGATGGCATCAAGTGCAGCCTCAGAAAGTTTGCAGATGACACCAAATGAGCTGGATGTGTCGATCTTCTGGAAGGTTAAGAGGCTCAACGGAGGCATCTGCACAGGCTGGATTAATGGGCTGAGGCCAATGGTATGAGATTCAAGAGGGCCAAGTGCCGGGTCCTGCACTTGGGTAGCAATAATCTCCTGCAATGCTACAGGCTTGGGGAAGAGTGGCTGGAAAGCCACCTGGCAGAAAAGGACCTGGGGGTGTTGGTCAACATCTGGCTGAGCACGAGCCACCAGTGTGCCCAAGTGTCCAAGAAGGCCAATGGCATCCTGGCTTGTAATAGAAATAGTGTGGCCAGCAGGAGTAGGTGTTGCTGTTTGAAAATACCCAAGGAGCCCAGCTGAAAATTGCTCCTGGAGCAGTTTTATCTCTTCCAGGAGGAAAAAAATACAGACAAAAGTGCTTGAGGTGAGAAATGAATGGAAGGCTTAACACGGCACTTATGGCTGTGAGCAAAGAAGCAGGCTTAACTAGGGGGAAAGAAATTTAATCCAAAACAACTAAAACCAAAAAATCATGGGTTAAATTAGAGTAGGGCAGAGAGAAAGAGAGAACAGTGAGATCTTAAATACATATATACATAGATCTTCCCTCCACCCCTCCACTACCTTGCCTTCCCACACGTGTACCTGGCACTGCAGGTGGCAGGGGTGAGGGGTAATACGGGAGTGGGGGGCTGCAGTCCTTTTAACCTCTGGCATGAAGGTCCAGGCTGCTCTGTGGGACAAACTTCCTCTGTACGCGTGGCCGTCTCTCCCCACAGGAGAACAGCTCAGCACAGCTGCCTCCATTCCACGTTGCGGGGGGTGTCCATTGCCTGGGCCGACTTCCCCAGTGCTGTGCTGGTCTTGTTCCAAAGCTCAAAGTCACCACGTTTCCAGGGTATATCTGGGTCTCCGCATTCCACAGTGCCTCCATTCTTGGCTCTTCAACCCATCTTCTCTTCCTTTTCTGGTGATCAATCATTTCTCAGTACAAGGTGGATGGGGTCCCTGGTTCCCTGCATCCTGGTCCCTCCTCTCTTCCCTCCCCTCCACCCCCAGTTATCCACAAAATTAAAAGTCTACTGGTCACAAGGAAGATCTTTATTGTCCCAGTATATACTTGAAGCCAACTTCTTGTCTTGTGACTGCTTGGTAGTTCTCGCTTCTCTTTTGTCCTTCTTCTTCCAAACAAAAGTGTGCACAGAAAAATAAACCTGTCCACCCCTTCTTACGTAGTGTTGTTTGAACATGTGTTGATTGACATGGCTTGGGCCAGGGGTGGACACAAAATTGGGCCTGGAATCTGCGTTCCGCCACACGAGTTACCGGAGCCTGTCAGCCCCTTCCCCCTGCTACCTAACTGCACCAAAACAAAAGGCAGAAAATCTCCTTTCGTGCCCAAACAAGGTGGGGACAGCCTTCCTCGTCCGGGAGGTGAAATCCTAAACCTTAGGGTAGACAGTAGGGGAGTGATCAACCCTCTGTTCTAGGCACTGGTGAGGCTGCACCTTGAATACTGTGTCCAATTTTGGGCCCCTCACTACAAGAAGGACAGTGAGGTGCTGGAATGTGTCTGAAGAAGAGCAACAAAGTGGTGAAGGGTCTAAAGAAGAAGTCCTATGAGGAGCAGCTGAGGGAACTGTGGTTGTTTAGCCTGGAGAAAAGGAGGCTGAAGGGATACCTTAGCACTCTCTACAACTACCTGAAAGGAGGCTGTAGCAAGGTTGGGGTCTGTCTCTTCTCCCAAGTAACAGGTGACAGGACGAGAGGAAACGGCCTCAAGTTGCACCAGGGGAGATTTAGGTTGGATTTTAGGAAAAAATTCTTTACTGAAGGTGTTGTAAAGCATTGGAACAGGCTGCCCAGGGAAGTAGTGGAGTCACTGTCCCTGGAGGTACTTAAGATATGTATAGATGAGGTGCTTAGGGCCATGGTTTAGTGATGACCTGACAGTGCTGGTGAACATTTGGACCTGAAGATCTTAAAAGGTCTCATCCAATTAAAATGATTCTATGATTCTGTGAATTAAATCAATTTTATTAACATAATCAAAAGCTTCTGTATGAAGAGTAAGACTTTCAGCACATATCTGAATGACACAAATGGTAACTGTGTCCATTTGCAAAAGGACAAGTTTCTGCTTCAAATCCCTCTGGTATTTGGCATAGTTGCCCTTTCCCCTTATGCTATCTGCCATCATCCCTACCCCCAAAGTGATTTTTTTTTTAAAAAAGGAGCCAAGAATCACAATATTTTTACCTTTAACAAGGGTATTAAAATGTCTCTAACTTGTAACTGGAACCAGATAGTTTTCATAGTTTATTTTCCCTAATAGGTCAGCCTAAAATGGGCGGGAAGCAGATAAATTTTCACATCAAGTGATTAAAACTTAGAAAAATTAGGAAGTGTTAGAAACAGGTTTTATCATGCATCACATTAGGAATTTTTACCATACATATTAGTGACAGTTCCCTTGTGCTAAAGTGCTTATTTTGTCTTCAGATTATATATTTTTAACTCTTTCACGGGCACCCCTTTGCCGTGGGGAAAGAACTTGCGTGCCCTTGTGAAGTTGAGAGCTATGCTGGTGGTGGCATATGCCTCCGGTAGGGTCTCCCAAGCCAGACAGGTCTCAACTGAAGGGTCAGACAAAGTGTGTCCACGGGCAGGATGGGCTCACTAGCCTTCGGGCAACCATCCTAGGAGAAGGACAACTCTAACTGCAAACCCGGGCAGATGGAGCTCGTTTAGCCCTGTAAGGCCATCCATCTAAGAGAAGGATACTCTAACCAAACCTATGACCTGAGGACTTCGCTGTCACCGTCCAAGCTCGCTAGGCCCTGGCAGATGAACCTCAGGTGTAAAGGGTGGGGCCAGTCTCGCGCACGCTGCGCCTCACCTGAAAAATCCACCGCACAGGCTTGAAGGGTGTACTCACGTTTAAAGCCCTTCCCAAATCTTCGTCCGCGAAGCCAAGCCATGATGATATATTTTTAAACAACTTCTGAATAATTTTATCAGGTGTCAGCAATCTTTTGTGTCAGAGCACTGTTACTTCTTCTCAAAAGTTTGATGGTCTATACACAGAGAAAATGAGCATGATCCTTCCTACAGTGCATTGTTATTTGTAGAGCAAGGATTATGCCATTTAGCCATTTAAAATGAATTGTTTATAGATTTACTGTCAGTGAAACTTCAAAGACTCTGTTTTCATACAGGTCACTGGACGATATTAAGCATCTTTACAAAGGAAGTTAAGAAATATCTTCCTGAGAAAATAGTGCTGGCTACTGAAGTGCTCCCCTCTACCAAAACACTTGCATATTTCTGCCTGCGTGTTCATACACGTGGTACAAAAGGACCATGGGCAACTAGACAACTTGGGGCTGCAGAAAATTATGGGCAGATTCTGTGTGATATTATCAATTTAAATTGGGAATATTCAGCCAGACTTTCACAGGTACTCATGGTATCTAGGGATGCAATGATCTCATCTGCTATGCCTCAATGCACATTAACACAGCTGTTTATTGTCATGTATCCTGCCCTTACATAGGGAAACGTGTTTTCTGTTTTCTCCTCCTTTGGAAAATGCTTGTCACTTTAACTTACACACAAAATATTCACTGATTGACCAACATCTTAGCTTTGCATCATACATGATCATGATGAAAATGCTCTTCAGCTTATCTAAAATTTCCTGTTTAGAGTTTTAGAATAAATCTTGTGAGGTCACACTACCCTGTGAAACTTTGAAATAATTTAGTTCTTGACATACCCAAGGTGCAGGACCAAATTTAAAGGCTTTTTTTTTTTTTTCCCCCAGTGTTTTCAGTAGATAGGTTTTCATTCTTTATAAAGGGAACACAATTAAGTATTCACTTTTACCAAGTTACTAGTTTTTCTTTATATAAAAAAAATCTTGGTTTTATTTGTGACTGGTTTTATTCATGTTCCCCTGACGTAAGAGCTGTATTCTACACAAATAGAAGATGTAAAATGGGAAAAAAAGAAGAAATTGTATGCTTGGAAGTCAGCAGTTAGGGAGAGAAAGATAATAAGGGGATGAAACAACCTATGGACAATTAATTTTAGATATTGCTTTAAAATGTAATGTCTGACATCTTTATGTGGCTGTATTGCTTTTACTGACAAGAGATGAACTGTAATCAGCAAAAATTCTCCAATTATTGCAACATCTTAAAATACAACCCTTTTTATTTAACCTGTTCTTATTTTCTTATTTCAGAACAGGTATCTTCCAAATTAAGTTGAAAGTTTTATTGTTTTCAAAACAAGGAAAAAAACCCCACCAATTATGTGGATTGAGTATAGCCTCTCATATGCATTTTTACTTTTTTCTGGATTTTAGCAAATGGTAAGGTTATTTTTATAGAATAGCTCAGAATTACCCGAGAACCTCCATGTTTTTTGATTTAAAATTCTTCAGTAAGCTACCTGATTAAATTTCTAGGTGGCCTGGGTATGCCATCCAGTGAGCTGAATGATATAGCTGCAAGATACTCTCCTCTGCATTTCTCATGCCTGTGCAGGAAGGCTATCCCTAACATGTGATATTGCATCTGCTTCAAAAAAGCCTTCAGGGCTGACTAAAGAGCTGAAATTCCTTCCCATTGATAAACAAGACGTATTTGCCTTTCCTCCTCCAGTTACTGAATGGAAAGCTGTGAGCTTTCAGTAGAAGTGCTCTTTCTAGAAGTACTCCTTTAAAGCACTAAAATCACTGGCTGTGGAGATGGTTTAGGAATGGTGAATACAGCTACTCCAGAAAGTCAGTGGTACCTCTAGGTAGAGAGGCTACACCAACCAGAAGAGCTGAAACGCACTTCAAGCAGGAAGAAAGAAGCCCAGGGAACTTAACGCTGTGCCCGGAGCCCACTTGACACTGGTGTGGAGAACCAGAACATATTACAGAAACTCTTGAGACAATCCTGCTGTGTACTCTGAAACAAGGCTGGGAACACTAAAACCATTCCAACTGTTGCTCTCAGAATTGGATGGCTCCAAATCCAGACATTCAAAAACAATTGGGAAAACATGCCAGCAGCAGGAAGAAGCTCCCTTCTGCTCAGTTCCTTCTCTTCCCAAACATAAAATGCCTTATTATAAGGAAGAAATTTTTTATGGTGAGGGTGGTGAAACACCGGAGCAAGTTGCCCAGAGAGGTTGAAAATGCCCCATCCCTGGAAATATTCAAGGTCAGGTGGGACGGCTACCTGATCTACTTGAAGATGTCCTTGCTCATTGTTGAAGGGTTGGAATATATGTCCTTTAATGGTCCTTTCCAAAACAAACCATTCTATGATTCTATGTTTTTATAAAGTGTATCAGAATAAAGTCTTTCCCAGGAGACACAGTAACTCTGGCACACCTTTTAGTCACCTTTATTTCTTGCTCATCTCTTCATTCTCAGGAGGTAGACATGGACTGCTGTACCACCTTTGGTCTATTACACCAGTAAATTGCTGTTCTTCAACCAAGTATTAGAGCAAATGTTAGAATGCAACCCAGAAAGTGGAGAACAGTAGCCAAAATTTTGCCCATTCCCTTTTCACTCCCTCTACATAGATATGGGGTTGGTTTTGGACTCAAAAATCTGATTTTTAACTGTTTTTTCTTGTACTTTGTAGCTTGTATTAAAATAGGTAATTATATTTTTGAAGTTTATTGTCCATGTGATTTACCTCATATGATCAAAAATACTATGGTAAATGCTCTCCATTTTTAATGACTTACAAGGTACAATGAAAGAAATAAAAAGGTGGGAGTTGGTGTGGATATAATACATATTTCCTGAGAGTTGTGGCTTTATGAGGAAAGGTAAAAGAGTGAACAGGAGGTAGGAAAATGATTGGATCATTTCTATTAAATTAAATTCAATTAAACAAGACCAGGTGCTACATCAAAAATGCAGCAGAGCTGATTCAGTTTCCTTCAGTTAATGAGTTTAGTTTTTATGGAGATTTTGAGGAAACTAGACCTGGCCATTCATCTGCTGAGCTGTGCTTGAAATTACTTAAATTTGCAATGCAGAAAGATCCAAAACAGAAGTAAATTGTATATACAATTTGCTAAAGAGCATATGTTAGAAAACCATTATTAACATAGCGAAAGGAATAGTTGTAGAATAAGTTGTGGTCGTATCCTGCAAAAAGACACAGATGGAATCTTTTTCTTCCCCATATGAAATGTGATAAAACAAAGGATGTGAGCTATGTGAAACTATCCACTCTTATACATCATGTTGCAAGTCATCTGAGAGCTAGGTATTTGGGCACATCTGAATTGGAAAAAATGTATGAGCTGCAACATGCTATGTGTGTCACCAGCAAGCTTGAGCGAACAAGACCCTCTAGGATTCTATGTTGCAGATAAGATAGTGTCATTTACTAGCAGATTTTTTTTTCCTTCAAATTGAAAATGAGATGGAAAAAGACAGACAATATCAGTGAGGAAATTGAAGTTAAAAGATATGGTGTGCACATCATTATTCTTACATCACTTTAGCACCCAAAGGCACTAATAAGAAGAGGTTTCTGTTCTGCCTGCTTTTTGCAAAAACACAGTTTGGGGAGCTGAAAACCATGCTTCTTCATGGAAGCTTCTTTGTGAGTCTTTGTACCTTCTCTCATTCTTTGACTTTCTTTGTTTCTCTTTGATTCTTCCTTTGTTAAACATATTTACTTAAAACATCTAATAAATGGCTTTCCTTTCATACCTTCTTTTCCAGAAGAGATTTTCACAAAAGAAAGTAATAACACACCCGAAATTCTACTAACCAAACCACCCCGAAGAATATTCCAAGTTTTGAATGACCTGTGTCCTAAGACAACAATTAAGTAAAACATGTAATTTCATGCTTCAAGAAACCAAAAGAAGGAACTCAGCAGGAAGTTTCCACTTTGTGATGACTTGTGTAATTGACTAGTTGTATTCAGACAATTAATGTTAGGGTTATTTTCCAAGAGATTTTTAAACTCCAGTCTACTGGAGAGAATATTGACTGAGTGTAACCTATAATTCCTTGTTTTTCATAACTTAAATTTGAAATTTTTGAAGAAAACAGTCATCTAGGCTCCCTTTAAAATCAACAGAGAGAAATGGGCTTTTCATGTGCTCTGTTTTACACTGAGGTTACTAGTTAGTGGCCTACAGTCCATTTATTACCAATAAAGAGAAACAGGCACTTTAGGACTGCAATTCATTTAATCCTAATGTGGATATCTGACAAAGATAAATTACTTCCTCAGAGCGAGTTACTCTATGCTTGGAGTTGTATTACTCTATACTGCCTAGAAAGAGGAAGTCCTTTCAGCAGTGGGAGTCAAATTTGTAGAATTTGAATTCTCGGAGAAATCAACCCCTTTTAGTTTTGTAAATCATAGTAAAAAATTGTCCTTCTAACATAGAAATTACAGTTTCTCTTCTTTCATAGAAAGTGATACTGTGTTTAGTAAAGAGAAAAATGAAAATTCTCATGAATGTTCTTCAATATAAGGAGTTTTAAAGAGTATTAAAATCCTAAATATGTCTGTTGACAAGTCTCACATGACAAGAACAGTTCTCCACGGAAGAGGCTTTCCCTTGAGCATTACTCCGCCACGCATCTCTCTGTGAAATTGTATTCAGCTTTTGTGGTTAATTAATTTCTGCTAAAGACAGAAGAAACAAAACATAAACTTGATGATTTTGTCGGTGTGGTTGTCAAGGGTTCGAGCTGGGCCAGCCACAAGATGAATGACAGATGCGCTCTATTACTATCCCCCCCTTCTCCCCTTTCCACAGAGGGGAAAGAGAAAAGGAATAAGGGAGAGAGACTTACGGATTGGAAAAGAAAACTAAAACTGCTTTAATAATAATAATAATAATAACAACAACAACAACAACAACAATAATAATAATGATAATAATAAAAAAATATATAATGATAATAATATAATAATAATATAATAACAATACCAAATCCAACTCCTCTAATGGCAACTATGTCACCATCACCATTGATACTGCAGGGCAGACACTGGGGAAGGCCCAGGATTGGCTCAGCAGCAGACGGGAACCAGATGTAGGAGTTGGATTCCAGAGCTGGATTCAGGGATGCACGCATTGGGATCGAAGGCAGAACGGACAGAGTCCTCCTCAGACACTGGATATTGAAGAAGAGAGAGCAAGAGAGAGTGAGACTGTCAGTTTTATACCAAATATGACATCTATGGGATGGAACACATTGTTGGTCAGTGTAGGGTCAGCTGTCCTGTCCGCACCTCCCCACAGGTGCATCCTGTAACTGACTGCACCCCCACCTTGGCACACAGGATTTAGCAGTGACTTTGGTCTGCACAGCAGAAAGTAGAAGCAAGAGCCTTTCTGCATCCCAACGCCTGGTAGTAATTGTAAACATCGAGGATTATCACTTCTCGAAGAAGACACTGCAAAAATATGCCGTTAACTTCAGTCAGTGCAGTCACTTGGAAGAGACTGAGATGAAAAGTAAAATCACTGAAGAGAATTAGTTCTGCTCTAACTAAAACCAGGGTAGTGATTTAATTTCCTTGGCAGAGAGATCTAAAGTTTAGAAATAAAACTGCTTTGTATAATAGTTTTCTTGCATGACCATACTCTGATCTAGCTAGATCTTTGTGTTCTTTGCTGGTATCAAGTTGCCTATCATAGTCAAGTCTTCATAGCTGCCATTAAAGTACAAAACTTGATCAGTATTTCACAGAGCGAGTGAAGGTAGCTTGCTTTTTTCACTTAAAAAATGACAGCCTCACATTTGTGTAGTGATTTCAAACTACTCTAAATGTTTCCCTGTGAAAATTTCAATGTCTATAAAAATTTCTTATTAACTTCAAATAAGTATCCTCTGATGTGTAGATATTTTCCACATCCTTTTTTAGGGTAAAAAGAAAAATTTTGAGGCAGAAGGATGACAGAAAAGAAAATGTAAGAGATTAATTTTAGAGCAACATAGAACATTTTAAAATTATTAACATTATAAAATTATTAACATTAAATTTCTGAAACAAATTCTATTTTAAAGATTAATCTTGAAATTTAAATAATTCTTTTTACCATATTTTCCTACTATATTTCAGAATTCAATGTTAGCTTGTATACTCTGCCTTCCAGTTTCTTCAAGATGGAACAACAAAGGGTGTTTTTTCTGTCTAGCAATACATTTCTTGTCTTTCCATAGTCATGGAGCTTTTAACATAACTATTTTATGCCAACATTTTCTTCTCATTAGTATGCAAGCCATGAATTTCTTGAGAAGGGCATACAGGAATAGCCTTCAGGCTATACCCACTGTGTCTGAGGGTTTCTGCTTTGCTTTTCAGCCTTTTTTTAAGAGTATTTTCTCATATATTTAAAATCTGCCCTTTTAAATTTCAACATCTCTTTCCTGTACCCTTGAGTAGTCACAATCAACTGAGGTTTTTTTATGTTTTCAAGAGAAAACAATTACAGCACCATAAAACAATGACATCTATTGTAAGATGTTCCTGAATACACCCAAAATGTTTCCAGCTCACAATTTGCAGCATACACATTTCTCTGTTCCCTCTCCTTATGTATTTCTACACATTTTTTTACTTTGTTTCTCCACTGGAACTCTCTGTGAAATTTGCTTTGGCCACTTGGGTAAAATGTTAACTCTGTTAAAGTAATTTTGGTTGAGGGACCAAACACTTTAACAGCCACCAATGAGCCGAAGATCTACTATTTCAGATTTTTAGGTTAAATCAGTTTTCTTTGACAGACATGGGTTAGTGAGTGATACATACGCAGCACAGAAAGGCAGACTGGAAGACAAGGTAACTTCTGCCAGCAGAACAGCAACCAGAGCCTGCAGGAGGGCGGGGACAGTAATTGTTTGACATGTGGATGTTTGGTTGGGGTCTCATGTTAGAAAACAGCTTCATCCACTGCTAGAGAGGAGCAGCCATTTTTTCTTTTTAACATTGCCATTTCTCTCTGATAACTCCCTCTATATCTTCCACGTTATCAACTATATACACATTAGAAATTCTTCCTTCTAAGCAGTTTTTTCTAAGTTTTCTTCAGCTAGATTAAGGTTTTCCAGACACAAATTCTTCTTTCAACATGGCATTGGAAATGGGAGCACAGCCTTAGTCCATGTGTCTCAAAGGATAGAGACCCAAGGACAGGGCTGCTGAGGTCTGCCTCACCACAAAGCAAGCAGGGCCAGACCAGTCCTCAGTTACCAGGCAGGTCCAAGCTCTGGCCAAGGTGCCTGGTACATGGCTGAGCAACCGCTTGCTACTAGCCACAACATAGCTTGGGCCAGGATACAGCATCACAGAATCATTTGGTTGGAAGAGACCTTTAAGATTATCGAGTCCAACCTTCCATCCTGCACTACCAGGGTCTGTACACCATGGCCCTCATCACCACATCTACATGTCTTTTAAACACTTCCAGGGATGGAGACTCCACCATCTTGCTGGGCAGCCTCTTCCAATATCTGACAACCCTCTCTGTAAAGAAATTTTTCCTAATATCCAACCTGAATCTCCCCTGGTGCAACTTGAGGCTGTTTCTTCTCATCTTGTCAGTTCTTATATAGCAGAAGAGACTGACCCCAACCTTGCTACAACCTCTTTTCAGGTAGTTGTAGAGAGTAATGAGATTTCCCCTGAGCTTCCTTTTCTCCAGGCTAAACAACCCCAGTTCCCTCAGCAGCTCCTCAAAAGAATTGTCTCTAGACACCCTCACCAGCTTTGTGGCCCTTCTCTGGACACACCCCAACACCTCACTGTCCTTCATGTAGTGAGGGGCCCAAAAGTGGACACAGTATTCAAGATGCAGCCCCACCAGAGTCAAGTACTGGAGCATGATCACTTTCCCTACTCCTGCTGGCCACAGTATTGCTGAGGCAAGTCCAGATGCCATTGGCTTTCTTGGCCACCTGGGCACATTGCTGGCTCATCTTCAGTCAGCTCTTGACCAACACCCCCAGGTCCTTTTTCTTCCCCAAGCCTGTAGCGTTGCAGGGGGTAGTTGTGACGCAAGTGCAGGAGCCAGCACTTGGCCTTATTGAACCGCTTACCGCTGGCCTCGGCCCATAGATCCATAGATCCAGACTGTCCAGATGCCTCTGTTGAGCCTCCCTACCTATACCCACCTAGCTTGGTGTCATCTGCAAACTTTCTGAGGCTGCACTCGATGTCCTCATCCAGATCATTGATAAGGATGTTTAAATGCAGAGCCCTGGGGACACCACTTGTGACCAGCTGCCAACTGGATTGAACTCCCTTCGCCACCACTCTCTGGGCCTGGTCATCCAACCAGGTTTTTTGTCCATCAAAGACTACATCCATTCAAGCCATGAGCAGCCAGTTTCTCCAGAATAAACCGTGGGAAACAGTGTCAAAGGCTTTACTGAAGTCTAGGTAGACCACATTCGCAGCTCTTCTCTCATCCACCAAGCAGGTCACCTTGTCATAAAAGGAGATCAAGTTGGTCAAGCAGGACCTGACTTTTATAAACCCATGTTGACTGGACCTGATCACCTGCTAGACCTCTACATGCCATCTTATGGCCCTTAAGATGATCTGCTCCATAAGCTTCCCCAGCACGAAGGTCAGACTGACAGCTCTGTAGTTCTCCAGATCCTCCTTCTGGCCCTTCTTGTAGATGGGCACCGCATGTACAAACGTCTAGTCGATTGATCCCTCCCTGGTTAGCCAGGACCACTGGTAAATGATGGAAAGTAGCTTAGTAAGCAGTTTCATCAGCTCCCTCAGTACCCTTGTGTGGATCCCATCTGGCCCCATAGACTTGGGCACATCTAAGTGGAGCAGTAGTTCACTGACCATTCCCTCTTGGATTATGGGGCCTTCATTCCATTCTCCATCTCTGTCTTCCAGTTCAAGGATCTCGGCAAGTATACCAGGCAAGAGTCTGAGCCAAAAAGCGGCTCTCAAGACTCAGAGAAGGCTTCTCATACAGCTCTGTCTCACAACTTCACTGTTTTAACAGAAGTTCATCCAAAATTAACCCAGCTTCGCTGTATCAGAGCTGAGCTTAAGTTTAGGTAGTTACACTCTCATGGTGTGGAGGGCATTGTAGGGCTTGTTGGTGTAAACAAGGCTCTGACATACATAATTTCAAAACATCCCTGTACACTTAGGTGCTTCCTGTGTTCTGGAATCTTCACCTCTTTTCTCTCTGGGTTATTTATGTGAGTTGTATTTATAGACTATGGCATGAGAATAACTGCCCTATTTCTCCACCTTGTAGATACATTTGAAGACTTAAAACACTGCTAAGAAATAAAAATGGAAAAAATATGACTTTGCTATATACAAACAGTAGGTTATTAGGGAAAGCTATATCCACAAGGCATTTTACTAAAATAAATAACTTAATGCATTGGTTTATTTTCTTATTATTTTCCTATAGATTACTCCTTTTTTCCAGAAGTTTGACTTTTCTTGCACAAAAAAAAAATTACAGTGATCCCCATGTATCTTTCCTTGACAATCATCGTGACATTTTCTACATCAAATACCAAAATGTCTGGCATGGCAATGAAAGTAGGTTAGACAAGTTATAACTTAGGGTCACTTTGGTATGGAAGCTGAAGATGCAATTTATGGACAAGAAATAACAAGATAATGTGAACATCTACTCAGTTAGATGTAACAACTCCCTTTTCATAAATATTTAATTGTCACACAGAGTATATTAAGCCTAGACAAATTTAATAAACTGAAGCAGCTGAATCGAAGTTAAAAATAAAAAAAGGTTTTGTGTACATATGCTCAGAGAGTATCAGCTGAAAATATATTTACACACAAGTGATACAAATGAGAGAAGGCATAGGTAGGACACAAATACTAAACTCCTCCTCATTAGGTGATGTCCACTGCCACAATAAAGCAGAATCAATAGATTCCATCTTGTATTTTTCTGAAGGCATGGAATCTTCAATTATAGGGCTAAAATATTTGAACCAAGACTGTGCCTTAATTAATAGCCTTTGATCTTATAAGAGCGTGGGTTATAAATGCTTAATACAAGAAGTCATTAATACAAAATTTCAGTAAAAATTCTTAACTATACCTGAGTGGCATTCACAGTATTTACTGGGAATCCACACCATTTTGCCACAATAATCTGTGCATTGGCATAAGTGTAGATATACTGTTGAGAGTTTTGGTGCTAAACTACAGCACATCTAAAACGTTTTACCTTGGATATTTTATTTTCCTCTCAGGCCTTTTCTTCACTTCAGGAACCAAGAATAGGCCTATGCTAGCCACAACCCATTTTAGCCACAGAAGCAATTTCTGCAGTAATATGCATGAGTATACAGATACGTATATGAGTCTACCTGCAAACATTACGACATTTCCTCAGAAACAAATGACTGTTACACCTAATAACAGTTTCATTAATAAGAATGAATACATTGCACTCTCTGTTGAAGTAAAAAAAACATGACTAGACTGAAAGCACAGTTAATATAAGCAGTTAAAATAGCTGTGTGCAAATCTGATGTTTGTGTTAAAACTCTTAATCTTTTTAGTGTTTAAACATAATGGACTATAAGAAAATTGGCTGAAGGTGTAATCATTTGTTGGTTACTGCTGGTTTTCTCAAATCTGTCTTCTTGCCATGATAAATGTTTTAGATTGTACATAAACAGGGCATGCACCATAAACTTCTAAATTATGGTAGATAAAAAAGACAGAAGCATACTTCTGAAATAATATATTACAATCCCTGTCTATTTGATGCCTAGCTCAGTCCAGATTGATTGTTTAGAAGGATTAATTTTAACATTTGTCTTTGTAAATCTGTATTCCTCATCATGCAATTAGAAAGGGAAAAAATATAGGTATTACAGTAAACTCTTCACTGTGAAGTATAATTACAGCCCCAAAAGTTAACTGTTGAGAGATATTTCTGGAAATAAACTACCTTCTTCTAGATCTACCTGGGGTGCGTCAAAGCTAGGAAATTATCTATAGAGAAGTCAGCTCAGTAAGAATATTTTCTTCCAACTAGTCCGTATTTGGTTTATGTAGCTGTTAACCACCCCATATGAACAACGTATATTTTCTCGGAATGTTTAAGTAAATTTTTTCAATTGCACCTTAAGTTCCAACAAACATAAATTATGGCAAAGCGCTGACCTTTTGTAGGAGAAAAAATGTTTATGTTCATACAGTGTGATGCTGTTTACTTTAATCACAGAAAAACACCAACACACATGAGGCTAAAGCAGGTTCCTCAACATCTGAATTTTTGTCTCATCCATTCCTCCACAACATTGTAAGACTATTCCTTCAAAGTGTTGGAGGAAAGTAAGAAGTGGATAATGTGCATGTGCAAATACGTGTTGGAGGAGGATAATTAACCATAACTTGTGCATTAGCATAAATTAACTTAGAAGAAATATGTGAACTTTTTTCACTTCTGCCAGCATGGGGCTAAGAACTGTCATTCAGGGGAGCCAGGAAAAACCTTGAGCTGCTGACAGGGTGGAATAACTCACTCCAACAGCTGTGGTCTGGGTGTCTTTGAGGATCTGATGTGGGCTTCTGACTTTTGCAAAGGAGTCAGTAAATCTCAGCTACCCACCAAGGAGTATTTGGACGTAAAGCCCTTTTAAATTAAGTTAGTTTCATTTTAGTGTAATTGGCTTTTGTTGCAGAAGAATATTGTAACAGAGAAGCTTTAAAGCAGCAGGTCACAATTCTAGAGCAGAGACTTAACTGAGCTGTGTTGATTAATCTCAAATGAGGTTGTTTTTTGTATGTTGACTTCAATGGACATCGAACCATAACCTGGCTTTCAATATTATTTGGACATGTTCTACTTGCAGTAGATTCTTTAACTCTTTCATGGGCACCCCCTTGCCGTGGGGAAAGAGCTTGCGTGCCCTTGTGAAGTTGAGAGCTATGCTGGTGGTGGCATATGCCTCCGGTAGGGTCTCCCAAGCCAGACAGGTCTCAACTGAAGGGTCAGACAAAGTGTGTCCACGGGCAGGATGGGCTCACTAGCCTTCGGGCAACCATCCTAGGAGAAGGACACCTCTAACTCCAAACCCGGGCAGATGGAGCTCGTTTAGCCCTGTAAGGCCATCCATCTAAGAGAAGGATACTCTAACCAAACCTACGACCTGAGGACTTCGCTGTCACCGTCCAAGCTTGCTAGGCCCTGGCAGATGAACCTCAGGTGTAAAGGGTGGGGCCAGTCTCGCGCACGCTGCGCCTCACCTAAAAAATCCACTGTGCAGGCTTGAAGGGTGGACTCACGTTTGCAAAGCCCTGTAGCGACAGGCAAGGGACGAAACGGCAGGTGGAAAGATGTCACTGGAAGCCGCAGACCCAAGCCTGCATGCAGGCAGTTCAGGACATTGGTCGCTTGAGACTGACCCGGGAGATGACCGTCTCGTTCGGCAGCATCCTGAATGACCAAGCAGCCTTTTTCAAGGAGAGCACTGCTTGCTCCACATGGAGAGGGGCCTAGAAAAGGTGGCCTAACCAAAGCTCATCTCCCCTTCCAATCCGGTTGGCTAGCCGCGGCCAACGGACATCTTCTTCTGCGGTCAACCAAAGACAAAGAGACAAAGGCATACACCTGCCTCCAAAGGTGTGTCCAGATTGACACTCGCATGTTGGAACATCAGAACCATGCTCGATACAGCAGACAGTGGGCGTCCTGAACACCGTTCTGCTATAATTGCTCACGAACTGTCACGACTCAACATCGACATTGCTGCTCTCAGTGAAGTTCGCCTTCATGAGGAAGGCAGCCTTCAAGCACATGGTGCCGGCTACACACTGTATTGGTCAGGCAAACCCAAAACCGAAAGTCATCATTCCGGAGTTGGCTTCATGATTAAAAACTCCATCGCCTCTAAACTTGAAAATTTGCCAACAGGTCATTCCGATCGCATTATCTCCTTACGCCTCCCGCTACACAACAAGCAACCTGTTGTTCTCTTCAGCATATATGCCCCAACTCTCCAAGCTGACCCTACAGAAAAAGATAAATTCTACACCGATCTGCGCCGCCTTACTCAAAAGGTTCCTGCGGATGATAAGATCATAATCCTTGGTGACTTCAACGCCCGAGTAGGTAAGAACTCTGAAGCCTGGAAAGGAGTACTAGGCAAGCATAGAGTTGGAAACTGCAATGACAACGGTCGCCTCTTGCTAGAGTTTTGTGCTGAGCAGCAGCTTACCATCACCAACACGATCTTCCAGCAGAAAGACAGCCTGAAGACAACCTGGATGCATCCTCGATCTAAACACTGGCACCTCATTGACTCTATCTTAGTGCGCCAGAGAAATGTTCGCGATGTCTGTCACACCCGAGTGATGCCTAGTGCAGAATGTCAAACAGACCACCACCTTGTGCGCTGCAAACTTAACCTCCATTTTAAGCCCAAACCTAAGAGGGGCGGCATTCTGAGGAGGAGGCTCAAAGTTAACAATCTTCAAACAGCTGCAGTGAGAGACAGCTTCCAGGCAAACCTTCAAACTAGGCTTGAAGACTGTCCCATAGACTCTTCTCCTGAAGCGCTTTGGCAACATATTAAAAATAGCATCCTGCAGTCCTCCGAAGAATTCTTAGGGTTCTCCACAAAGAAGAACAAAGACTGGTTTGATGAAAACAATCCAGAGATCCAGGAATTGCTGGCAAAGAAGAGATCTGCTCACCAAGCACACCTCGCTCAACCATCTTGCCATGTAAGAAAAGCAGCCTTTCGTCTCGCATGCAGTAAACTCCAACAGAAACTTCGGGACATCCAGAACAAGTGGTGGCTCAACCTAGCAAAAAAGACTCAACTATGCGCAGATTTGGGTGACCACAGAGGATTCTATGAGGCTCTGAAAGCAGCATATGGACCCACACACCAAGTTCAAAGCCCCCTACTCAGCGCAGATGGCCAAACGCTTCTCACAGATAAAACCTCCATCCTGAATCGATGGTCTGAACACTTTCAAACTCTCTTCAGTGCCAACCGTGTAGTCCAAGACTCAGGAATCCAGCTCATCCCAAAACAAACGGTGAAAAATGAATTGGATATAGCCCCTACTATGGGAGAGACCCTTAAGGCCATACAGCAGATGAAAACCGGCAAGGCAGCTGGGGTCGACGGAATCCCGCCTGAAATCTGGAAACATGGAGGCCAAACGCTCCATGCTAAATTTCACGAGCTAGTTGTGCGCTGTTGGGAACAAGGCAAACTACCACCAGATCTCCGTGATGCAATCATCATCACCCTGTACAAGAAAAAAGGAGTAAAGTCAGACTGCTCAAACTACCGAGGCATAACTCTGCTCTCCATTGCTGGAAAAATCCTCGCAAGAATACTATTGAACAGATTGGTACCCGCTATCGCAGAAGAACTTCTACCTGAAAGTCAGTGTGGTTTCAGAGCCAACAGAAGTACCACAGACATGGTATTCGTTCTCAGACAACTGCAAGAGAAGTGTAGGGAACAGAACAAGGGTCTCTATGTAACTTTCGTTGATCTCACCAAAGCCTTTGACACTGTGAGCAGAAAAGGTCTGTGGCAGATCTTGGAACGATTAGGATGTCCGCCCAAGTTCCTCAAAATGATTATCCTGTTACATGAGGGGCAGCGCGGCCAAGTCAGATATGGCGATGCACTCTCTGAGCCCTTCCCAATAGCCAATGGTGTGAAACAAGGTTATGTTCTCGCACCAACTTTATTCACAGTTTTCTTCAGCATGATGCTCCAAAGGGCCACGGCAGACCTCGACGAACAAGACGGCATTTATATCCAATATCGTACCGATGGGAGCCTTTTCAACCTAAGGCGACTGAAGGCCCACACCAAGACCCTGAATCACCTTGTCCGCGAGCTGCTTTTTGCTGACGATGCCGCCCTTGTTGCCCACACACAAGCAGCTCTGCAGCGCTTAACATCCTGCTTTGCAGAGGCGGCTGAGCTTTTTGGGCTGGAAGTCAGCTTGAAGAAGACAGTAGTTCTCTACCAACCAGCACCACAAGATGATTACCATCATCCCCACATCACCATTGGCGAGTCAGAGCTTCAGCCAGTCCAGCAGTTCAGCTCTCTGGGTAGCATCATCTCCTCAGATGCCACGATTGACAAAGAGATAGACAACAGAATAGCAAAGGCAAACAGAGCTTTCGGAAAACTCCATAAAAGAGTCTGGTGCAATAAACACCTGAAGAAAAGTACAAAGATCAGTGTCTACAGAGCCATGGTACTGCCTACTCTTCTGTACGGGTCTGAATCATGGGTCATCTACCGCCACCATCTGCGACTCCTTGAACGCTTCCATCAGCGCTGCCTCCGCACAATCCTAAACATCCACTGGACTGACTACGTGACTAACGTTGCTGTCCTTGAACAGGCAGACGTCACCAGTATTGAGGCCTTGTTGCTGAAAACGCAGCTGCGTTGGGCAGGGCACGTCTCCAGGATGGCGGATCACCGCCTCCCTAAGATCGTGTTCTATGGTGAACTTGCCACCGGCTGCCGCAAGAGAAGAGCTCCAAAGAGGAGATATAAGGACTCCCTGAAACAACACCTCAGCCTAGGCCATATTGACCACCATCAGTGGTCCACCCTGGCCTCCAATCGGGAGATTTGGAGACACACCATACATAACGCTGCTGTCTCCTTTGAGAGCACGCGTAGAATCAGTCTCGAGGAGAAAAGACAGCGCAGAAAGAACCGTGCCTCGACTATAGCACCCAAGGAGACCCTCCGGTGTGCTCTTTGCAACCGGTCTTGCCTATCCCGCATTGGCCTTTTCAGCCATCAACGCGCTTGCAATAAGCGTGGGCAAAGCCCTTCCCAAATCTTTGTCCGCGAAGCCAAGCCATGATGATGATGATGAGATTCTTTAAAGATTAATAGACTCAAAAGTCAGGCCATTACATTCCTAGACAGTCAAATTAAAACTAATCTTAATTTTGGTGCAGCATCTGTATTCATAATTCCAAAACATCTTTAAAACATAGATGAACAAGCATACTCTGCTATTCCAAGTGAAGCCATATGCAATGCAGACTTATCGTAAAACTCTCAATATACCGTCTTCAAACGTCATTTTGAACAGGAAAGCACAAAACACTTTGCTTTTAAATATTATTGCACAGGAACACAACATATATTGGCTATTTCTGGTTTATCACAGTAGAATTGTTAGGTTATGTGATAAAAAAGCCTATTTCCTCACAAAGAGAGGAATAGAGAGGAAAAAAAGTCACACAGGTAACAGGTCATGGAGATAACACCACAACACCCATGAAGAACCCCAGAGGAACCATGGAGCTGTTGATATTCCAACCAGAAGCCCTAGCCCCTCCCTGACTACTCCCCAGGGTGTCCCAGCAACCCTCCACCCCAGAGACTGGGGTATGCCCAGTGCTGTGACATTGTGGGGGCTCTCTGGGTCTCATCACAAACTGAGATGCCACTGCCTGGGTGTGAGGGACACTTCATGGGGTGCAGGGGGTGACACAATGCTTATTGAAGGATGTGTAGGGGAGGAACCAGAGGCAGGAGAGGTGGGGACCTGGGTGGTTTGAGAAAAAAACATGGGAAAATAGAGGGGAAGGGGAATACAAGGGGGCGGAGAGGTGCGACCAGGGGCTGTTCAGTGTGCTTTTTGGGCCATGCCTTCACCTGATCAGCATGGTCCGCTCTGTCTTGTCTCTGATCTCCATTTCTGTTTCCCAGGTGATGGGCCCTGACCCTTCTGTCTGTGAAGGGTCTGGTGGTGGCTACAGGAGGGGACCATGGGTCAGGGTCCACGTGTCAATGGTGGCAGCTTCTGGAGCCAGTGCCAGTGCATGTCTGCTAGTGCGTGATCACCAGTGAATGTGCAGTCTGACCAGGCCCAGGCTGTGGGTGCTTCCGAGGGTGAGGCTCCCAGAGGGGCTGGCTCCCAGAGGGACCAGGAGTCCAAGCTTAGGGCTGAAGGGAATCACAGAATCACAGAATTATTTGGTTGGAAGAGTCCAGTTGTACACCCTGAACTGCCAGAGTCCCTAAACATGGCCCTCATCACCACATCTACATGTCTTTTAAACTCTTCCAGAGATGGGGACTCCACCACCTCTCTGCGCAGCCTGTTCCAACGCTTCACAACTCTCTCTGTAAAGAAAGTCTTTCTAATATCCAACCTAAATCTCCCCTGGTGTAACTTGAGGCCATTTCCTGTAGTTTTGTCACTTGTTACATGGGAGAAGAGTCTGACCCCCACCTCACTACAACCTCCTTTGTGGAACATTTGCACATCCAGGAATCAGCAGCTGGCAAGACTGGGCAGGGGTAACTACAGGACAGAGTGAGTGTTTGAGCCCTGTTGCTGGAGGAATCCACCTCGTATTTTATATGTACATGTATGTATTCCCACTCATGGACCCTCATCCTGATCAGCCAGAGTTGGAAACAGGATGAGGCCATAAGCACGATTTATGTGTGTCTGCAAGACTACTGTGTTTTCTGGCTGTGCTGATCTGTCTATGTGCCCATATGTGCATTGTGTGCATGTGCTCTGTGTGTGCTTACTGAAAGCATGTGCTCAGACTCACCTTCAGCTGTCTGCCAGATTTGGCAGGTCCTAAGAAAAAACACCAGCATGCACAGTCTATTGGTAGAATATTAGACTTGGGGTTTACATTAAAATGATGTGACTGACCAATGTTTTGAATTTATATCTCTTACAGCACACAAGAATTTTCTGGTAGATTTATTTTCAACAAGAGTTACATCAGATCTTAGATTACCAAACTCCTTGGCTAACACAAACCTCACAGTGCCCCCAGTTCCACAAGCGCCGTTGTAAACCAGAGTGTGTCGTTGCAGTTAGAAGCTTCAGATGCAAATGCAAATGAGATTGTCATATCCTAATGTAATGTTAGATCAAAGTGAGGGTATGCACTGACCTATCTCAGAGGTCATGATTTAGGGAAAGTGGATTTGACTGTATGTCAAATGGAACGGAAGTAAGTAGTCACACACTCCAGATGGTCAGGTAGTCAGGATCCGTACCCCAGAGCAACACACACTTACAGCAGTGCTACATTAAATTACAGCACAAGTTTTTTTTCAAGAGTGTCACAGGCTACAATTTTTCCTGAGCGATACCAATGAACCATTAATCTTAATATTTAAAAATGCTGAAAATTTTTTTAAAATACCCTTTTTCATGAAGAAGAAACAGAATTATAGAAATAAATGAAAGAACATATTCTTAAATACAAACATTTCCGTTGTGAAACCTCTCACTAGAAGAGCCACAGAGGCTCCTTTTTCTCACTTGAGCTGTCTTAACATGCATGTTCCTAGAAAGCGAAAGAATAAGAAGTTGTAGCATAGACATTCAAACTGACTATGGGGAACAGCATATGTGGTATCACTAGGTTATCAAGTTATTGCATCACCTAAATGGTCCTTTATGTGGTAAAGTGCCCACAAAGTGATATTATCTAAGAAGCAGAAAGATGAAGCCAAAAAATAAAAAAATAATAGTGCACCTGCTAGGAAGTAAATGCAGTACCGGAGATTATATTGATGATGACACCCCTAATTTATTGTAGAGAAGATTTAGACTAAGAATGGAAAATTAGAATAGGATGTGTCCATTTTTATCACATCACCCACCAACAAAATGTTGCCTTAGGCAATGAGCACTCAGTAATTTTAGACTGCTTGTGGTTCAACCCAACTCATAGTCAGGGTTCAAGTATTGTAACTTCTATATATAATATATGTATGCATATATATTTATAGATATCTATATATATATGCATGCATATATGTAAATAATTATATATAGTGCACAGTATCTAGGTGCACACAGTGCACATATTATACAGTTGCAGAGTGGTTTATATATATAATTATCTATGCATGTGCATAAGGCTTTTTGTACACATTTGTGGACACAATAGGATGAGAGAAGAGTTGAGACAGAAGATTAAGAGAAATCCTACTGAATTATCAGTAACTCCATACCTTTTATCCTATACCACATGACTCAATCCTTATGAGACAGTGAAAAAACCTGTGCCTTTGTACATTCATTGTCAAAATCTGGCTGAGTACGCCAGTCCTGAAATTATCATCCAAGAAGCCAGGGTTTCTTTAGGTAATGCATACAATGCTTGGTCTGCATTGGGTTGGACTACAGTACAATTTACATTAAGTTCTTCCCTTAGTGATCCCATGCTGTGTAGTCTTCCACATGGAGAGAGACTTTTAGAAGAATTTTGCAGCATTTCTTCTGTAATACTTATGTTATCCACAGCTCTAGCAACTGGACATATGACTGTTTACCTCATTGGGGGTTACAATCATTATGCCTTCAGGCTGATTTTGTGCATTCCCCTTATGTTGGTAGCAGCAGCTTTCACGACTGTGGTTCCTTTTAAAGAGGATTTTCAAATGTAGGCAATCGAGAACTAAATTACTGATGCAGTCTAAATCTGGACTACTTTCAAGAACAATTGTCCTCACAGCTGGCCCACAGAGCAGATTTTAAAAAACCCAAGTATCCAATAGTATCGCTAGAATGTCCTTTTTGCTTTATGGGCAGAAAATGCATGTTACAGCATATAAATTTGCAATGTTCTCTTTCCCAAGGAACTCAGATTCTGAAAGCATCAGGACTGTGAAGAGGTAAACAGAAATCATTTCAGTACAGATTAAAACAGTTTATCACAAGCAGCACAGCAGAATTCCACATTCTATAAATGGAGAAGTACAGTACTTATAATACAAACCCGTACTACATGGCTGGGCCAGAAAACAACCATCACCTTCCTACCTACCTTCCCTATTAGATACTGCTACCGCCTGCCTTGGACTCTGTTCTCCTTGGTATATGACAAGTATATATAAGTCTTCTGTCCTAGCATCTACCTAAACAAATATTTGCTGACCTATATATCAATAAGGTTCAACATTATTGTAAGTAAAAGTCTACACTTACAGAAAAGGTCTATTGGATTTAACACTTAGAAGATTTAACCTAATGAACTGTGTAATGTGGAAGAGATTTTAAATCCTAAAAACTTGCCAATAACTTCCATATTCTACATATTTTTATATGAAAAGAGGATCTTAAAATGTATGAGTCAGTATGCGATTGTTAATGCCAAAATACACTGACCTATAAAACTTGCTCATGTAAGTTAGTACTTACTTGAAAGGAGGAACTTTAATGGAACTGCTTGCGTCAGTAAGTGCTTATCAGCGTGAGCTAGGGCTCCACAATCTGGCCTTTTAAAGAAAATTGCTTCTCTGAGTTTCAGGTGGCACATTATGCAAGTCTGTACTGCAGCACCTGCAGTGCATGATATAGAACAACATATGCTTGTCTTATGGCACCGTTTATTTAGAAATAGCACATAACACAACTGATGCTGAAAATAAGAATAAAACTAACCAACATATTTGTTTTCAGAATAATCAACTGTTTTAAGCCCATTACTTTTGGCTGAGGTTCTTGGGGGTTTTTTTGTTTGGTTTTTCTTTTTCCCTTTTTTTTTTGGGGGGGAGGGGGGTGGTGGAAGTGGGGCAGTGGGTGGGTAGGTGGCAGCACTGGAAGGGAGATAAAATGATCCTTAATTTTTTTTAGAACATTTGCCACAAAACAATGCTTTAATCAAATAAACAAAAATTTGTGTTAAAATAAACTTCTCTGGGAACTTTCAGGACATAATTAATGGTTATAAAACCAGAACTTTATGCTTCCCTGAGATGTTAACATCAAAATTTGCAACAGAAAATATAGTGTGCCTCTACTTGCAATGCTGCTTTTGACATTCTTTTTTTTTTTTTTTTTTTTTTGAAGTTAATTGTGGATTTAATCCAATCCATTTTGTTTTGTGATCTCAATTATGTCCTGTGATAAACACGTAAAGATCCAAAATCTTACAAAATCAGTATACAGACTCTTTAGAACTACTAGGCATATTGCCAGGATGTAACTCAAGAAAGGGTAAAAGAGTATGTATGTAAAATATTAAAAACCAGAAGGAGGAGAAAGGCCAGAACCAAATCCTACAGGAATGTAAACGCCAGCTGAGTCGACAGTAGAAGGACCTTAACCTATACTTAAATATCTTAACACTGAAAGGTCTTTGGCATAAGCCGTGAACTGTAAAGAAAAGACAAGTGCGTGTCTAGCAGTGAAACTGGTGACATATACTACCTGACTACTCTCCTGGGCATAAACCATTATTCGTATATGTAATGAGATGAAACAAGGCAGTCCTACCATGAGATTTAATATTCATGAAACAATTTCATCAGTTCTCATCTGGAAATACTCTAAGGAGTAGGAGAGTTTGGAGACAACTGTGGCCTGGAGGGCAGGGGAGCGAGCACAGGGGACAGCCTAAGGGCTGGGAACGATGATCTGCAGGGAGGGTTACATTCCCTTTGCTCTGTCTAGAACACATCCCTGGAAAGTCTAGCTGACTGCAGCCAACGCATGTATCTGATTGATTTCCCACATTTGATTTTCCTTAGTCCATGACCCCAGGGTTCAGATGCCAGGGCCTAAATACTAGTTTGCAAAGCACAGCCATTCACCTCAGTTCAGCTTACTTTAAGAAAATTTTGATGAGATTTGGACAGGTATCAGAGTTAAGGCTATGCAACATCAGAAAGGAAGAAACAAAGGACTGGAACTACTGAGTCAGCTGTAAGCAGTAGCTCTAAGACTAAAGAGAAAAGTACTGACAGGAAAAGGTAAAACTCCCAGAAAAATGCAAAGCTGGAAGGCAACAACACAGCAAGGTGAGGATAGCGCTCATTTTGTCATCAAGATGTCATAGCTTCTCCGGCTGACTTGTAAACTCCTGACCAGCAGATCATGTCACTGAGTACCTACATGAGGAGTTGTGAGCTTTCTAAAGCTTAATCCAATAGTAAATTAGATCTTGATGACAGTGTAAAAAAAAAAAGTGTACTCCACAGTACACTCTGACTTCAGAGTTTCTATACATAATAAAAGATATCCAAACACAATTGCCTGGTAGAGAAAAGGTTCACTCTACTGCCAATCAAGATTAGCACCAAGAATTATTCAATGTTTACGTAGTTCAATATCAAATGCATGTGAACAATGCACACTCATGGTTCAGTTAGAGTTGCTTTGGGGTGCAGGGTAGACCTGAATATTTTCCTTCATTACTTTTTCCAAGAAATAGGTAGCATATAAAATCTATCATGTCACGGTCTGAACACTCAACTCTGTTATTATTTCTAGGAAAAAAGGCCATCCTACTACTCTTTGTCTACCTTGTTCTGCAGTGTCAGAGTATCTTCTCTATATCCATCTAAGTTAATATCCTTGCATATGCACATACGTGCAAAATTATCGTACTTCGTGACAAATTTTTCCATACTTCAGCTATATACTTCACAATTTTTCATGAATGGTAGCTAAAAGAATTTAAAATGCCTTACTTTTTTCTTCCTCTTGATAACTTTCACAATCATATTTAATGTTACATTACATACTTGTCAACGTCCTTCTGTTAGCAGGTATAATTATAGCATCATCTTCATAAAGACCCTAAGACAGGTTCATTACCTAGGAATTTACTTGTTTTCAAGCACATCAAGAAGAGAATGACCACAAAATTTTCAAAGTACATTTTAAAAATGCCTGAACTCTCATGAAGCTGAAGGTAAAGATTCCATAATTTTAACATACACACTCTCTGTAGTAAGACTCAGAGAAAAACATGAAAAGAACTTGTTTAAAAAAAAAAAAGGGAAAAAAGAGCAAAATATTTAAGTTTAATTAGAAATATCCTCATATATACAAAACAATGCTTTGATTTACATGTATTCTTCAGACCTTTGAGTCTTAAACTTTAACAGAAATATGTTTTGCAGTTTATCTTTTTCAGAATATTCTTAATGAGGAGTCAAAGAATTAACCTATGAACATGTCTATAAAAATACCTTTCCTACCAAAACCAGATATATATATGTAAACAGCAGAATCTAAGAGCCAGATCCTCCACACTAAAATCAATTGGCAAGCTGGTTTTGGTTTCTGATAGTCTTTACAAGATTCTAACTAGTAGTTCCTCGCAATCAAAAGGAAGCATAGTAAATCAAAGTCCTGCCCAAATACATACTCCAGACTGTATTGATCAGTAATCTGGTGTCCAAATACTGTGTTCGGAAACACTTTTCCTTTAGCTCACGCATAAAATATTGAAGAAGCCATGCTGAAGAAGGAGATGGAGAACTTTGAGTTACAGCAAATCATTTACCACTACTCAGTCCTGGCCCACAGATCAAAAGTTTAGAATACTCCACTAAAAGAAGAGTCTCTTCTGTTTGTTGTTTTTTGGTTTTGGTTTGGTTTGGTTTTTTGGTGGTATTAAAATAATTAAAATACTGTGTTAAAATTAATGATATGTAAACATTCAAATCTCATTCCTTTTAAAACTTGGCATTTACAAAACCACAATTAAGATATACTTGAATGTTTAAAGGATCTGAAGTTTTCTAATAAACAGAAGAACAATGATCAGTTTTGTGTGTAATCTACTTATCTTGTTTTTATTGACATGAGTTCACAATAATTTGACATTTCATCCATAATTTTGTATGAAATATCATATGAAGAAACTAACAGATGTAATCTCTGGCACATATAAAGAAACAGCCATGAAAATGCTCTGATAGAGAGCATTTTTGTTCCTATTTTGTTTCACTGCCACAGGAAGGATGAAGATCAAGGGTTTAGAAAACAAGTCCAATCTGGAGTTCAAGAATGTATCAGCGATAATGTGGATCTGACCCTGAGTTCTTATGAGGTTTTACCTCCAAAGAGATGAAATTTCATACCAAAACATATTTACACTACATTTTCAGCAGTCTGGGGAACTTCTGAGGTTATACTGAGACTACAGAACTCACCATTTTTAGTGAATATAGTTTTTTGGCCACTAAAGATGGGCTCTGATACAGATCTTTGATCTCTCTAAGCATTGTATCATCGTTCAGCTTTTTAGTTCCTGTGAACTGTCTAAGATAACAATTTAGAAGATCAGTATGATGAATAATGCTTTCCTATTGTGTTTAACTGGCTTTAATGGAAAAGTGTCTCAATTTTTCATATTCAGAACTTTCATGGATCTTGATAGCAATGGTCAATCTGTCCGGCATCATTAATTCTGTTGGGCTCTGTGGCAGGTTGAAGGAAAAAAACCTGCCCGAAGGCTTTTGTTGTAAACTGACCAATTGAATTATTCCCTTCCATGTTACGATTCGCCCATCTCATTGGATGAGAAAGTTTCTCGCGAGGGTACTGCCCCTTTTAGAGGCTGCGGGCTCGGGGCATTCGGGACTTCCTGGGCTGCTTTCCGGACGGCTTCGGGGGCATTCGCGGTTTTCCCAGCTTTCCGGGACTTGCTTTCCCGGCTTCTCGGTTTTTTTCGCGGCTTCTCGGCTCTCCGGACACTCTCGGCTCCGCTCTGCGGGAGGCACTGCAGGACCTCAGCTTCGGTCCGGGGAAGAGGCTTCTCCAAACACTGCGGCTCGGCTCCGGAGTTGTGCGCCGGGGCAGCCCCCGCCACGCCGCCTGGGACAGACTGCTCGCCTGGAGGCTGTTCTTTGCCTTCTGCTTTGATATTCTCTCTAACTGCACAACGAGAATCCGGTAGGAACAGCGTTTTTTGCATATGGGAGCCCGGCGTTCATAACAGCCGCGGTTTCCTTTGTTCGCTCCACGAAAGCGCACACGTGGCCGGTGCCATTTTCTGGACTGCACGTGGCACCGTCCCCCTTTCTCTCTTTTCTCGCGTTTAACCCTCATCTTTCCATCCTGCACAGACTCTCAGATTTTGCATTGTTTTTTCCCTGCATGTTATATATATTGTTCTAGTTTTAATAAAGTTTGTTTCAGTTTTCCAAACGTTCAGAGGTCTCACAAAAATCTTTCTTTTCCTTTTCGTATCTCTGCTTTTGAACCCTTTTCTCTCCCGGAGGAGAGGGGTTTGGGGATAGGAAAGGACTCGTCCCCGTGCTCGGCTTGCCTCAGCCGACCGGCGACAGGCTCCCTGTGGCACTAAGAGTGAATTCAGTTGTTCTCAGTATAGGGAAAAAAATCATGGGTATACTTTGTGTAGCAGGTGAGACCATATTTTGACATACTATTGTCTAAGTGTTATAAGAGTTCAATAACACCTAATGAATGATGTGGTCAATCTGGATTTTTATCCCCTGTAGCACACTGATAAATAACATCGGTTCTTACAGTGATGTCTTGTAGTAGTTGCTCATACCTGTTTTTAAAGCTTCATAAAAGTAACACAAATTCATATCTGAATCTGACAGATGAAGTTATCTTTTAATGTTAACAGTGTGGAGCCTGCCACCAGGTGATGGATTACCTAAGGTTCGGAAGCAGTATGCCATATCAAAGTTCTCAGTGCAGTGCAGTGTGAGATGATCTCTTGTAGAATTCAAAGTATGTAATGGTGAATAGTGAATTACAGTCTTTCTTTTCTCCTGTCCTTCCAGTTTAAGAAGTCCTTAAACAGAATCAGTGAGTAAATCATATGTGCAAATCTTACACAATAATTGAAAAAATATTATAATTTTTTTTTTTTTTTTTTTTTTTTGGTAATTGTCATACTCTTCTAAAGTGCCTCAGGATATTCCAGAAGAGTAAATGGATCATAGTACAAATAAGCAGCAGACCTTAGGCATATCAAGTTAACTTTTAATTTGTAAGGAACCATGAAAATAGTGCCAATATGTCATAAAATGAGAAAAAGAGCTGTAAAATAATTGAGGATGGTGTTTTGAACTGTTACAAGGGAGATTCCTGCTGAATAACTCACTAGTATGAGGGAGCTTGGGGAGGGATGAGGTTGCTAATGCTTTGCTGCTCATACATTGACTTTTCTCTTAGATGGTGACTACAGACTCTAGAAAGTAAGAAAAATCAGAAAACTTCTTTGCATTATTATTGTCTCCGTTGTCTGGACCAAATCACTATAAACATTATTTTTTTTCTTCTATGACATGCTACATATTTTATAATATTCAAACTTTCTCAGCTGCTCATAGCAAATGGAGGAGACAAGGTTTTGTAATATATTTCGTTTATAATCTGGCGCATTATAGGATTTACTTCTTAGGATTTGACATTGTAGCATGATTCAGATTCAAGGTGCCATTTGCAGTGGCTAAAATTTCTGTAGACCTGAATTTAACAAGTGTAGAGAAACTTTGAATAGCCAGAGCCTCAAAAAAAAAAAAAAAAAAAAAAAAAAAAAAGTATGTCATTGTAACTGAGTTATCCTAGAATATAGTGTTCTCAACTTTGCGCCTGTTTTTTTTTTTCCCCTGGGAGGGGGGGGGAGAAACCAAACCAGAATCCTAAGATGTCCTAAATGAAGACCAAAGGAAACCAAACAAACAGCACTCCAACCACCTGCCTATGTTGAGCGCAGGAAGTCTGTCCCTAGAAAATAATGCTATATTATCTTTATAAAGCTTGTGCTTCCAAAACTAGAAGTATGACAAAGCACTATTGCATTATTACAATGACCTCTTTATTTCTTTATTTCCTGCCTGTTAACTTGAGTATGAATTTTCAAAAAAGCAGTCAGATACATTCTTTTCTTGCATTCTGTTTCCAGAAGCTAATAATCTATGCTACGTGGACACCACCAATCCCCTTTTTTGATGATATTTTTTGTCTGCCATCTGTATAACACTAGAACTCTTAAGGGTAGTTTATAGGACACATATTTCCACAACAGAAATATCACTAGCCTACGTATCCTCTATGGTGTCTAAGAACTTATTTTATGCTTCTGTGTGCTCCTCAGCTGTCAACTAGATTCATAGCTCTTGCTAAACTTTGTTTAAATCTTGTTCTAGCTTTCTTCAATACAAAAGCAAAAACTCTGCAGAAAAGCAGTTATTTGATGAGATAGTAGTCACCTGATCATGTAATAAAATATAAATCTGGGGGATTACTTGGGGTTTTGTTTTTGGAACTGGCATTTCCATTTACATGAACTATAAGTTATTTGCTTCTGAAATATATCACTTGAGTGTGCTGCTCTGAGAAGTTTTAGTTCCTTGTATCTAAATTTCCTAGTTAATTTTGTGATGCTGCACCTTTTACATAGCACTTGTATACCTCAGAAGTGACCACATGCACAGACATGCACACACACATGCACAATCACACAATGCATTTGTTTTCATAGATTCCTAGCAACTATTGGAAGGTGGAAATCAGCCCAAATTTTGACTGTAGTGGTCTGGAACATGGAGAATGGAATTATGTATCTCTGAGCACCATTGCAATGTAAATGAACTAGAAGCATATAATTCACAAGAAATACTGTCAAAAAGATCTCAGACTTTCCAAATTCCAATCATTAGGCAGGGTTGCCTTGCTTTAGTTACTCGAAGAGAGAGTCCTAGAAAGTCAAAGTAACTTCTAGTGCATGGTGTTAGTTGTGGAATGGTTTCCTTTGATTCAGCCATCTTCTAGCGCTAGGGTTAATGGGCTGTTTGTGATAAAACTGTCATCTTCATGCAGAGAAGCCAGTAATACTTTTAATAGTAAGACCACATCTCTTCATTAGGTTCATTAATCACAAATGACTAAACATCTGACTGTTCTGTAGAGGGATCTGGGCAGGCTGGATTGATGGGCTGAGGCCAATTGTATGAGATTCAATAAAGCCAAGTGCCAGGTCCTGCACTTGGGTCACAACAACTCCTTGCAATGCTACAGGCTTGGGGAAGGGTGGCTGGAAAGCTGCCCAGCGGAAAAGGACCTGGAGGTGCTGGTTGATAGGTGTCTGAAGATTAGCCAGCAGTGTGCCCACATGGCCAAGAAGGTCAACAGCATCCTGGCTTGCATCAGCAATAGCGTGGCCAGCAGGAGTCAGGAAGTGATTGTCCCCCTGTACTCAGCACTGGTGAGGCTGCACCTTATCAGAGTGTACTTGACAATATAAGTTGGAAGTCTGAATATCTAATATTATTAAATAAGCCTCAAGTAAGACACAGTATTAATTTCTGATCATTCTATTGTACTTGAATATCCCTATATATCAGTAGGTTTGCAAATAAACTTGATTAATAAATTGAAGTCAAGATAGTTGAAGTCAAAAATCTGCAAAATTTTATACTTTGTCGAATATGCAAAATTTGACTTTACGGTATTTTCTTGTCAGATGAATGCACTTTACCTACTACCACTGGGTGCAAGAAAGTATTCCGTTTTATCAAAAAAGCAATTCTTCTCACTATTCTTGCCAGAAATTGCTTTGCTTTAGTAACTTTTTAAATGATCTTCTGTGTACATTGGTAATGGACTTTGGGGTGCTTTAAACTGAAGTATGATTCAAAATATAAGATACTATGCATAATACAGGAAAATAGATCGTCTTTCACCTGATTCTTGTACCTACTGAATGTTACACAAATTCATATATTAGCATTTTATTTCCAAGATATTACTTATATTTTCTGTAGTTCCTCACCATTTATCACATATATAATTTTTATTTGTTTGATTGTTTCCTTCTGAATACCATCACTTGCAATATACTTGAGAGGATTAAAAATTATTACAGTTCATGTGGAGAAGAATCTGCTCCATTCTTTTAGAGTCATGTGCTATAAGCATTGCTCTTACCTAAATGCAACAGTTTTTTTATTAGTGTGATTACCACAGATAATAAGAGGGTACTACCCCCCTCTTCAGTTTATCTAATTGGGAAAAAAAGAATCCATTTGTGGTGTGTTACCTGATTCGTTGCTGTTATTTTTCACTTTATTGGGAGATAAAACAATCTCTTTGAGGCTAGACAAGTTGTCACTTCCAGTTACTATGGGTGAGTATGATATGGCATGCAAAATTGCACACCATGTTGTTACTGCCAGAAAAATAATGGGTGTCACCACTGTAATTGCTGATAAAAATTCAGTGTTTGATACTTAAATCAATTATGTACCAAAGATGTCTTACGCCAGAGTTCTCTTAGGAAGAATCTAATATAGCCTACTGACCCACAGTCAATCAATGTATATAAAGAAAGATGAGTCTTCAAGGAAATATATTATACAACCACAGTATATATTTGTGTGTTTCAATCCATACGATGACTTCTAAGGAGTGAAAATTGGGTTCAAAATTCACAGTTACACAATAAAGGTAAAACATCTTTCACTATATATGTGGTGATTATATACTGCAACGATAACTTCAGTCATTGCAAGGAGGGGAAAGTAGTGCTGCTTGTAAAAGTGGAAATGGGTGGAAAAATCAGTGTGAGAGAGAAAATAATGAAGAACAAGGAGAAAAAAATAAATGGGTGGAAAAATCAGTGTGAGAGAGAAAATAATGAAAAACAAGGAGAAAAAAATAATTTATGTCCTTTTTAATTTTAAAAATCCAGAAGTCATAATTAGCACAAATTCCTGACTGAGAACATTGAAGAGAAAATAGAACAAGAAAGGAATCAACTATATGGGCCATTTAGCTGTGAGGAGAGAATAAACTAACCCAAGAATGACTTAGGACATTTAGAGCTCTGTGTGGGTAGCTGAGTGAAATGACACAAAGCTGTTATAGCAGATGAGATCACAAGAATGCTTTTTATTTATTTCTTAGCCTTCTTTCATGCCAAACCCTGAAAAGCTGGTTCATGCCAAAATCTGCGCATGATTGATAGAAATAGTAAAAAAATTATCATATAATGCAGTTCATATCAACCCCTACACTGAAGGAAAGCCTCAGTTTTGCGGCCTGGGACTAGAGCCCTAAATTTCCATCGTGCCCAGGTGAATGGTTTCTTCAACAGATTACAGCGACAGTCCTTGATGGCTTTTTGTTTGATTAAATTCAATTTGCTAAGTGTACCTCACTAATCTTTAATATTTTCTGATCTTTTCATACTATGGAATTATTTGTTAAATAAAGAATATACCTGCAAATAAAGAGCACCTTTAATTCATTTTTTGGTCTGACATAAACCATCAGGTAATGTCAATTTTCCTGTATAGTTTTCTTCCTGACAGTCATGCCATATTTGAAGCCAACTAGAAATGATTCCTTATGCTTTTCATTTGGAATAAATTATTTTATGACTACACTGATTTTCCAGATGAAATATAATACAAATGTCTACCATATCTCACATAAAAAACAAACAAACAAAAAACAAATAAACCTGAAAAAAAATCCATTTTTGGGGTCATTATAAAGTTTCTTCTCCTGCACTGTCATACAGTATATGCTAGAGAACGAAGACCAATAAATCACTGATACCTATACATCTAACATATATAAAGACTCAGCCAGCTGTCAGTACAGTAGGGAACCTCAGCTGAATTGACCTATTTCTTGCCTAGTGTAAAATTCCTGTCTTTTTCTCCAGTAATTATACCTTTAGAGACTATTCATGTTCACTAAACGAAAGTTCTAAAAGAAGGCTGTGTGCTTTTGTATTTAATCCACCTTTTTTTTTTTATTATTGTTTTGTTACTGATGCTACACTTCTTTTTTATTTCCCATTTCTTTCTTCATTTCTCTAAGACAGATCTTTAGGAATCATACAGAAAACTTAAGTTTCTGTGAAAAACAAGAAAAGCATTCTTTCCCCCAATAGTTTAATACTTATTAAATATGACATTTTTTATTTCTATTCATAATAAGAGGATTCTTTTTGTACAGTTCAGAGCAAGAAGGAGAGCTAATACGTAACTACCAGAATCTAAGATTATAAATCAGATTCTTTTGTTATAATCTTAGTTTTTTCACTGACTTCAGTCTTACAAGTGTTCATCCATACTGTTGTATCTCACAAGGATAGAATAAGTTCATTTTTGAAAAATGCTTTGTGAAGCATTCACAGCCTAGCCCAGAATGAAAAGTCTTTAATGGTTATTTTAGCCTCAGAATAGCTGTGTTTGAACAAAAGCACCATAGAGGTGAAATGAAGGAGAAAGAGAATGAGCAGGAAACACGGTATGCTCTATAAAAGTGTGTGTTCTCAGGACACAGTATCTCTGCTTCTGTATAGAAGTATTTGTTTCTTCTTTCTTTTTTTCTTGTCCCATTTTAGAGATAAAATCTGTGTGGACACAGCGAAGCAAGAGGAAAAGTAATTTATATTTTTATATATATACTTGGTTTGATTTTTCGGTTTTTTGTGGGATTTGCATTTTGGGTTTTGTTTTGTGGTTGGTTTGTTTGATTGTTTTTTGAGAATGACAGTGTATTTGTGCCTGGTTCTGTAAAGAAAAGGATGTGGGTTCAAACAGGCCCAATCTCATTTTTAAATAGAATCTAGGGCAATTATATTCTCTACACTCGCTCTTGTCTAAAAGTCATCCTCTTTATCAGAAGATGCCATTTCAAGGGAGACAGATGGTATGAGCTGAACTGCGTGGAAAAAGTGTTTGTGCTTTCTCACCACACCTAGAAGCATTGCACCTAAAGTACAATGCAGCTATAATTTCTGAGTGGGCAGAGCCTAAAGCAACCTCCCAAAGAGGGCAATGATTCTGCTTACTCGGCATGACAAGTACCATCGGCAATTCCTACTGTAGCTCTTCTGCTGCTGCATCCTAGTGGAACAGGTTTTTTAACAGTCATTTATTTTATATAAGTGATTTTATAAATATCTTTCAACTCCTCTGGTTTTTGAGTTTCTCAGAAGCCTTCAAGAAATACATCTAAGTTCAACCAAAGGGGGACAACCACAGGCCATCCTGTACCTGGTGCCTTCTACCAAACTCAATGGAGCACAGAGACCCAGATCACAAACACAAAAAATGTTTTATTGTCTTTAAGTCTCCCTCCAGCAGTGCCTGTATTTACTGAGCAGGTATGGAAACTGGGCTCCTGCCTAGGTGCCAGCATTAGTACCAAGGTTGGCACCAAGTGAACTGTTGTAATTTCTGTGACAGAAATTCAGTATGATGTTTGCTTGCATTTTACTGTCTGCAGACTACATGATGTGTTTGGAGAAAAAACATATTTTGCCCTAGCATTAACAGCTGCTCACTGAGTTAGGTGGAAATGTCTTCCAGGAAGCAAAGACTCCATCTTTTTAAGTAGGAGAGTGAGGCAGGCAGAGGAGAAGGAAGAAAAAGTGGGAAGGAGTTTCAAGCATGAATAAAGACAGTGAAACCCACCATGCGCCCAGGGTGACAGAAGAAACAGATTTTCCTGAGGACTTTGCTTCAATCCATGAAGATGATAGAAGTTGTTGGACTGGAAAGCATGACTAAAGGGAAAGAACCAACCCCAGACAGATTTGGCATGGGCAGATTTTTATAATCTTTGCTTTTTTTTTTCCATATATGTCAGACAGTGAATGTTAACTTCTTTGTTTAAAAGGTTATGCTCTTATTAGTTTGTCCTAATAGTAGATATGCTTTTGGAGTGCTCATTTTCAAGAAAAGGTACAAGAAAACGCACTGCAAAACTCTGCCTATTCAGTGTCCCACCTGCACTTGAAACTACTAATTACCCCTAAAAGTTTTCTACGTGTATATATATATCTTTACCTTCTCTGAGCTGACAACTTTCCTATATTAGTGACCTACATAAGCAGTAACAATAAAACTGTCACATAGAAATGTGTGTTTAACTGCATTGCCAAGGCAGATTATTTGTTACACAGTAAAATACTTCTGTAAAATAATAGTTGAGAAGCAACAATTATGTATTTCAAGGAGACAAGCAAAATTAATCCTGCTTACAAAAATATGTGGGTATGCTCATGGAAAAACAAACACCACAAATTACACAATGAATGCCTTTCTTCCTAATCACAATTACTGGATATAGTTCCACTTTGTCATGAGAATAAAAAGTACCTTAAAGCTAGAGGAATTTGGTTAACTCACTTTATTAGAACAACAACACCTCAGATTTTTCTGTGTCTCCAAATAGAATTAGAAAGAAGCCAAGAAAAAATCTCTAGCTGTGGTCACCACAGTGGCACCAAGTTTGCAAGGTCTAGTGTAAGGGTATTTGTGCCTCATGAAAATGCCTACACACTTTTCCTCATGATTGATTTTCTGTTAAAATGAGGAAGTATGAAGTGATTCATACATTAACTCAGGCCCTTCGTTTATTTAATCCAAACGAGAATTTTGACCTGGACCTTTAAAACCACCATGCAGAAAGTTCTCCAGGCCTGACTAAGCAGTTCTCCCTGTTGTAATAGTAAGTAATTTACATTTTGAAACAACGGAGAAGATTGCCTAGAATATAGTGTCTTTTAATCTCTAAAGTGACAATCTTAATAAGAATTACATTCCATTGTCAATATTTTAATGTTTATCTTGCTTAATGTAAAATCAATACTTTAACATAAGCTAATTACTCTCAGCTTTAAGTTACAAATGTACTTCTCTATTGGCTTATAAACAAAAGAAACACAAGACAAAACAGCTTTTTAATAACATAAATTTTATCCAATTCCCCCCCACACCCTGAAGTAAAAAAAATCCTTTAATATTGTCTGTATGAGTATTTAGACAATTTTAGGAAAGAAGCCAAAATAAAATATTTATCTTCTGTCTTCTCATGAGTTAATGCAAGTCTGTCTCTCTTGTTTGGCTTTATGAATACGTGTCCTCTTATTATTGTCCAGTGACCATTAGGATATGTGCAATCATTCCTGTTGTTATAGCTAAGCTTCAAATAATTCATGTTGCTTTAAATCTACAGTCACAGGTGTTCCTAGCTTACATATGCAATGTATGCACATATCATTTTGCATGCTACAGAAATAAAAAAATACTACTATGAAGTTTCAACTTTTTCAGACCAAATGAAGTAAGACTAATTCCACACAATGCTGAATTTATATTTAGATGAAACCTGATTAAGAGAGTTCTTGGGTTTGCTTCCAAATGTCCAAGTTTTGTTTTAAATTAGTGTAGACTACACAGATGAAACTCTAAGAGAAACTATGTGTAGGCAATAAAAAATTCCCTTAAATTCTGGACCAGTGAATGGTGAAAAATAAATTTTGTTTCAAGTATCAAATAGAAAGGTCTTAGAAATGAAAGCAAAAATATTTTCTCTAACTGCCACTATCTTATTTCATTCTACTAAACAACACAATTAGGATACTCTTTACTGGTCACCGTTAGAAGCAATTACAAGGAAGGTAAAGAACACCACCAAATGAAAAACTTGTCATTTTCATATAATGAGATGGTATTTTATTTTTAATTTGTGCCACAGCACAGCTTACAATCGCCAGCCGAGATGGAAACTGAATTGTGCTAGGAATGTACCAGCGTAAGGAAGATGCAGTCACTGCCCTAGAAAGCCTAGCAGTCTAAGCAGAGGAGTCAGACAAAGATAGAAAATCCATGTACTCAAATGCTGCTTCTTGTGCATTCTTATTGCCCACCCCCCTTCTTTTTTAAACAGAAACAGGATTCATGTTGACAGCATGCCTTTCAAATACAGCAGTGTGATGAAACAGTGAACCACTCACAACAGTGTGAACTGAAAGTGAGACAGGATTGACACTTACTATGGCAATAAGCAGGCAGTGTCACAGCAAAATAATATTTCTTCACTTATGTATGGTATTTTTTAATATTGCTTTATATTTTTATATGAAAATTAGGATGCACATATGTTCAAAGGCTAAGAGCACAGCCTTCAGTTAGTGTAGCAGAAATGATGATCTTTCTCCCTTAAGGATTTTCTCCCACCTCCAAATACAATTTCACCTCTGTGTATTTCCTCCCTCATGTTTAAGTCCAGGCACTCCTGAAAAACAAAACAAAACAAAAAAAAAAAAACAACTTGATAGTACTCTCCGTTTCTTTCTCTCTTTCTCTTTTTTTTTTTTTTTTTTTTATTATTTTTTTAATATGGGTTATTTCAAAGCTTTGAGACATCCAAAAAGTATCTCACTGGTAGCATCTACTTCATTATAGAAATTGTATACGTCTTCCTTACACGTGTTTTGAGGAAAGGCTGAGAATATCAACCTCTCTGTTCTGCTCATGAGTTGTTAATCACAAGAATACTCCTGAATGCATGACTGACTCCTTACTAATGGGAATACAGGATTCACTGTATGGGTCTGTAAAAGCAGCAATACTATAGATTACTAGGAGTGCACGGGAGCAGGGTTGTTCATAAATCTTGTGCAGATATTTTACAAAATATTTATAGCTGAAGTAGTTTTCAATCAGCATATTTTGTGTGACACCCCGGCCAGGAGCCACAGGAGAACAGGGTGAAATGCTTCTCTCTTACAGTCACACAAATCAAGAGTAACTGTCATTGAGTTCTCAGCAAAATCAACATATAGAAGAGCAAAATGAGGCCACATTGTTACTAATGCACCCTATAAAATGATCCTATTCAATTTACACAAAGAATATGTACTTGAGAAACAAAAGATGCAAAGGATATGTGTTGTGGGTAACATTACAGGGCTGAGCACTGAGAATTATCCTGGTGATTCAGATCATGGTAAATACACTCCCAGAAACATCAAGCTTAAATTATATAAGGTGCCTAGCTGGACTGATGGAGTGTGTTTTATACCTCTACAAAAGCTGGGGAATTTAAATCAATCACTAGGAAAAGCAAACAGATCAAGTGAGGGCCTTCCGATTAGCTCTGCAGTGCTTGACAGAAATAGGACAGCAAAGAACAGTTTTTTCTTGGTGCACATGGGGTTCTGTTGATGTCATCTGAATTTTATTCTGCACTGCTTATGCACCGTTGCCTGGAGGAGCCCTGCAGTCTTGAGGTAAATACAGTAACTTAAAGCTTTATCACTGAACATATTGCTGCCACTCTATTATCAAGATAATGGGCTCTTTTTCAGTCAGTGGAATAAAGTTCTATCCAGATACTGCCACAAAATCAACAGAGTAAATAAAGAATAGGCAATGGGACTGTTGAGTCTACCCAATATGGAATCATAGAAACAGATCATCTCTAGTTGGAAGGGATTCCTATGAACCATTGAGTCCAACACCCTGCTCCTCACCGGACTACCTAAAACTAAACCGTATGTCCAAGAGTGTTATCCAGATGCTTCTTGAACTCTGACAGCCTTGGGGCAGTGACCACTTCCCTGGGGAGCCTGTTTCAGTGACTGACCACCCTCTCAGGGAAGAACATTTTACTAATGTCCAGTCTGAACTTTCCCTGATGCAGCTTCATTCCATTTCCTTGCATCCTATTGCTGGTCACCAGAGAGAGGAGATGAGCACCTCCCCCTCCACTGCCCCTCTTGAGGAAGGTATAGACTGCCATGAGATCACCCATCAGCTTTCTCTTCTCTAAGGTGACCTCAGCCACTTTTCTTAAGTCTTATCCTCAAGGCCTTTCACCATCTTGGTCACCCTCCTCTGAACACTCTGATAATTTCATGTCCTTCTTACACTGAGGTGCTCAAAACTGCACACATAGTACTCAGGGTGGGGCTGCACCAGTGCCATGTAGGGTGGGACAATCACCTTCCTTGACTGGCTAGTTGTGCTAGGCTTAATACACCCCAGGATCCAATTGACCTTTTCGGCTACCAGGGCACACTGTTGACTCATATTCCACTTGCCACCAACCCACACCCCTAGATCGCTTTCTGCAGGGCTGCTCCCCGGCCTCTTGTTCTCCAGATTGTACATATAACCAGGATTACCCTGTTCCAGGTGGACAATATGTCACTTGCTCTTGTTATATTTCATATGATTCATTATTGCCCAGTTCTATAGTCTATCCAGGTCTCTCTGTAAGGCCTTTCTACCCTCGAGGGAGTCCACAGCTCCTCCTTATCTAGTATGCATTTCCAAAACTATTAAAATTTAATTATAATAAAATAATAGCAAAGAGGAAAAGTATTTCAATTTTCATATTACATACCTCATTAATAGCTCTATGCCATTTATAACCAGAACTTACTTCAGGCTAAACTGAATTACTGCCTACTAAACAGTCTTACAGTTAGCAAAGAGTTAAAACATTTGCAGTTCTGCTTGAAGCAGCACTAAATTCACCTTACTGTTTGTGATTATATGTTCATATGGTTAAATCTGTGCTTGGTGCTATTTTAAAGGTTTTCTAGATTTCTGTTGCCATTATTGTCTTCCATACCTTCTAGTCTTTTATCAGGATACCTAGCTATTAGCCTTGCAAAATGTATTAGTTGAATGTCACTGGCCTCTGTAAATGAGGGTGAAGCAGCAGGTTTGGTCAATCTGAGTTTATTTATTTGTGAAGTCAACACAGGCAGGGTTGCTTGTTTGTGGGGTTTTTTTGGAGTTTTTTTTGTTTATCGTTTTTTCTGCCAGGTTCATACAGCAAGAGATGGGCAGAAGATCTGGACTGTTATTTTTATTCTGGTGACCCACAAAGGGTAAGCGAAATCTTAAGTCCAGGCATAAATTTTTAGAAGTATAATGAAAAATTGCTGAAACTATCAGATATTAATTTTAAGGTTTTCAATTATTTTTATTTTTATTTTCATTTTCATTTTCATTTTTATTCGTTTCTATTTTAAAATATGCCAGTGTTAGTGCAGCTTTTTCTCTGTTCCTGTGCCTTGTTCATCTGACTTGTACCAAACCCAATTTCCGTTCTCTTTAAATAATTTGAAGAGTACGTGGCTGAAATGAGAACAGTGTAAAGAAAGCTGTACTTAATTTTACTATGTGTGGCAAAGTCAGAAATAGTTATATTTCTGTATTTCTAGAAGAAATAGAAAGCCTTAGAAGCTGCGTGGAGAACACTTGATGACATTCGTTCACAGCTCCTTCAGCATGATAAAATCCGGTAGCCAAACCCGTTAATAAAGAACCTTTTTTTCACCAAATATTCATGCAAATATGTCGCTCTGCCTTCATCAGCCTATGCTGCAAAATCATGTCTGGCACACGAGTAAAGCAGTGCCTCTTTTGATTCTTAGGAACCAGAGGTTTCCTTCAAAATTATAACCAAATTGAACATTATCCTCTTTGACACAAAGAAAAGAGAGGTTTTCCTGCATAATTTGTCTATTTCATAAAAACATTGGTACAATGTACAAAGCTTCAATTGCCTCGATGTTGATGAGGCAAAAACCAAGTAAGGTCCTTTCCGTAAAGCTCCACAACTTTCCAAAATTTTCCCAGAAAGCTCCCTGCTCTGAATTTCCCTCAGAATCATATTCTCAGTGCCTGTTCAGAAGGTGCTCAGCTTTCTGTTTCTTCTATTTTTTCAGTGATACTTCTGTTCTCCCTCTCTCACACGAACACATATAGCTCAGTATTGAAAAAACCCCAACAAAAACCCCCACGACTAAAAATAAAAAAACAAGCAACAAAAACCCCAGAAGTCTTATCACCCTCATATACTTTTATTTTAGAAAGTGACGTGTGCATGAGCTTTCACTGATGGCTTTTTGTAGAGGAATTCATAAGTTGCTTGTTACAGTTTCTTCAGGGAAGGGTGACAGTTACTCTTACCTACTGCAGTGACATTTTACCCAGCCTGCCACTTTACATAAACCTAATATTCATTGTCAAGATACTGCAACATACCATTTTCTGTTTGGTTTGGAGAGTTTTTCTGCCGATACTTCCACAGATAACATTAGAAGGGGTTTTTTCGTTTGTTTCTTTGTTGGTTTTTTTTAACATATATATTCTTTTAACAATTAGTACTCCAGAAAATTATGAAATATGCCATACTCAATTTATTACATTTATTCAAGAAATAGAAAGAACAGGCAACACCTACAAGCTTTCCCAGACAGCAACAAATTTGGAAAATTGACACTTCGACTGTGCTAGGTAAATAATAGGACAGGCACATAGACGTATGTGTTAAGTAAAATATGCACTGATACCATAAAGCTAAGAATAAGAAAAACAGGGAGTTGAAAAAGTGTACTATCATCTGCACATTTAAGAACAAACAACATTTAAGAACAATCTACAAAGAGGATACAGATTTGTACACGTAAAGTAAGCACCTAGTCAAGGAACTTTTCACAGATTTACTAAGAAAGAAACTTACATACTTGGATTTAAAATATAGCCCCATATTCTTCTTTAAGGAATTTTTTTTTTTTTTTTCATTACAGGGGAATGCAACTACAATAACTTAGATAGCCACTGCCATAAATACTAAATATAGGTATAGATATCCCTGCCCTGACACATTTATAGCATGAGGAAAAGCATTGTCTGTCCTGATGAGTTTAGACTGTAAATGAACATGAAGTCAAAGAATGGAGACAAAGGAAGCATTATCCACATTTTACAGTCAGCAAACCAGTCAGTACAGTCACTAACAATGCCGACATCTGTCTACCCAGATGCTGCTGCCTTTGACATGGGAATTCAGGGTGAAAAATCTCATGATAAAGTAAGAAAGCTTATTTTCCAACATACAGCCAGGGCTTGAAACAAAGCATCCATTTAGCTTACTAGGTTTCTATTGGATGTTTTTTAGTAATGAGGATTTTGTAACATAGAACAGAAACAAAGAGGACAGGAACAGAAGCTACAGAATTTTCTTCATACACTTTTTCTAACTGCCATCAAAGGGCAGTGATTCAAACCCTGCCAGTCATGACTGCACTTGAACTAATGACTTAGAAAGTGAAAAGACTCTACAGTCTATTACTAATCTCCTGAGTCATCCGGGCTTTCAACTCCTTTTTAAAGCTATGTTTACTGGGATCAGAATAGTCGCCCTTCTTGGAATATATCTTATGCTGTAGCCCATAGTCCAGAGTTCAAGACCCTTCCCTTTACAAAAGAATAATTCATAGTGTCCCTGCACAATCACTTCCTGACAGTAGAATAAGAACTTGCCTACCCAAATAATAATGTATAGTTAAAAATGTCATCCTCCCATGTTAGATATCTCAGCTTTCTATGAATGCATACATAAAGACAAGTGCCTTCTTTGATCTTCTGGGGTTTTTTTCCTCCACTGTTTATTTATCTTTATTTTAAAAATACACAAATAAATAAATAATTCAGCTAGTTTTATATTGCCATGGTAGCTACTGGAAAATGAAAAAAAAAAAAAAAAATGAGGCTATGAGAGAAATAAAGACATGCAAGAGAGGAAAAGACTTTTTACATCAATAAATTATTTTCATCAGTTACTACTCATTTTAGAAAGTCAGTGCCGGTTTATTTCACAGGGCATATGGAACATGTTTTTCCATTTTCTGTCTTTGCAATTCAGAACTATTATTTATTCTCCTGGAGCATTTGAAATTAAGACCAACCATTAAATGAAGATTTAAAAGATCCTCCTTATATAGTGGCCTTCGTATCTGTTTTTAAATTCATAGTGCATATATTCAAGTGCATGGATGTGGGCTTGTGTAGCCTGCATGCATGTGAGCAATCACACGCAAGAACATTGCTGAATTCTCAAGCTGAAATTCAACACTGGACTCGGAGTGGAAGGGAGCACAAGTGCAGGGGTCATTGCATATGTTCAGACAGCTTTTCTGTAAAAGAGAAGCAGTGAACAGAAGCAGTTTTGCTGCACTGTGCTTCACACAGCATATGCCAGATTCAAACTGTAATGCTAACACAGAAAGATGAATACGTTCTAGTCTCTAATAGTTATAATTGAGAATATGCTATCATACTGAGAAGTTTCATGAGGAGGAAATATAACATTGCCTACCCACAGTATGAACGGCACACTTGGCATGAGCCTGCTCCTGTTTCTAGAAATATCCAATTCCTATTAGGCATGTAGTAGACTATGTAGTCTTAGTTCAGGCAACGGCAGTCTTTTATCATACTCATATGCTGTCATTTGATTTGTACAGTCTTTTCTGTGGTCATAACTGATATTTATCCTTACATAAGTTTGACAGACACATAGAAAAAAGCTACATAGTTGTCAAGTGGTATCACAGCAATTGCTCTTCTCTTCTAGCAAGTACACTAGCATATTGTGTTGGAGCACTGCTCCTTTGGGGGTTGGAGAAAGTTGTTAAAACCCAGAAAGTGGAAAGACAGAGAAAATAGTTTATTTGTGTTTGTGTTTCCCAATGTTTCCAACTTTCACAGTATCACGACACTGGTAGTCATTGTATCTTAGATTGTCACCCAAGTCTGAGTGATCACACTCACATAATCTCAGTGCAAGTATTTATTGGGCATATTGAGCTACTGTTTCTTTCTGTGTCTGGGGAGGTACAGCAGGTGAGGGGTTTTTACTGGGAATTTCCGGGACTTTTCCCCGATTTTCTATGAGATATTTTGTCTGTTCTTCACAGATGATAATGAAAAAGGAACTGGAGAATATTCAGCACACGTTACTTATATCTTCTCCATGATGTACCACCCTGAGTCTTAAAGGAGTTTATATTCCAACCTAGGTCTTCTACTTAGTAAACTGGATAAGATGTAAAGCACTTTTCAGAGCTTCTTGATTCAGAAAAAAAGGTTTAATACCTTAAAAAGAGCTAGAATTAACTACACAGTAAAGATATACACTTTCTTGGAAAATCTACAAGAAGTGCATTATTGTGTAACTGAACCCCTCAGTGGCTTAAAAAATGTTTTCTATAAATATCTGTTAGTATAAACAAAGATTACTGCATTTTTTTTTTCCTGACATATTCAGCCTCAGGATATTTTAGTCATTGATACATAAAGTTAGAGCTCTAACTTTCATGTATTAATGTCTATTCAGCTGGGAAAAAAATCTATTTGCAACTGTAATTCCTCCTAGAGTCATGAAAATAAGGTCCAGTCCTTGAACTTCATCACATCTAGAGGGTTGCAACTTTCTAACAAAGAGAATTTTCTTAGAGAGGCAGTAGTCCTATGAAATTTAAAATTTCATTCAATGGAGTAGGGGGAAGGAAAAGTAAAAACTATGGTAGTATGGTATTATTTTGCAAATCTTCTAATAACCATTTTATAACTCTTAATTTCTGTGGGGTCATTCTTCTAAGACTTTTATATTTGTAGATTGAACCTTAGCTTCTATTTCTTGATAAATGGATGTGACCAGGAAAACAGCTCTCATGTTTTATAAGATTTTTACTTGAAAACCATTTAGATGTAAAGACTAGAAATTCCCCAAAGACTTTTAAAAGACTGAATGCATATCTAATACTCCATCTCACAACGCTGAGCTCTTCTGGGGTCTCAAAATCATGCCATGCTGCATGAACCCAGCACAATATACAAAAATCAATGTGGAAAAAAGCCTTTAACAAACTGTTTAAAGGAATATTTAGAGCAGGTAGTCTATACATACCTAATTAGAAGGAGACAAGGAGACATAAATGCATTCAGAGACACATCTACACTGGCTAAATCCACTTTATATCAAGTTACAGTTCAAACATTCCTACCTTCTTTATTCACACAATTACTCTGAGTCTAAGCCTGGAATAGAATAATAAAAGAAAGTACATGAGCCAGTATAACATACTGCGTCAATTCTCAAGGTGTCTGGGAAGTCAGAAGCCTCATTCCTGTTAGCTTTTCCCCAATCTCTCCTGTTACTTAAAGCAGTTTCATTTTAGGCAGCTGATTTTAAGTTACTTTTTAAGGCTAATTTTGTAAAACTCCTTTGATATTTTGAGGACCTGCAATTTTATGAGAGCCATAAATGCCACAAATGACAGATAGGGCATAAAATATTGATGGAAAGTACTTCTGGTACCAGAGTAAAACTTGTGTTGCTGGATATTGAAACATATTCATACTTCCATTTCCCCTTAAATTACACCAAGTTCCTTAACCATTTGATTAGATTAGTGAAACGTTATTCAGAATACTCAAAATTATATGCTTTGATTATTTAAATACTCTTGCACTCTTTTCTTCAGCAGCCTTATGACTTAGATGCTGTGTAGCATTTCTGGTGATTTGTCAGCTAAACTAAAGCAAATAAATCTTTATACACACTCAGGACAGGTCTACAGATCTTCTTCAGCAGGTTCTAATAATGAAAGCAGCAGGGAATGAAAAAGGGCAGAGAAAGAAGACACATCATTCTGTCCCAAATACCCAAAGAGACTCTTCTTATTTTGATGTTTGAAAAGGAGACTGTAACTACACAAGGCCAAAGAGCAGAACAAAGATTCAAGTATTTAAATGTGGCACGTGCAATTTTGTGTGATGCTTCTGATAATTCACACAATATAAAGCAACACAAGAAAAACACTATCAGAAAATCCTTTAGGGAAAGACTAAATTCTGTCTTGATTCCTGACAAAATCGGATTGGTGCTTCTTTTTACCACCTTTTTTAGCCATACAAAATTTTTAAAAATAATAAACAGACCCTTAATAATATAAAATAAGAATCTTCCCATGGTAACTTTTCTTAGAGTACATTTTCAAAGCTACCCTTAAAAACACCTCTCTAATTTGGGAATATTGCATATTTTCAGCAAAATACATGGGTGTTACGGATGTGGTATACAATGGAGATCTGTGTCATTCTCAGGTTGGGGGAAAACTATGTTTTGCTTTAATCTTTAAGTAATTTTTTGAGGTAAAATTGTTTCTCACTCTGTTCAACTTTCCTGAATAATCTCAGGTGTATGGTATTCTTATTGTCTTCAATATATGGAATTCTCAAAACAAATAGTATCTCCCATAGTGCACCAAAGCCAGGGGTTGTTATGTTATATATGGTGCACAGCCAAGAAGGGCATATACTGTCCAGGTAAGTAAGTAGTGCATGCTCCAGAGCAATGAAGGAGCATTAATGGGTCTTCAGTGATAAGTCTCATGAAATTTGTACACCTGTATCAAATTAATTTATGCAGATCTTCTGGGATGATTATTTGCCTTTGGTAATAATATTCATTATAAATTAATTCCTGCTGATTTTTTGAAATAGGTCAATATTTAATTTAGTGTAAACATTTGCATTTTATCTTAATATTGAAATTCATCCCCCTGACCTACCCTGGCCTGATCTGTGCTCTTGGATATGTATATCATTATGATTGTACAATGCTTAACAAGTATTGCCACCTTTCTTACTATAGCTTTCTCGTGTGGCAAGATGACCACTTATTCTGTTTTCTTAGTAAATGTGACGAAAGTTTGAGATTCATGTTCCCGAAGAAGCGTTGCAAGAATATAAATTTAAAACTTAAATATATAACAGATTCTTGGTTTTTTTAATGGGGACATATTGCTATAGTAACTGAAAATCTAAACATGAGTGGAGAGCTGTATACTCTAAGGATATTTTCTCAGGATAAAAGGGATTTAAGCACTTTTCCTAAACACTGATGATGTAATTATTAACAATTAGCAATATGTCAATAAAGTTGCCATCATCAGGTTTCAGAAATAACTTTATTTAAATGAACGACAGAAGGCCATTTTTCTTTTTTGTCTGAAGAGTCAGTATGACAAATCTGTATCCATGTAAATCTGACATTTAAAGATTCTGAAAACAGAGTTTAATGGAACTGTGGCTTATGTTGCACAATTAAATTGTAAGAATTGGGGGAAAAATGGTTTGCTTCCTGCAAAACTCAGTACTTTCAGAACATGTCTGACATAAAATATTACCTTCTGTAACTAGGATAGTAAATTTCATTTATTGTTATTCTTGCAGGAAGACTTAATACAGAACTAAAATGGAGAATACTAAATCACTTGAAATTTTGGTTTGAAATAGGACTTTCACATTTGCATAACTCAGAAGGATTTAAACAAATGTTTGACCAAAATGCTGGTCTGAGGACTGTGTGCTATATAAACTGCCCCTTAAATCAACATTTTGAGCTACATTTTTTGAATACAACAAATTGGGGCAAGACGGAAAAACATAGGTTCCCTCTTTTGTATATTGACAATTCCTAAGGAGCTTATGTACTCCATACCTTTCCCATAATGAATTTTGACTAGCCACTTACTTACATCCCTAACAGAGCATACAGATCCATCAGCCTTCCCAGTCAGCCTGTCCAGTGTGTATCTTTTGCACTAACAGATTTCCTGATATCTAATAAGAACATATGTCATTGCCTTTAAAGATCATTACTTTCTGTCCTTTTATTCATATATGTGAAAATATTCTGGTTTTATTTTATAAACCTGAAAACTTCTATTTTTGAAGACTTTGGTCCTCATCCCTGCCAGCCCTTTTTTAGATTAAAGCATTAATTATTCTCATACGTAGCACGTCCTTCCTGTTGCTTTTTTCTGTAAGACTCTTTGATTACTCTCTTGAAATGCAGTGTCAGACCTGGAACTTTTTGGTAACAGCATCTTTTCTCTGAAATCATTGTTCTGTGATTTATCTGTTAATATATTAGCACCATATCAACATTATAGTGCATAAACTTTCAAAAGTTTTGTTTAGACTAGGTGACATCCAGGAATTCGGGGGAGGGAAAAACACCTATGGGAAAACTCATATAAAGCTATCAATAAAAATCAAACCCAAGTGCTTAAACTGGTATAATAATGTTCACTGTGGATCCATTAACTTTACCTTAACATAGACATAAGTAGTCTGTGTTTGTCTAGGCAGCATGCGTTCAAATAAACCTAGAATTCATGCACCAGAGAATGACAGTGCAGTAAATTAAAAGTATTTAGATTTTTTTTTTTTTGAGCCAAGGATATTGTAGTGAATAAAAATCAAATTTGCTCTTATTTTTAAGCTAAGGAAAAAAAGAGTAAAATGTACTTGAAAAATAATTTTTTTTAAAAAAAAATCTTCATAACTTTTCATCTCTATGCCTGAACTCCATTTGGAAAAATACTTAGCAAATGTTGTTGGTCTTAAATAAATTCTGGCATGTTCATAAAATAAAAGAAACTCTGTTGTATCAATGACTCCAGCCTACGGAACAACCTGTTGCTTCATCTGAACAATGCGATTGGGCTTCATTGAATTAATTTACTTTACTCCAGAGGACTTCTCACTTGTATGACAACATTGAGTGATTCCAGGCTGCTGACGCATTTGTATATCTTCTACTACTTTATTTAATTTTACTGCAATATTTGAGAGAAATTCAGCAGCACAATAAAAAAGAGTCTCTCCAACAACATTCACTGTCATAGTCTATTGACTTTTTTGTTTTCCAGAACACACATGAACTAAGTGTGGATATGCCCTCTGCCTGGGAACACATACTCCTTCGGAGAACTGATTGCCTTTTACATAACAGAGCAAGAACAACGTTATCTCTTTCAAAGTGGGGAACTGGAATATACTGCAGCACTCAGGGTCAAATTAATCCCGCTTAGTAAGAAGTCTTATACAATTTTGGTAGAGAAACAGAAGAAGAGGAGGAAAGAGATGGACTGGTGCACAAGGCTGCAACTTGCTGCTTATTGCTAATTTGATCAGCGGCTTTATCTGTGGCAGAAACCTAGACAGCAGACATATAATGCATGTCCTAGCCAGGCCATGGAAACATGTCAATTTTACCATCCTCACTGCAGTCCTCGTAGATTACATTTGCTCCACGGCTATGTTTTTTGCCTAATGTAACATCTTGCTTGATGTCAACTACTGCTATTGGTGGTGATGAAAATGAAATTTATGTTGTTACTTTAATGAACATAGAGGGAGAAAGTAAAGATAGCAGGAATAGTAGTTTTGCTTATTTCTCCAGGAGAAATCACTTTAATGGTATGACCCAGAAGTACAGATGGTTAATCGATGAGCCAGAAAAACTAGTCTCTATATCTGAATATGATATTTATTTAGAGGTGCAAATGGTCAGCCTTCCTTTCACTGTTTTCTGGTTTGGGAGACTTCTGACACAGCTTCTACTGAAAGCAAAATGGCATAAAAAGACATAATTCTAAGATGGAAAATAGGGTAAAAAATTATGGTATTGACTTTCTAAAATGTTGCTTTTCACTGAGGTAGTATTAAATCATCTTTTTATATGAAATTGTCCAAGCAGCATCAGGTGATGTGTTGAAATGAACCTGGAACCCATGTACTGTAGAATTCCAGTATATGAAATTATTAAATATTATTGGTAAAGAATGTGCTCGCAGTGTAGACAAACAAGATTTCCCACTACATACAACTGAACTGTTCCTGGTTTATTTATTTTTTATTTTAATATGAGTGAACTCAAAGAAGAAGATAAAAGATAAGGTAAATAATTTTTACTTTATGCAGTATCCTGGAAGCTGGTTTTGGTCATTAGAATAAAAACGCAAATGCATCTGACAAACACTCTAAATCTAAGACACTTGCTAGCTCACCATTAAGCTGTGAAGTTTATGACTGAATTCTCTGAATCTTTATTCACATTTCCTCTCCAGAGGGTTTCTCAAATCAACTTAGCAAAAGCTAGCCCAGCATATCTTCCTGAACAGGAAACTGCATCATTGCAGTTTCTCAAGTCAATTCTTCATTCTAAGATGAAACTGACTTTCCTAGAGCATCTTCATTGAAGGGCAGAGTTATGCGGAAAGTAGCCACTTTCTTGATAAAGAACAGTTAAAATTGATACTTTTTCAATTCCTTCTCTAATGACAAGTGCCATAAGAAGGTGAAGACATGCAGTTTACAGGAATGTCTTTGCAGTGTGTGGTAGAGCCACTGAGAACACTGATTCTCTAATTTTGCAATGCAAAAATGCATGATCAAAGAGCTGATACAAGTAACAGGACCAATGTTGACTAAATCTCCATATAACACCTGAAACTGTGGGAAATTTACACATATATTGAAATAAATATTTTTTTTGCCACCAACCATGAACGGTATCTCACAGTGTAATGTTACCTCGTAGCAGTTTAATTAGCACTTTATTCCAACTCTTCCCTTCCCTTCCCTTCCCTTCCCTTCCCTTCCCTTCCCTTCCCTTCCCTTCCCTTCCCTTCCCAAACCTTCCCTTCCCTTCCCTTCCCTTCCCTTCCCTTCCCAAACCTTCCCTTCCCTTCCCTTCCCTTCCCTTCCCTTCCCTTCCCTTCCCTTCCCTTCCCTTCCCTTCCCTTCCCTTCCCTTCCCTTCCCTTCCCTTCCCTTCCCTTCCCTTCCCTTCCCTTCCCTTCCCTTCCCTTCCCTTCCCTTCCCTTCCCTTCCCTTCCCTTCCCTTCCCTTCCCTTCCCTTCCCTTCCCTTCCCTTCCCTTCCCGCACCTTCCCTTCCCTTCCCGCACCTTCCCTTCCCTTCCCTTCCCGCACCTTCCCTTCCCGCACCTTCCCGCACCTTCCCGCACCTTCCCTTCCTGCACCTTCCCGCACCTTCCCGCACCGTCTTGCATCTTCCCTTCCCGCACCTTCCCTTCCCTTCTTTCAGTGCCCCTTGAAGGTTCCTCCTTTTTTCAAATACCATTAGATCTCCTGGCTCTTGTGTTTTGCCATGAAATGAGCTTTCTCCACTCAGCTAGTAATGAGTGAAAATCTCTTGTTTCTGCAGGCTATGTGCATTAACAATTTGCAGCATCCTTCTATGTACAAACTAATTTATGTAAGCTAGGAGAAATGAGCAAGAAATAAGTAAGAGAAAAGGAAATAAGTTTATTTTTATGGAAAATATTAATATCAGAAATTATGATTGTGGTACCTGTGGAAACAGTGTGTTACTAGAAATAACAGTGTTTCCAATGCTTTCATCCTGCAGTCAAGTAAACAGGAGAACAAAGGTCTACACCACTAAATGCTACTCTGTAACTGAAGCATAGAAACACAGAGTCCTACAAAACACTGCAAAATTTGGATTCTCTGTTAGGGTATCATTAAGCAATGAAGTAGAAAACATAGATGTGCAGAATCTGAATAAAACTGACAAAAAAATCAAAAAAAACAAGAAGGGAATTGGGTCACACTAATGTACAGAGACAAAGTCACAAAGATGTTTATTTTATTGGTAAAACACATTTGTACAAATACATATAAATACGTGTGTACATAAGTATACAAATATAGGTACATGTGTGTATGCATGATCATATACACATATATACGTGTGATTTTGAATTTTCCTGCCAGCAGGAAAGAGTCCTTGATAATTGATAAGATTGAAAATAAGTGTGTGTGTGTGAGATTGTGTGTGTCTTACATTTGCATCCATGGAGAAACAGGATAGAACACATCACAGTCATATCATGGATGATGAATCATACACATTTTCATCTGATACATAATGCAATTCGATCTTTATTACCATTGTCAGTATAATCAATACATACCAACTGCAAGTGACATAAAGAGAGACAGCATTAGTATAATGAAATGAATTTTGATCAGCAAAACCGCAGCAAGTCTGTCCCCATGCAGTGAAACTTCATTAAAGTATCCAAGCAGGAAGCAAAAACATAACATCCAGGCAGTCAAATGGACAGATTGCTCATTCCGATATATGACTTTCTCTTCTCTTCCCTACTTTGTTCATTTCCTCCTGGACTTCATCATAACCTTGAGAAATCAACCATATCATGCTGTGAAAGCTCAGTTCTGTTTTGTCTTACATCACCTGCGAAATGTTGGTTTTCTTGCAAAATCATGGTATTTTTGCGTTTTTGTAGAAATTGGTCCTCTGCTTCAGAAATTGTTCATTTGTCTAATAATACTGAAACTGTTGTAATAGATTCTCAGTATTAAAATCAAACTGATAATCTTATAAAAACTTCTTGAATAATAGTAGTAATATTCAGAAAAGTCTGCTCAGAGACAACAAATTAATGAGTTCCAAAATGGCAGAGACTCAAGTTTTCCCAGAGCTGACAGTGCTAACAGTGACACCTCCCCTTGTAGCATTTTCCTTACATGCACTCCAAGCTAACTATTTGATAGAATTCATCTGTGCAGCCCAACTTGCTCACCTTATTCAGGTTGTCACTGGGGCTTCCGGTTCACTTTCTCTCCTGGAGCAGGCCAGTTTTGCTGTTTCCTGGAAAAGTCAATAAATCCTATGCAGCCTTTTTCATTTGCAGACCTTGGAGTATTTTATGAAGAACATGATTCTCGTTATCTTCCATTTTTCATCTGGGCAAATAAAGACAGAATAAATTACTTACTCAAGAACAAAACCTGAACTAGTGAAAGAAAACTTCTTCTCCCAAGTCCTCCTTCATGTCTATTAATATCTATGCCATGGAGTTAGTGAGAATTTGAGTTAATTTCAGAGCAGCAGTAATAGTGTCTCCTATTCTGCATCCTTCGAGAAAGAATCCCTCAGAATAAAGTAATAACTAAAGTGTACTTCAATTACTGCTTTAATACTGTAAGTTCAGAGAATAGATAGCTTTAAATATTAAGTGTACCTGACACTTTTGTAGCTTGCTATGCAGTTCTTGTCTGCATCTATCCATCTTTTGTCTTGGAGGAACTATGACTGATTTATACAGTGTCAACAGAATAAAATGGTTTGCTTAATTTTTGCCACCTTCTCTGTGTTTTTCATTAACAAGAGCATTTTCCTTGACTAGAGTTCAACCTATATGTCAGAAGTAGGATTAATTTCCCAAGCTCTGCTAGGAATTTTGCCTCTCTCTTTTTATTATGTTATTTGAAATTCTTTTCTACACTTTTAAATGCAGACCTTTGTAGCTAGATGATGCTCCTATTCATATGGTCCTGCGAGGAACAGTGAATTGGACTCAATGATCCTTGTGGTTCCCTTCCAACTCGAGACATTCTATGATATTTTGATTCTATGATTTTTTGATTCTATGATATACAATAAAACAATCTTAATGGTGTTAATTCACACACTCAGAATTTAGAAATCCCAGTTTCAGATTTGCCTTTGTAGTTCTTCTGCACACAGATTTTAAATTATAATTTCTGACTATAACACCCTTTTCACCAGAGGACTCCTGACTTCAGTGTCTAAGGCAGAGAGTGCTCATTATCAAGCAGCTATTCACATATTTACTCTGTTTTTACTGTTTAGCCCCATGACTTGCCTACTGAACGCTATTCAGACTATGTTCTAAAAAAGCAGAATTATTCATATGCTTCTTGCCTGTGCTGTGAGTTCAACACAATCAGTGATCAGCTCTCTTTAAAGAATTCTTCTGAGGAACAGATCTGGCTATAGGCATAAGCAACCTAAAAAGCAACTCAGGACACCGAGAAATGTGGGGTTGTTTTCCTGGCCTCTTATTTCTGTCACCTCCCCACTCCCAATTTCTGAGATACTCGTCTGCCTGAAGAAACTCCCCCGGTGCAAGTTCTTACTCTACAACTGTTCCAAACTTATTAGTTAATTGCCTTTCTTGTAGGAGTAAAAGGGCCTGAATTTTCTTACAATGTAAAGGTATAGCAATAGGGTTTGGAATGTAAGGAGAGAGCTTTTAGGAAAATGAGAGTTGTGAGGGGGTTGGACTGGTTAAAGGTATTTGACAATTGGATGTGAAATCTTTCAGAGGAAGCGAGTAGACAGATTTACTAATTTTAAGACTTGCATTTAGTTTTTAAGGACTTTTCATTGTTTAATCTGCCCATTAAAGTGACTACATGATTACCCCCATACCAAAGATGGACACTAGAGGCACAGAAATCTTAAATTTAAAAACTTTGCCAACTAAGTCTCTTATCTATGACATAGGTTTTTTTCAGAATTTTTAGACCTGTATAAAACTAGCTTACGTGTTTATCTTTGCAATTTGTTTATATCAGATTCTATATATTTCAGATTTAAAATATTGAAACTTAAAGTAAGAACTGGAAAATATGACAGAAACAGGGATCAAGTTCAAGCTCAAAGAGAGATGTCAAACAATAATATTTTTTAAGGAGGTTGTTCACATCATTAACAGCAGTATCATTACAGTATATACGGAGTTGATCCTTACATTGCTTATTCGGTTTATTCTTCTTTAATACACTAGCCAGATGTTTTAGAAATTTTTGGTCTCTCAGGGTAGAAACTAGATGTTTCTGAAAATCTAAGCTAGTGTAAAATTAGCTTTGATGCTCCAGGAGAAACAAATCCTTAATCCAGGGTGTACATGAAGACTGTTCTATTTTATGAGTAAAGCAGACACCACTGGTAATCAACCATGCCAAACCTGAACTAAATGCAGGTTGCAGTTATTGAGACACAAGCTTCTGAAAAGCAATGCTACATAGATCTCACAGTTCAGCCTTATCACAGAGTGAATTCTGTCACCTTATAATGTGATATAGATGATCCTTGATTGAGTAGAAGCATGTAATTCAATTGAAGAGTTCTGCTGACACAAGAGCAGTCTTCAGGTGATTTATGAGTGGAAGTAGAGCATCTCTCCTGAATTACGGTCTTGGTATTCAGCTTGGAATGGTTTTGCAACATACATCATGACCTTTATTCTGGATTGGAGGGAGGGGGGGAAGTTAGAGAAGTGAAGAAAACAGAGGATAAAATCTGTGAATTGGAAACATACACAAGGAAATAGTTTCATCCCAGATTTTTCTAAAATTGTTTGTAATACTAGTCTTGTTCTTTGTAGAATTTTGAAATCTGAAATCTTTGGACATAAATGTATGTTTCCCCAAACAACATTGTAGAACTTTTCTCTATTTCATAACACACATCATGATTAACTAACAAGCCTTTTCCGTACAGAAGGTGATTAATCAAAGTTTTCTTTACCAACTCAATTTAAGAGCACTGACCCAATAAACTAATGCTTTCCTAAAGATTCACTGGCAGAAAAAAAGAGGTAACTGTTCTTATCAGAATTCTTCCACAGCTTTTTTTTTTTTTTTTTTTGCCATATTTTCCTTTAATATAACTTGGTTGTGGCATCTATATATTCCTGTGGTGCTCAGAAGCCAGGTGAAGGCTATCTTGCTTTGCCCCTGTATTTGCATTTATGCTCCCAGGGCAGGGTTCAAGACTTTTGGTATAGTTGGATCCCATCTCACCTATGTGCACAGATTTCCCAGCAGTTGAGGGCATCTGGAAGTATCCATGCAGGTGGTTCCGCGTCTTGCTGCAGTATAAATCAGAACACATCCAGCACATTCCTGAGAACCCAAGAAGTAAGAGTGGCTCTTGGGTCAAAAAATGCAGTGTTAGCATTAAAGAACTGATGCATTACAGACGTTGTGTAACTCCTGAAACTTCCACAGAACACGGCAATTATTTAGTCCTGAATTATTCAATCATACACAACTATCACTAAATATTTGATATATTCAATCATCAATGCGGCTCACCAAGTTCTTCTCATGTATACTGCATGAGAGTATGAACAGGTAATAACAGAGTCATTATGAATAGGCAAGAAACAACAAGCTGAGGTAGTAATGTTTGCCTTACAGGGAAGCAGTCAGGTACATGAGGCTCTCAGGGGTGTTCTGTAGGAAAGTTCAGATTTCAAAGAGAAACAAGTTAGGAATGTTGCTAGAAGCAACTGTACAAAACAACAGGTTGCACTTATTCCCTTTCTGAGACATAATTCCTTCTCAGTTTCTTTTGGCACTGAGGGCATGGATTTTCTACTAGTATATACGATATCAAGTAATTACTTTTCCTGCCACAAACGTGCTGAGCCAAGAAATTAATGGCAAATTTTAAAGTTGACATTTAGCCTCATTCCTACCTCTTCTATGGCCTCATGTTTTAAACAGAGCCCATCAATGAGCTTTGCTTCCTGCTTCACCTATAACTCATCACATTTGTGGAGTGGTAGGTTGTGACAATGAGCAAGTAAGGGTACAGTTTTACAAACTACTATGGTTTTATCTTTAACATATATTCCATCATTAATATCATACCAATTTTATATCTTATCTCCACATGAAATCCAGCAAGTTATATTAAATTGTTAAGACAAAACATATTCCATACACGGTTTGAAATTGGAACAAAGCAAACTGTATCACGGGAGCAAAAGGAAATTTGCAGTTACAAATTCAAAGCCTGCTGTCATTGTTTGTGCAACATATCACATTGGTTTCATGAGGTGCATAGAGTTCAGCTGACATCAGAACAGAAATGAGAAAATCAGAAAAAGGAGGTAACAAACAAGAAAAATTACAGATTCCAGGGGTTAAATCAGCATGAGACAAAAAAAGAAATTATACTACTGCATTCATATGTTTAAATATCAAAAAGAGACCAGCAAGGTCTGATCATCAACTGTATAAGCAGACAGATTTTAAAACACTGGCTTCATAGTGAATATGATAAGGTTTTTATAACTTTACTAATTCTCTTTATGTTAAAAAAAATAAAGAAAAAAAGAAAAAAAGGGGGGAGGGGAGGGGCAGACTTAATAATAAAAAAAGCAAGTTCCTGAAGTGCCAATTTATACTGAGTATATTGTCAAAGAACTGGCTATAGAAATCATAGAACCATGGAGAAGCTGGGGCTGGGCATCACATCTGCAGATCTTTTAGTCTCACACTGGCTCAGAGCAGGGTTAGCAACAGCAGATTACTCAGGGCTCTGTCCAGCTGGATTTGAGTATCTCCAAAGATGGAGACTCCACAACCTCTCTGGATTGCCTGTGTCAGTATTTGACAACCTTCACACTAAAAAAAGTTTTGTTTTGTTTTGATTTCTCCTTAAGTTTAAATAAAATTTCCCTTATTTTATTTGGTGTACATTGCCCTGTTGCTGGATGCCTCTGAGAGGAGTTTTACACTCTCTTCATTCCTTCTCATCAGTTATTTATAAACATGGAGATGATTCATTTCAGCTATACAGTCTTTCCTCATATGAGAGATGTCCCAGTTCCTCAGTTGTATTAGTGGCCCTTCTCTGGTCTCACTCCAGTATGTGCATGCTTCTCCTGTACTGGGGAGTCCAGAACTGGAGCCAGCACTCCAGATGTGTCTCACTAATGCTGAGTAGAGCATCCCTCAACCTACTGGCAATGCTCTGCCTAATGAAGCCCAGGAGGCTGTTGGTTTTCTTTGCCACAAAGGCACAATGATGGTTCTTGTTCCACTTGGAATACACCAGGACCCACAGGTTCTTTTATACAAAGCTGCTTTGCAGTTGGTTGACCCACAGCCCATCCTGATGTGGGAGGTTTAGTCCTCCCCAGCTATTAGACCCAGTAATGACCTCTGAGATATACAAGTAGTGACTTGTCACCACCTAGACGGATTACAAATGCCAATGATCCCAAATGCCACTGATCACAGTACTTTGAGCCTGGTTCATCAGCAGCTTTTTAGTCCAACTCACTGTCCACTAAAACAGCCAATATTCCATCAGTTTGTCTGTAAGGACTTTACGGGAGACAGTGTGGAAAGCCTTGTTAAAGTCAAGATAAACGACATCCACTGCTCTCACTTCACGCGTCATGCCAGTCCCCTCATCATGGAAAGCTGTCAAGTTGGCTACAGAATCACAGAATGTTAGGGGCTGGCAGGGACCTCAGAAGATCATCTAGACCAACCGTTCTGCTAAAGCAGGTTTCACCTAGAGCAAGTTGCACAGGATCACGTCCAGGTGGGTTTTGAATGTCTCTAGAGAAGGAGACTCCATAACCTCTCTGGGCAGCCTTTTCCAGTGCTCTGTCACCCTCAAGGTAAAGCTCTTCCTCATGTTCAGATGGAACTTCCTGTGTTCCTGTTTGTGCCTGTGGCCCCTTGTCCTGCTGCTGTGCACCACTGAAAAGAGTCTGACCCCATCTGCTTGACAGCTGCCTTTTTGATATTTATAAGCATTAGTAAGATCCCCTCTCAGTCTTCTCCACGCTAAACAGACCCAGGTCTCTCAGCTTTTCCTCATAAGAGAGATGCTCCAGTCCCCTAATCATCTTCATAGCCCTCCACTGCACTTTCTCCAGTAGTTCCTTGTCTCTCTAGAACTGGGCAGCCCAAAACTCCACACAGTACTCCAGATGTGGCCTCACTAGGGCAGAGTAGAGGCAGTGGATAACCTCTCTCAGCCTGCCAGCCACACAGGATAACACTGGCCTTCTTGGCCACAAGGGCATACTGCTGGCTCATGGTCACCCTGTTGTTCACCAGGACTCCCAAGTCCTTCTCCACAGAGCTGCTTTCCAGCAGGTCAACCTCTAACCTGTGTTGGTGCAAGGGGTTATTCCTTCCTAGGTACAATACCTTACACATGACCCTCTTGAATTTAATTTGGTTCCTCTCCACCAAACTCTCCAACCTGTCCAGGTCTTGCTAAATGGCAGCACAGCCTCCCTGTGTGTCAGCCACTCCTCCCAGTTTTCTCTCCTTTCTTCCAGGTCATTGATGAATATGCTGAACAAGACTGCACCCAGTGCTGAGCCTTGGGGAACACCACTAGCTACAGGCCTCCAACTAGACTCTACACTGCTGATTACAATCCTCTGAGATCTGTCCCCAGCCAGTTTTGAATCCACCTCACTGTCCACTCATCTAACCCACACTTCCTAAGCTTCCCTATGAGGATGTTATGGGAGACAGTGTCAAAAGCCTTGCTGATGTCAAGGTAGTCAACATCTACTTCTCTGTTCTCATGTACCCAGCCAGTCATGCCATCACAGAAATCTTTCAGACTGGTCAGGCATGATTTCTCCTTGGTGAGTCCATGTTGACTACTCCCGAAAACCCTCTTTTCCTGCACATGCTCAGAGTTGACATCCAGGTGACATCAGAATGAGCACCTCTACTCATTGTCTACTTAATCACCCACATAAGGAAATTGCCATCAAAGCACTCTAGAAACATACATTTCTTGTGACTCCTGTGTTGTCCCTCCAACAGGTATCAGGGCAGTTCAATGTCCCCCATTAAGAAAAGGGGATACGAGAGTGAGGAAGACTGTCTGCCTTTTTTTTTTCTTGACCAAACAGTCTGCAGAAAACACTTACAACATTCCCCACAGTTTCCTGATCTCAGCTGTTTCATTGCTCATCCCTAGGCAGAGCTCCATGCATCCCTGCCACTTTCTCATACCAAGAATAAATACCCCCTCCTCACCATCCCAGCCTGTTCTTCCTAAAAAGCCTTTATCCATCCATGACAGCATCCTATTTCACATGTCTCCATGACTCCAGTGAGATCTTAGCCTCACAATTGAATGTAGATCTCTAGTTCTTCCCGTTTGGTTCCAAGCGCTGCATGCATTAGTGGTGCACTGGTACTTCAGACGGACATCCAGTTTTGCTAATTTCCCTGAAAATGGGTGTGAACTTGTCACATACTCCTCTTCTGGCTGTACGTTTTTATTTGTGTGCATATACTTAAGGTGGCCTGACTTCAGCAGTAACTCATTGATTATAAAGCTGCTCTTGTCCACACCATCCTACATCCTTTGCTTGCAAATACTGACCATCACTGCCTCAATCAATCATAGGTCACCACCTTCCTTTCCTGTTGTTTCTAGTCTAAGCATTTCCTTTGCAGGTTTACTAGCCTATTAGCAAATATGCTTTTCCCCCACATGTTCAGTGGATTCCGTCACCTCCAAGCAGTGCTAAAACTTCGACAACATGCTATAGTTGTAAAGGCTGAGTCCCTGTTGTGGACACCAGCTGCATGACAATTTATTGGTCTGTGGGATTGGCTCCTCCAGGCCTTCCCTTTCACCTGCAGGACTGAAGAGGCAACATTGGACAATGCCCTCTGAGACATGTAGTGGTTCTTGATATGGTCCTGGTCTCCCGTGGCTATATCCATCATATGGATATATATATGAAAGAGCAGCTGAGGATAGTAGTCTGAGGGCCAGACTACTACTAGCCTCGGTAACAGCCTGTTCCTGGTATCCAGGACCCAAGTACCCGGCAAGCAGCAAACCTTGCCTGGAGACAGGTGGGGTTGGCAGAGATGACTCTGGCCCTGCAGTAGAGAGTTTCCCACCACTGTTCCATGCCCCATGCTGCCCATACTGCCACAGGGCACAGGCACAGTCAGCTTGGAGGCTTCACTGGACAGAGCTCCCTGTCTTTGCCTGCTGCCAGATCTCAGAACTTCCTATTTAGATCAGAGTGGCAAACAGAGCAGGAACCAACATCCTGGCACTGAAGCTCACAAGCTCCCAGGCTTCACCAGACTCAGCATCTCCATGCTCAGCCTGACATATTAAGGCTTTGCCTGCTTCTTTTTGGTGCAGTGGGCGTTCAGGTTCCTGTAGCTGCAGGGCCAGGGGGTGATCTGGTCCATCTCCTTTGCAGCATCCCTGATGCTATGTAGACTGCTCACCTCCTCCCATAGTTCTATTATCCAGTGGCATAGTCCTTTCACCAGTGCACAACCTCCTGCCGGTGCCAAGACCATTGACCCTGGCTCCAACATGAAGCCCCAAATATTGTTGTAACTCCTTTCTGCAGAGGTACCCTCTTCATCAGGAGCTTGGGCCTACAATGATACAGAGACAGGGACAGTATTTCCTTAGCCTGTTACAGTACTCATCTTTCAGTAATACCTTTAGCTGTAGACACACACATGAGACATTATTCCAACCCAAGATTAAAGCTAACAAATGATTGTGACATAACCAGAAATAATTATATGATGAAAAATTTACTACCTGTGGTAAAGCATACACCTTGAGACATGTTTATCTATATTGTATGTGGGATCATGGAACTGAAAATAGAGGACAAAAGGAGACTTACCACAGGCAAATCTGTGGAAAATACTAATTCTTGAAATAGCCTGATGTTTTTTCTGTGAACCTTTTTTTCCCTCCCCCCGCCCCCCCCCCCCCCCCCTCCAGGTGCTTAGGAAAGGAGGAATGATCTAACTGCAAAAGGTGACCTCACATGGAGGGAGAGAAGTGGGTTGTTTTTTTTTTTAATTTCATATATGTACCTGTTCAGTACTATCTTCCAAGTCAATACAGTGATGAAATAAAATTCCTAGGGTGTCCTTTCTGTCACATTGGTGCTTTGTCCATCGGAGATACAGTCTGTCCTGCCACAGAGCCCTATATTTGGGGCTCAAGGAAAACAGAAATAAATCGCCAACGAAGAATGAAACCCCAGTGGAGTTTGGGATTGGTTTTCTGGAGTTTTGTTGGGTTTTTTTGTTTTGGTTTGGTTTTTTTTTTGCTTAGGAGTCTTTTTTTTAAGTACATGCAAAGTGAAGAAACCTGACAATATGAAATTAAAAAATGTTATTGATTTTTTTAAAGGGCTGGAATCAAACAGATCAGTTCGGATGCATCCAGTCAGAAGATTTATCCCGTGGAACTGGAGAGAGATCCAGAAGGCAGCAAAATCATATTTTAGTCTGAGTTCACAGTAGACTGATGAGTAAACACTTAATCACAACTTCCTAGCCTCCTTAAATTCAATACTATAAAGCAAAATGGAATGAAGAAGCTGGTAACTACATTTTCCAAAGTATACTTAGAAGTCACAGGTTCATATAGACTTTTTCATTTCTTTTTCTTAGCAATAAAACGGGACACGGAGCTTGAAATCCCAGCAGGGCTGCCATGTAGTTTAAGGGAAGAAACATATTCTGGGAGCAGCGTGCTAATAAGATGCCACTTTACTCTCCAGTCTTTACAAAAGATATTTTTATAAGCTTTCCGATACTCTTGGAGGCCTTCCGAGTAATGAGAAATGAGTAGTCTAAAGAAGAAAACGACAAAAGCTAAACCAGTGAAATAGATTAGGATTTTGCTCTCCTGCAGCACTTACCTCTGCCTTAGCAGACATCAGTAATGGTACTTTAAGGACAAAGATGGATCTTTTTGTTGTCTGAGAGGTTTGTTTTTTCCACAAAACCCTAAAGTTAAGCTGTTAACAAAAAAAAAAACAAAAAAACAAAAAAAACCCAGGGCTCTTAACACCACTATCTTCACTCTCTTCTATTCGGTTTAATTCTTTTGTGTTTGGAGCTTCAGCCTCTAACTGCTGCTTTCACATTGCCTCTAACCACTGTGCAATGCTGCTGCTAATCTCCATTGTTGTAATTCCACACGGTTCCAGTTTGGGAGTGCAAAATATCACTCAGTGAAGGTGCAGAAGGTGATGTCACCTCTGATATCTGTTGTTCCTGATAACTTGCTGATCAAGTAAATAAATAGAGTCTAAAGAACATAATGGAGGACCTTGCTATATTGAAGTCTAGTATTTTACATTTTAAGATCAGTTTTCCCCTGTCTTTGACACTAATTACTTCAAAAAACAGACTGACACAGTTAACCTAAATCAAAAAGGCTGGACAAGTCTGAGACTACTAGCCTTTGTAAATGAATCTGCAGTTTCCTAAACATTAACAATGGTAAAACAGAGAAAGCAGATGTGGATGAAGCAAGTTAAGTCAAGCAATAAGTTATAGAAAGAACACTATTTGATCACTTCTGCTGCAGATGATTTTTTTGATTGTAACGATCACATCAAGAGGACGAAATTTACAGGCTCACTGACTACAAAGTTGGATGGAGCACCTAGAACTCCTCTAATTATGGCTGTAATGAGAATAAAATATACAGATAGACAGGGGGTAGATGGTCATCTAGAGATCTAGTAGGGGATTATGTCCTAAGGATTATTCCTTCCCTATGAATTATTATTTCCAATTACTTTTCCCAGACAAAATCATCAAAAAATAGTGTTTCCCCTACTCACTCTGGGAAGCGGTCCAAAATTAATCTTCAGAGATTTAGGACTTTAGTTCTGTGTCTGAGCCAAACTATAACATCCTGATGTTTTACATTACTATGCCCAGAAGTTACCTGGTATGTAATGTAACTGATGAACTGTTTATTGAGCTAAAAAACATCTGTAGCTTATGCCAGACTACAAAACCAAAGGACTGGATACAAAGGATAAATTCTAAAGGAGAACATTAATGCAATAGGGTTTTTTACTAATTTGAACAATCTATCAGAAAAGGAGAGAAAGTGAACATAAATAAATCTTTCAGTAATATTTTTCTTTTCCTTATATAAGATTTTCCACTATAAGTATCGTTTAGTCTGTTTTCATACAGTGAGTTAAACTGATGGTGGATATGCACTCTTTCTTACTGATTGTTTATTTCATATAGGAAGTTCTGTGAGGGGTGTGTTATGCAGCATAAGCTCAATCACAATGGAACTGAGTTTTTTTAAAAATTGGTTTACTCATTTCTAGTTTATGGAGGTTGAATATTACATTCATACAAAAGTTTAGCAATCTACACATTAAAAAACAATACAAAAGAATTACTTTCAGTGATTATATGAGGGTGGAAAAAATGTGAACAAAACCAAAACAACAACAAAAAAATTTGATTAATTATTTAAAACTTCTTCAAAAGTAATAGGTAAAAAATCAGTGTTAATTTAACTTCTGACACCATCACCAGAACGGGAGCATTTTCAACCCCTTTTCCTTATAACACATCATTTTTTGTGTATAAGGCAAATTTTTTGAGACTAAAGTATTATTTTACAATAGTTTAAACTGCTTATGGGGATGCCATGTGGAAAAGCCAAAGATGTACGCCAGGGAACAAACGTTCATGACAAAAACTCAAAATCATGGCACAGTTCCTCAATGAACATTTTGTGCTTCTAAGTGGTTCCTCCAGATTGGCAGACAAATACTAAGAATGTTATACTAATTTTATATACCTTCCAGTGTTATCAGAAAAAGTATTAACCTTATGAGAGGTATTTCAGAAAACAGTATGCCACAGATTTTGAACTCTGTATTAACAGATAAAATATGGGTAGCTACAAAGCTTTTAAGCTTTTTTTTTTTAGTACCCATATACTCATCTTAAGAGCTTTAGCACCTTAGGTCTCTCAACCTCGTTTTCCTTCCCATACTTTGTAGCCTTTCCCCTTGGGTATTAACTCATCACCATAACTCACTTAATTTTGGTGCATGCCATTTGGAAATTGATGCAAATAACTAACAGTGTACAGAAAAGAAGGGCAGTAGCCCAAATCATCTTCAGTGAGGCATTCCCCCATACATTTGCAATTTAAAATCTCTCTATATACTTGTGATGACTACTAGTATCACAAAGGAAAGAAATCTGTTCACAGGTGTGAACTGATAACTGATTGAATGGCCAGGCCCAGAGAGTTCTGATCAGTGGAACAAAGTCTAGTTGAAGGTCAGTCACTAGTAGTATATCACAGAGCTCAATACTAAGGCTAATATTATTAAACATCTTCATTAATGACTTGCATGATGGGGCAGACTGTACCCTCAGCAGGTCTGCAGATGACACAAAACTGGGAGGGGAGGCTGATATGCCGGATGGTTGTGCTGACATTTAGAGGGCCATTGACAGGCCAGAGAAATGGGCTGCCAGGAGCCTCAAGAAGTTCAACAAGGAGAAGTGCAAAGACCTGTACCTGTGGAGTAATAACCCCATGCATCAGCACATACTGTGGACTGACCGGCTGGAAAGCAGCTTTGCAGAAAATGTCCTGGCGATCCTTGTTTTGGTGAAAAAAAGACTATTTATTTGAACTTCACTTACAGGTTTAACACATCACTTTTGTAGATTTTCACAGATACAATGAAAGAATGCACTATTATTACTTAAAAGCAAAAATACTCTATAACAACCCGAAAGACACTAAATATTATATGTATGTTAATTAATGATCCACAATTACAAACTTACAGCATGCTAAATATTCACTTACCCCCCAAGCAAGGACTCTCGGTCCCAGAAAAATGTCCTTGGCCAGTCCTGACCAAAAGGACTCCATAAAAAGGGACTCCATACACTCCCAATTTTCTGTTCAAAACTCATGTTTTTTATCACCCGATGTATGAGACTTTGAGCAGGGCTACGCCTGAGTGGATCGTACTATCTGGAACGATCACCTTTGGCGGTGTGATGACCCTTATCCTTCTGTGAGCAAGGTTTAGCTTCTACTATTCCTTTACTAATTTGGTGATATCTAGTACTGACTAGTGGTTGAATGGGTCTCAGTAGATTTTATTTGTTAAGGGATTTCAAGGCTTCACTTGGTTTCTGTTCTTTGTACAATACAGTATTCAGACAACTTCGGGCTAAGCTGTTTTCTGCAGCCAAGCCCACTCGCCACCCACGAAGTCATCTCTGCACAAATAAGGGTTTGCCAAAGCTCAAGAAGAAGTTGAGTCAAATTAACAACTCCCTGCATATCGCCTTTGTTCTCAGAAAGCTGTTTAGCCAGTTGGTCCTATACACTTGTGGACCCTGTATTGAACATGAGCCCACAATGTGCCCCCGTGGCAAAGAAAGCCAATAGCATTCTTGGCTGCATCAGACAAATTATGTCCAGCAGGTCAAGGGAAATTATCTTTCCCATTGATTGAGCACTGGTAAGAGTGCTGGAGTACTGAAGTATTGTGCCCTTTTCTGCACTCCCCAGCACAAAAGAGAAACAGAGCTACTAGAAAGAGACCATCAAGCAACGACTAAGATGATTAAGGTATTGGAGCATCTCATGTATGAGGAAAGACTGAGGGGCTGTTTAGCCTGAAGAAGAGATGGCTTAAAGGGAATCCCTTCAAGGTGTACAAATATCTGAAAGGAGGGTGCAAGGAAGACAGAGCCAGGCTGTTTTCAGTGGGGCCCAGTGACAGGACAAGAGGCAATGGGCACAGAGTGAAACACAGGAGGGTCCATATAAACATAAGAAAATGTATTTAAGGTAAGGGTGACTGAGCCCAGAGACTGGGCACAGAGAATTTGTGGAGTCTCCATGCTTGGAAATATTCAAAAGCCATCTGGACACAGTCCTTGGCATTCTGCTCTACACAACCTTCCTTGAGCAGGAGCAGGAGGGTTGGACCTGATGACCTCAAGAGGTCCCTTCCAACCTCAACCAGTCTGATTCTGATGGTGGTGGTCTTCTTTTTTCATGAAAGGACAAAGTATTGCTCATGCAGAATTTCTTACCCTTTCCAATATGCTTTAATAGAGCATCCAGGGCTAAACTATAGCAGTTGTTCTATAATCCTGTGACCTCTCCCCAGACAAGTAGGAGGATCGGGAAAAGGAGAGGAGACTCACAGGTTGAAATTAAAAGAGATTTAATGAAACAGCCAAACTGATACCAAGGCCAATATAAATTACTCAGCGCAGTGAAACTATGGAAAGCAGTCTTCGGGAGAAGGAAGAGGTGCAGGCTCAGGAGAAGCTCAGGCAGGAGAATCTCCCACTCCTCCACTAACTTACCCCTTTATAATGAGGGTGACATTTATGGTATGGGATAGACCTATGAGAGAACTTGAGTCAGATGCCCTGGCTGATTCAAAACTGCTAATGGCCTGCAGAGCATGGCAGGCCTAGGATTCTGTCCCAGCAAAACAAGGACACGTCTTTATTAACACAGATTCTCCCATACCGGTGCCCAAAACACAAACTGTTGAAACTGTTAAAAGTTTACCTGCTACCTAAGGAAAACCTCCGCAAACTCTCATTATATTTTATTGTCTGTTTTAACAATCTGAAAACGGTCTACGATTCTCTGCCTTAATTTTGTTCTTTCTTTTTGCAAGGTAATTCAAACATTCTTATGGTGAAAGAAAGAGAAAGGAAAATCTTGAAAACAATTTAAGATCTGTAGAGGATGCAAAAAAGTGAATTCCAATTTTACAGTCATTATGTTTCCAGGCTGGAAGTTTTTCCATGCTTTTTTCAAATCTTGAACTAAAGGGCTTTAGTTTTCTGCTACCTTTGTATATCTTTCCTTGAGAACAAGTCGCCACAGTTTTTAGTCCTTGTATATAGCTTTGTAAATTCAGTCCTTTAGTATTTTATACTTTGATTGGCAAATGTTTAAATTCCATGCTCTATTGCCCAGACAGCTTGTAAACAGGAAAAGAGTACAGGGACCAAACACTCTCAGGCACACTATCGTTCTAAAGGTCAAAGTGAAAGAGCATTTCAGTTTTATGGCTTGAATATGTGAGTTATTCAAATTATGACATCTTAGTCTCATGCGAAAGAGTATAAATCAAAAAGAAATGGCAGAGCGTTAATTTGTTCTTATGACCTAGATGGTGGTGATATGAAGAATTAGAGCACAGTCTAATGTTTTCTTCTTTTTCTGTAGCTTCTGAGGATCTGATTACCAGCAAGTTGAGCATAACACTAAGTGATATCAACAGCTGTTCTTGTCACTATTATCCTTGTTCTCAATCTCCTCTTCTCTTGTTTGCCTTTTTTTTTTTTCTTTTTGTGGGGTTTTGTTTTTTTTTTTCAGTTGCAACCATTTGTCATGTCTTATCTGAAATTACACTGAAAGATTATTCTGTTTTCAAAATTCATCACATCATGGGGCCCTGATACAGATTATGATCTCTGGATGGTGTCAGAGCACAAAAGCAGCTAAAATTACAGCATAAGGTTATTTATCAGAACTAGATCAGGTCAAAAGAGACCAATTCTAGAGCAGTCTCATGCATGGTCACTTGTTTTCTTCTCAAAGAGAAAACAAATATGAAATAATGCAATAAATTTGAAAAGCTAAAGAAGATAAAAACTTGTAGCTAGTATTGATAGTAGGGCTGGGCTCTGTTCTATCACTACAGACAAAAGGCAGGGTGTTACACTTCAGTCACTGAGAAAACTTTAGTCCAGAAAAGTCAAATCAGTTGAATGGGAACTACTGCAGCCTTAAACACGTATTTATATAAAAAAGGTGACAGAAATATAAATCTTTCAAGCAATTAAGCTGGCCTTTCTTTACAGTTTCTCCTACCCAACTGTTTTCGTGAAGATAATTAGCATGTGATTTCCTTCTTAGTCCTCTGCACTCAAAGGATGTAGTTTCTGCACACTTTATCTCTGATCAGCCAAACTCATCTCACGTACAAAATTTCTCTTTTAGACACATCTGCTGCCGTAGTCAGAGACCTTCATATTTCAAAAGCTACAGTATCTCCCACTCCTAGTAGTTTTGTTCTCTTGCAACTGTGTGTTATGCTTCTAGTTATTTCAGTGTATGTCTACTTTAAAATGATGGGTGGCCAACTGCTCTGTAACAGATCATTAAGCTGAGTGACAGGTTTTGTGCTAACTGGCTTTCCTATCACAACATCATTCTCCCTTCCTCGGGTGACTGTGTCTGCGTCTTGGATTCTTGTTGATTATGCAGTTTTTGCTGAGGCGTAGTGCAGCTGCCCACTCCATTATAAGGTTAGGAAGGTAAATAGAAGCCAGACTGTGAGGTGAAATGGTTGAAACCTGTATTTGATTAAAAAAAAACCCTGATGTAGTATTAACAAACTTCTAAGTGTCAAGAAAGTAAGACTTTTATAGATAGCTGAAAGATTCACTTTATCTTAGGCTTATCACCATAATCTGTCATGCTCTTTCTAAGACAGAGAAGGGAATGTATAACAACAGTCTCCCCAAAATATATATAAAGAGAATGACATCTCCGATTATCTGACCAAGAGTATTTTAACTAACAAAAAAACATTTTTAGTTTAAATTATACGTTGTTCCTTAGCTTTAGTCAAACACCGAAGGCAAAAAACCCTTTTGTTAATTCATGCCTGAATATTGCAGCAACACATGAAATTTGACTGTGCATCTTAGGGCATCCTTACATGAATTTAATTTGTACAGTAGTTACTACAGCACATAGTGAGGTAATAATCCTGACCACACCACGAAGAAATGTATAGGCTTGGGTACTGTTCTGAATAAACAAATCACTTAAATAATTGTTTCTGAGGCATTCTACCTCTGAATATGAACTTTTGAACTACTCTTATTTTCTTGTCTCTCCGAAGTATGTAGAATTCCAAAAAGTCATGTTCTAAATACTATTTCTTCTGTGCTTTTCATGGCATTTTTAAAGTATAACATTTACTGTTTAATTCAGCAAAAACTCACGGACTCCTAAAGGAAATTCAGTGAAAAGACCTTAAAGGGTCAAGGCTTTAACTAAAGAATTAGGTGAAGACTTTACCTAACTAGAGGATTTTGTTGTTCATTTGTTTTGTTGTTGTTCTCTATGTTTACTTATGTTTTAGTCTTAGCTTTTTATTGAGTTTTGCTTCTATACCTTGCTAACTTCTTGGAGTTCTTTTCTTACTAAGAAAATTGATTGGTTAAGTGTATATTTTAGGAATATATATTTAATTTTATTTCTTCATTTTATTCATCTGGCACCTACTCTGAAAAGTATATTGTGTTATTCAAAAAATATTCAAAATCTTTCACTGGTAAAAATGAGTAAATTATACATGTATTATAACACAAAATATATCAAATGCTTCAAATCAATCACAGAAGTTAATTGAACCAGTTACACATTTTCATGAGCAGTTATGTTGCAAATAAACAAACTATATGATGCTGGCCCTGGCAAGATTAAATAGGCAATTTCATTTATAAGAAAAGATTGGGGCGGGGAGGGGCAGTGGGCGCGGGAAAGGGGGATGTATTTCAGTGTGGGTTTTTTTTATTTATTTGTTTTGGTTTTGTTTTTAAGAACATATGACTGAGCGATGGAAAAATGTCTCCTGATTGTTTCAATTTGTATGAATTCTTCCTTATTCTCTATGTCTATATTGATTCCGCTTATGAAAGTATAGATGCATCTAATTACCATCTCAGTATTATCTTCAAAACTGCTGGTCAGTCAAGCTTCCTAAATTTCTGTTTATTAACATAATAATCCCTGTAAGCTAATATATCCAATACTAAAAACCTGAGCGTTAAAAAGTGTTCAGGGAATCTCTGGATCTACTGTACTTTGGTTATCTCCAAGCTCAGTATTCAATATAAACTATTTCTCTCTCTGATATGTCTCAGAACCTCATCTGGGTAGCTTCTATAGCACAACTGACGTACTTGAAAGCATAGCTGAGAAAGCAACAGCGAACCCTTTAGCTTTCAGAAAGAGTTACATCTGTAATGCTGTAAATCCCTCAGTTTCCCACCAGTATGCTGTAATCACCATTTTCACACCACTCTGCCACAAGCATTCATCAGCACCAGTTAGACGAAACTGTTTTCTTTCAATGAAAGATATATTCACTGTACCAGTAAGACCAAGGTTCTGCCATTAAACATTCTGTGGAAGGAATAGGGATAAATATCAAGGGACCATTCCCTAATTGAATGAATTCTTAATTTTTATTGCAGTGGCATCCAAAACATGAATACCTGTTTAAATGAATGATTTATGCATCTGTTTGTCTGTATCTTTACTTCTAACTTCTTCTGGTTGCTTTAAAATCATTACTACTATAACACACAGGAAGGACTTACATGCCATTTCTAGAACAATTGTCATAATTTTTTTAAATCGTGACTTTTCTTAAACTTATCCTAAATAAAATGTACTTTATCTCTCAGTTATAATATGTTATAGGGAGTAACAGGCAGGGATGAGCGTTCGGAAGATCTCGCGATGTACGGAAAGAATAGGGACCCTCCCACGAAGGCAGATAAAGGGCACGGTTATCAGCAGCCCCTAGTATATAAGGCTTTGTAACTACGCAATAAACGCCATTTGAGCTTCCTCTACATTAGAGTCAGTGTCTCATTTGGTCCTCGCTGGGGAGGAGCAAGTGTCCGGTACATGGGGGTCTGCAAGCCTTGAAGTGGAAGCACCACAATAATAATTCTCTACTACTGGAAGCAAATGTAGCAAAACAAGTACTAAAAAAACAGAAGTAGCTGAAGAGTAAAAAAGTCCTTCAGAGCAATGTAGTTGAGGCACACTACTTTCTGTAACTAACAGCACTGAAGAAAATATAAAATCTAGCCATCTTAGGCTTCTTAGCCCAAACAGGTATTGCTGTCTGGATCAGTGAACAGCCTTTGGCTTAAATTGAGCACAGAATTTGCACTCATGATCCCAGAATCACACCTTGAGATAATGATATGACCAGCCATAATGGTTAGAACTTGTTTCCAGCAGAGGTCAAAACTTAATGGCTAAGGACAAGAATAGCCAATATAAAAGGCGTTTAACAGTGCCTAAGACATTTTGCTTTCTGTCTGTAGTGTATACTCTGTTTTACACGGCATAAGCACTACTGGAGCACAATTGATTTTAATATTCTTTGTTGCTCTGGAACGAGATCCTAGGCCAGCCTTCCAGGGAAGGAAGACTTATTTCAGATCAAAGCAATTGTAAGTTACTAGAACAGAAAGAATGAGAGAATTCTTTTACAGAAAACATCACCCTGTTTAAGGATGAGTTTTTCCCCTGTGCAAAAATCTTCAAGTAAGCTTTGGGCCTTTATCATCTCCCATATGTCTTTTAATGGCAGGTTTTCTGGGGCCCTTAGGAGCACTGGTTATTGTTCCATTTAAGAGGGTCTATTAGAGACCTGTTTTGCCTCCTCTTCTTTAAACTAGCTCTCAGATTTCCAAATCAGCCAACTCAAGTCTTCTTTTCCATCCCCTAGATTAGCTTCCACAACACCATACAAGCAGGACCATATAGAACGTTCTTGACAATCCTTCACTGAACAACTAAAACTAGTGTCTAAGGGTGGCTATCGGTGAACAAATATGAGCAACACTCACCAGCACAATTTGTGCCAGAGGAACAGCCTGGGTATTGATCACCACTCCAGGAACCATGTCTGATGGCATTATTTACTCTTGATTTCAGTATTCTCTGAAAGCCAACTTTTTGTTCCCAGTCGTATGAAACATGATATTTGATCTTCACATTCATGTCATATGTGAATCCGTGCTAAAGGATCCACTGCTTAAAGCTGAGTTCCTATCCAATGCTAAATATTTCTGTGGCTTTCTTTTCTTGTTTAAAACAGAATCTCTCAAATGCAATTTAGTTCATAACTCTAGAAGTCGGGGTGGGGGAAAGAGTTTAAAAGAGAAGAGGAAAGAAAAAAAAAAGAAATGTTATCCTCAATTAAGACATACTCTAAATGGAATCCTTACTGTCACTATATTGTTTTTTGTGCCTAAATGGTTTACAAAACTCAAGTGAATTGAAACCTTATAATTAAATACATCTAGACTAGCCAAAGGCAAAGAAAAAACATAGAGTTAAACAATCCCTTATGTCTTGACTATTTTATAAGCATAAATGCTGGGTACTGACTATGTATATATGTGTTAGGAGTTATACAGAGAACTAATATTTAATCAGACTATGCATTAAATATTAAACCAGAATCTGATATCACATAATATGCTCTAGCCAATGCTCAAAAAAGCACAATGAATAATATCTTTTCTGACTGAAATAGGATAGTATAAAGTATATTTTGATACAGATATCTGAATCAATATAAGATTTGTACATTTTTTTATTAAACACCGTAGGGATATAAAGAATGTGGAAAGGTTGGTGCTCATGACTTTATATTCCAGATAAACCCATTATAATTTGCTGAGCCTCTGTAGCTGAAAAGAATTATAAAGACGATGATGACAGTGAAATGAATGGGAAGCAAAGCTGAATGAATCTGGTTAGAGCACTTATTACTGCATAATATTCAAAACTTTTATTTAAGTGTATAGCAATATTCTTTTTGCTAGGGAATAAATTCAAAGATAAATGGCCAGTGAATCAATAAATGCTCCAATTTGTGGCCTGAGAGTTCATTTATCATGAACCATTTATCTCCTCACATACTATCCCATAAAAAACAGTTTAATTAAATTTCATGTAGACTCCTTAGGTTGTGGTGTTATCAGAATGACAACACTGACAGAAAAGCATATCCATTAGAGCACTTAAAGATAATCAGATAGGAGTTATTATTTTATTGTGTCTAAACTAACCTTCAGAAATAAATAGAATTAATAATGTATGCATAGACTGCAGTATAAACAGCCTGTATTGAGGAATTGTATCAGAAATGCTAATAAAAACATTTAAATAGTGAATATTGCCACACTCATTGCATGAATATTCAGCAGTGCCTGTACTGCAATCAGCTTAGTCTTCACAGAAGACTTTATTTAGGAGACCTTATATAGGAGATTTAAGAAATTTGCTTTCCATTTATTCCATCTAAAACCTACTAAGACATTTTCAGAAACTATTGCTCTTGATCTTCACTAAAACTTCACCAAATAAAGACAAAAGGATCTTAACTAGGAAAGAAGAATGTCCTGTCTGTGTGTCTTTTAACACTGTTCAAAACTCAAAAGTAAAATGACTACAGTTCCTGTAGGAAAAAATTTTCAGAAACTGGAAAACAGAAGGTATTAAATTTTCATATCTATCTATACAACATTAGAGAACTGAGATGGACTTCTATATTAGACTTCTTGTGCTCAAAGTAGTAAACATTAATGATCAGTAGGCAGTATTATTAAAATATTGTATTTGCCAAAATAAAAGGATTTTCTGTAAGCCTTCATTGTCTATAGTTGATTTTAATGAAAAAAATGCATTTCAGCTTGATGATGAGGTAAGACTTAATTAGCAAAATTACTCGGGAAAGGTGTTACCTTGCCCACCCGTTTATGCAGTGGTAAATGCACTTAGCAAGTATGGAAAACTCAGAGTCAATTCACTCTTCTTCCTAAAGAGTCACGATTGACAACTCCTGCCTCTTAAAACATGCTTTATAGAGCAGACAACACCATGTACTGTGAAATGCGCTCATTCTCTCTCCCATACATGCCTCCACATTAACCCATATTATATTTTTTCAGTACATCAAATTATTTTTTCTTTTCAAAAAACACATAAATGTTCACTTTTTCCAGTTTTCAAAGAACCAAATTTTCTGACAAACACTGCAATTTTTCATCTGAGTCAGAATATATTCTATCCAATCTTGTAGTTGTTTTAGGATTATAAAATTCACACAGCTATGTATATCAGTTAACAAATTTTTGTAGGTTCCGATGTTTAGTAACATTTCAGTTGATGTCATTGACTTAATCATTGCAAGTTCATGCATTTCTTATAGGTGTAATAGAAATTATGGGGTTTACAAGAAAATTATTTAAAAATATTATGGTAGTCTTGTTTTAATTTCATTTGCATGCTAGCATAAGGAAAAGAGCTACGATACACAAAAGTATCTCAGTTCCATACCTTTTTCTTCTGAAAGGATAGATCTTTTGTGAAAATATTCAATTCATTATGTTATGTCAATAAGTAGGACAAAGTTTCCTAGGGGGAAACATTCTCTCCAAAGAAATGCTAGTTCCTTGGAAAAACGTAAGAGAAATTACTAAGAAGCCTCAGAGAATCTCATATGTTTTACAATCTCCTTAGAAACATGAAGGAAACATTCTTCGCCATGCTCAGGAGGTGGCTTGAAGGTTGAATGTGTAGTTGCGTTGGTTAAATAAACCCAGATGATATTAATGAGGCAAATTTGGAGTCTCTTGGAATAAGAAAGAGTTCCCAGCACAAAACTCCTCAGTTCTAGGTGATACTAGTTTCTCTCATGTATGGTAAAAAGGAATTTGGACTTTCAATTAATTTCATTGCTGCCTTTGAACTACTGTGCAGTGGTGTCAAACACATTGCATGGAAGCAGTATTCCAGGGTTTTTTTGGACTGAGAGGAAAACAGTTTAAACTGCTCTCAGATATTACTACCTATTGATTGATTGAGGGAGTGATTGAAGATTTTAACCAGTTCTTCAGATTCAACCCGATTTTAAGTTTCTTGAAATATTTGCTTACTGTGCTAGGGAAAAAAAAAAAAAAAAAACCAAAATCAAAACCCACCAAACCTCTAACATAGTATTTCAAATAAAAGGGGTAGTTTATTCTCAAAAAACAAAAACAAAAAAAACCCCAACCTCTTTACCCACAGTCTTGCCCAGTTTCAATGTCTCGGTGGTACAGCCCTAGTTAGCAAGTTGTGAGATATTCAATAGGAGAAGTGTGGCATTCTCATTTAAAATGCATTAAGGCAGCCACTTGGCCTGAGGCTTTAGGAGCACAGAGTGCATGTGCACAGTAGAGAACCAAGAAGCAGGTTTTCTTAGCACAAAGGGAGTGACATACTTAGGTATTTATGTCACTTCTGGCGTCTGAGCTATCTCACTGGATATCTCTGTGCAACTTGTGTTATGCCAGAGAGACATAACCATTGCACTGCCTTGTTGATAAACATTTTGACCAGTCATTTAAATAGCAAAATTTACGTATCTACCAAGAAGTTTTCAGTTGAATTTATTGGTCTCTTACATTTATCTGCTACCTGTCACTGTATACTATCAAGCAGAAATAAATCTGGTTTTGAAGTAGCAGTACAAAATCATAGCAGCAGCAGGTTATTTCTGGATTTTTGTAGAGAACACTTGTGTCATGGCTGGTGCAAAAATTACTGGAAAATTCACCATAATGCTCTATTGCTATTAAACGGTGTCCTCTGACAACAAGATAATGAAGGTTATTTGTTTTACTTTACTGTTTTCAGATTTCCTTTCATCCATCATAATTTCTGACAGTCACTGACATAGAGAGATCTAGTATTATTGGTTCTTAGTGAGAAAACCCTTGGCTGACGAGTTTGAAAAACATCAGTAGCCTGTCATTCTGTTATTTTGTTAATTAAATATATTCTGCTTCTAAATTCTTTTACTTGTGACTAGAACACATTGTCACTTACTCTGACAGGCAATACATTTTTATTTCTTTAAATTTTTAGAATTACGATAAAGCTAAAAGGAGATTAGCTATTCTTGAAATATAGAAAGGAAGAACATAAGAAAAAGTATTAAGGGTCTTTCTAAGGGAGAGCACAGAATAGAGAAAAAGAATACCTACACATGAAATCAACAAAATTGTCTAATTTAGTTGAGATTACATGCTTTTCTTCTTTTTTTCCCCTTTATTTTAATATTACTTTGACTTTGTTTTAGTTGGTAGGTGTAGATCACAAGGCAGGGAGATTTCAGTGAAGCTGTGAATACCACCCTCAGGAGTCCACATCAAGTACACAAACAAGAAAGAGCCCAAGCAATCTTTCATCTAGCAGAAAAAGGCACAACAACAAGTTGAACAAGCAGAATCTTGAGCAAAGTGGAAATAAAGTGCAAATTTTAACAGTGAGAATTAATTACCCATTAGAATAGATCATGAGGAAAGAGTAGGATCACCACTGCTTGAACTGTTTGAAGGGGTGTTTCTCTGAAAGAGATCTTATTCAAACAAAAAATCTTAGACTCAATGTGGGGACTACTTGGGATTTTTATGCAAAATGTTAGACTAAATGAACAAATGCTTTAGCCTGATTGATAGTATGAAAATAAGTGTAATTTGGATCTAGTACTGGAGTAGGATGGAAGGGAGGTCAGTTAGGTTTATCTTCTCAATGTCTATGAGCTTTGAGAGAAGGTGAAGCGGTAAAAGTAGAGTTAGCTGCCTATGCACCTGACAGATAATGAAGCTGACTGCTGTGGTTTAGGATCTCAGCTCCAGGGCAGAAGGGGGCTCTTCCCGACTTCCCTTGATTTCTGGCACAAAAAGCTTTTCCCCCACCTTTGTTATGGCATGGTGGGGGGTGGTGGGGGGGGGAGGGTTACCGGCGTTATGAAACGTAGTCCCAGCTCTAATTTCGTGTCTGCCCTCTGGAGCTAAGCCATGTCAATCAACACCTGTTTGAATAAATGTATAAAAAGCAGCAAACCACATGGCTTCAGTTGGCACGCACTTTTTCAGTTACAGCTGAAGAGAGAACTTTTCGAAGCAGTCACCTCAGCCTGGGACAGTAAAAGCTCTTCTGCACAGCAGGCAGCCTTTTTCCCTTCACTGATTACTGGAGGGAGTGGTAAGAAGAGTCACCAGAAGAAAAAGGGACCCAGAGCTACCTGGAGCACCTCAGCTCTGCACGGACAGCAGCTACTGGTAAGGGGGAGGAAAAAAAGGGTTTCAAGTGCTGAGAACGGAGGCCCCACTGGAATGCAGTGAACCCAAAACATCCCCTGGAGGTCTGGTAACTCTCGTGTTTTGCAGCCAGGGAGAGAGAGACGAGATGTCCCATGGAAACCTGGTAACTCTTAAGCTTTCCAGCCACCCCAGAGAGAGACGCTACACATTGCAAAGGAAGTTTGTCCTGAAGAGTTCAACTTGGAACTGAAATGCATGAGGTTTAAAGAATAGCGTTTTCCCCATTCCGGTTTTATTCTTTACCCCACACCCCTCCAGCATGGACTGCATGTGTGGGCTTATGGTGACTGGGGACATGGATGGAGTGGGAGGAAGGTAGGGAATAGATAGATAGATTAGATAGTTAGATAGTTAGATAGATAGATAGATAGATAGATAGATAGATAGATAGATAGATAGATAATATTTAAGTATTTAATACCACTGTTCTCTCTTTTTCTTTCTGTCCTACCCAAATGTAAGTGATGATTTCTGGTTCTCCTTGTTTTTGAATTCATGTTCGTTCACCCTCTTATTTCAAGCCTGCTATGCGGTTTTCCTTTGCCTGTAGGTGTAAGCAGCTGTTAAAGATCCCATTGATTTCCCAGCTCAAACACTTTAGTTCTTTTGTTTAGCTCTGGAAGGAGATAAATTTCCCCTGAGGGCAATTTGTCACTCTTGCAGCCTTTAGGATCATTTCAAACACTGACACTGACCTACCAACTGGAAGTTCTTTTCAACAAGTCATGAGATTTCTATCCTGTTAAAAAACAATCACTGGAAATATTAACATGTTTTCTTTATTTCAAATTTTTTTTTTTTTTTTGTAATTAAAACAGTTACTTTTGAAAATTCCAATTTTTGTTCCTTTCTTCCTTTTCTACATTTTTATTTTTACCACCAATCTGGGATAATGAAACCTACATTGATAGCTATGTTTCACTCCCATTAATCCTTTCCATGGTTTTCATTTACTGATTCTACAGAAACCCAAAATTTCCTAGCATCTGAAATTGATTGTCTGATAATTATAGTGTTACACTTCTAAAGGGGAATAATGGGAGTTATAAAATATAATATTTCAGAATAAAACTCAGAACATCATTAGTTGCTTGTACATACTGGCAAAAGAAAAACAAACAAACAAAATGAGACAAAATTTAATATGTGGAATTCCAAAATCCTAAGGAAGTGAAATCTCCACAAAAGTATTTGGAAAAGAATGCAGCCATGTGCCTTCTTGGTGGCACAGGATGGAAACATTGATGTTTCCAATATAATTATTTATTTCACTCTTCAATATCTGTAATAATTTGGTTGTATGCATTGATGTACATTACACCAATACTTGATGAATGTTGTGCATTGCTCTGACAAAAATCTTGCTAATGTGTTCAGCAGCAAAGAGAAAGATGGTTTGCTTGATATTCAGTCATAACTTGTCCTTCAAAGAAAGAATCAGCTCATGGAGTAGTTGTGACTTGATGCACATCAGATGAGAAAGAAGATGCTTTTGCCTTTGTTTTTATTGGCACAATAGTCATTATAGGTGCCTTACTGGACAAGGTTTTTCTCAGATTTTGTTAAGTGAGATCATTTTGTCTTTTGCACACCCAGCTTACAGTTAGTGGGGAAGCAAGTAAAGCATGTTATCAATAACTTTTGGAGAACATCATACTGGGAATTTAAGATATACACCTCTGTCTTTGCATAAAGATTTGCTCACTGTGTATGCCCCTTTCCCTGTGTGTGTGGAAGAACACAACTGTCAAACTGATGGTGCATTAAGCAGTTCTTCAGCAAACTAAAGTGCACTGAAATGATCTCAGATTTGTCTCACAAAGTTGGACTGCAGCATAGGACACAGGCTCGTACGTCAAGTTCTGGACTGACAGATGTGAATAAGAGATGCTTCTGCCAACGTTTGATTTGTGCTCAAAATATAAATGGGTGCACCACAAATTCTGTAATGAGCATAAAGTGACACAGAATAACTACGCAGCATTGAAAGAAAAAAGCAGAAAAAAAGAAGATGATGTGAAAGCAAAGGCATTTTAAGCCACCCTGTTAAACATTTTTTAAATACGGACTGAAAAGAAGGCAGATATGAAGACAAGGGGACTCCTCAAACTAAACAGAAGACCAAGCTGAGATATTCTGAAGCACAATAAAATAGAAAAGAAGATTGGAAACCCACCAAAATGCTGTATGTATATCTATTACTAGATGTAAACATAAAGTTTTTCACAACAAGGGACTGCCGTTCTAGACAACTCATTATATATTTTGTACCATGCATTGCCACTTTTTAAGTATATTACAATATGCTGGATGCTTCAGTCTACAGCTCTGAAGCATTTACCTGGTTATCCTGGCCTCCTTTCAGAAGTTAATATACAAATCATGGATTAAACTTTTATAAAGACATGGTGATAGACAGTAAACTTGAGTCTTTGTTTGAAGCTATAGATAGGGGAAAATGAAAGTTAAAAAAAAATTAACGATAAACCCTTTAAAATTCTTCATGCAACATCAGCTGGAGACACTGCAGGTTGGCTTAGAAAACGTCTGGAAATGTACTACACAGAAGGGAAAAAAGATAATGAGAAGGGGCAGCAAAACCAATATATTATGCTGTATCTCTGTTGCCTGGCAGAAGTGAGATGCTGGAGAACTTCTTTTGTATCTCACACATATATTTCCACTATAGTTTGTAAAGGAAATCTTAAACATAGTCCTGCAGTTGTGAAAGAAGCAAAATCTGCACTGACTTTAAGGTCTGCTGCAGTTTTCCAAGTAATTCATTGATTTGTATATTTTAAGTCACTTCAAAAAGTCTTATTTCATTTAGCAAATATTTAAAGGAAAAGGATTTGGCCAGTAGAGGAGATGGACACGGAGCATACAGAGGGGCAGGAGCAGTGATCTTGTCCCCAAGCAAGAGCATATAGGCTAGTAAGTAATAGTATAAATCACCTGGTTTCTACGTTATTGGAAAATACGAGGAAATTTTTCACTTAATGAAAAAACAAATGTTATTTTTGAAGATTTAAGACATAGTAACTCATAACGAAAGAAAGTTGAGCTAAAAGCCCAGCATACAGTGTTCATTGATGCTTGAAGGTTTTAATTGACCTTTGATTAATCCTGAGCCTTGCTAAACTAAAGTCTGGTGTGCTGAACAACAAGAGAAAACTCAGACTCAAAAACTCACCTTAAGTGACTGAATTAGCAAAGGTCACCTTTCCCTTCTTCTTTTCCCTACCTTGGACTGAGTGGAGATTGTCAGGATACCTTTATTATGGCCAGAAACATACTGCTTTCAGAACTAGATTTCCAGATGAGACCTCTGTATCTGTTCATATGCACAGAATTAAGGAAGGTGAATAAATTGCAATAGCTACAAGAGAGAAATTTTCATTGGTAAAAGATATACACATACTCCCCCCCTCTCCACCCGCCCATTCCTCTTCTCAATAATTATTTCTAATTTAGAAAAGCTTACTAGAAATGTTTTGAGAATCATAATTTTTGTTAGTCAAGGGAGAGGAGATGGAACTGAGTGAAGAAAGCTAATAATGAATCCACATTATTATTGTACATTTGTAGTATTGTATCAGTGAAGGTGGGCTCCATGTTCATCTCTCTAATAGTAAATAATTGTGTGATTTACATTTTATTTTACTTTAGAGAAATTTCAAGAGCTTTTTAGAGTTGATACATACAGGACATTCCAGTTACTTCTGGTCACATGCACCTGACTTCTCTGAGGTTATGACCATACAAAGGTCAGACTTTACTCTCACGTCTCCTGAGATTTCTAAAAAACAGCACCAGTACAATGTAATGGTGTCTGTGCATGACCAAAGGAAATGCCACTCAGAGGACTAATAAAACAATTTTAATTTTTCCCCGGTATATAATAAAGTGGGTAAACAGGTTTAAAATATGCAATTAATATTAAAGAAATCTTGGATTTCATGTTCTATGACTATATAGAATAACAATGAAAACTATCTTAAGTGTTAGGCATTATAGCCATAGAACATGGGGAGTTTGCATACTTTCCCAGGAAGATTTAATCACACCAAGCAGTGTTAGTTTATCATAGCACCATTTCTTCACCTATTTGTATGCCAGGGGGTGAAATGCATTTGTTTGTACTCACTGCTGTTTTATGTACCCAGACTCTGAAATGGATGCCATGTATTGGAGAACAACTAAGTCCTAAGCCAAAGAAATCCTATATTTTTTTTGTTCAGCATCTCATATCCTAGTCCTGCAGATTCCTACCTTGCCCTGTTGTGGCTTTCATCCAGAGCATTTATAACTTTCAGTGTGCCGTTTATTTGACCTTTTCTCTGCAATTTCCTCCTAGCTTTACACTTAAACCTCTAGCTCTCCCTGGGTCCCTTGTCATATGATCAGTGAGTTATGGGTAGAGATGAGTAAACCACATGTATGCAGACCATGTCTTAGTTCTTCTGGAAGTTCCCCATCATTTCTCCTGAACCTCAAAGTTCCATGTGCCAGGCCACACAGTAAGTCTGTGACTTCCAAATGTGATGTTAGGTGTAATTACGGACTATTAAGTACCCTGAAAGTCATGCTGTTGGATCAATTTATATGTAATTTAAAAATTTTGAATGTCTACTCTGCAGGATTGTCAAGGTTTGTGTAAGCAAATTCATATTCCTTAACCCCTGCAAATACTTTGTGATTTTCCACACACTTGATCTGCATTTCTGTTGACACAGGTGACTATTGTGAGTGCAATCTTCCCTGATGACATTCATTTTCAGAAGAGGCAACAGGTAACCTTTGCAAACCTTAGTACACCAGCCAAGGAGGAAACCCATAGTTAGGTAGGTAATTACTGTACAAGAAGAACTTGTTTTCAAAGGTGGTGATCACTGAAATAAACAGCAGTAGATACTCTACCCTCCTAAAATTAGGTTGGTTTTGAGATATCTCAGCAAGAACATAACTGCTTAACTTGATGTTTTTTTCTGTTACTAGATTTTGTTAAAACTTAATGTTTGGCTGTGTAGGTTCTTCGCAAATATTTTATTCAGTTTTTTTTCATGTAGATTTGTACCTTCTTCCTCAAATTTTCCTTTGAGTTTCAGGTTCAAACAAACTCAGACTCTCAAAGCAAAATTGCTGAATATCACCTGGTTTAATGTTGAAACCCTGAAAATCTGCATATTTCACATCATGTAAAGTCGTAACATGAGCCACTTCCAATACAATTAATTAACCTAAACGAAAATGTACAATTTTTTTCTCCCTTGCAATATGAAGACTATGCAGAACCACATTGTTAATTAATCTTTAGAGCTCAGGAATGTTTGGGCCTTCCACTCTTGGGGACAACCGAACATTTTTCAGCGTGCACTTAGCCTTCCTCACTTTCAGTAAGGGACTTTCTTTTTCCATGCAATACTTTGAGGTTACCATAGCTAAACAGTGGAGATGCTATGGGTCTCATTACTTCTTTTGACAAGCCTCATTGATTTCAAAACTACATGACCATTAATTGCTAGTAATATCTCCTAATCCAGGTATAATTGATTATCAGTTAGAGCTATTTTTCTGTTTGGTTTAAGAAACTACCCATCCTCATCAGAAATTTGTGACATCATTAATTCTGCTCTGCTGCTTTAAAGGAAATTAATAATCAATTTTCCTTCTGCTTTCCTTAATTTATACCGTAATAAGGACAAACCAGTCTATTTAGAATGGCAGGGAGATTATGGGGTAAAACAGATTCTTAAGCATTAACTGGAATCTTCTCACTCATGGCACTGAGTTTAAAAAAACCAAGAAGTAAGGATCAGTGCACTTTAAATCAACTGTAGAATCAATTATGCAGAATACTGCAAGTGCCCTCCTCATTCCCAGCACATCTTCATAACACTTGTATCGATCCTAGATGCACATCTATAAACAAAAGGCTTTTGGCATAATTATGTTCACTTTTGACATCCGGGGGACCAACACTAAAGATAAATCTTCCCGATTGCCAGCCATATCTAGTACAAAAACTTGTCCTCAGACTCAATGCTTTAATGATGTAACAGCCTTTAGCAAAACTGATTTCAGCATGAGCATTTGGGCTGGATACTGTACAATATAGAGATCCTGGAACAGCTTTGCAAGCAGAGAATGGTGTCATTTTATCACTGTGTCAGCATCATGTACGCAACACATCAAGGAGACTAGTAGTAACCTGATGTTCATTATCTGAAGCACTTATGCACTAAGTGCTAAGGACTGATTAAAGAATGAGGCCCTAATATATACTACATACCACAATATTTGTGAATAAAGGTTTCTTTGTTTCCTCCTTGATAATTTACTGATGTCTTGTATCTATGCCAAGTCCTGCATGTCGTCCGCAGAACTTGCACTTCTGTGCCTGTTCTGATAGGAATGGAGTTTACACAACAGTCTGTAACCAGCAAAGCTCAGTGCTAATTAGTATCCCGTTGTTAATACCTTAAGCATGGCTATTAAATGGAAAACTGCATACCATGCTGCCCCCTGCTGTAGTATAATAAGCTCATCGTCATTTGTGTGTAACCTTAAGTGGAAGCAGATATCACATAAATGTGAAAAAATAAACCACTCAACAGCAGTATGTATGAATTTCCAATTCTTTTCTTTGGTTTATGCATTCTTAAATATCTTATTAATACCTAACATTTTAGTTGCAAGGTTGGTTGACGGAAAAGTATAGCCTGGTTTCAGTAGCTGCAAGATGCAAGGCAATGTTGAAATCCAGATTTTAGCACTGGAAATTTTGTTCTTATTTTGTTCAGTGAAATAAGAAATGTATTCCTTTGAGAACAGGTTAGTTCTAACTAGAGAAAAAAAATCAGCATACTGTTTCCAATATTAGTCAAAATAATGAATACTTAGTATAGGATTCTATACTTCACATATATGATAGTGAAACAGATACTGAAGAGTTATTGTGCTATTGATTTTCTGAAGGCACAGATACCAGGTGATAGAGGATAGAGATAATTATCTAAAATCAATTGCTGAATAAAATTTGACTTATAGCTCATATATTGAATACTCCCAAATAAAGATTATTCTTGGAGGAAAGGGGTTATACTGCAAGAAAACACTGACAGATTTCATTGTTAATTACTTTTAATATCTTTACTTTCTTCTTTCTTTAACTTCTGCTTTAATAACATTCTGAAATCAAAACATGTAATAATTACGGCTTAACTTTCCCACACATCTCACCAATGTGTTTAGTGAAAAGTTTAATGTAAGGTTGGTGCAAATTTCTGCCATTCTAACTTGAAAGAATGTCTTATCGGTGTGCTCCCTGGCTTATTCAGCCATTGTTGGTCTATGAGAATAGTCTTTAAACACCCTGTGGTGCAGCAGCTACCCGTTTTCATTCAGCTAGCACTCTCTTGTTCAGAGCTAACAAACCTCAAAATTTGAGTTAGGTCTCAAGAGGCAACACATTGATTCCAGCTCATTCCTAAAGGCTCACCACTTTGACACACACCAAAGTGTGACTTAGTTGCCTCTGCCTTCTGGGTGGACTATGCAAGCCCTTTGTGCTTCAGTTTAACTTGTGCCCATCTGCTTCCCTCAACTCTGCTTAGTGGAGAGGAACATATGGCCCTAAGTGCCTAACTCTGATTTCTTGCCACACCTTCAATTACATTGCCATATGTTCTAGTATCATACTGTAATTGCTGATAGTTAGTGCTAGAAATACAAAAGGGGCATTTCACAAGCCAACAGGTTTATGTCTGCTATATAATAAAGCAGAAACAGCTGTCACCGTACCGGGCTCAGATAGTCTTCTGACTTGCTCTGCATATAATGCTCCTGTAATTTCACATATTTAAAATTGTGCAATCATTCCTTGCTCATTATTTCTCTCTTCATCACTTTGAAACAGGCGGAGAAAGCCTATTTTCACATTGATCTATTACTTCAGATTATCTCTGTACCCCACTATTCTCCACGGGAAACTCTCTGGGTCCCTGTTACTAAGGAGAATATATATCAGAGGCATCAGAGAACAATGTAACTATTTAATTTTACAAGGATTTTATATTCGAGGGAAAGCTTTGCTGATTTAACTGCATTACATTGCTGCCTAACTGAGAAGAGCTAAAACTCACTGTTTTGCTGTAATAAGTAGGACAGTACTCCCTGTGATATTTTTGCACTGCAAGCATATGGTTGCAGTTTAGAAAATCTACTGGAAGAACATTTGTGCAATGTGCAAGCACTCTGGATTTCTATTATTCATGGTGACAGTATAAAAGCTTCCACCTCCTCTAACTCATGTTTAGTGCTGTCTGGCATTTCTTTTTTTTTTTCTTTTTCAGCATGAATTTTAATGATTGCAAGAACCACTTAATTAAACATAGAAAAAGAAAACATCTTAAAAATTAAACTACAACCCTAGGGAAAATTCTATGTATGGATACCAGAGCACAAACTCAGTTGCTGGATTACAGTGAGCACACAAAACAGGTAACAATCCAAAAAGGAGTTACTCGGGGCACAAACTAAGCCATATGCAACGAGCAACACAATAGTTTATTTCAAAAAGGTGGTTCACCCAAAATGAGGCTTTCCACAGGAACATGTATACCAGTTTCAGCAGTAATCTACCTCGCAGAGAAGATGGAAGTTGGTATAAAAGGAAAGGATAATCTACTTCACAATAGGTTTTGCTTTCTAGAGTCCTATTTATCTGTGTGTTTCCACCCATACTTAATTTCTCCCTGAAAGTTATTATGAGTCTGACATTGTTAGTCAGTAGTCACTGATCTTTCTAATTTTTAATCTTACGAAGAAATGTCACAGTCCTGTTGTCAAGATGGCAATATTATAACGCCATCTCTTTCACTGTCCTAATGTGTAATTCATTATTATGGCAGCTTGAAGTGTTTTCTTTTGCCACTACTTTATAAAGGTTATTTGTTGATTCAGTCCAGAACTACTCACTTGACATAGCAAGCTGTCACCTAAATTAGAAATCTTACTGCTTACTCATTTGACTCTCTGAGTTGCCACCCAACTGTTAAGCCAACTGTCCTTCATGCTGGAACGATGAGGGCTATTTCTTCATCCTACTAGCCCTTGGCCACAAGTGTTGTGTAATATCTGCGACAGCATGTTAAAATGGGCTGACATGTCAGGTAGGAATGTCCTCCAGCCTGTCTTGCCTACCTGGCTTATTTGTTTTGTGGGTAGGCATTTGCAGAAGTTTTTGACTCCAGTTGCCAACGGGAGATGAATCCCTGGAATTTTGTAGCATATTATCTGACCATATATGCCATCTGCAAGATGCATCCTCAATCTCCAGGTCCCAGTTATGGTGACTTCCAGAGAGCCCACCTTCACTGATACAATACTACAAATGTACAGCAGAAAAATATTTCCTGCCAGTGGAAGATAACTGCAGGAGACTGTCCCATTTTATTTTTATTACTATAAGCTTTCATACTTCACTTGTTACTCTGAGCTTGAACTCTTCTCTTTTTTAAGAGCCATACCTCCTAGCTGGACTCGCCCATGTCTCTTACCCTGGGTTTGAAGCATGAATCACTCTTGTGATGTTCACTCTTAACTCTGTCGGGATTATTGTTTGGTCTCCTGTAAACAAAAGTCCATTTTGCACACACAGCTCATTTCTCAGTAGGTAGTAAACTCTTGTGGCACACGCTCTTTGCAATCCGGCCATCCCTGGAGAATGAAGTGTTTTATTGTCTACAACATGCCTCCTGTTCAGTGATTTGCTGGCTTGCCTAGCACCTTTTATTAGAGATGTGAAAATATTGTAACATGTTGATAGACTCTACTCCCAATCCACACAGCCATCTGTGATGTACTCTGTGAGGCATGCCTTGCTTATAAATCTTGTGGCATCACTGGCATACCTGGACAGTATCCACTCCCCAGAACAGATCACTAACAGGCCAATAATGTGCATTACTGTGATTCAGATGTAGTTTCTTCATTATGTTTTTTAACAGTTTTTTTATGAGACTGTCCAACCCTGGGTGCCAGAGCAACTGATGAAAATGTGCAATTCCAAAGAGCTTTTCATAAGGCCTCTTCTCCTGACACAAGTAAAACAAAAATTTTCCAGAATTCAGTGCTACTCCTTATGCATAGGATTTCATGAATATATTTTCACTTATGCCTGAATGAAGACAGAAGGGAAGAAAAGATTTTTATGACAGCTGAGAAATTCTGTTCTTAACAGGGATGGCTACATTTTTCCAGCACTTAGGTAGTATGTATTTGATTATATATTGCCTGAGAAATTTTTCCTTATATATGTAAGACCAAGAGCAAACACAACTCAGTATGAGCAGCAAGGAGGAACTGAAGTAATCCATGTTCTTGCCCAACTCTGTACTTTATGGACACTGTATATCTTAAATTACAGTGAAGCTTCTTTACCAAAAGGTTCTGCGTGCAGTGAAGAAAGTGCAGCTGTAATGGTGTTGAAGAGCCAGGTCTCACAATCCTGGAGACAGCAGGTTTGCTCTGGCCCATCACAGCTGGGAGAGGATGCATCAATCTTCCCCAACAAACATCAAGCTGGAGTGTCAAATTTGGCTTGCATATGATTCCAGTGCTACAAACATATGATGAAGTCGAGGCATTATTATTCACTATATCTAAATAAATGCAGCAATCATCTTGCACCCAGTGGATATACACAGTAATACCTTAGAGAAAGAGACCTGGAAGACTGCTGAAAGAGAAATCTATGAAGCAACAAAGTTGTTGTTTCATGTCAGGACATGCTACATTACACAAAAATGTAAAACATAGCCCACACAGTCTTTTGCCCCGTAAAGTATGCAGATGGATTTTCTTTTTAGGCAGGTCCTGTGGTTTTCTTGATCCCCAGATTTACTCCAGGCAATCCTGGAGTAAATGATCCTGTGACCATATCTGATTAAACAAGAAACTAATATGTAATATTTCCTCAAGATTTTTTTTTTAAAGATTAAAATAAAATAAAAGTAAAAATAAAAAGGTTTGTTTAATTCAGCAGAGAGTAACATCCTTTGTCACCTTTTTCCATCCCCAGAGAATAACATGATTGTGGGATTGCATTTGCCTCTATTTCTTCCAGATGCATAATGCAAAAGGACACTGATCTTTGTTGTATACTCTGTACACTCTAAAAATACCAGTGAATTTTACTGGATGAAAGACTGTCAGCTTTCTGCTCCATCAGCTCCAAAGTAAACATAATGGTATGATAAACATCTAATAAATGTATTCAAAATTAGACAAAAGATCATTTGTAATTGCTCCAACATTTAATAACATCTAGGGCAAATCTGGCATAATAGTGATTGTTTGGAGTTGTTTTGTTCTAGGTGTCCCTGCAATTGAAGGTTTGTATACAAGATACCTAAGATAAAATTATATTAAGGTCAATATGTTATCTGGAAATACACATCTCTAATAGTCCTGACTTCTAGGTAAGTTTATAAAATTATTTACCGCAACTTCCAGTGAGTAAACAAACTGTCTTCAGCATTTACAAAATAAGTTGTTAGCTACATTATTTAGACTAGATTTCTTTCATTATACTTTGCCATCTTTAGTGAATTGTTTGATTAACCTTTTGTTTCATAAGACAGAGTCTTACTATAAACATTTACCCTAGATTGCAGTTGCTCTTGGGTAGCTTATAAATTCAGATTTTATATTGCACAGTAGCTTATGTGTGGAGTCTGAAGCTGATGCCACTTGCTTTATTTAATGAATTTCAATACAAGTTTTATACAAGAAAAATAGAAAGATCTGGGCCTTTTAAGCTAAAGTCGGTGCTTCTTGGCTTCAGAATTACTTTCCTTTAGGGATTCAAAATATAGCGTCTTTTACAGTGTTGAAAATTAAGCTAAATCTTATCTAATTAGATGCACTTTTAATTAACTTCTATTCTTTTCTATGCTGTTAGGTTTGGTGGGGGATTATGGAGAATAGTACTGCTTATAGTGCTCTGGAGTGCCTGTACTGAGGAAATATTTAAAACAAAGCATTGATTTACTACCCTTTATCTACTAAATTCCACAACATGGGAAGAAAACACTGGAAGAGACAGAAGAATGGCAAACACATTAAAGAGCACCAATAGAACCGTGTTGAAAAAAAATGTTGGAGAGAGGCATATCCTCTGCTATACAGAACTGTGCTTTAGACAGAAGATTTGCCTTATTTTCCCAAATGGAAATTGGCTTATTGAAAGAAGCTACAAGAGTGACAGCAAATCTGTGACCACATTAGTCATTCTGTAAAGGATGGAAAAATCTAGAAAGAAAAATAATAATCACCAAATAAAGCCACTCAGGGCTCAGTAGTAATAAATTGGCAGTGCTTTTTACTCCACATGCTCTACTCAATATGTCCCAGCTGTGCACGTGTCATTCAACTGTCCAACTCTGTCTATGCAGACTTTTCTTGCTGAGGCACCCACCTAATCAGTTTGTGGAAGCACAGTACTCCATTTGTTCAATTTGTGCATATAGAGGAAGACATGTCAGATGTATTTGAAGTAAAGCTAAAAACTACTGTCAACAGGGAAGATACCAATCTTGGCTAACGAGTATTGTGAGAAATTCTAATGCAGCAGCAGCACATAATCATTCACATTTATAGCCTGCTGTTTAATGGTGACATGTATCAAGCCTTCATCTCCAAGAAGCTCATACAGTCACTCAGACATCAGATGATAGAAGAGAATGCAGGATAAGGAGCAAAGCGCTAATCAGTTGTAGTTTGTACGTTGCTTTTAAAAGATTCAGATTGCTTTCTGTGGCCTTCCTGTGTTTTGATTGTGTCTTACAGAGGAATTGTAGCATTTTATTTTATTTACATTCCTCCTGTACTGATGATGATGTGATATGATAAAGGTATAACATAAAACTGTTCCTGAAAAAGCACTGTACTTTAACTTAGTGTAATCTATAAATCATCCACAAAGCAGATTTACAACTCAGCAATAGTAATACTTCCATATGTGTGAGTAGTGCAAAGGAAGTTTACCCGGCAATGTCTCCATGCCCTTCATCTCTTGTTTCTCATTCCTCTTGTAGAATCCAAATTTATGTGAGTTGTTATCAAGGGACTTCTTTTCAGAGAAGACTATATTTTAAAAGGAATAGCTTGCTCCTTTTACAGGGAAATACAGAAGATGTATGGAAAAATACAGAGTTTTTCTTGATACAATCCTGCCTGGCGAAAACAAAAACTACACCAGCAGTCCAGTATTTCCTGAATACCCAATTTGCTGTGAATGCACACAGGCAAGTATCAAGGGAAAATTTGCTCCTGAGACTACAACAATCATATACTTTGGATCAGCCTGAAATATTTAATAGACGTTTGCATTCATAAGAGCAATGTGTTCCATAATCACATACACTTGTTATCAGAACTTGACATTTGAAACATATAGATTTTAGCTGTAAATGAAAATATACGTATTTTAGTAGTGCAATGCATGTTACAAAAATTAGATTCATAACAATAAATAACAGGAAATTATTATTTGTGGTGACTCAAATTCTTATAAGCACTTGAAATCGATTAACTGAAATGCAAATATTAACATATGAGGTGATCTTGGTTCAGGAAAGGCAGGTACACGTAAAGGAAAGATCTTGCTTTCACACCCAGCTCTTGCTGAGCATAGTATGTTAAACAACCTGTGAGCTGCAGGCCACTTTCTCACAAAGATGACAACAATCATTCAATCAACCCATTTTTGACAAGCTTTTGCCAAGTTGCAGTGGAATTCTGTATGTGATTACTCCCCGTGTAACACAGCAAGGTGTTGACAGTCAGAAGTAAGAAACAGAAAGGAAACAAAAACTTGGCTAGCTTACGGTGTACACTCTGTTTGCCCACTCACCCCACCACATACAGACAATTTACTGGCAAGAGATACAGGGTGCCTGTTCTCTTTGAAATCTGGCTTTTGAGTGCTCATCCTGCCTTGTCTGGGCTTTTCAACATAGGTTCAAAACCGAACTAATTGTCAGACCACTTCATCAGGCCAGCAAATGAGAATATTATGTCATCCTTGTGCTCCAGGAAGACAGTAGTGGCTTTCCCAGCAAGTAGCACCCCCGCACCAGTGTTGGCATCAAACTCTCTTGCCCCTCAGGAAGCTTCAGGAATCATCCTGCCACACAGAGGCACATGCTGTGTCCCACGAGGAAAGAGGCTACGTGTCTGTAACTGCATTGTTTTAGCTGGTGCATCTTTTTGCTATAAGTACCGCATACCTTCACATACATTTACAGTCTTGTAGGCATTGGAAGGCATTGATATAGAGAAAAAACAGAAGATTAATTCCAGCTATCTGCTGTCATGAAGGACAGTTTCAGGCTTTTTGACTATTAATTCATGGGTATTTCTAAAATAGTTACAGATTGTTTTCTTTAACAATGTTTTAAGGATTCTGTTGTCATATCTGTAGCCACCTATCAACCATTGTTCTTGTATCTATAACACGCCTACATTTATTTCCTTTTATATGATATGACTCAAATAATTTTGCTGAAACAGGGACTTTTTTTATACTATTATCAAATACTCCTTTTTTTTTTTTTTTTAAGATAATGTTTCTTTTTCAAACGACCATCAAACCATTGCTTCTACCTTTGTGAACACCCTATGATAGAGGAACGTATTCCCTGCTGAATTGCTCTGATGTACTCTGATGACTACATCTAACTGTAAAGGGCATTCTTAGGCCTCAATATAGGGTCTTAAATAACCTTTTATTTGTTTCCTTCTATAAATTAAATTTTTAACGTTTGCATTTTGGTTCTTTTTTATTTCTTTATAGAGGAAGATTGCTGAACAAATTGCTCCACTTAATTTCACACCCTCTGCAGGGGAATAACTGAATAAAATCGAGATGAAATTAAAGAACAAATAACAGAGAAAAGAACAAAGTAGAAACCTGCTTTCTGCAATACAAGCTTATGTGTTAGTGTATCATCTATATGCATAATTGTAAGTATAGTAAGCTTGTTACTGCAGCAAAACAAAATTCATCTTTGAAAAACAAAACATGCAAAATCCAAGAACTTTAAAAAAAGATTTTTTTAAAGCAAATTTTTGTTACAGTAAGCGACTTCAAAAATTATTTTACCTATTTCTTGAATAGAGATTTGTGGCAAAAGCAATGATTCCCTCCTCCATACTACAAGAAGGGAATTATTTATTTGATTGGTCAGTATAAAAGGTACTAAAAGAAAATTCATGCCTTAGTATGATGAATTGTCAAAAATGGCCTGAATTTCAGGCATTGTTTGCTTTCTAACTTATTTATCCTTTTGCATAAATCATTGAACAAGCATGCTGACAACAAATGTAAAAAATCTAAAAGCTGAGAAGAGAGAATAGAAAGGAGATGAGAAGGTCACTGAAATTTAGTTTGTTGTATTGCCCTGTCTGAGCCACACTGTTGCTCTGTAAAGAAGCTGGAACAGAAGGACAAAGTTTTAAAACCCCATACCAATCTGACTAAAGACTGAAAGAGACACAAAAAAAAGTTTTCATAGCAATAATAAAATAGTCTTAGACGTATTTATAGCAAAATGAAAATCTCTTTTTGGACTACAACATTTATATACAATGTAAATACAAGTCAGCAGTGAATAAACTGATGGCACTCCGCTGATCAGTAAAGAATCAGTAGGAGTCAGGTACATTGGCAGTTACACAACTAGCATGTAATAGGCACACTGTGTCTCCTAGAAATCTTTAGAGTTTCTCACACTGAAACTGGGACACAGACAGCGATTGACCATTTTAGAATGAGGTAATGAGTCTGCATCTTGCAAATCCGGGAACAGTGTCTAATTTTCCTATGCCAAAGCATGGATAAGAGCTAAGATAAGATTCATTGTAAGAATTTTCATAGCTTTCTCCATCAGATGCACGCACTGCCTTACACTTATCTTTTGTTACACCTACCTTTCTTTAATGAAAGAGAAAAAACCTGAAGAATAAATACTGCTTTGGGGTTCTCTGATACAGGTTTCTTGCAAGTTAAGAAAACATTTAGCATTTAAATAATTTATTTCTTTCCTCATAATAATTTAATTATGGAAATAATGGAACTAAATTACTTAAATATCTGGAAGAGAAAAGCTCTTCTAGGAAAATCAAGAAAATTACTCATTGACTGAAAATTGCTTCAAATAATAACACTTGATTAGACACCCTGAACCTCCTTTTTTTTTCTTTTCTGTTACTTCTTGTAAGAAAGTAATTGTGCAGCTAATAAGATATTTGTCACTCTTGTTAGTAGACAGAAATTAGGACAGCATTATAAAACAGCATGTCCCATATCAATATGTCACTGCCTTCATAGTAAAAGTGCCACTGAGTAGCAATAATTATCAATAAAAATAGCTTCGGTTAATTCGAAACAAATCCTTAAACTGGTATATAGCGAGGGACATATCACAAGGAGAAGTGTAAGTTTTGCAGAGAAATAGAATCATGTTAATCGTAGACAGACTAATCATTGTGTCAATGTAAATTTACAGAGTTTCTGCAAAAGACATGAAAACCCGAACAATGCAGACCAAGGACCCTATGTAGGGCACTGAAAAAAGCAGGTGACAGAAATCAACAGATACAGCTGTGGAAACTGGAGATAGAATAAACAACATTTTGCGTCTGGTACAAGCCACTATTTCAAAAATAGGGAAACAAATATCATGAGGACATGGTTACTGATATTCACAGAGTAGATAGCAATGAAAAGAAACACTAAGTGATAAGAACTAACTTAGCATTAAATTCACTTTGCCTGTTTTCTGCTGACTTTTCCACAACTGTTGTAGTCCCAGGATAACTACTCCTTTCACCCATGTATACGTCTGATTCTCATCAGTGGAGTGGCACAGAACCCTCTGAATATACAATGAGCGTGAGCTGCTCTTTTAAAGAATAATAAGGCAGGCATAATAAGAATCTGTCTTAAAACAAAAAGGCAAACCAACAGTAACAACCTTCTTCTGTACTAAGGGCAAAAAAGGCAAAAAGAGAAATCTGGGTAACAGAATGTTTAACACTGATATTAAGCTTTTCCAACCCAAGTGGCTGCAGAAAAATCTGAAATACCCCCAGATTAAATGTGCTTTTGAAGAGCTCATCAAATTGCCAGAGGAAACTGAGAGAAACAAATTCTTCAGCTGAGGCACATCAGTACGATAGTACCACTTCTGTGGCAGCTCTGCCCTTTCAGCCCACCTGCACATTGATTCTGCACTTGCAGACCTAAGTCACAGAAAACAAGCACCAGGCTACATCACTGCCCACAAAAGACACTGTGTCAAAGTGAGGTGTATTTAATTGTACCCAAAACACTGTATCCTGCCTGCATCAGTTTCACCACGCAAATCATAACATACCAGTCCCGGTCAGTTACACCTTCTTCATAGCTAATATTGCAATTTAAATACAGGCTCTAGTTTCAAAGTCTTTGGAAAACTTCAGGTTCTGTCCTTTAATGTGGTTTCTGTTCTCTGCTGACTGTAGTCAAGTTTATTCTGCTCTTAGCAGTATGGTTTTTTCTGAGTTTTGACTAAGAAGACAATGTTTCTGTGACTGGTACCCTTCAATTTCAGTGAAAAGATGAGGTTAAATTGTTCAGTATCTTTCTTTAAATTAAATCCATACATACATAATGTCAATTGGCAATTAAATTTTCAGGTGTTCTTGAAGGAACCTTCTTTTAGTGGTTGCAGCATTATTAGAGCCCAATTTACGATGTATTTTGGACAAGGTAGAAAGCTGATGCAACTCCGTACGGCTCCATTACTACAAAAAGTATAGCTCTGCCCTTTTTCAATATGTTTTAGTAGTGCTGAACAGTAACAGGAGAGGTCTGTATGTTGCCAGATGAAAAGAACTTTTCACATCCTAATAAATATCATAACCATCTCTCTGTTTTTTGTTTCCTTAATATTTTGGGGCTGGGTATGCCTTATCCCAACCACATTTTGGTGACTGCATTTCTCTCCTGTGACCACTGTGTTCAAGTTGGTAGTTAGATTGTTAGCTTTTTTTTTTTTTTTTGTCCACCTATTTTATAGTAGAAACCAGTAAAATGAAGTATCTGCCCTCCTTTACCTCTCTTGTTGCACAGAATTCTGGCTTTGTGCAGACTCCTCCTCATTTCCTATGTGCCCTGTTCTCAAAACTAGAATGAAGCTCACTTGGTGTCATAAGAAAAGGCTGTCTCCCCTACGTTTCTGTCACTCTGTGGGCTGATGTCCTTCCTTGGGAGAGGTGTATTTTTCCAAACTGAGTATACTTGGTCACTTAAGCATTTACTGAGGAAAGATTTCTCCATGTTTCTTTTGGATTACTTGAATCAGGCTTCCTTGTGTCTGAAGGGCAGATGGCATCACATCATTGCAAGTAGCACAGCCAGCAGCTAGTTTTCAGGGTGAAAATATCCCTCTTTCTGGGCTGCTATGTTTTGTAGTATAAATATAGCTTGCTGTGTTTCACCTGTGCTGGCCATTCTCGTGAGGTACTGTTGTAGCTTGAGGTGCTCCCAAGGTTGAGAGTCTTTGGATATAGTGCTTTACTTGTGATTCCTTTCACTCTTTCAAATGCTGGATCTTAGATCTCTGGCTGTTACAATGCCACAATAGCTCAAAAAGACCATTAGCTAGCCTATAAATCAGCTGGCTTCTTTCTCATTCTTTGATTTGGCGTTGCTCAGGATCCATCTGTAGCACCTGAAAAGTTAAAAGCTTAACTGGAAAATACTTTCTTTCTTTTCTGCATGTAGGTCACAATTTTTTTCCTCATTATGTGTTAATACCTGGGGGGTTTTTTTCCGTTTCTTTTATTTGAAGTGATGATAACTATTTCTCTGTAGTTTTCTCTTAGAACTCATGTACATCAGTTGTGTCTCACATGTACTTTTCAATTTTAAACCAGATTTCTTAACAAAATAAGGCTTATTTAGTCATGCTACCTGACCATTAGTTCTTTAGTGTAATGATTTTGAATCTTAGCCAATTTCAACTGTATAAAAATGGAGAGGTACAATCTAAAAAATAGCAGTATTCTATAGCTGTGAAGGAGAGTGGTGGTCACTTAAGAGTGAGGGATACGTATTAATATCCTCAAGAGGGTAGAAGGCCACAATGTAAATTCAAGAGATTTTTTTGGCCTGCCAGCTGGCCATTCAGCTCACTTACATGTGATACTTGCTGCCTCTTACCCACTTAGAAATTTAGGCGGAATTTACATGTACAAAGGGAAATAGAAGTGTGGAATGAGGAGAACTGAAAATGAAGTGATAGTAGTATAAGATACGGATTTCCTAATGTTGTAGAGTGTATATGAGGCTGTTGTTAAAAAGCTTATATGGTGTTTTGTTGCTTAATCTATATTTTATTTGGAGGTGGGATTATTTTTTTTCCTCACTTCTATCTCTTGTGGCCCATTCTGATGAACAGGTCCCATTCATCTCCAGTTTATTTTCAGTTTTCCCACATTTTTTCATGTGGAAATACAGCATGCGGTGCCTGAGGTCCTTCCTAATTCCTGCCTGCTTTGTTTTTAGGAGCTGTCTTGTTTCCATACCACCACAGGTATGCAAATTGCTGGAGCGAAGGCTGTTATCATGTTTCATATATTATAATCAACTTGACAATTCAAAGAGCTTGATATTTCTAATTTACGTGGCCAGCTTAGCAATGACATGTCAGGAAGCAGCAGCCAGGGCTACCCTACAGGGGCAGTGGGGTTGAGGGGACCCCACTGCAGTGCAAGGCAGAGCAGGCAGGGCTCCTGATATGCCAAACAGGCAAGGTCATTGACAGAGACCAGGGCCAACCAACAGTTCACCTGCAAATCTGAGAAAGTGAGAGGTCCAGCTCAGAAGTTCATCAAGCCAGGTGAGGTCAGGACTGGCAAGGCCAGGCACACCAACAGCACAGCCCAGGCCATATCTGAGCTCAGGTGCAGCTCCCAAGCCAACTCACAGAGGACCTGGACCAAGCTCCCAGCATAGCTGGTTCCCCACATTCTGCATCGCTGGAGAGATGGCCCAGCACAGAGGAAGCTCAACGCATTGGTGATGGCTATGGACTGAGATCTTACGGCAGGAGATGATAGTTAAACCAGTACATAATTGGGCTATTAATGTCTTTTCCTCATCCTTGTCTTGTGATACTGATTTAAATTTAATTAGAGGCACAGAATATTGGTGAGAAGAGGGCCACTAGGGATGTGCTTAGGCACTATTAATTAGCAGCTATATCTATTTATACTAGAGTATGAACTGGCTAAACTGTACTTCAAATGGGAAGACTCTTCTTTCAGTAGTTCGAGGCATACATTTCAGACACATCAATGGAGCCATTAGAAAACATTATTTACTTCTGTGCCTTGCAAACATTTTTATGAGAAAATAAAGCCTTCTCTCCCAAAGATGAAAATGGATGTCTTGCCCATTTAATAAATCCGCCTTTTGACACCAATAAGTATGTCCTGAAACCACCTTGAAAGGCGGGCAATGGGACTGTGTTCCCCAGATTTGTTACAATGTCCTGTAACCCAATTGCATTTAGCAACGGACTTGAAATGCTGGTTGCAATTAAAATAAAGCTACATTAACGAAAGAAAATGAAACGATGCAGAGCTGACAGCAGTGTTCAGACACTCAAACTGGGATGAGACAATTAGCAAAAGTGAAGAATTTTGATAAAGGATAATGTCCTATTGAGATATATGAATTAAGCAGGTGTTGAATTCCCAGAGATGATAAAGACTTTCCTAGGGTTTTAACTATATGAAGAAACCTTTACAATATACCCTTCTGTTACCTTATTGGAAGATGACATTTGTCACAATACGAGCAGGTATAAAGTCAAAAATATCACTTCCCTTTTTGGCCCATATTGTCATGACCAATAATTTCCTTTGCAAATGGGGACATCTGACATATCTCATTTGCTGCAAATGTAGGATGCTAGTGCAGGATGGTGAAAAATGGGTCCTGTAAGGGTGATAATGTCCCTGTAGTTTATTGATAACCTTGACTGAGTGAGATAGCTGAGTATCTAAAAATATATTTCTTTTTACCCTCTTTGGTCTCTTTTGTTTCTTTCCATGTTAGAGTTCTGAGACTGTAGAATATTTCAAAGTACAAATAAATATGTTACCAAAGATTCTTCAGCAGCTCTTTTTTGGAATTAAAATATCACTTGTGACATCACAAATGATCACAATTTTTGGCTTTGGTTTTATTTTTTTTCTGTGAAGCATTGCTCTAGACATCTTGATTGAGGGATAATGTGTTTCACAAAATTTGTTGCCTGATTGGGAAAAAACCCTTAACTTCTATTAGTTTAAGACAGAGGTAACATTTGAATCTGGGCTTTAGTCTGAGGATCAGCTGCTGTGATAACATTTGTACGTTACACAGTCTTTCACCTGAGTAGTATTAATGAAAAGTTTGTGAACACTTGATTCATTTGCACAGTATTTGTCTGTTTTCATGAACATAGTTAGATGGAAAATGATCGGGAGGGAAGTTACAGCAACAATATCAGATATTTCAGTACCATTTTTAAGGCAAACAGGGAGATAATAGCCATCTTACAGTAAAGCATTTTCACCATTCCATATAAAAATCATTTTTGTAGTTGTATATTCTGGGCAATTTTCTTTCTAATAGACTGGTAGACAATTTGAGGAAGCCTGAGATTGTCGCAGTGTTTTAAAATCTCTGGTACTCTTTTTCATTGTGAGAAGTTTGTGGATCAAAGTGGCCCAGACAAAAGATCATGAAAACAGGCGCTTGTATTTTTTTTTCTTTTCAGCAGATTTAGAAACTATGAACAGTCCTTATTATTGAAGGAAACACAAGTCAACACAACTCGCTGAACACGGCAACTTGGTCCTACATAGAATTATAGATGAATGTCACGGTTTGAGCCAAGACTTCCTTGTTTTGGAAATGTGCCCAATAGAGTATCGGGATTATTTCATACAAGTTCCATAAACCCGGCATCACATTGGCTAAAAGTGCAGGTCAAAAGATTTCTTCCGGCAGATACTCCTTAAAACCTGCAGCCAGGAGGAGTCTCCTCCTCTTTGGACACCGGACAGCTTCGGAGAAAGAGCCACGGCGAGGGGGCTGGCTACCGTCCAGGCCAAAAGCCTGCGGCCTGCCCCCCCACCCGGGGCCTAACTCAGAACTGTTTCTGTCTATCGGCCCAGCCCTACTGTGAATTGTCGTGTGACTCAGTCAGCATCTCTCTCTCTCGTATCGGGTAAGAGAAGAGATATTTTTCACTCAGCGAGAATCTACCGCTGGATTCGGACGTGGGGGAAGCTCACCCCCCTTCGCGTTCCGGCTGCGAGGGCTTCGCCTTTATCTGAAGAAGCCGCCGCTTCGGTTAGGAGTGTCCTTGAAGTTTTCTTTTACAGACACTGGAAAAGAGGTCTCCCCGAGAACTCGTTAAAATAGTTCTCTAAGCTGTTAAAAACTTTTAATCACTTGGCCCGACGCCATTTTGGATAGACGCCATCTTCTGAGCTACCATCCTGGCGTGACGTCATCTCCTGGCCTGTGGCCAATCAGCCATAATTGTAGTTTTTCCCTTTTCTTCCCTTTGCAGAGTTTTAACTCTTACTGTATTGTTTCCTGTTTTGCATTTAATATATAGTTGTGTGATATGATAGCATTTTAGAATTTTTATTAAAAGTTTGTTTCAGTTTCCCATCCATATATTCCGAGATTTGAGTTTTGTTTCCCTTTTTCCCTATATCAATAAGGGATTTAAGGAACGTTAGGGACCTTGAGTTTTGCTCGGAGGCTCAACCCCTAACAATGAACAAAAAGAAGAGCAAAACATTTGGAGTAAATATATACGTTCTGTTCAGATGGTTGGGAAAAGTTGTTTGTTTGTTAATTGAGAACAGAATGAAAGTGCTTTGAAAGGGAGAAAGAAGGGAAAAAATAGGATTAAATGCATCCTGCAAAATCCTTCTGCTATTTACAAAAGAAATTGCTAAGTAATTTGTGTATAAGAAGAGTCTCTGTGCATCATGAAAATGAAAAACATGGAACAAATAACCTTGATCAGGTTTTACTACAGACCCCTCTGTCTTTTAATTCAGCTGTTCTATCAGCTAGTGCATTAAACTTGCCGCTTTTCTGAGAAAATACTGTCAGCCTACTACACACTTAGTATAAAAAAAGCTTTTAATAAAAGCCTAGCATCCTCCTCAATGGCCTACTCATATATTACTTAAGTATATAACGGAAATGTTTTCAACATTAATGTATTCACTGTTCAATCTTCCTGGCTTTAATTGGCCGTCCTGAAGATTGAGCATTACTCTTTGATTAAAAAGCATTTCCTGAAATGGGGGAGGGAGAGAAAAATCCTCTGGGTAACCCTTTTTCTGTACTCATAATTTCTTCTTATGTTAATCAGGTCTTTGCAGTATGTGTTGACTACACTAAAGATAAAAGATACCAAAACAGGCCAGACAGAAGGCAACATTAATAAAAAAAAAAAAAAAAAAAAAAAAAAAAATCTGTTTAATTAGCATCTATTTTTTACAAGCCTGTAAGATATCCCCATTTAGATAATACCATCACTTTAAATCTATTACACCCCAGCTGAGCCTGCACCAAGCTGTCAGCTAAACTGATTTATTCTTTACTTGCTTAAATTTAAACATTATTTTGCTAAATATGAAGAGTTATTTGTGAGCACTGTTTTTGTTTGAAGTCCAAGTCCCATACATTAATTAAGCTTGCAGCCAAGGATAGAGTCCTTATTATACAGTATAAAAAGAACATTTTTCAGCAGCCAATTATTGTGTTACCTATTTTGAAACAGAATTCTTTAGAGGAAATATATTACTGAAATTTCCTGTGTACTTATTAATAACCTTGGTCCTCAAATAACAAAAATGAATTAATCAAAAGGCACTCTAGAACCTTCGAAATGAATATGAGGCTTCCATAGACTAAAGTAAGGAAGGTATTTCACCCATGATACCATATTTATGCTCAAATAAGTGTCCTGAAGGAATCACAAAAGTGAACAAGTATTCAAGACCTCTCAGCACTGAAGAGTGCCGTCCCTGACTAAACTTCTGAAGAGATGAAAAGGCAGAACTAAAATGTAGCTTGCATTGGCTGCTCCGAATTCACTAGCCATGAACTTTATGAGGTCATAACTATAGGGTCAGTGACTACTGAAACTCACTTTTCGAAAAAGGAAGACCTAGACTCTGGAATATTAGTCTTTAGCTGACCACGTACTCACATGCACATGTGTACAAATTGTTCCTTCACCCCTGCAGGACACAGTTCCTTAGAGCAGTGAACTCAGACATGCAACATATTGCATTTCTCTCCAAGCCCCGACTTAGCACTTCGGGTTGATTATTTGGCTACTTTTGTAAGCCTATTTAACCACCACAAGCAACATGCAATATCACAGCAAAAGGCAGAAGTATAGAAATTGGAAGACAAGTAGCCTCCAAGTCTCAAGGAACAGAACTGCCTTCTGCTGTTGGCAGGTATTTTGCAAATGCAATGTAGCACACTATCAAATCATGTTAATTGCTACACTTACATCATAAATAGATGTTGTTTACACCTAAACAAAAGAAAGAAATAAAAATTTACCTGTGTTGTAAAATAAGTAACATTTTTGTGCTTCCTCAGTGTGCACGTAAATCACTACACAGAACACCATGCAGAGACTAACTGCAGTTGAACTATGCCTCCCTGCTACACTGATGTCATTCAGGCAGCACAATTGGTCTTCAGGTCGTAGACCACTTGCATCCTTCTGAAAGCCACGCTGAAAACTCTTAACATCCTATTTCAACCTTGCACAAATAAAAATGGAGGCCTAAATATTCAATAAGATCCATTATTTACCTAAAGTAAAATCCAGGGGACATACATTATATCCTCAAGCTCTGAGATATAGAAATACTTGCTAGTATTATCTCTTTTATTACTTATTGCTAATTCAGCTTTAGCATCATAGAAAAACTGGTAAAATAGCATTACAAATATTTCATTATACCTTTCTCATGTTGCTCAGATGCTTCAGTGACTGCTTGGAGCAAATATCTTTCCCTGAGGTTGTATGGAATGATAGTAGCAGAGTTTTCTGGGGTTTATGAAATTATGTATTTTATACAGGAAAAGAAAATGTAATTTCAAGCCTGGAAAGTTAATTTTTCATAATTTCATATTGTGAAGCAGAACCTGATGATCATGTATCAAAACCTTACCTAACGGACTAAAGCTTTAGAACAATTGGACCTAGCTGCTGCTTATTAATAAGTGGAATAGTGATATTGGGCTCAGATAATGAAACACTGAACAAAATCCACTATAAAAGGTAATTCTTTTCAGTCTTTGAGCAGTGTTAGTCTCTTTAGACAACTGTAATTCCCCTTTTATTTATGTAGGACCAGGCAGAAATGTCTAAAGCACTGAGTACTTAGCACTACACACTAGAGTCAAGCAAGGTTTTTAAAAGGAAAGCTATCACATTTGGGATCTTGTTCCGCTCATGAGGTACCTACAGTTTTCCCTCTCTGTGTATTAGTTGTTCATTCTTTTTTTTATATTTTGCCAGTGAAATGTTTATAAATGAAGTCTTTTGTTTACATGTTCTAATACTAATAATGTTTGTATTAAGTACCACTATCTGTAATAATTATCAATGTGCATGTATTATTCAAGAAGTTATATTTATGCAGATTGATAATGACTGGTCAGATCAGTCATATTACAGTTTATCTATTCTCTATTGGACCATATTCACATTTTTAGGAGCACAAATCTTAAACAGGCACTTTAATAAATGGGAGTCTAAAAGTGATTTTTACATTAAAGTTTTGAATTAGACTTTGGGGAAAAGAAAATGTCATCCAAATAATGTGCAACTGGAGTAAGCACAGTAAGTATCTTTTAGCAGATGAAGAAAAAACCCAACTCAGTCCTGATTCTGGAATAAGCCCCATATGGGCAGGTGCTGGCACCTTCACAGATCTCCCAAGGTGGAGTGATCTTGCTGTGGTTGGAGCAGCATTATCATCATAATCCATAATTTCATTATGTTTGCTTAACTCACATAGGAATTTGCAGTTCATTAAATATTTCACTGAAAAGATTATTTGCCTTCAGAAAAAAAAAATGGGCTGACTTAGTATTCTGTATGAAGCAGAATGAAAACAAACAAAATCAAACTGTTTCCATTAATAGAGCTGCCAAATTTTGTTCATATTGACTTTCAAGGACCGTATTTCTCTTTATTTGCAATTATTTGAACACCTGCTGAGAATAGCTGGTTGCAACATGAAATATGTTGAAGTTGTTTCTAATTCACAGGGTTGGAAAAAGCAATGTATTTTCATATGAGGCAACATGTCTTGTTTATCTTTTTCCAAAAATGCCATTTTCTTCAAACTTGAAAATTTCCTTTTCCTTTCACCTCTTTTGTCAATAAATACAGTGAAATGACCAGTGTCAACAGTTTATTGCTTTAAGCTTTTTTTTTAAGTACTTTTTATCTTTTTTTTGTTCTTCTTTATTGCATTTCAAGTTTTATGTATGGAAATGTTTTGAACCAAGTAAGAAAATTCACAATAAATTTCATCTATCATGTTTAAACATTCAAAACTGTTCAGAGTTAAAAGTACACCATTTAACTTCTCCTTTTACTGTCCTATTTTCTAAAAAAGGAAAGTTTCAGTTTTCATTTTCCTGATCTTTCATTTTCCAGTATTTCAAGGAAAATCATCTAAGGTGCCTTATTGTTTCTTCCTTTTTACGGATCTAAACAACAATTCTTTATTAAATGAAAAAGCTTGACTTGCAAGGATACAGAGGTTGTTGTATAGTGTTTCTTATTCAATAAATAGTCAAAATATTGTATTATTCAATCATCTTTTTTTTCAAAACTTCCTTTGTTATATGCCTGAGATTTTAAACTCATTCCAAGTATTTCCAGAGTGAAGGGAGTCTATAGTTGTATACAAAGGATGAGAACTGCTAGTGCTTTTTGGGAGGGTTGTGGGAGGATTTTTTTTTTTTCCCCTCTTTTTTTCTTTACAGCAGCATTTATTATTACAATCATTTGGGAATTCCCAATCTCCTACCTTAAAGGAACGGTGATGATTAAACAGAGATTCAATGAGATTTTTACAATTGTTCACAATTGTCTTTTGGACTTGTTCATGACTATGGCCTACGAAACAGAATCAAGATACAAACTCCAAATAAAAACTGATGAAGCATTATTATTTCTACTTACATATATATTCAGAAATCTCCAACAAATTTTGAGCTCTGTCTAAGAATGCTTGTGGATTAAAAGTGATTCAAACTAGCACCTTTTTTTTTTTTTTTTTTTTTTTTTACAGTATTTACCACATTTAATCAACTGAAATCTAGGTAAGTGCATTGCAATTTATAGACGCCATGAAAATGGCTTATTGATTAGCACCCTTTGGTGGGGAGCGGCAAATGTTATGACATTGCAAAGGGTTCGGAAAAACTGGTGAGCTGCTGTAGATATTTATTCTTTACACTCAAGTCTCCTTGCATCTAAGGAGAAGGAAGTGAAGATTCTTTGTGTCTTGCACCAAGACAATTTTTTTAAACACTTTTTTCTGATTCAAATAATGTTTTTAACGGGAAAACTGAGTGAACACACTGCAGGTAGCTCCATATATCCTGTCCCATTTACTTCCTAATCACACAAAATGAAGGTGCAGAGCTGTCATATTTACTTTGTAATCAGGCAGTGAGTGTCAGACTATGATCTGGATCTAGTCTGAGTATTTTCTATTATTCACCTTATTTAATAAACTTACACTTGAAAGAGGGAATGACAAGCTTTCACACAATAAATCAAAGGAATGCTGTGCCTTCTTCCTTTATTATGCATGCTACATTTGAAGTTAATGAAGCATAACCTCTGAGCTGATATTTTTATAGATGAAAGAGACATCATGTTACATATTCTGTTTATTTCATCAGCTTCTCTGTAGCCAACACAAAACAAAACAATTGCCTTGTACTTCATATCTGACAATTGATGGGCATTCTTGCTGATGTCTTGTCTAATAGTTTTCTATTCTCTGCATATTTAAGGTTCTCACTATGAATGAAAGAACAAGGCTGGAATAGATGGAGATAATGGTATATTTTAATTAAAAATTATTGTTGAAATAGTCCTGACTAATCTTGCTTTCCACATTTTCATTTTTTTTTTCCCTCTATATCATACGTTGTTTAGATATTACTCTTCCCACTCCTTTTGCGTTCTGGTTTTTTTCTTCAAGAACTCTATCATAACTTAACCTTGTTTCCATGGGGATTTTATGACCGTGAACAACAAGTCCACCCAGATATTAAGTTCAGGTAGATCTTCACAGTCTTCACAGCACAGAACACTGTTTTATCTATTAAAAGAAATCAAAACAAATGTTCTATGTTATGCATGACATAACAAGAACAACAAAATACTGACCGTATGCTAGTATAAGGCTAAGAATATGGTTTAAGAAAACTGTACTTTAGGGCATGTGGGGAATGCTGTATTGCCATATTATCTCTTATTTGTGGAGAAAAACCATAAATATAAATTTTCACACTTTATTAACAAAAAGAGTGGTTTTTTATAACCTACTGCAGTGATTTCTTGAGGACATAAGTTCTGCTAGACAGAAGTGTGTAAAAGCCATGAACTTGTCTCAATTAATAGATCTTCCACAATTCTTAAAATTCAAAACTATACTTTGCATATTTTTAGAGAAGTTTCTGATTCTCAGCCTTGAGAACTCTGTATGCATTTGTTGAAGTTCAAATTTCTTTTTTGAATTTTCTTTTAATTTTTTTTCATTTCTATCTAATTTCTTCTATTGTCTTTCCTTTAAACAGTATCTGTCAATTGATTCAAATCAAAGGAAGAGTGCAGGATGAAGTGCCAAATCACACAGTTCATGAGTGGTAACTGCAGAGGGTGACGGAAGAGTACCATCTGGCCAATTTTTCTGTCCAAACAGTGCAACTCCTGCAAGTTTTTACAGATTATGAACGTTTAAATGTTTTTAAAAGTTAATCAACAAATTCAAGGGTGAGGAATCCACTGCATTTGTATGTTTGTTTGTTTTATTATTCAACTTCAAAGTTAAAAGGTAACGTGTCTCATTTGGTAATTCCTGGACAGGCTGTTGCATTCTGGGAGAGTACTCTGGAGAGGTACTACTGAAGGGATCCACCTTTAGCCACTGTACTTTTGTTCTTACCAATTAGGGAAAGAAAATTAAAAAGCTTCATAGGGTTTTACCCTCTGGAAAGGCCAGCAACAAAATAATAACAGGACGCAAAAAAAAATTTAAAAAGCAGAGAAAGAAGGAAAGGCCAAAGGGACAAGTCTGTGAAATCAAAACACTGCCAGAGACACTAAGCAAAGCACTCTTGTCAGTGATCACTTCTTGGAGCTGTTTAAAGTTGCACAGCAACATGGAAGAAGATGGGAATAGAAATAGCCTCCGATTACTAGAATGCTCTGCCATGCTTTCACCTTCTAGTTCTTCATCATGGGTCAGAGATGACCAGGATAGACATCAAGGATGTCTAGGAATTAGGTTGGTGATGGTAATAACCTAATGAGAGGACATAGATCAAAAATGGACTGCTCCTTGGTTCATGTGAGGTACATGTCTACCAGGGTCTTCGGGTCATCATCTCAGAGCCAAGAGTGCTTGGGGATACTGTTTTAAATATTTCACTAAGAAGAGATTAGCATTGTCTCATGAAAGAGCTCCAGAAGTTCCTGCCTCTGTGACCAGTAGAAATTGCCCACTAAATTACAAAAATTAGGCGAGTTTGATTCCACTTCTCCTATTAGATGCTGCTGGAGGCACAACGCTGGAGAGATGGACCTTTGAACTGATTTGATTTAGTCATTCACACACGAAGCTGAGTGGTGTGATCAACACACTGGAAGGAAAAGATGCTATCCAGAGGGACCTTGACAGGCTTCAGAGGTAGGCCTATACTAACTTCATGAAGTTCAACACTGTCAAAGCAAGGTCCTGCACATGGGTCGAGGCAATCCCAAGCACAAATACAGGCTGAGCAATGAATGAACAGAGAGCAGCCCTTCAGAGAAGGACTTAGGGGTTTTGGCTGATGAGCAGCTCAGCATGACCTGGTGTGGCTGATGCAGGCACCTTGACAAAAACCTGATAAAGACTGGGTCTTGTCAAAGACCCAGTAAAGATCCAGGCCTTTACAGCCATTAAAACCTGATTGTGTCAGATTAGAACGATCACAGTTCAGACTGGGTATAAATGGAGCCCTGCTAAAGAACTGAATTGAGTTGGTCCTCCTCCTCGGAGGGTGCCTGCAGTCAGCGACTCTCCTCTTGGGTTGTGACATGGCCCAAGGAAACTTCCTGGGATTGAGTGAACCCTCACCTCCCATTTGGTGAGTGAATACTTATGGATATGCCCTTCAGTGAGCCCTTGGCCCCTCTTTGGTGAGTGATCCCCTTTCTGGGTACCCTTGAGTGAGAGATTTTCCCTTTTGTGAATGAACCTGTGTGTGTTTTGGTTCATTTTCTAAAAAGGAGTATTTGTGAAACATAGGAATTAGTTGTTAGCATTATATTCCCGCCTGACATCTGAACTTGTAATTTACTTTTGTCTGTCGGAGTGCTGGGTAATTATTGATTGGAATAAATCAGCATTTTGGGTGGCTACTGTTGTCTGTTTTGTGGATGCCTCTGCAACACCCAGCAATGTGAGCTTGCTGCCCAGAAAGCCAACCAAATCTTGGACTGCATCAAATGAAATGTAACCAGCAGGTTGAGGGAGGTGATTTTCCCCTCTATTCCACGTTTCCAAGAACCCATCTGGAGTACTGCATCTAGCTCTGGGGCCCCCTACATAAGAAGGACATGGACCTGTTGCAGCGAGATCAGAGAAGGGCCAAGAAAATGCTCAGAGGGCTGGAGCAACCTATGAAGAGAGGCTGAGATAGATGGGGTTGTTCAGCCTTGAGAAGACACGGCTCCAGGGACACCTTATGGCAACCTTCCAGTACCTAAAGGGGGGCTACAATAAAGCTGGAAAGGAACTTTTTACAAAGGCACATAGAGCTAGCGCAAGAGGTAATGTCGTTAAACTGAAGATTTAGATTAGATGTAAGGAAAAAGTTCTTCACTGTGAAGGTGACAAGGCACTGGAATAGGTTGCCCAAAAGAAACCAGAACAGGTTGTGGATGCCTCATCCCTTGAGGTGTTCAAGGCCAGGTTGGATGGGACTCTGTGCTACCTGGTCTAGTAGAAGGTGTCCCCACCCATGGCAGGAGGGTTGGAATTAGATGATCTTTATGGTCCCTTTCAATACAAACCATTCTATGATTCTAGTGACCTTAAGACAAATTCTATCACAGAAAATATCGACTTAACTGTGCATCAAAGAACAGCTGCAGTGAAGGAAATATACTGTCATTTGTAGAGCTGGGTCAAACTATTTCATTTGTATTTTATAATAGCACGTCCCTTCTTAGGGCCTACATGTTGAAAGTGGAAAACAGACTTGGTGCTCAATCTCACAGCTGAACCATGGGCATTGACTCTCTGACTGTTTGATGTTGAATGGGATCTCAAGTTTTCCAGAAATTTCAGATAAGGCACTTTCTTCCCTAACCCCCCACCCCCCCCCAAAGGAAGAAAAGGTGAAACATTCAGAAGATTTCTAAAGCTGCTCATCACAGGAAGCAAATAAGAGGACAGTAACCTTTCAAATTGGGAAGAATTGAGATCTGGTGAGTGAGACAGACTGGAAATAAAAATCTGAAAACAAATTTTCCCTCTGCCAATTGTATATTGCTATGTTGATTTTCCTCTCTGATCTTGCTTCTAGCAAGTCTAACAATAATGATATCTTTCTTGGCTTGCATAAAACTTCACACATTCTGGCCATTCCCCATTCTTTACTGAATCTGCTTTCCACCCTGTTTACTGGAGTCTCGCAAGATCTTATTGATGCTACATGCTTTAAACATTTGCTTCATCTATGCCCCTTGTACTCTCATATCCTCTTCCCAGGAGCTGATTCCAGACAAATTTACTGAGGTGTTTGTAAAGAAAACAGCTCTCTCAAGAGCCACTTGACTTAGTGGCCAGCATCACAGTTGGGGCACACATAGCAAATGGTACACAAACAGGCCAGGAAATTGTCTGCCACAAGATGAAAAAAAGAAAAATTCAGGTTTTGCAATGACATTCTTGTCTTACAGCTGTGGCTATTTTGTGTGTCCACTTAGCAAATTGACCACGATGTCACCCTCTTTTTAAGCCATGCTGAATTTAGAAGGGCAAGAAAAACCTGTTTGTGTGTTTGTGTGTCTGTGTAAAAGGTACTAGACTGAAGATCAGGCAAAATGCAACTTTCTTTATTTTGCCTGAGACATCACGTGTCCTGTCCTTGAAGATGTTTAAGTACCATTTTAGCTGCCTTGACTTTAGTATATACTTCAATAGCAAAAGTGTATGGCTATTAATAGTAATGAAGAATACAAACAACCTTTAAGAAAAGCAGCCTACTAATAAAAAAAATTGAGGCTGCACATATAAATCCAAAACAGTTTTAGTGGTTGCAAGAGCAACCAGCACACTTCCTCTACTGTGTATTTCTATGTCATTTATATCTACATGTTTTCACTATTAAGAGTCTAATATATTACTAGTATTCCTATAGCCAAACATAAAATAATGTACAGTTTGATCCTTTTTTTCTTTATTTATTTCAATACTTTGAAAACACTGAACTGAGAAAATGAGAGACAAAAAACCCCCACCACATATAAATGAATGCATTGACTAACAAAATGAAAGGCCATATCAAAGAAAAACATAGGTGCTTTATGGCTTGGAGATATCAGTTGTACTTATTTGATACTGTTAATAGTTTATTTTGTTCTATTTGCTCTCTCCTTTTGCCTAGCACTCCTAAAGTCTTTGATTATGAGTGGTTTTCCTTTGGTTTAGTCTGGTTTGGGTTTTTGTTGGGGTTTTTTTGTTTGTTTGTTTCAGGAAAAAAGTTTATCTTTAGAACTCTTATCTTGACTGAAGTGTAATTCAGAAGTTCCAAAGCTCATCAGTTTACAAGTTCAGTAATAATATTCATATGCATATACATATTCATATACATATTTAATATTCAGTTTCACAGAATCAAAGAATAGTTGAGGTTGGGAAAGACCTTTAAGGTCATCGAGTCCAACCATTATCCTAATTTTCTGTACATAATAAGAAAGAAAGATGCATGTCTACTTTTTCTCCCTTCTTATTCATACACAAATTTACAGTGCAGTGCTGCTGGGCTTATCTGCCACAGAATCAGAATTATAACGCTGGTTATAACAACATCAAACAACAAGATACAAAATTTGGTTTTGCAAAACCAAATTGTATAGAGATACTGCAAACCATATAATTTTGAATTTCAGTTATGAGCCAACAAATTAAAGAAGATTTAATAATAATTATTTTATTTTTCTGGTAGAAGGGAACATTTTGTAAGACTCTATACATGGCTCTGGATATATGCTATCACCATGGTTACACATAATTTTAACTCTTTACCAACATCTCTCTCTCACCACTGATAAACCTCTAGACAAAGAGACCAAGAAAAAAATAGAGGGAAACTTCATTTGACTGGCAAATGAAAATGTCATTCTTCTTAAAGTGAATTTTGTTTTCCTTTCTCCACAGTTGTAACAAAAGTATCATTCTGATTCTTGTTAATGAATACAAACACCATAGAGTAACAGAGAGTAACAGATAGGAACAACAGTAAAGTCATGAAGGTCAACACAACACTCTATATTTCTGCAACGTGTGTAACTTTCTGAATAGTTTAGTTAATCTGATTTTAACAAGTGATTTCTTGTTAAGGACTCACAGTTCTGGACTGTGGTTTATTACACATGTAAATTAATATTAACTCTCTTGGAGTACTGAGGGAGCTGGTGGAAATGCTCACCAAGACACTTTCCATGAATTACCAGCAGTCCCGGCTAATCGGGGAGGTACCAATGGACTGGAGGTTAGCCAATGTGACACCCATCTACAGGAAGGGCTGGAAGGAGGACCCAGGGAATTACAGGCCTGTCAGTCTGACCTTGGTGCCAGGGAAGGTTATGGAGCAGATCATCTGGAGTGCTGTCACATGGCATGTAGAGGACAAACAGGTGATCAGGCCCAGTCAGCATGGGTTTATGAAAGGCAGGTCCTGCTTTACTAACTTGATGTTATTCTATGAAAAGGTGACCTGCTTGGTGGATGAGGGAAGAGCTTTGGCGTTTGTCTACCTAGACTTTAGTAAAGTCTTTGACACTATTTTCCCACAGCATTCTCCTGGAGAAACTGGCTTTTCATGGCTTCAATGAGTGTATTCTTTGATGGACAAAAAAAACTGGCTGGATGTCTGCGCCCAGAAATAGGTAGGGAATGGATTTACATCCCCTTGGTGGTCGGTCAGAAATGGTGTCCGCCAGAGCTCTATGTTGGGGCCTACTCTCTTTAACATCTTTATCAATCATCTGGATGAGGGGATCGAGTGAACCCTCAGTAAGTTTGCAGATGACACCAAGTTGGGTGGGAATGTTGATCTGCTTGATGGTTGGGAGGCACTACAGAGGGATCTGGACAGGCTGGATCGATGGGCCAAGGCCAGTTGCATGAGGTTCAATAAGGCCAAGTGCCCGGTCCTGCACTTCGGTCACAACAACCCACTGCAAGGTACAGGCTTGGGGAAGAGTGGCTGGAAAGATGTCTGGTGGAAAAGGACCTGGAGGTGTTGGTCAACAGCTGCTGAATAGAAGCCAGCAGTGTGCCCAGGTGGTCAAAGAGACCAACAGCATCCTGGCTTGTATCAGAAATAGTGTGGCCAGCAGGAGGAATGAAATTATTGTTCCCCTGTTCTTGGCACTGGTAAGGTCACACCCTGAATATTGTGTTCAGTTTTGGGCCCCTCACTTCAAGAAGGACATTGAGGTGCTGGAACATGTTCACAGAAAGGAGCAAAGCTGGTGAAGGGTCTAGAGCACAAGTCTTTTGAGGAGCTGCTGAGGGAACTGGGGTTGTTTAGCTCTGGAGAAAAGGAAGCTGAGGGGGGACCTCATCATTCTCTACAATTACCTCAAGGGAGGTTGTGGCAAGGTGGGGGTTGGTCTCTTCTCCCAAGTAACAGGTGACAGGACAAGAGGAAACAGTCTCAAGTTGTGCCAGGGGATATTTAGGTTGGATAGTAGGAAGAATTTCTTTACAGAGAGCATTGTCAGGCATTGGAAGAGGCTGCCCAGAGAGGCGGTGGAGTCCCCAACCCTGGTACTGTTGAAAGATGTGCAGATCACACAGAATCACACAGAATCATGTGGTTGGAAGAGACCTTTAAGATCACAGAGTCAAGATGTGGGACTGAGGGACATGGTTTAGGGATCCTGGCAGTGCAGGGCGAATGGTTGGACTCGATGACCTTAAAGGTCTTTTTCAACCAAAATGATTCTGTGATTCTGTAATACCTTGCACAAAGAATTACAGAAAGAAACACATATGTTTTACGATTAGCATTTGTGGAATGATTATAGATGAGGGAGTCATCACCACTTCAGTTATTTGCTGGAAAAAGAGATGTTTTTTCTGCCCAGTCTACTGGATGAGGCCAGTTATAAAAGGTAAGGCTGACTGAAAAGGAATCTGTGAGCTAAAAATATTACTTAATATTTTGTTGTATGCTATATTCTAAATCACAGGTTATAGTAAAGATAAACTATTGTTGCAGTTTTCTCATTGAATTCTGAATGTGGAAAGTAAAGACAATGACTGACACAACAAGCAGACACAGAGATTTCACAGAAGTGGACTCTGAGTATGGTCTGATGGGTATATGTCATTGGATAGAGATGCTTTGCAACTCAAAATACAGAAATTCCTGAACTTATCATGACCTATGAAGCACTGAGCTCAGGCTAAAAATTCTACACTTGAATATTCTTAAACTAGAGAAGGATATAAAGTGATAGTAGTATTTTTTCCCCTATACATTTTAATTTCATTAGTTAATTAATTAATCTACCATAACGTGATTTCTGACACTATTTTGGCATGTTTTAGGAAGCCATATTTTATAAAAGTATTTCTCCGAAGACTTTATAATCCTCTGATACTAAATGAAGAAAAAGTCTGAGGGCTCACAAATTACCCAGCATCATTCTCTCTTTAAGTCTAGCTGACATCAGGCAAATACTTTCTTTGAGGTCACTGGAATAATTCATAATAATGTCTTTATGTTTACAATTCTCACTACACCCTGAGTATCAACGCAATCCACAGAAAACGGCAAGAAACAGACACTAGGTGGATTCCTCACTTTCTGATGGACACATTAACATTTTTATGTAAACAAGTGTATAGATTTGAAAACATTAGTGGCTTAAACTTTCTGCTGTACCACAAACCCTATCAATTTTGTAGGAGATTTTTAAGGAAAATAAGAAACTTGTAACTGTGTTGTGGGTTAGTCATAGAAGTAGACAGACACCCACCCAATTGCAACTCCTCCTCCTCCTTCTCTGGCTTTGGTGTTCCCTCTGCTGTTTCTCACTTTCTCACTCCTTTTTTACCCTCTTTCTCTCCAGCATTTCTACCCTTTCACAAATACATTTTCCCTGAGGTGCTGCCATCTCGGCTGATGTGCTCAGATGTACCCTGGTGGATCTGATGGAGTCAGCTGAAAGCATATATGCCTGGCACAGAAAAGCTCTGTTCTTTCCTCGTAGAGGCCATCCCTGCAGCCCCCTCCTCTGCTATCAAAACTTTGACTCCTATGCCCAATATAAGCTAATTCTCAGATTTTATAAGATATTGATTAATGGTATTCAGAATATATCAGTGTGGTTGTTTCGCATAAATCAATTATAAGGTTTAATTAAATTTAGGAATATAAGCTTATTTTTGAATTCAATGTTTTGGGATGTTGGAATTAGATTTATAGATCTGAGCCAAGTTAGTTATTTTACAAGCTGATGTAGATTAACAAATTGACCAATTAAATAATCTGATTGCATTTATTGTAGTAAGTGATACAACACAGAATTCTGTGCAGACAGTATTATTTCTCCATAATGAGAGATGAAATGGCAAATTTATGAGCAATTATGAGCAATACAGCTAAGTCACTTTGCATATTATCAGTTGAGATAAAACCAATTATTTTTCTCATAAATCATGAGTGGAATAACACTAAGTGTAAATATAAAGCTAATTTCAGTGAGAAGGGTGAGGAGATGCACAGAGAAAGAAAAGAGTAATGTGTTGGAAGTGGAAAAGACCAGCGAGTTTTTGCCTAATATTCTAGATCTGCTTCTCTGCAGATGAGTTTATCCTACACAGACAAGACTCTAGGCTAGATGTACATCAGAGGGCTCCCCCATTCCCAACTACGGAAGTACACTACAGCCAAATTCCTATTTCACCATGTGCTGAGGTCTGGGTCACACTAGCTACAGTTCTCCTCTCCTGAGAACCTCTCTCTGCAAAGTGGGAATATGGAAAGGGAACTGGGATCACTTCCTGTTACAACTCAATGCAGTTGTAGAGACCAAAATTAGAACACAATTGCCACTTATGTTCCATAACCTTCTGATAATGAAGTCATCCCTGTTTAAATTTAGTTCACATTCACAGCATTAACTTCTATACTGTACTACCATTTACAGCATTCCCAGGACCAATACTACCCCTGGAAAACGTGAAGGACTCATGTGTATAATGAAGATAGGAAACATAGCAGAAGAAGAACTTGGTTTTTCTACACTGAAGACGCTTGGCCAATTCTTTTTCCAGACCTTCCTTCCAATGTCTATAAACCTTTCTTTCTCAAAAATGAAGACACAGAATTTTAATAAGGGGATTTTGGTTGTTTTAAATCTCCTGCTAACCAGCAAAACTGATTAATAGCCTCAGTCTGAAACCTCTGAGACAGAAACCTAGTGACACAACTAAATAACGGATTTCCTTCTCTTCTATCCTTTCCACTCCCTTCATCCTTTTTTTTTGTCTCCGTCCCTCTGTCTCTCTCTCCCTCCCTTCCTTTCTTCTTTCCCTCTTTTCCTCTTTTTATAAAAGGTACAATACATGCAGGAACAATACCATATACAAGCAACCTCCCAAAGAGAATATTCATACTAAGCCTTCAAGCCTAAAAAGTAGCCCTTTTACTTCAGCTTCTCCCCAGGATACAGAGAGATCTCTAAAACCTTCTCACATACTATATGATTCTGTTCCAGTGTGTACACTGTGAATTTCAACCATAAAAACTTGGTTAGTTCCATGCTGCCTTCCAGACCACATAGTCCTGGGAGGTTTGAGCCTTACTTCTCTGTCTGCAGCTGGTTTTAATACAGAAAAGAGCTTCAGTTAAATGCTTAATGCACCCAGAATATATAGTCTACTCTGAGGGTCATAGTGAGGTATCACTACTGACTGACATTTCGTGTTGCACTACTTGGGGGAACAGCAATTGAAATCTCACCTACCAAGAGAAATAGATATGGTATTCCTGACTTCCTTCTTAAAATTGCTGTGTAGTCTTAATATGGTTGTCCATGTCTCAGAGAGCTTTGATTTCAATGAAAGTGGAAAAAGTTATTTAATGCGTGAACCATGTAATCTAGAAAACATATTAAGTCCTTTAAGACTTTATGACAAAAAACCTATAGAAATATACCTTATGTAAAAATTTCTCATTAAGCACATCCTTCCTTTGGGCAGTAGATAGATGTAATATGTAGTAGACAGAGTGAAGACATTCTCTTCAGTTCTCATGATTGCAGGAAAAGCCTCTCTGGGCCTCTCTGTCTCAGGGATGAAATTTTTTTTCTTCCTTGGTTTGTTTTTTTGTTTGGTTGGTTGGTTTGGTTTTTGGGGGGTTTTTTTGTTTGTTTGTTTGTTTGTTTTGTTTTGTTTTCCCCAGGCTGTTAACATTTTACTGTTGAGCAGGTTGCAAGTAAATACAACAGAAGTTTCACAGAAAGCCCAAATATCTGATCAGAATATCCTGAGTCTACCACCTGCTGTCAATTGCCCACATTTGTCACGTGGTGAAGAAATGACAAATCCCCCCTGCTTTCTGCTGATAGTATAATGTGATGTCCTATTATTAGATGAACAACAAACAGTAGAAATCCCAAAAGTTGGAAAAGGAGACAAAGAACCTTTACATTGATTTGAAACCTAGCAGATTTACGTCTTTAAGAACATGTCATGAGTTAAGGCTGGGCTGGCCAGTAGAATCACAGATGTTCTCTATTAACCCCTCTACCTTCCCAAAGAGAAAATGAAAGGGAGTAAGAGAGAGACTTAAGGATTGGAAAAGAAAACTGCAACTGCTTTAATGAGAATAATAACAATAAAATTAAATATCTACAGATACATAAAAACCCCAATATCAAACCCAACCCTCCTGATGGCAATTACATCATCAGCACCACTGATGCTGTGGGCAGAAACTGAGGAAGTCCCAGGCCGCACACAGAGGCAGATGGGAATCAGATTCAGGAGCGGGATTCTGGAACTGGATTCAGGAATACACAGATTGGGGTTAAAGGCAGAATGGACAGAGTCCTCCTTGGATGCTGGCCATTGAAAAAGAGATCTTGACCCTTGTGAACTTTCAGCTTTATACCAAATATGACATATATGGTATGGAATTCCTTGTTAGTCAGTGTAAGGTTTCCTGCCTTGTCTACTCCTCTCCGCAAGTGCAGCCTCTAACTTTTTGAACCCCAAAGTCACCTTTGACTTCACAGGAGCAAGTATAAGCAAGATCCTTTCTGCACACCAATCCCTGGTAGTAACTGTAAACATCAAACCTTATCACTTCTGGAAGCAGACACTGTCTGCAAAAATATGCCATTAACTTCAGACAGTGCAGTCACTTGAGAAGACTGAGCTGAAAAGTAAAATCAGTGAACAGAATTAGTTCTCTTCTACCTCAAATCAGGACAAAACCATTTAGAAAAAATATTTTCTGTAGCATTCTTCTCTCCAGAGTCACTATTTACTGTCTGGTGAAGATAGTTCATTGTGAATAGTGGACAACAACAACTCTACATAGGACTGCTAATACCATAAAATTAAAAAAAAAACCCCAACAACTAATAAGTTTCTCTACAGAGAAACTATGCATTCCAGATTTTACTAGTCAGCAGGTAATAATGGTAGCTCTCTTCTAGGAGGATATATTTACTTTATATTTGAAATTAAAAGCTTAAATATCCTGACTATAAACTTATTGATATCTTAGTCGGTGAACTTTGTACAATGACTTCTGAGCTCTTTTCTTTCTCATACTTACCGTGGACTTTTGTATGGTTTTGTTTCTTTAAGCAAAGGTTTTGATGTTTTCCATTCTTTAAACCCCTCTTATACCAATATGTCAATGACAACAGCCTGAGTAACTTTGTGATAACACACTGGGGAATGACTAATCAAGGAAGCCAAGTCTTAGTCAGGCAGGAGATTTCAGTATTAAGCTCACACAGAGTTATACAGATCAAAAAGGAGACGGCTCACATTCTGAAACTGAAATTCAATAAAACTCATGTTTCTGTTATTTGTCTCAGGTACGCAAACGATTAAATCGGTAAAATAATTTAAAATGTTAATATCCTATGCACTAAGACCTGAATGACTCAGACTTCAGATCCTTTACAGTAAAACTCAGTGAATTCCAGACTAATACTGTCGACATGTGGATGCATCTCATGTAACCTGGTAGTTTTTTCTTTTAGTCCTTGTCAACAGTTCGTTCCCAAATTCTATTCCCAATCCCACTACCCACTTCAGTAGAAGAAGACTGCCTTTCAGAAGACTCAATCAGGAGGCTGAAGAAGATATTCATACTACCAGCATCAAACTTTGAAGGGTTAGTTTTTCTAAATTCCTGCTTAGTCAGGTTTAAGCAAAGAAAACACATTTATTTTTGCCTACACAAAAATTTTCTACAAATCTAGTTATTTTAAGTGAGTTTGGAAGTACAATCATGAGCCATAGCTGGGAAGTTCTGAATATTGCTGACCAGGCATTGTCTTAATCTGTGAACAAATGAAAAGGAGGAATGTGTGTTTTCAAGAGCACAGTAGTTGTGCTGAAGCAGACTAACATTCACTGTCAGATGACAAAAAAAAGTCTAAAATCTCCAATTTTTCTTAAATCTTGTTTGTCTGTTTGTTTATGTGTTGCCAAATCTGGTAGCCTGATAGATGCAAGCCTGCTCCATCTTCATGTTTGCAAGTCCAGCCAGTAGCAAAGCTGAGCATACTCACACATTGCACTTTAAATAGATCTACGTATGTATTACACATATGGCCAATGACTGTAATCAAAACAGACAGAAAACAGACTCACAATCATGAACAGGACTGACTACTGATCCTCTCTTAGGCTGATCAGGATGAAAGCTTGTTAATGGAAAATGCATATATATATATATATGTATACATATATGTCCAATGAGTGTGTGTGTCTATATGTGTGTGTATAGATACATAGCTGTATACATATACATATGTATATATATGCTGATATGGAATGTATATGTGACAGGGGAGGGAGACAGTTACCAGCAGCCTTGTGAGGCAATGATGGACAGAGCTGATGAGCAAAGGGCCTGAACTGACATGACAGAAAGGCATCATAAAATCAGCAAAACAGGTCTTAAGCAGAGCCACCTCAAGTATCTGCATGTAAGCAATGACAAGCCTCCAACTCACCTTTATGGGAAAAATACCCAGACCCTTTCTGGGAAACGTTAATGGAAATCAGCATGCTGCTCTCTGAAGCACCCGTACACCAATATGTGCAACATGGGGAAGAAACAGAAGGAATTAGAGATCTATGTGGAGTTGCAGGGATACTTGCTGCAGCTTGCTGAGATCTGGCTGAGATCACATCTTGCTGATATGGTGGCATGGCTCACACGACTGGAGCACAACAATGGAGAGACACAAGACCTTTAGGAAGGATAAACCAGGAAGATGAGGAGAGAGAGTGGCCCTTTATGAGAGAGCAGCTGGTGTGCATGGAGCTCTGCCTGGGGGCATGGCTGATGAGCCAATGACAGCTTAGGGGTAAAGATTAAAGAGCAGGCCAGTTGGGGTGACATTATAGTGGGTGTCTGTTACAAGATACCTGATCAGGAAGAACAAGTAGATGAGACCTTCTTCAGACAGGAGGAAGCAACTACTTATTCACAGAACCTGGTCCTTACAGGGGACATGAACCACCCCAGCATCAGCTAGAGAGACAGTACAGCAAGATAGAAGCAGCCCATGGGGTTCCAAGAGAGCATCAATGATATTTTTCTGAGACCAATGATAGAAGGAACAGTGCTCTGCTGGATATCATATACACAAGCAAGGAAGGTCCATAAAGATTCTGAAGGTCAAAGGCAGCCTTGGTTGCAGTAACTGAGATGGTGCAATTAATGATCCTGATGCAATTAAGGTAGGAGCAAGCAAAGTACAAGATTACAGCTCTGAATTTCAGGAGTGTAGGCTTTGGCCTCTTCAGGAGTCTGCCTGAAATGGTCCCACAGGTTAAGGCCTGGAGGGAATAGAGGTTCAAGAAAGCTGCTGCAAGCTCAAGAGTGGTCCAACCCAGTGAGAAGAAAGTCAGGCAAAAATGAATGTATGAACAAGGAGCTCCTGGCAACACTCAAACACGAAAAGAAAGTAGAAGGACAGACTGGTAACCTGGGAGGAGTGTAATGACACCATCCAAGCATGCAAAGACACAGTACAGAAATCCAAAGGCCACCTGGAGTTGAACTTGGCAAGGGATGCCAAAGGCAACAAGAAGGGCGTCTCTAAGTATATAAGTAGCAAAAGAAAAACTAAGAGAAATATGGGCAGCAATTTGCCCTTGCCACAAAGAAGGCTAGTGGTATCCTGAGCTGCATTAGACATAGTACGGTCAGCAAGCAAAGGGAAGTCTTCTTTATTCAGCACTGATGAGGCTACATCTAAAGCACTGTATCCAGTTCCCAGTACAAAAGAGATACGGAGTTACTGGTAAGAGACCAGCAAGGGGCCACCAAAACGATTAAGGGATTGGAGTATCTTATATATGAGGAAAGGCTGAGAGAGGTAGGATGTTCAGCCCAGAGAATAGGAGGCTCAGGGGAGATCTCATCAACGTGTACAAATGTCTGACAGGAGAGTGCAAGGAAAACAGAACCACGCTCTTTTCAGTGGTGCCTAGAGGCAGGACCAGAGGCAATAAACAGTGGAGGTTCTCGCTAGCCATTAGGAAACGCTTTTTGCTGTAAGGGTGACCAAACACTGACACAGGTTACCCAAAGAGGCTGTAGAGTCTCCATCCTTAGAGATCTTCAAAAGCCATCTGAACATGGTCATGGGCAACCTGCTTTAAGTTAACCTGTTTGAGCAGGGATGTTGAATGAGGTGACCTCCAGAGGATCCTTCCAAGCTAAACTATTCTGTAATTATGATTCTGAGTATGTATATTTATACACAAGAACATAAATATGCACATAAGCATCTGCATATATATACATGTGCATTTGTATTTGTATATACGTGTATACATACATAAAATATGGATACATCCAGCATATGGCTTTAGACTTAAGTCTATATAGTAGCTTTTCCCTGGATCTCCTGTTGTCCTTGTTGCCTTGCACACAGCATACACGCCCACAAATAATTGCACATGGGTCTCCGCAGTATCTGGCATGGACCTACAGCCCCTCCAACAGCTGACTCTGAGAAACTTTGATCTTGATAGCATCCAGCCCAAAGTCAGGGCCACTTCACACATGGTTCCCAAACCCCTTATCCTAATTGCCACTAGTTTGGCTTGACTTTTGCTAGTGATTGAACATACTGACAAATGCACCCAGACAACATACAAACACTCCAAGTCTCTCCAGTTGCTAGCGCCCTAGTGCACGCCCCCTGACCTGTGGTCCCCATGTCTGGCACTGAGCCTCCACATACACAGGACAGAGCTACTCATTCAGGAAATAGAAAACGAAATCAATGAGCATAAAGGATAGACCATGCTGATCAGGTGAAGGGTATGGCCTCACAAGCACACTGACCAGGCCCTGCTCACACACCTCTAAACCCTTTTATCTGATTTCTTCTCTACTTTCCCATACTTTTTCACCTCAAAACCACCTTTGTCCCTCCTTTTCTCCGTCTCTGGTCCTTCCCCTACACTTGCCAAAGCAAGCCTTGTGCAATTCTGAAGGGTCCTTCCCTTCATGCTGTAATATTTCTCATGCACCTCTAGGCAGTAACCAGATCAGTTTGTAAGGTGCTTTGGGGACATGCTTCAGAAAAGGATTTTTCCACATAGACTTTGCACTTAGAATAGCTGCAACAGATTCAAGCAAGATGCTACATTTAAAGATTCTGTTCCATGTCACTGTGACAGATTTCAGAATTAATCCTGGATGCCTATAACAAAATTCTTGTGGCTAATCACTGTAGAAAGAGTCTTTTGTTATGGTTTTTAGCATTCAACAGCTTTTGCTCACTCCCTATTTACCTCATGCCTAATTTTAAAAGCTCCTACTTCCTTTTAAAATCATTCATGGCCTTGCTTTAGTCTGGCTCATTGATTTTTATTTCCATGCTTATGTTGAAACTTCTTCCTGAAGCCTTGCCATGTTCAAGTGACAGCCCAGCCTACAGTTAGTGTTACCTGACTCTCCTATTCATGAAACACTATTTTCATATGCCTAATTAATTTTTTTCCTTTCCTTTTACTTATTAAATTGCTCATTGTTCCTAAACTTTAGAAGATTAAAAATCATATCATTCAGATCTATAGGTATTAGTCACCATAGCTTTGCATTTTTTCTCCAAAAATAGAGTAGAATAGAATATTTCAGTTGGAAAGGACCTACAACAATCATCTGGTCTGGCTGCCTGACCGATTCACAACTGACCAAAAGTTAAAACATGTTATTAAGGGCATTGTCCAAATCAAACACGGACAGGTTTGTGGCGTTTGACCACTCTATTGGAAAAGAAATGCTTCCTAATGACTAGTTTAAACCTCCCCTGGTGCAGCTTTCAACCATTCCCACATGTGCTGTCACTGGATACCAGTGAAAAGAAATCAGCACCTCCCTCTCCACTCCTTCTCAGAAAGCTTGTCGCCGGTCGGCTGAGGCAAGCCGATCACGGGGACGTGCCCTTCCCTATCCCTGAACCCCTCTCCTCCGGGAGAGAAAAGGGTTCAAAAGCAGAGATACGAAAAGGAAAAATAAAAGATTTTGTGAGACCTCTGAACGTTTGGAAAACTGAAACAAAACTTTATTAAAACTAGAACAATATATATAACATGCAGGGAAAAACCAATGCAAAATCTGAGAGTCTGTGCAGGATGGAAAGGTGAGGGTTTTAAACACAAGAACAGAGACAAAGGGGGACGGCACCACGTGGAGTCCAGAAAAATGGCACCGGCCACGTGTGCGCTTTCGTGGAGCGAACAAAAGAAACCCGCGGCTATTATGAACGCCGGGCTGAAATGTGGAAATCGCTGTCCCTACCGGATCCTCGTTGTGGCAGGCACAGAGGATATCAAAGCAGCAGACAAAGAGGGTAAAGCCTTACGGCAGCAGAAAAACCTCCAGGCGAGCAGTCTGTCCCAGGCGGCGTGGCGGGGGCTGCCCCGGTGCACGGTCCACTCCGGCAGCCTGCAAGGTCCCCAGAGCCGAGCCGCAGGGTTTGGAGAAGCCTCTTTCCTGGAACGAAGCTGAAGTCCCACAGTGACTCCCGCAGAGCGGAGCCGAGAATGTCCGGAGAGCCGAGAGGCGCGAACAAGCCGAGAAAAACCCCCGAAGCCGTCCGGAAAGCAGCCCCGCAAGTCCCGACAGCCCCCGGAAGTCCCCGAGCCCCGGAAGTCCCGAGTAGCCGAATGCCCCCGAAGTCCTGAGTAGCCCCCGGCCGCCCGAGCCCGCAGCTTCTTAAAGGGGCAGTACGCTCCCGAGAAAACTTTCTCATCCGATGAGATGCTGCCAATCGTAACATGGAAGGGAATAATTCAATTGATAAGCCTTCAAGCAGGTTTTTTTCTTCAACCTGCCACATTCCACCCCTTTATTCCATACCATGTACGTTATGCGCATCTCATTTACATTGTATTATACAGAAATTAACAGCATGAGACTCTGGTTCAGGGTGTTTCAGCCAGGGTTAACTTCCCCTGTGGTACACAGTGGACTTCACCATCCTCCTGCATTACCCACCAGGTGTGTCCAGGGCCTTGGGCTGAGACAACACCACGGATGGGTCTGTCTGGGGTTGCAGCAGGGGAAACCCAGACAGCTTTTCCCAGCAGATTACTCTCACATACCACAGGGACTCTATCCCCCTCTATGGTATGTAAAAGGTCTGATTGGGCAGGGCCGGCTCGATTGATTGATCCCCTCGTGTTCACTTGCCAGGTGGCTTCTGCCAGATGTTTATCCCAGTTTCTGAAAGTTCCACCACCCAATGCTTTCAGGGTGGTTTTCAGCAAGCCATTATAGCGTTCTATTTTACCGGAGGCTGGAGCATGGTATGGAATGTGATAAATCCATTCGATACCATGTTCTTTGGCCCAATTGGCCACCAGATTGTTTTTGAAATGAGTCCCATTATCTGACTCAATTCTTCCTGGAGTGCCATGCCGCCACAAAATCTGCCTTTCAAGGCCCAGAATAGTATTACGGGCAGTGGCATGAGGCACGGAATAGGTTTCAAGCCATCCGGTGCTTGCTTCCACCATTGTCAGAACATAGCACTTACCCTGGCGAGTTCGAGGGAGAGTGATGTAATCAATCTGCCAGGCCTCTCCGTACTTGTACTTTGACCACCGTCCACTGTACCATAAAGGTTTTAACCTTTTGGACTGTTTAATTGCAGCACAAATCTTACAGTCATGGATAACCTGGGTAATTGCATCCATGGTTAAATCCACCCCTCGGTCGCGAGCCCATCGATAGGTTGCATCTCTTCCCTGGTGACCGGAAGAGTCATGGGCCCACCGAGCAAGGAATAGTTCACCTTTGTGTTCCCAGTCCAGATCTATCTGGAACACTCTGGCTGCTTTGTCCACTTGGTGGTTATTTCTATGCTCCTCAGTGGGTCTGCTTTTTGGGACATGGGCATCTACATGCCTTACCTTTACAACTAACCTTTTCAGGCGGGCAGCAATATCTTGCCACAGAGTGGCAGCCCAAATAGGCTTACCTTTACGCTGCCAATTATCTTTCTGCCACCTCTCCAGCCAACCCCACAAGGCATTTGCCACCATCCAGGAGTCTGTATACAGGTACAGCCGTGGCCAGTTCTCCCTTTCAGCAATGTCCATGGCCAGCTGGATGGCTTTGACCTCTGCAAATTGACTCGATTCACCTTCTCCTTCCGCTGCTTCGGCAACTCGGCGCATAGGACTCCATACGGCAGCTTTCCACTTCCGTTGGTTTCCTATGAGGCGGCAGGATCCATCGGTGACGAGAGCATATTTCTTCTCCTGGTCTGAGAGGTCTTTATATGGGGGTGCTTCATCGGTACGAGTGACTATCTCGTTCGGTGGCATCCCAAAATCTTCTCCTGCAGGCCAGTCTGTAATAGCTTCCACAATTCCTGAGCGACCAGAGTTACCTATCCTAGCTCTCTGTACAATCAGGGCAGTCCATTTACTCCAGGTAGCATCTGTGACATGGTGGGTAGATGCTATCTTCCCTTTGAACATCCAGCCTAGGACTGGCAGTCGGGGGACTAGGAGGAGCTGTGCTTCAGTGCCAATTACTTCTGAGGCAGCTCGAACTCCCTCATAGGCAGCCAATATCTCCTGCTCAGTGGGAGTATAATTGGCCTCTGAGCCTTTATATCCACGACTTCAAAATCCTAGGGGACGACCACGGGTTTCTCCTGGTGCCTTCTGCCAAAGGCTCCAGGTAGGACCACAGTCCCCAGCTGAAGTGTACAGAATGTTTTAATCTCTGGTCCTGTTCGCACAGGTCCCAGGGCCATAGCATGTGCTATTTCCCTTTTGATTAATTCAAAGGCATGTTGCTGGTCAGAGCCCCATGTGAAATCATTTTTCTTCCGGGTAACAGTATAGAGAGGTTTAACAATCTGACTATACCCGGGAATGTGCATTCTCCAGAAGCCTATGACCCCCAAGAAAGACTGTGTTTCTTTCTTGTTGGTAGGCGGAGACATAGCTGTGATCTTGTTGATCACATCTGTGGGGATGTGGCGGCATCCATCCTGCCACTTAACCCCCAGGAACTGGATCTCTCGGGCAGGTCCTTTGACCTTACTTCTCTTAATGGAGAAACCAGCATCCACCAAAATGCGGATTATCTTCCTACCTTTCTCATAGACTTCTTCTGCGGTATCACCCCATACAATGATGTCATCGATGTACTGAAGATGTTCAGGAGCACCACCTTTCTCCAGGGTAGCCTGGATCAGTCCATGGCAGATGGTCGGGCTGTGCTTCCACCCCTGGGGCAATCGATTCCAGGTATACTGGATACCCCTCCAGGTGAAGGCAAACTGTGGCCTACACTCTGGTGCTATGGGAATGGAAAAGAAAGCGTTAGCAATGTCTATCGTGGCATACCACTTGGCTGCCTTGGACTCCAGTTCGTACTGAAGCTCCAAGATATCAGGAACAGCAGCACTCATCGGTGGTGTCACTTCATTCAGCCCACGATAGTCCACTGTCAGTCTCCATTCCCCGTTGGTCTTCTGCACAGGCCATATAGGACTGTTGAAAGGTGAGCGAGCTCTGCTGATGACATCTCGTCTCTCCAACTCTCGAATCATTTTCTCTAAGGGGCGCAGAGAGTCTCGGTTGGTGCGGTATTGCCGGCGGTGAACTGTGGAGGATGCAGTAGGCAATTTTTGATCTTCCACCTTCATTCTGCTAACGACAAAAGGGTCATCCGAAAGTTCGACCGATGTGGACAACCGGATAATGCCATCGGCTCCCACGGTTGCTATCCCAAAGGCCCATTTATAACCTTTCGGGTCCTTAAAATACCCTTTCCGGAGGAAGTCTATGCCTAAAATGCATGGAGCATCTGGGCCAGTCACAATTCGGTGAGTTTCCCAGTTATGCCCAGTGAGGCTGACCTCAGCTTCTACTAATGTAAGCTCTTGTGATCCTCCTGTCACACCCGAGATCGTGATAGTCTCAGTTCCTTGATGATCCGATGGTAGCAAGGTACACTGGGCGCCTGTGTCTACCAGGGCCTTGTACCTCTGTGGTTCTAATGTGCCAGGCCATCGAATCCACACAGTCCAGTATACTCTGTTATCCCTTTCCTCCACCTGGCTAGAGGCAGGGCCCCTCTAATGCCTAGGGTGTGGTCCACAGTCAGTGGAAGGGTCTATCCGGCTTGTGGTACCTTCATCATAGGAGTTGCTCCTTGGGCTGCAGCACTGTTCACCAAAGACTGGAGCGACAACTCTTCGATTGCAGTCGTCATGTTGGTGTGGTCTGCTCTGCAGCTCATGTGCTGGTACCCCGTGGTTAGCGGCAGGTCGTTGTTCCCATCTCCTCGTGTCTTCACGACCTCTCGAGCAGCACTGGCGGTCACATCGTGGCCTGTCCTGTCTGTTGCGCCTTGCTCTGGGAGGACGATTTCTCCTAACAGCTGACACGTGGGTATACACAGGAGAGTAAGTGGTTCTTTGTTCTAACCTATTAATAGTCCAATATTTTCTCTGTCATTTTGTCTGTCACTTTCTCCACTGCTGCAATGAAGGCAGAGGTATGAGAAAGGCTGTCCTCATACTGGCGAATCCTGTTAGACACCTGTTCTATGGTGAGTGGCCGATTTTCACCCTCTCTTTCCCACAGCATTGTGGCCAATGTATGGGCATATGACTGGGGTGCACTCTGCACAAATTTGCGCAGCAAGGGCTCGTTACTGTGCACCTGGTCCGGGTTGACATTAACATTCCAATCACCATAGATGACCTCTTTCATAGCCAGCTCTCTCAGGTAGTTAGTACCTTTGCTCAGGACAGTCCATTTAGTAGGGCGGCATTCAATGTCATCTCTGAAAGGGTATCTGCTCTTCACAGCAGCCAGAAGCCGTTTCCAGAGACTGCACTGTTTTGCCTTTTTGCCAATTGCCCTATCAATAGCACCTTCCCGGGCCACATTTCCTAACTGTCTGGCTTCTTTGCTAGTTAAATCAATGTTATCAGCCCCATTGTCCCAGCAGCGAAGCAACCATACCATTAGTGACTCACCATCATGCCTGCTAAATTCCTTTCTAATGCTTCTCAGGTCCTTCCTGGACTGAGGCTGGGTGTTTACCTCTTGATCTGATGACTCATCCCGTGATGAGGATCCTTGGGAGGGCTGTGCTGGTGGAGTCGCTGAGGCAGTATTCCCTGAAGGCTTTCCTGGACGCTTTTGAGAGGTGCTTGGTCCTGCATCGTCATCAGAGCTATCTGTTGCATAATTAGTCTTTTTCTGGTGTTTAGCACCAGAGGGCTGATTTTTCTTTTTCACAGGGGCAACCTGTGCTTGTTTGGGTGGGGAGGTGGCATCAGCTGATTTGGTGGCTGTAGTGCCCATGTGATACTTATTCTTGATAATTATCCACCCCTGGACCATGTTACAGATAACTGATAACAAAGTTATCAAATACAGGAAAAGAATACCATTTGCAGAATATCCAGTTTCAATTGCCATTGATCCAGTACCAAATGGAGAAGTGTTATTTCCCATCATCCATTTGCTAGAGGAATCATAAGCAGCCACTATCATGTACTGTGCAAAATACACTGGGAGCATTATGAACTGACTGAGTACAGACCAAAACACCGAAATTACACACGACAGGGTGAACACCTTCTTTGCTAAGTGCCCCAGACCAGCAAACCATAAACCAGTACCAATTAGAAACAGGTAATTTGACATCACAGTTGGTGTGCCCGGCACCAGATCATAAAGCATTTTTAAACCGTACTGCTTAAGAGCTTCAAACAAAAGCTCGCTTAGCACCATCCTGGAAAAACCTCGTTTGTTTCAGTTTCCAAACTTTAATAAAAATATGAATTATTAAATTATTCAGAAGCCCACCCAGGGACGCCAATTATGTCGCCGGTCGGCTGAGGCAAGCCGATCACGGGGACGTACCCTTCCCTATCCCTGAACCCCTCTCCTCCGGGAGAGAAAAGGGTTCAAAAGCAGAGATACGAAAAGGAAAAATAAAAGATTTTGTGAGACCTCTGAACGTTTGGAAAACTGAAACAAAACTTTATTAAAACTAGAACAATATATATAACATGCAGGGAAAAACCAATGCAAAATCTGAGAGTCTGTGCAGGATGGAAAGGTGAGGGTTTTAAACACAAGAACAGAGACAAAGGGGGACGGCACCACGTGGAGTCCAGAAAAATGGCACCGGCCACGTGTGCGCTTTCGTGGAGCGAACAAAAGAAACCCGCGGCTATTATGAACGCCGGGCTGAAATGTGGAAATCGCTGTCCCTACCGGATCCTCGTTGTGGCAGGCACAGAGGATATCAAAGCAGCAGACAAAGAGGGTAAAGCCTTACGGCAGCAGAAAAACCTCCAGGCGAGCAGTCTGTCCCAGGCGGCGTGGCGGGGGCTGCCCCGGTGCACGGTCCACTCCGGCAGCCTGCAAGGTCCCCAGAGCCGAGCCGCAGGGTTTGGAGAAGCCTCTTTCCCGGGACGAAGCTGAAGTCCCGCAGTGACTCCCGCAGAGCGGAGCCGAGAATGTCCGGAGAGCCGAGAGGCGCGAACAAGCCGAGAAAAACCCCCGAAGCCGTCCGGAAAGCAGCCCCGCAAGTCCCGACAGCCCCCGGAAGTCCCCGAGCCCCGGAAGTCCCGAGTAGCCGAATGCCCCCGAAGTCCCGAGTAGCCCCCGGCCGCCCGAGCCCGCAGCTTCTTAAAGGGGCAGTACGCTCCCGAGAAAACTTTCTCATCCGATGAGATGCTGCCAATCGTAACATGGAAGGGAATAATTCAATTGATAAGCCTTCAAGCAGGTTTTTTTCTTCAACCTGCCACAAAGCTGTAGAAAGCAATGAATTAAAGTGCTAGTCAATGCATTTTTCTTTTGATGTGATAGTTGGATTTTTTTCAAATGGGATTCCTCTTTGTGAGTGGTTTGCAAAAGATTCAAGACTTTGGGGAACAAAGTATTCCTCCTTTTTTTTTTTTTTTAATTACATTTTTTAGAGGCCTAAAGTAAAATGGAAGACTGTTGTCTTTTGGCAGCGATGATACAGTTGTTGGCAGTTTCCCCAAAAGATCAGATAGATCACTCGCATTTCTAATTTCAAACCCCAGTTTGGAAACCAGGACCTGCAAATGCTTTATAGTGAACTAGTCACAACTGTCCTGCATATAATGAAATGGAAGTTTTCCTTCCTTCTTCTCTTTTGGAAATGACTACAGTAATTTCTGTTGGAAATTCCAAACAATGAATATCCACACATTACAGTTAACTTGGTAATATTACAGGGCTCAGAAAGCAATGCTTTTCATCCTGAAAGAATTAGTTAACAACAGGTGTTAGTTAACCACTGCCAGCTATGACAGAGTGTTTATGAGAGTTACAGACAACGTAATGTGCAGAAACCCCCTGAAATTATCAATCAAATTATCTGCTAAGAAAGCTTTTCTTGAAACAGGAGCTATTAGGAAACAAAACAAAACAAAATAAAATACAAGCTATCTGTTGCATGCCCTTATTGCCCCCAGACTCACTGCAGATAGCAGAAAAAATAATAACCAGAAAATAAAAACTGATTCGCACATTGGAACTTTTCCCCCCTCACTTCCACTTTTATTTTTAAAGCAACCATCAGATGCAGCTATGAAAACTTCCATCATGTTTTGTACATGGTTATCTTAAAAAATAAAGGGTGTTGAGGTTTATTATCTGATTCCCATGAAATTTACATTTACATATCATTTAAAAAAAAAAAAAAAGTGCTACTTCCACCTTGTGAACAACAGTCTGACTGTCTTGGGTAATACAAATTTTGACATGCAAGGATTTTCTTCTTAATAGAAGGCCAGCAGGTTCAGCGCTCAGCCAGCCTTTGTTTAAAGGAAAGCTTGTCCTACACTATGTATCATTTTAAATAGCTGCTTATGCCACTAAACAGCATGAAATATATGTTGTTAGTATCATAAAATATTATTTTTTTAAAAGAATCAATGCACTCTATAATAGGGCTGCTAATCTCACTGAAGTACATCAGAGGAAATCATGGTATAATACAGCTGAAGACAGACTTTATACAAATGTTTCAGGATTGGCGAAAAATAAACCAAAACAAACATGGTACATATGCAAAATAAATGACCAGCTCAGAATAAAAGACCAGCTCAGCATATCAATATGGTCTGAATTGTGAAGGGTTGACATGATAAATAGGTCATGCTAATACCTGCTGTAACATACACTTCATTGTTAAACTGTCTTGTATTTCTGTTGAATCTGTCTTCCTTTATGAACTTGTATCGATTTCACTGAATGTTTCAAAGCTTTTAAGCCAATATATGTTTTGTGGTTTTGATTCAAGAAACCAGCATTTGATACTTCTGGTCAATATACTGTCATTGCTCTAACTTGAGCAGACCATTTGAAATTACTGAAAATTTGACTACAGAACAAAGCTGTCTAAACTTAGAGCCAAATAGACTTCAATCTAAAATACCCAACACATGGAAAGTCTCAGCAAAAAAGTCTAAACATCCAATGTCTGCACTTCATTTGCAAGAATTAAGTAGATTCTGCACTTTCTTTCACAGAATTTCTTTCAACAGAATTCTTCCTACTATGTCTACTAGTGCCCTAGGAAGTGACTGACTGCTACATCTACAAAAAAGACGTGAGGCTTAAGGGCCAAACCCTGTTAATATGGCAATCAATGAAAGTTTTACCATTCACTGCAGCGGAACTAGGTACAGATTCCCAATTTATGTGGAGAAACTTTGTTGTTGCTTAATTCAAAAATTATGCCTGTAGGTGGACTGTTCTCAGATACAGATGATTTCCATAAATAGATGAAAAAAAAAAAAAAAACACTTACAGAATCAGTTTGCTAACAGAGATTATTTTTACCTGACTTCTTTGTTGATGTTTGTGCAGGACATAATATTCTTTCATGTAACTTCAATGAACAGTTTTTTACTTGTTTTGCTAATATTAAACACATGTATTTCATATTTTCCACAGTTAGACTTTGAAAATAGTCGGCATTGTTTATCAAGGAACGAGAATAATTCTCAAAAAGTCCATTTCCATTTTTTATTTTTAATTTTGTAAAGACATTGTCTCTGCTGATATTGATCAGGATTACTCTTCTGATGGAAAAACAGGCTACTTGAAACCTTGTCTCTGTTCTAGGCTTACAGTAATAGACTGAAACATGAGTTAAGAATTCAAGTGTTAGAATACCTTAAATTCTACTCTCACAGAAGTTAGATTGCCCAGTGTCAGAGGGACGGTTTCTGCTCAGCTTTTAGGGAATGAAATATAGTCTATGTATGTGTGCCAGCTCCTACAATTTTTCTGAAAACGAGGAGGAATTTTATTTGCTTGTGTTGTTCTTATTCAGTTACTCGTCTTCTGACAAACAGAAGAAAGTTGTGCAAGGATATAACTACAAGAAAGTCCAAGTTAGGAGGAAAAAACCCCTAGGCATGGAAACAGAAAATCTGAGGCTGTAGCTGTAGTGATTCAAAGCGCTGCTGAAGCTTCAGCCATTATGAGTTTCTCTACTGAAATCTTTTTTTGTAAATTCCCCTGTCTTTAGGTTACAAAGGTTACCTAGTAAGGCAATTCAGTTCTTGAAGAACTTATAATGATCATGAAAAGGAATATTTTACAGTTGAGGAAGTAAGACACAGAAACACGAAGAAATACGTGAACAGTACACATAAAACATTGAGCAGAAATTAAGATATTGTACTGTTTTCACAAATTTAAAAATGTACATTTTAATCACAATACTGTAAAGATTTCATTGAATCAAGCAGTTCCAGCAACTATGTTATTATTTGGAAGTTGTTTTCTCTTTCTTCTATGCATCCAGGAATCTAGAAGACTTAGACAAAGTCAGCCCCAAGGCCATGGACTGGCCTCAGAAAGCCTGATACCACAGAACTACTCCTGAAGTACAAAATTCGCCTCACTTTGTAGCGAGTTTAATGCCTTCTTTCAAACAGTTTGGGTAGACAAAGAATTTGTGCAGTATATAGAACAGCATAAAGACAAGTAAGAACCTGTACAAAGTGGCTTACATCAGACAATGAAGAGATACTAAAAGAAAGAATAAGGGTTTGTTCTACAGAGGCTTAGTTTGATATCACTGTGATACTGTGCAAAACAGTCTACCAGAGAAAAGGGAGCTAGGATGGCTGAGAGCAATAAAAGACATAACATGATTCTACACTCCTAAGTGGGCAATAGACCCAGCAGGGAAGCACCATAAAAGTGCAGTACACGGTTCAGTTACTGATTAGACAGTAGTAAACAGGCAGGTATGTTACTGTATGATAGGAAGCTATTATGGGAGATGATTCTATTTAATTTCATTTCATGTTTTATTAAAATGTTCTATAGACAGTAAAACAGACATTACTACATCAGAGACTTTAAATTGCTCTGATCTCACAGGCAAACATGCATTTGAGTCAATGTGGTTTTAGGCATTTTAAATCTTATCTTCTTTTCTGATTATGGTGTAGGTAGAACCATAATTAATTTCTTTCCACATGAAATGCTTTTTAGACATGCATCATGAAAGTACAAGCTAGCTCTGCTGGCTAACTCGTAAGCTCCTGTAGAAAGGAATTTTGCCTTATATAATGCTTTGTATTTAAAGGAAAACATTGGTGCAGAGTAGTAAAGAGTAATATTTTGGATAACATAAGTATCATATCATTTCAAACCAAGCATGTTTCTCATCTGATCTAATTTCAGCAATGAAAACATACTACGAGCAAAATGGCAAAGGTAAGAATGCTGAGTGATTCAAAGCTTTGGCAGAATTCAACTCAAGCTACTTTTCAGTATACTATTAAAAAATATGTCATTTATTTTAAAACCCGTATTGTTCTAAAAATTAAATTCTTTGGGCCAGGGAACAATGGTACAAATACAATTAACAGGCAATAAATTACTGTACATAAAGTTAGGAAGTTAGAAGTTTTGTAAACAGCAGAATAATTTATGTGTGTATTTTGTCCTACTTCTAGTTTCTGTTCCTTTTACTTTCCTCTGTCTGATCTATGCAGTCCCTCTCATACTAATGCCTTGTTTTCTGTTATCGCCCTTCAAAATTTTTCATCTACTCTCCATTTTTTCTTCTGATCTCTGGCTGTCACTTTTCCATGGTCACTTCTTTCTCTTGTTCTGCACACTACAAAATACAAGCTGAGGGATGAAAAGGCACCAGAAAAGCATTGCCCTAAATTTCACCTCAGTTTGGATTCTTTAGAGGTTAGCTAAGGTAGTGGTTCAAGGTCAATAAAATGAAAACTTAAATATAGAGGGGTAAGCCATTAAAAAGTCAGAGATAAAAAGGAAGTATAACTGAATTACTGAAGGTATCATTAGTTTATGAAAAAAAGAGTAGACCTCTTATTACATAGTCATATCCATGTATACACAGACAGAGCTAAAGGGACGATCACATACAATCATTTTATGATTATTAGACTGGCAGATGTATAAGCCAGTATTTTTCCTCCATTTTTTTCTGCATGAGTTGCTACTAAGCAAGACATTATTCACTATATTGATGCCACCACTAATAGTGAGGATAAGCCACAAAGATATTGGGGAGCAATTCAGGGAGGTAAAAAACCAATTTTTATCAGCCTAAGCTGTAGCTGATTTTTCTCATTCTCCACCACAGAAAGTCCTTCTTTTGCTTGTTTATTTGACATAAAAAAATCATTCTGGAAAAAAAAAAAAAAAGAAGAAGAAGCTGTTTGACTGCTAATGTGAAAGGAAAGGGTTCATGGTACTGTATATACTCTTACACAGGCTGAATGTGCCTGAAACGAGGCTCCACTTCAGTGCTGTAACCGGTTATGACTGCAAAGTTAAGTGCAGAAGGATGGGTATAGATTGGAAAATGGAAGTAGTATGACTGAGACAGAAAGACATTGAGGAAAATCTTCAATGACAGAACTGGCATTTTGACCCACCTAGATCTCAAAAATTCTGCATTGTACTGCTGGTGGTAAAATAATTTTTAATTTCAGGTAGTCATATTCAGTGGTGGGTCCAGATCTTGTGCTGGCTCAATTTCATACCCATTCACACCATGAAGATGCAAGACCATACCAAGACAGATTTATCAAGTACCCAGGCCAAGAATACTTTAACATTTATCCTTCTGCTTACTATCGGGTGCTTAGTGCAGTTTTGACAGGTAAGATTCATCAGTGCAGAGACAGGTATTTTCCAAAGCCTGACATGTTGGTCTGTACTGAAGAAACAATCAAGCCATACAGAAATCTTCCACCTAGTCAGAAAGAATCTTCACTTGCCATTGAAATTGTTTTTAAGGCCACCTTGTATGAGGAGGCTTAACAGAGCTGAGGATCCATTCTGCGAAGAGCAGATACACTGATTTCTTACTATTTACTCGATTCCTCTTGGATCTCTGAGAAATCGGTAACAGACATATCCATGACTGTGACCACAGGGCATTCAGTTTCAATATGGAAGAGGTAACTGAGTGAATTATTTCACTGGTGACAGCTGGTGCAAAGAAGCTTCTTCTGCTCACTGTTTGCTGTTCCCTCTGGGGGTCAGAATTAATCCATACGCCTATGCACCACAGCACAAGCAAATGAGCCACTGCTTTTGCCTTGCTGCACCTTCAAATAGTTTCACCAAAGGCTTCTAAAGGCTGGGCATTTAGCAACATAAGGCAGGTCTCACCGATAATCATTAAGCGTGGATACTTTCAAATGTGTTTGAATTTTACCTGACAGGTCTTATCTTCTAGCCCACGTATGAGCATGTCTGTTCCCTATATTTTGAGTGGCTACATCAGAGGGCAGAAATAGCCAGAAGTAAGCAGGAGACCACATTCAGTATCACTATTTGTAGGGCTGTTTGCTACATAACTGCAAGAGATGACTAAAGTAAACGATATGGAACTTGGATCTTACCGGAGGTGCACTATTATGTTCTGGAAAAGTTATGTTTGGGGAATTCAGACATAGGATACAAACCACCTGTTTCCTGAAAACAGAATTTTGGATTAAAAGTTCTGATGCATTATTTTTCCCTAAATACACTCTCTTTTACTTGCCCGTACAGCAGCTTCAATCAGTCCTTTTCGGTGTTAAACTCTATCATTCCTCCATGTATTTTCACTTCCTTCTCTAAATGTTTCATTCTTTTCCTCATCCACTCTAATGAAAATAGAAATTTTTAATGGGTTTTTTTTTTGGTTTTTTTTTTTTTTTGCTCAACCCTCTCAAATACCATCTTCCACTAACATAAGCCGAACATAAAAAAATGAAATCAAACCACCATGGTGTCACACAATGTTCATGGGAAACCACAAAACGGAGAAAAATTACTGTTGTCAATTTCAATGCATGTTTTCCAAATGAAGAACAAAAAATATATTATACAGGTTGTTTGAGGTTTTGCAACACATATGATATTAGGTAAACAGCAAATACAAACAACTTTAATTTTCATCAAGCACTGTCTGTAGTTATATTAATTATATAGCTAGCTAGCTCATTGTACTTCATAACAGGGGAATGAAAAATTTAGGTTCCATTTCCTAATGGAGCTTTTTTTTCAGGTAAGTGTTAAACAGAAAAGAGATCATAACAGCTGCCATCCAGATGCACCACAAAGTTCGGGGAAGGGAAAAAAAAAAAAAGAGAAATTATGTAGCAGGCCAGAATAAAGTGTGGTAGATTTTGATGAAAAACTATAGGATAGTTAATATTGAATCTCTATTAAAGCACTTGAATATAGAACCATTCTTTAAAACAAAGTTATAAATAAAGAAACACAGTTTAGAATGGCACAAAAAAAAGGGAATCATTATAAAATCCACCACTATGCTACTGCTCAACAAAGCAGTGGTACCACGTTTGTATGATAAAGGCAGGAATATAAGAAGATTGTAGGTGAACTCTGCCTGCTTGATTACATTATTGAGAATTTTTGGCTTCTGACACTGTAAATATCAGATTTTAGTAATGGTTAAGATGAAGCTAAGGGGTGGAGAGTGTTTTCTTTCTGCCCCATCCAATCAGATAAAATTTATTAGATTATACAGTGCATTTTGCCCTTAACTTTTCAAACCAAGCTCAGGATTAGCTTTTTTCCTATCTGCTGCCATAGCATGCAGCTTTCATCTCCTGCCAGAAAATTCACTAGCAAGGGGCACTCAAAGCCCCAGAGAACCCCATGTCCTGGTGGGAAGCTCAATGCCATCCTCATTCTAATGATCAGGGAAAGCCTGGGCAGAGCCAAAGTGTGACAAGGGCAGGCAACTGAAGACAGTTCGTGGCAAGGTTTACTGTCTTCTCTGCAACCTGCACCTTCTTTGGCAGATTGGAGTCCATATGTTTAACTTGTGCTTCCCATGTGCTAGGCTACAGCCTCTGATTTTCCGTCTAAGAGATCTGCTTCAGCAACTTAGGGAGCAATTTATCCCTTCCCAGTGATTGTCTGTGTAAAGTTCTCTACAGCTCTTTGTGGGCAAAACCAAACTGTCAGTTCTCTGGGTTTGCACAAAAAGGAAAACAAAGTAGAAGGTCACTGCATTTGGTAACCTATGCAGTAACTGCCGTCAAAATGTTTCTTTTTATGCCTCCATGAAGAGCAAGTACCATGTTTTTGATAATTACAATTGCAAAAGTTTTAGAATTTGTATAATGTCAAACAGCATTGAAAAATCCATTTACTCATTAAAAAAAATTTATTTTGCTTGGCATATTCTACTTTGCCACTTTGCTTTGGAGGCCCTCATCTGTGATAATATAAAGAGACGCAAAGACCACAAACGCATGGTTTTGCTAGCACTGCGATATCACATTTATAATGGAAGGGTGTCTTAATATCTTATTTATCACTACTATGATGCTATAGACAGACATTTTTTTTTTTTCTCCTACAGAACAAGCTTTACTTTTTGAATGAAATAACTCAGGAATGGACGTCTTAAACTCATACACAAATTTTCTAGGAGTTTCTCAAATTTGCTTACAGACAGCAGCTGTGTACTGCCTGCCATCAGGGCCCATACACAAGGAAGTTTAGGATGGAAACTGTGTTACAGAGCTTTTTAATGTTAGCTTTTCATAAAAAAAAATTTCCGAGACTAAAATGAAGAGCTTTCAAATCTAACTCACAATCTTTAGAGAAGTCAAAATACCACATTTTTTCTGAATTGGAACCAATGCCAAGCTACACTTCTCTGTAACATAGTTATTTTGGATTTTGTCAACCACAAAGCACAAAATATATTTTTATCTGCAACTCACATTAGTAATGAAGAAATTCATATGAAGCTATATCTCACACTGAAGATACGTTACACAGCTCTGGCACCGTGTCATTAAATCACTGTAAGATATTTACTTTAAGTGTACTGTAATAGTTTCCAAAGACATATAAAGTCTTTGGGTCATGTCACTCCTACTAACTACAAGAAAAAGGCTAGAAACTGGTGCAATACTTTCAGTGCAGAAATAGAAGAAATTTTGATGTCTAATCTGGCAGAACTAACCTGAAGATGGAAAAAAATTCTAAGTAGGTGTAACAGACCTGAAACAATTGGTGGGACAAATACAGGAACACATTCCATCCTTCCACTTGTATAATGTATTCTTTATCCTTCTCAGAATATAGTTAAACTTTTTAGACAGGAAAAAGATAGTAGCTGACAGGATGTATAGGAATTGATAAATGTGGTCTCTGTCAATTAGCTTCTGTGTATTTATTTAACTGTTATAAACCCCTGGTTTTTTCTTTCTGTTCCACAACTGTATATTCAGCCTCTCTTACTTGTTAAGAATACTGAAGGTTGATTGTGAGAAAGTTTTTTTTCTTTAAACCATGTGTTTCAGGATTTATTTTTTTTCCCCACCAAAGAAAATGCAAAAATTGTAATGTCACACATTCCCTCTGGAACTCAGACAATTCATCAATATCTATAGCATATCATAGCTACTTGAAGGAATTTACGGCCAGAAAGCCACCCTTCGTGTGGAAAAAAAAAAAAAGAAAAAAAAAGTTTTATTTTTTTCAAGTTTAGTAAGTGCTGTTTGTTAGTGACATAATTCCTGAGTATGATTTATCACTTCTTGAAATTAATGACCCAAGACTGTTTTTATATTATGTTACCAGACTGACACATACCAAGAGCTGTGGAGGAAGATGCTTTTTTAAGACTTGTTAATTTAAATTATGTAAATTAATTGGCTGAGTTTTGAAAATACTTTGCAAAATTCTATCATTTGGCCTCCTTTATTAGTAGAAAAGTCAGGTGTTAAAATTCTTTTAAAGCTGTGTTATTCTGTTCTCTGCTGGTGTAGCGTGGGCAGATTCTCACTTGTTAATTATACTCAGAGCACAGAAAAGGATGACAAAATCTTCAACAAAAGAAAAGAATAAAATACTTTTCACTGACTTACTTAAGTTTCTGTCCACACATATATATGGGATTAACATCTTAAAGAACTATTATAGAATGAGAGAATGAATCTTAGAATGTTTTGATTTAGAAAGGACCTTTAAAGGGACGTTCTAGTCAATGGGGACTTTGTCTGACTGCCGTGACTTTTCAAATATGATAGAGATCAGCTGAGGAACTACTTCTACCTGGTCACTCAGGGCTCTGAGATGTATCTCACTGGGTCCCATTAACATGTATGTTCAGGTTCCTCAGGTAGTCTTGGACCTGATCTCCTGTGATGAGTGGGACTTCATTCCCCCAGTCACTGCCTTGAGATTCAGGGACCCAATAGACAAGGAAAAGCAATGGCTGATGAAAACTGAGGCAAACACATTGTTGAGTACATCAGCCTTCTTTATGCCGGTTGTCACCAGATGCCCATCTCACTCATGAGAGGGAGTAAAATTTTTGTTTTGTCTTCCTTTTCTGACTAATGTATACCTGTACAAGCCATTCCTATTATTCTTCACATCCCTTTCCAAATTTAGCTTTGGTTGTGCCTTAGCTTTCCTGGCCCCATTCTTACATTCCCAAGTAGTATCCCCTATATTCTTCCCAGAATGCACATCTGTGGTTCCACTGCCTTTGCAGTTCCATCTTGTATTTCAGTTCAACCAGGAGGCCCTAGCCACGCTGGTGTCCTGCCTGTCTTGCCTGAATTCTTTCAAATGGTGATCAAGAGTTCTTGTGCTCTAAGAAAAATGTCTTTCAGTGGCTGCCAGCTCTGTTCTCCTTTATCCTTGAAAGCAGTTTTCTAGAGGTCCCATCCACTACTTCTATAAACAACTGAAAGTTCTCATCCCTAATTTTTAGGGTCTTGGCTATACTTTTCACTTGACCTATATCCCCTATATCATTCCTGCAGTGATCAAACCTGCAGTTTCCTTAATTGTGGCAATTTTTATGACAGAAATAGTGAGGTATATCAGGGGTTTGTGGCTATAGTATCACTAGATCATAAACATCATATTCTCTTAACTGGAACACAAAAAGGGTTGAAGTCAATTAATTGTTGGAATCTCTCTGAAAGAACATGAATATTTCTCACATTTCTATATGGAAATGAATACAAAAGCTGAATATAAAAGAAGAAAGAGTATTAATTTCATATTTGTGAACTGCATAGTTAATAATCACATCACAATTTTTCTTCATTATTATTGTTCTCTTCACTTCCATGGCTGATCTTAACATACTCCTGTGGATCTACTCCCATATGGAAATAGAGTCATGTCCCACAAAACAGATTATAAATCTTTGTGTATATTAGGAAAATCTTACATTTAAAAGAAACAAACAAAACAAACCAAGCAAAAAAACAAACCAAAAAAAAAACCTTTAAAAAAATCCTTCTTTGCATTACTTAATTTTTGCAAGCTGCTCAATCTGCATCCAAATTTAGTTGCAGTCACATTTATTTCTTTGTTCTTATGAACCAAGAAAGTCAGATTAGTAACACCGCTAAATTTCGATCATTTCTGTGAGGATTAAAAAACTATTTGCGTTGAAGTAGTGTTAAAAACTCATATGAATAGCTATTAATCAACATTCATTTAAAGAAAAGAGAAAATACTAAACCACTTCAGTGTGACTCCTTCAGGTTGCAGATTAGCATGTGTAGGTGATCAATGAACTGGAACAGACAAATGTATATGTGTTCGTCATTATAATAAATCCAGGAGTGCAATAAGCAGCTATGGGAGAAATTTCTAATATGAATAATTGTAAGGGAAGAATTGCCTATTTTATAGAAAAAAAATATTAATAACTACTGGGTGAAATGGCCAGATACTGCGTATATTTGCTAGTGAAGTGAATTGTAGGCAATGAGGATGGGATTTCAAATGTGTTTAATGCCTCCCTAACATTGTTCCCATAAAAGTTAGTAAGAGGTTTAATAGGAAGACACATTGAAGTGATAGGATTGAGACAAAAACTCATCTTTTTGTAAGTCTTGCCGTTTTATCTCTGTTGTGCTCTATTGTGCAGGGAAGGCTTATTTTAACTCAAACCAGGAACATGTCTAAAGAGATTCCTATTACTTAGCAGGAATCTGTAAACAGAACTGTTCACATTCTGAACACCAGCTAGGAGTGAAATAAGCTACCAATTTTCCCCAGGAGAGTGGTGAAAGTAAAGATTTCAGAAGAATCAGGTAAAGACCTGTTCAAAATCAGCAGCAAGAAAACAAATAATTTGACAGCAAATATAAGTAAATAAGCAATCAGCAAAGGCTAGAGGGAAGAAGAAGAGACGTATTATTGGCAGAAAGTACCAGGTCTACAAAACAAGATAACAATAGAAAAGATTAGGCAACATGATGGAAATGAGTAAAAATGCACTCATGTTGAATAGCCATGCTGAGTTTTAAAACAAAGCTAAATGTTCAACACAAATGTTTTGTCAGCTTTCTCCTAGGCATTTGGAAGTTGGCCATCCCAAGAAAATAAAATATTCAAGACCAAATGTTACCATTGCCTACCCTGAATCAAATAGACAAATAAGTCCCATGACTAATTGAGCAAGATCCCAATAGTTGTCCTGATCAGACAAAAAACTGGCAAAAGAACGCTGATTAGTTTTTCACGGATATCAGAAAGGAGACTGCAGGACACCTTGATGTATCTCATTAAATCCTTTTGATATAGCATCTTCAATACACTTGCTTCAATTTTACTCAATCAATTAAATTATTAGGATATGGACACATCTGCTATGTACAGCACCATCATCAGTAGGTGTTTTTTGCTTGGGCATACCTTAAAATTTTGGCTGAAGATGAAAGATTAATAATAGTTACTAGTACATAGATTCACAAAGCATTAAGTTATTGCTTTGGGCTGTGATGAAATCAGGTAATTGTAAGAAATAGATATTTACAAATGGAAAAGATTCTGCTTTACTTCTGATTAGGTACATAAATTGCTGTGAGAATATGCAGCATTTTTCAAATTAAACAAATACATTAAATCCTAAATAAAACTGCATATTCAAAGTAATCTGTTTCCAACACACAGTATGCAAACAGAAATGGTCTTCCTTAGACCATAACTTCAGTTCGTATAGTTCGGTATCTGTAACATATTTCATTTGTAAAAAAGTAACAAAGGGATACATCATTCTCACAACTAGACCATGCTACACAAACCAACACATTGCATACTTGTAAAATGCAGGCAAGCACACGGTATAATAATCAGACTTTAAATTGGTCAAAAAGAAATTAATGCTATGCAAGGTCCTTCTGGGGTTTTTTTGTTTCTTTATTTTCCCCAAGGAGCGTTTAGTTTAGTTTGAGTGTATTATATAAATTACAGGTCATTCAGGCTAGTGGGGACCTGGGGAGGCCATACCCTGAGCAGGCTCAGCCGTGGGCTCTGACCAGGCACTCAGGGCTTCATCCAGCTGGGATGTAAAATATCCAGGGACAGAGACAAGCCAACCTCCCTGGGACCCCGCCCCATGGCTCATGGGGAAATGGCTTCTCCTTACCTCCAGACGAGTAGCTCATGTTTCAGCCTGTACTGCTCCCCCTCTCCCTCCTGCCATGCACCCCTGTGAAAAGCCTGGCTGTGACTCCTCCATCCTCTCCTTTCCTCTCCCATCTCCTCCCTTCAGTGTGGGGGATGCTGTTGGTTGCCTCTGAAGCCATCCCTTCTCCCAGCTGGGCCAGTCACCATCCTGCAGCCTCCCCTCTCAGTCAGGGCAAGGGCTCTGATTGCACTGTCTCAGAGGCTTCCTCTACAGCTCAGTCATGTTTATCAATGACCTCCCTGTTTCACAGAGCCCAAAACAAGATGCTGTTGGTCTGGAATGGCTCAGGCAATAGGTGGTGACAATGAAGGTTAAAGAATACAGAAGCTTTAAATTATAAATATGTTACAGTGAGCTAATTAAATACAAATTCATTTCACATGATGCAATACCGCCCTCCCATACCACTGCACGGTAACGGCCTCCTTACTTCCACCAATGCAATGCTACTCTTTTGAGGAAAGTTTACTCATTCGAGGAAAGTTTGCTCAAAATTATGCTTGCAAATGTGAAAAAAAGAACTCAGTTCACAACCATCATTTTGTTAAGTTGCTGCAGCAGCAACAGGGGTTCTAAGTTTATCAGCTACCACTTGGTTAATGCAAGCAGAATATAAATTAGATTTAACAGAAAGATCTTGCGATGCAAGCGCCTTTCAAGTTGCCTTTTTGTTAAGCTTTTTCTCTGTTTCTGTGCCTAGGGGGCTGTACAGCATATACTCTTAGAAAAAAATTGGTGTTTAGAATCCATGCAAGACAAGGTCAGAAGACAGGTTTTTTGGTAAAATATGGAAATAGAAATACTGTCAAATATGCCTGAACAGAATTTCCATAAGACTCACCGCACTTATAACTTCCCAGACACAAGAAAATGGAACAGATTTTTTCTGCTAATCATTAAATTTTACATTATTGTTCTAAAAAACAGATGCAAAGCAACATTTACTGATGCCTATTCAGTCCTATAGGGTACATCTCTCTGTTGCCCAGTCTCATTGCAGACCACACAGACACGGAAGTGCCTAAGAAAATTATTTTCAGAACACACTGAACTGAGCAGTGGTATGAATAAATTAATCAATATATTCATTGAAATTGTCATAGAGAGTCTTAGGTCTTTCTAATGTTCTTACACTCTTTTGACTCTGTAGGATTAGAACAGAAGTGAGTATCTTCCCCTATGCAGGTTCCACAATGTCAGACAGGACACTCATTGGTAACCATGGCAGTAACACATCTTGAACTGGGTATTTGACTAACATGGTGTACTATCTGATAGTTTTCATTCCCAAGGGCAGTTAGCTTGGACAATTGGTTCTCTGCGACCTTACTGCTTGAATAGGCCACAACACAGTCTGTTACTGAGCCCTCTGGATAATTTGAATGAGTAATGAACGATAGTTAGCGTATGTCTTTCTAGCTGGGAAAGACTCAGATGTTTCAGCAGGTAAGAAGAACCATTGAATCAAAATGCAGGGAGGGTAAATAAACAGTGCTCTAGGGCCGCTTCCAAATCAGTAAATGGAGTGGAGGTATGAACCTAGGTTAAGATCCCTGAAGACCAAAAGGTTTAATAATACCTCACCGGTGCTTGCTGATCTTGTTTACGCATACATTTATCTTGCTGCAGGAAAAATTTTGTAAAGAGAAAAATTGGAGGAAGAACTCAGACAGACATTTCTCTGTGTGTTCAACTCTTCTACAAAAGCTAAACTTCTCAAGAAATATAAACATCTAGCAGCTCTCACTGAGAACAATTTCACCCCTATGAATCTGCACATTTACTGAGGTTGCTGGATGCTGAACCCACTGGAAAAATCCAGTCCAGGAAGAATCCTTTTTTCTTTGGAAAACAAACATTCAAAAGATTGCTATTTAAAGTAGCGTTAGGAGGAGAAATTGACATATCCAGTCTGCATCACCTGAAGGCTTAATTTAATTTGATTTTTCAAGTAACTTGATTTTTAAAAAATGAAATTAAGTTTAGAATTGACTTTTGTAAATTGCCAGGTTTAGTTCCTTTAAATTTTTATTGGTTTATTTAGTTCACTTATATGTGTCACTAATTTTATACTTATAAGAAATTAGTATTAATATATTTATATTTGAATAAGTAAGTGTTGCAGGGATGGGTAAAATCTGAGCATTTCTGCAACTATTCTAGTTGAACAAAACCTTACCAGTCAGAACTCAAAAATATTCTTGCCTTCTGGGCTAAATCCATTTTACAAGGCTAATTTGATTTTTAAAAATAGAGAATCATATAGCTATTGTGTTTAGCCAAAGGACATCTTTTGCTGTGTACAAGATGGCAATATATAAAAGAGCTTGTTTATGATCCATGAGAGATTTAAGTATTATAAATAAGGGTATAGAATTTTAAATGTGGAGGTTTAAAATTCAGTTTATAAAACCATCTCTAGAAGTATTTGATTAACTAAAAAAATAAAATGCTCAACAATAAACTGCTAATAAACACCTGAATAAATCTCAAAATCACTAAAACATATACTTCCTTTAAAAATCTATATTTATGTTAGGTAATTTTTTAATAATTTTTTAGCATTAGGCTATAGTTTAAATGTTACTGAGGGTTCAGCACTGTTTTCACAATCCCTCTTCTGGAGGCAGAAGATTTTGCAGTGCCAGAGAACAGCATGGGAAGGATGCCACGACTGGGGCATTATATACTGCCCTCTCTTTTCCACACTCACCAAAAAATGGTGCTTTGCTCTATCAGGTACATTTGTAAATGGCCTCCCCTAGTCTGGTTGCACACCAATCTTGTAGGATCACAGCTAGGACTATTATTTTAATTAATTGTAGAATTTGTTTAATTAATTAATAACTATTTTCTGCTTTTCCCATACATGGAAAATAGATTTGATATCCTTGCAGGACCTGCTTACATTTTCTCCAATTCTTTCTGCAGCACCTTGTAGTAACAGCAGTATTTCAACAGAGAATCAGAGACTAACCGTATATTCTGGAGTTTAAACAAGGAAGTAAATATAAACTAATCATGACAGCACTCAGAAATTTAGGGGGACTACTTTGTTATTATATTCCTAATTATATATTTATGATACGTTTAAATAATGGACCTTTATTTATTGTAATCTCTAAGGGGACTCCAAAATTCTGAAACACACTGGGATGATGGAGCTCATCAATAGCTATTAAATATTTCCACAGGAACAAAACAGATTCCAACTCCATTTTTTAGACCACACGTTCAAATCTTATTCTCATCCTGTTTTTATTAGCGTGTGTTAGTATACTTAATATAGTAAGTATAAGTTAATATACTTATTTTTCTACATAGTAATGGAGAACGTACAGCCAAGAGTTTCATGTGGTAGAGATAGTATAATCTTTCTATTTGCTACTTGATAAAGTGTTCACCGTTAAATAAAACCCCTCTGTCTTCTGGAAAACCACAGACTTCTATGTTTTAAACCGTCTCTGACCTTGAGTGTATTTTTATCAATCATTTCAGGGATGAAATTACAGCTTATCTGCCCTGTGACAAGCTCCTGCTTCTGTTAGCTTGGGCACTGATCATAAACTATTTGTTTATGGTTAAAGCTGTTTATAAGTTAACTTATTGTACTTATGTAAAATGCTACAAAAGGTCACAGTTCAGCTCCTACTGAACTTTTGCTGATACTTTTAGCTCATAAGTTCATAAGCTTCTCTATCACCCAGTTCTTAAGTGTAATTTCAGCAATATGCCTAATAAAATATTTTGCACGTATTTCATTTTGGGATGCACTTTCAGATAAAACCATAATTTAGAACCTGCTTATGTATCTTTTACAACTCAAAGCTAAAGGAGTGAGTCTTTCCTAAATAAAAATGCAGACACATTACCTGAGAAAATATTTGACTAACTGGGATTTAACCATGTTTCCTGTTTATAGAAAGTTATATCAATATGTAAATTTAAATTGCCAGGGATGAAGAAAAAGGCCACAATCAATACAAGTTAAGTATTCATAGGCAGCCGGTGTAGTACTCAATATCAAGTGCAATACTGAAATTGTAGCGATGTGAAAGTATAGTTAGTATTCAAATCAATAATGAAGAACAGTCATCTCATATACAGAAAACACAATTTCACACAGCATCAAGGCCTTCCTTCTTCTTCCCCCAGCTTTATATGCTGCACATGGTGCCATATGGTATATAAATATTCCTTTGGTCAGCTGTGATCAGCTGTCCCAGCTGTGTCCCCTCCCAAATTCTTGTGCGCTCCCAGCCTACTTGTTGGTGGGGTGGTGTGAGAAGCAGGAAAGGCCTTGACTCTGTGTAAGCCGCTGCTCAGCAATAATGAAAACACCTTGTATTATCAACACTGTTTTCAGCACAAATCCAAAACACAGCCCCATACCAGGTACTATGAGGAAAACTAACTCGATCCCAGCCAAAACTAGCACAGCTCTAGATAATATGCTTCCAATCCTCACCTCTATTCATCTAAATTTCTTGCATAATTGTGGTAAAGGTACTGGGTGTGTAAAAAGACAACACTGATTTAAAAAATACTTCAACTGATTTAAAAAATACTTGAATAAAATATTTTCAAAAAAAGTGCTATTACAATAACATGGCACGGATGACATAAAAGCATTATAAATAAATATTGCAATGCATGATGGTTCTGAAAATGGTTTTTTAAACACAGATTAATTTTTGCTAGAGACTTTAGACAAGATATTTAAGTGTGAAGGTGTCCCAAAACAGAGGAAAGAAAATCCATGTTTCTACCATGCTGAGAAAGATAATTTTATAGAAAGGTTTAAGGATATGAAAATTACTGTTTCAATATAGTAAAGAGAAAAAAAAGGGCAGAAAAAAATCCATCAGTAAATACAATGATTTTGAATTTCCCACAGGAACTTTTTTACTTCTCAAAGTATATAAGTAATATTATGTAAATGTATAAATAAAAAAGTAAAGAGCATATAAATCAATTAGTTACCTAAATTACCTTTGAAAAGCACAGAAACTACTATGAAAAAGCCCCAAAAGTGAGCGAATTTTTCAATTTCCATTTTTTCCAACATTTTAAAGAGCAATTTTGCACTTTTACAGTTCCAACACACTGCAATGGGAAATAACAGCATCTGATTGAAACTTTATAGAACTCAACTGCCCAGTAGAAGTTGTGGATGACCCCTTCCTGGAAGTGTTCAAGACCAGACCAGATGGGGCTTTGAGCAACCTGGTCTAGTGGAAGGTGTCCCTGCCCAAGGCAGGGGGATGGAACTAGACGATCTTTAAGATCCGTTCAGGCCTAAACCACTCTATGATTCTGTGATTCTACCAGAACTAAGACAGTTAATAGAAATAAAGCTTTGAAAATCCTGAAGCCTCTGGACTTCTTTAGAAATCCTTTAGAGCAAACTTAATAAACTTCAACAGCAATTGTAATTAAGTCTTTTTTTTTTTTTATCAACAACATTTGGCTAATCCATGTGAAGCAAAAAAAAAAAAAAGGCAGAAATAAATCTGGAATTGTTTTCTTCTTTCTCTCTCATTATTTAACAGTTAGCTTCAATTGTGACAAATTAACGTACTTGAAAGAAAAGGGACTTCGAAACACTTCTAGTTTCTGTGTGGAAATTATTAATTGCACATAGGAACTAAAGTATTAGAAAAAAAATTCCAAAAGGGTGAGCAAACAATGATTAATGCAGACTGTCAACACAATGTAGTTCAAATAATTTCAGTTCACAAAAGAAAGTGGAGTCTTGATAAAATGCAGTTTAAGATGATCATGTATTTTGTAACTCATCCACTTTTGGTTTTGCATTAAGTTTCATCTTAGAAAGAGTTGACAAGAATAAGTCGGGGTTTCGCCAATTGATTTGAACTTTACCACCTGGATACAAAAAACTAATATCAAAGAAAATGTATTCAGCTCTGCCTTTGAAATGTTCAGAAAGTGATGCTAAACGGATGTAGGATGTTAGTATCTCCATCAATGCCAAAAATACATCGATTAGTGTCTAGTGACAATAATCAGCTTTCTAAAAAGTAGGTAATATTCAATTGCACTGGTAAGCTGGTATTTGTTCTAAACATGAACTGCAGAAACTAGCATAGAAATTCATAACTCTTCAAATCTTCTATTTGATCTTCAGACTGATTTCAGCAAAGAATAGGTCCCACTGTACCCTTTGCAAAACTCCCAGCACACTGAAATATTCTAAAACTCAGTCAAATAAATGGAAATGAACTCTGTAGACCCTCAGAAGAGCACTATGAATCATCTTCATGAACATTTCAATAAAGAAAATATTTCATGATTTTCAAAGATAACTGATCTATCTTTGATTTAAAGTCAGACAGATGGAATGAAAAGGATGTGAGGTCTTATCTTTTAAGAATACCTTTCTGATTTTTAGAGTACTCATTTCTTCCATGTGGAAAGTCAGCCTCTTTCAATGCTCTCAATTTGATCACTAGCAAGTTAAGGCACCAAAACCATTTGTCAGTTGGTTGCTAGTGAATAGATCATTAGTAACTCTAATTACTAGTGATCCCAATTCACTCATTTCTGAGTTCACTATTAGTGAATTGTGATCCTTAATCACAGATCAGTTATGTTCTGAAAATATTTGTAAGAATTCTTGTCTTTACACTTCGAGATATGACAGGAGTGGTTTCGTGCCTGGGACAAACTTTACATCCGATGATTTTGGTCAAGTTATATGTGACTGTGACAGAGGTATAAAAGAGGTCGATATTCTGCAATGAGTAAGTCACCAGGTTTTCTAAAGTGTGGATTCTGGACACAAAGATGACAGCTTTCAGAGAAGACAAAATATCAGGGGGAGATAGAAATAGATTTCCAGCATGAAGTGGATGTTGCTATGGCTTCAGGCACTCACAGCATGCAAAATGTACAAAGTTACCATCTGTTCCATTGATCTATTGAGGAATAGCATATGATTAGTTTTAATATCTCTTCAACTACCAACCACTCTCACATTTCTCGATTGCAACTTCCCATTACAAATATAAATAATTTTGCTGTGGATTATGTTCCACCACGTGCAGCCATGCAATATATGCATACTCCAATGGAAGTGTTCTTCTGGCTTATCAGACTCTTCGGGCTAAGGAATACTTAGGCTATCTTTTCTTATTTGTTTGTTTGTTTGTTTGTTTTCTCCTAAGCTTCTGCAGGGAATGTTTTACTTCAAGTGGTTGATTTGCTGAGAGCCAAGTAAGTTGAACTATTGAGAATAGGCTTATGAATTACTGTTTTCTTTAAACAATTAAAATTGTCATGATTTCACCGTGGAAATTAAGTAGGAGTCCTGAAATAGAATCAAAGACAGTTTGTGAAAGAGTTCAAGTATGATACAAAGACCTCTTGTCCTGATTACCAGTTACAGCTCCAGAACAACTTATTTTTCAATTATTGAGGACTATGAAGTAGAAAACCAGATTCCATCACCCTAGATAAGCAACAGGTTCTGAAACCCAAATCAGTTGAGTAACAATTCAGCTTTCTTCTGTACTTGATAGAGCTATAGGCTGAGGATAACATGCCGCCCTTTAACCTTATGAACAGAAGAGCAACATTATGTAATGGTGCCACCTGTCATTTGGATGAACATTTTTCCTCACAGTTCCTAGAGAAGGGTGAATCTGGAAAATTTCATTACAGTCCTTTAAACTCTAGCAAAATACTACAAATTTGCAAGCAAGCATCATCCTGAAACAAGTTGAGACTGTACTGTCTATGGCAAAAGAGACTACTGAATGCCACAGAAGATGCCAGCCAACAGATTTCAGGGCTAAGAAATAATTACAAGGACCAGGCAAACTGATGGAGAGAAAAAAAGTAACAAGAGATGTTAGAGAGGATTCCTTTACATACTTCAAAAAAAAAAAAAAAGATTTCTTCATCAGACATCCCAGTAACGAAACAGCAGTTCTTTTGCCCAATTCATGAGCCTCACTGGCAGCCTAAGTGTGGGCACAGTATTAATGATAAGCTGAAAACAGGCAGACTCAGGCAGAGTGGCTAGCTGTATGGAGCAGATTACAAAAATGTTGATATTACGTGTCAGGAAACATGCTTTAGGAGGCAAGTCCCACATGCATGAGCTGAATGCTGAGGACAAGAATGCATTCCAACAGCCCCTAGTAATCACAGTGAACCACTGCATTAAACTACTGGCATTATCACAGAATCACAGAATGGATGACGTTGGGAGAAACCTCTGGAAGTCATCCGGTCCAATCCCACTGCTCAAGCAGGGCCACCTAGAACCAGTTGCCCAGGACTGTGTCCAGACTTATTTTGAATATATCCAAGGTGGAAGAATCCACAACCTCTCCAGGCAGCCTGTGCCAGTGCTCAGTCACCCTCATTGGGAAAAAATGTTTCCTGATGTGCAGGGTAAACCACCTGTGTTTCAGTTTGTGCCCATTGCCTCTGGTCCTGTCATTAGGCACCACTGAAAACATCCTGGTTTTACACCTTCCCTTCAGGTATTTATATACATTAATAGGATACTAGTTGAGCCTTTGCTTCTCCAGGCTAAAGAGTCCAAGCTGTCTTAGTTTTTCTTCATAGGAGAGATGCTCCAGCCAATCATCTTTGTGGCCCTTTGTTGGCTAGCCTCCAGTAGCTCCATATCTCTTGTGCTGAGGAGTGAAGAACTGGACACAGTACTCCAGGTACGGCCTTAACAGAGCTGAATAAACAGGATCACTTCCATTGACCTGCTGCCAATACTTTCTCTAATGCACCCCAGGATACCATTAGCTTTCTTTGTGGCAAAGTCCCATCGCTGACTCATATTTGGCATGTGTCCACCAGGACCCTGAAGGCCTTCTCTGCCAAGCTGCTTTCCAAACTAAATTGTCCCCAAGGGTTGTTCCCCCTGAAGTGCAAGACTTCCCCTTGTTGAGCATCACAAGGTCCATTTCTCCAGCTTGTCAAAAAATCTCTAGATGGCAGGATGACCCTATCACACACTTCTCCCAGTTTGGTATCATCAGCAAACTTACTGATGGTACACACTGCCCTATCACGTAGATCATTAATTAAGATGTTAAATAATATTAGACCTAGTATTAGATCTCTTGAGATATACTATTACTTACTGGTCTTCAACTAGACTTTGTTCTACTCAGTATAACCCTCTGGGCCTGGCCATTCAGCCAGTTTTCAACCCACCTCTCTGTCTGCTTACTCAGCCCATACATCAATAGCTGTCTATGAGAATCTTAAGTGAGACAGTATCAAAGGCCTTACTGAAGTCCAGGTAGAAAATATCCACTGCTCTCCCCTTGTCTACCAGGCCAGTCATTTCATCACAGATATTTATCAGGTTGGTCAAGCATGACCCTTAAATCCATGCTGACCACTTTTGATCACCTTCTTGTCATTCATGTGCCTGGAAATTGTTCTCATGTTTAGTTGCTCTATGGGCTTCACAGTGATCAAGGTAAAGATGACTAGCCCGTTACTCCTTCAGTCCTCCTTCTTGCACTTCTTGAAGATAGTGTGACATTTGCTTTCACCCAGTCTTTAGGCACTCCTCGCAGTGCCATGATTGCCATGATTGATCAAAGATTATCAAGAGTGGCCTCTCAGCTCCATTAGGCAGCTCCCTCAGAACTCACGGGTTATTCCATCGAGGCTTATGGACTTACACAAGTCTGCTCTCCTGAGGTTCAGGGTTGTGTGTTTGCTTTTCACCCTCCTCCCCACTCTAAGAATCCTGAATTCCACCATCTCATGGTAACTGCAGCAATGGCTGCCTTTGATCTTCACATGCCCAACGAGTGCACCCTTGTTGGTGATTACGAGGTCCAGCAGATGACCTCTCCTTGTGGGCTCTTTTGTCACTTGGAGGAATTTATTCTAAATGTGCTCCAGGAACCTCGATTGCTTGTGTCTTGCTGTGTTGTCTCTCCAGCAGATATTGGAGTGGTTCAAGTCCCCCATGAGGACCAGAGCCTGCAAACATGAGGTTGTTCCTACCTGTCTGTAGAGGGCTATTCACTGGTTCTTCCTCGTAAAGAAGCCTAGAACAGACACCCACTAGAATGCCACCTTTAGCTGTCCTCTCTATAATTCTAACCTATGCATTCTCAGTTGGCTACTCATCCATCTGCAGACAGAGCTCCATGCACTCCAGCTGGGCATAAAGGGCACATAAAGGGCAACTCTCCCTCCTGTCTTCCCACCCTGTGCTTCCTAAAGAGCCTCCATCCCTCCATTGCAACACTCCAGTCATTATACTCCATTTCAAGACTGACACTGAAACAGATGTCACAGACAGCTCAGAGCAGTTTCCAGGCATGACTGATGTGTCTTGAACTGTCTTGAATTCCATCCTGTAGGAATGTGTGAACTAAGTGCCCATGAGACTTGTGTGTGAGTGAAATTTGTTGCCAGCTACTGGAGTCGGACTAGGGCTGAGGGATCCCTAGCCTAGTGTCAGCTACTGGAGCGAGTGGGAGGCTCTAACCTCCAGCCAGTGGGGTGGGAATGGTGTGTCCCCCTGTAGCAGGTGCAGCCACCCTGACAGTGACCTGACAAAGACCAGGGCTTCCTGACAAACACTTGATAAAGATCAGCTCAATGCCTCATAGCTATTACTTGGCACCTCATACTTCTCCCATTGTCTTGTTGTTTCCCTCATTAGAAAAACCACAGTTCAGACTTGTCTAGGGTATAAATGGAACCCTGCCAAAGAACTGAATTGAGTTGGTCCTCCTGGGAGCAGCAGGTGCACAGTGTGGGACTCTCCCCTTGGATCCGGATGGCATTCAAGGAAACTTCCTGGGATTGAGTGAGCCCTCACCCCCTCTTTGTTGAATGAGTTATTTCTTCAGGGTATTCTCAAGCGAATCCCTTCCCCCTTTTGGAGTGAGTGACCCCTTGGTTTTGGGTGCCATTGAGAGGAACATTCTCCCTTCTATGAGAGAGTGAGTGCGTATTTTGGTTCATCTTTCTTAAAGAGTTTTCCTTAGAGTTTAGGAATTTCTTGTGTAGTAGTATATTCCCAACTGACATGTGAACTTATAATTAACTCTGGTCTGTTGGAGTGCCAGGCAACTTTGATTGCAATAAATCCACATTTCAGGTAGCTACCACTGTTGGTTCTGTAGGTGCCTGTGGCAGGTTGAAGGAAAAAAACCTGCTTGAAGGCTTACCAGTTGAATTATTCCCTTCCATGTTACGATTGGCAGCATCTCATTGGATGAGAAAGTTTCTCGCGAGGGTACTGCCCCTTTAAGAAGCTGTGGGCTCGGGCGGCTTGGGCTAGTCGGGACTTCCTGAGCTGCTTTCCGGACGGCTTCGGGGGCATTCGCGGCTTGTTCGCGGTTTCTCGGCTCTCCGGACACTACCGGCTCCGCTCTGCGGGAGTCACTGCGGGACCTCAGCTTCGCTCCGGGAAAGAGGCTTCTCCAAAACACTGCGGCTCGGCTCCGGGGACTTTACAGGCTGCTGGAGTGGAGCTGTGCGCCGGGGCAGCCCCCGCCACGCCGCCTGGGACAGACTGCTCGCCTGGAGGCTGTTCTTTGCCTGCTGCTTTGATATTCTCTCTGCCTGCCACAACGAGAACTGGTAGGGACAGCTTTTTCCACATTTCAGCCCGGCGTTCATAACAGCCGCGGTTTCCTTTGTTCACGAAAGCGCACACGTGGCCGGTGTCATTTTCTGGACTGCACGTGGCACCGTCCCCCTTTCTCTCTTTTCTCGCGTTTAACCCTCACCCTTCCATCCTGCACAGACTCTCACATTTTGCATTGGTTTTTCCCTGCATGTTATATATATTGTTCTAGTTTTAATAAAGTTTGTTTCAGTTTTCCAAACGTTCAGAGGTCTCACAAAATCTTTTCCTTTCCTTTTCGTATCTCTGCTTTTGAACCCTTTTCTCTCCCGGAGGAGAGGGGTTCAGGGATAGGGAAGGACTCGTCCCCGTGCTCGGCTTGCCTCAGCCGACCGGCGACAGTGCCTCTGTAACTCCCCCCCGAAAACTTGCTATCAGGGGACTGGCATGAGTGAGGTGAGTGAGAGGCTCAGCACTGGCAGCTGGAGCACAACCACTCTTCACAGCCAATGTGCCTGGTGCTGGCTGCTGTGAAGGGTCCCACTGTCTGTATCTTCCCCAAATATGGTGTGTGAAGGGACGTGTCTGTATTCACTCAAAAATTTCAATCTGGACTAGCCGATGAGCTGGGGTCCGGTGGATTCGGGTCAGGGTAAAAGGCAGGAAGAGGGTCACTGCTGGTAAACTCAGGCACGCCTGTGAGTGTGGGGTGCCTGTGGGATGAGACATACTTGTCCATGAGAGCCATGTGTTTGCTGGTGAGCATTGAGCTGGACCTGCCAGAAAGTAGGTTACCCATAGGGTGTCTAAGAGGGACAAGGAGCAATATCAGTACTTCAAGGGATCCACAAAGGTACTTGTGTTCTTGAACTGAGAGAGAGCTGTCTGTGCGCTGCACTAGTAATCTCCTGCCTCTGCCAGCTCAAGAGGAGCATGAGACTTGCCTGTCTGTGTTTGTGTTTTATGTGAGTCCTGTCTGTGGGTGCTGTTGAAGGCAGCACCTTGTCTGTGCGACCAGCCATGTCAGTGTCCATATCCATGTCTCTGTGTCTCCATATCCATGTCTGTGTCTGCCTCTGGGATACGTTCTCAGCTTCACCACTGGTTGAACCAGCAAATAGGGCAGCAGCAGCCTTATTTCTCAGCCTGGAGAGAGACAACGGGTTTCTGGGCACACCCGGCTGAGCTACAGCTGCCCCACAGGAGTCATCCAGAGTAGGGGCTGCTGGAGGAAGTTGCCACCATTAACATCCCTTTAATAGTGATATTTTCCAGCCCAGTTAAAGTGCAAGGCTCTCCATGTGCAAGGATAAATACAGGACAAAGGGAAAGAGATGTCTAAATGTTTCACCCTGAACTTCTACAGAGACTGTGAAAGTACATCTACCAGCTTTCTAAGGGCTTAATGATATACCTTGCAGAGGTCAGAAAAGAACAGAAAGCTTTACCAAAACAACTGAAATAAAATACACATTATATTTACTCAGTTTTGTTATTTCTGCATAATAATAGTAAGAGTATGATTATACTGGGCCAAAAAACCCCACAACCCTTCACCTTTAGTCATCCCTGGATAACCAGTAACAGGAAAAGCATAAAAAACCAGTAAGGACAGAATAGTATTTCCCCTGGTACACTGTCTGTTTCAAAATTTCCCAAGCCAAAGACTGTATCCATATGTTTATGTTTAATAATGCTTAATGGATATTTTTATCTAAATTTCTACTAATCACTTTTTGAACATATTTCTCATTTTTTCAAATACAATACCTTTCAGAATTTTTATGAAAAAATATTTCCTTTTGATTGTTAATCCCGCTGTCTAATCCTTTTAGTTGCTACACCCTAATTATTATTCTGTATATATCTTCATGTCATTCACTTCACGCATTTCACAGTATTTTTCATCCACACCTTAAAATTTTATCCAACATTGTATTCCCTCAGCCATTCGTTTTACCCTTTTGTGCTTTTATTCTTTTTACTGCACTGTCTTTCAGAAGGGGCTCACCAGAAACACATTATCTTCTGAAGATGCAGGCACACAATGGCAGAATTTTGTTCTGTAATCTTATTCTAGTAACTTCCAACATCCTTTTAGCCTTCCTGACTATATCTGAGGAGAAAGGTGACATTTTGAGAGAATGTTTAATTCTAAGATCTGTTTCTAAAGTTGTATTACCTGACTTAGATCCTTCCTGAAACCCATTTTTTTGCGAAAAATATTTTTCAGGAATTGTCTGACACACCATAAATGTAAGTGAAGTCTTGACAAACAGTCTTATGCAGGGGGTGTTCAGTTCCTAAGAATCCCTTTTGTGTCAAGGGAAATGCCTTTGCTGAGACTGAAATTATTCTCTGCTTTCCTAAGGGCCCACTTTCTTAGCTTCTCTCTTTGTCTCTGACGCAGCAGCCACATAACTCCCCACACCTTTGCAAATAGTAAATCAGAACTAGGTAAACCAACAGATTCTGAGCTGCAAAGTTACTTTCCTTTGCTTCTTCCGGCTGGAAAACCTCCCTGCTTTCATCAGGGATCAAAGGAAGGCACAACATTTCTAGTAGGAACTGGATCCAAACAGGCAGAATTTGCTGGAGCAGAAAACAATAGCAGAGTGGAAAACTAACATATTGCTGAAGTAAATGGGTACTACTGAGTAACAGCAGCAAATAGCAACAACTTCTGTCCCCAAATTCTTGCTGCTAATGCTTGTTCCCTTTAACTTGTACCTCTTGAATACCTATTTCAATCCATTGATCAAGATTCCATGTCTTCAACTGTCTTCTCATTTCACCTTTACTTGCTGATATGTACTGCATTTCTTCTTTTTCCCACCATGTGTATGGTATGATGATGAAAACTTCTACTCTATGACACTGTGCTGCATTATTTTTTGAAAAATATGCTTTAAGTCTTTGCTTAAAAAGTCAGAACATCATCCTGCTGAATATAAATGAAACGGAGTTTTGCCACTGAATTCTAAGAACCAGGCTTTAGAATCAGAAGTCAAAACTGGTCCTTCCAGAAAAAGGTTAATACAGAGGTTAGTCCAAATATACATGTAGGTTAGGTGTCTGAAATTAGCTTTTGAAGTTTATTGTTAAATTCTTAACACTAACATCCTGTTCCCTGCGGTGAAGGGTATTTATTAAATACTTTTAAAATATATAATAATAGATTTTAATTTAAAGAACTCCACAGGTAATTCTTATAGCTTTCAAAGATGCACAACATGGTCATCCTATTGTGATTTTGATTTTGGTTTTTGAAACAGATGAGAACATACACATATGCTGAACCTTGACATTTTTCATAAATTCACAGAGTCTTAGAATTAGACTGGTTTGGGTTTATGTGGCAGGGGTTTGATATTGGATGTGGGGTTGTAGGTGTTACTTCATAAGAAAACACCAGAAGCTGCCCCCAAGTTGAACAAAACCAGTTCCAGCTGGCTCCAGGATGGTCCCACTGCTGGCCAAAGCTGCATGAATCAGCAATATTGGTAGCACCTCTGTGATAACATACTTTTAAAAGGGTAGAAAATGCTGTACAACAGCAGCTATGAGAGAGAGAACATGAGAGAGAAACAACTCTGCAGATACCAATGTCAGCGAAGAAGGAGGGGAGGAGGTGCTTCAGGCAGCAGAGCAAAGATTCCCCTGCAGCCCATGATGAAGACCATGGTAAGGCAGCTTGTCCTACTGCAGGTCATGGAGGTCTATGGTGGAGCAGATACCTACCTGCAGCCCGTAGCTGACCCCATGCCACAGCAGTGGGGCATGACCTGAAGGAAACAGCAGCCCATGGAGAGCCCAAGCTGGAGCAGGCTTTTGGCAGGATGTGCGGCTTAATGAGAGGAGACCAGGCAGGAACAGTTTTTCTGGCAGGATCTGCTGCCCCATGATGGATCCACACTGGAGCAGTCTGCTCCTGAACTACCCATGCTGGAACAGTTCTTGGAGAACTGAAGCCAGTGAGAAGGATCCATTCTGAAGAAGTTTGTGAAAGACTGCGTCCCATAGGTGGAAACTCATGCTGGAGAAAGGAAGAGTGTGAAAAGGGAAGAGCAGCAGGGGTGCAGTCTTATAAACTGACCACAACCCCCATTCCCCATCTTCCCATGCCACTTGGGGTGGAGGAAGTAGAAGGAAAGGATGGGAAGAAGGTATTTATAGATTGTTCTTATTTCATTATCGTACATTGTTTAATTTGCAATAAATTAATTTTCCTGAGTCTATTTTGTGCATGACAGTAATTGCTGAGTTTTCTCCCTGTCTTTATCTTGACCAACAAGCTTTTACTTGCATTTTCTTCCCCGGTCCTGTTAAGGATGGGGAGTGATAGAGGAGCTTGGCGGGCACCTGGCAGCCAGCCAAGGTCAACCCACCACACCGCCATTGCTGATTTCCACCATTCTGAAAATCTCCAGTCCAACCCACTGGTCATCAAGATTGCATCACTCTCTGGATGTGTCAGGTTCTGTGTGTCTCCAAGAACTGAGACTCCACACACTAGGTGAACTTTCCAGTGCTTGTCCACTGGAGGGGGAAAAAAAAAAAAAAAAAAAGTTATTTCTTTTGTTTAACTGGGATTTTTTATATTTCAGTTTGTGTCCATTGCTTCTTGTTCTGTCACTGGGCACCAGTGAGTAGAATTTGGCTCCCCCTTCATTCCCTCCTGTCAGATATTTACACACTTAGATAAGAGCCTGAGCCTTCTTTACTCCAGTCTAAACACTTTGAGCTCTCTTAGCCTCTTCTTATGTAGGACATGTTTCAATCCCTTAATAACTATTATGGTCCTTTGCTGGACACCATCCATTACATTCCTATCTCCTTTGCCCTGGGGAGATCAATGGTGGACACACCTAGATCAGGGCTGAGTAGAGAGGATAGGATCACCTGCCTTGACCTTCTGGCAATGCTTTTCCTAATGCAGCTCAGGAGGCTATTGGCCTTCCCTGCCACATAGTGGATTGCTAGCTTAGGATCAGTGTGTTATCCACCAGGACCTCAGATCCTTTCCTGCAAGGTGTACCTTTTCTGAAAGGAAAAAAGAACGCCACAATAGTTTCACAACCCTGTGCAGAAAATGGGAGCAATAGAAGTCATTCTGCTGATGCAAAAAGTATTCTCACAGACTCACTATATTAACTGGAAATTAAAAGTTATTATTTTCATGGTGTCTTAGATTAAGCTTCCCAGGTCCTGCCATTACTTCTCCATTACAAGATTCACCCTTAAACCATATTTGCCAAGTACCCACAAGTATCTGTCAGCAGGTTGTCTCCAGTCAGAAAGCCAGAAAAAACCCATGTAATATTATTTCTTTCCAGAACAGTAGGTAGAGTATTGCAGATAAAATTTTTATAATTGAATACGGCTAAAACCATGAGGTGTTCTATCTCTCCCTTGAAGAACAGAACAAGAAGACGCTCATAGTTACTATCCACAAGGAACACAAATTGTTTCATGGCAAGAAGAAAGAAAGAGGAAAAAAAAAAGCAGTATCAGAAAAATAAATTTCTTCATGAATGAATGATCTAAGTTTGACAGAGGTCAAACTGTTTGCAACCTGCCAGAAGAAATTCAACAGCCCTAACCTTTCCTTTGTGACTTAATGGAAACTGAGGTTTGAATCTCACGTAATTTACATCAGGACATTCAGTAGCAGCTCTGCTTTAGCCAAGGATTATACAGTGCGACAATTTGAACACAGCCAAGATTATTCTCTCTCAGGAAAGTAAAGATGAGCAAAAGGGATCTTTCTTTCTTTTGTTTTCCAAGGGAAAAGGAATCAATATGTCAAGGAACATGAATAGGCTTCCAGGGCTATGGAAACTTAAGGGATAGATGCTTTCAAGCAGACATCCGTCTTTTAAGGGTTCGTACGTTATTGAGATGTGGCTTAATGAGTTTTAGGGAGATGAGTTATACGGCAAAAATTACTAGGTCAGGCTATAGCACATATAATGCTCTACTGTATTCCCTTCACCCAGCCAGAAACCTGAAGAAACAAAATGTTCAACATATTTCACATCCCCTCTTAGGAATGTTTTGCAAGGGATCACTGTAGTGGACTGGGAGCAAAGACTGAATTTGAGAGCAAAAATATTCCCTTTCAACTCCTTGCACTGGTTGAAAATATGTGAAAGACATGCAAGTACTCTGTTACTATCCTTTATATCACTTCCTCCTCACAAATCCCATCCCACAGGTTCTTCCAGGATGTTAATGGCCACAAGAACATACCTTTTTGTGGTGAGCTTCCACTTCTGGTCTAAATATTTTCATCACAGGCCACCTGATTCGGAAACAGAAACATCCTTCCTGTCTCTCCATAAGCATCTAAAATGTTTTAGCAGCTTCCACACCCGTGCACAAAATGAAGTTAAGGAAAATCCGAATCTCAGTGTTTGCTACCAGGCAATGGCAGACACCTTGGACTGCACAGTGTCTACAGCACTTCAGCTGTGCAGTGATTTCCCACGGTTTTCAGTTATCACTTAACAACCTGATGTGGAAGCTCCCAATGCAATACTTACTGATGCCAATAGACAAAAAATTCTTTACTGCCCCACTGAAAGAGTATACGGTTATATAAGCTTGATAATTCTAGATGCCACTGTTGCAGCAGGAAATTTCTCTTCCCTTTTTATGAATATGACAAAAAGTAACATAGCAGCATGAAAAATGTTTTAATGGGACTGTTCTGTCGTTTATTGAAACATGAAATGATAAATCTCTCTTTATTACATACTGTTGAATATACTTATTGATAAGCATCGTGTAAAATAAGATGTACTAAATTACAGACCAGAAGCTCCAAATTGCCCATGAACTATTTAAATCTCATTCTATGAACTGAAGAGGGAAGCTAGAAAAAGGTGCTGCTTGTGGTTTAGGATTTGGTGCGGTTTCAGCAGCAGGGGAAGGAGGCTGCCACCTTTGGTTAGGTCATGTGGTTTAGGTATCAGGGGATGTGGCCGCTAGTGTGGTTCCCGTAAGAAGCATTACGAAACGTGCCCCCTGGCTCCAATTTCGCCCACTTTGTCTGGCCTAGGCTGCACAAACCAGCACCTCTGCCAAAAAGTCTATTTAAAGGGAGAAATGCCTTTTGTTTTCAGGTGCGCTCCTCTGTTTTGGAGGGGGTAGGATGGAGGAGGAAGAACCAGCCATGCGGTCACCAAGGTAGCCAGGAGAAGTTTGCAGAGAGCACACCAGTACAGTGATTTTCTTCCTTTGGTCTGTGGCAAGTTAACTGACTCATTTAACGTTGATCAGGGGGTGGGTGGGGAACAGACAGGATACAGAGACTCCAGTGATGAGGAGGATCCGGGATGTGAAGACCCGGAAACACACTGAAAAATGAGTTTGGCACCAGGTTGGCTCAGTGCTGAGAGAGCTGAGCCCGGGAAGGCAGACCCCCTCCCTCCACGTGGACTGGAGCTGTTCATGCTGGACTGTCTGCTGTGTCAGGGTTGCCACATGGCCAGAGGGAACCTGTGAGGCATGAGCTCCACAGATCAAGCTGCTGGACGCTCATGCAGAGTGTTAAAAATGATTGTGCCCTCCATTCTGTGCTTTCCCCAACCTTTCCAGTGCAGAGTGTTTGGGGGTGAGAGGTAGTAAAGCCGGGCCAGGAAAAAGGGAGGGGTGAGGGGAAGGTGCGTTTAAGATCTTTTTGTCCTCTTTTCTGTGCTACTCTCATTTGTTATTTGTTTGCAGTTTTGTTGTTTTCAATTAAATTGATTTTGTTTTCCTTAGTGGTTTTCTGTCCGTGGCTGTAAGCATGCATTTATCCTTCCCTTATTCCCTGATTTGACCCTTAAGTAGTCAGTTTTTTTCCTGTTTCTGGAGGAAATAAAACAACCACGTGGCTTTAGTTGTCAGCCAGGTCTAAACGGTGGTTGTGATGAATCCTGAACCTCATAACTACCTGCTGCATAATGGTGTAGCCTGAAAGGAGGGCCAATACAGAAAGAGCAAAATAATACTGAATTAGAGAAAAAAAGGAAGAAAAGAAATCACACACCAAAAAAAAAAAGTACAAGATGTTGATCTTCTTCTTCTAGCGGATGACTACTCTTGAAAACAAGAAAGTGCCATTACTACTTTGACAACTTCCAAATCTCTCACTCCATTTCTGATTCAACTATTGCAGTCCTTCAGCTTCATTTTTGATTTACTGAAATGCAGCTCTAACTGGACAGAGTCACATCAGAGCTGCTCTTGTCTTCTCAAGATCTTCTCCATTCTATACACATTCTATTTGCTTGGTAACAAGCTAACGGTGGGTGACTTGTGGACTTCTTTTTCTGAACTCTTTTTCTGGCACTGTGTAAAGTCTGCTAATAAATCTTTTTTTCTTTATATTGAACACTTTAAAATATATTCAGACTTTTGGTATCTTATACAAATTGCATCACTCAAACTGGAATATTTAGCTTTTCTCCTCTGCCTCTGAAGTTTTCCTAAAATTCTTCTACTAAGCACTCTGTATTCATAATCCCTCATCCACCTTATCCTGCTTCATTCCAAACTGAATTTTCAGGCAAAAAGGCTAATTTTTATAATGCATTTTATATTTGCATTTGACCTGACTTGAAGTTTCTTTGTAAGAGCCTTCAAATCTTTCTCCCTCTCACATCTCAATGCAACTCTTCAAATGACTTTCGCACAGCAGGAAGGTCTTCCTCCATGCAGTAAGACACTTCACCTGCTACTTCTAATTATTCTTTGTAAACATTCTTCCATTTTTCTTCTTTTATCTCTTTTAAAATACCTAAAGAAAATCACCCTAAACTATCCACTTTGCTTCCACAGCTGTAGCACCTTTCATCATCATCATGGCTTGGCTTCGCGGATGAAGATTTGGGAAGGGCTTTGCCCACGCTTATTGCAAGCGCGTTGATGGCTCAAAAGGCCAATGCGGGATAGGCAAGACCGGTTGCAAAGAGCACACCGGAGGGTCTCCTTGGGTGGTATTGCCATTTCATCCCTTGCCTGTCGCTACGGGGCTTTGCAAACGTGAGTACACCCTTCAAGCCTGCGCGGTGGATTTTCTAGGTGAGGCGCAGCGTGCGCGAGACTGGCCCCACCCTTTACACCTGAGGTTCATCTGCCAGGGCCTAGCGAGCTTGGACGGTGACAGCGAAGTCCTCAGGTCGTAGGTTTGGTTAGAGGATCCTTCTCTTAGATGGATGGCCTTACAGGGCTAAACGAGCTCCATCTGCCCGTGTTTGGAGTTAGAGTTGTCCTTCTCCTAGGATGGTTGCCCGAAGGCTAGTGAGCCCATCCTGCCCGTGGACACACTTTGTCTGACCCTTCAGTTGAGACCTGTCTGGCTTGGGAGACCCTACCGCAGGCATGTGCCACCACCAGCATAGCTCTCAACTTCACAAGGGCATGCAAGCTCTTTCCCCACGGCAAGGGGGTGCCCATGAAAGAGTGCAGCACCTTTACTATCACAATATCTGAGCATCTTCTGGCATCTACTGCTCATTAAACAGAAGATTAACCTGCAGGATGTTGATGAAAAAATTAAAGGACAGTACTGAGAGTTTACCTTCTTGCCATGTCCCAGATATTTGGTCCTTTGACATTTGGACATGATATAGCCCTACTCTATTGTTCTTTTTGCAGCTTACCAACACTAGAATAAATTAACTGTAGTTAAAAGTCCCTGGCTCAGTTTCTCAATAATTCTTTTTTAAGAATACCTTCAAAAAGAATTAAGTACCAGTTTATAAAAATCTCAGTCAAAATATTGAGAACTGTTACTGGACTCTAAAATATGTACAGAAAGCAAACCCAAAGTGTTTAATGGGACTTTAAAAAATAAAGGAAGTTTCAAGCTATATCACAACTTCAGCTGATGTCTACTGTACACAGGAGTGAAAGGGCAATTTTTACCACAGTTTAAATGCTACGTCTAACTCAAGGAGATGGGATACCCACTGTTTTCTGTCACAAAGAGATGACCTTCAGTAGCCTGTAACTTACTCATTGGAATGTTTCAGCATGTGTTATCAAAAGCCTAAAGCTTTTTCCTTTAAGAGAGTGCTTTTAAAAAATGCTCCTCTACTCAAAGTCCCTTACATCTCTTAGATTATGGATATTGTTATTTGAAATGCATTTCATCACCTAAACTTTATAATTTAGGGTTTTTTTCTGAGATTATTCAGTAATACGCTGATGAAAATCATCAGATAATATTATATATTATAAAAAATCTGGTTTGTGGTTTGTTTTGGTTTGTAGTGTGTATAGTAACTTCTGTTGCTTCAGCTCTAAAATGCTTTTTTTGGGGGGAGGGAAGGGTTGGGTATTGTTCCACAGCAGAAGCAGCGTGCTCTGAAAAGATAAAGTTTGGGATGGAGAGTGTGTAGCTCTAGAGTGGAGAAGCAGCAAACATGGGACTTTAACAACTCAAACTTAAAGATACTATGGCAACTTACTGTTATTCTACTAATGATTAGCTTTAATGGCCTTGAGGGAGATACTGATTTTCATGCTTTCCTTTCTACTGAAAAAAGTCAGAAAGAGAAAGCTGACAATACGAGATTGAAAGAAAGTATAACAAGGCAGAAAATATAGAAACTGCACAGCAAGTATAAAAAATAATAATAATAAAAGAACACCATAAATGAGGCATCAAAAGTTGATTCCAAACACACTCCTAGAAAATCCATCAGTGCTTCATAGCTGTCAGATTTCTGCTTTGCAAGTTGCTCTGTTATTGGGCAGGCATAAGGGAGGAATATGGAAGACATGAAGGGGCTTTCTACTGCACTAAACTCGGTATGGTTTCCCCAGAACAGACAGTTGCTTGACTAGCTGCACAGACAAGATACAGAGATATCATATCCACAACTTTTATGGATAAATATCCAGGTAATTTAAAGATTTTATCATCATTCTTATCAAAAGTCCATTCAGTACCTACTCAGCTTTCTTCACTCAGATGTAGAAGAGAAATTGTGTTTCAGAAATTAATGTTGCATGGAGAAAAAATGGCCCATACAGAAGGCAAAATCTGGACCGTATGAACTATGGAATTTACATTGAAAGCGCATAAAATATACCTCACATTTTATTAAGTCATCATCAGAGTTGGTATCAGAAGGCAAGACTGGTGCCGTACAGACGGTCTTGACAAATGACTGCAGTGAGATTGCAGTCTATTCACATACTTCATGTACTACAGAAACAGATGTTTTCTTCTTATTTTTCAAAATTTTTTTAAATTAAAACGCTCTTCATTTTTTCTCCAAGAATAAATACATTCTCAGAAATGGTTGCCTTTCACAAATCTGTTCAATGTTTGCCTGAAAGGTAGCCTAAAAACTGATTTTGAATTTATTTTACAGTCCTAGTTCACAGCTAAATTGCAATATGGTTCACTTAACTTCCTTTAAAGAAAGTTTTATCAGATCTCTTGTCTTAGCTCCTCATACGCAAAAAGTTTACAATAAAAGAAATAACAGGTGAGTTCAATCAATACATGTGTTGTATTCTACATTTTTAGACCTAGATTTTTAAATCCTGTCAGTAATAATAGTATTTTATTGGCTGATATAAGAGTTGATATCTCTACTGACATGCAGAATAACAAGAAAATTATGAAAGTGGCACAAGCTCTCTACTTCCCAATTAAGGATCCTAGTCATTTGTTTAAAGTATGCTAAAAATAACTAGAGGTTAAGAATAGGGTAAATTCTTAATTGCAGTTCTTTCTTGCCTCTTGGCACAGACAATATTCATTGTTATACTTTAATTTGCTACATCAAATTAGTTGTCTTCAGTTGAAAATGGTCTTTATGTTTGTTTAATGACACTTGCTTCTTCTATCCACAGAGATATTTGGCTTACTTAGTAACAGTAATTTGGCTTCTTTAGTAACTGTTTAGGTGCCCATCAACACAAACTGTTCTCAACCAGTAAGTTAAGAATAACCGTGGGTCAGATTCCCTTCTTGCTCACAGTGATGCAAATTGGGAATATAGTTGTTGAAACCAGTGAAATTACATTTCTGTAAAAAGAAACAGGAGAGAATTAGTTTGACATTTATCTAGTAGTTTCAATGTAACTTTTATACACAGGACTAATTATCTTTTAGAAGTAGAGCTCTTCCACAGTTTCAATGACATGACTTTTCTTTTCAAACGAATATCTTAAATATAACTGTTCAAGACAAAAACTACACCTCAGTCATTATATGTGTGCACAGTGCGTGGTATGACAGAACTGTGTTCTCACCTGGAACCTCCAATGGTACATTAATAGGCTTGCCAACAATAGGTTCAATCTAATCTTTCAAGAATAGAATAAAAAATACTTTACAACCTCTCAGAAGAGCTTTTCTATTACAGAGGTCTCAAACATTCTGTTGATAAGCACCTGGAAAAGTTTTCAAATAGTCAGAAGTGCTTTGAAAACTTTGCAAAAAACTCAAACCAGTATTTTTGTGGACCTAATTTCAGTGAACAATATTAACTGCAGCTAATTTTATATGTGTTTTCACAGTTCCATTAGAGAATATTAAGTAATTGGAATGTTTCCATGTTTTAACTAAGAAACTGTTTATGCCAATCTTATTTTACAGGTTGGATAAGGAAAGAAGAGCATTTAGAAAGCCGTGCATTAGACTGCCTTGAAGTAATTGGATTTGATTAATTCTCCCAGCATTACTGATGAAAACAAATGCCTATTAGGAGCCCAGTAATCTAAACATGAGTGGCATACAAAGGTCTTTGTTAGTCTATAGACAGATGCCAGACGTAATGCCATTATGGTAAAAGGGTTCAATTAAATTTTAATGCGTGTTCTAGATTTGATGGCAAATCATTAATACTCAGGACTGCCTATCTCTTGTGGACATGCTTGATTTGTTTGCTCAGTGAGGTTACTGTGACACATTTATTCTGTTGAAAATCAGGATGGCCAGAAAGCACAGAGACCAGTTTGCCTTGCCCTGGATGAACACAAAGCAACATCTGGTATTGTAAGATGAAGAAAAATCCCTTCGCTTTCACCAACTAAACATAAACAGAAGAAGCAGCTCTGGAGAAAGACAGCACTCAGATGTGCCATAGAAGTGTATGCTATTCTTGCAGCTGGAATCTGAGATACTTGTCAAGAGAGAAAAAAAGGAAGTTTCCTAGGGGCCCCAGGGGGGACTATGTAGGTGTCAACCAGAAAACCACCGAAAGATGCCAAACTGCATAGCAGAACCAGAGGGAAGGAAAGTCCTGCAAGGACATTGCAGACAGGGAACATGGGAATTCTTTTCGAGTCTCCTGTTCAGGTTGTTTCAAGGCAGTGCCTAAGGGTTCGCTCTCTTTCAAAGTCGTTCTATTTTGATCTAGTATTAAGTCATTAATATAAAGCAGAGATTTAGAAACAGAATACTTTTCTCTGATGTATTCACTTCAAAAAACCACCACCACCCCACCTCCCCAAAAAAAAAAAAAAAAAAAAAGGAAGCTCAGCTCCACCTTGAGGATCACAGGGTCTCATCACAGTATAGATCAGCAAGGGTTTTATAAAGAAACAAATCTATCAACTTAACAATTGGTCAGAGCATGGGAGAGATGTCTTCACTTCTCTGCATCACTGCAGATTTCTTTAGTATCTAAGGACAAATCACAAAGGTGCTTTGTGCTTTGGGTCTACATTTTTCAAAGAGGAACAAGTAACACTTTCCCCATTGCAGAATTTTGCCTTTCTAACAGTTTGTGGATATTGCAGCAGTAGTGACAACATCTATACCACAAAATGGGTAAGGGAAGAGAGATGCAGCTGAAGCTGAAGAGAAAGGGTGGGCCATAGAAGGACAAATGGGAAACTGTACACTGACTGAAAGGCCATATACTTTTGGAAGTTATCTTGTCTGTCAAATGATGATTAAGTATTTGCAAATAGCTTCAGGTTCAAAACTCACAGAAGTGTGACTTTTCATAGGAAACAGGTTGATTTTAGAAATCACTGAGAGAAGCTATTTTAATCAGAAATGGTGTGAACACAAATATGACTATTCCCAAGTGATATCACATCCCACTCATTAGAACAGACTCTGCCAAACTGTGTTTTAATGAAAAATAAAATACTAAAAAATAGTAAGTCCACATTAAGTTTTCTATAAGACATTAAGACCCTTAGCTGACAATATCTCCCTCAGTGTTCATTGTCTTTCGTCTACAGTTAACTCATTATTATTCACTACTTGTATTATGCAGAGCCAAAATTTCCAGTCATAGACAAAGACCTCATAAAACTAAGCATTACACAAGCATTGCCAAAAAGATAATCTCTACACCAAAGATTTTCCACTCTAAATGTAAAACACTAAAATGGAAACAAGGGATCTGACTAAATAGTCAGTTTGCAAACAATTTTAGCTCACTCAGAGTATTCGACTTAGAAGTTGCCAGCAAGAGGGGAGCAAGCAGTGGGCAGTAGAAAAAAAAAGGAGAGGAAGAAAACAGCATTAGTATCCTTTGGGAATTTTTCAAATTCTTCCAGTTTTGCCATTTTGGGAGTCAATAATAAAGATAATTTTAATGTGCATAACTAGAATAGAAGGTGAATATTGCATGTGTTGGAAAACCTTTTATATGCTTACAATGGACCTTCTACTATGGTTATTAAAAGTGTTATTAAAGAAACTTGTCAGGTGTAGTAAAATCGAAGACTAGTTTAAAAAAGACACGGGGACTCATTCACATCATCATCAAACAAAGAATCTGTATGCCATAAACACTGAACCATGGACTGGTCAGCCCCACAGAGACGTGTAACAGACAGACTGATGGAGGCTGCAGCCAGCAGGGTCTAACTGGTTCTCTGAGAATGGGAGGTACTGATGAATATCAGTACTGGGGCTGAGGGAAACGCCAAGAGTCAGGAAGGAAATATATACATGGTCTTTTTCTTTAGGTATTTGTGTCTCTGTATGCTGTTTATTTTTCCGCAAAAGAAAATACATGTCACTGCATGTCATCATTATACATAATCTCTAAAAGGAAAATCATTTAGGTGGTCCTTCTGGAAAATGGCATTAATCACCTGGATCCTGAGTAGTTTCACAGCTAATCATCCAACCTTTCTCTCGGTCTTTGAATGGAAGGAAAATGGGATGACTGGAAGAGGATTTTAAGAGAGCAGCCTATGCTGGGTTATGCTTAGAAAAAGAAAAGAAAAAAAAAAGAAATGGTGATGAGAGACTGCAAAGTAATTCTTACAGGAAGCTGTGATGTGTTAGGAGTAAAATTTCATTTACTAGCAGAGTCTCCCTGATGAAACAGATGTCTGAGGTTCAAGACTGGCACCATAGAGAATATCTGCCTATTGAAGCAAAGAAAGATATCACAGGATGTCTAAAGTAGTAAGCACATAATCACCAGCATTCCACTTAGGAAGCCAGAACTATTAAGTTCTACATTCTGTAAGCCAAGTATTAATTACCTGTATCAAATACTCTCTTCAATGTTCAGCAGCACTGTTTTAAAGTAACTCATAAAATTCGTTTGCTCAAACTGTGTACTGGTTCTTCAAGTACAGTGTACTGGCCCTCACGCCCTTTTTGCAGCAAAAACCCAATTTCCACAAAGAAAAAATTTTATTACTTGGCATATATTCATGACAGAGTCACTAGAAGAATTTCATTCAGTTCCATACTGTGACGGTGATATCATCTGTTTCTTGGATTTCTCTTCTGTGGATCTTTGGCACAAAACAAAATTTAGACTGTCTTTCTTTAAAGCTAGAAGAACAAATGAACTTGAACTTAAACAATAAAATCCAAACTTGACGTTCCCAGATGGGTCCATATGGGCTTGAATGCAACACTGGCTATTTCAGTTATTGTCTAATTTTTTAAAAATTAAACTTTCTATTTGAAAAGCAGGGAAAAGATTAATGATCTTCCTTTGAAAAGAACAGTTGAGATAAAAATTGAGAAGATGATAAATGCCAGTTTTAAAGTACATCAACACCACAGAAAGAATACATAGGGAGGACAGCGTTATAATCTATCATTCAGAAAAAGTTCTTTCATATTTATTTTTCCTGTGTAATATAACAATAAAAAAATCCCTGAAAAGAGTGTTCATGGGCAAAACATTTTTGAAACACATCCTAAACTTCTCCAGGGCAAACAAGTTTCGACCTAAGAAAGGCAAGCACTGTTCCAAAGACCATAATCTTAGAGTTACACCCATACATCTGTGGAACAAAAGAGTACCACGTGATTCATGTAGCATATCAGAAGGACCTAGAAAGACTGAATGTTATACACAAAACCAATAATTGTCGAAAGACTCACAGCCTACAAATCTAGAATTATTCACAGAGGTATTTTTTTTACTTACAATTTGCTCATGGGCTTGTTCACTGAAAGACACAGTTTAATTTGTCAATTATTCACTTAACTCTAGTTCCTCAGGTGGCTATTGTTGTTTATGTAATGAGTGTAATGCTATTAGTCAGATATAAATAAGAGGCTACTGTTCTGAAATCTTCCCAGTGGAAGAGAAAATAATAGGCTGTTTCATTTGAAGGAGACAACTTATAACTATGCTATTTTCTGGAAAATGTTATTACAAAGTACAATGAAATATCAGAAAAATTATTTGAAAATACAGAAACCTTAAAGCTATATGTTGTAAACACATGTTCTGCACTGAACTGAAGAATATTACTTAAATATACTCGTAGATGCTACAAAGCATCTGATATGCAAATACTCACAGGCAGCACATTTTCTCCTTCTACTTTCTAGAGTATAAAAAATAAATAAATAAATTTGTATCATGCTGTTTAGATAAACATCTCTTAGCGTAGTTATAAAGTCATATATTATTTGTCCAACAAGTGATTTTTTGTGTACGATCTAAACCTTGTATCAGCCAATTGCCTGGTTTATTTCTTTTATTTTATTATATCATCTAAGGTGTAAACAGACCATTATATTAGAATACTGTATATGAGCAGGTTTTGAAGTAAATCATATCCATTACCTATCTTTGGAATACATCACATAGTGAAATTATAGCTCACAAGTTGGATTCCATTAGTATTAAAGGAATTCAGAAGATACCCCGCATCTGCTGATGAATGTTCAGGACATGGTAGCTGTGATGGATTGACGTTAGGTATGATGTCTTGAACAATTTTTTTCAGACAGGTGCTGCTTTGTCCTGTTAACCTGGACTGCATGGCTATAGGGAGCAGACCCTGTCCCCATGCCAGCTCACGGCCTCAGAGGTGCCAGTTCCCCTGACTCAGAGGAGGGGTAGAACCTGTTGTTACGTGATCCCCCCTCCCGAGTTCGGAGGCCTGTCACTGCGTATGTGCAGGCATCAGAGGTCACTTTGCAGTCATGGCAGTGGAGGGGACAAAACCCACCAGAGATCCCAGCCTCATTCAACTGCGCATGTCCTGGGACCCCAGCCCCATTTCTGGAATTGTCCAGAAGGAGCAACTGTGCACACACAGCTGAGGAACTGAGCCCTATAAAGGGCAAGACCCCAGTATGTCTGAGGTGGGTGTACGAGTGACCCCCACCACCAGAGGAACCTAAGAGTGACAGCGGACTCTGCTGGGCAAGGACGAGCATCGCTGGAGACCGTTCCAAGGGTGGTGAGACTTTTTCTATCCTCCTTTTTTCCCTCTTCTTTCCCTTTCTTCTCTTATCTTCTCTGCTTTCCTGCACCATAGTTCATGCCAATGCTAAACCATCATTGTTAAAATCGATTGATTTTGCCCAAATACTTTATCCGATACCCACACTGGGTTTAGCCAGTGTTATCCAGCCCATTCATTTAAATGAAGTTGTGTTATATTGTTCTTCTGAGTCACTGTCGTGACTGTGCCGACTTTATGATTCTGCCAAGCAGAGATTGGCTGCTTAGTTGGTGCACCTTTCAGGGGATCACAAAGATTTACCTCTCTCATCACACACCATGTGGGGCAAGACAGTATCAATCTAGAACCCATCAGAACTAAAATCACCAAGACACATACACTACGGATGTCAGATCCTCAACATCAGCCTGCTCTGCACTACAAATTTACTCTTATTTGCAATGTATTGCCTGTTAATGTAGACATACCCAGAGTCTGCCTGCTTTACATGAGGCACAATGTAGAAGTAATTTAGATTAAGAAACGACTTCTAATTTGCCTTCTGTCAAATTGGAAATGATGCCTTACTTCTTTATCTCCAGGAATCAGTCTAATTTGGCATAGAGGTAGCATTAAAAAATTTAACCCAGTAAAGCAGGATTCTTGGCACCCAAAGACAACAAATTAAAGGAATGTGATGGATTCACTTGACCCCTAGTTGTACTTTGGTTCGGACCAACTAAGGAGCCACAGGCCTTACACCCTGAGGTGAACCTGCAAGCTGGAAAGCTCCTGGCTCACATAGAAGGAAGCGAAGATAAATATAAAAATATTTCGAAAAGTGGTTTTGAAACCAAAAATTTCAAGATAGCCAAAGTACAAAACAAGATACCAGAACTAAAATGAAGGCATCTGTCTTGTGTATTCTATTGACAAGCAGCCAACTACTTCACCCTATAAATATTATCATCAGGATGAGCCCAACTTGAGCTCTCCCTGAACTGCCAGGTGACTCTTCCCTTGAACAAAGACAGCTTTCGAGGTTTGAGATCCCTTACCTGAGACTAAGAGATCCTTCCTTACTCAAGGTGGAGAAATCTTCTACTCGTGACAGATCCTCTATAAGTGACTGATAGCATGCTGAATTAATTCTGAAGAGTTTAGAAAGCAAGAGGGACAACTCTGAACATCGTGATTCAGTGGCACGGTCTTCCTTACTGTTTGCATCTCCAGGCTCTGTGTGAATCATTCTAATTCAATTCTAACTCAATTTTCCTTTGTACATTTCTTCCATGCACTAATTAATAAGGTGAAACTTACCATCAAACTTATCGAACCTTGGTATACTGTTAAACTTTTGTTACATTCCATCAAATTTATTGAACTCTGTCCAATTATTATTTTACCTTAATAAAACTTTACTGCTTCTCTCTTTTGAGTGAGGTGCCTTTCACTCATCCATGACAAGAAGCTGACCAGTGTTACTCTCCAGACAGACAATTTACAGCTTTGGGGCTGGGAGCATTCTTGGATGTATGGGATGTGTGGGCTGTACTCCCTGTGAGAGGGCTATGTGGTTGCATGGGAACAAAAATGATATGTATTTGCCTTAATCTTAATGAGTGTCTGTTTTCATGAACAGAGATAATGTTCTGGAAATGAGATGATGACTCAGTATTTCTAAATTCAGTGAACTGCTTAGTATTAGGAAACTTTTACATGTCAGACAGATATTGGGCTTACATGGGTTGTTCAAATAATTCAGATGTGGAGAATTTCAAGGACTAATTACACTGAAAGCAGTTTTCTATTTCCCAACCTTTAGATGTCTCCGTACTCAAACTCAAACCCTGTTGCTGGAGTAAATTCCAAGCTATAGCTGGCTGGACTGTGTGAAGTAAAGTGTGATTGAAAAGACTATGACTTGCTAGGGATACTAATGTTTACATAGATTGTTTCATGAGGTGCATGCTTGTGTGACAACCTGACATTGCTTTAGACCTACTGGCTCTGGGAAAGAACAAAACAAACAAATTTATTAAGGATTTCCTCCTTTTCTTTCCATAGAATAGAAAGCATGGACTATTCTGGCTCCACTACAAATAGTAAGTAGTAACAAAGAATTTGGTGGGTTTTAAAACTCTCTTAACAAATACATTACTAAATCTTTGTGTTCTCTCTCCATTTCTCTCTTCTGGGAGTAATGGTTGCATCATTCTACTTCTGTATCAGTACTAATCAAGGTGCTAAACAAGTTAACATGGTTTCTATGCTGTGATTACTCAGTATTTTCTCCTGTAGAGTTCTTTCCTCCACACAGAAAAATATTTTGATAATGCAAAGTGATTGGCTAAGAAGTGTTTGTATGGGTTCCACCATTCACGTCTTTCAAAGTACAGGTTCAAAAGAAGTGAGGAAAGGTCTACACATTTCAAGTCCGTAAGTACGCAATATAGGTGAAAGGCTACATATATACATTTTAAGAAGTACTTATAGCACTTCAGCAGCCCTGCCTCCGCTTCTTTACTTCCTCTTTGTCCCTTTCTTTTCAAGTGTAATTTTTAAACTCTCAAACATTTTTCTCTTTTAATAGATCACTTAAATATGCTCCATAAAAGGGTTATTGTGAGCAGATATGCTGTGAGTCATGATACCATGCCTGACCTCTAGTACTGTATCATAGGCCTTTACTTTCTAATGCACAAGGAAATTTGGTTACCATGGCTATAATTACCATAATTTTACAGCTATTAATTTTGTCTGTAGTATTCATTTCCATAATCTACAATTTGAAACAAAAACATCATCTTCATTCGGTTGCTGGCAAAACCAGAATTATTATGAAACTCCTAAATGTCCGCTTTTTTCCTTTTTCACTGAATCCTTCCAAACACTTTCCTTATTAAAATTCAAACAGCTGCGAAATGGCCAGACAGCAAGATAAAAGCAAATGTGAAGCGACCTTCATCCATGCTGAACAAATAGAATATTATAAACAGGCCTTCTAGATGAAGCAAATTAAAAAATACCTAAGGCTAGAATTTACTGAAAAAATGTTTCCTAAATTTCTGACAGTTTCATTTAACTGACTAATTAAATTTGCTGGTAGGCATTTCAGCGAAGCAGTATTATAACTGCACTACCATTGGAAAGAAAATGTACATGACTTTTCCGGAGAAACGTGTTTGTTATCATCTACATCTCCCATTGAACATTTGACTAGCATCAAATAGAGATACTTTATTGAAACATAAAAAAATGCCAAGTTTATTTAAAGGTGATTTTAAAAATAGACATGCTAACAGTGGAAACATCAAAATACATGTTGCCAAGGAAAGTAAGTGCTCAGGATTTCAAATTGTCTTGTAGAGGTGTATTTTCTAGGACTAGTATAAAAATGAGCAGATTGTGAACCTAATCCTTGCTGATATAAATCAACAATCCCACTGAAATCAATTACAGTATCACCAAACCCCAATAGCTAATATACATTATAATCAAATTATGAAATCACAGTTTATTATTTCTCTTAATTAAGTTCAAAAGATTTTAAAGTGTGCATCTTTTCACAGCAAATAATTTGATCTGTAAGTAGTTTCCAAAAACTTTTCAACCCAGAAGACAATTCTGATAAAAAATTCTATCTTTATTGCGTGCACTGCCCCACAAACATACACACAAGAAGCAAAATAATTACTAGAACAAACAATAAAATTTATTCTTCCCTCTCACATTTGAGAATAAACAAAATAGAGAACCTTCATCGCTCCACAAAAATTCATGACAGAAACTTCCAAACAATTTTGCAAGCATGCAACATATAGGTGCATCAGAGAACCTCTACCATTAAACCGCCTTCAGTCTTGTGAATTGATAATAGAGATGAAATCCTGGATAATGCTGAAAACATTGAATTTTTCTCTTTATTTCTTTGGAAACAGCTTAGTATCTTGCCATATAAAATAGAAAGCACCTGTTGCATGAGAAAATATCGATGCGGTGGTGATTAGGCAGCAATCTAAGATTTATTAATAGTAAGGGGTAGATCAAACAGTAGATTTTGTAGTGGCGCCTAATCACTAACAAATTTAAAATTAACAAGGTGACCCAGTCAAATATGTTACAATCAAATAATGACTTAGTTACAGACTCGATGATGACAAGATTCACTCTAACTTACTGTAGGATTTTCTCTATATATATGTATGTCTGTGTGTGTGCTTCTGTGTCCGTGTGTGTATAAGTGCATATGCACAGATACAGTCACAAAACACACACGCAGACACAGACAAACATACAGCCTTCCACACTTCTGTTCGCGAGGTGAATGAAAGAGAGGTCAGTCTATGGTTAAAATTTCCTTCCTGAGCTTAGAGCAAATACTCACTATGCTCCAGCCATCTCAATGGACGATTATTGGGTCTCTAGAAGCCTGACTTCATCCTGGCCTTTTCGTGCAATTTGTACCTGAGAGGTGTCTCAACTGAGGGGGAATGCTGGACCGAGCCTGCTGCAATCCAGGAGAGCTCAAAGGGTCTCGCTTTAGGACCACTATTTCTAGGGTACCAGATGATTGAGTTTTGTCAGATATTTTCCCACTCTGGCCCACCTCAGATGTTGTAATATTCTGCTATTTTCTGCCAGTTGCAGAACTTGTTGATTTTTGAAGTTTGGTATCACCCCACTGTGGCCCCAAGCCAAGTACCGATGTGCCAGGCTTTCATGACCCCAGTACCAATGTGCCAGGCTATCATGAGGTAACTATCTCCCAAGAGATAGGGAGGGCAGTGCAAGGCTGGATAAGCAGTGCCCAGCGCACCAGGGAGGTGTCTCAGTGCTCTGTTTCGCTGTCCTTCGCAATGTGCGCCTGACTTACCCTGGGCTGGTTTGTGGCCCAGGGAGCAGCGAGGTGAGGGGAGAGAAATGACTGCAGGTCTCGAGTATGCTTAGAGTGACTGGGGGACCGTACCACCACAGCACCTCACAAAGTTTAAAAATGGCTTTCTGTCATTATATCTAACTTTGTTTTTCTTTTCAGAAAAAAGACATTTTAAGAGAAAACATTGAGAGCTACAATTATGTGATTATTTTACAAAAGAGTAGTTTCTTATAGGAGATGAATGAATCAGAATTTCTATGTACCCAAGGCACTTCAGAGGAAACTGGAAATAAGAACAAACTACATTTTTGTTTGTGTGATAAACATATAGCTTTTTTTCTCCTCCACACCACAAAAGGTATTAGACTTAAATGGCATAAATTTATACTTCTGGATAAGATATCGTGTGCTTTGCAAGAAAAGAAATAGCAAACATAATTTGTCTGTCAACAGAGTTAATGAGCTGATTCAAGGAAGATTTTTCTGCAGGAAAAGTATTTTAAACTAAGGAGAGTAAAATAGACACATTTTATTTATCTCTCTAGGTCCATGACTGTGTCAAAATCATTAGGTTTCCATGATTCATGCTCCAAAATGTTGTGCAATCTCTCTTCCCCAATCCAAATTTTACATACACTATTATGTCCCTATTTTAGTAGCCATGACATTTTAAATATCGTATAATAAAATGCTATACTACTATTTATTCTCCAATAACTGCTGCTCAGTTTCAAGCCCAAGACTGCACATGACATATTTTATTCCTCTTCAGCTGCAGGCCTGCATGCGGTGAAAAAACTGTTACTATTGCTGCTATTGCTGCCACCAGAGAAGTCACATACTGGATGACAAGAGATATGCGGTATATGCTAGTACAGGTGAAGTGGTTTGTGCAAAAAGCAGCTCCAAGCCATCTTTGGTTCCCTCTACTCCAGACTCTTTGGGAGCAGTCAGCGGTCTGGTGTAGTTTAGAGTGGCTTTGGAATGTTTGAAATCTCACCAGCTGGACACCCAAGCACAGCCAGAGCATGGAGTATGGCTGCTATGGGACCTGCTGCTACCTGTGTCAGTGCCTACTCCCTCCTCTGCTGAACTCACCTACATTGCCTCTATACTCAAACGTGGACTTCTTAAGGGTCTTTAGTCCTTCTCACGTGATGTACTTAATATGAACCAAGCTGACTCTGCTCTCCTGAAATGCTTTATTTAGTGAGGATAAAATTTCTTTTATTTTCCAGGGAAAATTAGTCTCTAACACTTTCAACAGCAACCTTTGGATATCATATCAGACATGATTTTTAACTGATTGCCTTAGAGACGAGAAAAACGTAGGATGTGCACTGAATCAGAATTGTCTAGAAAAGACCTTTTGGAACTCCTAGTTATAAGACTGGAAATGCATTGTCCAAATTCCTTTTAAACACTGACAGGCTTGTGGCATTGACCACCTCTCTAGGAAGACTGTTCCAAGTTTTGACCACCCTCTCAGTAAAGAAATATTTCCTAATGTCAAGTTTTAACATCCCCTCACGCAGGTGTGAACCATTGCCATGCATCCTGTCACTGGATACCAGGGAGAAGAGATCAGCACCTCGCTTTTCAATTCCCCAACTCAGGAAGCTGTAGAGTAATGAGGTCACCCCTCTGATAGTCTTGAATTGTGGGAAATACCCACGGAGACATTATGTACAAACCATTCTGGTTTACCCTTCCCTTCAGTGTGGGCTACTTGTTCCCCTTAGAGATTGGCAGATGAGCTGTTTTCTGGCCTACCCTGAAGCAGGCTGGGGAAAGCTCTGCTGGTAGACCTAAAATTACACTAAACACCCAGTTATGTAAACATCTGCAGGGAGTCCATGACCACTAAGCAGACAAGGAGTCTAAATTAATATGGCAATCATTTCAAAACAAAAATGTTAAAAACCTCCTAAGAACCAAGCAAAACACCGTAGTAAAAATGCTGTAAGTATTTAAGATCTTTGTAAAAATTTCACCCAGGTTTGGTTCTAGACAATGTCTTTATTTCTTGTGGATTTATTTAAATTATAGATTTACAGGCTGTAGTGATACTAAGAGATTACGTGTCATAGAGGAAAAAAAAGGCTAGTGAATAAATTAACAGAGTAAAAATACAGTCAGAATTATCACATAACAGTATATAATCATGACAACAGTCCTGATTCTGAAAGTCACAAATTACTGGAAAGTGGGAAAGCATTCTGGGTAAAAACTACACCTGGCTTTCCCATTCCTACTCTTTTCCTTAGTCATTTGTCATGGACATAATCCTAGGGCACAGAGCTTTAGTCTGATCCAGTAGGGTGCTTCTTGCACATTGTATTAAATCTATGTGGTCTGAAGACAGATGTAACAGAAGTGAGAATACCTGTATTTTAATGTACAGCATCTTCATGATCACGGATAACTAATCACATTGTAATTAGCTGATGGTATTGATCATCTCTTTGCTGCCCTGATTTCTTAAAATTCACACAATCTTTTCCGAGAGATTCTCTACTGATATTGTAATGGGAACTCCTTCAGTTTTGTATTCACAAATACTAAAATTTACCTTAATTCCATTCAAAAAATAGCTTAATTAAGCCATAAATCTGAAATAAATACTAATTTATTTTTTTAAAAAATCCCATAAAAGCAGACTAGGGGAAAAAAAAAAAAGAAAAACATAAACAAAAGCATTTTTTAACCCTGAGTGTAAGTAGTGCTTGAGCAATACTGTTTTATGGTCAGGGTAACTTACAATAACATTTTGTGTTAGCAGGGAAATGAATTTATATAAATAGCCATTATGACTTACACTTTTTTTCATCTTTTTGCCTCTTTCTTATGCCATGGATGAAATATTCCAAGTGAAAAATTAAAAGACTTACGTGACTTTCAGTCTTGAAACACTTATCTGAACAACTAATAAGCATTCTTTAAATTATTGAGTCTAATATGTTGTTTTAAACATAGCCTGCTTTTCATAAGTTATTTTTCTAGGAAAATATCTTTGAAATGTATTATAAAAGGGAAAAATATAAACATTTTAAGGTAAGGATTTCTACAGAAAGTGGATAGACCCATGGAATCTGAAAATTTCACAGTATTGACAAAAAGAATAGTAATACATAGAAGAATAAAAAATATGGTAAGGTATTGATGTGTTGACTCCAGTTTATACATTTTCCTGGAAGGTTGCAATAATAAGCAAATCACTTTCTTGTCAACGCAACCAGTTATAGAGAGAAGAAAGATAAAATATAAAGGTATGCAGTATATAGAAACCCTGATTTCAATGGCTTCCATAGCTATGATCACTTAAAAATGTATGTTATTACTGCTTTCCCGTAAAGAATTGCTTCTGCTGTCCCCTGCCAGGCTGCTGGCCTCCTTAGCTGTTGACCCAGGACAACTGAAACAACTTTGAAACAACTTCTTTTAAGATGACCCGGTTCTTTTAAGATGACTCAGTGAAGAGAGAGACAAGGACTGAACAAAATCACACCTTCTCCAGTCTTGATTACAATGTTCTGTATAAAAAATTTGTAGGGATAAGAAGAATAACTAGCCTTCAGACATGCCCTGTTCTTAAGCGAATTTTGAAGTTTCTCAGAACAGCTAATGGCATGGAATTGTGATACTGTTATCTCTTACTCCATATTAGGGACACTAAGAAATTATGATCAGTCTTGAGGCAAAGCTGGTTACTGGGCTTATGATGCAGAACTCATTTTTCAAAAGCAACTGGCATTTGGACCACCTCTGCATATGCTGTGCTGGTACTCTGCTGTTTGATCAGATTCTTGGTAGATCTTGAGATAAAAAGCTTCCTCCTATTTTATGGTAGTTTCAGCTTCTGTTCTCAGTTTTTACCTGAATTTGACAAAAGTAATTATTTTTCAGCTGCTACTTTAAGTTTGATCGCCTATATTTAATGCTTTTAAAATCAAATCTGTAACAGAAACAGACATATTCATTTTCTGAAGAGACGTATTATAATATATACACCTAGAAGTAAACATAGGAATTTCCATATTTTATACATGTGTATGTACATATACACACTTATAAACCTATTTATGCCCATATATATACGTACACACAGAGACATTGTACTCCCATGAACACACAAATACTGCATATCTGAGTAAATACTGAAGAGTTGCTTTATGAGATGGGGTTTTTTGTTTGGTGTTTTGGTTTGTTTTTTCTTTCCCCCCCCAGCATTATAGGTAAAACATGTCTCCTGAAACTGTAAAATGGGAGTGACTGATAAAAAGAAAGGAGAGGAGTAAGGTAACTTACCCAGCTGTGAGTCTACTCAGAGCAGGTACAGAATATCAGGCCAGGTGAAGGACCTCAGAGTCTTTCAGACTCTATTTTAGGTTATTCCTGTCCACTGATATGGAGTCTGATAATAAGAATATTGCACAGTGAGGGAAACTGCATTTTGAAGAAGTATTTTGTCTACATAATAGTAAAATGATTATTTTGAAGAAAACTGTAACTAAGACCCCTTTATAAAAAATATCAAAGAGATGGTAGGAAGGATACATACTGTGTACATCTCAAGTGATTTTGGAAAATTAGGATCATTTTAACAGTGAGAAGATCCATGTGAATTCAGCGGCTTTTTATATATTTTACCTGCTGCTTATACTTTTCTAGTACATCCAAAAAGAATAGCACACAGTTGTTAAAGCAGTTCAAAAAGCCAAGTGAATCGTAGTTAAATCAGCAACTGAAGAACGACTTTGAGTCATTTCCATAAAGGTCTGAAACTTCTTTTTAATATTTAGCCACAAACAGAAGGAGGGAACCAACATAAGGCTGCTGACACAAAGCAGATGAACCACAGGGATAAGTCTGCCATATAAGCTTTGATCACAAAATTCCGTATAAAGCACAGAAAAGTTTCTAAAAGCTGATGTTCTCAGACTTCTGGCAAACACACAGACCAGCTGAAAAAAAATTTGAAGTGGTCTGAAAGGAGTTAGAAAAGAGTAGGAATGGGGAATCCATGTCACAAGAACCCACCCTGGCAACCACTCTAATCAAGACACTGGGAACCACCCAAGGCACCAGCACTTGCACAGATCCTGTCATGGCTCAGCAGCCAGTAAGACAGAAGAAATTCTTACTCAGCTGTATAATCCCTGCAGACTCTGAGAAGACACTTTCCTTGTTGAAGTTCTGTTCCTAAAGTCATTTTCTGATGCAGATAAAAGCTTTGCACAAGAAGTCCGTGGACTTGTTTCTGAGGATGGAGTCTAAAGCCTGAGTCCTGTTTTGAGAGCAGATAGCCCATGAGTTCATACATTGGCTCCAAAGTACAAGAAAGACATGGACCTGTGTGCTGGTTTTGGTTGTTTAGAGTTAATTTTCTTCATAGTACCTAGTCTGGGTCTGGTTTGGATTTGTGCTGAAAACAGTGTTCACAATACAGATATTTTTTCATTATCACTGAGGAGCGCTTACACAGCATCAAGACCTTTTCTCACACCACCACACCAGTGAGTAGGCTGGGGGTGCACAAGAAGTTGGGAGGGGAGACAGCTGGGAGGGCTGACCTCAACAGGGAGTCCCTAACACATGATGTCATGCTCGCCATTAAAGCTGGGGAAAGAAGAAGGAAGGGGGGACATTCCTAGCTATGGTGTTTGTCTTCCCGAGTTACCATTATGCACGATGGAGCTCAGCTTTCCTGGAGATGGCTGAACAGCTGCCTGCCAATGGGAAGTAGTAAAAGGATCCTTATTTTGTCTTGCTTGTGTGCGCAGCTTTTGCTTTACCCATTAAAATATGTTTATCTTAATCCATGAGTTTTCTCATTTTTACCTTTCCAGTTCTCTCCCCCATTCCACCATGGTGGAGTGAGCAAGTGGCTGTGTGGTGCTTAATTGTCAGCCAGGATTACACGATGACAACCTTTTAGAGCTGGTCCAGAGGAAGGCCACAAAAATGATTAGACAGCTGGAACACCTCTCCTATGAAGAAAGGTTGAGAGGGTTGGGGTTGTTCAGCCTAAAGAAGAGACAGTTCCAGGAAGACCTTATTGCAGTCTTTCAACACTTAGAGGGCTTATAAGAAAGATGGAGAGAGACTTTTTACAAAGGCCTGTAGTGACAGGACAAGGGGCAATGGATTTAAACTGAAAGAGGGTAGATTTAGATCAGATGTGAGGGAGAAGTTCTTCACTAAGAGGGTGGTGAGACACTGCAACAGGTTGTCCAGAGAAGCTGTGGCTGCCCCATCATTGGAAATGTTCAGGGTCAGGTTGGATGGGGCTTTGAGCAACCTGGTCTAGTGAAAGATGTCCCTACCTACAGCAGAGATGTTGGACTAAATGATCTTTAAAGATCCATTCCAACTCAAATCATTCTGTGATTTTAGGGCTGGCAGACTTCCACGGACTAGCCTGAGGCCAACATACTCTCTGCCACTTCCTGGGGAATCAAAATGAATCACAGAACAGTTCTACATCACTAGAAACTGTATGATAACATCTTCAGAAGTGGTGTTTGCATGACCAACAGAGAGGCAATCATATAGATGCATCTGTTTCTGCAGCTGGATTGCTCACACTGAGGTTAGACAAACCTCGGTGGTATCTGTAGTTATTAATCACTCAGAAACACTACAGTGAAGACAAATAGAGGAATTTAGACCAAAATATAAATTAAGATGAAACACTCTGGATTAAATAACAGATAGTACCAGTATGTTTTATCAATAACTTTTAATTGAATTCTCTACAGCTATTTGCTCTTTGATCTAAGCACAGTGATAAAGCCATTGTGATTTTCAATTGAATTGTGTTATGCTAAACTCACATACAACACACAGGAGCATTTGAAGATCTGTAATCTTTATATGCAGGGATCACTCCCTGTGAACTGCTGCTTGTATAGTAGCACTAAATCATTGTATTGTGTTGTGTTTCAAACACAAGAAAGTAGGCTGTTCAAATTCCCTCGCAGGAGGGAATTTGTTAGTAAATTTTTCATCCATGAAAACCACACAACTGTCAGACCCTCTGTCTAAAGAAATAATAAGCATTTTAAAGGGCAGGATCTAGACTTTTAGACACAATGTGGTAGGGGTAAGTAGCCTAAAGTATTGTACTACATTTGGTATTTTTACCAGCATAGCACCTACTTCTACTGTTTTCCGTACAGAAAATATAGTTTACTGCTATTTATAAATATTAACTATTCACTCACAGTCTTGTCCAAGACTGAATTAATTTTATTTGCATAAAACCAAAGTAATTCAAATATGATAGACAAGCCTGAGAGAAGAAAATCTACCCATTCTAATCAAGGATCTCAATAAACTTTTCAGTTAATATGACACTGTAGTTTCCACAATGCTTTTGAATTGGGAACCTCAGGTAAAGGATAATTGTGTTCTCCAAACTTACCTACAGCTTTCAGGCTATTTATACATTCCCCCTTTACTATAGTTCATTCTTAAATGAATGCTGCCACTGACATTTCCACTGAGATGTTCAGTAGTATTTCTAATGGGGCTCTGCACCAGAGGTATAGTCCTCTCTGAAGTAAGTGTGTGAATACTGAAAAATGACCGAATATTCTCTCAAGGTTCTTCCTGTAAGTGAGTAGCCTTGTAAAAAGAACAAATAAAGAAATAAACTAGGACACAACAAAAAAAAATTTAAATATATGCAGACAAAATTGCAAGTAACACTGGATACAATTGTTCTACAGTTATAAATTTTTCTATTTAATTAGAAAACATTCTCAAGCAATATTAACAGGATATGAATAGTTTTGTCTCTTGCTGCTGCTTCTAACTAAATCACTGCTTTTATCACAGAATTGCAGGATGGATGAGGTTGGAAGGAACCTCTGGATGTCACCTAGTCCAATTCTATCCTGCTCAAGTGAGGTCACCTAGAGAAGGTGCCCAGGACAATGTCCAGACAGCTTTTGACTATCTCCAGGGGAGGATAATCCACATCATCTTTGGGCAACATGTGCCAGTACTTGGTCATTCTCACAGTGAAAAAGTGCTTTCTGACATTCAGACAGAATTTCCTCTCTTTCAGTTTGTTCTTGTTGTCTCTGGTCCTGTCACTGAGAACCACTGAACAGAGCCTGGTGTCATCCTCTTTGCACCCTTTCGATCACCCATTGATTACATCCAAGTCTTCACTTCTCCAGCCTAAACAGCCCAGCTCTCTCATCCTTTGCGCACATGTGAGATGCTCCAGTCCCTTCATCATCTTAGTGCTGAGTAGAGGAGAAGAATCAGATACCTAGGCCACGGGCAACAATTTTCCTAATGCAGCCCAGGATATAATTAGGCCTCTGCCACAAGGGCACATTGCTGGCTCATGTTCAACATGGTGTCTATTAGGACCCCCAGACCCTTTTCAGTAAAGCTGCTTTCCAGCCAGTCAGCCACGAGCATGTAATGGCGCATGGGGATATTCCTCCCCACATGTGAAATAAACTACCACTTCTGTGGAATCAGCATATCACTGCAATATTTTGCATGTCTTGGAGAGGTAATCTAATAGAATAGACAGTCCAGAGGCCTGTCCCATTGGTTAGAAACTTCAAATGAACCTAAACTTAGACTACTGATGTTTCCTGGTAAGACTGATTTAGAAGAATATCTTGTTTGCTTTATTTATTTTCTAAAGAACTAAACCCAGCTCATTTCTCCAATTTTACAAATCCATTACTCCATTTAAAAATAGTGCTCTGTATATTGTTACTTATTTTAAGGCTGAACAAAAGACTTGTCACCATTTTCCAACATCTGGATCATATAAGAATGATATCAAATTGTTTTATTATATTTGAAATACACAGATTTTTCCAGATTTTCTCGTTTATATTTCCTAGGTAATTATTGTTTCCAATATTTTTCTCACGCATATTTGTCTTCAAATAATTTTCCACTAAGTTCATGCACTGTTCTGCTGCTTTTTGATTATGGATTTTATACACAATGTATTACACTTACATTCCCTCATTTTCACATTTTAGTTTACCATGCTTATATTACCTCAAGTTTGCATTTGAATGCTTTGTTTGATCTTGGTTTCATGTTAGAACAGCCAAAGAAACATTCCTAGCAGCTTTTGTGGATATGCACCCTTTTTCATCATTTATCAATTTTTACTGCAGCAAATGTCAGTGTGATTGAAATTTGTTATATGTACTTGAGCAGTTCCTGATATATGCTGTCAGTTTTACAATAGTTCCCACAGCTTCCTCTGCTCAGTTTTAACCTACTTTTGATTTCAGTTGAACTGTCTAGGCTCTAGTAACTATTCCCCATTGGAACAGGCTGATGGCACAAATCTGAACCTGAGTTCCTTTTGTCTTCTCTTTTATTTCTTACTCTGCACCACAAAATGATTATAAAATAAGATAATGAAAAATGTCATATAAATATCTTGCTGAAACAAATTGAAATATATATTAAGATATTTGTTACTTTCCTGTTTCTTTTCTGCTGCTTTTCTCTGTTAGTATTCAGTTTGAGATTTCTCTCTTTGTGACCATTATTTCCCGTTAGCAGTTGTAGTTATAAATTAAAAAGGCATGAACAAACTGCAGGTACCTTGGAGATAGGAAGCAAGAGAGAGAGAGAGAGAGAGATTGCATACAAAACCTGCTAACTACTTAATTAAAGCAAAAGATATTTGTTTCTTGGAGGATTTTGTAGTCACCGATTTAGAAATTCAAGTAAATGAAACTTCTTCTGAGACACTAATAATCTGTCTGAATGGAGGGTGCAAAACTGGATATAGTACTCTAGATGTGATCTAATGGGTGCCAAGGAAAATAAGCAGCTCCTTCAATCTACTTATTGGCTATGTTTCTGATCAGTTTGCTTTCCATCAGATCTCCAGGCCCTTTTCAGCAGAGCTTTTCATCAGACAGTCAATGCTCAGGCAATGCAAAGGGCTAGTTGTTGTACCACTGCAGGGGATTAGCCCGTACCTGATGCAGACTTTTACATTAATCCTTGTTCAGTTTAATAAGATTCCTTTTGGTCCATTTGCCCATGTTGTCCATGGCCTTCTGAAAGGAAGGTTTGTTCTCATGTGTATCAACCACACCCTGGTTTAGTGTCATCCAGAAACTTTGTGAGGGCACACTCAATGATGAACACTTTGAATAGGATGAGTTCAAGACAGACATCTGAGAAATTCCCTGTAAGTGGCCTCCAGGTAGAGTAAGACTGAACAACCACCACCCTCTAAGATCAAAAAACCCAGTTGTACAAAATGTAGTGTTCCAGACTGAAACCTTGTAAAAAGCTTTCCTGGAAGTAATGCAGACAACCTTCACTGCTTTTCCCTTATTCACAGATCTAGTCATTTTACCACATATAGCAACCTTACTAGTCAGGCATGATTTACCTCTTAGAAATCCATTTTGGTTATTTCCAATTGTTTTTTTCCTCCTGCGTGTGCTTAGAAGTTACTTCTAAGAAAATCCACTTCATAGTTTCCCCAAGGATCAAAGTGAGACTTTAATGAAGTGAAGCATGTTAAGATGGGTCCTAATTTGCCTTTCCCCACTCATCTCCACGATCTTTCAAAAATGACCAAAAGTAGCCGAGCAGTCACCTCAGACAGCTCTCTCAGCAATAAGACGAAATTCTGGTTTTGTTATGGTTTAACCTCAGCTGGCAAATAAGCACCATACAGTCGTTCGTTGTCTTCCACCCAGCAGAATGGGGAACAGAATCAGAGGAGAAAAAATTGAGAAAAATCAAAGGTTGAGATAAAGAAAATTTTATAAGTAAAATAAAAGCTGCACAAGCAAGCAAAGCAAAATAAGGAATTACTTCATCACTTCCCATTGGCATACAGTTGTTCAGCCAATCCTAGGAAAGCTGGGCTTCATCATGCATAAAGGATACTTGGGAAGACAAACGCCGTAACCCCAAACATCCCCCTCCTTCTTTCTTCTTCCCCCAGCTTTATATGCTGAACATGACTTCATATGGTATGGAATATCCCTTTGGTCAGTTGAGGTCAGCTGTGCCAGCTGTATTTAATGAGTTTTTGTTTTACCTTTCCCTACCCCTTGTTGGAGGTGTAGAGGAAAAAAGATTCTGTGCAGAAATGTTTTGCTTTTCAATATAATTCAGTAAAATCATGTTTCACAAATTTAAAAGAGAAATTGGTTTCAATGTACAGATTTGCAAAAGTACAGATGTAGTTTTCATTTAATATTCTTGTCTAACCATATTATTTTAAATCAAGTACAACCACATTTCTATCCTCAGATAAACCTCTACTGGCAACTCATTCAAACATTAGCACTGAGAACATAATACTTGTGATTTTATTTCCTGTCTAGGACACAGATTCCATTTAATTCTCCTAAAAATTAATACAACCTCATGGAAGAAATATATCATGTTGATATTTAAACAAACCCAAAGCTTTCACATAAACAAGTATTTATTTCCTACAGATTCTCATTCATAATCCTGGAATTCAGGATTTAGGAGATTTTTTTTTTTATTTAGCTTCTCCAGCAGTTTTGCCTTTTATCATAAAACACGTTGAAACTCTGAACACATCACAGGCTACACTGATAATAGTTTATAAATAAACATTGTTATTCATTTGCATTTTGTAACTCTGGTAAAAGATGCATTAGTCTTCATTATTCTGTTCATGAACCTGATGATAATTTCTACATTGTCTTTTTTAATTGCTTTCGAAGTTCACAGCTCTTCTTCTACATAATAATCTTACATTTCAATTGGATTCTTTATCCTGAAAGATACTAAAGCCTTTCAAAAACTGTGAGCTGAATTCTGCCTGCAGTTTTATCCGAACACTCACCAGCTGCAAAGAAATGGAAAGTCTCTCAGGAGATTATTTGATAACTTGAATAAAAGAAAATTGATCACTTCAGCAGAAAATACAGAACTAGTTCAAACTGGTAAGAAGTGGCTTCCTGTAATTTAATTTGTTTTTCATCTGGGATTGCTCATTTTTCATAAACAAGTTTCCCTAGTCAGCTGGAATTTCATATTAAGTGCAAAGACCGTACTTGCTAAAGACTGATTTCTAGTCTACTTTCACACCAGTTTCACTGAATTGCTTTATTCCTGTGCTTGTGTTTTGTGGGCATTTTTTTCCCCAGAGATTTTCTTAAGCTGGTAAATAGCCCAAATAACATAAATGTCCCAGGTAATCTTGAATCTATCATGTTCAAGGTGGATCCATCATGTTAGCCATTATATTACAGGCTTTTGTCTGATCAGAGTGTTCTGCCAGCTTTCACCAAAAATACTCATGTGCCCTCTAATTGTTGTTTGAGCATTATCTAGCATGCATGCTCTAAGTTTCTATTTATTTCCAAACACCAATATCCGTATGCTGTGCAGCCCAAAAAAATTTGCATGAAAATGAAGTTTCTATTACCATCCAAATTATGGATTCTGAACAACGTTTTTTTAATAATCAGTGAATCAAGTGAAATAAAATAAAAATACAAAATGTTAAAGAAATGGTCATTTTATGGACACTATGGTGAGGAAAGTAACTCAGGTGTGTATTATCAGGGGCTTTTCAGGATACAGATTTCTTTTTTCTGTTGTGTTGGTTTATAAGAGTGTTTTATCAAGGGCTTCTTCAAGGTCTTTAGATATTCCTACATCTTAGAAACAAATAAGCACTCCTCGCATACATGTATTTCTCTGCACAAGTATAAAACTCTAGACAGGATAAGTGTTGAAGATGATCAAAAGGAGTCATGTTTAGAAAAGTGATGGATAAAAATGAATGTCGAATGATATTTGTAAAAGCCAAGTTGCTTTTTCAGAAAATATTTTTCACCAAAATTTTGCACTGGTTCTAGACTACTGCTCTCACACACTTACAGATCTACACATAATACAAGTTTCAAAAAAGCTTTATAATGTATACATGAACTTTGCCTTGTTTCTTAAAATGTTGTGGTGACCTCTAGGCTTGGTATATGAGGAGGCTTTTTTTAACCAGTCACACCGAGTGCAAAGCCATATGGCAAATCAGTCAAACAAACAAAAAAGTAATTTTTCTTTATAGAGGTATTACTGTGATTTTTAGGCATTTTCTTACTTTCCTTCGGCACAAATTCAGTTACAAACTTTCTGAACATGTTTAAAGAACATGTTGTCAAAATATTCTGAGAACTTGTTTGATCTATTAAAAATAAGATCACAGGCCTCAGAAGACAATGTAAGTGTCAGCTGAATAATCGCAAGGCAAAACTTATCCACGGAAGATCTGTATAACTGGGGGGGTGGGACTGAGGGGGAGGATCTTCTTTTTTCTTAATGTAAAAGTTCTCAGGGAAGTAGTGTTTTAATTTCTTACGGTGTTCATGGTAGTCTTTCTTTGGGGTCCCCTTCTGATGTGTGGGATTTCTGCATCTCGACCTTCTAAAGAATTTAGAGTTTGCTTGTCTGCACATTTTTTCTTCCCCCAGTATTACAGAATTAGGTCCACAAAACCAGAAACAAAATAAAAATCACAAGACCAAGATGTTCATTCAAGTCTTGTTACAAAACTGACTGGAATGGTTATTAATAAATGTGTTCATAAGTGAGTAAAAATATGAACAGAGCTTTTAGATATTCTCAAGGTGGCTCAACATATCCTCTGCCTCTGGATTTGAGTATCTTCTCTCAGATATACCGATTTTAATTCTGGAATTATATCTTCAATTCTTTTCTTAGCATGAAGGAAACATAAATTTCCAGCAACTTTCATTATATATGTTGTTATCCATGATTTTTCTTACATCATTGAATGACAAATTACCAATTTCAGAAGATCTTTAATAAGTATGGGTTATGAATGTACACTGTGAAGGTAGGAACAGAATGGGTTTTCTCAATGGACAAATTGATATTTGTGTTGCTAACTAAATGTCTTACTCCTCTCTGAATAGTTCTTTTGATTTTTGCAGGAAGCATTCTTATACCTTTTTGCATGAGAAATAATTCTGTACATGAATGTGCAGCTGCTGTTCATCTGGACTATCTTGTTTCGGATGCTCACAAGAGAGCTGCAATAGATATTCAGCTGCATAAAACCTTGAGGGGCCACGCATGCCAAAAAGAGAAAATGTAATTGCAATTCATATGCAAGTATAAAAGGTCATAGCACATTGTCATTTATTCCTCAGTAGCTGAAGTCTAGAAGGTGAATCCTCTGTAGAAATGTAGAGATGGTTATACCCTAGATCAATAAAAGACAGATAGAAGAAGTCACAGTCACAAGAGGAAGGGTCTCAGAGGCACAGAATGGAAGAAGCTGGAGGAACTCAATTATCATCCACCATTACTGGAGAAGTCTTCAAAAACCTCCAAGGCAAACAAATGAAAAGTCAGCTCAGACACAGATGTCCAAGACACTCATTAATTTATTGTGCAATGATGCAACCAAAATAACTACTCTGTTAGGGCAACCCACCATGCATATTTGTGCTAGGGCAAATGGCTGATGGAAATTGCGTGTGAAACAGAGGAAAACTTTCACTGTATTTATTTTATCCCACCTATTGTAATGATAAACCACTTTATATATCTTTCTTTTTTCCTGCTCACATTGTCAGTAGCTTCTTCCACTGCATTCCTAGAGATATCGAAAGCAAACAGACAAGGAAATAATTTACTTGATAGTTTTCAACTCTGGGTACTTGCTACCTCCCCTGGATGGAAACCCACAAGCCTTAAGGGGCTTAGGGTGTCATGAGACTGCCAGATTTCAGACACAGTTCACCTTTTCAAGCTAAGAAATCACTTCATAGATAACATTTGAGGCAACTGAGTTACATACCACTGAAATAGACTGAGACTACACATTTGCTTTTCCTTTTTGTAATGGAAAATTAATTAGATTGGTTTTAATGGGTCAGGGGACATGTAAGGTACTGCAATAAAAAAAAAAAAGTAAAAGGATGGAGAGGGTAGGAAAATACATTAGATTAAGCAAAAATTATCAAGTTTATCCTAATCTCTCTTTTTATTTTTTTTTAGTTGCATATAGTCAGCAGTTTGGTTCTAAGAGATGTTAGAGTATCTGATTTCTGAACAATCTGTCTTAAATTTGCCTGTGTGCAGAAGAGTTAATAAGAGGTACAAGAAAGACACAGTCCTAGGTAGGAAAAGGCAGTAAAAACGCTTGCCCCACTGCAATATTTAAAAGCTGGAAAAGTCCATTTCTCCACTACAAGGTCAGAGCTTATAGCCCTGTTGTAAACAGCCATTATATTTTCTGTCTTCCTACCTTAGTTTTGGAATGCCCGAATAAATGGAGACTCAGAAACTAGAGGAGCGACATTCCCACTTCCCTTTTATAGTGCTTCCTCACTAGAGGTTTTCTTCACACTTTGCAAATAATCTTTGGCTAAGGCTCTGCCACTATGTTCCAAACTTTTATAAAGGTGTCAGCTGTAATAGTGAGGCTTTTCAAAACTTTAAGAAAAATCTAGACTTTTCTGTTTGACTCAGACATTTATAAGCTGGTCTTCACATTCATATGGGCTAGAACTGCATTTTTTCCGTAAGGAAAACAAAAACTGTAATACACTTTCACACCAACTTTTAAGTACCAGCTTTTTCAGTATAGTCATTTCTTAACCCTATCCTGACTCTGACGATGGTAATATTAAAGATTACCAGCAAGGGCAAACTGACAAAGATATATGCCTTCCACATATCACCTCCTTCCACAAAAGATACCAACAAATAATATAAAGCCAAAACCTGAAATATGTATTTGAGTTTTTAACCATGACATTAGAAAATATTAACAAATATAAAATAGCCTTTGCATGCCAAAACCTACCTCAAAATCTCTTATGCAATTGCCTAAATGACTAGATTTATTAATCTACTTCATACTGTTGTTGTACAGATACAGAGAGTGTTTGTTAAAAGCAAAACTAATTTACTGAAGGGTTGGCATAGGGCTCCTCTCATGTAAGAAATCAAATCAGACAGGATGATCAGTCACTATGTGGTGGTAATGGGATTCGCTGTTGCAAAAGTCGTTGCAGTAGCATCTACAGCTTGACTGGCCCACTGACCACTCCTCTGCTCAGTTTTTATAATCCATCTGGTCTGTGGTTCTACTTGACCATTGCAGCACATGCATAAAACAAAGTCACAGGATAGGAACATGGAAGTAATTCAAGTTCAAGGAAATCTGAGGAAGTCTCCAGTTCAACCTCCCTCTAGTGGACCTGGATATGAGGTCAGTATAGGTTGCTCAGGTTTTTGTCCAGTAACTGCAAAACCTCCTAGGACAGAGACAACACAAACTCTTTGGTCTGCTCTGCTCTGCTGCTTGACTGTCGTCTTGATGATTTTTCTTTTAGATCCAGCCTGAACCTTTCTTGTTTCAGGACATGCATATTGTTTCTCAGCCTTCCACCATGCGCTACCATGAACACCTGGCCAGTCGCTCCTAAATTGCCTCTATGTCAATGCCGTGGGGCTGTTAGGTTGCCCTAAAGCCATTTGTCTCCAGGCTGAATGATCCCTGGTCTCACAGCATTCTTCACAGGGTAAGGGCTACAGTACCCCACTGTCTTCCTGGATTCCCCTGAATTCAGTCATGCTTATTGATGTCTTTCTTGCATTGGGGAGCCCAAAATTGCATGCAGTATTCCATATATGGTCTAAAGAGTTCTGCATAAAAGGTGGTGACTCCCTCCCTCAATAAGCTGGCTGTGTCCCTGTTCATATGTTCATACAGTAGAGAATGCTGTTGGCTTTCTTCGTTGCCAAGACACACTGAAGGCTCATATTCTGCTTGCTATCCACCACTTCCTACAAGCCTGCTACAGAGGAGTTGCTCTGACTACAGGCAGTCAGTTCCCAGCCTGTACTGTTGTAAAGGGGTTTATTCCTTCCCAGGTGCATAAGTTTGAATTTATCTTTGTTGAATATCACGAATTATCTGCCAAGCCATTCCTCCAGCTTGTCCAGGTCACCGTGTACAGAAGCCCTCCCCTCAAGCACATCAATTGGTCCCCCTTGCCTGCTGTCTACAGAACACTCTATTTGCAACCATTCCATAAACTCCTCCAAGTTACCAATCAAGATGATAAGCAGGTCCAGTCTCTATGTTATCCCACTTGATACCAGCATTCAGGTAGAGTGCAACTCACTCACCACTACCTGCCTAGGCAACCATCCAATAAGTTTTGTACCTATCTGGCTGTTCTCCCATACAGAATGTGTTATGCAAACCTGAATATAAGAATACTGTGCAAGATGGTGTCAAAAACCTTGCCAAAGCTAAAGGAAATGCCATCCATTTCTCTCCTGCTGATCAAAAATATAGTTATTTTATCACAGAAAGCTATCCACTGTGTCAAGCATGATTTACCCTTTATAAATCTATGCTGACTGTTCCCGGTCACCTTATCCTTCACAGGCACAGAAATGTGTTTCAGTAAGACCCACTCTTATGATTTTCCCTGGTACTGAAGTTGGTGGACAAGTCTGTACTTCCCCAAACTGTTATTTTGATGCTTTTTGATATAGCATGTAATATTTGTTTTCCTCCAGACATCATAGATCTCCTCTAATTTTCATAGTTTTTGGAAGATTTTAAACAGCAGTCCTGTGAAGACATTGGCCAGCTCTCTCAGTAACCTTGGATGTAGCCTGTCTCGTACCATGACCTACAATGGATCAAGTTCTCCCAAGCAGTCCCTGACTTGATCTGTATCCTCTTTCTTCTCCTTGAATGCCTTCACTAGTCTTTGTTGGTAAGACTGAGGCTACGACGGCACTGAGAACATTTGTCCTATTTGTATCCACTGTCATTAAATCACTGGCCCCTGTCAGCCACAGTTTCATCTTTTCTTTTTTCAACTTTTTATTACTAATTAGTCACAACATCTTGCTATTATTTTTTATCTCTGGAGATGACTGGCTGAGGAGTTCCTTGACCACATAACAAATGCATGACAAGAGCACTGACTGTTCATGCAAGCATATGATGTCCAGCTTCCTCTCAGAAGTAAAGAAACGCTTGGTTTTCATGCTTAAACTTCACTTATAAATAAATCCTACAACACATGCCACACTGCAGTCACTCAAATATTACATAAATATATCTATACTTACAGAAAAATGTAAGGTTTTTTTTTTATTGTACTGTATTTGCTGAAAAATATGATTTTTATGTGGTGAGCCATGGCACACAATGAATGACGATGTGCATTCCAAATTTCTTTGCATTTAAACATGTTGGCAATCAAATCCTGACATGTCTTTAGGGCAATAAATGAGCTACCTATCCTTAAATGCTATTTCACAATGCCCATTATATCATCAAACAACTATTTTCCTTAAACATGATAAATACACTTATCATCCCAACTCTCTGCTTATGCACACCAACCCTTACATTCGAATTCAGACATTTGTATTGTTTGAACGTGATTGGAAGTTTCAGATATCTCTTGCATCTGTGTATTGAAAGACCTGGTTATAATTTTGGTTAATGGGCTGGTTTTTTAGTTTATAATCTGGTAATGCAAATACAGCTCTTTCTATGTCTTGTTTTCTCACAAATTTTATAAAATACAGGTATTTCTAGACACAGACAAGTATGACGACTGTAACAAGTGTAATACTGGACCCCAAACCATTATCTTTGGGCAGAATAATCCATGACAAACAAAGCCAAAGATAAAGCCATAGGAAGCTGAAATAAAGAAAAAATCATACACCTTATGTCACCTGCCAAGTACTGTTGTCAGTAAGGCAAGTAAAATATTAGCATGTTTATGATTCTATGCATAGTCATATACAATACATTAAATGTGGTCAAGTATCTAGTTCCATAAGCAAAAAATAATTGTAAATTCTTCTTTGAAATAAAATTAACATAACATTTATTACTTGTGATATGTTAAAAGTTCTAGTTAAAATTTATTTAGAGGCATATATTATATAATAAGATTAATGATAATTTATTTCCCATTAAAAAGAAAATAAGAATTGCATACAAAAACTGTGAACAGTTCAATCACAAAATGCCAGGTTGAGTATTACCAGCATCCTAGAGTTTAGCATTAACCATTTCTGAAGGAAAGGAAAAATAAAATCATAAGCAAAGAGATCTTAATCTTTTTCTTAAAGATTTTTCTTAAAAGATTTTTCTTAATCTTTCTTATTCAAAAGTAGGACTTCAGCCCAAATCACAAAGTCTTGTATCCATCTGAAGCTTTATTACCAGATTTTAAAACACACAAATATGCCTATTTTTAAAACTTGAATTACAGACATTTATGTAATGATGGTGATAAAAGCAACAAAAAGCAACCTTGCTATTACCTGTTCTTGCTAGTCCATACTTCTGAGAAACACTCTAAAGGCACTTGATTTCTTTACACCTTCTGACAGTGACTAATTAACTCACATAATGCTTTTTTTAGAAATCAGTATTATTATTGTCTGTAATAAACCTTTTATTTAATATACTTCCACAATGACTTGCATAGTATATATTGTACTGTTGCCCTGTAAGAGTTAGACTATTAAAAACTGCTCAGCTGTATAAATTGGATCTTAGTTCTTACAGGTACTTTCTCCTTTTAGCTAAAATACGTAAATTTAGTATGTTATAGTAAAAGTGATGGACTACAACCTCACTGTCACTGTGCGACAGTGTGCAGAAGAGAGGTACTAGCAGTGAGGCACTAGGTGGGCTGCATGCTTTTTATAGCAGTTTCTCTGTGTTATTATTTCACATGACTTCTGGGCTGTCACAGATAACATACCTGTTTAGGTTTGTGGGTGTTTTAATTTTATTTCAAGCATCACTATTGTCTTCAAGACAGCAAGGATTGTATGAACTCATTCCTTGGGTACTGCTTCATAACTAACCACTTTACACACTCTGAGATGCTTGGTAACGTGAAAAGCTCTTGAAAGTTACATAAAGAGTCTACAGGAAAATCTATCGTTTACAGCAAAATACCTGTGCTAATTTGGAAAGGAACATGTCAGTAGTAGGTCACAGAAAGCAGACATCTAAGACTTGTAAATTAATGGTAATGATTGTATGCATACAATTATTTTTAAAAAGTCATTACTTATTAGAAGCAATGAAGAAATTAACTATTTTATCAATTTCCCATCCTCTGATGTTCAGCTGTGTCTCCAGAAACTACCATTCTAAAAACAAATCAGCCTTCTTGCTTTCATTTACTGGAGTCACCTGCAAATTTGGCTATTTTATAACATTTTCCACTGTAACTAAAACCGGGGCATTAATACATATGCATTCATACGTATGCATTGTTCTAAAATAAGTGTGCACATATCTTCTGTGTAAACTTGTGTATCCCTTTCAAAACTTCTTTGTTAGTTTATAAGGTATTTACTTTTGAGCCATGGGTTTCCTTATTCCAATTTATTATCCATTGAAAGAATTCCACTACTGATAGGACTGCAGGATAAGGCCCCATTTTTTAACAAATCTCCCTTATAAATTATTCCTCCTTGCAGCTTTTACATCACTGCTAGTACTGCTGGTTCTGTGTTTTTCTTTATAAATGAAGGCCAACTCCTTATTCTATTAAAACCATTGGCAAAATTCTTGCTGACTTCAGTGAGAATAGATTTCAACTCTTATATCTCAGCTGCCAAGCAACAGCTAGTGCCTGTAGTGATAAACATCTACTCTATATTTTTTAACCTTGACAATATAAGCAGGTTAATAATGTCAGAGCTAATGGCAATTTAGGTTGATGACACCACCACATCACTTTGCTCTGTAACTGGCTGAAGAGTTCTCTTATTCTTTCTTTTGCTTTTGCTGCACATTAGGTATCCCAGATTCTGAAATTAACTTACTGAAGATTAATGTTGCACTTCTTTGAAACTCTACCAGTCTTATTCAGGTGAAAAACATGATATCAGGAATTGTTTTACTATCTGAGAATAAGAATTCTTTCTGTGGCAGCACCTACAACATTATGGTCTGGTCCAGCATAGTCCTAAGTATCATAAGATTTGCAGCGTATTCATCATCATCAGTGATGTATTTGTTAAATTAAGATCAGATTAAAGAAACCTGCTTCACATAAGTATTTGCTGTCAAACACAAAGCAATTTAGGGGTAACATACTATCCTCCACGCCAAATCTCATTCTATGCTCAAGTTTTATAATATTAGAACTCGATAAGCAAAAAGGTAATGAACGTCTGTTAGGGTGATGGATGACTGGCTAGGTGGAGAGCAGTGGATGTCTCTTTTTCCAAACTTTATCAAGGCTTTCAACACTGTTTTCAGTAACATCATCACAGACAAGCTGATGAAGTATGTATTAGATAAACGGACAGTAAGGCGGAGTGAAAACTGAAATGCTTGTAAAAAGGATTGTGAACAGAGGCACAAAGTCCAGCTGGAGAACAGTCACTAGTGGTGCACCACAGGGGCTCATACTGAGTCCAAAATGACCCAGGCTATGGAGAGAGTGCATCCTTAGCAAGTTTGCATATAATACAAAACTGGGAGGAGTGACCGATACTTCATGGCTGTGCTGCCACTCAGAGGGTTCTGAACAGACTGGTGAAATGGGTTAGGAAAAACCTCATGAAGTTCAGTAAAGGGAAATACAAAGTTCTCACCCTGAGAAGGGGATAATCCAATGCACCAGCACACACTGGAAGCTGACTGTCTGGAGAGCAGCTTTGCAGGAAAGGACCTGTGGGTCCTGGTAGATGCCAAGCTGACTAGGAGCCAGCAATGTGCTCCTGTAAGGCTGGGCTTCCTAGTTAAAGAGACACATGGAATTCTCCGGAGATGACAAGGCTCAGGACCTTATTCACATCTATAAACACCTGACTGGGGACAGAAGTCAGTAGACAAGATGGAGCCAAACTCTTCTGAATGGTGCCCAGTGACAAGACAAGAGGCAATCAGCAAATACTGAAATAGAAGAACTCGCCCTGTATGCCACATTGGGCATGGACAACTTTTTCTAGTGCACATGCAGGCATGAATTAGCTGTGCAGAATGATGCACAGGCTAAAAGAAGCTGGTCCCAGTAGAACTGTCCAAGAATTACTTCATATTCTGTATTCTAAAGGTGAAGTCAATCTACTCCATTATGCAGAATTTCTTTTTCTAACACAAACCAAAGAATGTTGCTTAGTTTATCTTCACATTGTGACAGAAATGTGCCTCATGTAGACATACTGTTTGAATATTCTATTTTAGATATTTTCCTTTCCGGTGAATATGATGCTTTTTTAATGGCAAGACTCAGTGGTCATTCAGAGATTACATCACTGACTGCTTCAGATCAGAGAAGGTTTCATTTGTGCCTTTTTACCGTCCTGCTAAAACACCAAGATAGTGCTAAAATACTGAACATTAGTTACATCATCTCTTCACTTTTCACGCCCACCACAACCCTGCTGTAAGACTCACAGTAATCCTCACCACTAGTGAAGGGACTTTAACATAGTGTATGAAAGATACTTGAATGGTGACATGGTAAAATTTTGCTAATTTGCTTGCTATGTGCCTATGACACACAAAGCTTGTTCAGTCTTGCTCAGTAACAGAAACATGAAAAATGTTTACAATCAATTAATCACTTACCTACACCTCTGAAAGGAGCTGGTATATTAAGTAATACATTCCACTGTGTTTCAAACCAGTTTTTTTAAAAATACTATTCACACAGTAATCGGCTCTAAAAATACAGAAAGTAATTGGCATCTTTTTTGCAGGGGAACCAGATAACATAACAGTATCAGGCCTCAAACAAAGCTGAATTATCCACAATGTTCTGTTTAAATTACTCCATATTTTGACATTGTTAACAAAATGACACTCTGTAGGAAGCCACTGTATGACGTTTTTCTGACTTTAGGCATTTTCCCTGTCATTAGGATATCCTAGGTTTTGCCATTTGTCTATTGATAGCTTCTGCTGACAGTTACAGTCCAGATCAATAATGCTTCCAGCAGCTAGCAACACTGGTAGCAGCATGGAGTAGACTACATTTGATTTTCTTAGGCATGATTAAGGAACAGATTTATATTGAAGAAAAAGTTTCAATAAGGTGAAGAAGTAATAGATTTCTGCATAGCAGTTTTAAAAGAAAGAATCAAGACTCAAATCTAAATTTTCAAATTTATTTTAGTTGACATTATAATGATGACATTATGATACAGTTTCTACTAGAAAGAGTGACTTATGAACTAAAAGTATTTCCCAGTTTTGAAACAAAGAAAGAAACAAAAATTACTGCCAAGACATAATGACAGACTGCAAATGTGACTAAAAATTTCAGCCTTGAACAAAAATGGAAGAAACATTTGCATTTTAATCAGGGCAAAACCAAGATGTTTTTCTTTGAAAAACAGATTTCTCTGTTGCCAAATAAGAGTTTTTACCAATCATTTTATCTCTACTATATAATGTTTAGGATTTGAGATCAGTGTCTTTCAAAAATAAACTTTCTCAAAGCCCCTTCAACTTCACAGATGTATGCTTGAAGGCCATGTGGAAATTGCTCAGATTGTCCCCTTCTTTTTACTCTCCCCAGTTCCTCCCTTGAAGGGTTCCTTCTTGAAAGAGGGATCTATGCACTAACTGCTGGCATACACTGGGAGACGGCACTCCTCTCACTATACCCGTGGGAATGCACCAGGTAAGTTAAAAAAACAAATATCCACAATTTATGTTTTACACTGTCCTACAGCTAAGCATTCCATGATACTATGAAGCTTGGGGAAATGAAGCAAATCGATGATAATTTTTAAAGTTTAGGAAGTAATTGTAGTATTTCAGTAGCACTTAAACAGGGTGAGATTGTATCTGACATCCACTTGACTATATTGTGTGTACAGATTGGATCATAGGTTTCACTAAAACTGCACTCTGCACTCTCTGAAGGACTATTTCTGCAGGCCCTTCATTCCTGGTTTGATTATACAAGTGAAATGCCAAGAGACAAATTATGTATATACAACTCACATAACGATAAAAATAATGGTCGCATCGAGTCTTTTTTTTTTCCCCAGGCAGACTTCTGTTTGTTTGTTTGTTTGTTTGTTTATCTACTTTGCTGTGGGCTACAGTATTGGCTATACAGGTGGAAGAACTGGTTTACTAGCATACCATGACATGTGAACCGCAGTCAAACTGTTAAGGCAATAAAGGCCTAAATTCTTCCCCTATTCGCCCAAAGCATTGAAAACCTAAAGAGAAAACCAAGAGCATTAGGATGTCCTAAAGTTCATCGTTCAGCTGCATAGTACAGAAGTAAATGCTTTGAAAAAAAACAAAATAGGAGCATGTGTTTAAGTGGAAATGCAGTTGATCAAACACAAAGCAACACCAGCAACTCATAGGTGAATCTCACAGGCTGCTGAATGCACAGGCAGTAGTTCAGACATGAGGACTAGGCACAGCGTACGTGGTAGCAAGCCTGTTTGTCTTAAAAAGTACCCAGAGGTCCATTTGGCTTCTGTTTAAAAACTACATGAGAATAGATTGAAAATTTTCAGGTACAAATTTTATGTCTTCGAGCTTTCTGATCTGTTTAGGTGGGCAGTGTTAATCTCCGCTTGCAAATTCCACTTGCCAACAGTGAATTTTACTTTCATAGCCTGTACAATACTGTTTTCTATTTTATTCTAATTATTTTTATTAGACTTTTAGGTAATTGACAAACCATTTTAAAACAACAGCTGTGGGAGCAACAAAACCACAACGTTCCTAATTCATCTGGCTATCAAAACAAGCATCAGCCTGCCTAAGGAACATATCAACAAATTCCTGTGAGATAAATTGACATAACTTAGCTGAACAGCAGTGGTAGCCTATTAGCAGAGGAGCAGTTACATTTCTCCTCTTAAGAGTACTACAATAGTTTGCAGTTACAGCCAATGTAATTCCAGTATTATTCTGTAGGTTTCTTGTTTTGTTTGGGGTAATCACTAAGAGCACCTTACACTTCTTGGTACAAGAGAACATAATAAAAATGACAGTACCTTTATGAGGCATGTCTTTATTTCAAGTGATATAAAATTGCACACTTCACACCAAACTATCTTCAGGGAATAGCTGTACCATAGCATTAAGTGTTTAAGTTTTGCAGACATATATTTAGCACGGGTTTTTTGTATTTAAACAACTTTTTAAGTCTTAGTCTTGTGCACTACACCTTTGACATATATCAACCATTGAAGATCAGACATAAATATCTTTCTGCTGAAAAGGATACTTAGACCAACTTATACCAAAAGAACATGACAAACAATTCTCAGTAGGCTTGGGAGACTGACAAGTCACTTAGTGTGTGACAAAGACAGATTTTTTTTTAACTAGTATGGCCAACATAAAAACCCTCCTATGGGACCTAATAAGAATAAAAAGTAACTGTTTATATATTCAGCCAAGATGTGGTGAAATCAAAACCTAAGCAATATTTAGAGATTTCATTCGCAAAGTCATTGTCCCTTAAATGTCTTAACTACATTACTGGTAAACAGGTGCATGATCTTAGAGCTATTTCTCTGCCATCTCTTCCTTTTCTCCAGTATTTCCTGATCATGCATTTTCTAGAAATCATGCAATAGACATGAACAATAGAGTTGTCTTCCGGTGGTTTTCTATGTGTATTTCTGCTGATGAAAACAAGTCCTCAAGCTTATATTCTTGGTGGTACAACTTGAACAATGAATACTGCAAATATGCAATAAGCATCAGGCAGCTAAGCTCAAGATTTCCCATAAATCATAAAATATGCCATTTTACTGTAGTAATTCATAGTTAAAGTAACAGAATATAGTGTTTTGCCCCTGAAATTCCATGGCATATAAATGGGGATATTACCAAATATTACCAAACAAAAAACCACAACAAACCTGCAGCATTACCAAAGGCATAATGGGTTATGCTATTTATAGTCTTTTCAGAATCTCTGCCTGCATAGTTCTTGTGCATGTCACAAATATCAATGGTCATAGCCTTACAAAACTCCTCATATCAGTGAAGTATTATCATTACCTTACAGATATGGAACTGAATGACAATCGTTAAAGGCTATCTACACTTACAAGTAGTACAGCATGAGTCTACTGGGTTTGTAGCCCAAAACAGCTGGTGAGGAATATCTGACATTGACACTAAGTGGATTCCTGGAATCATTGCTATGTGAAGAAAACGACCTGGAGTGTTGCTAGTACAATATTTAACTTTCAAAAAAAAAAAAAAAAAAAAAAAAAAAGGAATTCTATGGGCTTTGAGGCAAGCCTGGTGAATTGTATTTCTGAGGTGATGTTTCTATCTTTTCATTTAATACACTTCTTGCTCCAGTTTCCTGTTAGATGACTGTCATGGAGGCAACAACAAAACAGACAGCAGTAGCTATCCAAAACGTGGATTTATTGCAACCAAAATCGCCCAGAACCCCAACAGATCAAAGTAAATTGCAAGTTCAGATGTCAAGTGGGAATATAATACTTCACAACTAATTCCTAAGCTTTGCAAATATTCTTTTTAGAAAGATGAACCAAAATGAGAGTACATTTACTCATAAAAGGGAAAGCCTCCCACTCACCCCAAAGGGGGTGAGGGCTCACTCAAGGATATACGCAGAAGAAATATTCACTCACCAAAAGTGGGGAGTGAGGTCTCACTCAATCCTGGGAAGTTTCCTTGGACAGGGTCCCGATCCACGGGGAGAGTCCAAGACTGTAAAATCCGCTTTCTCTAAGGAGGACCAATTCAAAATTGGCTCTCCGCTGTGTTTCCATTCATATTCTAGTCAAGTCTGAGCTGTGGTCATTCTAACTAGTTGAAGGCAAGCACACAACAAAGGCAGGCTAAGGGCCTGGATTGTGAGGTGCCAAGCCGATTAAGTTTTAATAGCCATGAGGAACCAAGACAATCTTTACCAGATCTTTGGCAGGCCCTTGTCTTTGTCTGGGAGGCTGCATCTGCCACCATGACTAAGTGCTACATTCATCACAAGAGACTTTTCTGCTCCTGTTCCATGTTGAAACATTCTTGTGCACTGGTAAGGTAATGGACAGTCATCTCCTCATGGGATTGATGCCTAAGGCTGTGAAGAGCAGACCAGAAAAATCCAGCACAAATACAGGTTGGGCGATGAGCGGAATGAGAGTAGTCCTGCAGAGAAGGACTTGGAGGTGTTGGTGAAGCAAAAACTAAGCATGACTCAGCAATGTGTGCTTGCAGCCCAGAAAGCCAATCACATTCTGAGCTGCATCAAAAGAAGTGTGGATAGCAGGTTGAGGGAAGTCATTCTCCCCCTCTGCATTCACAAGACCCCACCGGGAGTACTGTGTTTAACTCCAGGTCTACAGCATAAGAAAGACATGGACCTGCTTGAGTGGGTCTAGAGGAGGGCCAGTTTTAAACTGAAAGAGGGTAGATTTAGATTAGATATAAGGAAGAAATTATTTACTGTGAGGGTAGTGAGACACTGGAACAGGTTGCCCAAAGAAGTTCTGCACGTCCCGTCACTGTAAATGTTCAAGGCCAGGTTGGATGGGGATTTGAGCAACTTGGCCTAGTGTGTCCCTACCCATGGCAGGGGGGATGGAACTAGGTGATCTTTAAGGTCCCTTCCAACCCAAATCCTTCCATGGTTCTACAAAAAAATACATCTAAGGTGGTCTAAATGTCTCAGAGAAGAAGGGTCTGAAGCCAATTACAAATTGAACTGCACTGTGCACTCTTGAAGTACCCACCCAACTCCATTTCACTTAAAAATTTCAATCAAATTCATCCAAGAAACATTAATTTTGTGCAGTTTCTAGAACAAAGTGCTCCACCATGCAAAGCATAGGATATCGATTGGTGTTTCAAGAGTATGCACCTATTTTAATCAAAACTGTACCATAAACATAAGTGGTTATGTGCCACAAGGCTGCTGCAGTATGAGAAATTTAACCGCCATTATATCTGAGTTTCACTCTAGAGATTTCACAGTGAAAATAATTTTCCTAGGCTGTTATTCAGATTCTTTTTGAGTGAGAACATATGCCAGCTGCAGATCCTCTTTTATTCCATAATCTGGTCAAGTAGGATGTTCAGGTATTCTGGTGCTGTGCAAAACAGCTTTGTATGCTACCTGTTATCCTGGAATACACAATTCTGTTTAAACCGTTAGTATTTTTGTGGGACTAAATGCACCCACAGACAAAATAAATACAATAAACATAAAGGAAGTTTTACAATGAATTATGAACTTAGATGAAGGGCTAATTAGATGTTCAAAATTATTCTTTTATTTTTTGGAATATGCAGGCAGAAGCAGACAAAGAAAGAAGGGGTACTATTAGAGTTTGGATTATTATGATCTGGATAATTAGCATATGATAGGGGGAAGCAGAAAAACATTAGAAGACGAAAGATAAAAGCATGATGTTAAACAGATTGTCCAGGATGTACACATTACTGAGAAATCCTCATGTGTTCTTGGAACATAGGTCCAGCACTTATTTACTGAGCTCTATAACTTGAACTGCAATTTCATACCGTTAAGACAAAACATCAGATTTTTGTGAGATGCTACTCAGAAGACACTTTGCTTCCATTCCCCTTACCTTCAGGCAGCTCTTGCATTGTATATTTCCTCAGGGTGAGATTCTGCAGAGCTCAGAAGTGAGGGGAATAGAGGGAAAACAAACAACAACAGCCAAACAAACATAATAATTAGTAAATCATAGTGAATCATCCAGCGTGGCATTTGTGAAAGAGTAAAGGATCCATATCTAGGAGGGATTTGTGCAGTGGAAAGTTAGGCATCCATCAAGCCCCATTCAGGTATCACTAGTGCAGCTAATCATCACTTAGGAACTATTAGGCTTGACAGCATGACCCCTGTCAATCACAGTTGGTACAATGCAGTGCTGAAAATGGAGCAGTCACTAAAGATGGCACTATTTCTAGCTAACCTGTTTTGGCCGAATGTTTGTGTGCATCAACAGACTGAAATGTCAGAGAGCTGAAGATGATGCGGGTGAACGTGAAAAACCAGGAAAGACTGAAGAGAAAAAGGAAGAAGCCAGAAGAAAAAAGGATCAAGGAACAAATACAAGGAAGAGTAGAAGATTAACGACATGAATCAATGTTGCAAAAAATTACTCTTAAAACAACAGTCTGGAAGTTCTGCGGCAGGAATATACTTCGATCAGATTGCTGTAGCAGGCAGGGTAAGCATGAATGGAAATTGATCACTCAGGTTACTTAATTCTTTATGTCACAAGTGGCCTTTGATCATGTGTTACACCACGCAGGCTAACTAGAGCCTAAATAACACTAAAGGTTGGAAGGAAGGCAATAAAAGTCCCAGGTCTGAAGAGTTTTGTACCCTGTGATTAGACATGCACTCCACAGAAGCTGTCCATTAACAATATCCACAGAGCTCATAAGTCTGAAATACATATGCATACCTCTGCACCACTAACTAGATTTCTAAATAATATTAATATTATAGACATTTTGCATGTTTACTAGATGTTCCTGTTATACATCATTGTTATCCATTTCCACTTACATTTAATAAATATTTTAGGTTTGAAAAGTTTAATCTTGCTTTTGCATTGCTTTTGTGGTTTCTTTTAATTGAGGTTTTATCTTTTTCCTGGTGTGAAGGGTTCGTCCTGGGTATATCTATGCTTAATTCTTACGCACTTATAACTAACACAAAAAAGCAGAAAATGTGCAACAGGCATTAACAGTAGAAAATTCTTGAGGGTGCAGATAAAACACTCTAGGTACCTGCACAAGCACTGTGCTTTGATTTTCTAAAAGACAATGAAAACAGATCCCTCCTCTCTCTTTAAACTAAAAATATAGTCAAGAACTTGATTATTTTAGGAGAGTGAGGCATGCTGGAATGCATGGAAGCTAGTACATGCAAAGAAAACAACCAATCCGTTTAAATACAATAGTCATGGATGTAGTAGGTAATTCCTTCTTCGTAGAGACAGACTACTGGAAAGATCTTGCAGAAGTAGTGGTCTTTGAACAGTGTCATGATAATAGTAAATTACAACCTACTGTTATAAGATTGTCTGGAATCTGGCACAGGTAGAAATGACCAGAGCTGATTTTGTACTAGTAAATACCATAACTACTTTTAATAGCTTTCCTAGGCTGTCAGCTAGTTTCTGAAAAGGAATACACACAAATAGGTGCCCTGTGCAAGACAGAGTGGAGACTGTTACTTGTCAGATTCATGTCAAGTGGCAGCACAATCATAGAACAATAGAATAGTTTGGTTTGGTTTGGAGGGGACCTTCAAAGTTCATATAGCCCAACTCCCCTGCAGTGAGCAGGGACATCTTCAACTAGATCAGGTTGCTCCAAGTACCGTCCAACTTGTCATTGAATGTTTCCAGGGGTGGGGCATCTACCACGTCTTTGGGCAACCTGTGCCAGTGTTTCACCACCCTCATCATGTGAATATTCCCTTTTTAGTTTAAAACCATTACCCCTTTACAACAGACCAATTGCACAGTATGACTCAACCATCTGTCATGCAGAACAGGTGCTATGGAAAATAACCACAGCAATGGCAAAAGAGTATGTAGCTGGGGGAAGGAACCTTGCGAAGGCCAGGTGGTCCTGCCCTGGGTTCTACCTTGTCATCTTGGTGCCCCCTATCAGGAACTGCTGTTAAGCCACCTCTGTCTATCACATAGAAGGGGCTGTCATTAGGCAGTCTATAAAATGCAAATCCAACATGCTACTGTTGGAGATGCAACCTTGGAAACTCCCTGTTGCCTGGACAGATGCAGGAACCCGGACCGATGTTCTCTATCCTTCTCTCTCTCTCTCCCTCTCCTTACTTATTCTCCTTTGATATATATATATATATTTATACATTGCTATACGCTTAGTTTGTAACAGTTAGTTCATAGGATTAGCTTGCCTACGAGGGTTCAATTACATAGGCACGCCTCTGATTTGTAATTCTCAGTAATAAAGAGATTTACGGATCTGGAGTGTTGCTTCTTGTAATCCGCACTGTTGGGATCCACGAACCTAAACCTCCCCCATTCAGACTGAGCAATAGGTGTTCGGAGTGGGACATCCTCGTCCTGTTGCAACAGGTCTTCCTAAAAAGACCGTCCCCATCTTTCTTAGAGTCTCCTGTCATGTACTGAAATACCTCAATAAGGTCTCCCCAGGGCCTTCTCCAGGCTGAACAGCCCAAACTCTCTCAGCCTGTCCTCATAGGAGAGGTGCTCCATCGCTCTGATCATTTTTGTGGCCCTTCTCTGAACCTCTGGACAGGTTCATGCCCTTCTTGTGCTGTGGCCCCAGAGCTGCAGGCAGCACCCCAGGTGAGGTCTCACCAGGGCAGAGCAGAGTGGCAGAACCACCTCCCCTCAGCCTGCTGGCCATGCATTGCCAGACCACACTCTTAGTTAGACACTGTAGGGGTTAACAGGAAATTGTTGCACAGCCTTGTAGCTGTTTTGCCTATTTTGATGTTACTGCCTCTTCTCATCCTCATGCTGGAGACCAGCCTCAGGTTCCTGTTCCACTCTACAACTCTCCACCAGGAGAGTATATTCCAAAGAGCTGTGGAGAGCTACGGTTCCCTGAGGTGATACACGGTGCTTATACACTCAGACTCACAAAAAGTCTGAATTTATAGGAGCAGTAGGCCATTTAAATTTAAACAGCAGCCGAACCGCCACTTCGGGAGGGGCAGGGGAAGATGGGGCTGGGCGCACTGGGGACGCCAGGCAGACAGAGCTGCCACGCTGCCCCCGCAGGCCGCACCCTGAGGATATGATGGGTGTCCCGGCGGCCGATCGCCGGTGTGGCGGCGCCTGCGACGCGCCAAGACCAGGCTAGGCCACGCCGGGCGGAGGGGCGGCGGGGACCCACCCAAGGGCGATTACAGGGGTAGGAGCGCCACCTGGCGGCCCGCCGGCGCAGCGCTGGCGGTGCCGTCGCTGCCTCCCCCGCCGCTGCCCTGGGCGCGCCGGGCGTGCGCTAGAAAGGCGTCGCGTTGGGAAGGCGGGTCTGGAGCCCGGCCCGCTTTGGGGGCGAGCGGCGGTTCCCGGGGGTGGTTTGGATTTGTTCTCTTTTCCTTTTGTTTCCCGGTAGCATTACGTCATCCTTTTTCTCCACGTGGAGGTCCTCTGGAAATAGCATTTAAAAACTCTCCCTGCTGATGAAAACCCCTCATTTCTGTTCTCTTTTGTGTAAGTAGCGCGTTCGGACAGTGAAATGTGTCCAATGGGAGAGAGATTTCTGCCTGGAAAATACAGGCGGTTTCTTTTGCCGTATTCGGCAAACAAAATCCATAGTGTCGGAACAGCACAGTAAAACAGAACAAGCCGTGGTTTGAGAGGTCCCTTTGTTCTTTTGAATCCTAAAGGAAAGCTTTTATGGGGGAAAAATAAAAAAAGACCCGCTGCTATCACAAATGTCAATTCACCTTTAGAAAAGTACTGTGCTCCAGCACCGTCTATTTTAGTTCGCTAATACAGAAGTGGTGCTGGCTGAATCAAATGCAGTTCAGCTGTTGAATGTCTTTAATAAGGCTTTCTCTGTCATCATCCCTGCAATACAGCCAGGCAGGAACCCTAATGCACAGAGCCTGAGCTGTGGGAGGCAGGCGATGGATATAGCAGGCACGGCTCTGTGGGTCTTTTACAAGACTAATTTTTATGAGGTATACGTATTTCTGTGCATACAAACAAAGCAGTAAATACTCCCATTAAAGACTCAGTGCAGACAACTATTGATACACAAGAATTAAAGGAGCAAATAAACCTCATTCTCTTTCCTTAGAACTAAAGACATTAGAGGTGATGTTTTGATATGTGCATTTCTGATGACACAATAGCATTTTCTTAACTTTTAATGACTAATTTCTTCCGATGTTTAAGTTACATTCCAACTCTAACCCTTTCCACTCTTGAGAACGAAATAGTAGGGAGAAAGAGGTGATTTCATTTATATCTGAAGCATTTGCTGTACTGAAACTGTCAGTACTTTACAAATTCGATGATATAGTGGACGTTGAGTAGCTCTTAAGTTTTAACACTACACAATATCTCTGTTTGCCCATACAACTATGACCCCCAGTCAATCACTTACAACACAGGAAATAAATCAGTGGGTAAGAGAGACTGTGGGAGAAGCACTAATTTTATTGCAATACACTGACCTTCTAAAAATAGGCTGTACCCTTGCTCACATCAGATAAGTCTCCAAGACACGGTTCCTACACAATTTACTGATGCCTGATAGCTTGATCTTATCACTGTGTGTTGAGTAACTCAAAAATCAATTTTGTCCTGCAACAAGACGAGAATAAATATATAAATATATAAATGACAATAATAGTCTTTTTCATAGATCGAAATTTCTGGGAAATTTTAAGAGGAAAATGGAAATGTTTCATGTGGATTCATTGCAATGTTTCATGTTGATCCAGCTTGATGTGAATTTGAAAAATTGCCAGAATATTTCAGGGCTTTAGCAGGGTAACTGATAACCTTGGCATTTAGACTCTTGGGCTGAATCAAATTGAGAAACCGCAAGATTCTAATTTCAACTAAGCTGTGCTTATGCCATATCCTGGAAGTTTTAATTTTAGCATCACATTCCTTCGCTTTTCCCAGTTTGAGCTTAGCTTTTCATCTGGACTACCTTTCTCATGAGGTACCAGTAGCAAGTTGTAGCAGAGAAGAGAGGACAAAACTGCGTATCTATTAAAAAGATTCTAGTGAGTTTTGTCAACAATTAAATGCCCTTTATTAAAATAATAATAATAAAAAATAGTTGTACTCTCCAACCAATTTTCAAGCTTGGCTTGTCCATCTTCTCTTTAACATGCTGCTCCACAGTGGCAGCATTTATACATTCACAGCTAATTTGAGCAATATGCAGTGAAAACAACCTGTTTGCTATGAAAATAACTAGACGTGATATTGGATAATCCATATGGGAGAAGTAAAGGATGCAACTTACTCCATTGCTAGTGGATCTGATGTAGCTTTTGTGATGATCTATTACCTACTGCAGTCAACTCTTCAAATTATCTGCTGAGCTTCTGTGTGTTTTTTCTAAGCAGACTCTTACTAGATCCTCTATATCCATGCAATTTGCACAACAGTTCTCCTCTCAAGAGCTGTCAACCCAGTAGCTGTTTTTGTTGCAACCTGGACATTCGGAATGATTGTCCAAAAGAACTCTACAATGGTGCAAGACCACCTGGCTTTCATAAGTGGAAGCCAAACTATTTGCTGGTACACCTATTTAAACACATTCTTCTTTGTGTTAATTGATGGGTTTGTTGTATCTGCAATGAACGCACAGTATTAAATACATTGTGTTGCAATGCATTCACTGTAGCAACGCTGCATGTATATAGTATGTTTTTTCAAGTAAGGTAGAAGAAGTTATCTGAAAATAGGAAATACTACCAAATAATTGAAATAACAGCTTTTGTTTTTCTTGAGTAACTAAACCAGCCTTTAAATCTGTATTTCTGCTCTAAAAATGTTGTTAATTCTCACAGTCAGTGAGCCCTGAGCATCTCCACTGGTCATTGAAGCATGGCCAGAGTGCGTTGAGTTTGCCCGGTACCTAACAAAATGTTGCCTCTTCCTAGTCAGTAGTCAGGGAAGTTCCAAAGAGCATATACAAAAGGAGGTAATGATTTAATCCCTGTTCAGTGAAAGCCTCTCAAACACAAAACAGATTTTTTTTTATTTCTTTTTTATGTGCAGCTGATATGACTTAATTAATTTAAATGTTAATTCAGAGATTAGCAATGTCATATGAATATTTCCATGGGAGTGTGGTTTATGTTCAAAGTAGCACTCAGAGTAGTGCAGAGACCCTTTTTCCTGAAATACATATATCTGTCAACCACACTCCACAGGCCAATAGACAGCAGTATATACTGAAAAATTATTTTTCTTTCCTTAGTCTCCTCCTCTGTAGGTTCCTTAGACAGACAGAATCTAGTGTGAAACAGCAAAATAAGCCTCAGCAAAACACACAGAAGCACAACGGATTTGTCTTCTTTTTTTTTTATAAAAAGAAAACATGATAGATCACTGTAAAAGCTGAAACGGATTTAGTACAGTAAGCAGCACTGCAGCCTTCTCCCATATGGATTAGCTAATAATATGTCTTGAAATTTTGGAAGCAAACAGGTTGTTTTCTCTTCCTATTGCTCAGATTGGCAGTGAATGTACAAATAGTACTACAATGGAGCTCAGTGGGAAGGAGAGAAAAAGAGAAGATGGATATCATTACAGAATTCCTAACATCCTTTTATTACATTTAGCCCAGTGGGAACTCAGTTTTTAAGATTACTTTGCTGTTTTTCAGAATTGGACTTACTGAGAAAACAGATTTTTTTTTTCCAGAACTTTCATGACTCTCAGACCTTAATGTCAATCTTCAGCTTTCAAGAATCACAGGAGCACCTCTGAAGGTACTCAAGTACTTGAACGAAAAGCATATTTTCCAAATATAAAACACTCAACAAATTTTTGTGCTCCCTGAGCCTACTCAAGCAATTGTGTCCTGTATCTCTGTGAGCTACTAAAAATTTCGTATCGTTTTCTTCAAGATAGTCTAGCTTTTCTAGTTTCCCTATAAGATGTCTATCTTTCCCAGTATGGAAGTTCCTCATAAATGTGCACGAATGGGAAATTTCTATACAGTTTTAATTTCTACGTAAGATTGGAAAGAGACAATTAGGCCACTGACTTGAGACTTCGACAGCCTTTAATAACTAGGGAACAGCTGTACATAAGGTTCCACATGTACACCTATCTACTGAGGCCACATCACTGTTAGAAAATTAACTTTTAACACTGAGGAACAAATATCTCCAGGACTACACCTCTCTGAGTAGTTAGTAGAGAAACTGGAGAGAAGACAAAACAGGAAAGCAGGACGCAAATTCTATCAGCATTCATTTTTCTGACCATCTTGAGAAAGTAGAGTGTCCCGTAATCACACAGTAACCAATGCTTCTTATTTCTTTGTCATTTAAAAACCCCAAAACAACTAGGTACTGAAATTGTGAACAGTACTGGTTATAGCATTATAACCATGATGCCATTTATTGCATCTTTCCCCAGTGGAGTTATAATTTAAGCTCCATTTTAATTTATGTCACTTCTTTTTATGCATCTGATGTGCAGATACCCGTCATGGGAAGAGTTCCATCACTTTTGCAGTATTTGTTTTATATTCATTTTTTTATGCTGCAGAAGGTGTCCTAGTTCTTGCATTTTATCTGTCAGACTCCTTTCATTACCAGCATTTTAGTTGCATCTTTTTTGTTTGTTCTGCTGCTTTTTCTGTTGGGAGTAATGTGGGTGATAATTCCCAACTTTGTGATACTAGTGATCATATGGGTCTTTACTGAACAGTATTCATTCTTGACCATAAAAATACTATATCCAACACAAACACACTGGCCTGCTTTCACAGATGGAGTGACATACTTCACTTCTAAGAGAGAAATGACAGTATGTTTATTGATATAAAGCAGCGATTTAACAAGGTTTGATAGTAAATGTGACAGTGGTTTAGCAAGATTCAATGCCAAGGTACTCTTGATTATTTATTGCATAGAGGACAGTCAAAACTGTCAGGGAGAACTTCTCGTTGTGTCATGAGGTTCAGAAAAGACCCCCGTGAGTTTAGGTGCCTCTGGATCCAGACTTAGTCCCAGCCTTGGACAACAGCTTATGTCTAAAGGATTATATATGTACAATCAGTCCTTTATATCATTTAGCCGAGATTTCAAGGTTTCACCACACTTATTCCCAATTCACTTACCAAGTATCTGATGCAATAAGCATTCTCAAGGGGAGATCCTGGTGTGCAGCCCACTGCCGTGCAAGAGAGCTCAACAGGCTCTGGGCTCTTTGTTGTTTATGGCATAACATAATTGATTTACAGTCATATTTATATACCAACTACAGATGTTAGTTTCATCAAAATTTGGCTCGAGTCAGACATTGTCCAGCACTGTGGTTAGGTGGGTGCATTGCTCAAATCAGCTCTTGGCTATTGTGCTGTCATCTGTCTCCCTCAAATCCACATGACCAGATGTATCCATCACAACTGCACTAGTGGTTATCTCTTGAGCAGGTTTATAGGAGATACAGGTCAAGTTGGGGGCAGGAGAGCATACTGTCACACTTACACTCTGTGTGCTGGGCAATAATTGAGGAAAGCCCGTGATTCAAATATAGCTTCCCTTTTGGCATTTGGATATTTCTTTCGAGCACCCAAGTCTCCTTCAAGATGAGTGCAAGTAGAAGGAACACTGATGTAGCTTTAAGCCCTGCCCACACCATGCTGCACAGGGGGTTGAAACAGGAACTCTATTTTTATTGGACGCCATTGTCACCATTTGGCTAAGGCTGGCCAATCACAGGACAGACTCTGTCTAATTAGTCCCTTTCCTTTCCCAAGAGGGAGACAGCTTAAAAGAGAGAAAAGAAAGAAAAAGTTGCCAGGCCTTTGCTAAGTTTGGAAACTAAAACAGTTTTAATAATAATAATAATAGAAAGATACCATATACAGAAACAAAGTTTGAACAGATTGATATAGAATCTGATCAGGTGCAACAAAAATGGGGAGGGGGATTGTACACAAACAGTGGTTAGGGAACAGTAATATAAGCTACCAAGCTGTTAACCCTTACGGAGCAGCAACCACATGGCCGGAGCTGTGGAAAAGAGTAGGCGGCAGGGCAGGGCGGGGCGGGGCAGGGCAGGGCATCAGTAGTAGCAGTGGCAGTGGCGCAGCAGCAGATCACGCAGCCCCCTTCAGCAGCATTGTCCCTGTGTTTTCAAAGGACACATCAGGCTGTGCCAAGACTGCAGAGCTAATGAGATGTGCTGACATGCTGGGAGGAATACACCATTGGCTGGCTGGCACGTCTATTTTTCCTCTGCCGCACATGCTTGGTTTTCCAGATCAGACGAGATCAGGCATTCTCAGGGTGGTGTGCTTTGCATGTATGAGGTCCTGAGTTCAATCCTCAGCATCTCCACAAAACCAAAGGTAAACTAATCCTGTTTATCTTAAACCAGGACAGCCTCGCAGTGAATATCCTTAGCTTTCTAACTCCTTCCTTTACCTTTTCCTGGTGCTTTGTAGCTCCACATTTATCCTAAGCAGAACACCTGAAAAATCCTGTGAGAACTAAGGGTAGTTAAAATACTAACTTAAAGATCTTAGTGCTCCTCATACCCTTTCCATACCGCTTTCTTTTTGTTTGAGTGTGTGATTTACCAAAAATAACAAAACAAAAAAGCTAACAGTATAGTAAAATAAGGAGAATACACTTTCACCAATAAAATCCTAAACTGCTGTATTTACAAAAATTAGGGAATGAGGGAGAGAGGGAGAAGAATCATTTGCAATAACAGTTGTCTGTTCTAAGCTAATATCATTTACTGTTCCAGCAACTTAGCTGCAGAGTGACCGATTTCTAAAAATTGCAGTACAAAAAAGGAGAGGGAGTAATAAGCCCTTGGCTTAGTAAAAAGTCCTGCACTGTGGGTTTTGACAGAGTTTAAAAATAAAACTGAGACAAGGTAAATATGGATTTGAACGTCCTATTTTTTTCAGTTTAATTTGCACACTAACCCTTTAAACTCTGTTCCAAGCACTATAGCCTTAGGCACAACCTTAAGGCATAACCATCCCCTGCAGTGTGATTTCATCATAAGTTCTCACCTCCCTGCCCAGCCAGTCCTGAAATATCTAGTCATTTTTCTTGCCCCACTTTTTGTATGCTTTCACATATTCTAACATAATGAAAAGCAGCTATTACCGCTAGCCCTTTAATACATGATGAGATGCATTGGAGAGGTGAAGATAAAGAAACTTTGCTGCTTTTCCCAACTAAATTCAGATGAAAAAGTTTTTAAATAAGCTTAATTCCCCTCTCCAAAAAAGGAAAAAACCCAAACTCAACAACAATTGAAATTGTTCTGCCTTCTAGATGAAAATAATTCCTTGAGCTATTTATGATCCATCATTGAAGACTGATGCTAAGGTAGAAAGAGAATTTTAGAACATTTCAGTCAGAATGTGGATCTGAGTGAATCTTAAATCTCAGAATAGTCAGGCAGAATATTTAGCCAGTAAATACATTATTTTTAATCTGGCACGAGCCTATTCACTGCTAAAGGAAAGAAAATAAAAATAATGTAAGCCATAAAACCATTCAAAATTGATATTATTATTTTCTTTTTTATATAGGTCTGCACCTTCATGAATTATTTATAGAATATATGAGTTTTAATTGTTATAGAGTATCGTGTTTTCAAATGAAACATTGAATTGAGAGAACTACTTGTGCTGGCCACCTTAGTTTTATGCCCTGTTTATGGTACAGATTTATGGATTTTTAAGGCCAGAATTGATATCAGTCCCATTTCCAAGTGGCTTAATACACACCAAGCAAAATAATGAATATCTGTTCCCAGGATTCACATTAAGCTGCTGCAATTAAACAAGAAATCTATGGTCTTGACTGCCTGAAATGTAATCAGCAAGGCCTACTTTAAAATATCATAGTCACAAGCTCAGAGTTCTTTGTAGAATCGAGATGACAATCAGCAAAATTGAGGAACTGATGTTTTGTTCTTACAATTGACATTGATTCTCTGATCATGTCAACTTAAAAACAAACAAACCAACCCTGAAGAAATGCTGGAATCAGAGAAATTGATGGGTTAAAATAACAACAGCCATAGCACAAACCAGAACGTCCTCTTAACATCAACTAAAGCTCTATGATCAACAACTTCTTTGTTATTTTCTAAAGCATCTATACTTATACCCCTATCTTTACTGCTTGCTGTCTTCTAATTTTGTATCTGTTCTCTGGACTCCTTAGAGTCATTATCATTCTGTTGGAGTCAAGCCTGAATTCTCGTTGGACACCATGCTCCTTCAGGTAGGAAACCTGTTGTCAACAGAGTAACCACCTGAGCTTGCCAAAAGGGGTTATCAGAGAAAGCCCCCACAAGCCTCATTATTTTCTGGACAGAGAAAGCTGAATCCTGCAGTTATACTCTGCAAGTTTTGTCTGAATCAGAACTTCAACCTGCACTCTCCAGCAACTACTGCTTACATTATTGCTTATAACTCTTCTAAGTAAGTTTTGGAAAAGTTTATGCTGACACGAGTTACTATTTAATTAAAAAAGCAGCAACTTCCCATTGATTGCCTTTCCTTTTCATTTTCCTTTTGAGACTGCCATGCCACCTTTGAAGACCATTCATTACCAAAACTGCTACCTAACCTCAAGGAAAGAGAGAAATGGCTTTCTTTTCCCATTATTTATACTTCGATGCCACTACACCTGTCCTGGTTTGAATTAGAACAGAGCTAATTCTGTTCACTGATTTTACTTCTCAGCTCAGTCTCTTCCATGTGACTGCACTGTCTGAAGTTAACAACATATTTTTGCAGACAGTGTCTGCTTCCAGAAGTGGTAACGCTTGATGTTTTTAGTCAGCGATTGGTGTGCAGAGGCTTTTGCTTATACTTGCTCCTGTGAAGACTGAGATCACTGTTAATCTTGTGGTCCATGTTGGGGGTGCAGTAAGAGGCTGCACCTGCAGGGAGAAGCGGACAGGACAGGTGACCCTACACTGACCAACAAGGAATTCCATCCCGTAGATGTCATATTTGGTATAAAGCTGAGGGATCACAAGGGTCAAGCTCTCTTCTTCAATGGCCAGCATTCAAGGAGAACTCTGTCCATTCTGCCTTTGACTGTGCATCCCTGAATCCAGTTCCTGAATCCAACTCCTGAAACTGGTTCTCATCTGCCTCTGAGTGCAGTCTGGGACTTCCCTAGCATCTGCCCACAGCATCAGTGGTGCTGGTGATGTAATTGCCTTCAAGAGGGTTGGGTTGGGTATTGTTTTTGTATATATTTGTATATATTTAATTTTATTATTATTACTTTCATTAAAGCAGTTTTAGTTTTCTTTTCCAATCCATAAGTCTCCCTTATTCCCTTTCTCTCCCCCTTTGGGAAAGGAGAGGGGTTAATAGAGAGCATCTGTCATTCATCTAGTGGCTGGCCCAGCCTTAACCCATGACAACATCTCAAACTGCTATATTCAAACTTACATACAAGGCATTCATTACTTCAGTAATCACACCCAGCGAGCGGTGATTTCTAGCTATTTTACAGGTTTTCCTGTGATAAGTTCACTGAAATTCAGGTGTTTCTCAGGCTTGATCAAAATCTGCCTATAAATATAAAATGTTAAAATTCAGGTTCTGGAATACTGTGGTTAAAATACTCTAGAAGATCGTTCTGTCATGTTAATACATGCCAAGTCATCCATGGGACTTGGTTTTCTTTCTTTTGCACTAAAAATAATTGTCAACGGTTAGGGCTGGGCTGGCTACTAGATGAATGACAGACACTTTCTATTAACCCCTCTCCCCCTTCCCCCCTTTCCAAAGGAGGGGAAAGTGTAAAGGAGCACGGGGGAGAGACTTATGGATTGGAAAAGAAAATTAAAACTGCTTTAATGAAAGTAATAATAAAAATAAAATGAATTATATACAATACCAATACCCAAGCCAACCCCCTGACAGCAACCATGTCACCATCACCACTGACACTGCAGAGCAGACACTGGGAAAGGCCCAGGATGGGCTCAGCAGCAAACAGGAACCAGATGCAGGACTGGATTCCAGAACTGGATTCAGAGCTGCACAAATCGGGGTCAAAGGCAGAACAGACAGAGTCTTCCTCAGACACCAGCCTTTGAAGAAGAGAGAGCAAGAGAGAGTGAGACTGTCAGTTTTATACCAAACATGACGTCTATGGGATGGAACACATTGTTGGTCAGTGTAGGGTCACCTGTCCTGTCTGCTCCTCCCCACAGGTGCCGCCTGTAACTGACTGCACCCCCACCATGGTATTCAGTAATCACACCATGGATTTAGCAGTGACCTTGGTCTGCATGGCAGAAAGTAGAAGCAAGAGCCTTTCTGCACACCAATCCGTGGTGGTTACTGTAAGCATCAAACGTTATCACTTCTAGAAGCAGACACTGTCTGCAAAAATATGCCGTTAACTTCAGAAAGTGCAGTTAGTTAGAAGAGACTGAGCTGAAAAGTGAAATCTCTGAACAGAATTAGTTCTGCTCTAACTCAAACCAGGATAACAATTAAAAGAATAGAATCGTATCTTTCATATACTGTATACAGATTTCAGCTCCAGTTTGAGGAATGTATGTACACCCTATATATTCATACTGGCCAAAATCATAAAAATTTAGTATCTCAAACCCATAAAAAATGGTTCATGTTCTATATTGACTGCTAACTATGCATTTGTTTTGTTAAAAGTAGCGCCATTGCTGCTCTAGAGAATATATTCCTTTAGCTCTTTAGAACATAGAGCTTATCTACGTGGAGCTGACATATTCAGCAGCAGTCTGTAGTACAAGTACTTCGTGGGGCACCTGCCCATCAGCCATTGGACTGACATGCAGACAAAGAATGTACACAATACCAATACTGAACACACAGCATTGGGAGGTTTCCAGAAGTAAGCATTGGCTATGATCCCAGGCATGGGCAATGAGTTTGCCCTTGACTGTTGTCACCAAAACATTATATAGAAAAATTTCATGTCTCCGAGCTTGCAATTTAGCAGTCTCATATGGCACCATTGATCTTTCAGTCTTCCTCCCTCCCACCCACCTCATATTCTCAGATTCACGGAATAAGAAAACGAAATACTAAATAAATGAATCTTGTGAAACCATGTGTGTGTGCGTGTGTGATATTCCAGAGCAAGCAATATTTGAAAAAGCAGGGCAAGCAGAGGAATAACTTAAAAGATATGCCTCTCAAATGTTCTCAATAAACTATGGTGTTTCCTCCCACTTACTCCCCTATACTGCTGTTCCATCCATACTTTACTTTATTGTTCCTGCTGATTTTCATGTTTTCAAACCACAGCATTGCATTGTCTTAACAATGCCATTATAATGCCTAAATTACTTTTCCAATAACTTGTTTCTTCCTCCCATAGCTTCCTCAAAAGACAATGGAGAATTAGTGCACCTTTTCCTACTGGAGAAAAGTTATCTTTGCATCTTAGCAGGACATTATGTTTTCAATTTAACTTGTGCTAACTTCTAACAGCTACCTGAAACAGAACCTGGGTATTGCTAATTACCTCGGAACATTACACTGCAGTCCTGTCAGTACCCATTGAATTTACAGTCCCATAGCACTCACAGGCTAATGTGATACTGATGACACTTGAAAGATGTTTAGCTCTCCCTTTGTACGTTTCATCTACCTTTCACCACAGTGTTTGGTATTCACATGCATTCCCCTTATCGGAAGAGAAATCATTTTTTTTCTACATCCTATTTAGGATTCTTGCTGAATAATTATGTCATTCACTATAAACACTAGAAAATAAAACTGTAAAATCTATATGCAATATTAGAGCTTATTCTTAACATATCAAAAAGACACCACACATGGACTACTACTAAACATGATGCTAAATTACTCTATTATCCCTGCCCTTCCTTGCCTTAGAATTTATACCATGAGGAGTGACATATCTTTTTACAGTTTCTACAAACAGTTCAGCAGTTCCTGAAGGTCAGTTATGGTTAACAGAGGGAGGAGGAGGAAAGCTTCATTTTTGGAAGAAACCTAGAAAGTAGATTAATTTAGAAGACCTAGGAAGTCTTTGGTTAGTTTAATTCAGGCTTCAGAATATTGTATAAACTGGGGTGGGGAGCAAAATTCTAGATATACTGTGGGTTAGATCAAGGGTTCAGAAATGGCAAGGTAAAGTCTATGAACCATTGTGAGTCTAGAAAAGAAAACATTGCAGGGGGGTGGAGCGGTAAAGGTAACCAGCTTTTGAAATTGGGAATGATGTTTTCTTGGTATAAGTAACAGCTTGTCACTTCTTTTTTCTTTTTCTTTTTTTTTTTTTTCCCATTTCAGATGAGACTAAGAATTGTAAATATTCTCAGTGCTCAAGTAGCAGTTTGGTTTTTTTTTTTCCTGGAAAATGCCAAATAGTCTAAGAGTTGACAATGCTCAAATCACTTCCTCTCTTGCTGTATACCAGTGACTAAGACTGAATGTCAACTGCTTTCTGGCTTTAGTGTCCAACCAGTTCAACTGTGGCTAATTTTAGATGGTGCAGGTGCAGCATTAAACAATCAAGAATATGTTACACAGCAGTCACTTATGATTAAAAAAACTCCCTCTAACACAGTTTTCTGTGCAGAAATAAGCTTTGAATACTTATGTGTCTGTTAATTATAGTAACAATAGCAACTAGCACATAAAAATAAAGGCCTCAGTAGGGCTGTTAGTGATAGAATAATGAAGTACCTTGAATTTGTGAAAACTGCAAGCTACACTTCTTTCTTTAATAAATTCTGGTTTTAATATATTTTTATTGCCTTCTGGTCTAGGTCATCAGTCTTACCCTTTCTATCCAACCAGTGATAGTTGTCAGCAAAGTCCAGCTAAAAAGAGGAGTATCTGCCAGATTATATGACTCTAGAAACCTGAAAGCCCAGTAGTACAATGAAAGCAATATTAGCAGTACTTGTAACTGTAATTATGTACTGTGCCTTCAGTCTTCTGGAGGTGGACGAGCAAGTCAATATGCCTGACATGATTCTTCAACATGCTTAGAGAAAGAAAGACTTAACTTGACATTAAATATCCACTTAAGAGCTCATGCCACACGTTCTTCTTTTCAAGAAACCAGGTGTACTGCAGACACCCTGAACATCTGTCACCCCTTGCAAAAAAGCTGGCTGGGTATATTTTTTATCTGGCCAAACTTAAATCTGTATCACTATTTTCCTTTGTCTATTAATTGTCATAGTTTCATGGCCAACTGAATTTTCAGATTATTTTAGAAAGAGTTACATTTGGCTCTAAAAAGAAGAACATGGTTCCTTCAACTTTCTTCCCATGAGAATAACTGTGGCATTTGCTGTACTTTTATAGCGCTAGGCAGCAAACTTATGGAGTAAAGCCATAATACCTTTATATCTTACCTTTATTACTAATTTTATGTATGAAGTGAATTTAAGTTATAGGTAGTTTTGTATATATTTCAACACTTTAAATTTGTCTTTTTTAGCATTTTTTTCATTGTCTATCTTCGTTTATATACTGACCACGTATTTTAAGCCAAATTTGAACCAATAATTCTATTTCCCTTAATTCAGGAAATAACTTCAAATCTCTTTAAGATGCAGAAGACATAGCATTGAACTGTCATCAATAAGGCTGCACAAATTCTGTTTTTAACAATATGCTTCCCAAATTATATTGTTCTTCAAAGGAATCCTGAGGCCATAGGAAGGAAATGACCCACAGTATCATGAAGTTGAGGAAAAGGGACATCCATGTTTGGTACAACTGCCTGAGGAAGCATTTCATGTAAATTTTTATATCATCCTCCTTATTCTTCTCTTTGAGAAAAGGAGGAACATTGAATGATCTTGATCCCCATCATCAAGGTAGCAGAAGATTAAGGCAATACAATCCAACATCTGAAGCTGTTTTGTCAATTCTAGAAAGAATATTTGATTCTTTTCAATGTAATGATATGTTCTTATAGGACATATTATCAAAGAAAAAAAATGTTATTTGGTACAGCAAAAAAATCCATCAGTCATCTTACTCATTGATTTCTTTATTCCTTTCTCCAGCCAATCGCTTTCCTTCAAATCCCTAATAACTCCTTAATGCACTATATATGCTTTTCTAAATAATTCCAGGCCTTACAACAATTTATTTTACAGGTTTTTTGGGTTGACGCTGAGGTTGTGTAGTGTACAGGGCTAACGAATAGAGATTGCTTCTTGCGCTCTGTTAGTATAGATGTGTTGCCTAGCAAATGATGACTGTGGTCTGAAGACAGATTAGCGTTTTACATTTCTTCTCAGGCCATCCATTTTTTCCTAGGTAATGGGGGAAATTAAGAAAGAGGCAGCTCTTAGGGCATGGAGAAAAGCAATTCTTGAAGGCCACAGGTTTTTTAATTAATTGTTTGGTAGTAACAGAATTACATTATTAGTAGTTCTTATCCTTCTAAGTGTCAAAAAGCATTAGCAGAAACAGCACCTACAGAATCCTAGGAAAAGACGATCAAGTTATTTACGAATATATATTGCTCCTTTGATGAATAGCATGGAGATCTGGTGGACCCAGCTTCTTTAGAGGTAAGTTATCCCAGCTGGAACCAGGACATTTAAAGATCTGTGTCTTCTTCTACTCTAAATTTTATTACAAATCACATTATAATGTCCATTCTTTCCATCAAATAGAAAAATACATGCTTGACCTCTCACTGGTGTTGCGACATTCATCAGTTTAACTTTACTGGAACTTGGTGATGGAAACTGCTTGTGCATCGTGAGAACAATACTACTGAGAAATGGCATTCTACCTGCAAGGTTTCAGAGCCAGGTATGTTCATTTACTGCACTAAATTATTGGTTCTCTGCCCTCCCATCCCTCCACACCTAAATGATACCATAACCTGTTGACACAATAAATTCAGTACATTTACTGAAACATTTTCAGTGTTCAGAAAAACTTTGGAATGTGTTTCTTCTGGTTTCTGCAGGTTACACTAAATGATTGTGAAGTCATCACTGTGAGACTGAAAAACTGTAATGAAGTGAAAGGACGAAAGAATCAGAACTCAGAATGCATTTGAACAAACAAGCCAGCAAACACCACCAAAAAAAAAAAGGCCAATATATTATATTGTAAAGAGATTATTTTTTATGATGCAAACTGTTTATTTATAGTGAGAGAGCTGCTGCTGAGGAATTGCATTCTACCTGTAGTGTTTCACAGTCAGGTAGAGTAATTTTCTGTGCTAAATTATTGGTTCTGCAGGTGCGGGGTCCCCTCCACTGACTCCACCAGAGGTAGAATACTGCAGTGTGGCACATTAGCTTTTTGTGAAATGTTAATTCAATAGCTGTGCAGATCCTTCTCCGATTAATGAAACAGCCTATATATAAATAAGTCCTGTTAGTGAATTGTCTCATCAGAGATTAGTAGAATACTTTTTCATAAATGTTGGATACCTTATAACATGGTGCTGACAATGATTAAAATGATTACATTCATCTGCACACTTCTACTACACCCCTTTCTCATTCTCAGTGCTAGTACTACCTTGGCTGAGAAGAGAGAGAAGAGGAAATGCTCAGTGTAAAGACTGTTAAGTGTCTCCAAGTATTACATTTTCCTAAACTATCCTATAAGTGCTGTGTAGTGAAAACAATCTTTTCGGTTTTTGGTCAATTTAAGATTAATAAATAGCATTGCACTACCAAGGGAACTAATAAATTTACACCTCAGAATTTCTTCAGACAATAGTCAAATATTTTAGTGTGTCCTACTCTAAAATACATGTAAAGTAAATGATGCAGGAAAATATGGCAAATCATGAGTTAAAAGGTACTGTTTTTTTCTTTAAGCGACAAAGGAGTCTAACAGGTGCCATTAAATAAGGAATCAGATTCTGTTCCCATCTGAGTTACTGTAGCCTTACTGGGCGGGGGGGGTGGGGGGCGGGGACGAAGGTATTCTAACCTGCAGGAAGAAAGAAATCAAAAGTTTTTATGATTAATATATTTCCAAGGCACTCATAAATATGTATATGTATATAATTCTCTGAGTATATCTACAATGTTATCCCAGTCAGGTAGAAATTTGGAGCAATTCTAGAGTGCAATCTTGTCTGTGTAGTTACAGGCCTCTAGGAAAAGTAAACATTTAATTTACTACAGTGGGATCAGTCATATACTAACAGTTAACTTTTAAGTGCCTATAAGAGCTTCCTCTGAGTCAAAGTCCATAACTTCTATAAAGAATGGGCTAACTTACAGCTATTGAGGGTATTTACCACCAAGAATCATCAGATCTATTTGTCAGGTGTTGTACTGTTGGCTTTTCACCTCTACTCTTAATCCAGGGCTTTTGAGGCTTATCTAATTCTGTACTGATCATTATCACATAAATCATGCATCAATGCCTGCTCCAGACAGCATACTTGTTCTGTTTAAGCTGTACACCTAGCCTATGCATATAGTATGAACAGATCTGGGTTTCCAAAGATGTAGTATACTCCATCTAGTTGAAAAACGTAAATAAAATCTGCCTGGTCATTTTAAAAGGCTGATTGTAAAAAAAATAAAATGTTGTGTCTATGCTGTTTATCAAGATCAGTGGCATCGTACTATGACTTTAACCCAGTAGCTTGATTCAAAATAAGAAATCCCTAATAACTTATCTGTTCCATTTTCTAAAATGCTTTTGTTTTCCCTTCTTTTCTTCCATTAGAATACCACAACACCTAACAGTTTTTATTAGAAGAGCTAATGAGATAAGAGCTTGAAACCATGCAGCTGCAAGCTGTAGTATGTGCCAATCAATTAATAAAAATATTCCAGCTCAAATTTCTCTTTGGGATTTGAGGTCAGTAACAATGGCAGGAAAAGAAGCAGGAACAGGGTAAAAGAGCATCAACTTCTGTGCCTTGTTAGCCTAACGAATTTCTTTCAGAAGGAATTTTGCTGTACAGATAAGCAAGGTCAAGTCATTCACGAAATTTTGTATGTCCAGAAAAATAATTAAAGGGAGAAAAACTTCATGCATGCAGAAGAATTAACTTCTGCCTGAATGATTTAAAAGCCTTAAAAGGCTAGAATCTAAAATTCAAGGGAATAGATTTTATTGCATTTCTTACATGTTTAATAAAGGAAATGGTAGCTCTTTGGGAAAGTTGCTAGCAGGAAAAGGCTACACAAATTTTGTATCTCCCTGAATCATTGATAGAGTATGACTCAGAATTCCTTTAATTTATCCTGGATGACCTACCTCTGCTGCTCAGGCATTGAAAATGGTCTTAGTCACTGGGACAAAGGTTGTTTTGTGTTAAAAGCTATAAACCTGGCAGAATTCATAGAACCTTCTACACTGGTATAAATCAGGTATAACTGCCCCTGAATAAGGGACCGAAATGACATACATAGATTTGTAACCAAGAACATAATTTGACCCACTGATAATGCAACATTTTCAAAATAGTAAAGAACAGTGAAATTATGGCCAACTAGTTTGATTTAAAATACTCTCTGACATTTAATGTGTAGTGGGAGCCCCACAACTTTGACCTGATCGAAACCGAATAACTGAGCATAATGAGCCATGGCCAACATGACATTGTAAACAAGAGCTGAACGTGGATGGTACAGATCATGGATCAACAAGTGTCAGGTTAACAACATGTGAAACTGCTGGAAACACATAGTGTGATATCATCAATAGATACCATGGAAACTCTGGCACATAGATGTCTGACACCACGTGAAAGAAGAGCCAGGGTGCAACCATTGACACAATGGTGCCAAGTTCCTGTCCAGAGCCCACTATGGAGCAGCTGGAGAAAGTATTAACCCCACTCTCAACTGCGCCAACTCACTGGCAGTCAGTTAACAGTTAGTTTGCATGTGTGTCTGGGTGTCTGTGTAAATCTTTCCCTCATACAGCCTATATGTCTGTTTGTTGGCTTAATAAACGGAGCTTAGTGCAGTCAGATTGTCTGGTGTTCCTTTTTCTGCTCATTGCTTGTGGCATTTAAAATCTAGATTACATAAAGGAAAAGGGAGAGACTAAGGGGCATCCATGTTCTGACTGGGTCAGTATTACATACAATACTGTAGCTCAGCTGCTTGATGTATATATAGTATTAATATCAAATGTCTTGGAACTTGATTTTATTACCTTTATTCTCATGCAATAGCCCGTTATATCTCTGAGTGATTTGCAAAATCAAGCACTACTTAACATAAAAGCAACAGACCTGGCATTTGACAGGATGGCTTTTCCAGAGAGGCAGACACAAAGCTCCTGAAAAAGTATCAATGATCCTGAACAAAAAATTTGAAATTAAACATCAGTCTGTCTTCTGCGTGCATTAAGCAATTGTCTCCTATCATCCTTACATGACTGGTTTATTCCTGACTCGATGCAGTTGTTCCCACATGGTTGAAGTAGGGACAAAATTGATATATGACATCCCAACTCTAGAGACCCAAAATGCTGACTGATAGGCTTTCCTTATTGTGCAGACTCAGATAAAGAAACAGAAAATGACAGCATAGTCTCTCTTTATGACAGGGTAAACCTCAAGCATTAGTTATACATGCCGCCATTGCTATCCTCCCACAAAGCCCCGGAAGGAGAAAGGCACAATCCATCTTAATAAAGTGGAAGAACATCTGGTGTTTAAAATGGGATTATAGAAATAAATCTTTGCAGGTAACTCTATATTTCAGTAGTTTGCTGGGAGCAAACCACGCTTTCAATGGTAAGTCTGTATGTTAACTTTGAAGCTTATTTTTAATAAACAAACTGCTATTAATAAAACAGATATTTACATTCCAAAGTATGGATCCAAATCAGCTTCATGGTTGAAAAGTCATTTGTATAATTTATAAGTCAGTGACAAACCTAATGAATTAGTCACATAACTGGCACATTAGAGACAGAACATTAAATTTGGATGCATGTTTTATTTAAAGCTTGATGTGCTATATAAATAAATCATGAAAATGTACTTCTGACTCAAACAGTAAATAATCACGTAAAGAATAGCAGCCTCTGGGAAAAAATGGAGGAGGAATGACCTTGTGTTATTTGGCTTGCACAGGCAAGTGAGAGACAGCAGCAGCACTTTCGCAGCCTTGTAGCTTTCTGCCAGTTTAGAGGAGTGGCACATCAATTAAGGATTGGCTATTAATAAAAAATCATTTAGACCTAAGTTTAAGGTAAGCAGCAAATATCATCCACTCTGTATTAGAAATAAGACAGGAACTTTTATTCTTTAATTGTGTGAGTCCTCACATGAGAATTTCAAGTATCTTCCTTCACAACTGGCCTGTGGTCCTTTTTTGCTTGGCTTCTAGATAGCAAAATACACAACTCTGTAAGTGGCATAATAATAAACCCCTCATGGTAAGTCTGCCTGGTAACAAATTTAGATGTATGTCGCCGGTCAGCTGAGGCAAGCCGATGCACGGGGACGAGCCCTTCCCTATCCCCGAACCCCTCTCCTCCGGGAGAGAAAAGGGTTCAAAAGCAGAGATACGGAAAGGAAAAATAAAAGATTTGTGAGACCTCTGAACGTTTGGAAAACTGAAACAAAACTTTATTAAAACTAGAACAATATATATAACATGCAGGGAAAAACCAATGCAAAATCTGAGAGTCTGTGCAGGATGGAAAGGTGAGGGTTTTAAACACAAGAACAAAGACAAAGGGGGACGGGGCCACGTGCAGTCTGGAAATGGCACCGGCCACGTGTGCGCTTTCGTGGAGCGAACAAAAGAAACCTGCGGCTATTATGAACGCCGGGCTGAAATGTGGAAATCGCTGTCCCTACCGCTTTCTCGTTGTGCAGTTAAAAGCGGCAGCGCTGGCAGGCAGAGAGAATATCAAAGCAGCAGAAAAACCTCCAGGCGAGCAGTCTGTCCCAGGTGGCGTGGCGGGGGCTGCCCCGGCGCACGGTCCACTCCGGCAGCCTGCAAGGTCCCTGGAGCGAAGCCACAGGATTTTGGAGAAAAAGCCTCTTCCCCGGAGCGAAGCTGAGGTCCTGCCGTGCTCTGCGGAGCCGGGAGTGTCCGGAGAACAGCCGAGGAAGGCAGCGAACGAGCCGAGAAAAACCCCCGAGGCTGTCCGGGAAGCAGCCCCGCAAGTCCCGACAGACCCGGAAGTCCCGAGTAGCCCCGGAAGTCCCCGAGCCGCCTGAGCCCGCAGCTTCTTAAAGGGGCAGTGCCCTCTCGAGAAAACTTTCTCATCCCATAAGATGGGCAAATCGTAACATGGAAGGGAATAATTCAATTAATCAGTTTACACCAAAAGCCTTCGGGCAGGTTTTTTTTCTTCAACCTGCCACAATGTATTATCTTGAATATGAATAACTTTGGTGAGAGCTACCAGATCGGAGAAGGTTTCAAGTGGAATGCAAAAAAGAAAGAGATGAATGACAAGAGTAGTTCTGTTGATTTTGGCATTCAAGGAGATATTTTTACTTCTTATACTTCGGCAATATCAAAGCCTCTGATATGTTCGAACTTAAAGATGTAATGAAGTCACATACATGCAGAATCATCCAGTTACAATTATAAAAGGAAAAAAAAAAGGCCATGTGAATGAAGTTTTGTTTTTCTCAACACCACTGAATCATTCGTAGATTGAACAGAATTTGGTAGCTTGAACATTAATGCTACCATTTTTCTTCTGTAAACAACTTCAGACTGAGCCAGTGCCAGTTGAAAAGTGATATGCCTTTGGTGAAAAGAAATGCCCAAGCTCACTGGCAATAAGCAACTACTGCAGTGTTAAAAAAGTAGGTGTTAGGCATATGTATGCCTATGCTGCACTTACTCCTAGATGAATCAAAGTCCCGTTTCAGATCTCATGGGAACTGAGTGGCTCTTTGTACATGACAATTCTGTGGCAAAAGGAGACTAGACTGTAAGGTACAATCAAACTATTTGTTCAAACTGTGCTTACAGGTTTAACACACCACTATTGCAGGTTTTCTTGGATACAATGGAATAATGCGTTATTACAATTAAAAGCAACAATACACTATAACAACCTAAAAAGTACACATGTGCTAGTTGCTTATCTGTGGGTACAAACTTACAGAATGCTAAATATTCACTTACCCTTCCAGGTAAGGGCTTTCAATCCCAGAAAAGTGACCATGGCCGGTGTCCTGACCAAGCGGGAAGGGTCTCCAGACAGTCAAAAGGTAGCATTGAAAGGTGACTCCCAGTTCCTAACACGAATCTTAGGGCTTTTATCCTCTCATTTACGTGACTGTGGGCAAGACTATGCCTAAGTGGATTATACCATCTGGAATGTTTATCTTTGGCAGTATAATGGAATTTCCCCCTTATCTTTCTTTATTCATCCATGGGTAAGGTTCATTTCTGCATGCACTTCTTTTTACTTCTCTTTTGCTGATCTTGTGATTGGATACACGGCTGAAGCTGCTTTTGAAACCTTCCAGTTCTTTATTTCTTTTCTGAGGTAATTGAATAGTGTTTTGGATTGAAACTCAAGGTATATTATTTGTTGAAGGATTTCAAGACTCAGCTCAGGTTCCGGTTCTTTGAATGATGCAGCACTGCCCTCTTTGGTCTATGGCTTATAGACAACTTGGGGATGAGCTACCTACACAGCAACCCATGGGCCATCTTTGCATAGATAAGACCTCAAGGCAGTCCAAGGCTAGGTCACTTTTACAATCCTCTGTGAGTCACCTGCATGCACTAGACATTACAGAAACTTGTTTACAAACTATGAGCCAGACAATCCATGCAGATTCCTTTGAAGTGGATTCATGAGCTCAGATAGAATTGCCACAAGTGCTTGTAACGTACTCTACTAGGTGATATCAACACCAATCTAGGCAAATTTTTATGAGTTAAAGTTTCACTAGAAAAGAAAACTGTGTGATGTATAGTACATGCTAATTGATGATTGGTAGTAGGGTTTTAATTTAAGTTTGTTTCAAAAAAGAAACACCATCTAATTCTACAGTCTCTCAAGTCATTAAATATCTGTTCTAACCCTACATTAATTTAATCTATGATTCTGAATCTCCTTGCATCTCATATGTGATGTCTCTATAAACTATCCAGACTTCTAATCTGCAAATTTTCCTCTTTTTCTTCCATTATCATACTATAGTTTGTTATTATCACAATTCAGGAATGCTGTCTCTCAGCATTTCCTCACAGCTCATAGAACTTGTCCGTTAGCAGTCCAGATGTCCACTTGTATCCTTATTTCTTGATCCTCTTAGACTACCTTCTTGACTCACAGTACATGCTGGAGATGAACTTGCCTTTTACTTCTCGCAAGCCTGTGAAGATCACATATAAGAGAACTTTGTATTCTCTCAGAAAGATGAATGGAGGAAGAGGGAACAAGAAGATCAGGTCAATGCAAAGGCATTAGGTATAGCTGCTTGATACTTGTAAACCATGTGAAAACCTTTGCCCTTGCTTCACCAGGGTTCTTAACCTTTTGCTGAGAGATGAAGTTCAAGAGGAAATGTGATGTCCTTACATTCAGGAGGAGAACAAGTCCCTTGTAACCTGTAGTAATAATGATTGGCAGCCCTCAGTTATTGTGAGGAAGAATAAAAGGAAAGGGCAACAAGTCTGAATGGAAAGGAGTAGTTTAGTTTTCAGGCCTGTACTTTTTCCTTGGAGAAACATGCAGAAATCTGACAGAAAAATCTGTAAAGCCAGCAGGTCTAAATTTATGCCTGTTTTTATAAGGGACCTACCACTAATATCACACAACAAGGACCACAGATGCTTTCCCTTTAAGACGTTTAGTGTCTGCAGACCGTAGATAAGGTCTCTGTTCAAAAAAATTGTGTGAGGGTGAAATCGAAGACTGAGTCAAATTTTGGAGGTTCGTAGCTCTGTTTCCATGAGGCACAAATGCTAGAAGAATGAGACATAGAAATGAAACTATCACTACAAATAATTTAGATTTATGTTGCTATTGTATAGCAGTTATAACAGATTAAGTGTAATTAACACAAAAGTACATAATTCTAGCAAATCTTCAAAAGCTACAAAACTGAACTTTTTTCAAGCTTTTTTTGATTTAGTCATTTGATCTAACCAAAACAGTGCCCCATGTCCCTGAAAGAAGGGAGGGAAACAGTCTTTAAGATTACTACATATAGGAAAAAAACCTCCAAAATTGAAAATTAATTTAAAAATTTCTGCACCTCAAGAAAAGTACTTTGCTAAAAATGCACGAGTAAGAACACCACATGACTAGGTGAATAAAGAGGGGAAGGAGTGTTACAGCAGTTGTACAGCTGTGATAAATTCAGCTCAAGGGGTAATGTATATCCAATTTTTGGAAATGTCTTTTGTGACACTTTGTATATAAAATAATGTTTAAGGAAGCAAATTCTTAAGGGGCACCAAGTTTATATGATTAGGCTGAAACTATGATTGCAAGTAAATACAAGAAGATCCTTAGAGCTGAAATTGCGTAAGAAGCGTTGGACTTAGATCATCTCAGACATCAGCTTGTTTCCACTACAAGAGAGGTTAGGCCCTCAAAACTTCTAGAGCTCATCAAGCCACATCCATGTCTTCATATGTCTTGACAGAAGCTTCATGAGCCATACAAGATAATGAACAGATGATTACCCATATATTGTGTAAGACCCATCCGGTAAATCATGAATCATCTGTTTGAAATAATGTGTTCATATGACTGTCTGTTTTACAAGTAGTCTGGCCACTTTCTGCTCAAAACTCCTTTTAGACTTCTTATCCCCCAAGCAATTAGAACTACAAGGAGGGGCAGGCAAGCAACAACATAAAAGTCAATGGGCCCAAACTGAAATGAGAGAAATTCTATTTAAAAATGTATCAGGGATAACTCACAGGTTTTGATAGTGAGTGAGGGGCTGCAGTGATGACCTGTGCAGAAGGAGGTCTGGGACTGCCCTGAGCTGGTCACAGCCAGCTACAGATAATTCTGCTACAGACGAAACCAACGCACTGAATGTTCAATGGTACCCATCAGAGGAGCACATGGTACCTCTGTAAAAAATATATTTAGGGAAGGACAGTAATCTGTAGAGAAGATAAGATTCAGTAGACAACATCAAGGCAGGAGATACACCTGAGCAGAGGCAAGGGGAAAATAAGAGATATGCCAGGGTAGGAGAGATAACATATTGGGAGAGAGATGCAGAAGAAAAGAAGAGATGTCAAGGAGAAAAAAGAAAGACAGTGAAGCAAGAGTCTTCAGAGCAAGGCTGAAGGAGCAGCCCAAGCAGTCAGGAGCAAGGAGAGACTCAAGCAAGGACTAAAGTAAAGACAACTGAGAAGGACTAGACCAAAGATACACCTGAGCAGAGCCTAGAACAAATTGATAGCTGAGCAGGGTCTGTAGCACAGACATGGCTGAGCAGGGTCTGGAGCAAAGAGATGCCTGAGCACAGGGAGATTCAAACGGGTGGGTTTTTTTTCTTTGTTTTTGTGTCCATGATAACATACCGAAGAGCTTTTTTACTGAGCGCAAACAGTGCAGATCTGCAGTACCCACTGGCCCCAGTCCTGAATAACTTGATCAAATTGACCCTGTCTTATTCAGGAGACTAGACTAGAGAGTTCCAGGGGTGTCTTCCAGCCTCAGCTGTTCTTATTCTAAGACATTAGGGGTTTGCTATCAACTTAACCACAGAAAGCTCTTCTTTTCAAAGCACTTCACTAATGTCTTTTTAAAATACTTCCGACAGTCCACAATAAAATTGCAGATCTGTGGTAATTGGGAAATACATGAACATAGGAACGAACACAGCAGTTCCTATTCTGCAGACCTCCCTATTTGTATGTCTTACTTTGTAGAAATTACATTGTTAAAAGAGATCTAAACAACTGCAATCAGGTAATGTTGAAAAGTGGGAGACAAAGACTGTTCAATGTGTTGGGAAGGGAATGGCTCGAGAAATGTTGCACCATGAGCACCTAGAAAGGATAATAATGCTACATACTATTTTCTTCAGTTTATCAAGCACTGCTTCATCTGGCTGAAGTTTCTGTGGTGGAAAGAAAAAGGAGAAACTGAAATGGATTGTTTCTAGCTAATGCAGGCACATCTGGAGTGCTAGGGATTGTTGGGAGCAGAAAAGTTCTGTGAGCCTTTGAAGAAGAGGGACAGCAGTAATACCTTGGAAGGCTAAGGCAGTGAAAGGGCACCAGATTAAAAACAACTTTGCAAATGGGCAAGTTCCCCGAGAAGAATTGTGCTGGTGGGGAGAATCTGAAGTCTGGGCCTGACTAAAAGACAGGACTATTGCTGAAACTAAGTTTGTTGGATATGTCTTACCATCCTATGACTCCTTTTTTTTTTTTTTTTTAAAGGGGCTACTCTCCTTTTTCTTTTTTAGTCCCATTCCAGGATTCCACACAGTTCTTAAGTTGTCCTGGTGATTTTCTTTATAAGCATAAAGAAATATTTGCCCAGATTAAGTTTGTCTTGCTATCTATTTCTTTTTATACCATGGCTTCACAGTACTGTGCAAACTAATAGGGTAAAAAATACTGTTTTGGACTATATCGCATCTTGGATATCCTGCCTTACATAGATACCTCCCTCCCCCTTCTGTGGTCTAACTGTTAAATCAATACTCAAGTAAAGAAAATTCACTCATTTAAACATCTGCCCCATGGTTTTACAGAGCCAGGCATCTGCTAAATAATTTTCAGTAATTTCAGAGAGAAAAATAAAGGTAGTGAGATTAACCACTAGAAAAATAAAACACCATACCATATTTCACTGCTTCTTTCCTAATTTTCAACTGATTGCAACATAAGCCTAGATAATTTTTATCTTCCAATTAATTTAACATATAATGTAAGCAATACTAGGAGCAATCTCACATGATCCTCTAAATAATGGCTGAATAAAACATACACAAAACATGTGCAGAATGATATGTGGATATAGGATTCCAGTGACTGTTTCATTACCTATTTATTACTATCCAGACAGTATTTGTAATTCTGTTATAGTTTTGACTATATACTGGTCAAACAGTTCCATGTAATTTCTCCTGATTTGTAACAGTCCTAAATTATTCTATATAGTTCTTGTTTGTTTCTTGTTTTTCCTTAACAAGTAATTTATTATACAGTGGAAGTCTCTTGTCACTACCTTAATTTATTTGTTTTACTGTTTAGTTTTCAATAATCAGCTTAGACTTGTATATGATTCACGTAATCAAACTCAGGAAGCATTTCTAAAGCCTTTAAGCATAGTAATACTGAAAAAACAAGGCGCAGTTTAAAATGACTGCAAAGATTAATGTCTCTCTAAGCCGTCAAATCAATAGTATCGATTTCAAGTTAAGGCTTTATTTATCCTTGTTATTTCATTTAGTAAAGATCTACCAATAATCTGGCAGCAAGACTAGAGAGATAATTATATCAAAGCCTTCTTTTTTTCTTTCTAGTGTAATGTCCTCTGCAATGCTCTGAAGAGGACGTGCCAATGAAGTAGTGGAATTTTTCAGCAGAAAAGTCATATTTTAGACATCTTAAATCGACACCTAGTCACATACTTCTTAATGTTTTAAATGTTATTATTTTTATATAAGGTTATACTTTCAGAAATAATTAGTAATTAGTATAAGAAACTTGTTTCTCTGTACAAATGATCTCTTCTGTTGATGCGAACAACAATCATGTCCCATTCCATTATTATAGAATTGGAGAGTGGTTTGGGTTGGAAGGAACCTTCAAAGATCATCTAGTTCAATCCCTCTGTCACAGACAGGGACATCTTTCACTTGGCCAGATTGCTCAAAGACCCTTCCAACCTGACCTTGAATACTTCCAATGGTGGAGCATCCACAGCAGCTCTGGGCATCCTGTTCCAGTATCTCATCATAAAAAATGTCTCCTTATATCCAGTCTAAATCTACCCTCTTTCAGCTAAAGACCATTTCTGCTTGTTCTGTCACTACAGGCCTTGGTAAAAAACCTCCCTCCATTTTTCTTATAAGTCCCCTTTATATATTGAATATATATATTGAATGGCCACAGTAAGGTCTCCCACGAGCCTTCTCTTCTCCAGGATGAGTAACTTCCAACTTGCTCAGCCTTTCTTCATAAGAGAGATATTCTAGCCTTTTTGTCGCTCCATCATTTTTTATTGCTTCCATCATTTTTGTTGCTCTTCTCTGTTCTGAGAGGTCCATGTCTTTCTTTTTTTATTGGAGATCCGAGAACTGGATGCAGTACCCCAGATGAAGTCACATGAGAGTGGAGGAGAGGGGGAGAAACACCTCCCTCAACCTCCTGGCCGTGCTTCTTTTTATGCAGCTCAGGATATGGTTGGCTTTCTGGGCTGCAAGTGCACATTGCCAGCTCATATCTAATTTTTCATTCACCGGTATCTCCAAGTCCTTCTCTGCAGGTCTGCTATCAAACAATTCAGTATCTTTACCGATATTGGTAAGTCCAATATACTGGCCAGTGAAGGCATTGATGCCCCAGCCCATGAAGTGTTTAAGGTCAAGTTGGATGGAGCTTTGAGCCATCTAATCTAGTGGAAAATGGCCCTGTCCGTTGCAGGACTAGATGATCTTTAAAAATCCCTCCCAATCCAAACTATTCAATGATTCTATGATTTCCCTGTCCCTGATGCAGGACTTAGCACTTGGCTTTGTTGAACTTCATGAGGTTCACTGGGGCCCACTTCTTAAACTTGTCAATGTCCCTCTCAAGCCCGTCAAGGTCCCATGGCTCCTATGTTGTAGCATACCTTTCTTCCTTTGATGCACAGATAGAAATTATCAGATACAAGAAGTTGTCTCAAGTAATTAATCAATTTTAAAGGTTATAGGGTCAGAAAACTGATTTCTGCTAGTTTGACCTTTGGTGTAACACATGCTTTAGGTGCTTTTCACATCCATTCTTGCTTGCACTGGTGTTTTGCTTTTAGATAAATATTTTGTCTTGGTTTTAAAAATTACTCTTGGAGAATTCATAACAAATCATGCCAGTTGTTTGGTTGGTTAACAATGTTAATTAAAATGTGTTTTATTGATGGAGTCAATTTGTGGAAATTTAGCTTTAATTAAATTTAGTAGGATGACTATTTCTGTAGTATCATATTTCTGTTCATGTAGATAGTTATAGAATCTGCTCACTTCCATATTGTCAATTTATGTGCTTCTTACACATTTAGTGAGTCTGTTCAGACCTGCTTTCTAACCCTTTCAATTTTCTTCTGTCTTTATGACTTTTCTCTGCTAATTACGGCCATCACAGCTGGAACCAGTATATTCAAATCTGTCCCACCATTTCAAAATAGAGAGAAAAGAAAATCAACCTATTCTACCGAGACTGTTGCTTTTACAAGCAATATTTTCAATAGTTTTTTGGGAACAGTGGTCATTGGTGGTAATTTTTTATTTACTTACCTCCTAATCTTTAAGAATTACGCTTCCCAAGCTGGAATCCCCCATTCTAAAAGAATGGCCTACATTCTTCAGTCCTACATGTAGATCTTGCATTTAGCTCCGCTTGACATTTTTGTAGATTCACTTGACTTCTTAATTTTCACTTTTTTCGTGACAAACATTGAGTCATTTATAAACTTGATTAATGATAATTTGCCATTCTCTTGTATATCTGTGTTTAAAGTGTTTAAGCAGTGAAAGGCCAGAATAAATGTGCAGGATTCCAGTGGAAACATATCTGCCTGGTTGTGATGTCTATTTGACTTCATATGTAAATCTGTCAACCTGACCATGTCTGGAATGTTTTTTTCTATGCTGTTTCATGGCAATAATGGGTCATAACATGAACAAACAGAGGAACACTAAGGAAAACCATTCATTTTTATGAGTTGCTGGTTGATACAAAATTTTGTTAAACTAGTTACTTTGATGACATAAATTACAGCCAATATGCTTGTGTTGAACTACAATAGTGCAGTGGCAAAAACCTTACAATTTCTTACTATGCAAACAGAAATAATTTCCTCACACCAAGCAATCACAATTAAGTTACTACTTCAGAAGTGAATAAATATTAACCATCCTTATATTTCACAAGACATTTTTTGTCTTGTGTATTTTTTTGCATCTACTTAAATTTATTAAAGAATTCTACTAAACTGAACTTTTTCATACTTGAAAAGCATACCCAAAATAACTTTGAAAATGGAATTTTAATTATTTATTTAATTTTCTAACATGATAGAGCTAATGTGACTCTTCAAAAACAAAAACATATTAAGCTCTTAATGTCCTGTTTGTAGAGGCAGTAATTTTCATAATTTAGAGTCACCTTAAATTGTATGTTGATATTTGATACATGTTGTAAGAGCGATCTGATTTAGAAAAGTTCTTTTCTCTGGATCTAATGGTACTGAATAAATCATTTGCAATCACCATTAATCCCAGTACTTCAGGTATAAAATATTTGAAGTATACCTCTTCAATCAGTTTATGGTACAGTACTGCATAGAAATAAAACAGACTTCCTGATGTCATATAACCAGATACAGACATAGCAATGCACAGAATATGTTTGCCTGAGCTTGGCAGTTCTTTATTCCTACTCAGTCTGAGATTACTCTGGATGGAAATGCAAGTGGCTGACAGAATTTTGTGTTCTTTCCTATTTTGTCAGGACACAAGGTAGCTTTTTCATCATTCTTAAAATCACAGGTCATTTTAATAATGAAGGACTTATTAATAAATTGGCAGTATCTAAAATAAGCTTTAAAATGAGTAATGAAAACTTACTTTATTTTTGGCCATGAATAAAATTTTCTATTCTCTTTTTATGTTAAAAAATAAGACTTCTCTTAATTATATATTCCAAGTCACCTCTATATTCCTCTGGCTTTGTATTATGTAAATTACACAAATGTATATCTTTAGTAATTTAATAATGACTAAGGATCTATAAGGCAAAAAGAACTCAACAAATATTTTTGTAACCGGAGTGCAAGGAGAGATAAAAGAATGTATTTTGCTTCCCCTAGACAAAAAAGGAAAAGATGTAACCCTTTTGCTCTCCTTAGCACAAATGGAGCTTTTTCACTTTTACCTTGTAACCTGTCCTCAAGGGTGACGAAGTTAGACTGTGCTTTCAGGAGGAATACAGCACTCCAAGTACTCCAAATAATGTTTGGACTGTGACGCTCATCCAGACTGCACAAGCACCATTCACTCACCTAAACTATGTCAGACTGTATACCAACACCTCCTATTCAATAGTTTATAAGCAGCAAGCATGTATTTAAAAAATTCATGCAAGTCAGTGGGATTTAAAGATTTAGATGAGCCCCTGTATGGGAGCCATTGAAATTATGCAATCGTCTGCTTACTAAGCAGTTGAGTTTAGTATTGTCAAATAGTTCAAGACAATTACCATACAATTTCAAACATTGACAAATTTAGCCTGAAGCTTAAAGAAGAAGAAACAGATCAACATGTAGTTAGTCTACAATTTCAAGGTATTTGCCATGCTTTTCATTTACATGGCAAGTGGCTAAAATGAAGTTACAGATTAATTAAATGATTATTTATATGATACTGTTAAGCAGTGCCATTTCCCCTAATCTTATTTACAATGGTTTGGGCTTTGGTTATGGTTTTGGTTGGTTGTTTTATTTTTTTTTTTCTAAATAAGCTGTGAATACTGTATTGTTCACCGTTGTTGCATGCACTTCAAAGACGTCTGCCCCACATACACAGATATATGAATATATATATATATATACACACACACACACAGACTTGTAGTTTGCCTCTGGTTTCAGGTTATGGATTGTCTGTAAGGGAAACAAGTCCTACATTAAAGAAATCAACCCTTTGAAAAACTAACAGTGTTCTGACAACTAGTCTTTGTAAATGTAACACCTGGTCATCGGTTCTAGTAAGAAAGGCTAGATGGCTAATGGAGAGGTAATCCCAGAAAGTAACAAGTGAGGAAAAAAACCTCTTTTAAAAAAACGCTCTGGGTGTAACTTTATTTTCTCATGTCCAGAGGGTAGACCTGACATTTCAGCCACAAACAGCCTTTCTCAGGAGAGTAGTTTGTATTTAATAAAGAACACAGTTTAAATTTTTTAAAGACCCTTTTACTTCATAGTAATCCTGGATAAAGGTCATCGCTGATGAAGTCTGAACTGCTACTCCCAATCGCACACAAATGATGTGCTGATAAAACAACAGACGTTATGAGTCAAGTCGTCTTTTATTGTCCATAGTCCTTAAAAGCGAAAATACATGGCAGAAGCCTTTAAAGCTAGAGACAAAATAGTAATATAAAGTAAGTATAAAATCACATGGAATAACTTGTCTAAGTATATATAGCATACAGATATATGGAATATTTGTTTTGAGAGCTGTTCAGATTTTATTTTTGTTTTACTTTTGCAACTCCATATTCTCCATGGTAATACCAGAACAATAGCTGAATGCTATCAGACGGGGGAAAAAAAAAAATTTAAATTTTCAGACAGTTTCTAATATGGCTAAACTAAATCTCTGAACTGCTAATTCAGCATTGATGCTATATTCTATCTTTTGCACAAAATTCATCACCAGAACAACTTTTGACATTTTCTCTATATGCTATTAACATCATACTAAAGCTTAACGTTGTGTCCCAAAATAAAGATGACAGTTTACATATTAGTTATTTGTTATTACCACATATGTCCGCATAATCTCCGATATCTTCCATGCACTAAATGTTAACTTGATTTCCAATTGCTAATTTAACAGTAAACTACAAATATATTCTGTATTTTCTGCCCCAGTTATTTCTATAACTTCATTCAACTTCTACCCCGCAGCCGACTTTAAATGCTTATGTATTTGCCTACATTCTGATATTGTTCTTTGGGACATACCTAACCTGTATTAATAAAAACAATAACAACAACCAAAAAAAGCCCAAAAAAACCAAAACCAACCAAACGACCACCCAAACCCCACAAGCAAACAAAAGCAAAACCAAAAATCAACCAGGAAACAAACAAAAAGAAATTGAAGATTTTGTGTGTGCATGATAAGAAAATGTAATTAGGACAGACATTAATGACTAATCAGTTGAGAATTCTGCCTTATTATTTTTAAATTAGTTTCTTCAGCAAATATGTAGATGTGCAGGACAGTATGACAAACATGGACTATCACTCACTGGAATTGTTCAGTTTTGTTTATAATTAAGCCGATGTGTGTATGGAGGATTCCACTATTTGACTTTTTAAAATGTTGTTTGTCAAAAGAAAATGAAAATGCCCACTTGTCTGTCTGTAGCCTCCAACATGGTCTCGATGTGAAGGGTTAGGGCGGGGCTGGCTACTAGACAGATGACAGATGCTCACAGATGACAGGTGCTCTCTATTACCCCTCTCCTTTCCCAAAGTGGAAGAGAAAGGGAATAAGGGAGACTTATGGATTGGAAAAGAAAACTAAAACTACTTTAATGAGAATATTAAAATTATATATAAAAATATATATAATACCAGTATGGATCTCAACCCCTCTGATGACAATTATGTCACTGTGACCACTGATGCTCTGAGTAGACATTGGGGAAGTCGAAGTCAGGACTCAGGAGCAGATGGGAGCCGGATTCAGGAGCTGGATTCCAGAACTGGATTCAGGGATGCACGGCCTGGGATTGAAGGCAGAATGGACAGAGTCCTCCTCGGACACTGGCCATTGAAGAAGACTCAAGAGAGTCTGACCCTCATGATCCTTCAGCTTTATACCGAATATGACATCTATGGGATGGAACACCTTGTTGGTCAGTGTAGGGTCACCTGTCCTGTCCTCTCCTCCCCACAGGTGACTCCTCTAAGTTACTGCAACCCCACCGTGGTACACAGGATTTAGCAGTGACCTTGGTCTCCATAGGAGCAAGTATAAACAAGATCCTTTCTGCACACCAATGCCTGGTAGTAACTGAAACATCAAGCATTATCACTTCTTGAAGTGGACACTGCAAAAATACACCATCAACTGCAGACAGTGCAGTTACTTAGAAGAGACTGAGCTGAAAAGTAAAATCACTAAAGAGAATTAGTTCTGTTCTAACTCAAACCAGGAAACCCATGATCATGAAATCTCATGATCTCATTGATATTCTGGAGAGTAAGGGAAAATAAAATGTGTCACAGCTATATTATCAGTATGATCTTAAAAATTAAAACCAGTACTATTACTTTGGTAATGACAGAGCATACACATAGGCACTTGTACACATCCTTTTTCCAGTAGAGGTACCTGTAACAAAGAACTGTAAATCCTATGAGAACCTTGATTTTCATTAAATTGCTAACCCTTTACTGTTAGGTATTGAGGTTCATGTCATAAACAAGTTTTGGAAACCAATTTTCATTTTAATCTAAAGCACTGTTTAACAAGAGAGATACAATTAAACAGCTGTACTTTTCTAACTACTGGAAGAACATGGCATCAATGACACCAAGCTTTATTTGGAAATTAGTATAGCATTGCCTTAACATCAGTAATTTAAAACAAAACTAGCCATTTCACCAAACAGCACTGTATTTAAACAAACAAACCTTGAGTGATGAAAATTGGCAAATCCAGTCCTCAATACAGAACTCAAATTACATTTACAGACTTCAAACTGGAGTCTGTCTTTGCTGGATTGGATGTTTACCCTACCCCATCACACAAATATATATCTATATATATTTCACACATTTGTATGATGTCTGGGCATTATACTGATATGAAGAAATGCATCACTTAAGAACCTGTATGAAGCAGAATATTTTCTATAACTATGAAATTACTTTAACTGTAAGTGTGAGTCTGCCTGTCATGGAAAGAGAAGCTGCTTAATTTCAGTCAACATTCTTAAGCAAGATTTCTTTTTTCTTCACTCACTCTCCATGCTTTTGCAGCAGGCCAGCAAAATCATCCAAAAGAAGGTCAAAAGAGAGTATAAAATATTTATCTTTGAAATCCATAAAATGTTTTATGGGAGCTAGAAGAGCAAATATGCTGTAAGAGTGATAGAAAAGTAAAAAGAAAAAGAAGTATATATGCTGAAGAGTGACCTGTGCACAAGGTCAGCCCAACATGAAATCTTTTACGTTACTTAGCAACTTAAGTATTGACAAGACTCCAGCTATGACCACCTACACATTTAATACCAAATAATATTCATATATTTTGAACTTTGCTTTTAATTCATTAAAGATATACTACTTCTGCTTTAAACAAGTATGAAATAGAGAAATCTCACACCACAGCTCTCTACATATAAATATTACAATGAGGACTCCAGTGTCAAAGACAGGACTGCTGCTAACAAGTAATCAACAGGAGTCATAATCATAGTTGTTCACCATGTCTTCTATAATAAAACTTTTACAGGAGATGGATTTTTGTGCAACAGGAGAGTATTTGTGGAGCAATCAGAAAGCAAAAGAAGTTTAGATGCAACAAAAAGACTGAGAAGATATGGGAAGGCATTCTTGGCCTGCAAACAGCCCTTGTTTTGATTTCAAAAATATAAACATATATCCCCAGGTACACACTTATATACGTGCCTGAATGAACTGAAAACTTGATGCAAGTCAAGTGTTCTGAAGCTCTGTTCTTTGTCTAGTCCCAAAAATTTGAACTTGGATTTGAGAACTGGGTTCCTAATTACAAAAACTGAGGGGATGTAAATATTGTTAAGTGGTGCTCCATGCCAGACTCACTAAATTACAGTGAGCAAAAGTCTTGTTTAAATAGAGTTTGGTCATGTCCTTGAAGTTGCATTGTTCTTTTAACTGAACTTCCAGATTTCTCAAACCCTAAGCACACTGAAGTGCTGTCAGATGACTTACACAGGGCTAGCAGTTAAAGAAGAACTGATAGGTTGGCATTAGAAAGTAGTTGATGGTCCAGGATCTTTATACACAGAGGTCATCATGTGGCTGATTAAATTCTGGCCTACACTAAGACAGTCCTGAGTATCTCCAAGCATAAGGAAGAAGTACTGGCTGACTTGTCTAAATTAAGCCTGGAGAAAAAAGACCCCAAAACTTAAGAGGATCAAAGAGAGTAATACCAGCAAGTGAACTAACTGGAAGATGTCCCATCAATACCAGCCAGTTTGCAAAGACAGATGGTACAAAGGAAAGTGGATGGCTGCTCATTTTCAACATTCAGATGTTGAAAAAGAACTATGGTTGCAATGTTTGGTAACAGCTACGAAAACTAAAAAGATTATGGTTGTGCATTGATCAAAACTGACAGTGTATGCATGTGCACTTCCCTTGGCTCCCAACTCAAAGGTCTAAGGGCTTCAAAGGCACCTGTAGATCCCAATTAAAAAAAAAAAAAAAAAACAGAAAAAAGGAAAAGGGAAACAAAAGTGATATTTTCTCAAATAGCTTGTTATATATCAGGGTTTTTATTTTAAAGCCACTAGTCATTTGGCAGTACCTCTGTTCTTGAATGTTTTATTTCAGACTTATTAATATAGTAAAGCTTTTTAAAAAATATTGACATTTCACCTACAAAAATCAAATCTCTTACTAGATGTCACAAGGTGGGTAGAGTCATAGAAATATTTCAATTCACTAGTTGCTTTTGGGGATTTTAAAACTAAACCCCTCATTTTAGCAACGTAAATTTGGCTAGCTAAACAATGAGCCACGGACAGGCTTGCTTTAGGTTCTCTTTCCTGTCAATGGAAAAGAGAGAGGTGTCTCTAGAGGGTGTTTCAACATACTGCAGACCAATATAGAGAGAATGCCAAGTTCATTATCAAAGTCAACAGCATGCCAACTGTCTAGACAGTAGCTGTAGTCAATTTTTGATGGATGCCATGTAAGCGTTAGGTTGTTAAGAGAATGATAAAAGAACGAATTTGAGTTTGCAAGCTAGATTTAAGAAGCATCTCCCATTTTATTTTCCTTCTAGGCAAGAGATCTAAATTTCACTGTAAGCTAAAACAAAACAACAGTTATTATAGTCTTTTGGAACAAGAAGCTAAATTCAGCCTTTGATCCCATTCTTCCAATTGATGTTTAGAAGATGCCTTTGGCATCGTCACTATAATTTCCAGCAGAAAGCGTGTAGTAAAGTCAAAGGATAGGCATTATCTGATCTGTATTTTATGGATAGATACCTTTTTCATCTTAAGTGGGAGGGGAGAGAGTTCAAGGAAAATTATAAATCTGGCTGTACAGGTCACCATTTCTGCATTTTCAGACCGTCTATGACCACCCACAGCTTAAGTATGTCCTTGCTGTTTCTTTCCAGCCTACAGCTAGGATGCCTTAGCCTTTCTGCTCACCAATGAGCAAAAGAATTCCTGGCTTCCCATGTTGAGACTGTCAATGAAAAACAGTTGTCTTGAAGAACTCAATGTTCTTCTTCCCAGTTTCCTTCAAGTACTTGCTCAGCAGTGTTTGCTTCAACCATGGCAGAAAGATTTCAAATAGAGGAGGGGCCACGCAATAACCTCTATATTCTTAAGGGAGAGCTTTCTTCTCTACTATTCTTCCACAGAGCTCCTGACAGAATTTTGTCCCTCTGCAAGTCTGAGAGCCAGACACAGAGGCCTTAAAGAGGTCATAGCCTAATTTTCATCCTTCCCCTCACTTTAAGGCTGTTTTGTCAGTGGTTCCATCTCCTGTCAACTATTTACAGTAACTGGAATGCGTTTCATACTTCAACGTTTTTCAGACATTGGAGAAAAGAACATTTTCCTGTATGACAATATGCTTCTGGTGCAGCTGTCAACCAAAGTACTTCATTTCTATATAAAGCCGTATACGGAAAGGTTTTTTTTTCCTCTCTTTCAGTTTGCTTGTGTTTTTGATCATGTGCTTTGTTGATATATGTATTTTTAAACATTTCATGTTCTATTGCTAATGCATGGGAAATATAAACCACCTACATTCCAGTTAATTTTATGAATCAATTCTGTATTTATCTTCCTAGTGTAAGTTGACTACGTTAGTAATTTTCGTTAGTAATTTTTTTCTGGTCTGTTGTCTTTCAAACAATGTCTATTAAGTAGTTTGAAAATGTGGATTTATGAATGTACATTCCGCACATTAAATCTCAAAATAGCATGTGTGAACATGACAATGCTAGTCAATATATAAACTGGGGGCAGTGCTACTAATTCAGGAGCTAAGAACAGATGCAGAAAAGGGGTGAGTATTTTTGTCTTTCTAGCAAGCACAAAGCATATTCACATTTTCCTTGCAAGTCTTTATACTAAAATAAACCTTTTTTGACCAAGATTTTATGCTCAGAAGAGACATAGTTGCAAAACCAGGTAAGGAGTATATTGCGTCGCAAAGATACTCAGAACATTGTGCCAAACGCTGTGTCAGTCATGATCCTTCTGCAACCAAAATGTAATTAATAAGCTAGCAACAGTTAATAATAACACAAGAATCATGAACTACCATAAAATTAATGATGAAAAACCTTTTTATGAATGTTAAATGTAATGCCAGGTAAATATTTCCCTCTCTCTGTGTTTACATCATGGGCGTCAGCACACTAATGCAATCCACTTCCAGAAGCAGAGTCTGGGTGAGCACATTGCAAAGTTCCTGGGATGTCTAGCCATGACTGCAGAGACCTGGGTCAGAGTTAAACGCTCTCCATTTCTTTCCAAATGTGTGCATTTGGATACAAAATTAAATGACCTGTAAAATGTGGATTTATCAGTTCAGACTGGCATTAACTTCTGCTTCCTGTTCCAGCGATTATGACACTGTCCTGTAACCTGGAAAGGAAAAATTATTTTAATAATAAGAAAATTAGAAATGGTTGGTTCTAAATTCTTTATCATTCTCTGTCATATGACTAATTTTACACATGTAGATAAGTAAATAAATCAATTTTCTTAATGGTGCGTTATTTAGGAAAACTCTTCAAGCTGGACAACTGGTTGCAGAGAGTTTAAAATAAATGCTGTCCTTACGCATGTTCTGCTATTTGATATGTTTCGTTGGGACTGGATAACTTCTTCCAAATAATAGTGGAAATTAAGCAAAGAGTTCCTAGATCAAAATATTGTGTGAAAATAAGAAAATTAAAAGATAAGCAAGGGAGATTTCTGCATCAGAAATTTTTTATGCATATGAAGATGAACCACTGGCTCTCACCTTGTCCCTTATGCCTTGAATTCCTCAAAATCTGTGCCTCACAGAAAACAGACCTGCAGAGAAACAGTAATAAAAATGATACTGAATGTCAAGATAGATTCTCCATGTGGATGCGAGATTAACTTGGTGAACCAAAGAGATGACCAGGCTTCTGTAGAGCTTGACTTGTGGAAGACAGGTTCTGTAGGATCTATTATCAGTACAGGAAATGTATAGCTTTTTTTCAGCTTGCATTATATATTCTTTGGCATCTGAAGAGACCCTAAGTTACTTCTTATTTGATCATTAATTCTATTCAGATTTGTCTATCTGAATATTACCGCAATAACTACAATAACTTTGATCTCATTCTGACTTCAGCTAGCACTTTTCTTAATTTTCAGAAAATCAAAGTTAAATTGTTTCATCTTTAGCATACAGAGAAATAACAATACTCAAAATTAAATGTTCGAAATTGAAGTCATGCTTTCTAGGAAGACCTAAGAGTTTATCCTTTGCAAGTGCTTTTCTTCTTTTGCCTTGTACCTCTTTGATGTATTAATACGGTCCTTAGTTTTTTAATTAATTAAATGTATTATGTTATGGACACCTAGGAATAAGATCTTTCAACATTTTTTTTTGCCTATCAAGCAAAGATCTAATTGTTGAAGAACGCCCTAGCGAATTAGCAAGAGATGCTTCTCAGATCATCTGTAATTCAGTGCTCTATCATAAATAGATTTCTTGATTTTCTACTCTCGCACTTACTATACTTTGCTTTTTATTTTGCCAAATCCATGCATACATAGAAGCCATACCTTCCACATGGTGTCATTCATAATTTTAAGGATGTTAGCTGTCATCTAATCTATAGTATAAAGGTCAGAGTTTAGATGTTACAGCTCAGCACATGGATCTGACCCTGACCTAGATCCAAGCTCAAATGGAAATAATGAGTGAACTTCTTTATTTGTAAACAAAACAAGTTTTTATTTGGTGCTGGCATCTGGGGACCTTTCTGAAGACAAATACTATAATCTCTTCACTGGCAGTGAAGGGAAGGAGAAAAGTAGGGAGGAATGAGAAGTGAATTATGTATTTAGCTAAAAGGATGAGTACAACAGGGATTGTAAAGCAAAACCTTTTAGTGCTGACGACTTTTTAAGTCCCTCTTCTTTTCCATGCAATTGTGTAAGTGTGTGTGTGTGTGTGAGAGAGAGAGTCTCAGTGTTCTATAAGAGAAAGGCTTGGACTAGGGAAAAAAAAAACCCAACAAAAAACAGAACCAAAAAATTATTCAGAGGTAATATGAAATGTTTTACATAGGAGCACTACTTTAAGTATCTGTTTTGTGAAACAGATGAAAGAGTGTCAGAACTTGCATACAGCTTGTTTTCTGGGTCAGCAAAGAACTGAAGATGACCTAGAAGTTTAGCAAGGCAGAACATATTTATGGTAGAGCACAGAGGATTCGGCTTGCTGCACACAGTCAGAAAAGCTGACATTATCGTCTCTGTAATGATAAGAAGCAGCTGGGGATATGAAAGCATTTCTTTAGTGGTGGTTTGAAAAAATGCCCCATAGAGCCAGAAAGCTTGTAAAACTGTAAGAGATGTTCTTTGTAATTTGATCCAGTCATTTGATTGGTTAACATTTTCTGTACACCACAGGTAGTCGCAAAAAGGAGCCTTCATTTACTCTGAAACAAAATCAGACACTGCTTATGACAGTGAGAAATATAGGGGATTACCATTTTACATAGAGCACATTTGCACCTACTATACCCTTATGGCTTCAGACTGTGTATGTACAGAAGGGATGTTGCCATTTAGGATCTCTCAATGTTTTCTTTTAGAAGGCTTTATGTAGTTTCTTACTTTTAAACTACTTAGTTGGACATTTTTCACAGCAGTTGCTGCTCTTCTTGGTTTTCCACAGCAGTTTAAATAAAATGTTTCCTACATATCCAATAAGGAAGTTAGAAGAAACATAGTTTTGTTTAGCTCACATTGAAACATTATAATGCTATTTTCAGTCTTGGCACTGAAAAGCTTTAAAGTGATGGAGGAATCATCTACCAGTTAATGTGGCGGGCGGGAAGTACCATTGAGATATGATGGATAAACTTCTAGACCTTTCCTTGAGTTACTAAGCAAATTTAACCCATAAATATATGCCTGCATAAAGCCAATTCGTTTTTAGAGACCAAACTCGCTCAAGATTGCATTTCTTGAGCCTGCTTCAGTCATGCAGATCATCTACACACTTCGTAGGTGGAGAGTAACTAACATGCTACAAGATTGTGACTGTAGCATGGCACACTTACTTTTTCCTGCCAGAATTATTCCCACAGACATTTCTGTGGTGGCAGCTGCAATAATAAAAAGCCTAAATTCCACCTGTTCCCCATTTTCCATCCAACTGACAATGTATAGAAGTGACCGAACAATGCAAAAATGAAGGATAAATTTAAGAAAGAGAAAGACTTGCAGAGGTATTCATGAAGATGAAAGAAAAAAGAGAGCAAGGAATGGAAGAGAAACGGAGAAGCTAGTACAAAAAGTAAAGGGGCAGAAGAAGTGTGCCACTGTGGGACTGGACATAGCTGTTGCATATTCCTGATTTATCATTTTTACTAGCTACCAGAAGCCAGTAGGAAAAAAAAAATGGTCACCTGTTATTTTTGCTTTATTATTAGTTTGTATTTTGTTTGCTGGCTGTATTTGTCATCCAAGCACAGAATCCAAACTTGCAGTGATCATCTTATTTTTATTTATTTGCATACATAAAAAGAGTTCCAAGGTCATTTTAAATAGTTTCTGTGTTCATTCAAGAAGCCAGTCAAGAAGTATCTGAATGAAAAAAAGAAAAAAAAAGTAATAATGCAAAAAAGATATGTGAAATAAAAACAAAATTAGGTTTCTGTAAAGCGAAGTAATAGACCAGTTTTTGTGAGCGAAGATGGCACCGACAATGATTATTTTCCACATGATCATACAGGAATTGTGTCTGGCTCTGTGTTCCACAAATTATCAACTTCTATCTTTCTTGAGCTGATTTGCCCCTTTGACGTATACTATCTCCACACCCCAAGCGATTTTTATTTTCAAGTGGAATTATGTGGGCTGGGAGTATCAAATTATTGCAGCCATTTTAAAAAGAGAATTTCAGCTTAATTAGTGTCTTAGAGAATAAATATTCTGTAAGTACTGAGCCATTGATGTCCTTTATTATCTGACCTTTTTGGATGGCTGACTGGTGATTGACTTTTGCAGGAGGCAGAAGGGGAAAGAGATTTGCCTGTCTGTTTGAAAAATCTAAAAAAAAGTAGAAATAGTATTTTGGAATTATACAATTCACCAGGGTTGAATTTAAAAAAAAAAAAAAAAAATTAGCAGAAAAATAACACGCTTGAAATTTGAACACATTATTTCTAGTAATATTGCTATGCATAATGTGAGAGAGAAGGAGAGAATATTCTTTGCCGAGCCTGCATTATTGATGGTTTTCTTCAATGGGGTGCTGGATGGATTTTTACTTTTCAAAGCCACTACTTCATTTCTGTTTTGACAAGATCTATCTGACTGAGTTAAAAAGTTAAATTTGATTGAAAGTGGGTGCAATAAAGTTTTTAATTTGTCAACATCTTGACTGTTTGTATTTGATTTCATCCCATTTGTTCATATAGGTGTATTATCTACATCAATATTTTATGACATCAAGATCTATTTCTTTTCATTGCTTCAGCAATTGCACCATAAATTGTCATTAAAGTCCAACTAGCACACAGGATAAAATCCTCTTTTAGTGGTATTAATCTATACTTCATTAACAGCCAGAATTTCAGTGAGAGGAATAAATTAAATTTTTTAACTTGTATGTCAGATAATTTCATGTTGGTTTTGGCATCACAGGCAGGATCTCTACTATATTATTCATATCAGCACAAAAAACCAGTACTTAAATATCTATAAGTTTATTATCAAATAAACTTTACTAGTTTCCATAATTTCTAAAATCTAAAATTTATTTTCAATGACTTTTTGAGAAATGCTGATGTTTCAGCACAACATTTCTATCTAACAAATAATTTTTGAAAGCCTTCAGGGAGAACAAATGGTATATCTGAGTCAGGTTTGGGACTCTTTGACGGGAGACGCAGTTTGCAAATGGTCTTGGACATTCCTATGTGAACTTTTTTATTGCACAAGTTATTCTGTGAGTTATAGTCATAAAAATAGTTATCAGCTAGTCAGCATAACAATTTTTTAGGTAGTAGCCTAAAGAATTTAAGGACTCTAATTTGGGCACTAATGCCATGCATAATTTTGCCTGTAACCAGGAACAATAAAAGTCAACATGCTGAGCAAGAGACAGTGTCAGGAAAGCAATGCAAGGTTGTGTCTTGTTCTTCATGCATATCTGGGAATTAAACACATAAAATCGAGCTACCTTGGAGTGCTTTTCACTAGTCCAAAGTTAAAAAAAATCTTCAGGTTTATATTTTTTTAAAAAAAAAGAAGAAGAGGGCAATCCTTTAGAAAAAAATTCTCATTTCTGTGTGAGGAGAAGTGAATTCTCATTGTCTTTTATCCACAGAGCAGCTGAACACTGTAGTATTGGACATTCTGCTCTAAGACTTTTGAACTCATGTCTACATAAAGTCTTGCAATATTTTTGATACATTTAATACCATCTGAGCAAGAGAAAGAAAATAAAAGCTTAACTTTGTATGATAATTGCTAGTGAGTAAGAAGCTGATCTCTTAGAAATTTTCCTAACATTTTAATAATTTAATTTCAAATGCTTAAATATTAATTGGATACGAAACAGAAGTACAGGTCTCTCTCATTCAGGTAAATGACCTAATATGTAGACTTAAAATATTTTTCTGTCTCTCAGTCTGTAAATTTTTAAACCAATCATTTAAGGTACAGTAGCACCAAATGTAGGGCTAAAAGATGGGACAAAAATCCTCATCAGAATATTTTATTTTTCTTTGGTTCTTGATTCCTAAATACTGGATTATACCATCTAAGTTCCTCTTGTGATTCCACCTCTGTTCATTTGTATACAGATTCTGAGCAGGAGAACAGTGAAATAAATTTGCAAATTAAGCATGTGGTGTTCTCATTGACTACTGTGGAACTTTGTTCAGTTTTGAAGTTAGCAATCTATAAAAGCCAATGTGGAACTGGGCCTGTGGAATAGAATAGCCTGATGCCCACTTTTAAACATATTATCTAATTTTTCATATCTCTTCACTTTCTGCATCAATGTGCTTTCTGATGCTAAAAAAAATACATACAAAGAAGTTTGGGTATTTTTTCCTTCCACCTTATCTTTTTTTCCAATAATATTCTACTCATTTGCTAGCTGTGCTACTCATACTAGGTACTTCCATGGGTAATTTAGAAGCCTTTTACTACATCTTTGTTCACTACTTTTTTCATTTCCTCTGAACATATGACCCTCCACCATAATTTATGAAGATTACAAAATGTATTTACTAAGTTTTCCTGTGTATATGCTCCATCACTTTTTTGATTCTGACTTTTTTGCTTTATCTAGTTTTTCCCCACTGCTTTACTGTAAATATATTTTCATGGCAGGCAAGGTGCTATTTATTTATTTATTTATTTAGTTAGTTAGTTATTGTTAATTTCTGCACTATCAATGCGATCTCTTCAGGTGGTTGTAGGTACAGATAGAAGAAGGCAGTGACAATCTTCCTACTTGCCTGGTGCATGAGTTTGCTGTGCTGACAGTTTTTTCTCATCTAGTTGGAGCCAAACCATGTCACGTTATTAGATCATTGTCTACTTACTCTCCTATGGCAGGACAAATAAACATTGTCCACTGCCTGCCTCCATGTTTCAGAGTTCTTAGGATGGTTCTCCTGGAAAACTGGCAAACAACACATTATATTTTATTTTGGAGTTGTGGAACAAGGTGATATAGTCAATGTTTTCTTTAAAACAATGAACAGCTTGATATTTGCTAGGCTGATTTCTAGTAAAACACTCTCTCATTATTATTTTTCTTGTTGCACTGATGACACAAAGCTCAGTGTCAGCTAGTTCTCCCATGTTCAATGACAATCTTTAAAAGCAAAATTCTGAAATCAGATGGGATAGAGGCAAACTAAATGCTCTGTCATTTCCAGATAAGGTTTTTCACAGGCATTGCTGTGCTCCCCTGAGATGATGTCTAAGGCCAACTGTCAAGGAACCTTGATTGCTAAAGTGCAAAAAGAGAAAACTGGCTTGATAAGGATAAGATTACGGTGTCTCAGATGTGAAACCTAAAATAGAAGAACAAAATTAAATAAAGTAGAATCTTGCACAGAGGATTTTGAGGTTGATTTAATGGCATGCTATCACTTTTGCTATGTTTAAAACTCTTATGAGCTTACTCAGTTGCACACACAGCATCAATTCCATTCAAAGCAACCTTTATCACAATGCACCAGTTAATTTTTGTCTTCAGTGTACAGCAATTATGCTGACATACTGCAATAAAATTATTCAGTACACTCATCTGAAAATGCCACATTACTCACATTTAAATATAGCCTCTTCATTGGTGTGATCTCAAGATACTCATTTGAAGATGGTATCTGAACTAGTAAATGCAACAATATTGTCACTTCCCAAGTAATCTAGCCTGCAATTTTGCACTCTTCCATCTACCACTGCTCAGAAAATTGGGAGATAATATGTTGTCATTGAACGAAGTTCATGCTACATTTGGACAGGTGCTATAGATACACCACTGAAGACCAAAATTTACTTAATTTTTCTAAAGAAAATGGGAGAGCTGCTAAAAGTGTTGCCTATGTATGCTGGTAAGAACTTAAACTCCTTTTTCTTGCTGCAGCAATGAAAAAAGCTAAAGGTTAGAAAATGAAACTACTAGTGTTAGATAAGAATAACCTAAAACTCTTGATTGTTTATATTTTTATTGTTGTCATGGTTTAGACCAGACTGGCAACTAAGCACCATGCAGTTCCTCTATTTCTTCAGGAGAAGAAATACAACAAACTACTCAAGTCTCAAGACAAGGGACAAGCGAGAGCTCACTCACTGTCATGGGCAAAACAAAAACTTGACTTGGGGAAACAAAATCCATTTAATTTAAATAACAAAAATGCAACCAAATCATGAATTGAATCGAAGTAGGACAATAAGAGAAATAACAAGATCTTAAACGCACCTTCCCCCCCACCCATCCCTTCTTCCTGGGCCCAGCTTTGCTACCTTCTCTCCCCACAACTTGGTGCAGGAGGGAACACAGGATGGGGGCTGCAGACAGTCTCAGTTCTTTCCATACTGTTCCTGCCACTTGCTCCTCACAGCTCCTTGCACCGCCCCACCCCCGCCACAGGAGACCGTTCTCCATGAGCACCTCCAGCTAGCAGGGAGGTCTGCAGCTGGGAATCAGCTATCCCAGCACCTAACCAACCCAGAGTCCTCAGAGTCACAGCCTTTTACAGGCTCTTTGGCCCTCTGAATCCCAGACCTGTCCCCGGCTCTCTGCAACATGGGTCTCTCCCCAGTTCTCTGCACTGTGGGGCTCTCTCTGGCTCTCTGCAGCTTAACTGTTTTTCCACCAGTGCTCTCTGAGGATTGCAGGGTCTCAGCCTGCCAACTCACCATGGTCCAAAAGTACATAGCTGTACCAGCATGTCTCCCCAACCTCTCCCTTGCCACCAAGGGTGACCGCATGGTTGGTGACCACATGGTCGCTTCTCCTGCAGCCCTACCCCCTCCAAAACAAAAGAGCGCTCCAAAAGCAAAAGGTGTTACCAAAGACATTTCCCCTGAACTAGGTTTATTTGCAGAGGTGCTGATCGGAGCAACCTTGGCCAGAGGCGAGGATAAATTGGAGCCAGGGTAGGTTAATTCCAGAAGCTTCTTACAGGGGCCGTGCCAGCAGCCCCATCCACCACAACTGAAACTGTGCCAAACAAAAGGTGTCAGCCCCATCCCCCAGCAAAGAAACTACAGCAAATCCTAAACCACCACAATTGTTTATTGGAACGCATGGCTTAAAGAGTTTAAAACAGTTGGAAAATACTGTTTTGAATGTGTAAAATAAGAAAAATTTACTTTATAATAGTAATAAACATTTATATGAAAAAAGGAATTAAATGTGTTTTCATTGATAAATACCTGAAATAGGAAATAATGCTGCTGGATTTCCCCCAAAATAGGTGTTTTACCTTGATCTCATTTACCAGTTAGCTTTTCCTTTATCTTAAATTTTAAAAATCAGAAAAGGTAGATCATATTCACACATAATTTGAGGCCAGAAAATTCTGCCAAAACCATTTATGCCCCAATCTAACTGACAGACATTATATCACATGAGGAACACTGATATCCAGAGTTTACTTTTATATCTCAAAGACAATATCCTGAACTTTTTGATGCTAAAGCTTCATCAAGCAGAGAAGATCCTAAAATAATTTATTATTCTATTATAATGTCAGGCTTACTCAATCTTCACCTTGCATATCCTAAAAAAATCAGAAAAAGTAAACAGGTGTGTCATAACAAACAAACAAATTAAAAGTCCTGGTAAGAAAAATCAGCTTCTCTAAATCTTAGGACTTCCGTCTCTTTCTGTGCAGCTGAACTGCTTTGGTTCATGTGCAGGTAGAAAGGAACATTGAATTTTCTCTAGGAAAGAAGAAGCATTATTTTGGTAAGTTCCATTGCTCAACAGTGTCAATTGTGTGAATTCTTTCTGTTTTCCAACCACATCATACAGTTCCCTGGTGTACCTAGCTTTAAATAAATTTATATGTGAGAAATTGTGGGAACAGCCGGCGATCGATCATGGACAGAAATTTAAGGATCACCAGAAATACAAAATATAATCGCTTTGCCGTGGGACCCGTGAGCAGCTGCAGAAGACTCGGGAGAAAGAAAACAACGAGTTAAAAGAAATAACAGGCAGCAGCTGCAAAATAGCAGGCAAGAGCTGGGAAGTACAGGGAGTAGAGGCTGAACTGATAAGATAAAGGGAAAGTGCTGTTTTTAGTGGAAAATCACTGCTTAAGAGTCAGAAGGTATATAAGGCTTGGAATAGCACTAATAAAAGGCTGTCTGCGTTATCACTTTCATAAAGTGCGTGCAGTCCGTTATTTTCGTTCTCCGACAAGAAATGGTAGGAAGATTCAAGGTTTGCTCATTTCTGTAAACCGAATTTCCACATACCCCTGTTTGCCTCCTAGCATGCAACTCCAGTTAAAGTCCTTAGCATAAGAGGCTTCTTAGGTGGCCAAGGTCAGACTCTGGTGCTGCCGCAGCTGGGAACAGGATATGGATAAACACTTGCTCTAATTCTTGCATCAAAAGTTTATCTCTGCTAAGCACAGCAATACAGCCTTCTCTCCCCATGGGTTCTGTAAACAGTTTTGTTAATTAGTTGTCAATACCTCTCAAATTGTTAAACAAACAGCAAACACACAATGGTAACTGTACCAAGCTAAGGAATTGATGATGAGCCTCTGACTTCAGTAACTTGTTATTTGAAATTTAGAACATGTTTTCCTCCACCAAAGTGCTGTGGCAGATTTTCTGTTCCCTGACTGTATAATCAGGTGATTACTTGTAGAGAAGTCCTGACTGAAGCATTCTTCGGTGAATATTCAGCTGTGCTAGAAGCCAGAGAATGTTTGCATTTCGCCAAAAACCCAAAGTCATATGTCACCCTTTGGTAACAGAAATCACTGTATGGACCCGTTGAATAACTTGGCTTTAAAATCTGCTGGGAGAGAAGGGAAGGGATCTTTGCTGAGCATTTTTTTTCAAGCCGTTTTAGAAATGCAACAGGAAGCTACCTTTTACTTATTAATGCTGGGTGAGGAGAGCAAGTCTGCCTAATGGCAGACTGATGATATACACTTCTGGCAATCTTTTGCCCCTTTTGAAAGTATGTTTTCAAAATTCAAATCCTTACCTACCGTGGCAGCAGTCATTATGTGAACTCCAGTAGGCAGATGAAGCTGAAATTTTAGAAGTCAGGGGCCTGGACGCTTCCTCAGACATCCTCATGTATTAACACAAACATGTCACAGTATACAAGTGTGAATTTATGAATAACTCTCATGGTAAAGTATTTAGTGATGCTTGCAAGAAGGATGGTCTGTCATGCTGAGTTACAGTTGAGTTTGAAAACCATTGAAAGCACTTCCTTTCTGTTCAGACAGTGTAGAAAACTCACAGCATTCAATAACCTTCTAATGTCTCACTCCTGGTAGCATGATTTACTGCTGTGTTCTTCAAACTGTGAGTTTTCCTGGTAAGGTCTTAGTTTTCCACAGGGGACACAGAAGCCAGATGAATAATTTGCAGTTTGAATGATTCGATTTTGCTAAGCACAATAGGATTGGAGGGATTGGAGACATCTGGCCCCTAATCTGGAAACCACTGGGGTCAGTAGGAATTGTTGCAGTGGCTGCAGCAGGCTTTGTGTCAGCCACTTGATGAAATCTTGATTTGAAATGTGTCTGTCTGCATTGCTGATTTTTAAATTGATGTTTTTGAGGGAAGGGGTAATATTAATATCTTGCCTTGCACTTATGGGTAGAGATCGTGCAAAAAATGTCTTCTCACACAGCCATTTTATAAAATTTCCATAAAGAGAAGACCTGCAATTATTTTTGGTGAAGTATTATGTTGCTGACCAGCTTTATAGACTCCAGCTAGACTAAGCAAACTAAAAGACCCAGAAAAGCATAGCTTTTTCTCTGCACATATTTTGAGCTTAATGTAGTTCACGACATCTGGGATTTTCCTTTCAGTCTCTCAGACCCTGTTAATAACTGTAAAAATAAATATCCTCTCTGTCTGCATACAGCACACATCAAAGAACTGCAACTGATATCTTTACAACAGTTACCCAGGAACTTTGTGACAAGTTAGAAAGACATTGAGGTGATTATTTACGAAGTGATTTCTTGGATGCTACTTATGAGCAAACAGGAGGACACAAGAAAAAAGCAAGTGCATATATACTTTTACAACAGTGTTTTCCTGAAATGATTACAGAGATAGCAACATCTTAATTTCAGGTTTTGCGTATATCTGATTAAAGTCAACTACCTTCTGTTTGTGCAGAGAGCATCACATTCTATATGCTGTCTCAGTGGTTTTGATAGATTGTCAGAAAGCCTAAGCGCATAGGAATGCCATTTTAACTGCTCTGTGAGTGAATACTGTCAACACTGATAAACACAACATCTTCACATTGGCATATTTAGAGATGGGAACTTTAAATGAAAAGCGAAAGGGGAAAATATTCCTAATGGGTAATATCTTGGAATATGTCAAGTAGTGAATGAAGTGAAAAACATAAACATAGTTTCCCCACAGAGACTGTTGAAAAGATGGGGCGAAACAGCAGTTACAAATAAGTGATCAGTTTAAAGACTTCTTTGTGCCAATCAAGCGTACATCAATAGAGGAGGAAGCTGTATAATTCTAGGTCAGGTTTAATGGATATAGCTGATGGTTGTTTTTTCTCATGTTTGCATTACTATAAAAAAATCCATCACATTCCTGTCAAAATTAAATCTAGAATGGTTTTACTAATGTTCTTCTGTGAAAATATATCACATGCAAATCTTTTTTGATCCTCTTCATGGCTAGAAGTGTCACTCCTAGGCACAAATTCATAACCCATCATACCCTTCCTTGCTTCACCTTCCAAACATTTTTCTGCCTATTAATTAGCCCCGATAATGGACTATCACAGGCTATCCAGTTACTTCTGTTTCCAAAGAAAATACATGACATTAAAATTCCTTTCTTTTCATATCTGTCTCCATCTATCATCCCCTGGTGTTAAGTAATTTATGCATGTTTGCAGGGAAGGAATGCCTTCCCTATCTGTGTAGATTTTCACGCATATCTCAGTAGGAGACTAGGTAATAGCCATGTTAGGAAAGGGGACTTCTTGGATGACTAAGATGAAAGTGAGGACCTGGATCAACTTTCTTCACCAAGGAAAGGAAGGAATATGATATGAGATATAATATGATATGATATATGGTATGATATGACCTGATACAACAACGTGTAGGCAAAAGTACTAGTGACTTCAGTAGGCAAATACCTCTTTCATATAAAGAAGCACTGCATATGTAGCCATTTTTAAGATTTATATTGCTCAGAAGAATTAAAATATAGCCCTGTATAGAAGATAAAACCAAAACCAACAAAAACCCCATGCCCTTTTCAGCTCCCTGCAGAGAGGTAAGTATATCTTTCCACTGCGCTGGAATGAATTTTATCCATTATGATTGTTTCTTCACAGGAAAGAAAATGCTCTATAAAAAATGAAAGAAACAGAACTGGTTTATAGAAAGCAGGTAATTGACATGTCCCATGGATTTGATTTCACAGAGTGCATTAATGTAAGTGAAGTTATAAATTGATACATACAAGCTTTGCTTTGAACTATAAAACATATATTATATGGTAAAGTACATGCCTATGTTTTGTCACAACATCTACTAGTACTGTCACAGGAATAGGGAAAGGGTGTCCTGTAGACAATAATGCATTTACTAATTCCTTAGTAGTTTTTGAGTGTTTATTTTGCGTATGTTTATTATTGCGATGTCTTTGTGATGGTGGTAATGTGAACGCTGCTACATGACATGCATAGCAAGAAAAAGGTAAAACACATTGGAGTATGGTGTGTGGGTTGACATCAGAGTTTTCTGCAGGAACATATACAAGATGAGATGACTTTGTAAAGGATAGTTTTCACAGAGCAGTTCTCAGATGTCCCAGTCCTGAACATATTTTCCTTAAGCTTCTTCCATTCAGAGTGAATCCTGAGTAAGCGTGCCATCAAATGGTAAGCATTGTCATTTGTAAAAGAGTCTGGAGAGGAAAGGATGCCAAACATTAATGTATCTCTCTGCACACTCAATTAAAATATGATACAAAGTGAAAATGGACTTTGAAGAATCAGCAAATATCTGCCAAATATGTGCCAACCCACATCAGCCTTGTCTCTGTAATATTTACTGCAGAGAAAGAAAACACATTTGACCATGAATGGTGTCATGTGGGACTCTATTCCACAACTGTTCTTTAAGGATTTAGATAAAATACGTTCTTCAGCTACTACTAGTTTTCAAAAAATGCCTGTGATTGTGGTTCAGAATAACATAATACCTCTTTGCTACTATCTTGGATTGCACATTGGCATCCTACAAAACACAGAAATTGAAAAATGAGCATCATAAGAACCAACTTTTACAAAGAACCAATGTTTCTAATCTCTGTCACCCTGTAATTAAACTCATTTGTGTTGTTCTTGTTTTTTGAGATTTGTGTGTAATTGTTGTTCTTAATCTATAGGCCCGTAGTAAAAAGCTGAAAGAAGCATATTTTTAGTATGGAATATAATGGAATAACCATTTCACGTGACAAACATCTTGTGAATCTGAAGAAATAGAAGTACTGTTAAAAGCCAAATACTACCTTTCAGAAAAACTTAGCTAAAAGGAAAAATAAATCAGAGATTTCCTAAGACTCATCTAATCTACTGTCGCCGGTCGGCTGAGGCAAGCCAAGCACGGGGACGTGCCCTTTCCTATCCCTGAACCCCTCTCCTCCGGGAGAGAAAAGGGTTCAAAAGCAGAGATACGAAAAGGAAAAGAAAAGATTTTGTGAGACCTCTGAGCGTTTGGAAAACTGAAACAAACTTTATTAAAACTAGAACAATATATATAACATGCAGGGAAAAACCAATGCAAAATCTGAGAGTCTGTGCAGGATGGAAAGGTGAGGGTTAAATGCAAGAAAAAGAGACAAAGGGGGACGGTGCCACGTGCAGTCCAGAAAATGGCACCGGCCACGTGTGCGCTCTCGTGGAGCGAACAAAGGAAACTGCGGCTGTTATGAACGCCGGGCTGCAATGTGGAAATCGCTGTCCCTACCGGATCCTCGTTGTTGTGGCAGGCAGAGAGGGTAAAGGCTTACGGCAGGCAAAGAGTAGCCTCCAGGCGAGCAGTCTGTCCCAGGCGGCGTGGCGGGGGCTGCCCCGGCGCACAGCTCCACTCCGGCAGCCTGTAAAGTCCCCGGAGCCGAGCCGCAGTGTTTGGAGAAGCCTCTTTCCCGGAGCGAAGCTGAGGGTCCTGCAGTGACTCCTGCAGTGTGGAGCCGGGAAGTGTCCGGAGAGCCGAGAAGCCGCGAAAAACCGAGGAGCCGGGAATGCCGCGAATGCCCCCAAGCCGTCCGGAAAGCAGCCCAGGAAGTCACGGGAACCGGGAAAAGCCGAATGCCCCCGAAGCTGTCCGGAAAGCAGCGCAGGAAGTCCCCGAGCCCGCGGCTTCTTAAAGGGGCAGTACCCTCGAGAGAAACTTTCTCATCCAATGAGATGGCTGCGATCGTAGCATGGAAGGGAATAATTCAATTGATCAGTTTACACCAAAAGCCTTCGGGCAGGTTTTTTTTCTTCAACCTGCTACATCTACATACTTAATCACACAGACAAAAAAAAAAAAAGGGGGGGGTGTAGGGGGACACACATAACAAATGCATTGCCTGTGTGCTGGCAAGGGTGAGTGGACACGGTGAGTAAATTGGAGAAAAATGGCAAATGAGGGGAGGACAGAAGATTGCCCACAGATCCTAGTCTTCTCCTTTTGCTATTCCCCAGTACAGGTCAAAAGTCAGTTCTTTTTTGCTTACACTAACTATTAAACATTACTCCTCAAAGGTCTTTGAATATCTTAACTGTATATGATGGATCAGAAATGCATTTACGAAAACATCTTCCCACTGACTGGAAAGGAAATAAAAACCCTCCTATTTTTAAAACGGAAGAAAACGGAAACTCAGGAAACTACAGGTCAGTTAGTATCACTTCTGTGCCCATCAAGATCATGGAGTGGGTTCTCCTAGAAACTATGCTAAGGCACATGGAAAATAACGAGGTGATTGGTGACAGCCAACATAGCTTCACTAAGGGCAAATTGTGCCTGACAAGTTCTGTGGCCTTCTACAATGAACCCCACTCCAGAGCATTGGTGGATATGGGAATAGCAACTGATGTCATCTACCTGGATTTCTACAAAGATTTAACACTGTCCTGGACAACATTCTTGTCTTTAAATTGGAGAGACATGTATGTGAAGGATGGACCACTCGGTGGATAAGGAATTGCCTGGATGGTCACACTGAAAGTGTTGTGGTCAACAGCCAGATGTCCAAGTAGAGACCAGTGACAAATGGTGTTCCTCAGGGGTCAGTATGAGGACCAGTGCTGTTTCACATCTTTGTCAGTGACACAGACAGTGGGGTTGAGTGCACCCGCAGCAAGTTTGCCAAGAGTGCCAAGATGTGTAGTGGAGTTGGCACACTAGAAGGAAGGGATGCCATCCAGAGGAGCCTTGACAGGCTTTGGAGGTGGGCCTGTGCAAAACCTCAAGAGGTGGATTGAGAGCAGCCCTGCAGAGAAGAACTTGGGGTTGTTGGTGAACGAGAAACTGAGCATGACTCAGCAATATGTGCTTGCAGCCCAGAAAGCCAATTTTATGAAAAGAAGTGGGGATAGCAGGTCAAGGGAGGACCTGCTCTACTCTGCTTTTATGAGACCCCACCCGGAGCGCTGTGTTCAACTCTGGGACCCACAGCATAAGACTTGGACCTGCTCGAGTGGGTTCAGAGGATGACCAAGGGGCTGGAGCACTGCCTCCATGAGGACAGGGTGAGACAGTTTGTGTTGTTCAGCCTGGAGAAGAGAAGGCTCCAGGAAAACCTTATTGTGGCCTTCCAGTACTTAAATGGGGCCTACAGGAAAGCTGGAGAGGGAGACTTTATCAGGGAGTGTAGTGACAGGACAAGGGGTAACAGTTTTAAACTGAAAGAGGGTAGATTTAGATTAGATGTAAGGAAGAAGTTCTTCACTGTGAGGGTGGTGAGGCACTGCAACAGATTGCTCAGGGAGATTGTGGATGCCACGTCCCTTCAGGTGTTCAAGGCCAGGCTGGATGAGGCTTTGAGTAACCTGGTCTAGTGGAAGGTGCCCCTATCCGTGGCAGAAGGGAGTTGGAACTAAGATCCCTTCCAACCTAAACCATTCTATGATTCTGTGACTGTCAGATTTGTGGTCTGACACTAAGTGTCCAATTATGATCCCTGCTATTAGTTTCCTAGCTTGGACTTTACATATGTAATGTATCCCATCATCTTGGGTGTAGAGATCATACTGTGGGATTTTGGACACTTAGAGTTTCAAGGTGCAAGATTTAACAATTTACAATTAACAATTTCCTTACTGTTTCTGAAAACTCTCTAAACACTAGGATATCATGTAAGGAGAATCTTGATGCTGTCTTTTAAAGGAATGTAACTGATGCTACATTTTTGGTGCTAACCATGGTAGCTGGGATTCAAAGTCATTAGGCATCTTCTGAGAACTGCCAGAAGTCGTTATCCGAGAGTATCAGCATACTTAACCCTCTCAAAATTCAGGTGTTTCTGCATAATACAACCCCTAAATAACTCAGACAAGATGTTTAGCATGTGATATTTTTAGGCACCATCCTTTTTTAATTACATATAATGAAAAATATTTAGTCTCAGACCCTTAGATAAACCCAAGTCCTACTTAAGTATTTTAGTTCATAATTGGTGGATGCCTTTACTGAATCCAAAGAATATTTTTCCATTAAATAATATAACTGGTTCTTCCTAAGTATCAATGACTTTTGAACTTCGCTGAATCTCTCAGGTATGAGTTACGAATTCTAGATTTTTCTCAAAGGGTTTTGTTTCCTTCCTAGGAAGAAAATGTGGCCTTTGGCTTTATACAGGAGAGGTACCTCTTTCTTTCTTGGTCAAGATGGCTTAATGGTAGTTTTCAGAATTGCCAAAATTAGAAAGGAAATAAATTTATTACCTGCAAGAAAAATAGTGCTTGAGGAAAGGAAGAAAAAGTCTTCTAACAGGGAGAGTATAAATAGACTCAGTGTTTTCAGCCTTTCTTTCAAAAATAATGTTTCTTCTTTGAAAAGAAAACTGTCAATATGAAAAGCAAACACAACCAGTGTTTTCTACCACTCATGGGTGAAATTATGGGATTGATACAGGATAGCAGTTTTAAGACACTGGGCCTCTGGTGAAATTCTGAAAATGAGGGTAAATATTGCTAGGCAGGGTAAATACATGAAGTGCTTGTTTTAAAATATATATATATATGTTGCTATTTGTAACAGCCTGAAGCCACTCAATCAACTAGAAGAAATGTCATAAAACTATCCTCACAATTCCAAATACTCTAAACTGCCATTCAGAAGGAAAGAGAGTAACATCAGTCTTTTATGGACAGAAGAGAATGGAAACTTCAAATAGAAATCAGTGCTTAGGCTATTTTCTCTTCAGTAACAGAATAAAAAAGTTACTTTCTTTCTGTTCTTGAAAGTAACTTACTATCAGTTGAAAAATCGATAGTGTGCATCTTGTTACAACAGAAATTGAGGGTATGTTTAACATGTTATAGGGTACTTTAGTGGTATACATTTTAGAGAGAAACACTGGATAGTTAGTCAAACACCTTTGATGTAGAAATGGTATAAATCTTTGGTTTTTAATGAAACTGAAACTTTCTGTGTAAAAGTAGGATTTAGCATTTCTATTCCTAATGAAGACCATGGTGATATAATCCAACATAGTGTCTTGTATTATTCACACTAAACATGAAAAGATTTTAAACTACTTTTAAAGAGAAAATGAGTTTGTTATCTTCTATATAAATGCCTCTTCTCCCACAGGGGTATTTGGGAAAAGTATTAATTATACTTTCAGATTTGTCAGAATGTTTTTTTTTCATGACCACAGTAGTCTTGACCTTTTTCAATATGTCTGTGTACACTGAAGATTAAATAAGCAAACTAAAAATACATTTTCTTTTCCCTAAGATAAGTGAGAGGATTTTCTTCTATAGCTTTCACATTCTATACCCATCTCTAATTACACACTATTATGCAAATACTGTAGGGATAAACTAGAGCACATGTAAAGATATTGAGGAGAAATCATCTGAGAAACATCCTTTAAGACTTGGGCCAGACAAAAAATGGGGAAGAACTAATGTGGATTACTGTAGGTTGTTCTCGTCTGATTGAAAAGTCTTCAACACCTGCAAAATTATTTTTAGGTCAACCAAACTATTTTCTTCAGGTCTGTTAAAAAACTTTTTTTCTAGTTTTTTTTATACACAGCCTGAAGAATCACTGTAGCGGCTGACATTGTGACTATTTCTTTCAATCCATTATTCTTACTGGTTTTATTTTTAGCAAATTCCAAAATGAAATACCTTATGAAACTTGAACTAATAAATTTTTAAACTTGAAATATTGAAGTGAAATTTCTGTTTTTCCTTCTTGATCCTTCAGTCCACAAAATTAATCCAGGCACTAAAAACTGGTAAAGTCAAAGACTGAGTGCATGTATGGGTGAAAATAAAATTTTTGCCAATAAAATCTGTCCAATAAATTTAAATTTGAAGAAATAAAAAAAATATACATTTGGACTTAATCTACTGATCTGGAAAAAAATTCTTAATCCCTCTTCAGTAATTTTAAAGTACTTAAGATGTCATGACCTAAAGGGTTACTGAGCCTGTGGGTATGTAAAGCTCAAACGGTGGGTTTGTATGATTCAGTAATGCACAAGGACACAGAGGTTTTATATCATAAATTTCTTCATTACAGGTTACAACAAATTACTATTAAAAACTGAGTACACATGATTAATAAAGTGAGTATATTTCAAGTTGTAACAAAATTACTACCAGAAAACCAAATATTTATATTTCAATGGTAGCAGCAAGCATATATTTAAAGATTAAATGTTACTACAAAATAACCACTAGTAAAGGAGCAAACATACTTAATTAATTTTATGTATGCCTATAAATACATTATTTAAAGTATTACCTGGATAATGTTCATCAAACTGCTCCCAGAAGGGGAGCCAGTCAAAAATCACTTCCAGAAGTGTGTCCAGTCTATGACAGACAAAGTCTCACTTTGAAGATGAACATGCCGCAGAGTCTGGAGTCAGACAGGCATCCCCAGCACAGGTCCAATCTGTCCACGAGATCTCTCAAAAAGAAAGGGTCCATTTTCAAAGAAAGCAAGTAATTTTTATATGGCAGCAACAGAAGTAGGTGTAGAAGCCCACCACCTTGAGCAGCCAACAGATGTTGCGAATTCTATATCCTCTTATGACAAGGTTACCCACCTAGTGGATGAAGGAAAAGCAGTGCACGTGGTGGGTTTTTTACTATTATTTTACAAAGCTTTTTATACTGTCTCTCACAGTATCCTTGTCAATAAATTGTCCAACATACAGATAAGCATGTACACAATAAAATAGGTAAACATTTGGCTGAAGAGTCAGTGTCAGAGGGTTGTAGCAAATGAGTTAGCATCTGGCTGGTGTCCAGTCACCAGTGGTATTCCCTAGAGCTCAATTTTAGGCCCAGTTCTCTTCAATATTTTCATAAATGGCATGGACACCGGAATTGAGCACACACAAAGTTTCCCAAGATACTAAATGAGGAGAAGCTGTTCATTCTCTTGAGGGTAGAGAGGCCTTACAGAAAGAACTCAATAGATGAGCGAGACCTTGATGGACTGCACTAGGCAGCCACCAACCATACGAAATAAACAAGGACAACTGTCAGATTCTGTACCTGGGATGCTGTATTCCTGGATGTACGTATTCCTGATTGATGGTAAGCTCAATATGAGTAAATAATGTACCCTGGCAGCCAAAAGGGCCAACTCTACCCTGGGCTGCATTAAGCACAGAATGGCTAACTGGTGGAAGAAGAGCTTGACCCACTATACTCAGCATTGGCCTTACCTTGGAGTGACTTATGAGATGAGCAGTGGAGGATAATTTTGTCCAACTTGAAGAAGACTATCATATATTAGCATAATATATATTGTTAAGCAAACAAAGAATAAAAACTCAAAAATTTTCCTCAGGACTTGTCTAGATTTTTTATTAAAGTTTTCCATTAAGAAAATGTCTTCTAGTAAAACATTGCTTTTCAAACTAAATCCAGAAGATATCTTTAGCTTATAATACATTTAATGTTTATTCATCAGTTTTCAGAAACAATTTTTAAAGGTTTAAACTGACATTTGTAAGTATTTTACTTTTTTTCCTTACTTTCTCTTATACAGCAGTGTGCAAGGACTCTTCTTCTTTCATTTTTCTCTGCTTTGTTTTCTCATTCTAAACCTTTCAAGGGATCTTCATATTCAGAAATATTTTGGTCAGCTTTATGTCAAGTTATTTTATGTTATATTTTATAGCTGAAGGTGTCCTCTTAAAGAAAATAATCCACTTACTTTCTCCTTTTAAAAAACACATTAAGATTATAAGAACTGAAGGATAGAATATAGTACCTGGAACAGAAGAACTGACGACTGACATATTATTTAAAAGAAATTCTCCAATGTTCCATTTCAAATAAAATGTAAACTAGCAAAAATAATGAGAAATGTGAAGTATAAATTTACATAACTAATTATAACACTTTTATACATCCAGTAGTATGCTGACTCTGTATCTCAAGGGTATAAGAACAAATTTTTTTATGCAGTTAATGCTTTCATTTTGTGTTCTTAGGGATCCTGATGTCAAGACTAGGTTTCACAGACTTAGAAAAGGATTAGAATTGATCAATACTGTAAGAGCATGGGAAAGATTGGTTCAGTGATTAATTTTGTGTTAGACACACGGAAACAAAACAGCTGAGTATATTGGTCTCCATAATCCCTTTTCCCAAATGTAATTATAAATTGAATTGATCAGCTTATGTGTTTCTTCTGAGCCAGTAGCAGACACATTAGAACTGCTAGGCTGTATAATAACTTATTACGGACCATCCGTCCTCAGTGCTAGAGGGACTTACTTACTAGAATTGTATTTCAAAATAAATTTTAAAATTTAGAAATTTTTCAGTGACTATTTTCCAAAGAAAATGTCATTATCATTATAACCATGACTTCTATAGTTTCTAGCATATCCTCTGTATGCCGAATATCTCCAGTCCCTCCTAAGGGGACCGTTTTTATACTATATATTAAATACTTAGTAAGTCAGGACTTAGTCTTCCATGACCTCAAGGGAGTGACCAGACTAGCAGACAATAATCACTCTCTTTTGTAATTCACTCTTTGTTAGAAAGTGAGCTTCTACTGTTGCCTTTGTTACTGCTGGTTTCTGTGAAAAAAGCATAGAGTAGGTAAGAAGGACCACAGACATTAATATGATATGAAGGCAAATGCCATTCTGAATCTTATAGTCGGTTGCCTATGCTTTTGAGAGGAACAGAGCTGAGCATATATCTATTTTCTTGAGGGCTTCCCTTTGGCTATGATCTGATCAGTGTATTTGCTTTTACAGAGCCTGTTCTGTAACTGGAACCCTCATGGACACTATGGACAGAAAAATTCTCCCCAGGAGTCTTTCATGTAGCAAAAAGTAATGCAATGCAACATTGCTCTGCAAATGTTTAAGGCTTTTTATTGACCTAACTCCTACCTATTTCAGATACTGTGTTTTCTCCTACAACTCTGCAAACAAGCACTGCTTCACCAGAGCTCTGGAGATCTAAAGAGCTTGAATGACTTTACAAAAAAGATGAGAGTATGTCTAAGACTGAATTACTTTTAAATCTAAATCCAGAGCATGCTTTTTCAAAATGTAATTATCTGTGGAAAAGAGGGCTTGTGTAACAGTGAAATGATCCGTAACTTTGGAATAGAGAAAATTAAAATACAAGTTTTCTTCAAAATCTCCTGCATTTTTTTTTTTCTGTCAGTAGATTGTGTGATGATATGTACCATAAAAGTGCTCAGCATTGGGAGATAGATTAAGATCAAGAGAAAGTCAAAGAAGTAAAGCCTGCATTAATCAGATTCTTAGAAAAGGATCTCATTTTAATGACTGATTCACAATTATAGTAGGAATAAAAAAAAACTCCCAGAAATTTATTCAAAGCACTGGATATTTTTTAAAAACTGTAGGAGGATACATTAAATGGATAACCTCTTAACCCTTTTAAAAAAATAAGAGAAATTAAAACAAAAGTGAACATAAAAATTGCTGACTCAAAGACGTTTCAGTTTACATTGTATTCCATCTGTATGCAAACCAGGAAGAGGAGTATTTCATGACCAATTTTATAGTTCAGTTTCAATGAAAGTCTACTTAGAGGGTGTGCAGGTGAATGTCAGGCCAAAAAGACTGTCGTATTCTATATGACAGTTTCTGAATGTACTTAACAGTGTGGTCTAACAGTGGTGTCCGTTTAGGGGTTTTATTTTAAAAACACCATCAAGATGAAATAGAATTCAGAGTGTTTAGATATAGGTTAGTGATAATAGCTTCTATGTTCATCTAACACTGCTCTGCTGCTCTACCAATTCTCTCTGTGGTCACCATTTACATCTGGTAGAGCTCTAAGGTTTTTTTTCTATAGAAATACAACTTGTACAGTTACAATTTTCTGATGATTAAATGAATTGCAACGGGAATATAATCTTAAGGAAAATTTAACATTAAATCTAATTAGCATGATATCAACTACATTCTTCCACACTTCAGTAAATACACTCTGATCAACCTGATAGTTTTTCCTTAAAAAAAAAAGCGTAAAAGAACAAGTGAATGAACTCTGTTTGCAGAGATGCTTTTGTTCTCTGTGCCTCTTTTTTCTTTTTAACAAGCATGGTACATCTCTTATGATTATCCTAGGATCTAAACTATGAGAAAAGAACAAGAATATATTTGTTCTTAGACACATTTTGTGCTCTGAAAAGTCCAGTTTGTCTGCAAAATGAATTGCTTACCATATACATATTACACTTTCACTGGCACCTTGAAGGCAAAAGAAATGTTACCAGTATCTATAGAAAACACACTCTTTGATGCACTTTGGATGAAGGGTAAATTTTCTGGTTCTGGTTTTCTGCTGCATCAGCATAGCAAGATTTCATTAAGACCAAAGCTGTCTGTGTTATTGTTACTAGTATCAGGAAAAGCTCAGAGGATATGAGGATTATGGTGGATTCATACAAGCTATGCAAGCTTTCACTGGACATCCAAATGATTTGACTCTGAGGTTTCCTCAGAGCAGTTTCATCCTTAGGAAAAATGATGATTAAACTATATACCTAGAGCTACTCAAGAGCCATGCAGAATTACCGCTGCTCTGGTTCCTTTGGAAAGAAGAGTAAAGACTTGTCGCCCTCATTGCTCTCTGGAGACAATACCAAGTGATACAATTCTCTTAAAATAGTAAAAAGATACTTGTCCTTTTGGGGAATAAACCTGTGCCATCTGAAAGACGGCCTCTACAGAAGTAGCATGTGATCATATAATCATAAATTATATTGAATAAAACATACAGGAGACCCAAGTGTTCCTGGAAACATTAATTTTGGAATTTCTCAACTTCCAAATGCTTTACTGCAATGCTAAAATTCCATTAACATAATTTCCTTGTTGCTATGAATAAAAATGGAGAGAAGTTGGAAAGGTGAAGAGAAGAAATAGTATGTAATTTCTTTACTGTAACACCAAATAGCATTATAAAGCTCCTGGCAGGTTGGAACAGTATGAGTTTGGTTTTGGTTTTTCCCTACTTGTGAAAAATCCACAGTTTGTAAGCAAGCTAATGTACACAATGTGGATATTTTTGCCTTATCTGTGATGGGACAGTAATGACGTTTGAAATAACTGCTATTCTAATTCACTCTTTCCCTCTTGCATGTGCTTTCAACGTGTCCTTTTATGTATAAAGAGAGCTTTAATGGGTACTTTTTTTATTTCTACTCACCCAGCATTACAATAAAACAGTATCAATTGGTAATATAAAATCAAGAAATATTCAACACTTCAGTTCTGAGTCCCTGAGTGGACGTCCCCTGGCATAAAGCACTCTTTCTAGGAGTCAGTGTTCTAAACTATGGTGTAGGTAGACTTTCAAGGCAATTGAGAATGGGAGTTCTGGGGGGACCTCCCTTCCTGAACCATTACACTGCTCAGCTTGGGGAGCTGGAAGCTCATGTTGCCCTCTGTCACCTCCACTGGAATAAGAAAAGCAGTTGAGTGAGAAACCTACCCACATGCTAGTTTTTGCAGATCTGCAGGTAGCTTGATAGCCATTACAGTGATAAAACTTTTGATCCCTATACAGCCAGTGACAAAGCATCACAGGCTCCCTATTTAGACGTATAAGAGTGTGTACGCTTAACTAGTAAAAGAGTGTTTAATGCACAGAATCTACACACGAGTTTAACTGGCAGGAAATAAATTCAGCATGCTAATTCTTATGAACTAAAAAAAAATTAACTGGTACACATACTGATGTGTGAGTTCATTGCAAGAGGCTGAGAAAGTTTTCAGGTACTCTGCTGAGTTATTGGTCACGACTGGATGGGTCTCTGAGCAACCTGACATAGCTGAAGTTGTACCTGCAATTACAGGAGGTTGGGGCGGGGTGGGGTGGGGGAGCGGTGGATTAGATGAGCCTTAAAGTTCCTTCCCAACCTGAAGTCTTCTATGATTCTATGATTCTGTCACAAAAACCTCTTTTGAGTTGTAAAAAGTCCTTGCTGCCATTTCTATACCTAGTTTCAAGTCAGGCAAGGCTGTTTCTTTTCTGGATTAAGCAAGCTTTGAATTTAATCTGCCTTCTATGAGCTCTCCATCAGCTACAGGTCAGCTACTAAGCCACTGTGTAAATTATTTTTGAATTCAAGAAAAAAAATTAAAAAATACTGGAGCATATTATCTTTCTGCTTTCTAGAACTGGTTATAATCTGTCTGTTTAGGAACTCTGGTTTTGTAGGTTTAATTTTTCTGCAATTAACTGAGATTAAAAAAAAAGTTAAAATTAAAAAAACAAATCTGTTATCTGAAGGATTTTGCTAGTAGCAAAATGTTGGAAACAGTGCTTTTAAAGTTCCACACATGCATCAAGGAAATTATGTTCAGAAAAATTCTCTCTAGGTCTAGATAGTAGCTTAATATTCAGTTAATATCTGTATAAATATCCTCAAGTTCCAATTTAACAAAGCAAACATGTGCACTGAGGTACATATTATTCCAGCTGGTACTTCACTCACAACTGCAGAATACAGACCAAATGGACACATAAATGTATTTTAATGTGTACATGTATTTCTTTCTTTTTACAAACACACATGGATATATACATGCATGCATCCACAGACAGCAATGCAATAAACTCCATGACAGAAGACTCACCTGATAGTAAACTAGCCATTCTTTTATAATCTTTATTATTTGACAGTTTAGGTAATATTTTCAACAAGAAATGTGTGAGATCTTCTATTATACAAGCAATCTCTCTGTGTCATGACCTAGTACAGTCCTTCGAAGAAAAGTGAAGTGCAAAGAAAAGTAGTGCAGCAGAAACTGTTGTACTAACAGAATCAGCTTTGCCACTCATCTTGTTTACAGAAATTTGAACTGGCTGTAAATCAAAACCAGAAATCAGACAGCAGCATTTGGTACACTTAGATTTTTTTCCTCTCTTTCTCTTAAGAAACAAGCATATCTTATTTTAAGGTTCCTTTTCGGCTGTTAACAAGTTATTTCCAGAACTATTCACTTGCCCAAGACAAATTATGAGAACAGGGAAAACATTAGATTAAGCTGATATTCAATGACAATTTGGTCACTAGATGACATCCTCAGTCAGAAGGCCAACAGAAGACCGAGCTGTTGCTTGCAAACAAAGAAAATTTCTCAGTGACCTTCGACTGAAATATAATCCAAATATTTTTTTTATCATTGTTGTTCTGGAACTATTCAATGTTTTTTTCTACATGAAATTAGTATGACCTTCAGAGAAAGAAGCAATTTTAAGTGCTTTGCTTCCTTTATGATCTGTAATATAACTTGCTTTGACATAAAGTAAAACTATAGTTGACCACAAGCAAAATATTTTGCAAAAATCCATCATTTTCCATAGGACTAGACACAAAACATTGAAGTATATCTGTAGTTCAGGAAGAGACAGTTTTAGAAGATTAAATATTGATTAAGATGGTGAAAAGCATCCACCTGATAATATTTTTTGAGATTTAGGTTTATTTTTAATTCTTGAGGAGAAAAACAGGGAAAATTTTTAAAGAATTTTGTGGCAGGTTTATTGATATTTCTTTCTTCATGAAGGCAACTGAAACTCCTAAGAAAATAAACTTTCATCAGGAAGTTAATTGGAAAGGGTTTGAAAAATGAGTTTAACTAAGCATTTGCTGAGACCCTAGTTACAGGTGACTATTAGTGACATAGACTTTCATTGTTAATTCAAAGCAGTTTACTCCAGGGATCCATAGTTTATACATGAAAAAGAATTTGTTTAAAATGTATGTTGTCATTTTGCTTTTCCTGCACATGGTAACTTTGAATCATGAACAGCTTAGAGTAAAACTGCTTTTTTCCTACATGAATTATGCCATGTGTCAAGTTTGATAAAACAACAGTGAAGTCTGGTTATTAACCAGTAACCAGTGTGTTTCCTAAAAATATATAACAAATGATAGAGCTGTGAGAGGACATATTTCTTTGAGAGAGGACATCTCTACTTTGAAAGACACTAATTTTTAAAATTTATAATTTGTTTTTAAGATTATTCCCCTGAACGTCCCAGAGTCCAAGTATAAGCTACCCATGTTCCCCTGGAAGCCAATGGAGAACATAGATGGTAGGAAAATGTGGATAAAAGTCTATGAAGCACAGCGTAAGCAAAAGAATTTTTTTTCTGAAGGAAATCTCAAATGAAAAGAAATTCAGCTGTAACAATATATTTTTGTCAAATGTCTGCTTTAAACCAGCTCTGCAAAATTTGTTCTGGATTTGATCTAAAACAAATGGCAGAACTATTTCTTTTTAAACACAAGGAGCACTCTGAAGGTCCATTGAAGAAAATGTATTCTGACCTAATTTTCAGTTTGCAGCAAAACTTTACATTTAAGAAAAGTTACCATGCTTTTATGTTCCATCCCAAGACAATAGGAGTCTAGTAAAATTGGATAGAAACCTGAATATTAAGATAAGGTTAAGGTTTATTTTATTTAATGACAGATTTTAGCTGAATCGTTGTTTTCTTCTTCATCTGTAAGTTTCTGCTCATTCAATAATAACAATGGCAAGGTTTTATTCCACAGGGGGGAAAAAAAATATTTTTTATATTTGGCTGATGTTATATTTGAACACTACATTGATCTTTGACCCCACAATTTTGCAAAGCTGGGCCATTCTCTTTAAAATGAACACATGTTGATATACTGTGGGGGGTATTCTTCTGACACCAAAGAAACCTGCATGATACTCATCCAACTACAGATTTTACACTTTTTTTTTTTCTATAGACCTTTTTTTCCTTCTTTTTTGCTACATTTATTCACAATTGACCCAGGACTCTTGATACTGTACAGGAGTCAGTATCCTAGACATCCCAGGGATTTGAATGACTCGTATAATGTCTGCATGAGAGATGAGAAGCAAAAGGATATTGTTGAACATTTAAAGAAAGGCTGACATTTTCCTGGCCCTGAGCAGCTCTCTTCGATACTGAAGCTTTTGCAGCTTTCAGCCCATTGATTTATGAGCAAAAGTGTAGCACATCTTGGCCATTATCGAATCATAAAAGTGCTCTATATCTTCCCATTCCATTTTTACTTAAAGAAAAAAGAAAAGTTAACTCCTTTCCTATTCTAACTGTTTCTCCTTTTCAGATATTTTTCTGTTTTCTGAATAGAACATTATTCAGGAAATGTTTTATTTTTGTCAAATTATTATGAAGACTTTTAGATGTTAAGTCTCATTTCAAAAAGTTCTAAAAAGATTCCTGGATGAGGTTTCAGATTCTGAAGTCAGAAACCAACGTACAAATTTAATTGTCTACGTGGATAAACTCATAGTAATTTTGCTCACAAGAGAAGCCAATGAAGAATAACTTTGAATACCACAAAGCGTTAAGCTAAGTGTGAACAAATGCTGAAAATATAGTGAGATCTTTACTGGTTTTTTAGGATTCACATCGCATGGGGTCTCAACCCACCTAAGAACAAAAGACAGAATTACGTTTACTTAAGCTTACTGGTTTAGTGTAATTGTTTCTGTCCAAAGTAGTCTACAGGACTGTTTTTAATGTAATCATCCATTCTTGATAATAGTGATAGCCGTATTACTGTACGGCAGCAGTAACAAAAGGTATTGGGACTTTTCAATGGAGGAAGCATCTGGAACATTTTCTTAAGCTGTGTAGTTATTCTTGACTATGAATGATGTCTACAGACTCATGCAGATTATCCCAGCTGTAATCTCACTGCAATCAACTGCACTGAAGACAAAATTAAACAAGTCCTAGCAGAGCATCTCTATGAGCAGCATGGACACTTTACAACTACATTGATTATATTAATTATATTACCTGCATCTGTGCCTCTGTTCACAGTGAAAAACAAGCTGGTCTTGTTCCAGAAACTTAGTTCCTAATTGAGCTTATGCTAGTAAATCCTGACCTTCAACTGGATTCACTGCTTTTAGTCCAACCTCACACAAATGTTGAAACTAGGCTGAAACCTTGGCCGACTCCTACAAGGGCATGTAGGCCTGACTGGAAAAAATTTTTATTCACTTTCTATTTTTATTTTGTGAATAGAAATTGACAAAAAAAACCCCCTTCTAGCTGAAGCTCACCCTATTTGCCTTTGTTGATTTTCCAGAAGTTAACTCTTCCAAATCACTTTTTTCTTTAGTTTTCAAAGTCCAGTGATATAAAAAGATTTGAGAAACAACTTTCCATCATGCCATGCCTCTTCTAATAATCTAGTACATATTCTAGCTGGACAGTAAAAATTCAGATGAAGGCCTGTAAGAGCAAGAGAACTGAGATTTATGTACTTTCCATAGAACTATATTATTGATTTTTGTAAGACTCAAGAGGAGACATACTTCTGACTCCACACTGCACCTCTTAAACAAAAAGATAAATTTATATATTCAGAATCTCCTCGCTTGACACAGAAAAGATAAACCTTTGAAAGCTAGAAAAATCATAAAATCATTAAAAAGTCGTAAGAATAATAAATCCAGTTTTCAGGCACCTTGCTGGGTCATATGTTTTAGCACTTAACAGCAGCACTTGAAAACTCTGGAAGTAATTCACCTGTGCATGTGTGAACACCTAGTGTTATTTGAGGCATCCTACGGAAACTCACTTGTCTTCCAGCTGCTTCTCCCAAAGGAAGTGGGGCTGCCATATTTCACAGAGAACACACAGATGTCTAGGATTCTCTGAAGTGTTTTAAGTAGCACTTCTGTTTATGGAAGTAAAAGCCCTATATGGGATTTAAATGCACTATTCCAAGTGAGAAATACAAACAGGAAATAGTTACTCAAATTTAAGTGCCTCAAATTTGGGAGTTTTTGTTTATTTGTATGTTGGTTGGTTTGTTTTTAAAAAAACAAAACAACCTGTCTACAGCTCTTAGAATGTTATTAGAATAGCCTGTACCGTTGTCACGGTTTGAAAGAACCGAAAGGCAGCAAAAAGCGACAACTTGCTCTCAGAGGAGGTTTATCTCCTCTGAGAGGTAAACAGAAGAAACTAAAGTGTTTGAGCTGGGAATGAATGGAAAGCTTAATATGTCATTTACGGCTGTAGGCAAAGAAAAGCAGGCTTGAATAGGGGGGGAAATGACATTTAATCCAAAACAACAAAAATTCATCACTTAAATTCAGGTAGGACAGAAAGAAAGAGAGAACAGTGATCTTAAATACATAAATACATATACCTTCCCTCCAACCCACCCCCGACACATGCACTTAATTAACTATGAGCCCTCACACACAGTCACCACCAGAGGTGGGGTGGGAAAACAGGAATGGTGGGGTCACAGTCTTTTTAACCTCTTGCGTTAAATTCTAGGTTGATTTTTTGGGACAAACTTCTTTTTGCGTATGTAGTCTTTCTCGCTCCCACAGGAGGCAGCTCAGCATGGCTGTTTTCCAATCCACTGGTGATGGGAGGGCGGTGATATGCATCCCTTGGGCCAGTGGCTCCAGTGCTGCACTCGACCCAGCTGCAAAACTTAAGAGTCACCAGGTTTCCAGGGGACGTTCCGGGTCTCTCTCCACATTCCAGCGGGGCTTTCATTCTTGGCGCTTTGACCCTTCTTCTCCTCTCTCACCAGCAGTTACTCTCCGTGCAGAGTTGGGGAGGACTCCAGGTTTCCTGCCTCCCAGTACCTCTTCTTTCCAGCCCCACCAGCAATCAGCAAGTAAAAAGTCTACCTGCCACATGGAAGATCTTTACTGTCCCAGTGTAATGAAGAAAAGTTCTTGTTGCCAAGGTGACTGCTTCAGGAGTTCTCTCTTTTTGAACAGAAAATGTGTGCCAGAAGAAGCAACATGATTGGCTTTTTTTATAATGTTATTCAAAGAGGCGTTGATTGACACAGCTTGGCTTCAGGGGCGGACATGAAATTGGAGCCAGGGCTTGTGTTTTGTAATGCCAGTTACAGTGGCCGGTACCCCTTCCCCCATGCTACTTGAGCACGCCATAACAAAGGCAGCAAAGCCTCCTTTCGCACCCAAACAAGATGGGGGGGACAAGACCCTGCCGTGGAGCCAAGATCCTAAACCACAACAAACGTGAATTAACCTGGAAATAAGATCTGGGGTACGTTATCGAGCAGTTGGCTTCTGAATATTTTCCGTTATAAACTATTTCAAACCAATTCAAATATTGTTCTATTCATCAAGCAACAAGACGAAGCAAGATACAGATGGAAAAGCCTCAATGTTTGGTATGCGTCAATATACCACTTACAAGTGTCATTAGATGTGCGATTTTTTACCAATAAGCTTTTAACCTGGATGTTTTCCCAGACAATCAGATACATAAATAAATTCTGATGAAGAACACATTGAAAAGTTCTCTCTTTGAAATTCTTCAAGATTTCTCGATTTCCTCCAATTCTATGGCTATTGCTACCAATAATCCATCTATACTATAAGGTAAACTCTTTCAGGAAATATAACAAGGTAATTAATGAGTTTGAGTAGTACAGGAGTTAACCAAAGTTCATAGAAGTCAAAGGAAAGTCCTTATTGATATAAATTTATTTTACCATGTACAACCTCCCACAAAATAAATATTATACTGCTATATTTCTCCCACTCTACAGAGCCTCTTAATGTGGTGAGCTTGGAACAAAAAGATGGCAATCAGAATAATTTAAAAATGAAAAATTTAGGTTGCAATAAGAAATAATATCATAGAACTCATCGTATTTAGATTGAAATTCTAAAGGAACGTTCTTAAAATCAGAAACTTTATTTATTTTTAATTTTTAATTTATGTTTAATATTCTATAGCTGAATTTCTCATAGGCAATGGAAATTTATTTGGATGTAATATTTGAACTTGCCCATCTCGATTTCCTTCCAATACTCCGTTCTATATTCTCCACTTTTTTTTAGCTCTTTTTAGACAGATTCACAGTCTTGTATTGACAATTTTTTGTTGTTCCCAAGCTCTTTCTCTTTTTCATTTTGCTTCTGAATCCTTTGGGCATAAAAGAGTGCCTCTCTATCACACTGGAATGTCAAGAGACTTTATTAATATATTAAATAAATTGGATTAAATAATTGGATTGGGAATTCTAGACATAAACCACTGTAATCATAGCAGTTTATTTCATACCCTCCTGTAACAAAATGAGACCTTGTTAAAAAACAAAACCATGAAGATAACCCTTTAGGGGGAAGGGAATGGCAATTTTATTCAAGGATAACAGCAGCTAAGGATAAAAAGTTTGTTACCCTTAGCTACTGACATGAGTGAAAGTTTCTTTGCAGAACTACATGATATTAAATGAACATCAAGAAAATCACTACCTGATTCAAAGTCTCTGGGGGAAAAAAAAAATTAAAAAAAAGAGTGAATGCTCATATGACTTCACAGATTACATAATGATTCAGATAACTTATGAGCTAAATTCCTTTTTGAAGCTCTGATCATAAGGGAATTACTTTCTGAGATATTCAATATGTAAATAGGATTTTGGTCAAAGACTTGATGACTGAGTATGAATTGCTGTAAAAAGTGAACCACGGGTTTTACATTCTTGCACTTTAAGACACTTGTGCTGTAAGGAACCAAATCATGAAGACAGAGAGAGGGGTCACGGCATAACCATAATATCTTTCTAGTCTATTACTTTCTCTAATAATGGCAGCCTGAAAAAAACAAAAGAACAGTGCAAAACTGTAGTGTCGTTTCTCCAGAATCATCCCACCCTGGGAAGCCTCCTTTCAGGTGCTTCCTGATCCAGGTACATCCTGACATTTTTTATAACAGCCCTTGAATTTTTTTTTAACATTGATTTCCCTCATTGCACTTTCTACATCCATGTTAATTTGTAGCATCTGAAATGTCTATTGGCAAGGAAATCCACTACTTAGATCTAAGAACAGTGTAAAAAAGCACCTCCTCCTGTTTTTATTGAACCTGCTATTTTCTAGTTCTAGATGATATCCGGTCTATATCATATTTGAAGAGACTATGGACATTTCTTCCCTTTCCTGTGCTACAAAAATCTTTACCATCCCTCTACTTCTCCCTTCTTATCTTTTCTAGACTGGAAAATATTAATGTATTCACTACCTTCTTCAATCATTCTCCGTGTGGAAGGCACTTTGTGTCTGGGATTTTCTTAACAGCACTTCTCTATATTTTCTCCTGTTCTACCACGTACTTTTTCAGATAGGATGTGAAAGAGATGTGCATTTCACTGACCACATGATTGCATCATTGACTAAATCATGTGTAAAGATACTTTCCATTTTGTTCCGTGTTCTTTTCTGGCAATTCCCCACATTGGATTTGTTTTCTGAGTGGCAATGAACTCTGAAAAGCACATGAGCACAGAGAGCTGGAAAGTCAAGTCCTCTTGGGAGTTAAAGCCTATGATTTTTTTAGTAGTGTGTATCCCTGCACCAGTGCTCAGGCTTCCTCACTGATGCAATCTCTGTTCTAACTCAACTCAGCAGCTGTTCAGCTGCTGTTTTGCTGAAGTCTTTCTCTGTTAAAAAGCAAATTATGATCTTCCATTTTCTTCTTGCCATTCCTCAGACTTTCATTTTGATAAGTTTAAATGACTGAACTGTTAAAATATCTCAGTTTTCTGAAACAGTATTTTCTCACTACAAAGGCATTTTCCCCTTAATATTTTGGCATGTCTTTTCTGCATTCTCTCCAAAATCTTTTTGTAAGGTGAACCTCCCTAGTGAGCAAAATTCTCACTAATGAAACCCCTATTCAGTAGTGATCCTTATTAATGACTGTTTTTGGAAGCTTGTCAATTCATCACATGATTAATCAGCTTAACAATATTTTTTATTTGCAGTCCAGCACGATTTGGTTACATCTTGTAGTAAGTCAAAATAGCATACACTTGCTTCTGCTAGTTATGTTTACTTCTTAAACTTGTTTTCTCAGAAACTATAACAGGGTTGTTGAACTACATCTGTTGTACATAAAGCATTGTTGACTGGCAATAAGTGCCTCTGTATAAGAATTCATGCAGAAAGAAAGATGGAGAGGCAAAAAGGGACAGCAGTATGAAGGGAGATATGTGGGCTCTCTTAGCTCTTAAAGAAAGGTCTTTCCCAAACTTAAAAACTCTATGATTCTCTGAATATGTTGCATAGATTTGAACTAGAGAAAATTGCTTGAATAATGCATTTATAGCTGGTATCAGTAAGGCTAACTCCACTGATTTCAGCAGAGTTTCGTTGCTTTACATCAATTTATTATCTACCTTATAACAGTTAGACTTTGGTCCTGCTTTTGTTGGATCAGTTTCATGTTTTATTAAGTCACAATATTTGTGAAAACTGTCTTTGGTTGAAAACAACAACCCGATGATAACAAGTGGAATTTGCAAATTGATTATGTAGCCTGAGAATTTGGCAAAAAAACCCCAAGCTCCTGAGGTCTAATTTTAATTTTAGGCATGAAATTTTTCTAATTAAAAACATATTAAGCATGCATATGTACATTATTAATAATTTCTAGTAAAAAATTAGAATTTTCACTTGATAAAGTAACAAGGAACTGAAATGAAAACTAGTCTAACAATTTATGTATTAGACTTTTTTCATTAGAGTCTTTTAGTAGAAAATTATTTCTGACTGAGGTGTTGTGAATTTTTGCAGCAATAGTTTTACACCTAAGGTGTCACATTCTTCATGCAGAGGCAGCAATGAAATGTAAAACTCAGACATCAGAAACTTAGAAATTTTTTTTAAAAAACAAGTCTTAAGCTAATTTACCACAAAATGATTAATGTCTTCAACAGGATTCAGATGTTTCAGAATTAATCACTTCATCACCAGCTTATATAATACTTAATGGAAGATGTAACTCTGAAGAATAAAAATGAGTAAAATAAAATGTTGGAGTGAATGTGATCTACATGTGAGATAATAGTTATTCTGTAAAGGCAAATCCTGTCACTTAGGAGATTCTTATATGTAATTCTTCAAACCCTGTGTTAGATCAAGATAATACAGGTTTGATTGATTTTTTTTTTTTTCCTTATTATATACAGTATTCTTGGATTGAAGATTGGGTTTGTAGATAGAATTTGTAGACAAACACATATAAAAAAAAAGTCTCTTGTACCAAACAGATAATCATAGACCTAGGGCTAAATCACAAGATTTTGTTCTTTCAGATACTAGCGTTAGTGTAACAATCTTCATCGTCTATTTCTGCAGCAACTCTTCTCAGACCACTCCCACTGCTGTATTTATTTGCCTCATTTCCACATGAATTGCCTTCCTCTCATCTGGTTTTAATGCTCTTTTTAAATTTATTTCATACCATTGTTTTCATGTATTCTAACCATCATTTCCTTCCCATAGCTTCTGGCAGCTATATTTGTCTTATTGTCATCAGAAATTATAAAGAATTCCCATTATTCATTTATGAAGTTATCTTCAAAATGTTTATAGCATGAGATCATATCCCTCTAGTTTTTACTTTGTGATTACATGTAACTCCCTTCAAATCCTTTGATAGCTCCTATTTCCAACAATTATATCTTTTTTTGTCTCTTTAACATTTTTAAAAACCCAAACAATCTTCTGTTTATAATCTCACTGCTCTTTCCTCATTGCAGCAATGTGTATTAGCACGATGTCTTCCTAGGTAATAGTCCTAATTAAAAGAATATGAACTTTAACTTGTTTAACGAATGTTACCACTTTCTGTGTTAAACTATGTTTTATCCTACTTGCGTAAATTTATTCCCCAACTGGGGCACATATCCCAGGCATCAAACCTTGGAATAGCATACTTTTTTGACCAATATAAAAAAAAACTTTGTGTATTTTGCATTTTGAAGGAACTAAGATATGCTAAAAAAAGAATAAGCACAGTTTTATCCTTTAAAAGAATACATATGGCTTTGGACACATCTACAACTAAACTAGACCAGCTCACAATGTCTGATCCCTGTAGTCTGATCACTTTCCTTTTGGTAAGGCTAAGGAATTATTACTTATGCCATTCTGATCAGATATGTTGTGATTTTTTGTTTTTCACAGTGAAAACAAAAAAAGGAAAAACATGATTTCTTTTCAAACAAAAATAGCTAATAAGTAGGTAAATCCATTATTTGCACAGTTCTACATACAAGAGTTCTTTATTGTTCACAAAGACACACCTGTAGAGCTGTGAAAATAAGTGGGTTTTTTCAGCTCAAATATAATAACAGTTTTAAAGTAAGAGTAAAAACTTGTTAGTACAGAGGCTAATATCAAACTTTCCAACAGGCAAGAAAATGCTTATGTAGACTGTTAATGCTTTTAGTGTCGAGCAGGAAGGAAGGAATGATGTGAGGGGAAAAAAAAATGACAAAAGCTTTCTGGTTTGTGTTCTCTTGCCCACTGGAATCACTGGCATACAATCTTTGACGGTTTACAAAAGCTTCCAGGAGGGTATCCCCTCTTCACTCCTTTTGTCTGTGTCACTGACTATGCATTCCCTGTCTAACCCATGCATTTTTCTGCTGAGTTTCCACAGGAAATAGACTGAGCTTTTCAGCAAGAAGGGAAATCATATTTTAATTTTTATACAATAGGAAAAGTAATTAAAGTATGCATTTTTTCCAAAGAGAATTAATCAAGTTTATCTTCCTTTTCCGTCTTTAAGATTAAAAATTACTTCTTGAAGCTTGAAAAGACCTAACAACAAAAATCAGGATTCAGAAAGGACACCAGAAAGAAAGCAGTAACAGTGAGACAGGTTTTATAAAATATGTATTTGAGATAGTGTTGTTAGTGAGCTGGCAGAAACATCTTTGATTGTCAGAAAAATCATTTTCTTGACGGGAGAGAATAGCCACAGTGAGTGTCATGCAGAAAAATCAGAGTTAATGGTCCACCATGAAATTTTTGTTTCAAAGGAATATTAATACTGGCAGCTCAAGTGAAGAGAAGGACTCTCAAAAAAACAGCCTCCCATTTCTGTATGAGAAATACAAATTACCTGAATTCACATGTTTTCTTGCAGAAGTGACAAGTGGGTAAAATATAAACAAAACAGGATAAAGTTTTGAAATGTGGAGGATGTAAATAACGTAAAATATTTGGGGCTGTATTCATTCAAGAGACAAGTACAAGTACAGCCGCTTTTGCACCTAGACATGTTCATTCTAGGCCAAATTCTAACATAAAATATAATTATCTGATAGTTGCTTTAGCAGCCACTTGCTTTAATGCCTTGGATGTGACATGTATCCCCACAATTCCTAAATGATGGATGATATGAGCACTCTCAAAGACTAAAAGAAGAACTGAATAAGGATTTATTAGAAATTTAATGAGGCTTAAGTGAATATTTGTTGCTGAAGTGAGATAAAGCTATATGGAGAATCTCACTAAATATGCAGACTAGGTGGGGTTGTCATTATTTACTCCCAAGTAAACAGGGACCCTAAAAATAGGGTCTGTCATACTTTGTGAAGTCAAATGGAAACCTAAATCGGTAGCTTTGCTACCATTTATTTCCAGCAAGCTACAAAAACCCTCAGCTTTGAACATCCAAAATTCCAGTGGGAATCATTCATGAAATGAACCCATACCTAGAGTCTAAGAACTAAACGTATAGGCAATAGATGAGGGAATTGCATTGATTTCAGGCTTGTGGATGTACGTGAATAATAAATAGCAATGTTTTCCAAAAGCTTATGAACCAGTGAATGGTGATGAATTTAACACTGTATTTGCTGTCTGTTTTCTGGGTAGACACCAATACTAGCCTTTTGCAGGTTTATATTTACATTCTTCTTAAGTGAACACCATTGTTGTATTTTCCTGCCAAACACTTGTACAAACAATAGTACAGGGTTCTTCTGAGTACCACATGTAAAAAAAGCCTGCATCAGAACATAGGTATTCATTCACTTATTTTTCAAGTTGTTATTGACTAAGTAGAAAAAGGAGAGCTTTATTGCCTAATGACTGAGAAGCATTGGCTAAAACATTAAGAAAGCTGTCAAGAATGACATCATGCTATTCAAGGATAGATGTACAAAGCTGTCTTAATTCCATGAAAAAGCTGATTCAAATGATGACTGTTGAGGCTGTAAAGGAAGTTAGAGCTCTGAGTGCCCTAAACTGCATATTTTGGGTTGCTGCATTTTGGTTTTGCTTTCAGCAAGCATTCAGTTCAGTGATAACAATCTGGATACACACAAAATATATAGAGTGCATGATTCCCTTCCTGATAAGCTGAACTTCTGCACTGGCCAAACCATTCTGTCACTAAAAGGACATAGAAAAGTACAGGTGGTTATCTGCCTAAATTCAGTGAGATATGAAATGTAGGGTCATTCTTAATTTTCTTTTATTCAAAGTGAAATATGCTTCCCACTACCTACAACCAAAACCCAACCTAAATATACCAAAATCCTTCCCAGCAGCATTTTCTAAAAGGAAGACATCTCTTTGGTTGGAATTTGGACTGAATGCACACACAGTCTCACCTAAAGTTTATTCCTGAACAGAAGCCAAGTCCCGACTTCAAATATTACCTATACAAAAGTTCTATTGGTCTTTCTAGTGGAAAAGACCTAGAAGAAATAAAGAACACAAACTGATCATATGTGTTTGATTGAAGGCAAGGACAGCAGTTAGAAACCTTGTTTCATGGAAGGTAAAATTTACCCTGAGTCTTTCTGCACCACTAAATCCAAAACAATCTTTCTGTTGGCACTTTATACTAGGCTGATTTTCATCTAAACAAGCATGTGCAGAGAAGCAGAATAAAGGTAGGAAAATAGCTGCTCAGTGGTATGAATCACTTCCTTCCTAGTAAGTGTAGGCTCCTGCAGCATCACAGGCCATCAAGAACTATGGTTATTTTACAAAGGGATATAAAGCAGGTTCAAAGTAATAAACATCTTAAGAGCTATGAATTCATTTAAATTGTGATGAACATTTTAAAAGCTATGAATTCATCGAAATTGTATGTGCATTTTTTATCAGTGCGAGCAACTTTCACTTCTAGTATTCGCTACCTCTTATATTTCCTGTACTTAAAAATGAGCTCTGTTCTGAAGTTTGCATAGTACATTATGTACTTGATGGATCAAGTTCACACTGAAGTCAACAAATTTGACTCAAGAGAAAGTGATAAGCATATTTTCAATAGGAACTATGATGAACATTGTTGTGATGACATAGTTCAAATTCTCTGAGAGTTATTATAAAGATAACCCATACCTCAGATAACTTGAACTTTGAAAGTACAAATGCTTTAATCAGTGTCATAAGGTGATCAGCACAAAAGCAGAAACCTGCAGAGGTTTTGATAGATGGCTGGAGCAGAAGAAGCAAGATTTGAAGAAGAGCAAGAAGCAAAAGTTACTGAAGGAGAAAAATGAAGTGGTCAGACTACATAGAGGAGAAAGTGAGCTTTTGGTTAAACTCATACTTGTTTGATCTTCACAGGTTCTGAATGACAGATGAATTTTTAGCTATAAGCACAGGTTATAAATGCAAAACTTAAGTCCATGAATTGAGGCTGTTTTCCATATTTTTGCATTTTAGGAGAAAAAATACTTTAATATATTTGCATTATTGAATTCACTAGGTATTGTGAGGAAACAATGTCGTTGCCATGTGCACTGTATTGACTAGATAATGAGGGAAATATTAGGAAGGTGCTAAATCTACTAAGTCCCAGAATAATAAACTTTTTAATCTCTGTCATTTAAAACACAGCATTCACTATTGCCTTAGGTGGGTATAACTCCGGATGATTCACTTTACCTCTTTGTGCTTCAGTCTCCGGATCTATGACATCCTTTCTAAGACTCTTCAGGATGTGGTGATAGGAAGAGCTAGGTAGTATTGTTATCAAGCCCTGAGTTCTACTTGAGGAAGTTTATGAACAAATCAAAAGAAACACTATTAATACAGAAGGAGTGCTGGGAAGGATTTACTTCTGTAGTATTGTAAAATGTAGAATTCTCTGCATCACTTTTTAATGTATTGGTTACTTCACTGTCCTTCTTTCAAACACTGAATTTTTGTAAGTGAATTTGGATTGGGGGGTTGGGGAGTGGTGTGTGTTTTCTTTCCCTCTCCTCTCTCCTCTCCTCTCCTCTCCTCTCCTCTCCTCTCCTCTCCTCTCCTCTCCTCTCCTCTCCTCTCCTCTCCTCTCCTCTCCTCTCCTCTCCTCTCCTCTCCTCTCCTCTCCTCTCCTCTCCTCTCCTCTCCTCTCCTCTCCTCTCCTCTCCTCTCCTCTCCTCTCCTCTCCTCTCCTCTCCTCTCCTCTCCTCTCCTCTCCTCTCCTCTCCTCTCCTCACCTTTTCCTTTACTTTTATTTTATTTTATTTTGTTTTACTTTACTTTTACTTTTACTTTACTTTTACTATGCTTTACTTTACTTTCCAGCTTATTCTGTTTAGGAGCTCTGGAAATTTTATGGGGGTGAAAAAATTTGTCTTTTTAATCTTGAATCTGAGGCATTTACACCTGCATAGCTGCTACTAAAATGGTGAGGTGTGCAGGATGTAGCACTGTAGGTGCAATACAGTTTAGTTTGAATTGAAGCCTTATGACAATTTCCTTTCCCTTTTAGGGAATGGCAAATAATTCCTTTTTTCATTCCTCCTAAGCTCTCTCCTTATTCACAATACCTTTCTTGAACTGCTCATTCACTCAGTTGGGTTTTCCCTTTCTTGGGATACAAAACTCCTAATAGTTTTAGTAGTTTGCCTAGGAAGAAATTCCAAGCCTGCCTCACATTCAGGTCCCTAAGCTTCTCAGTCAGTTGACTTTACTAGTGATTCCTTCAGTTCATCAAAGTCTGCCCTTTTTTAAAATACAGAAAGATAGTCCCCTCCTTCTTCCCCTGTAGTCCAATTTGACCTCACAGCTGAATATGCCCTGTTCTCTTTTCTCTGTTCCTTCTGCTTTATACCAACCATTTGCTTTATGTCCTTGAGTTTCTTAAAGTATTATTTTCTTCATGACTGATAGTAGTGTAAAGTGAGAACAAAAAGAGGTCAGTTGTCCTTTGGAAAAGTTTTCAAGGAGAGCACAAGGGAGTTCTATTTTAAGAGTTCTTTTTTCAGTTATCTATAAAGGCAGAAATCCTTTGACTAAAGTTATATAAAAAGCCAGACGTTTATTTTTTGTTGTTGTTGTAATATGCTGGGGTTTTTTCCGATCACACATTTTTCCAAAGCTTAGTCTGCCTGCCAGCCCCTTTAATATGGCACATCATGCGTCATACTAAGTGTTCACCAGGGGCAGAAACTGTAGGGTGAAGATGCCCTACCCCATACCCTAATCCTGCAAACATGTGCTTCTACTCTGTGAAGTTAGAGATTTCATTGCAGTTTATGCTGACCAGGACTTTAATCCATACTGTTGTTCCTTGGGGATGCATCTCTAAAGGAACAATTTGTCATGCTAGAACAAAAATTAATTATTGTCCGTAAACTTAACCAAATACTTTTATCCATCCTCTTGATGATCTCTAACAGCCTAATTCTGAGCTCCATTGGCAACACAGGCTTCTTAAAAGAAAAGTTTATTGCCTATCTGGTGAACTGTCTCTCGTATATTTATATGAGTAATTGACTTTACTGACTTGATTATTGCCCTTTCCCAGACATATTGTAGCCTGAAAGAGTTAGTCTTAGCAAAAAAGAAAAAAAAAAAAAAAGAGAGAGAGAAAGAAAAAGAAAAACACCTGAGTTAAATCATCTGAACAAATTAGGAGCTGTACCAAGAACTAGAATAAGTTTTTTTATTATTTCTAGGAATAGTTGGAAGGTGGATGCTGTTGCCCTGATAGATTTCAAAGGTGTTGGCATATCTTAGCTGAAAATGGAGTTATTTTGTCTCTAAATTTCTACACAGTAAATCAAGTAGCTTCTGAAGAAACTGTTGTTTTCTCAGTAGTAGCCTTTGTATTTACATTAAAGCTGAATTTACCACTCTTGGGATGAAAATTTCTTTTTATTTCATGACTATATTACCAAATCAATAATTTAAAACTATCTTTCAGACAGTTTCTGGCTTGAATCTCAGAATATACTGTAGGAGTCATGCTCAAAGCCATTGTCAGCCCATTTCCAAAACGGTCTAAAACTGCCACCTTCTGGCTGTTTTCATTGCTTCTGATACTAGTCGTCAGCAGAGCTACATTTAATTGTTGGTCATAGCTTTGAACCCTGATTACTGTCAGTGCAAATAATACAGAGAGTAAAATACACAAAAATAAAGCAAGCTTACTGTCTTCAGACTTAGAGAGAGAAAATAAAAATAATATCAGTCTATCAGATGATCATCCAGGGTTAAAATCTCCTTCATTTTCAGAATCACAGGATATAGCCTAGGCTCTTCTTCTACTAAACACACACTCTTTCTCCTTTTACACAAATTATTAGTACCCATTTCTTTCTGTCTGCTTCTGTTTTTACACTCGTCCCACCATTTTAGACCATCCAATTTTCCATTCTGTTTCCTGGTTATACTGGGCTCTGTGCTTTTAGGGCCTTACACAGGTGGTAAACAACAGAATACATTGTACTTTCCACAGTGATACCAGAGCAGGTGAGTCAAAAAAAGAAAGCAGAGTACATTCCTTCAAGATGTTCAGAATTGTCAGGACTGTTTCTAAGGGGCTGCCACAAAATGTTTGGGGTTTTGAGGGGAGGTTTTAGTGGATTTTTTTCTTTTCTTGACAGATAAAATTGGACCCCTAGAAGCCATGCAATTTTCTTGTTTAGTATTGGCATGACAACATGAAAAAAATATGTCATTAATCATTGTCTTTTGTCCATAGGGCAAGAAACAATGCCATATCAATCTGATTAATGGAGTTACCCCCAGTGTAAAACGAATGTTCAGTCTCCACCCGCAAGTACATACTGAAGACTCTTGCGCAAGTTGGAGCTGCTTCTATGCAAAGATTTCCCCAGATTAATATATCTAACTAATTTAAGTATTTTTTCTTAGATTTTGGAAAGACTGCTGCTGTTGCATTGCGATTTTCCTGCATCAGCTTGCAGTTACTAGAATACTGGAGTTGCCTAAGAAACAGATAATACCATTGAACTTAGGAAATGAGTGCAAACTACATTAAAGTAGCTGTTTTTTATAACATGCCAATATTCTGCTGAATCTCACAAATAAGTTCCTCCTCAAGTTGAAAGTGCAAAGAAAAAAGCCACACAGTATATTACCCATAGAAATAATCTCCAATACATTAGACAAAATTCAAAAAGGAAAATGATCATACATTATATTTTACAGAAAATGATAGTTTTTTCCGGAGAGCCTCAAGATTTTCTTTAAGATGTATATATTGTGGGCAAGAAAGTAAAAGACATGTAATATTCTTCTATTCAAGCATTCTTCTCTATTTTCTATTTAGTAAGATATCCAGTGTAGGCAGCTAGTTTCTTCATTCACAGCAGTATAATTTATTAGGGGAAAAAAAAAAAGCAACCAACAAACAAAACAACAACAACAATGGAAAACCAACCAACCAACCAAAAAAACAAAAACCAAACCAAAACAAAAAAAAACCAAAAGAAAACCAACCCCATAACCATTTAATTTTCTACCTGAATTACGGATTGCCATACTGCATGCATTTCTATCCCTAGAAAAATATTGGTTGTTAAAATAGTACAGAAATATCTATAGAATTGAAATATCTAATCTTTTTCTTTCTTAAGATTTTTGGGGGTTTGGTGTTTTGAGGTTCTTTTGTTAGAGATCAGCCTGAAATTCAACAAAGGTATTATAATATTTAACATATCAAAAGATGGAGGAGCTACTCTGTGATGAGGAACTACAAAAGCACACGTTCAGTGCCTTCAGTTTGAATTTTATGTCAATAAAAGAGAATGAATAACCTACTGCTGAACACTGGCCATCTATAAACATACACACAAACAAACCATAGAACACTAAAGAAAATTGCATACAAAATTAGTTTTCTTTCACAATATCCACCAATACACAAAATCACACTGTAGGGAGGCAAATTTTACTAAACTGAGTATTTTGATTGCGAAAATGCAAACCACATTTCAAAATATGAGTCCATATTCCTTCAATCACTGAAGATTTGTTAATATTATGTCACTAAAATTCTTCTGTACAGCTCTTATAAAAATATGAAGCAATACAACAGCAATTACATAAAAGTATACAATTCTTCCGACAATCTTTTTCCAGGTGGTGACATTTGTCAGTTTCCAATTGTCCCATTTTTGTTTCAAATTACCTAAGTTAATTTTCAGTTGCAGAAAAAAATGTATTATTCAGTTTATATGGTTTCACGGGGTGTCTGTGCAACAGCAAAGCATATTCAGTAAAGGAATATTTAATTCCCTGCATGATATGTTAGTGGGTCAGATCTTTTTGTCCTGTTTAGAATGTTATAATGACACAAAAAGAATAGAAAAGTGGATCACTTCAACATATTTAAGCCAGGTGAATAATAACATATATACTAAAAATATTAGAATTACATTAAGGACATCAAATTCCATAGAAAAATGAATTAATTTGATTTCTCTAGCAGCAGCTAGGTATGATTGGCCACTACATCTAAATGGATTCATTTAGATTAGAATCAGAATAATCACAATCACACTGCAGCAGAGATCAGGGCTGGCTCAGATCAGAGTTCCACAGCACTTCTGCTATGTAGTCATGTAGATGACTATTATGAAGATAACCAGCATGGCTGAACAGTGAGGTTTGTCTGGAACTCGGGAAGAAAATGATAATTTATCGCCTATGGAAAAAGGGGCAGGCCAATCAGGAAGACTACAATGCTTTTGTGAGGCTATGCAGGGGGGAAATTAGAAGGGCCAAAGCCCGACTAGAACTGAATCTGGCTACTGCCACAAAAGAGAGCTTAAAATGTTTATATAAATACATTAACAACAAAAGGAGCGCTAAAGAGAATCTCCACCCTTTATTGGGTGCAGGAGAAACATAGTGACCCAGGATGAGGAGAAGGCTGAGGTACGGAATGTCTTCTTTGCCTCAGTCTTTGACACAGCTGTTCTTTGAGAGCCCAGCCCCCTGAGCTGGACAACAGGTATGGGGAGCAGAATGGAGCCCACATCATCCAAGAGGAAATGGTCAGTGACTTACTACACCACATAGATGTACACAAGTGTATAGGAGAGTATGGGATCCAACCAAGGGTACTGAGGGAGCTGATGGAAGTGCTCACCAAATCAACTTCCATCATTTATCAGCTGTCCTGGCTAAGCCTGGAGGTCCCAGCTGACTTGAGGTGATGCTCATATATGAGAAGGACTGGAAGGAGGAATCTGGGGAACTACAGGCCTGTCAGTCTGACCTTGGTGCTGGGGAATATTATGGAGCAGATCGTCTTGAGTGTCATCATGTGGCACGCACAGGACAAGGCCCAGTCAGAATGGGTTAATGAAACTGATTAGGCAGGGGTTAGGCCCAGTCAGCACAGGTTTGTGAAAGGCAGGTCCTGCTTGGCTTATGTGATCTCCTTCTACAACAAGGTCACTCTCTTAATGGGTGAGGGGAGTGGTGTGGATGTGGTCTTTAGTACTAGAATTTAGTAAAACCTTTGAGACCATTTCCCACAGCATTATCCTGAAGAAACAGCAAGAGAGAAGAGGAAGAGTAAAAAGAAAAAAAAAAAAAAGCGTCTTCACAGTATTGTACGTGGGTAGGAAAAGGCTTGATTTCCAGTACTGTTTTGAAAATGTTTTGTAGCTAGTATATACATTGTTACTGAGTAACACACAGGCAGTGTTCAAACCCACTTGCACTTACAGTTGGAATGTATAGGGTCACAGAACAATTCAGACTGCTGGGGATCTGGGGAGGCCTCCAGCCCCAGCCCCTGCCCTGAGCAAGCTCAGCCATGGGTTCACCCAGCCAGGATGTGAGACGCACCTCCTTCAGCCCCTGCTCCACCACTGACTGACCTCATGGGGAAAAGGCCCCTCCTTGTCTCCAGCCTGAGCTGCTCATGTTTCAGCTTGTGCTGCGGCCACTTGCCCTCCCACCCTGCACCCCTGTGAAGAGCCTGGCTGTGTCTCCTCCATCCCCTTCCATCAGTGATGGGGACATTCTTGGGTTCTCCTCCCAGTTGAACCAACCTCAGTCCCACAGCTGCTCCTAGCAGGGCAAGGGATCCAGACCCAGTGCATTGGTGGCCTCCCCTGAAGTCCTGCCAGATCATATATATGGTTTTTTGTTTGGGTTTTTTGGGGTTTTTTTTTTGCATTAGGGGCCCAAAATTGGATGAGGAAATGGTATCCTCATGTGGTCTGATGAGCAGTTAGCAGAGGGGACAGTACCTGCCCTCCCTTGGCTCTCAGGTCTGTGCTCTTCTCACTCCAGCCCAGGCATCACTGGCCCTCATTGTTGCCTGAGTGCGTGGCTGGCTCTGGCTCAGTAGGGACTGAAATGCTTCTAAAATCCTTCTGGCAGAGATATCAGCCTGAAGTGAGGGATCTGTGTGATGTACTTTAACTGGAGGATGCTACCTAAAAGAGTATGGCAGTGGCAAATACTTTGAAAGAATAAGGCATGTGAGATGTGGAGCTTGCAAGGGAAATGGTGTCTTAGATGCTCCAGAGAAGACCTGTGTTCTTCTCCTTAGCAGTTGAAGAGCAAGTCCAAACAATAAACAAAGAGGTGCTGCTGCCTAACACATATACCCTGAGACAGTGCTATTCCTATAACAGCATCACCAAGAACCATTCCAGTGCTGCCTAAACAAAGATTTCAGGTCAGATCCTCATCTGATATTAATCAACTTAACTTCAGCTATTTTAGCAAGTTATTTAAAACCATCTAAATATGGGATAGACACTGATTAGTCATGTTTTGTTCAGTGCTCATTCTGCTTTATTTATGCTATTGTTTCCTGTGAGAGGTGACTGCCTGATGAATGATGCAGCACCTCGTAAGCAGCAATGCACTCTTCCTGTGAAAACTTCACACGCAGCATTTAGCTTCAGTAAGCATAATAAAAAGACTAAGAAATGAGTTAGCTCTGTTAAGGGCATCCTAGTCAGCTGGCTACAGTGGGCTGTTTTTATCAACGTGTAATAGCATCTTTCAACCCAAGGAGGATTGCACATGGCTTATAAACCCTCTACAGTTTTAACTTTTCCCTTTTTTCCCCACTGTATGGCAAACAGCCTACATGTAGAAGCTGTGAATATTTGTGTGGAAATAAAACATAGTCATCCATGGTCTCCCAAGATGATCAAAGAGGTGAATGTGTTTATATGCAAACACCTGCTAGTAGCTTTCCATTAAATATAACATCCTGTTGGATATGTAGTGTTTTAGAAGATTATAATACACTAAAACTTGACTCAACCAAAAATGAACCTCCTGTTTAGCAGCAGGAGGAATGCATTTACTTTGTCAAAAATAAACCATGAATGAATATCTAGAAAATTAATGGTGATTGTGTGTTGCAATTTCAAGGCTCATGGGGGTACTTCATGGCAGCTTTTTGAACTCAAAAATCCCTCTGGCACAGAACAAATAAAGTTGTGGTATACGAGGAAGTAAGAGAAGGAGAACAGGAATAATAGTATTTTCTTGCCAGATCACATTACATTGTGTGCTATCCTGTGACCAGAGATAGAGACTAGAGCTATTAGTAAAATAAGTAACGACAAGGAAATAATTTTAACAATTGTAACATATACACATAACTGTGCCTTAAACATTACACCAACTGCTGAAATACGTTTGCTTTTAAGTTGTCAGCATTGCGACCCAGTCATGCTTGGGTCTCAAGTCACAGATTCTTTTTCAGAAAAACAGTCGTATTAGAGAAGAAAACTTTATAATGTGACAGCAGTCAAACACTGAGACAGGAGGATTAGAGAGGGTGTGTAGTCTCCATCCTTGGAGATACTCAAAGCACAGCTGGGCATGGCCCTGAGAAACATTGTGCAGCTGACCTTGCTTGATTGGTGGTGGGACTGTGCAACCTCCAGAGGTGCCAGCCAGCCCCAGCCATGCTGTGGTTCTGCGGTGCTGCAGTATGCATCACCCATATCTGCCTTATCTGCTGGGTCTTATTCTTTACCTTCATACCTTCAACATGGTGTTTATCAAACTTTCATGTTAGTATTAAATCTGGATCTGGATTTTAGCTCTTCAGTGCTGTGCAGCAGAGAAAACAAAGAAACACACAAGTCACAGTCAGTCCTGATATGCCTCTTACCTGTCAAATTTATGAAAATAAATGTATTGTTGGACTTTCTTCCAAATTCTGCATTTCTCTATGCACCACGAGCTGAATTTCAATGGAAATTTGAAGCACGATGTGGCCTAGTCTGTTTTCTACAAGATATTTTTTACCATGTTTTTGAGGTATTTTTATGGATTTTCAAACCTGTGATAAATGATTCATCAAGAGTATATAAGATATTGATAAATACCAGGTTAATCACCACAGTGCAAAAATGCAGGACAGTCTCTCTTCTTGTAACATCTCTCTTGGGATCCAGTATTTCCCTTCCTTGCCAGTCCTTGTATAAATAAATGGAATATAGTTCACTTGTATTGGGCAAAAACTCTTCATTCCCTTCCCGCCCACCCCCCAACCCCCAACCCACCCACACCCACACCCCCACCCCCCCCCCCCACTCCGCCGAAAATTCTATTTTGTCATTATGTTTGTCTTGTGGTAATGAGTCAAAAACTGTTCTATTCATCAAGGCTCAAACTTTTCCTACAAGATAAGGAAGGGCAGCCCACTGCAAAGAAGCTATGCTGAACTGATAAACTATACTTATTCTGTGTCATAATGCATGCATTTTAATGAGACTCGGTGCTAAAATAAATCTAAAATAAAGGCCTTACAAAAAATGTGTCAAAGCACCAGATCTGGTGTTAGTTCCCTGTTTATTTTACTCCCCTTTCTCTTTCTCACACCTATAATAAGAAATCTTGAATACTAACTGCACAATAAAATTCAGAATAAGTGTAACATTACAATTTTTGCACAGTGAGATATCACAGTTGGGTGGTCAAGTGAAAGGAAATAAATTTGCAAAATGTAGAAGTGCTTGCATTCATAATGTATAGAGGAAAACCCCATGAGGTTTCTGTCTCATGGTGAAAGATACAGTGTCAGGGTAAGATGTGCAAGAAAGAAGACAGTTTTGGAGCATTTCTCAACTCCAGACCGTAACTATTCTGGGGAACTGAGGAAATGTTTATCCACCTTGTAGGAGTGTGACTGTAGCACAGTCACACAGTCATATCTTGTTATGCTCAGTTTGCAGAAAACAGATAGACTGCCTCAATGCTAGGCTTTAACTAGGCTTTAAACAGCCTTTTTCCTCCTTTACTTTTGGCTGTGTTCAGCTTCTCCTTTCTATTATCATTTTTCACTTCACGCAAAAATGAATTCAGCTAAAATTGTCTTGTGTAAGGTCTAAATGTAATTGGGAAGGCAGAAAGTGTGTATAACACAATATCAGACAGCCAGAAGAAGATGACGACTGTGACCTTGAGAAAAGAAGCAACAGCTTCAGTAAAAAAATAGAAATAACAAAGATCCACATCTCAAAGGAGACATGGGTCTACAGGGACCAAGGAAAGTGAATGCGGAAAAAAGTGAGCTTTCCAGATGCACTTCTGAACACCAGCTGGAATTAAGTGATCACAGGCAAAAACGAGTCATAAGGTTCTTAAATATTTCACAGATGTGCAGTATCTGTACAAAGTACAGAAAGTACTGACTATGAAGCGAAGATACCTAACTACACTTTCGGTCTTACCTTGTTTCATTATCAGCTGAATACACTGAAATATTTTGAAATCCTTAGCAATAAAATAGTTGTGTTTTTCCAAGCCTCAAACAAAACTTTCTGAGCTATTTGTGGCAGTGCAAACTAGGAGAGAAGTACTAGTGAAAGAATAGCTATAAAATTTCTGTCTGAAAAATTACAAGGGGAAACAAAAAAAACCAACCCCCCCAAACAAACAAAAACAACATAAAAAAAAAAAAAACCAACAAGGCAAAAAACCCCACACCCCCAACAATGAACCAACCAAGATAGTGTGGTGAAAAGACTATAGACTGAAGAAGCAAACCACATCCAGATGTCATAAGTTCCTGTGTCTAACATTTCCTGTTGATTCCATCTAAGATTCGACAGGCAGCTAGTCAGTACTAAACACTAAGCAAAGTATTTTAGGTGGAATTCAGGCTATAGGCACCTGTAAATTTTGTCTTTCTTTCTCTCTGTAATTAAACTGTGAACAACTACAATACAGCTGTAATTGCTGCTCAAAAAGTTTTTGATAAAAAAAAAAACAAAAGTAGTGACTTATTGAGTCCTGGCAGTAAAAAATAATTTATATGAGACACGTAAGTGTCAAGCAGCTAAATCCTCATGCTTTACAATGTAATTTATTTAGTTCTACTTCTATCTTAACTTATATACCTGCAACAAAGAAAGCAGGCTTGGCATAACTGTTCTTTCTCAGTTTGACTTCTGCTTTTTGTGCCTGGCCAGTTTATCAAGCCTTACTTTGAAGTAACTCTTTACCAGCTGAGTTCCTTTATAAACAACTGTATGCACACACAAAACGCAACCTTACATGAATATATATACATGCATGAGACTGACTAATATAGAGTATATGCTTACATGAGAGGAAGCATTTTTTAAAGATAAAATTATGTCTTCAAAATGTTACATTTGACAGTATAAACACTGTCCCAAATTCAGACAGGGAGCCATTCAAGGTATTCCCACCTCCTACATTCAAAATTCAACAGCTTTCCCTGCTAGCCCTGACAACATAATTCTGCCCACTGCTGCACTGTGAATTGTGCTAGGGAATTGAAATAGACAAAAAGTAGAAAAATAAGGTCACTTTTGTGGTGGTTTTTTTTTCTTGTTTTTATTCTTTTTTTTTTTTCTTTTTTTAGTGAGGTAAATTTCATCATATGATTTGTTCCACAGCCCCACAAGTAATTGTGCAAGCAATGAAAAAAGAGAAGGAATGAGCACCCACACCGAATAGAGTCCTCTAAAATGTTGTTTAAACAGGCTCTACTGCTGTGATAATGAACACAGAAACACACAGTAATATTTTCTCACTTTCTCTCTGTAGGTATCTGAACAAGAAAATGTTTTCAAATCCATGAGATAAAAAATTACTAAGAATTGAAGTCTTCAGCATGCAGCTTAGTTGAAGTAGACTGCTTTTGAAGTACTGTGTTTTAGATGTAGAATTATCATCATCATGGCTTGGCTTCGCGGACGAAGATTTGGGAAGGGCTTTAAACGTGAGTACACCCTTCAAGCCTGCGCGGTGGATTTTTTAGGTGAGGCGCAGCGTGCGCGAGACTGGCCCCACCCTTTACACCTGAGGTTCATCTGCCAGGGCCTAGCGAGCTTGGACAGTGACAGCGAAGTCCTCAGGTCGTAGGTTTGGTTAGAGTATCCTTCTCTTAGATGGATGGCCTTACAGGGCTAAACGAGCTCCATCTGCCCGGGTTTGCAGTTAGAGTTGTCCTTCTCCTAGGATGGTTGCCCAAAGGCTAGTGAGCCCATCCTGCCCGTGGACACACTTTGTCTGACCCTTCAGTTGAGACCTGTCTGGCTTGGGAGACCCTACCGGAGGCATATGCCACCACCAGCATAGCTCTCAACTTCGCAAGGGCAAGCAAGCTCTTTCCCCACGGCAAGGGGGTGCCCGTGAAAGAGTGTAGAATTATATAATGATAACTAATGCAATAATAATTTTCCTTGTTATGCAATCTCTACTGGAAAGGTACCCTAGGATCTGAAGAACAATCATAACCCATTTCTTATGAAATAAAATAATCCCAATTTTATCAAGACTGTATGGAGGTTAAAAAAAAATACCTTCAGACAAAAGGATACATTTAATCCATTGCCTTTATTACCTACCTTCACATCCTCAGATGGTACTACTTCTCATTTTTAAAAATGAACATGGATTTATCTCTGCAACTGCTACTCCTACACAGAGCTTTAGGCATTTGGCCATAGGTATGTTCAGGGGAACCACTTGTTGGTCATATTGCAATTGGTATGCAACAAAACAGCCAAAGCAAGTGACTGTACAAAGTCCAGTACTATCTGGCGAGATGTTAAAGAGCCAGTGCAATTACAACTGTTCACCATTATCGTTGCCAGTGGTCCCCTACAGTGTCTCATAAGTAAGTGTGACTAAGTGTGACTCAAGTAAGTCTCTCAGTAAGTGTGACTCTCATCACACAAGTTTTGCTTTAAACATTCCTTGAGAATGGATAAGGCTGAGGCTTGTTAGTGTTTGCCATGGTTTAACCCAAGCTGGCAATTAAGCCCCACACAGACACTTGTTCACTTCCTCCTCCCCTGATGGGATGGGATTAAATCACCTTAAGGGACAAATAGCACTTCCTCATCCTTCAGCATTACCCATCAAGTGCTCCCAAGTCCTTGAGCAAAAACAAGACCACAGATAGGTTTGCCCTTTTCTGAGGAAGGAATAACCTAGACTGGTTTTCCTAACAAGTCCCTTATATGTACTAGGGGGGCCTTATCTCCTCCCACAGTGTGCAGGAGTTTTGATTGGGCAAGGCTAGGTCAACTGGCACATACTCTAGTGTTAACTAGCCAAGTGGCTTCTCCTAAATTTGTATCCCAAATGCTTGAATGTCCCAGCACCCATTGCTCTCAGTGCAGTTTTTAACAGTCCATTGTATCATTTAATTTTCCTAGAGGCTTGTGTATGACAGGGGATGTGATTCACCCAGTCATAGAATCATAGAATGCTGTGGGTTGGAAGGGACTTTCAAAGGTCATCTCATCCAACCTCCCCTGCAGTAAGCAGGGACATCTTCAACTAGAGTAGATTGCTCAGAGCCTCATCCAACCTGACCTTCAATATTTCCGGGGATGGCACATCTACCACATCTCTGGGCATCCTGTAACAGTGTTTCACCACCCTCATTGTAAAAAAATTCTTCCTTATATCTAGTCTGAATCTCCCCTCTTTTAGTTTAAAACCATCAGCCCTTGTTCTGTTGCAATAGGCCTTGCTAAAAATAGCATCCCAAACTTTCTTATAGGTCTCCTTTTAATATTGGAAGACCACAATAAGGTTTCCCCAGACCCTTCTCTTCTCCTGGCTGAACAACCCCAACACTCTCAGCCTGCCCTCATAGCAGAGGTGTTCCATTCCTCTTATCATTTTTCTGGACCTCCTCTGGACCCTATCCAACAGGTCCATGTCCTTGTGCTGAGGACTCCAGAGCTGGACACAGTATCCATGTGGTCACCGAGGTAACCTGGAGAAGCTTGCAGAATACACTGCAGGACAACAGGATTTCCCTCTGTCACTGGCAGGAGATGTGGACAGGCCAGAAAGAGAGAGGGCCTGGCAGAGGAGTGGATGGGCTGGAGAGAAAGAGAAACAAGGCGCAGAGGAATGGACTCTGGACTCCTGAAAAATGTGGTGACTTCGGTTTACGGCACTGGGTCAGCTTAGCACTGGCAGAGTTGACCCAGGTAGGAAAACCCCACGTGAACTGAAGGCAGTCATGCCAGCCTGCCTCCTGTGGGAGGGGGATGCCATGAGGCCGGAGGGAACAAGTGAGGCATGTGTTCCATGGAGCAAGCAGCTGGAACCTCATGCGGAGGGTTTAAAATGACTGCGCCCCACCTCCCTGTGTTTCCCCTGCCCGCATCAGGTGTTGGAGGGGGGTAGTAAAGCCGGGCCTTGGAAAGTGTAGTTAAGATCACGCTGTTCTCTCTTTCTGTCCTACTGTAATTTAATTGGTAATTTGTTTGTGGTTTTGTTGTTTTGAATTAAATTGATTTTGTTTCCCCTAGTCCAGTCTGTCTTTTGCCCGTGGCCCTAAACGGTGAGTTTAGCCCTCCCTTATCCCCTGCCCTGACCCTTAAGTAGACGTTTTGTTTTGTCTTGGAGGAAGTAAAACAACTGCATGCCTTTAGTCACCAGCCAGGTCTAAACAGTGACATACTAAAAGCAGAGTAATGGCTTCGGTACAGACCCCAAATACCAAACTAAGTTTAAGGATAGTGTTTAAAAAACAAATCTCCATGGCAAAACATCACTAAGCTTTATAGAGCACAGCACACTGCAAAAGCCAACACCAATCTTTAACACATACAGGAAAAAAAAAAAAAAAGCACAGCACAGATCAAATAAACTAATATCAAGAACAGATGAACCAATATTGTAACCGTGAACTGCTAACAGACATAAATCCCTTCTAATGCTCTGGTCAAATCTGTTATTTTCTGAAACTCTTTGTGTCCTGTGTTGGGTATCAAAAAGGACACTGGTTTAACCCTGGCCAGAAAGTAAGCACCACATAGCTACTCGCTCACTTCCTCCTCTCCCAGCAGGATGGAGGAAGAATTGGAAGGCTAAAAGTGAGAAATAAACTAGTTAGTTGAGATAACAATGGTTTAATAATTAAAAAGAAATAATAATAATCTTCAAAAATTGTAAAGAAAAGGCGGGGGAGTGGGGAGCGTGGGGGGAGTAATGTAAAACCAAAGAAAGACCAGTGATGTAGATGAAAACACTTGCTCACGACCAACTGATGGATACTCAGCCAGTTCCCGGGCAGCAGCACCCCCCATCAACATCCTTGCCAGTTTTATTGCAGAGCATGATGTCATATGGTGTAGACTATCCCTTTGGTCAGCTGTGATCAGCTGTCCCAGCTGTGTTGCCTCTTGGCTTTTTTTGTGCTTCTGACCTACTCACTGGCAGGGCAGTCTGGAGAACTGAAAAGGCCTTGATGCTGTGTAAGCACTGCTCAGCACTAACAAAAACATCCGTGTGTTATCAACATTATCAGGAAAAATCCAAAACATAGTCCTGTATCACCTTCTATGAAGAAATTTAACTCTATACCAGCCAAAAACAGCGCAGTGTCAAAATAAAGCCACATATTGAAGTGTTTTGCAATTTGTGTAAGCCATATTGCATTCACTACAAGATCATACCTTTTTCCATAGACAAATCGATGTCCTTAAAACCAAAAGGCTTCACCCTTTATTTGGTATAGAAACGATGCTGAAGTTGTCAGACAAACTTAGTTGGGTCTAGCATAACTATGATACCATGTATGATGTGTGCCATGTGCTGTAGGCATAAGCTATGAAATAGAACAAAGCTCTTACCACTGTGTTCTTTTGCAACTGTAAGATACATAAAACAAAACATAAAATCCTTACCTAATATCTGTTGTCTTGTGTGGTCCACTGAAACTGGTGTAGTTTCTACTTCTCCTGGAGAATCAGCATACAGAAGTAAACACATGGGATGCATGTAAACGCTTCATTGACAGTGTTCTTTTAAGTAGATACCCCAACAGTTTACATAAAAAAGATATACTTTAGATGCATACATGGAATTTAATTTAGGTTCCAGATCTACAATCTAAAGGGCCAAGTATAACAGAACAGATAGACAGAGAAATGGAATGAAGAGGACTTAATATGAACATGAATTGCAGTAGACCAAATACATGATGACATATAAAACTCTCCTTAGGAACCTAAATGTCACTAACATTCACATGACATATGAGTAAACATGGCTTACTTCCCTTAGAACACAATAGAAGATGAAAATTCATGTCACTGAAAGGTAAAAGTCCAAACAATCTGGCTGCTTCTGAAAGGCATAACTGTAGTGGCCTAGAATAACACAGTTTAGAATGAAATACATCTGCTTTTTACAAAAACATGTAATAAATGTAAAAAACAAACAAATGGTCATATCTTGCTGCTACTGTACATCACCCATCTTGGAAGATGTACAGTATAGTATAGTTTATCTAGAATTATTTTAGCACTGTCAGCATGTAGTAATCTAAGATTGATTATTTCCTTCATAGGGATGTTTTGATGTTTTATTAGTTCCCACCTATGCATTTTCTGGAAGACTTTTAGGAAAAAATATGTTACAGAAATAGGAATTATTATTTTAAAATTAACTAGAAGTTTGTGTGCAACGGCAGTTTGCTCCACAGAATTTTTATTGTCTATCCGATTTCTTATTACTGTGAAGCCAGGATGTATTTTACAGTAGACAAGCCCATCTATATCACAATAATTAAATAAATAGATGTATTCACTGTTATACCCAATTACAATTCATTTCATACTATGGTATTTTTTTTATTTGCTGGCTTTCAATGCAGACAGTTCTAACAGAAAAAAAAAAAACCAAAACAAACCCTAATTCTAACCATTAGGCAGTTTAGAATTCTGTCATACAGAAGTTTTATAATACTAGGGATTTTTAATTTGGGAATACAACAATTCCAGCAAATTGTACTACATTTTATAGGTTGCTAGTTTTAAGAAAGTGCTTGATCATTTCCAAAATTTATTGCGTATTTTACTAAATATCTGCTCATTTGAAGCAGGAATATACAAATATTCTGTCCTAGGTGGGATTTTATTGTTTGAGTGAGATATTATGCAGTAAACCAGTTCTTTCCAATTAAAAGGTAAACTGTGGCCTTAGTGTAAGCAACAGAGGTAGAGCAGTGCAAGAATGGTTCTTAGATGACTTTTGTCCGTGAAAGTCTACATCTTGGTTCTTGACCAGGTGTAAGACAGAGAGATTCTTGACCCTGGCCTCTCCCCAGCCCAGCATACCTTTGTGATCTGCCTACTATCTGCACAGAAAGAAAACTATGTTTCTGCACAGACTGCCCTTGTCACTAATCAAAGCACCTTACTGCTCAGATCAAGACTTTGTAGCAGAATGAGTGCCTGAACATACTCAAGTAGACACGTCAGGATTACGTGAGGACACACGCTTCCATGAAGACTGCACAATCCAGCTGTCATGTTGAACATAGGCTAACAGTTTCAATATGTACCCAAAGCTAGTACAGACCTCTTGGCTTTATTTTTTATTGTGATTTGTACTGTCCAGAGCAAAGATTTTCTAAGTGGTTTTACTCATGCTGTGTTGGCATTCATGTCAGTATAATTGAGAAGTAGCAGTCACATCACTAATTCCAGTTAATATTGGGGTGGGATGGAAGGCAATAATTTCCAGATCCAGATTTAGTTCTGAGATAATCAAGACATGGAATTCATCTATCATCAGAATCTACAAGATAGCAAAATGTTTTCCTTATATCTGTAAGTATAAATACTCCTAACATTTGTTCTTCTCTAATCTTATAATTAAACTTTTTCCTAAACTGAGGGCACAGACTGTGGTACAGCAAAAAGTTTTATTTGCACAACTCCTTGAATTAGCTTTATGAAGGAATTTTAATAAGGATTGTGGTTTGTAAATGGCTCTCCTGTGCACTGTTCCAGGACAATTATTATCAAAGGAATAGAACTAATGAATTTAGAATGAATTAGGCTAAAAAAAGAATACAGGCTATTGCTAAAGGTACATGGTTTATTAAGTAAATAGCATTAATAAAGAAGTGCCACAGAAGCAGAAATAGCAGTTACTCCAAGCCTGTAGTTTGTATAGGAAGTATTTGAAGTTTCAGTATGTAAGTCAGCCTAGTTTATGTTGAACACACTTACCGCAATGGGATGATTCCACAATCACAATTTTCAGTACCAAGTGAAATTCACCACCATATGAAAATAAGGCATCTTCTGATTACATGTCACTGCAGAAGAACAACTGTTTCCTACAGATGCTATACTTGAGCAGTACCAAGAGATTAAAAAATGTGCAGGAATATCAGCAAATTGTAAAGGGTGTAAAATGCAAACTTAATACAGTACAAATTTGTTGTGATTGTTAAAGGTGAATCAGAGCATGAAATTTATGAAAGCTTCATATAATTCCAAATTTGTTTTAAAAGTTGTAATAAAGAAAACCCTAAAGCCAGTTGTTAATGTCCATTTATTCTTTAACTAGAGTAGAGTTTTCTTGAGTGTTATGCAAGAATACACTTTCACTGAGGTTAAAAGAATTGCATACATTTCACTTAAGTGAGTTAGTATTTAAGTGATGAGACATTCTAATCTCATTTTCCCGATTACAAAGAATGCAATGTAATTCAAAAGACAAAAAGTATTGTTTTCAATGGAATACTGTTTCTAAAGCAACCAATGAAAGCTAATGAAGAAAGAAATAAAAAAAAAAGGTATGCAAAACTTTGTTCAAAGTATTAAAATGCTTAAAGATTTACACTTGTAAGTACACTGATTGTACTTCTATGCATTTTTCTACTTACCTATTTTGTGCAACAATTTTCTAGCCTCTACTGAAGTTTCTTCCATTTAGACACTTTTCTTCTTCATATTCAGGAATTTATGTTTCTTGTGTCCTGAATTCACAATTTCTGTTTTGGGGACAGTTGAAAAGTAAGACAACTTACAAAAAAATAAAGATAAGGGGAAAAAATGACACAATTAAAAGAAAAATACGCAGGCAACCTACTAATGAAGAACTACAATAATTCTGTGTGAGCTTTACTACTTAATTTCTTAGGTAAATACCTCTCCAAATTAAACCCAGAATAAGCTCTAAAAAGATACTTCTGTATGTGTTTTCCTGATTCCATGCTCCTCCTCAAAAAATTGCTCAGAAGAGAATAAAAATCAATACTGCAACATCTGCATTGAAATGGTACAGGGCATCTGAAAATGAAATAGTATGCCTCCCAGAAAGAACAACCTAGGCAACAACCCTCCGATCGATTCATAACTAATGTGCTCAAGCAACTGTTTTTCAGCAGTTACTGTCCAGGATCGTACACGATCTATTTGCAGTGGGAAAGGCATGTGGGAGGTGGAGGGAGGCGTGTTAAAACTTCAGCTGCAGGATTAGAGGTAGCAAGGAAGAGAAGAGAAAGGGTACTCCAGATACCTATTAGCTCCAGGCCAGTGCTTAACAAACTCCAAAAACTGACAGAAAGGCCAAGGCCCTTAAGAAATGAGGCACTTTCACAGTGCTGCATAGAACAGCAGAAAATATCACATACGGAGGAAAAAAATCCTCACTTCCACTTTAAAGACAGTACAACACGATCCACAAAATATATGGGATTCTCAAAGGAACCTGATGCCAGGCATTTAAGCAAAAGGTCACCTCTCAGATGTGCCAGGTAGGCCTGAAGCTACACAGCCTGAGACCTTACACATCATTAGAGAGTGGCTGCAACACCCAAGGTACAAGAGGTCATCCTAATGTTGGAAAACCTGATCACACAGTTAACTCACCACCTAAACTGACACGATGGCACGAAACTGTGCGGTCAGTCTTCCTTCTTAATATATGGCAGGGTAACCACGCTATTAAAACCTGCAAAACTTGTAGGGCTTTGCTCGTAAGGCTGTCATACCTGCAAATCTGGAGACCACTGTGATTCTGAGCAGCACAGAATTGAATTTAATTAAACACTGTGCCCCTCAGCCTGACTGTAATAGCAGCACAAAGAAACTCACACCACCTCAGAAATCCTCTGTCAAAGCACATCTGTTTTACATGTACTTTGATCTGCCACAAAGGACCTAAAATGCCTCATACAAAATCCATAGTACAACGTGGACCAGGATACACACTGCTTGCCAGTTTTTCACCCTCAGATTCTATGATGAAAGCACATAAGCAGAGACTTGCAGGGCCTCATCTAGAGGCCCAATTATCTGCTATATTTGCAAAGGATGCTGTGCTTCCCCAACAAAGCAAGCCAGCCATCCCCAGTTGTCCTCCAGTGACAAGGCAAGCCCTCCAACTAGCCCTCTGAGGCAATGAGACACAAACAACAAAGGAGCAAGGCTAAGAACTTGGATTACAGGTAAACCATGCTGTTCACAGGACAAAAAAAAAAGACACTTCATTGCATTTAGGACATGTACTGGAGGGACAGTTAACCTACTTTCTTTTTCTTGGCAGATCCTGTTCCTGCTCTCTTCTTCTCCCAGTGTATCTGAAATTGCTAGAAACCAAATGAAACATAGATGCAAATAGCCAAGAATACCTTGACCTAACTCTCAGCTCAAATCTCTTACTCTATTCATCCTTTAACCTTAATCATACCACTGTTATTGAGAACTACCAAAATCCTATGTAGCACTCAGACCTTTGTCATGGTTTAACCATGGTAGGCAGCTAAGTACCACACAGTCACTAGCTTATCCCCACCCTCTGCAGTGAAAGTGCAAAACCTCATGGATTGATATAAAGAGAGAGTAATAATTAAAAAAAAAAAAGGTTAAAAAAAACCACAGCAAAGAGCGAAAATAACAAAACCAAGAAAAACAAGTGATGCAAAAGAAAATAATTGCTCATCGCCAACCAACCGATGCCCAGCCAGTTACTGAGAAATGGTAGCCCCCATCAAATTCCACCTGCCTCCGGTTTTATTACTGAGTATGACATCATACGGTATGGGTTATCTCCTGGGTTATTTGGGGTCAGCTGTCCCAGCTGTGTCCCTTCCCAACTTCTTGTGGAACCCCAAACTGTTTTCTACCCACCATTCCCTCTCCAACACCACATACTATCACAGCACTTCCTTTTATATTCCCAGCATCACATTCCTAATCACGGGATCAAAGGATAAATCAGGTAGGAAGGGATCTTGGAGGTGTCTAATCCAACCTCCTGCCAAAAGCAGAATTGCAGACAAGTCTGCTCAGGGATTTATCAGTTGAGGCCTTGAAAACTTTGAAGCACAGAGACAGAATAACATCTCTGATGCCAAGTTTCACTTTTTTACTTTTGTGATCATGATAAAGGCTTCTTGTTCTCTGCAGCCTGAGCCTCACATGTTTCTGCTTCTGCTGCCTCTTGACCTCCCGTCACATACCACTGTGAAGAGCCCAGCTACAACTCCTTCATCTCCTCTCACCAGCGCTGGAGATGCTGCTAGGTGCTCCCTTCTCCCAGCTGAACCAGCCCGGCTCCTTCAGCCTCTCCTTGCAGGGCAAGGTCTCCAGCCCAGGACCATCTTGTGGGCTGTTTGCTGAACTTGGTCACGTTTTCAACATCCTTCCTCCTCAAAGCAGAGGCTCTATCCAGATAGGGTTTGACATGCACTGAACAGAGGGGAGAGACCCTGCCCTTCCTTGATCTTCATGGTCATGTCCTGCTCACATTACCCCATGTGCTTCTTGCCCTTACTGCTGCCTGGGCACACAGCTGACCCATACTCAGCTCATTGCCATCCAGGGCTCAGGACCATCATCCACAGCTTCTCCCTGGTCTTATCACGCCCAGTCTTCATCCTTGCAGCACTCAGTCATCTCATGGTAGGGCTCAGCCTCATCCATACTGAATTTGATGGTGTCAGGTCAGCTGTTTCCTTCCCTCTCTACCTACCCCTGCAAAGCACAGTGCATTAAACACAGCATAACCAGCCAGTCAAAAGAGGTGATTAACCCCTGTATTTAGTGTTGGTGTAGCCTCACCCTCAGTTCTGTGTGTAGTTCTGGGCCACACGATTTAAGAGGGATATGAAGGTCCTTGAATACGTCCAGAGGAAGGCAAGAAAGCTGGTTTCAGGGCCAGAAGGCATCTCCTGTGATGAGCGGCTGAGGACTCTGAGGTTGTATTGTTTGGAGAAAAGGAAGCTGAGGAGCCACCTCATTGCTGTCTACAGCTTCCTGAGGATGGAAAGTGCAGAGGGAGGTGCTGATCACTTCTCCCTGGGATGCAGTGATAGGGTGTGTGAGAATGGTTCAAAGCTGCAACTGGGGAGATTTAGGCTAGACATAAGGAAGCATTTCTTTACCTGAGGGTGGTCAAAACACTGGAACTGGCTTCCTAGAGACGTGGTCAATGACCCAAGCCTATCAAGCTTAAGAGACATTTGGACAATGCCCTTAATAACATGCTTAAACTTTTGGTCAGCCCTGAAGTGACCAGGCAGTTGGACTAGGTGATTTTTGTAGGTCTCTTTCAACTGAACTATTCTATTCTATTCTATTCTATTCTATTCTATTCTATTCTATTCTATTCTATTCTATTCTATTCTATTCTATTCTATTCTATTCTTCAGCTTCAATGGCAGATCAGCCCTCACATGAGTCACTGGTATCAATCTGAATACACCAACTTGATTTCATCTTCAAATTTTATGAATGTTCATTCAATTTACTCTCTTGGGTCATTGACATGTTAAATAGAACAGATCCCAGGACAGATTCTGTAGTACCCCATGTATCACCAGCATCCTGATACAGGATTACTTAACAGCCTTTGAACCCAAACATTCAATCCATTTTCCTGTATCCAGACTTTGTGGGTTAATGCTGACTGTTCCCATTAAGATTCTTCTTCATGTGTCCTGAAATGGCTATCAAGAAGACTTGCTCCATTATCCTCTCTGTAGCAAATTGTGGCTGATCAGTTGGTAGTCTCTAGCATGTCTTTTTGCCCTTTCTTGAAAATAGGAGCAACTTTTGCATTTATCCAGTTGTTGGGGACCTTCCTTGATCTCTGCAACCTTTTCAACATGATAGCCTTCTGACATCAGCTGGCTTTCTAAGCACCCTGGCTTGCAGCTCATCTGGTCCCATGCACTTATGTAGATCTAGTTCTCTAAAGTAGCCTTTGACTTGAACCTTGTCCACTACTTGTCCACTTCTTTCTGGAACCTTGACAGTAGAAAGGCCTTGCCATTGAAGACCAAGGCAAACAAGGCACCAAAGCTTATCTGCATATATTCTTTCTAAATCACCCATTCAGCAGAGAGACCACAGTTTCCTGGTTCAGAAAAACTAGAAACTCTTGTTGCCCTTTTTGTCCCCTGCAAGGTTGTAATATAGTGGAGCTTTGGTTTTCAAAGCATTATCCCTGTGTGACCCTGAAGTGATTCTATATTCCTTCTGTGTTGCCAGTCGCTGTTTCCACCTCCTGTACATGTTTCCTTTCCATCAGAGCTGTTGTGACTTTCCTGGTTTGCCATGTTTGTTTCTTGCTGTGCCTATCACTTTTTTCCACCAAAAGGAACAATTCTTGCAGTTGGAGGATGCTGTCCTTTAAGACCTGCCAGATTATCTTCCAGAAATCCTCAGTGCTGACATCTTACAGTTTTGCCTTGCCAGCTAATATTAGGGAAATTAAAGTCTCAAGTGAGAAGCAGAATTTGTGACACAGAGACTCCCTCCAGTGGTTTGCTATCCAATGGGTAGACTCTGGTCTGTATGAAACCCCAGAATTATGAAGAAAAATGATACTGTTTCATATTTCATATGTGAATTTTAAAACTCTCTCCCCCTCTAAATCCTCTGCTTGTAAGGTAAGCCTTACTATCTGAGATTTCTCCCAGGCAGGTAAGAAAGTGGTAGCTGGAAACACGGCTAATTCTACTTTAGCACATAGTTTTCCATGCTTCCACATTTGCTATATGGTTTTTTTTGTCTCAGTTTGAGGTATACGATTTTTAAAATCTACAGTATTTTGGTGACAATAACTCTTTTGGGGACCACGAAGCAAAACATGAAGAATACAGACAAATACCACTGAAAAGACTGAAGGAATAGACACAGGGCATGTAGAGGACAGGGAGGTGATTTGAGACAGCTAGCATGGCTTCACCAAGGGCAAGTCCTGCCTGACCAACCTAGTGGCCTTCTATGATGGAGTGACAACATTAGCGAACAAGGGAACAGCTATGGATGTTGTCTATCTGGACTTCCGTAAGTCCTTTGATACAGTCCCCCATGACATAGAATTATAGAAAGGTTTTTGTTGGAAGAGACATTTAAGATCATCAAGATCCAATCATTAACACAGCCCTGCCAAGTCACCCTTAAATTATGTCATGAAACACGGCATCTACATCATCCTTTAAATAATTCAGGGATGGTGACTCCACAACTTCCCTGGGCAACCTCTTCCAGTGCTTCACAGTCCTTTTGAGGAAGAAATTTTTCCTAATATCCATCCTTAATCTGCCCTGGTGCAACTTGAGGCCATTTCTGCTCATCCTATTGCCTGTTACTTGGCAGAAAAGACTGACTGCCCACCTCGCTACAACCTCCTTTCAGGCAGTTGAAGAGGGCGGTAAAGTGTCCCCTCAGCCTCCTCTTCTCCAGGCTAAATAACCCCAGTTCCCTCAGCTGTTCATCATAAGACTTTTGCTCTAGACTCTTCACCAACTTCATTGCCCTTCTCTGAACCGACTCCAGAACCTCAATGTCCTTCTTGAAGTGAGGGGCCCAAAACTGGACACAGTACTCAAGGTGTGGCCTCACCAGTGCCAAGTACAGGGGGACAATCACTTCCTTAGTCGTGCTAGCCACTCTATTTCTGATACAAGCCAGGATGCTGTTGGCCTTCTTGACCACCTGGGCACACTGCTGGCTCGTATTCAGTCAGCTGTTGACCAACACCCCCAGGTCCTTTTTCACCAGGTAGCCTTCCAGTCACTCATCCCCAAGCCTGTAGCATTTTTTCACTGGATGGCTGAGGCTTGGCCAAGCATGGGACAAATTTTCTCTCTAATCAGCCCCTCTCCTGTTCCAGGAGAAAGGGTTAAGGAGAGAGGTAAGAATAAAAGAAAAAAAAAAGTTGGCAAGGCCTCTGTTAAGTTTAGGAAACTAAAACTGTTTTAATAGAACCATTATATACAGAAAACAAACAAGGTATCAACAAGTATATACATGTAAGGATCAGAGATCTGGCACAGCAAGGGTTAAAGCAGCGGGTAAAGGGAAAGGCGATAGAGAAAAAAACCTACCAGTTTTTAACGGTGGCAGCACATGGCACAGCTGGCCTGGAGCCCGCCGGGTCGGGAAATGATGGTTGCAACACGCAGCAGTGGCTGGCAAAATGGCGGTGAGGATCGGTGCGGTGCCCCCCAGGGCGAAGCGGCAGTCCAAGCGGCATACAGCAGTGGCAGCAATGTCCCGGCTTGGACGAGAAGAGGGGGGTAGGCCGGTCGGAGCAGCTGGGCAGCAGGCGGGAGCGGAGGCAAATAGTTGCTTGTCCCAGACGGCAGGCAGAAAAGGTGCGCTGCAGCTAATCCAGGTGGCAAGCAGAAAGCTGCACAGTTTCTTAAAGAAACCTTGTCCTGCCAAAAACTCCACAGCCAGTGAGATGTGCTGATGTACAGGGGAAGAACATTGGTTTGCTTAATATGTCCATCAAAACAAACCAGCCCTGTTTATCGTAAACCAGGACATTCCACCCCTTATTCCTTACCATGCACACCACGCACATCTCTGTACACCACATTGCACAGGAATTAACAACACTGGCCTCTAGATCAGGTTGTTTCAGCCAGGGTTAAATTCCCCTGTGGAACACACTGGACCTCATCATTTTCCTGCGTTACTCACCAGGTGGGTCCAGGGCCTTGAGCAGAGACCACACCACAAATGGGTTTGCCTGTGCCTAAAGCAGAAGAAACCCAGACGGCTTTTCCCAACAGATTGCTTTCACATAACCCAGGGACTTTATCCCCCTCTATGGTATGTAAAAGGTGTGATTGGGCAGGGCCAGCTCAAACGATTGATCCCCTTGTGTTAATTTGCCAGGTGGCTTCTGCCAGGTGTTTATCCCAGTTTTTGAATATTCCTCCACCCCTTGCCTTCAGGGTCATCTCCAGTAAGCCATTCAATTTTCCCAGAGGCTGGTGCATGGTATGGAATGTGATAGATCAATTTAATACCATGGGGTTTGGCCCAGTTGGCCACCAGAGTGTTTCTGAAATGAGTCCCATTATCGGACTCAATCCTCTCTGGGATCCCACACCGCCACGAGATCTGCCTTTAGAGGCCCAGAATGGTGTTGCGGGCAGTGGTGTGAGGCACGGGATAGGTCTCCAGCCATTCAGTGCTTGCTTGAACCATTGTGAGAACATACTACTTACACTGGCGTGTTTGAGGGAGAGTGATGTAAACAATCTGCCAGGCCTCTCCGTACTTTCACTATAATCACTGTCGCACATACCACACAGGCTTCGAACTTTTGGCATGTTTGATCGCCATACAAACTTTACAATCACGAATGACCTGTGCAATGGCATCCATTGTTAAGTTCATCCCTCGTTCATGAGCCTATCGGTAGGTAGCAACTCTTCCCTGATGACCAGAAGAGTCATGGGCCCACCGAGCGAGGAACAATTTGCCTTTGTGTTCCCAGTCTACATCTATCTGGAACACTTTGTCTGCCTGGTCCACTTGATGGTTGTTTTTGTGTTCCTCAGTAGCTCGGCTTTTTGGCACATGGGCATCTACATGCCGTACCCTTATTACCAGCCTTTGCATCTGGGCAGCAATATCCTGCCACAGAGTGGCAGCCCAAATAGGCTTACCTTTACACTGCCAATTTTCTTTCTGCCACCTCTTCATCCATCCCCTCAAGGCATTCACCACCATCCAAGAGTCTGTATACAGGTACAGTCTTGGCCACTTCTCTCATTTGGCAACATCCATGGCCAGCTGGGTTGCTTTTACTCTGCAAATTGGCTCGATTCACCTTCTCCTTCTGCCACTTCTGCGACTCATCACGTAGGACTCCATACAGCAGCTTTCTTTCCATCTCCGCTGATTTCCTATGAGACAGCGGGATCCATCAGTGAAAAGATCATATTGCTTCTCCTGATCTGAGAGGTCTGTATGTGGGGGTGCTTCATCCTTAGGAGTCACTTCCTCATCTGGTGGCATCTAGAAATCTCCTCCTTCCAGCCAGTTTGTGATCGCTTCCACGACACCTGGATCACCAGAACTGCCTATCCTAGTCCTCTGAACAATTAGGACAGTCCACTTACTCCAGATAGCATCTGTGACATGATGGGTAGATACCACCTTCCCTTTGAATATCCAGCCTAGGACTGGCAGTCGGGGGACTAGAAGGAGCTGTGCCTCAGTGCCACTTACTTCTGAAGCAGCTCTAACTCCCTTATAGGCAGCCAATATCTCCTGCTCAGTGGGAGTGTAATTGGATTCTGAGCCCCTATATCCCTGACTCCAAAATCCTGGGAACGACCATGCATTTCTGCTGGTGCCTTTTGACAAAGGCTCCAGGTAGGACCATAATCTCCAGCGGCAGTGTAGAGAATGTTTTTAATCTCTGGTCCTGTTCACACAGGTCCCAGGGCCATAGCACGTGCTATCTCCCTTTTTATTAACTCAAAGGCCTGTGGCTGCTCAGAGCCCCATGCAAAAGCATTTTTCTTCCAGGTGACATCATAAAGAGGTTTAACAATCTGGTTATACCCAGGAATGTGCATCCTCCAGAAGCCTACTACTCCCAAGAAAGCCTGTGTCTCTTTCTTGTTAGTAGGTGGAGACATGGCTGTGATCTTACTGACCACATCCACAGGAATATGGTGGCGTCCATCTTGCCATTTAACTCCGAAGAACTGAATCTCTTGGGCAGGTCCTTTGACCTTACTTCTCTTAATGGCGAAACCGGCTTCCACCAAAATGTGGATTATTTTACTACCTTTCTCAAAAACCTCCTCTGCTGTGTTACCCATACAATGATGTCATTGATATACTGAAGATGTTCAGGGGCTCCACCTTTCTCCAGTGTAGCCTGGATCAGTCCAAGGCAGATGGTTGGGCTTTGCTTCCACCCCTGGGGCAGTTGGTTCCAGGTATACTGGATACCCCTCCAGGTGAAGGCAAACTGTGGCCTACACTCTGGTGCCATGGGAATAGAGAAGAAAGCATTAGCAATGCCTATCATGGTATACCACTTTGCTGCCTGAGACTCCAGTTCATACTGGGGCTCCAAAATATCAGGTACGTAGCACTCACTGGTGGTGTCACTTCATTCAGGCCATGATAGTCCACTGTTAACCTCCATTCCCCATTAGGCTTTTGCAGAGGCCATATAGGACTGCTGAAGGATGAACAAGCCTTACTGATGATATCTTGGCTTACCAACTTTCTAATTAAGTTCTGTTTGAAGTGCAGGGAATCTTGATTAGTACAATATTGCCAGCGATAAATGTGATGGATGCAGTTGGCACCTTTTGATCCTCCGCCTTTACTAGGCCCAAAACAAAAGGGTCATCCTAAAGTTTGGGTGAGATAGACAGCTGGCCAATGCCATTGGGTCCCACAGCTGCTATCCCAAAGGCCCATTTATATCCTTTTGGATCCTTAAAATACCCTTTGCAGAGGAATTCTATGCCTAAGATGCATGGAGTGTCTGGACCAGTCACAATTAGGTGTTTTTCCCAGTTATGGCCAGTCAGGCTCACTTCAGCTACCAAAAATGTCAGCTCTTGTGAGCCTCCTGTCACACCTGAGAGGGTGACAGGTTCAGTTCCCTTATGATTCGATGGTAGTAAGGTACACCAGGCACCTGTGTCTACCAGGGCTTTGTACGTTTGTGGTTCTAATGTGCCAGGCCATCAAATCCACACCAGCCAATACACTTGATTATCCCTTTCTTCTACCTGGCTAGAGGCAGGGCCCCTCTAATGGCTAGGGTGTGGTCCATTATCAGTGTATTGGTCCACCCTGCTTGTGGTGCCTTCATCATAGGAGTTGGTCCTGCAGCAGTTGGTCCAGCCATTTGGGCTGCAGCATAGTTCTTGAGAGGCTGGAGCAGCCTTTCTTCTGATGAAGTCTTCCTTCTGATTTTGCCTCCTCTGCAGCTCACGTGCCTGTACCCTGGAGTCAGTGGTAGGCCATCAGTCCCATCTTCTGTCTTCACGATCCTTGAGCAGAACCGGTGGTCACATCATGACATGCCCTGTTTTTCTCTGATTGGTCTTGGAGGAGGACATCTTTTCTTAACAGCCAAAACATGGGTACAACCAGGAGAAGAGCTGAATTTATGTTCTAATTTATTTAGTGATTCCAGTACTTCTTCTGTCATTCTTTCCACCAATGCAATAATGGGAGAATGATGAGAAAGACTGTCGTCATACTGGCGTACCCTGTTAGACACTTCGTCTGTTGTGGGTGCCTGCTCTTCACCCAACCTTTCACAGATTGTGGTGGACAATGTATGGGCATATGCTCTTGGTGCACTCTGCATGAACTTGCCCAGTATAGACTTGCTGCAGGGCACCTCATCAGGGTTAATGTTAAATTGCCAGTCAACATAGATGACCTCTTATATAGCCAGCTCTCTCAATACCTTTCCCCAGGACTGTCCATTTGACAGGGCAGCATTTGATGTAATCTCTGAAGGGATATCTGTCCTTCGCAGCTGAAAAAAGTCACCTCCAGAGACTGAGCGTGTTTGACTTTTTGGTGATTGCCTTATCAATGCCTCCTTCTTGGGTCATATTCCTTAGCTGTCTGGCTTCTCTACCTGTCAAATCGATTGTATGAGGATCACTGTCCCAGCAACAAAGCAACCAATTGGTAAGTGTCTCCCCATCTTGCCTGCCAAACTCCTTCCTTATATTCCTTAATTCTTTCCTAGACTGGGGTTGAACAATTCCCTCTCGGTTTGATTCCTCCCCTTGTGATGTAACTTCTTGGTGAGTATTCACTGCTGGAACCACTGAGGGAGAAGTCCTTCTTGGATCCTCCTAAGAAGCACTTGGTCTTATGTCTTCATCAAAGTTGTCTCCTGGGTGGTTTGTCTTCTTCTGGTGTTTAATGCAGGTGGAATGATTTTGCTTTTTCACAGGAGCAACCTGTGCTAGTGTGGGTGGAGAGATGGCAGCAGCTGGTGGATCAGGGTTTATTGGCAATGGCTGGTTGGGTGGCCATAGTGCCCATTACATTGCATGTATACTTGATATTAAGCCACATCTGAACCATGTTAAAGACAGCTAGTGACGGTTATTGCACACCAACAGAAATTACCATTTCCAGAGCCCCCAGTCTCAGACACGGTTGGTTCGGTATAAAACAAAGAACTGAGATTTCCCTTTATCCAGTTGTTAGTGTAGTTAGTGACAGCCACTATCAAGTAATGCCAAGTTAGGACCTGGCCAATTCCAGAGCAAAGGAATGGTGTTAGGCGTGCTAGGGATAACACACTCCTCGCCAGATGCCCCAAGCCAACAAACTGGAAACCAATACCAATTGGAAACAAATAATATGATATCATGCATGGTGTGTTAGGCACCAGATCATAGACCAGACTTAGCTCATACTGCTTAATATCATTTCCAGGAGAAACGGTTAAGGAGACAGATAAGAAGAAAAGGAAAAAAAAGTTGGTGAGGCATCTGTTCAGTTTAGGAAACTAAAACGGTTTTAATAACAATAGAACAATATTATGTACAGAAAACAAACAAGATATTAACAAGTATATGTAAGGATCAGGGCTCTGGTGTGGCGAGGGTTAATGCTACAGGTAAAGGGACAAAAGCAATAGTAAAAAATACCTACGAGTTTGTTAATGGCGGCAGCATGTGGCTGTGGCCAGGGACTGGGTCCAGGTCCCACGGGGGCTAGGAGCAGCAGTGACGGTAGAAACATGCAGCAGCGGCTGGGCCATGCAGTAAAGCGATGTCAGCAGGCAGTCCAGACAGCGGTGGTGAGGATCAGCGCAGTGTGGCCCAGAGCTAAGCAGCAGTTTGACCAGCAGACAGCAGAGCAAGCAGGGCAGCTGCGGGGCGAAAGCAGTGGTCCAAGTGGCAGACAGCAGCACAGGTCAGCAACGTCCCAGCATGGGTGAGAAGAGCAGTGGCAGCCGTCAGAGCGGCACCAGGCAGCAGGTGAAAAGGGCCCATTGCAGCTGTCCCAGGCGGCAAGCGGAAAAGGTGCGTGGCTTCTTTCTGCACGCCATTCTTGAAGAAACACCATCCCACCAAAAAGCTCCACAGCCAGTGAGATGTGCTGATGTACAGAGGAAGAACACTCTCATTGGTTTGCTTAATATGTCCATCAAAACAAATTAGCCCTGTTCATCTTAAACCAGGACAACATGCAACATCCTCACTGCTCCTTTCTTCCAGTAAGCACTCCTTACTAAATGGTGAATGACTGACCTATACAGGAGTTACCCTCAATACAGCTTATAGAACTGGGACTTGCAGGTCTGTAAACAGCTTGAAGGACTACTGCAATATGGAGGGAGCCTGGTACCTAGTTTATCATCAGACGGGTTTTTTCAACTCTTTAATTTCACCCCAGAAGGTGACTCGGACAGAAGTGCCTCACTCCTCTTCATTCCCAAGCACTGATTTGCAAATTACCTATGCAGAGCTGAGCAGAAGTGCCAAGTCGCTGGTATTGCCTTCTTAAAATGAAAAGAAACTAACAAATAACAATGTTTAGTGATCATATTAAAGATTATTTCTTTTACATTCTTTCAATCTGTAGATTCCAGGAAACAAAATACCAATTCAAACCACAAATCTCTTGTAAACCTGCAAAGCCCTAAGAAGCTTAGTCTCCCTTCCAGACTTCTTTGCATACAATGTGTCCTCACTTGAAAAAGACCTTTGTTAGCAAGAAAAAAAAAAAAAAAAAAAAAAAAAATCCATGGTAATAAACAAGGAAAAAAAAATCAACATAAAAGAGCCTAAATATTAAGCACTGGTTGAGAAACTGATGCAGCATTTGTAGTGTATGGTCTTAGGAGAACATATTAAATGCACTCAAGAGTTAAAAAGGGGAGTGGAACAATTTAAAATTAGCTTGCTTATTTCCTTCCTTCCTTCCTTCCTTTCTTCCTTCCTTCCTTCCTCCCTCCCTCCCTCCCACCCCCCCTCCCCCCCTCCCTCCCTCCCTCCCTTCCTTCCTTTCCTTCCTTCTCTCCCTCCCTTGTTTCCCTTCTTCCTTCTTTTCCTTCATTCCTGCTTTTCTGTAGTACACAGCTCCTACAGGCAACAAATCCTGTGTGCAAACTGATATACTCAATTAGAGGATCAACAAAATAGGTGATTAATTTGTGTGATTGTGCAGCACAGAAAAAAAAGGACTGAAAAAAGCAAAACTGATGTTACATTCAGTGGCACTCGTTCATACATAAGTAATGGAATAAATTCTCATATTATTACCCAACACATATCAGCAATGATTTCACCTGTGCTCTTACACTTAAGGACACAAAGGTAAATTGTAGTCAAAGCTTTTGCTTGTTTTTTAATTTATGTGTCAACATTTGACCTAAAAAATCCAAATAATTCCGTTAGACTTTCTATGTTAGAACCTATTTCCACTTATTAACCTATTGATTTCCCCTCCCTCAAAGTTTTCTATTAAGAATAGAAATAATTTAAATAAATTATGCTTATATCCAGGTCTACATTTAGTAAGAATGTAAGATAAACTACTTGCATTATATAAAATCCATTCTTTACATTAAAAAAAATTGTAAAAATTTATTTTATGCAAAAGCAATAGTCATAAAAATTAAGGTTTGTAATGCCACGGTAGACCAAGTAACGAAGGCTATTTGGCTTTCCTTTTAACTTTCTACATAATTGCTCTTATTTTCCCTTGCAGAGTACCTTTACTGTGTAAACCATTATCATTTATTCACTCAGTCTGTATCAAAGTAGAACTTCAGTACTTTTAGCTGATGATCTCCATATGATATGAGGCAAACACAGTACGTCCTTTATTCACATAGCAACTCATGATATATTTCACGGAGTGATGCTGTATTACTTTGTGTCACTTGATCCATAACTCAGCAAAACTGGGCTGCTAATGTCATCAGCAGAGACCTTTTACTGCTGTTTATCAGTTGTAGCTTCTCTTGCAAAAGTTCTTATCATCTGTCTCCTTTCATTGTTTATTATCAGTTTGCAGAAATTTTCCTCTTTTCTTTCTTTCTTTCTTTTTCTTTCTTGTTTCCTTCTTCCTTTCCTTCTTTCCTTCTTTCCTTCTTTCCATCCTTCTTCTTTATCTTTGGGACAACCGAAATTTGAATCAGGTTCTCTTAGCTGTCAAGAATAATTTTTAAACAAAGCAGGTCTATATTTCTTCAGCATCATGGCCTTCTCTAGGACATTTTTTATTTGACAAGTGTCAGTTAAGACCAATCACTTCTTTTGGTCTTTACCGCGTGCTCCACCACACGTAGCGCTGTAAGCCTGTTTCCAGAGACATGTGCCAATGGCTACATCTATTTGGAATACTTTTGACAACAGACTTTTTCTTATTGGAAAATTACTGTCTTGTTGAGGCAGAAATATTTCATGAAGACACATCAAATTCAACAGAGTTTTTGACAGGAAGCTTTCCTAACCAATGTTTTTTCAATCAGAAAGAGAGACAGAGAGACCTGAATTGAGAAACTGATGGCTTTATATGATAACAAACATATAAAATTTTTCAGCTTCTCAAAAGCAGCCAATAATTCTGGTTCCTCATAGAATCATTCCAGTAAAAATCGCAGCATTAGTTGCACATCTGAATTGATGTCTTCCATCATCAGTTGCAGGTAAAGCAGTCTAGATTTGGAGAATTTATGTGGCTTATTATCAGCCAACGCAAACGTTCAACTCAGTAATTGTGAAAAGCAAAACATGAATGTAAACGTTAACATGAAGACTTTCAAGAACCACCTACCTCCTCCTCATTTACAGAATTTCCCACATTTCCACTGGAGGTTAAACCTCCAGTTGAGGTGACAGGCAGCATAAGCAGTGAGGCTTTGTGTGTGATGGTTTCTTTCACCTGTGGTCAGGGTCTCATGTCAGTTACATCCATCAGGTTGTCCTTAGCCCAGCGCAGGTCATCACAGGCCTGGCAATGGATCACCCATGAATATAGATCTTCAGGGCTGACCTGTTGAAAAGTTAGTTAGTATTGGTGCTATTTCCTATTCAAACTTCATTCAAATTTTTATTCAAATTTCAGCCATAGGGCCTTGATATGTCTTCATATACTACATTAAGGAGCCTATGTAGCTATTTTCAGGTTGTAGTCACTATCCAATTACATGTCCCATGAAAAATGACTAATAAAAGTTGTTTAGTTTACCATTACAAGGCATGCTTTCTTTACCAGTACATTCTTACAGTTTTTTCGGCTTCCTTTCATCATAAAATCTGGCAATAGCACCATGAAAAATAAGGTTCTAAACAATAGGGGGTTTTAAAACATTGTGTTTTCAGCCCATGTTATCCACTCCCTCAAATCTTCTAATTTTTTCCATGTAAAACCAGCTTTTTTTAATGTAAATCTGTGCTCCCAGAACATTACATAGTTAAGATATTTTCAATGGCACTTTCATCCATGACACAGTCTGGATGATTCATTAAAATGCAATTGCTTCTAGCTTCTATATCCAACCATATATCCAGTGTCTGTTTCTGTTATATAGCATTTCCTCTATCTTTGGATCATCCCTGTTGTGAAGAGAGAAATTATTTTCTTCCAAATACTTGGAGTCAAAAAAGGCTGATATCAGCTTGAAAGAGGTACTCAAATAACATATTTGGAGATGAAGAATAAAGCTGATGTATTTAATAATTTGGCAGTTTTAAGCAAGGTATATTAAACCTTCAAATTTCATTCACCATTCTTATTTTTTTAATAAGAACGTGTGATATAAAGGAGTTTTTCCCTTCATAGGAATACTAGGCTACATCATAATTTAATACATATTGCCAAACTACTAGATTGCATTGTTATAAAATATCTTTTCCAACATTTATCTTAGTAGATGAGCCAGGTACAGTTTTTAGGAGTATTTGGGTGTCATTTGAACTTTTTGCCCGCCTGCACCTCCTGCTGGAGGAGCCTTGTTGGCATGTGAGATGCAACAGAACAGAAGGCTCACCTCCTTTTCACCACAATAGTACCCTCAGGCTAATTTAAACTCCTTTTGATTTCAGTTCATGTTTGGGGTGGGGATGGAATTTTCTAGTAGAACAACGGAGACAGTTGTCAGGAATATTAACACCTTGAGGCAATCCAGAAATAAAAGTCAAAACACATATTCACCATTGATAACACTTAATCTACTTTACAAGTATGTTCTGACCCATGTGAGGTTCTCTTTCTTTTTAAAGAAAAGACATATTAAAAATGAATGTTGCTTTTCCAGAAGAATAGAAATAACTTGATAAAGCATCAACAAAATCAGCAACATCCCGGATCCAAGCCCTAGATAGCAATTTAGGTCAGCAGATAGGGGATTCTTTCCCTAACTAGAAGACACCTAGTGCTGTCACAATACACTCCTCTTCGTGCTGTTGCATGGTTTGAGCTCGGCTAGATCGATGCATCTCTAGGCTAAGCTTTCTGTCACTCATCTACTACTAGGTTCAGTGGCCTGATAGCAGACGAAGGGAAATTATCATTCTGGTCAGTATACAATTGCAATTGGTGTCAACATCAAGGTTTTGGCTTTTAAGACAACAGAACCTTTGAGGATCAAGGACTGCAGGGGAGAGATGTGATACTTTCTGGCAAAGTGGGGCAAGAGAACTTTTTGTCAAGAGCAGGAAAACTTGGACAAAGGAGATTTAAACTAGAAAAATGGAGGAGTAAGATTCCAACCACGGTGAAGTAAAGAGATAAACGGTAGAAAGGGTGGAAAGCAAAGGGTTGTAAAGCAATGGTAACAAGACCTAAGGAATGATGAAATAGGGTGGAAGAGGGCCAACCCCAAGTACACATCCACAAACATACGCAGCCTGGGAAACAAGCAGGAGAGACCAGACCATCCCACGCAATTGGGATGTTGTTTGAAAAACTGAGATATGGTAGGACAGCTAGCACAACTGCATTGAGCAATGGACAGGTGCCAAGATCTTCAAACAGACAGAATACGGAGATAGGCTGCCTTCACTGTGAAGAAATGGCTTGGATACATGAGGGTTCTCTCTGAGGCAGGCAAGAGGTGAGGCGACAGCTCATAGGGCCAGGTCAGAAGATCACACCAGGAAAGGTGACACATGGTGAGATGGTTGTCCACCCAGCCAGGTGAGGAAGTGGACAAAGCTTCTTCAAACCATAGAAGGAAGTCTCTGTGTCAGAAATCCCAGTCTCATGGGGGACTCTATCCTCCCTGACATCTGCTGGCAGGGCAGTGCCAGTAAGCTTCAAGCAGTGAAGACCTTCTGGAAGGTAGTGGATGTCACATATGATCTGGGGTGACATACAGTTGGATTCTATCCATTCTCTAACAAGGGAGACATGTGGTAGATAGGATAAACGGTGGCTGGCTTGTCTGCAGTGAGCATGAGATAGCAGAATGGTTATGAAACAGGATATAAACCAATTTAGTCTTCCAGAAACCTTTACCGTGCCATAACAAATAGCGCAAGGTATGTGTTAGTCTGTGAAGGCAGTTGAAGATTTTTACTCCGAAAAATTGCCAAGTGATTACATAATTAGAAAGATGTGCTCAGGTCTGGTTTTCAAGATCTCTTAGGAGCTGCACAGGATTAAAAAGAGTGAAATAAAAAGAGAGGGTCAGCTTGGAAGAAAGTTTTCTTTACGTGTAACAGTCAAATTAAAAGTCCGTTAGCTATAAGGTACTGAAATGCAGGCCTCTCTTCTGCTGTGCATGTGTGCTTGGTGTGTGTTGGATTTTAATAATTGTTATTTAACAGCAAGGATACTCCTTGAGATCACATCAGAATCACAATATGGATTTTCATCTTCTTTTAGTGCATTTAAACTTGTCTAAACCGAAATTAACTGTGGGAGATGTAAATAATCCATCATCTTATTTGCCACAGAAATAGGACAGTAGAAAAATATTTGGGTCAAAATCACTGCAGGAGTTCATGTAGATTTTAAGGGATAAATCAGTATAGGTGACGAAAAGTAAAAAAAACGCTAAGTATGTATACCTCAGTACTAAGTTAATGTTAATTCATGATCAGTAAACAAATTATCTAGTAACAGCATCAAAACAAATAAGCAAGATATTTAATATCCCTCACTTGGCTTGGTAAGGTCCTTCCCATAAAGAAAGTGCTATCTACTGTAACTACATAAGACGGACCACAGAGTTATAGTGGGTTTGAAATAGATAGTATTAAAATAACAATTCATAAGACATAAAAAATGGAAAATTGAGTTATTTATGTTTACATATAAATACATTGTATGTATTTTTAACACTTCCAATGGGCATCCACTTTCCTGGGCAATTTGTTCCAGTGGTTCAATATGTTCATTTCCAAAATTTCTTCCATATATCCAATCTAAATCTACCATCTTTCATTTTAAAACCATCGCCCCTTGTGCTATCACTACATGCCCCAGAAAAATTGTCTCTCAATCTTTCTTAAAAGACCACTTTATATAGTGAAAGTCTGCAGTAAGGTCTCCGTAGAGTCTTTTCCAGGCTGAGCTGTCTCTGCCTTTCTTCCCCAATCCCCAACTCTCTCAGCCTCTCTTCACAGGAAAAGTGTTCCAACTCTCTGATAATTTTTGTGGCCCTCTGGATCCGCTCCAAAAGGTCCATGTCTTTCTTATATTGGAAACCCCAGGACTGGACACAGTACTCCAGGTGGCTTCTCACAAGAGTGTAGTGAAGGTGGAGAATTGCCTCCCTCAACCTGCTGGCCACACTTTTATGCAGTTGAGGATACAATTGGCTTTCTGGGCTGCAAGCACACATTGCTGGCTGATGTAAAACTTTTCATCTACTGTTATCCCCAAGTCCTTCTCTGCAGGGCTGCTCTCAAGCAATTAGTCACCCAGTCTGTACTGATATTAAGGATTGCTTCAACGAGGTAAGACCTCACACTTGGCCTTGTTGAACTTCATGAGGTGCTCATGGGCCTACTTCTCAAGCCTGTTAAGGTTCTTCTGGATGTCTTCCCTTCCCTCAAGCCTATCAACTGCACCACTCAGCATGGTGTGATCCACAGCATTGTTGAGGGTACGCTCAAACCCAGTATCTATGTTCTTCATGAAGATATTAAACAGTATTAGTCCCAGTATGGACCCTTGAGAGACACCACTCATCACTGGTTTCTGTTTGGAGTTCGACATATTAACTGTATTCTTTGGATGCCGCCATCCAGTGAATTCCTCATCCATGTAACAGTCTGTCCATCAAATCCATATAAATCCAATTTAACAGCAAGAATTTTGGGAACCATATCAATGGTCTTAAAGAAGTCAAGGTAGATGTCAGTTGCCTGTTCCCTTATCCACTGTTGCACCACTGCATTGTCGACAGCCACAAAATTAGTTAGGCACTATTTGCCTTTTGTGAAGCCATGTTGGCTGTCTTTGATCACCTCTCCATCTTCCATATGCTTCAACATACCTGCCAGGAGGGTCTATCTGTTCCATGATCTCACAGGGCACAGAGGTGAGGCTGAGTGGTTGGTAGTTCTCAGGGTCCTCCTTTTTACCCTTTTTAAAACGAGTGATGTTTCCCTGGGAACTTGGCCTTGGCAACTACATCTGCCGTTTCCCTCAATACTCTGGGCTGCATCTTGTTGGGACTGTGTATGTTCAGGTTCAATTTCTCTTACAATGGATGAGACTTCTCTCCCCCAGTTCTTGTCTTGAGGTTCAGGGCCTTAAAGTTATTGCCAGTGAAAACTGAGGCAAAGAAATTGTTGAACACCTCAGTCTTCCTCATGTCATTGTCACTAGTTTTCCTGTGAACAGGGAGATTATTTTCATTTGTTAAGATTAAATATTTATTCATGTTGACACCCAAACAGAAATTCAGGATAGAATTTGAACTGTTGGTCACAATGCTATTCTCCATATTCTCTAAGTACATTTGTCTTCACCGGGTTGACACAGCTTTAGATGCAGGGAGTGTTTGAGTAGGAAGTTGTTCTGAAATAAGTACAAACTAGGATATGTTCATTGATTACACAATTAAAGCTGTTTTGGCAAAATCCTACCTCCGCAATGAATTCACTAAATGTGCTCAGGAATACAGAAACATTGATTCACTTTGGAATTGTCTTTACTTGAAAAAGAGTAAATACGTAGTACGTAGTATTTTGTGATATATATAACTTTTATCTGCAACAGTATTACAGTTTTAAAAGCTATTTTCTAATTCCATCTCATCTGGAAGATGTATTTCAGTTATGTTTATATTTGTTTACAGAATACTGAGAGACTTTTGGTTCTGACTCTTCAGATTAATAGTTATATAAGTATTCTTTATCGGTAAAAGAAATATATGGAGTTGTTTGTTGCGCAAGAATTGGGGATTTTTTTTTTTTTTTTTTTTGCATAAATGTGTCAGTCTTGGTCTCTTCTGATGTCTTTTGTTTCAGGCCACTATCAAACTGACTTTTGTCTTTCTGTTTCAACAGCAGGTCCTATAAGAAATTAATGTATTTTTACTTTTGTTAAAGACAAGAAATCCATTTGCTTGCTTCTGTGACAGATGATGCCCTTGAGAAGAATGAGCGTGGTTCATCATTTTGTTCCCCACTGAATTCATGATCTTGAAGTATTCTTGGGCAAATGACAAATTCCACGTTAAGATTAGAAGACAATAAACTGATAGTAATCCATTGCAAGTGCTCAGTTTTCTTGCTGAAGAGTAATCTAATTACACCTCCACTGAAAATTAAATTTATATTATCGTTCTTGTTCTTGTTGTTTATTATTATTGTTGTTGTTATTGTTACTACTTTATTGGATTTTTTTTTCCAGTATGACTATTACACTGGAAAACAACAACAGAATTATTCTTCTCTTTGTTTTTCTTACTTCCTTGAGCACTGAGTATGTTTGAAAACTGATTATGCCAGTTATACATCTGACATCTTCTAAAGCTATCATAGGAGCTCTGAATACATTGTAAAAATACCCCCAAGCAGCCCCATTTCACATAGAAGCAGAATCTGACTGGTTTTACTTAATGCTTGGTTTCATCCATTACTTGATTCTTGCCTAATATATACACAGCTTCTTTGTCTATAATATATTGTATTACAGCTTTATTTAACTGCTGCTTTGGAATGACAGTGCAAAACCAAGCTACTAACTGAAAAAAAGTTTCAGGTCTGAATGCTTAATATTTCTAAAAATCAGACCTTCAGTGTTGTTCAGGTGAAAGATTAGTATAATTTATGGATTGAAATTGAAGTAAACCCGGATAGCATGCAATCTATAATCATAGATTAACCAGACTCAGTTGTATCATTTGGAAAACAGTGCTCATTTTCACCCATGAGATGACCTCAGTGTCGACAAATACTACAGAGAACTCTTTATGAAAAAGAAGTCAGATCTTATCATAGAGCATAAAATAAGGACCTTCATTTCAAATGCCCTTTCATAAAAATCAAAATTTGCATTGTGTAACTTTTTAATGGAAAAGTCTATTTCACATGTTCCTTTTGGTGTTCTGCAATAAACCTTTTCCATGAGATAAACTCATGACTGGTGTCAATGCCTGCCTCTATCTGTCTTAATACCTGTAAGAATTCCAATCTCCTACTCCAGCCATCACATGACCCAAAAAACCTCTAAATGTTTAAAATCTACAATGAACATGTATAATTTCTGCCAGTGTTCAAGAGTTTAAGATCTAGTGTGACATTTAGACAAATACGGAATCAAAAAATATTGGGGCAATCTGCAGTTTTAATTTAAAATTTTTTGAAATATTTTATGATGGAAAATGAGACAGAGCTTAAAATGATTGTTCAAAGCTCCAATAGCTGTTCTCCATATTAAATATGTTCTAAAAGCTTTAAACCAAGATGATGTGTAGTAACCAGAAGTTTTTTCTTGCATTGGATTCTTTTGCTCTTAGCATTAGTCTGGACCAATTTATACAGGATCTATATGTTAGAGAAAAAAAAAAAACCAAATTTTTTTCTTGTCATACTTTAAATCAGAAAATAGCCTTACTTAGTTTCAAACTTTATTCTGTCCCTGTTAGGTGGAATTAATCACACCACTTATTTTACCCTTTTTCTTCTTATCCTCTGCAGTTTAACAGTGGGTATTACAATATTTATAAATCCCAGTGGTTTCTCTAAATAACTTCCCTCTTTTTCATGTATCACGTCTGGAGATAGGATTGCCAAGGAGAAGATATTGCATGCACAGTGGTTGGGAAAGCTGAATGCAGGGAAGTCTGTGCTGCTGACAGCTGCTAAGCTGGCACATTTACAATATCCAACACGCATGAGTTTTTGCTTACACTTGGATTTGAAAATAGATATGGCATAGTTGTCTGCTTGCTCAGTTTTCTGAGCATTTGTATCAAAAACTGTGAAAGAGGGTCTGCATACATTTAATTGTTATTCAGATTTGGTTTTGAACTACACAGTCCTTGAGCAATATGCTGCAGAGGAACACAAAGCAGGACATTATATGGGGAACTGAACAGAAATATTTATTTTCTTTTTGCTCGTGCTGGGACCTGCAGAGGACCAGTGTGTTGTTTTACTCAGATTTGCCTCAGGGATCCCAGACTGCACCACCATAAACCTTTCAATGTTGACTTTATCGTGAGGTGTTAATAAACTACCTGTCACTCGTTACACTTTTACACTTATTTAAATATTCATATAAGATTTTGCTACACTGACAGCAATTTTTTTCATTTGCACACATTCTTCGCATCAATCACCATCCCTATATTTAAGAAATATAAATATTCAGCCTACTCTTTGAGTTTATGTTCTATTTATTCATTTTAAACTTTCCACTATTACAATGCTGTTTAGGTGAAAATCAGATAATTATACATATTTCATTTCTTTAAGATGCATATTCATAATTCCTGACATTTAATTATAGAAAATTAAGTGGATTTTCCACAATGATAATGAATTACCTTGGTAAAGACAATCTTTGCTGGAACTATTTGTTAAGACGTGATTAATTTGATCAGGGACCTATGAATCTAATCTTACTTCATCTTGTATGAAACAGAAATAACTTTCCTAGATTTTCAGCACTCTGTAAAATACGAACTTGTCCAATCATTACTGCCCAAAGGAACTTAGACATGCTGAAAAGAACAGGCTGAGGAATACTTTAATGATCTAAGTCCGATGAATTATACTGCATTTTTCCTATGCATTACTTCTATACTATGAGTAGAAGATGATAAAAGTGTTGCTTATGTCAAAAGCATGGGAAAAGATGAAAGCAGTCACTCTTTTTTCTTTTAACTAACTGAAACATTCCTAATTTTTAATATGTTTCATGTGACTTGAAATAAAACTGAGAAATGTTCAAAGGAATTTCTTCAAGACTAGAAATATGCACATTTTCTCATCTTGTGTTAAGTAAAGCAGCTCTACTTTTACTAATATTTCTAACTCAAAACAGGAATTTGTTATAGAAAAATGGGTCTCTTCCCCAACAAAGAAGCCTCTTCCATTTGGACATTCCCAGATAAAGACTTTGTCCATCCCATGTAGAGAAAAACAGAAGAGAGTAGCCCCTAGTGTACTAACTGAACAATGGTAACACTGAAAACATCCTACAAGCCTGACACCTGCCTGTTCCTTAAAAACTCTTGTACCACTTTCTCCATAAGTGCATGTCATTCTCCAGCTTTCAAGACAGAGATCCTGTCTGGGCCTTACAATTCATAGTATAGGCCCATCACAAACTACTGCCAGTGTCTGCTATTTAGTAACACTTGGGAAAGCTTGAAAAATCCTCTAAAATTACTAACCTTGTTTGGAATTCGTAAGTTGAAATACCAGTGTACTTTCTGGCTTTAGACTGTTTCCTGTGTATAAAATAAGGCAGTACAAACTGCAGGCTTATATATTACTTATGACCATTTTCTTCTATGTATTTGATGTTCTAAAATACTTCTTTTTAAGTTTAAATTGTGGATATTATCAGTCATTATCCTAGCCGTAAATTATTTCGTAGAGGAAAAAAAAGTAAACTATTGTCATCTATTGCTATTATTCATCAATATATTCTTCAAAGAATACTTTTTTTGGGACTTTGTAAAGTATATTTCACAGAATCTCAGAATGACTGAGGTTGGAAAGGACCTCTGCAGTCTTCTGGACCAAGCAACCTGATCAATCAGGGTCACCTGAAGCTGATTGCCCAGGAGCATGTCCAGGAAGCTTTTGAATATCATCAAAGGTGGAGAGTCTAAAATGTCTCTGGGCATCCTTGTTCAGTGCTTAGTCACCCTCCCTGTAAAAAAAGTTATGTTCAGAGGGAAACACCCAGCATTTAAATTTGTATCCATTGGCTCTTGTCCTGTCACTGGGCACCACTCAAAACAGCCTGGCTCTGTCTTCTTTACACCCTCTCTTCCTTTCCCACAATATGTACGTACATTGGTTAAGATCCCCCTGAACTTCCTCTTATTCAGGCTGAACAGTCCCAGCTCTCTCAGCCTTTCCTTATAAGAGAAATGCTCCAATTGCCATTCTTGGATATGTGAGGTACATGCTGAGATGGAAGAAGAATTGTTAGGTATTTTAAGTGATATATTTTATGTCTCTTTATAGAAATGACAGTGTTTAAATACATTGTCCATGTATGACTTTATACTGGACGCAGTAACACTTTGTTCGGGAGGAAAAAAAAGTCTAGCTGCTACTTATTCTGAGGACAACAATGAATAATACTAAGTTCAGGTTGAGAAACCAAACCATCTTGTATTGCATGTGGACAGGTTGTACATTGTTTGGAAACCTTATGTCTCAATTGACTATTTCACAGATGATGGTTTTGGAGATATTTCTCTTTTAACATGAACAACTTAAGTTTTCAGATGGAGTGATATTTAAATGCTACATGGCCTTTGCTAATTTCATGTCAACATTTTTTTAATTCTTCGCATTGATTTCTCTGCTTTATAAAACAAAATCTAATTTTCTTCGCTTCAAAAAATCTTCCCTGCCTATTTCCCTCCCTACTGACCACGCTTCATTCTCTACTGGGAATGACCATGTCACCTGGTTTATTTGCCCACAGAGTCAGATATAATTTTCCTTTTTTGAATGCATTCTGCTTTTCCTTAGGTTGTCATTCAGATTTGGCAGGATCCCATATAACCACATTTAGTATTTTTTCATTGATTTTCTTCAAACTTTGCTAGATGCAATGTCCACTAATATTAATAGCTAGTCTGATATTCTACTGAGGCTACACCCTTTTAGCATGACAAGTATTGACCTGTGTGTTTTTTCTGTTTCTGTACATCTGCAGTTTCTTATTTTATGTCAGGTTTAATTTTGTTCTGCATTTTTACAGTATTTGACACAATTGGTTCCTAGACAAAGATTCTAACTGCGATGATAATTGATCAATTTATCAATGAGCCCAGTGCCACCCACACCCTGCCCTTAAAGATGCAATATGAAGCATGGTTGATGCACCTGCAGTCTTATGTGAGGAATCAGTATAGATTAAACAACGAACTGAGAGAGAGGAACTTTCATCTGGAAAATGGAAGACATACCTCCAAATGCTGCAATACATTCAGAAAGCCTAGAAAATGTAAAGATAATGCAACATTAGAAAGGAATTTTATTCTTCTCTTTTACTAATAGAAATGTCTTCTTTATTTACTAGATTAAAATTTTGGAGAGGCCATCTTTCATTTCTTGCATTTGACAATATTCTGTTTAGAGATGAGGTCATTGTTTTCCCTGCATTCAAGTCTATCCCTAGATGAACAGGATACATATTAAAAAGTTATGCAAAACGCAGGTAAGTAGCTCAGTTCATTGAAACAGGATGTTGCTGATGCTAAGAACTTCACAAGGGTTCAACAACAAATAGTTATTTATATTGAAACCAAGACTGAAAATTCTGTGAGGTATCATTTCTGCTCAAGATTCCAGCAGTCTTTAAGTGTGCTGATGGTGAATAGCATAGGAAAGAAAAAGTAAGGATGACTATGCTGGTCAAGTTATAGGTAAAATCAATTCTAATTAAAAAAAAAAAAAAATGCAGAAAAATTAATAAAGTATTTAGTTAAAAGAAGGTGGAATATAATTATTTGAAGCAATGTATCAATAAAATAATCTTAAAAAGAAGATTTTTTTCCTTCCTAAATCTATCACAAGCATATTAACAACTTCATTTTTAAATACAGATAATTATAAGCAGCAAACTATGACTAAATGTCCTTTCATTTATGTCTAACACAAAATCAATGACAGAAAGAATATGTAAAAAGATTAACTTACTCTGAAAAACTGAAAATTCATTCAGCAAATAGCTCAACATTGTCTGAAGTTATATATGTATATACATATCTGCCCTACATGCTTGCTTGATCCTCTTGAGTTCCTTAATTGGTCATTTTCTTCACAAGTTATCACAGAGTCTTCTACTTAATAGATAATACTATGAAGTTTCAAAGGATGTCTGTGGCACACCAGTGAATCTTTCTACATACTGGAGGCATTAGTGCTCACCATTTACAAGTAGTCTGCAATCCTTGCCTGAAATGCACATATACAGTTTTGGCCATTAGTAGCAGAACCAGATTTCATAGTTGATTTTTTTCTGCAAAGTGAGACCCCCTAGGGTTAGCTTTAATGTGTCCTGTCTCTTCAGGACAAATCTTCATTCAGTTAAGGGTTTCTGAGCAACTGGTGGCAGTTTCACCATCAAAAATATTCCATCACGAGTCTTTTATTAACTGTACACAGAATAGAATGTGAGTCAGCATTCCTTTCTGGTTAGTTCAGGGAGATTTTCTTTTGAAATTAGAACCCTAAAACCACCTCGACAACTAATTGCAATGATTAAGTGTGTACAGAAATTAAAACTATATTCCTGACTTGTGAGATTTTAATGTATAGAGTTTCTACTGTGTTGCAGTGGCTAATACATTTTTATAAAATAAGTTTTTTTCAGGCTAATAAGATAGTTCATAATATCAAGAAGGGATAATATAAATATCCTCTACAGATTAGCAGGCACATCAAGGGTTTAGACCTGAATCTATGTCCTTGATGCTATCAAGTATTAGTGAGATTTTCAGGACTGCTCAGTAATGAAATTCCCAAGGTTTTTAGTTAGAGTTATGGGACTTGGTACTTCTTAACATCAATTCTTAACATATATCAACTTCAGTCACAACTGGACTGAAACACTGCCACATTTTCAGAACAAATGGCTTAGTAACAGCACCATAAACCAGTCTGCATCTTCAAATGAAGGGAACTATCCTACTTGACTGAAAATGCTGAAACACATTAAATGGGTATAAAACAGTTGTTCATATAGTGTTGATCGAGGACTCCAGTATTTTTTTACATAAAAAAGTGTCACTAGAAGTTTGATATTCATAGATCACAAATATGAACCTCAAGTTTCAAAATGGATCTGCAGGTATTTCTTCCAGTAAGTTAAAAGTTACCACTGTGCAGTGGGAAAGGATAGTCTTAAAGGACAGGCTGCCACGATTATGTTATTAACATTATCACTTTCAGCAGCCTCCCTTCCTTTTCCTCATACATTTTGACTAAGTTGTCAAACGTGATCTAAGGCAGATGTTAAAATCCAAATAATGCTTTGTATGGTGATATATGGTTTTAAAAATAATAATAAGCACCTCTTTTTCCTCTAATCAGGAAGCATTTCACTCATGTCTTAGTCTTGATTTTCAAGGCATCAGCATCAATTCTAACTGAAGCCTGGCAGGGGTATTTAGCATTCTGTTTCATAGAGAGGAAGCCTTTTGTAGTTGCATATTATGGATTTCTGTCGGTCATGACGGATCTGGTCTACGGTCCAGCAAAGTTTAAAGAAAGACTGCTATTAATTTTAGTGGGATCTGAGAAATGCATTGATCCTGGAGACAGTAGCTATTAGTTAGTTGTGTCTTCTCCATGAATAGCTAAGTGGCTATTTTTGCACGCAGCATCTGTTTTCCACATACTTTGCAAATATGTCAGTAATTACTCTTTGAAGACAATTTACAAAGCAATAATACATTAGCTTGGTACAATAATTCTCTACAAAGTATTTTTATCTGTGAAACTTAAGATACTTATCATTATTACCCAGTGCACTTATTATTTGTTTCAGACCAGAGGCTGTGTGGTTGTCAATGGAGTAACACAAATATAAGGAAAAAAGAATCTTCTGCCACTATTTTTTGCATTTTCAAGGCCTGGAACAAAATGCCACATGACAGTAAGTATAACCCAGCAGGTCTTTCACTTCATAACATGGGAAGATTGCTCTTCAAGCAATCATGAAAATCATTTCAGTGAAGAGGAAAATACGTATTCAGTTTCTCAAAGCACAGAGGACTTGATTCTCACTCAATATAAAACACTGGACATCAAAGCCACATCCTGAACAGTATAATTTGTTAGAGATATGACAGTTTGCTCCAAATAGTGATCTAGCCTCTTGTGCCTTCAATTTCACAGTGTTTTATAATGGATAAACTGTGTTAGACAAGCACTACCTTCGTCCTTGAAGATGATTTGATCTGAGGTTAATATAAATCAAGAGAATCAGCTAGCTTGTTTTGGGTTTGTTTTACTTCAGGTTTGTTTGATTATGGCTTCTTCACTGCTGACTTTTAAATCAGTAGCAAAACTTCCACTACTTCAGTAGCTCAGGATGTTGCCCAAAAGACATATACAACAACAACAAAAAAAAAAACCACAAAAACCCCCACATGTAATGCTAGCCCTGTTGAAAAGTAGCTCCTCAAAGGAGGGACAGGAGAGAAGTAACTTCGTGAGCACTGTATTGGCAAGTGGATAGAGGAGAGCATCAGGCAGGGTGGCAAGTGCACCGCACTGTTGGTGATGGACACCTTAATTCCTGTGAAGTTAATCTCTGTGTGCATTCCCCCCAGGCCTCATTGGCAGCCATTCTGGTTTCAGTGATCATATGAAAGTATGTTAGGACATTTTCCTCTATTAAAGTTCTGAGTTTTATGTTGCTAGGTTGCCATTGCAGTATGCCAATCAAAACAATACCTTCACTGTACATGCTCAGAACACAAAGCCAGCTTTAATAACAAGTTTGTCCCTAGGTCTATAATATACCTTAGTTCCTTCATCTTAGGCTGCTAAAAAAGTCAGATTTCACCAACAGTTATTTATAAGCAAAATTAATTACTCCAGGCTTATTGTATGTATCAATCTGTAAATTCAGGAGGAAAAAAACAAAACAAAACAAAACAACACACCACTTTTTCTGCTTTCTGGAAGCTCTATCCAATCTGCACCTTTGTCAGTCAACTGTTTCTCTGAAATACTGCTCTCAAATCTTACGTATATCTTCAAAGTCAATGGCAATTTGTGTTATTCTGGAGATATTTCAAACTCTTAGAAAAATGCTACTTATTTTCATTTTATACCTATCTGCAACACACTTCCATGTCTTACTCATTTCTCTGTAGGCAATCATTTGTCACCTCTATTGCATCATTTTGAAACTGCAGATCTCTCTTTAGGCACTAGACTGTGTTTGGTGAAAGTAATAAGACTCCAATCACTTATATATGTTTGCTGAAGGTGAACTCTTGAACTACAGACATAGACTAAATTTTCTGCACCTTGCTTTGCAGAAGCCACTGCAGGGTAATTTGTTCTTTCAGCTGTAGTTAAGCCAGTTGGTATCATTCCAGAATAAGAAACACGGGAGGATATGGAGAACTTGTTCAGAAATTGTTAACATTATGTGACATACATTTAAGTACAGTGGATGAAAGCTTTGTTTAGTTGAATGGAACAGTATTTAACACATTGTATGGAGTACATATGATTGAGATTACTTACTGTGCTTTAAACTGTTTATACCCTATGTGAGACTAATTATGAAAATTCAGTTCTTTAAGAAAAGCAGTATCAAGAAGTCTAAAATACGATTTGACTGGATTTAATATTTTTTTCCCCAGGTTAATCGACAATTCAAAGAAAAATCTTGTCCTTTGTCTTATTTATTTTTTCCTATACATGAATTTATAGTTGGTCCAGCTTTCAAGAAAAATAATACAAATTTTCTTTCAATGACAATAGAATTATCCTTCTTTGCGGAGGGGTGGGTGGGTGGAGGGGGGTGGGGGGAGTGGTGGTGAAATAAAGTGGTTAGTAGGAAGATAAGAAAAAAATTTTTCAGTCTGCTAGATGAAGACGATAAAATTATTGCCCATAAGATAGATGACTGATTAATGCTATTGTAATTAGCATTAATACAGATTTCAATCTTACAGTAGAATACAGTACAATATCTACATGATTTCTCAAATATTAATAATATAGCTCTATGTATGAGATGCCATCTGTGTAAGTATGGGGCTTTCAAAATCTGACACAACAAAGGGAAGACACGAGGAGTAGACTGATCAGTTTAAGGAGTGTGTAGAAACCTCATGCATAATCCAAAATATGCAGAAAAAGTCTTTTATTTCTATATAAGCTAACCATAAGCCAACCACATCCTGAGCTGCATCAAAAGAAAATGGCCAGCAGGTCAGGGAGTTGACTCTGCTCCTCTGGTGAGACCTCACCTGGAGTAGTTTGTCCAGTTCAGGAGTCCTTAGCACAAGAAGGACATGAACCTGTTGGAGGGGGTCCAGAGGAGGGCCACAAAATGATCAGAGGGATCAGGTGCCTCTGCTATGAGGAAAAAGCTGACGGAGCCGAGATTGTTCAGCCTGGCGAAGAGAAGGCTCTGGGGAGACCTTCTGTGGCCTTCCAGTTCTCAAAGGGAACTTGTAAGAAGGATGGGGACAGTATTATTTAGCAAGGCCTATTGCAACAGTACAAGGGGTGATAGTCTTTAATTAAAACAGAGATTTGGAACTTGATATAACGAAGAACTTTTTTACAATCAGGGTTGTGAAACAGTGGCCCAGGTTGCCCAGAGAGATGGTAGATGTTCCCTGGAAACATTGAAGGTCAGGTTGGAGGGGGCTCCGAGCATCCTGATCTAATTGAAGATGCTCACTGCAGGAGCAGTTGGAGTAGATGACCTTTGACTTTCAATTCTCTAGCAAAAAGAGACATAATATAGACTAGGACAATACATAATAGAACTAACTGGGAATCACCATAGTTTCTTGTAAGTTAGTATTACTTTTGTGGTGTTCTAGTTGCCAAATAAGCCTACTAAAAGTTAACCTATGCAAATGAGTCAAATCTTCATTGTAAATTGTCGAGATCCCTCAGACTTACTGTGATTCTACCTGTTATTAAAACCAGTGGAGTTCTGTTAATTTTCATTATCTAATGCTGGTACAAAGTCTTTAATACTACATCAAACTGTTTATTTAAATGACTACAAAGGTTTAAATATTATAGACACACTCACCAATTCTAGTTGGCAGTAATTTGCTAAAACCTAAGCCAGTGCACCTATGAGAAATGCTAGGTCTTTTATGTGCTTCTTATGATTATTTACTTTTACATCATGGCTTGGCTTCGCGGACAAAGATTTGGGAAGGGCTTTAAACGTGAGTACACCCTTCAAGCCTGCGCGGTGGATTTTTTAGGTGAGGCGCAGCTGTGCGCGAGACTGGCCCCACCCTTTACACCTGAGGTTCATCTGCCAGGGCCTAGCGAGCTTGGACGGTGACAGCGAAGTCCTCAGGTCGTAGGTTTGGTTAGAGTATCCTTCTCTTAGATGGATGGCCTTACAGGGCTAAACGAAGCTCCATCTGCCCGGGTTTGCAGTTAGAGTTGTCCTTCTCCTAGGATGGTTGCCCGAAGGCTAGTGAGCCCATCCTGCCCGTGGACACACTTTGTCTGACCCTTCAGTTGAGACCTGTCAGGCTTGGGAGACCCTACCGGAGGCATATGCCACCACCAGCATAGCTCTCAACTTCGCAAGGGCACACAAGCTCTTTCCCCACGGCAAGGGGGTGCCCGTGAAAGAGTTACTTTTACAATTTGGGTGATAAATATCAGTAAGACCACCTTGTATCAGTTTCACTGCATGTGCTAATCTGCATAAAAGATTTCCAGCAATAAGTTTCCCATTAGTTGTACTTCCAGTTATAAACAGAACTTTACCTGCTTTACATCTATTAACATTAATGTTGTTTGTTACCCTATCATTCATGATTCATTTATAAATTTATTCTCTTGTGCATCTGCATGTTCTGTTACTGAAACTCCACACTAATTCCTGAAATCTGGATAGCTGGTATAATCTCTGCAGCTGCCTACTGATGCCTTGAGACAGTAGTTTGACTGCTTATGTCTTATTCTATACTAGAAAAATAATAACATGATAGGCTGTTCTTTTTCTTTTTTCCATTTCTTTTCAGGGAAAAAATTATTAGGTGAATTTAACTCTCCTTTACATTAGCTTGCTTTGTACAGTTAGGATGCACCAGCTAAAATTAGAAGAAATAGCCTAAACCTCAAAACGTAATGTTCTTATTCAAATGTGCAGAACTGAATAAGCCTACGGCAACCGAAGAATTGTAAAGAGACAGTTTACCTGAACAGACAACCTTGCTCCACTATATACCCTCTAGGAGTTGGTTAATAAGGCTATGTTTCCTGGCACTGACCTTTAATGATTCTTTAAGATACTGTTCATAGGAATAAAAATAAGGGAAGCAGTGTCATTACTATCATATGTCTTTTCACGTGTTCAGGAATGAATGCAGTGTTCTCATATTCTAAACAAACAGATATGTGTATTCCAGCTGCAGACTTTCTGCCTACTTTAAAATGTACTAAAAGGCCTTTATCAGTGGGTTGCTGTAGGAAAGAGCAGCAATTTCCTCTGAGCAATATCTTCTATTCCACATCCAGCCTTATTTCAGAGAGAAAGTGACCTAGGTTAACCAGCCGTGTGTGGCATTCAATGCTGTCTTTCAACGCTGCCTAGTTTGTCAGTCTACAGACATTTATGACGAGAGATGCTGAGATGATCCAAAATGAAAACATTTGAGTGCAACCAACAGCAGACACTTCAGAAGTCTATTTACATTTTACAGTAAGATCTATGACCTAAGTAACTGGAGAGGAGAGGGGGAGAGGATGTTACATATGTAAAGTCTGGGCTGCTCTTGAGCAAGTGATGATTGGAGACTCTCAAGAAGCCAGAGTTTGAAAGCTTATGATATCTGATACCAGGAAAAGGGTTTCCTGTCCACCTTGAAAACTTTATTTTCACAACAAGTGTAGTATGCAACCAGTCAGGAACAAGGAGCAAACTCTGCCAGAGGAGTTTTCAGAGCCTGTTGCACCTAAGCACTGATTACAGGAAGAAGAAATGGGACATGGCAGTGATTGGCGATTCCCTCCTGCAGGAATGGGGCACCTGTCTGCTGATCTGGCATGTTGTCACAGGTGATTTGTTGATTGAATGTGTTAAAATCTGGGATGCTGTAGAGATACTGCCAAGGTTTGTCTGGGTCTCAGATTAATAACCCTTGTTAGTCATCTGCATGGGCTAGAATGGTGCTGTCAGGGCACCCTTGGACTAAATGAAAAGGTACTACAAAATTCCTTCAGTCACAAGAGCCACCCATCTTGATCTGAAAAGGAACAGGGACTGCAAGAGACCACTGTGGCAAACAGGAACTCACAACAGCTGTGACGGAAAAGGAGAGTGTACAGGAGGTGGAAACAGGGACTGGGCAACAGAAGAGGAATATGGAAGAAGCATTGCCTAGGCATGCTGCGATGGTGTTAGGCAAAAACAAAGTTCAGCAAAGTTGAAATCTTGCAAGTGACTTCAGGGGCAAGAGGAAGAGCTTCTACACTCACACTAAAGGAACTAAGTTCATGTTCTAGAGGGTAACCACAGGCCTATGCTGGAACTTGTACTGCTTAACATTCTACCAGTGATCCAGAGGAGGAAACAGAGGGCAAGTACATAAAATTTACAGCTGACATCAAAGCAGGGACAGTCACCATACTTGAGAATCATGCTGCAGTCCAGTGGGACCTGGACAGAGGGGAAGGAAAAGGCTGACAAGACCTCATGAAATTCAGCAAGGAAGAGGCTCTAACCATGGCCTGGGAAGGCAAAGCCTTGCAAGGATACAAGCTGGGGCTATCAGGGCCAGCAGCAGCTCTGGGGAATGGCCTTGGACTGGCCTCTCTGCCCAGCACTCCTAAGATGCCTTCATTAGTAAGTTCGGAAGTGGCCACCAAAACAGTGGGGATGGAGCCCTTGTTCCACAAGGAAGAAGCTGCAGCACTGGAGGTCTTTCAGTCAGGAGAAAGGCATGACTTTGAGGGCACCCAACAGCAGGCTACCAACGTTGGCTTCCAAAAACATAGGACAGGTTCTGACCTAGAGTAAGGAAGAAAAAACAGCCATCTCAGGGACAGTCCAGCAGTAGAAATGCAGCACAGAGAGGTTTGTGCCACTTCTATCCTTTGAGTTTTCTAAGATCCAGCTGGCTACAGACCTGAGCAACCTGTTCTGAATTCAGTGACAACCCTGCTTTGAGCAGGACCTTGGACTAATGAGATGAGGTACCTTCCAGCCCGAGCAATTCGGTGATTTTGCTCGCTTGGACCTTGGCATGTAATGCAATACACAATTACTTCCGCTTCTTTGTAATTCTTCTTAAAAACATTCCAGTTCCAATCACTCATAAAATTAAATTCAACGGCTGGGGGGGGGGGAAGTGAAATTTTGTGTATTGAAACACCTTCTCGATTACCTGCAATGTCTGTCTAAACCGTGTCACTAGTACAAAAGATAACAGGATATTAGAAGAGCAAAGAAAAAACAAATAAGGGTTTGTATAGAAATACAGATGAGAAAAAGACCTGAAGAATAGGACAATTTAATCAGCTAAAGGACAACAAAAATAGAGATGAAGGCCTGAGTTTAATCATGCTTGGTACTATGCTTTATAAAGTATTAACAAATTTGGCTGAGGTTGTAGGAGATATAGAACCAGTGCACTGAGTGCATGTGGCTAGCTGAGCACTGCACCCGCATGTGATATTACACCAGCATTGACCTGAGATGAGTTCATACCCCTGTTCAGAACTAGGTGTGCAGGTCACAAAAGAGTGTCCAGAAAGAACCTAAGAATGCATAAACTGAAAGAGGAAAAAACATTATCAGCAATGCCTGTAGGGACAAGCGGAAGGAAACAACCCCAAGGCCCCAAGCCTAGGTACTTGCACACAGAGAAAATCACAGAGTGTAAAATGGAGCAGTCAAAATAGAAAACAAAGAGTGGTATACTAGAAAGAATGAAAGGAGAAAGAGCAGATCTAGAAGAAGAGTGGAAAAACAACACTTTAAAGTGAGTAGGCTGGCATTAAGAGAGAAGAAAAAAAACAGGTAGTGCTCTGATCCAAAAACCTAATCATAGGCTCCACCTGCCACTACTTCTAGCTGACAGCTCCTTCCTAATGTGGATGTGTGGAAGAACCATGACAAGGAATCCTTGAGGTTCGTGTTATCATTTTGGGCTCGTACATATTCATCTATGGACACTAACCAACATTAAAGTTTTGGGAAAACTTGGGAAACTTGTGAGAAGCCAGACTTCATTCTTCCATCTTTGTTCACACACATAAAGAGATATTTATTCAAAAGTATCAAATGGAAAAAGTGGAATCTAAAAACAACCAAAAAAAACCCCACCACAGGAAATAATCTTTAAAATATTTGGGCTTGTCAAACTCAGGACCTTGACATTTACTCAAAATGCATTTGAATAATTTGAAAATGTTCTGTTATCGCCATTTACCATCTATCTGTGTCATCAATCTCTGTGTCCTTATCAAAAAGTCCTGGTCCTTCAGAAACTGAAAATATATACAACTGAATATATTTTTTTGTTGTTTCTAAATCAGCTTTCTCATAAAGTTGTATTTTTTAAGACATGCGATATTGTCAATTTGTTCCAAAGCTTGACTAGTTCATTTAACATGAATTGAAGGATTTCTTTACCTTATTGGAGTAAAATGGAATGATTATATAGTTTAAAACTGTAAAATATATTTTAAATGTGTTAGTTTTCTGAAATGTCTTTCCTTTCTTTCCCGAAACTGAAATTTATGTAATTCTTTGCTTTTTCAGAAAAATTATTTTCAAAGAAACATCTTATGAAAAAATCATATTAAAAATTAATGATCCAAGTGGTTGTATCCATTCTATCTCCTGTAAAAGATACTGATGGGGTCACTGAGAAACTGGGTACCATAAGCCAAAACATTATTATATTCTATGGCTTAAATATGACACTTTTCCTACAGACATGAATATCTGTTTGGGGGTTGTTAAAGCACAAATCGTATAAATTCACTAGCCAATTGGATTGCATCATCTCACATACTCTTTATCTATTTCAGTTATCTAACCATGCAACATTTGCAACCATGATGAGCTTTATAAACATGTCCACCCATATTGCTACTGAGGGCTGCCCAACGAAAGCTCAAGAGCAAGTACAGTGCAGGGTCCCAAATCCTACACACCTGGGTAGCATAGAGTAGCTGTCCAGCTTACAGCACAGTGACATCCTCACAATGATGAAGACACAAGGTTGGAAGGTGAGGTGTCAGACAGGAGCAAGAGCTGGCTGCTCCCACAGGAAAGGAGCCAGGAGCGAGGGTGAATGCCAGCCAGCCTGGGCATAGACAGCGCTGAGCATCTGCAACATGGCTTAGGCAGAGGGTAGCAAGGACAGCCTTTGCTAAAAAGTAGATCCTCGTGGAAGGAGGGCAGCCCAATCTGCTGGCTTTTCAACAGCTTTGGGAGCTGACCTTCAACTTGTTCTACTGAGCACCTTACTGCATGCCACTGAGCCCCTTAACTCATCCCACTGGACCGCAATGAGGAGGTATGTACGCAGGGAGCTGACTGAATATGCAGTACTACTCAGAGTTTTCGCAAATATTCAGAGGTTCTGCCAGCTTCCTGGAGGAACTGGTCTTCGATTTTTGCCTTCTAATGTCCTTAGGAGAGCTCTGCACTTCAATTTTTTTTTTTTTTTTTTTTTTTTGAAGGGTGAGGAAGAAGGATTGGTTAAAATGGCCTTGATTCTCTAACTTCGACTGTGAAAGCTCATTTAGTCAGAAAAAGAAAAATGTCACTTCATATTTTCAGTATATATATCACACGGTTATGACCCATCCTCTGAAATACTGGCACTTTCAAGCTGAGGTACAGCTCTTGCAGTACTATATGAGCCAGAGCAAATTTTAGCATACTTGCCATCTCAGCTAATCCCTTTCCACGAAAAATGCAAGTTTACTTTTGAAAATTATTAACAGAAGTATCTTTCTTTCCAGTAAGCTTCTTATGATAACTTGCCTACACTTTCAATAAACCTTATTTTATTTCTGTGTAGCTATAGAGGAAAGCAAAAGTAAGCCATCTGTGTTAACAATAACAATCTCTTTATAAACTCTAGAAACTGCATATCCTATTCCAGTGAATAGAGAATGTCAATTGTTCCATATAAATATCTGAAATTTTATTTCCCATTCAAAAGAATATGGCAATAGACTCTCATACTCATTTTAATATATTTAGAATCAATAATTAAAGACACTTTGCCTTAATTTATTTTATTTAAAAAAAAAAACAATTCTAAAAAATGACTAAAAGAAGCTAAGCCATTTAAGCCGTATGCAAGATCCACAGGTTATGAAATCATGGATCTCTTTACACAGTTGGAGGGTGAGGCTGTGGTTTCCAAACCCTCAGAAGTGTTGGCCTGTCACAATGTAGGTTACCACAGTTGTACCTTCAGTTCGGATGCTCATTTGCTCACTGCCAAATTCATCCACTTGACCCACTCCAATATTCAGTTGACAAACACTTGCAGTGTGGTGTCATCACACCAGAAGTGATACACAAATAACAGTAACTGCCAGTAGCTTTTTGAAGTACATCACAGTTTAAGGAATTTGTAAATCTTGAGCATTCAGTAACTACCATAGGGTAGCTCCAAGAGAACTGCTGGTTGGCTATAGTAGCTAATGGCATGAGGTTAAGAGAAGAAACCAGGATATCAGCTTTCATCACCATGCAAGCACTAATCGAACTGGCTATATTTTTCATTACATTCTCCAGTATGTTAGTCTATAGGCCGCAGAGAAACCTCATGTGGCTGCATAGAGACCTGTTTTCCGCGTGAAGAACTAATGTTTACGCAAGGAAAATTGTGCAAAACTATATGCAAAATACCTCACATATAACTAACTCTCTTTGCAGGGCTTTTAGTCCACGCAGGCAATTAGAAAGCTAAGGGTTCATGCACTGATTTTTTTCCTCATTACACGGCTTATGTAGACAAGTCCTTCTGAACAAATCCAGAGAAAGGCAGATGTTGTGCATTTGGATAATCTCAAGGTCAACTCTTCCAGGCACAGTAGGGGAGCAGGATGTCTCTAGGGCAAAAATATCAAAATGAAGACTATGAAAGGGATTGCATACCGCCAAACGGTTCAGTAAGATTTTCAGCAGGAAACCCAAAGGAAAATCTGGGGGCAAAAAGGGAAATGATCCTCAGCTGTGTAGCTCTAGTAATCTGGTGAACAAAACTCATAGGTGCTGCTATATGAAACGGCCTTACAAATGTCTGACTGAAAAGGGGAAGTTTCATGACGCCAGGTCATCTAGGCTCGGTATATCTGTTATCCTCTTTTTTACTGGGGTATTATCTAAGGAGCACGATTTATCCCCTTCCTAAGCTTATTATGAACTGCTGTATTTGCTAAATATTCATAGCTCAAACCGTATGTTGCCTTCTTTGATCTGGGCGTTCTTTTCAGTTAACATCTCAAGAGGTTTTTACTAGCTCTGGTTCACCTTCTGATGCCAATAACAGTGAATTTGTGTTTGTAGTCCCAACAGACACGCTCAAAGACGTTAAGGTTTAAGCTTGGATAGAAACAGGGTAGAAAATAAGCTAGTAAGAAGAGAAAAAGCTCAAATGGGAGATAAAATGAAAGACAAAAAGGAAAGAGTTTCCTTTAAGGATTATTAAATATTGCTGTCGCAAATGGAGAATGAATTAAGGATATGGAAAAGTGAACTAAAAGCTTTGGACCTACACTGAAGCAAGCCATAGCATATTTGGTTACACAAGCCACAGATGGCAAGGTTCACTGCTATGGTCCATGGCAAGTAAGCAAGAATAAACGCACATAAAATCTATTTTTGTGGCCTGACAGATTTAGGTGCACTCTCACATTTGACTTGACATATAGAGAAGCAAAAGGAGTAAGTAATCCACTTTCTACTCGATGTCAGTTACACTGTGCTTGAACCATTTCCAGAAAACTTCTTAACGAGTTGCCTTGGTGCCAGTTAAGATGTTTCTTGACAAAATATTCTCACCCCACTGAAAGCCATTCTTATCGATAAATCAGAGAGTAAAAGTTTGAACAAGGCCGGTTTTTCTCAGCAGAAATTGTCCTTGCAAAGAATAGAGAAGCACTTTGTTCATTTCAGAGACTGATTTTCTCTGTTTCTTTGTTTCAATACCCTTTATAGCACTGCTCAGAATTTAGCATTTCAGGATACTCCAATATGATAATTGTCTTTTATTTGATTATCAAAATAAATAGTTAAAGTGAAAGCAGTAAGTTTAGGGTTGACATACGTTTATCACTTATTTCTGCCTTATCTTAAAAATGCCATTTGAAGGATTTTTTTTTATGTCTGATAAATGTGAATTCCCAGTGTTCTTTGTCTGTTTTCAAGTGAACCTTCTTTGCAAGTAGCGGGGAGAAAAAAAAAAAAAAAAAGAAAAAGAACACTTCACAGTTGTTCTGTTTTGAATTCAAGTATTTGTCTCTGACCTTTGCTAAAACTTGTAAAATCACAAGGAGATAAGCATGAAATAAATCATGTGCTGTTCAAGTACTTAAAGCCCAGGGAAATGCACTGAAGTAGAAAGAGGATTAATAGAAGACGGAGGTGAGGCCAAGCCACACTGTGTTGGTAGAAGAAGGATTAGCAAGCAGACTGAACCAGAAGAGAAATTAGCAGTGCTTATTTCAGGTTAGACACAGCTGTAGGACGGGCAGAGATAGAAGAGGATTTCAGCAGAGGAGACGGTACCAGAAAGAGAGAACAGGTACAATGCACGAAGCATTGTAGCTTCGCTTTCTGGTGGAGCTGCCATTAGCAGAACTGTGAGGGAACACAGAGGGGAGCTGCTGAGTACAGAACAAGATACACTAATTAAATGCAGAAAAGCTAAAGCATGAACCAGGCACGGGGAGGGGGAGCTGGAAAAAGGATTCAAACCTGCTTCCTGAGTGTTTAGCATTTTGTGGTAGTGAAGTAAATCTGCCTGGCAGATGTACACGAATGAACCTTTGGGAAGCACTTAGAAGGTCAATGAGCAAATTTAGCTCTAGCTAGTTACTAACTTTGCGCAGAAGAACCATTAGTGTCTGTAGTCAGAGCTGTTCATTTTCATTAGAGTTATTGCAGGGGTCAGAGGCACTTTCTGGGGTGGAAGGATAGCCTGGAGGTTTATATCACCTGTTTTTATCTCTCTCTCTCTTTTTCTCTCTTTCTCTCTGTCTCTCTCTGTAGAGGGAGCTGGGTGTCCCGCTGAAGAAGAGGAGAAGTCAGCGTATGTGGACAACCAGCTCTCGGAAGGAGCCAGCTCTGCAGGATCCTCTGTCATGCAGCTTCCCATGTTGCTGCTCCTTTCCCTGCCACTGCTTCTTAGCATGCTTGGCCAAGCTGGAGCTCAGTTCCCTCGCCAGTGTGCTACCATCGAGTCCCTGAGGAGCGGCATGTGTTGCCCAGACTATTTCCCTGTTTTTGGGCCAGGTACTGACCGGTGTGGTGTGTCTACAGGGAGGGGCCGGTGTGTGCAGGTGACTGTTGATTCGCGACCCCATGGCCCACAGTACATCCACGATGGGCGGGATGACCGTGAGCAATGGCCCATACGCTTCTTCAACCAAACCTGCCGGTGCAACGGTAACTTCTCTGGTTACAACTGTGGGTCATGTCGCCCTGGCTGGGAGTGGACCTACCTGTAGCCACCAAATCACATATAGTAAGAAGCATCAGAAATATGACATGAAATTAGGCCTGTTGACAGTGCTTGCTTCTAAAAGTACTTAGCTATTTCTTTTCTTTAAAAATACAAAATGCCCCTGATATTTATTTAGCCAATGTACATTGCAATAAGGGTTATTAAGGCCAGCCGCTCAATGAGGTTTCAGCTTGTTGTACCAAGCACCTATACTTACTATCCAATAAGAGGAAGAAACGAAAACCTGTAGTCTGGTGCAGAAAAAAAACTAAATAAAACTTAGGATTTTTATTACTTTTAAAAATGTATATAGATATGTATAGTTCTGCTTGTAGGAGTATGTCTGGGAACAATACATATCTAGATATCATGTTTAATAACTTGTGACTAAGTGTGATAGCAGCTCTTTTCATTCAAAATCTCTTAATACATTTCTAAATTATGTACATGGCCTTGTAAATTTTTATTTACAGAGTTGCTGTTAATGTCTTTAAAAGCCTTAACTCGTGACTATGAGCTGTTCAGATGAATCAGCACAGGAACGAGTGTGCATTTCTGAGAGTTCTCCAGTTTCAGTTTAGTCCAGCAAATACCAGTAAATAGAAGCCTAAAATTTTTTAAACTGTTATGAAGTCCTTGAGGGCCTGGAAAAATGTTGAATATTGTAGGTAATTGAAAAAAACAAGCAGGTTAGGGGACAGGTCCTTCTTATCCAGTCAAAACCATCTGAATGAACAAGATTTCAGTCTTCAGTAGTGAAAGTTTTAAGATGTTATCTAAATCCTGTAAACCCCATAGGAGAGATAGGTTCTGTTGACATGAGAAACAATAGGTCCCTACCAGAAATGTGCAGTGCCTCTTGCAGAAACAGAAATCAGCACTGCCTTTATTTTCATCAGAAAGGAAATGCTCCATGAACATGTTCCAGCAAGGGTTGACAAAGGACCAATTCCAAATCTTATCAATAAGATTAACAATAAGATTCCTTAAAATCAGCTTATTGAGGGCTGTGGGGAAGACCTTAAGGTTTTATTCATCCTTGGAACTCCAAGAAGCAAGCTAGAAGGCAGAAAGTATGGCTCATGAATTAGATCTGCTAAGCCAGGTTGCACTCTCTGATGCTCTGGTCTGTTCTCATTAACGATGATGATAACTCAAAAAAATCACCAAGAATAAATGTTAACACACAAACTTAGCAAAGTAAATCTGGAGATAGGCAAAAAGCAGCTTTAGCTGATTTCCTAGGGTATACAAGAGGACATTTTACTTTTCTCGCTTATTAAGTCCTTTACGACTCAGTAAAATGTTAAGCAAATCAGATTTATCATGCACGACAACATGAGTTTAAACAGGTGAAATCAGCTTCAGATTATATTTTAAGTTTCCACATGGAGGTCACGTCTTTTGTCCATCTATAGAGCTGGCTCCAGCTGCTCAGACTTAAGGAATAACTATTGGATTACTGTTGGTATATGCATATAAAATAGTTGTAATATGCAATTTGGTGCCTTCATATCTTGTAAATTCATGCCTAACTTAAATAGCAGTCTAAATTTTGTATGTGATTCAGGCACATATTTTGAAAAATGAAATGTTTAAGATGTCTATGTAAACCAAAATTAAATGGATATTTTTAGTGAATGACTTAAAATAAACAACAAAAAAAAACTTTCAGTGAGCAGATCTAGCATATCAGTCCAGTCCTGCAAAACAGAAAAGCGTGTTTCAGGACACAAAGATCAAACTCATGCTTCATAAAAGTATTTCTATAAGCTTCAATGAAGCCAAAACATCCCCCACTGAATCAACTTTATATAGTGAAATGGCATTAATTTTTATTCTTCATATAGGTTAATGCTGAAGATCTGTTGCATCTCATATCAACCTAGTCTATCACTCATTAGACAATTATGGATTTTACAGGGTTTTTTATCGTGAAAATGAGTGCATGTTGAAGAATAACTGTGAGGACTTCTACCTGCGTCTTAGTTTAAAATTAGCCTGAAATCTTCTCAGTCGGGGGGAAAGAGTGCTGGACTGGAACCAAAGTCATGTGGACTCTTTTCCTATTGTTTATATACTGGTATTTCAGCAAGGCAATTTTCTTCCTTGTTTCACTGTCTCTATATGGACAATGATATTTTTAAATGGTTTTCAGATATATTGCTAAAAAGGACTAGCATATGGCTGTTGTTAATAGTAATAGGTAATGACATTAAGGAGAGTTCTACTGTGTGAATTTGACAATTCACAATTCACTGGTGAATCTGCCATTTTTCCTACAAAGGTTCAAGCTTAAACAATATACTTCTTCACTAAGCTGTCAAGCAGTAGATCTTCTGATTATTATAAATTGCTATATAATATTATTTTCTTGTAAAGTATAACCACAGGAAACCTTAAGCACATTGGATGAAATTTTTAAAGGTTTGTGATAAAGAACTGTCTTCACAATTTCTCTGACAGGATGGAAGGATTTTCTGTAACAGTACTTCCAAAAGCACTAAAACCATGAGGTTTGGAGCTTTATTTTTATTTGGCTTAACCTTTCTGAAGATAACTAATATTTTCTATTGATGTTCAGTACTCTCTGAATTGCCTCAATAAAAAATGGATGCATGCTTGAAGAAAAAAGGACTTACCCAGAATTATTAGGAGCAAAATAAATTAGTTCTGTGAGATCACACTCGAGTATATATTAACTTGGTAACTTGCTTCCTCTGTACCCTGACAGTCAGGAGGAATCTTTTGGATCTGAGTGCAGAAGAACAAAGACGTTTTGTGAATGCCTTACACCAAGCCAAGGTGACAATCCATCCTGACATTGTTATTGCCACACGAAGACGTGAGGAAATATTTGGACCAGACGGCAACACACCACAATTCGAGAATATCTCCATTTATAACTACTTTGTGTGGTCTCATTATTATTCTGTCAGGAAGACTTTTCTTGGCGCAGGGCAGCAGAGTTTTGGAGGAATTGATTTCTCTCATGAGGGACCAGCTTTTGTCACATGGCATAGGTACCATCTACTGCAGCTTGAAAGAGACATGCAGGTAAAGTTCACATTAATGCTGAGCCATGTGTTCATGCTATATTTTGTACAGTTGAAGAAGTTCTCCTCATATTCCAATATTCAAAATGATAGCAGATCTTTCTACATGTTGAAATAATTCTGCTTCAATTTCAGTAACTCATTAGGTATACTGAACTTAATGGAGTGCATTTAAGTTTTAGCCTGTCATTGTTCTAGAAATGCTAAAAATAATATTTCAATCAGACTAATGGAAAACATAAAAGTTGCATAAATATCCCATGAAAATAGATAAAATATCCATAGAAGGCATATTATTTGACAACAAAAGTAATTGCTAGTGGTATTTTTAATACCACGGCCCTGATTCTTGAATATGTTAGGCTAAAGAAAGCAGCAGAAATGCTAAAGAAAATTATTACAGAAATGGCTTGGGGATTCAGAATCACACTTTATTTGTATCATTAGTGTAACTGGTTAGAGAAATCAGTGCTTCATTCCACTTTGTTCCATAAATCAGTGATTCTCGTTTCCCTTTCCTTGAGCGGACCTATCCATAAAAGGAATTTAATATTATATGGACCATCATCCTCTTAAAGAAGAAAGAATGACGTTTTCAAGGTCAGGATTAAATAGCATTTGAAATCATTTAAAGTGTTTTCACTAGATGCAATGGCTCTGCATCAGGCCGAGGCACAAATGCCCTTCAAAACTCACTTTTCCTTACTTTTACATCTGCTTAGTCATTCCACAGTTGTCTTCACTAATCTGTGTGATACAAGTGCTGCTGTTGTTGACAAGCCACTAAAAATATTTGGGAAAATGGGGTATCGGTATTAAGTGATGTTTCTTAGTGCCCACAATATGGTTTTATGGAAGAGGTACTGTCTTATTAATGAGGGAGATCCATGAATTCTTTCAATAGTCCAACTACTCATTCTGTTGAACAAAGGAATCAGTGTGAAAGACTAACGAAAGCTTTTGTATAGATTTCATAAATTTTCCATAGATTTCCTCTCCTCCATGAGGCAGGACTCTGACTCTTACTAACTTGTACTTAACAGTTTTTTAACATCCTTCCAGCAGTAAATATAGCTGTCTGGGGCACACATGTATTAACACCATATTTATGTTGTTTAGAACATGCTGCAGGACCCCACTTTTGGGCTGCCCTACTGGAACTTTGCAACAGGACAAAATACCTGTGATATCTGCTCTGACGATTTGATGGGAGCTAGAAGCAATTTTGACATCTCTCTTATCAGCCAGAACTCAATCTTCTCTCAGTGGCGAGTGCTATGTGAAAATATAGAAGACTATGAAACTTTGGGAACCATCTGTAACAGTAAGTATGACTGCTGGCAGATATTTGGAGAGAAAATCCTTTTAAGTAAATATAAAAGTTTACATTGCAATAGCTTTTCCCAGCCAAAAAGTCTTAAGGTTGTTTTTTAATATTCTTGATCCAAGTTTCATCAGTCTTCTGAGACAGTACACACTTATCATCTGTCTTGCACTGAAGCACCTAGCAGCTCAGAATTTGATCAGGAGCTTGGAGCAGAGGAAGAGCTAAATGCTTTGACTTCCCTTCTTACACAGTATCTATTCATCCCCTGTGCCTTAAACTATTACATCTGGCACTGTCATTTCTTAACAGAAGGTTAAGATTTGTTCTGACGGCTCCATTTATGACCTTCATGGCATTTTGGTCCTAAAAGGAGAACATCACCATGCTAACTATGTGGAGCCTGTTTTGCATGTGAAGAATATTGTATCCTTACACATCTACCTCAGCTACAAGAGCTAAAAAATTCCAGGAAGATTCTTGTTTATTCAGCCCCTCATGACACAACTCATCATCTTCACGGAAATAGGAGGAAAAAATAGGGAAAAAACCACAATACTGGGTTCATCACCTACGTAAACAACTATGGTCCTTTCTGAAGTTATCAGGACATCCTCAAAACTTTTGTCCTAGGTCTCATCAAGAAATCACATTGATAAACCTATAGAAAATTTTCCCAAAACACTTAAAGAACCACAAATTTCAGTAAGAAGCTTCTAGATGCTTTTTTAAATCCTGGTGCAAGGGATCCAGCACACAGGACCCAGTGAAGATCCAGGTTCTTTGCAAGATATGAGGAAAGTTTAAGTGTCATTTGTGGGTTTGTTTTTTTTTTCCCCATACAGAACAATGCATTCTGTGGCCTACTGTTTTGCATCAATATTGTTTTCTTTCTATCCACCCCCAGGCACTGAGGGTGGTCCCATCCGAAGAAATCCTGCTGGAAATATTGCACGGCCTATGGTACAGCGTCTCCCAGAGCCCGAGGATGTTGCTCAGTGTTTGGAAGTTGGCGTATTTGACACTCCTCCATTTTATTCCAACTCAACAGACAGTTTCGTAACACAGTGGAAGGTAAACATGGCAAATAAAAGGACCTGAAGCAATTCCAAATAAGTCAGGGGAGCAGTCTTGCCATTTTTCCTGTTGGAAGTATGAGTTTGGAGACGGTCTATTGGACACTAAGAATACATTGCGCTTAGCATTAAGTATTAGCTTAGTATTAAGTGAAAATAAGCTCTGGGTAAATTTCTTCATAGCTTTTGTCAGTCCTTTAAATGCATGAAAGCCTCAGAAGTCTGTCACTGGCATATTAAGTGGAAACTAGCTGAGATCAGGTGCTTGCAACGCAGTAATTTTTTGCTGTTGCTGAAAACAGCCCTTGCCTGTGGATTTATCAGCTGCATCCTTAAATGAGGCAAACAAGTGCTCATAGCAGTTAATCTTGTACCTGAATTAAAATAAACAAAAGAAAGCAAAATAAATTATAAGCCTTAGTATTAATTAATGGAATGGTATGCAAGTAGTAATTGAGGAAGGGGTACAGGATTTACTGCTAGACATGTTAGTCCTTTTCTCTGGGCCATATAAATGTTCTTCTCTAAACTCTACAAATCTAAATTTTCAGTCAGTGGCATCTGAACACACAGACACCCAGTACAGAAACCAGCTGAAAGATTTGATCCCTGTTGTTTAGCCAGTATCCTGCTAACTGCTTCTGCACTTTAATAATCCAAAGTTTTTAACTGGAAAGACTAGGAGTCATGAGAAAAGATTACCAAGTGACAGCTCAGATCCCTGCCAGACCTCCTGTAGATCCTCTGGCTCTTTTGAAGAGGCATAACTCCTGTGACGGGGAGGATCTGCTCCATTTTCTTTCTGTTGGAGAACAAACCTAAAAAATCTACACCAACCCTTTAAGTATATATGAAAGTTTTGGATGCTTACCATGTTTGACAAATGGGCTATCAATATCTAGGTATCTAAACACGGCTTTAGCCAATTAACTGTACAGATTCCCCTCTGGAAAGTTTCACTAAAGCTTGAAAATGGGAGAAGTTCTCATGATGCTTCAGGTCCTAGCATCTGAAATGAGGGTTACAAGCTGTTGGGCACTAAGAGAGTTACATAGGTTATCTTCACTGAAAAAAAACAGACTGTGTGAAGCTTTCTGAGATGTGTTTGCAGTAAGCATGGAAATACTGTGTGGAAACATAATATCTGGCTCATTTTATTTTAATTTTATTTTTATTTTATATTTTATATTTATTTATTTTATTTTTATTTTATTATTTTATTTTTATTTATTTTATTTTTATTTTATTTATTTTAAAGGCTATTTTAATCTGAATATTATGCATGCTAACATTTGTCAAATGCCAGTAGGTAGACAATTAGCTACTCATTAACATTAAGCAAGGCAACGCAACAATATGACGTCCTTTAAGAGAAAAAAAAAAAAGTACACAGGTGGGACTGCAGCTTCCAAACAAAATCTTCACTTGGATTTTTGTGTTCTTCTTTGTTTGCATATTCAGGGTACAGTGATCCTTCAGGGAAATATGACCCAGCAGTTCGCAGTCTTCACAACTTGGCTCATCTATTTTTGAATGGGACAGGAGGGCAAACTCATTTATCACCCAATGATCCCATTTTTGTCCTCCTGCACACATTTACAGATGCTGTTTTTGATGAGTGGCTGAGAAGGTATTCTGCAGGTAAGATGTGCTCATGGACAGAGGGAGGATGGGTGGTTGTCAGTTTTTGTAGTCACAGGAGCTCAGCTGCTTTTTGGAAGACAGAAGTATGCCCCTTAGCTTAGGAGAGAGGACTAGAATTTTAACATTTAATACAGTTAACAAAGACAGAACAATAACAAGCAAGTTCCCTTCCTCACGCCACTCACATCCATTTTCAAATCATTGTCTGTGAAGGGACTTGACCAGTGACATCAGGAACAATTCAAGAAAAAAAATGTGGAAATACATTGTCTCCATACAGCAAAGACAGCATAACCATGGGAGGCTTAAATACTTCATGGACATTTCGTCATTGTGTGAAGTAAATATCTTTGTTTCTCTTGTCAAACAAGATCAGATGACATGCAGGGTTTCTGCCCTTGTTTCTTTAACTCTGAGAAGAAGAGAGGAAAGTAATAAGAGAGGAAGTGAAGGAGAGGGAGGGAGGAAGGAAGGACAGGAGGAAAGAACTGCAAGGAAGAAAGAAAAAAATAATGAAGGAAGGAGATTGGTATCAGCAAACTGGAGGTAGAATTCTACATAACCCTAATGTCTGTGCATTAGTCTGCACAAAGAAGCAACTGTATTCTCTTAGGACAAGCCATCCCCCTCTTCCTTCTACAGAAGACAACTGCTATTGCATAACTAAGACTTTTTATGCATCTTCCACAAACTGCCTCATGTACTTTTCCCATGTCAACTATCAGAGAGAAATTGTTTCCCCTTCTGGCACTTATATGACCTATCATGAGTTTTAGCATCACCTTACCAAGACAGATTTTTTTTCTTTCTTTTCATCAGCTGACTTTCTCCGTATTTACCATACCATTGAAAAAAAATGCCACCAGAGTTCATATCAGCTTTCCTCTTGAACTGCTTGAGAGCGCTTTCATCACTGTTACAATCAGACAAAGCCAGACTGTAGCAAAAAGGTTTTCCAAGTCCTTCATATATGCATATTTGTCATTTTTCATGAGAGAAGAAATGAAAAGCCCAACATAGGCAGAAAGTTTTACAATTTACTAGTGGTTTCTATTAAACAACAGAGATATCATTAGTGGTCTTGCTTTTGGACAGAGCAGAGCACTCCATTATGGATCTTTCTCACTGGAAACAAATCTTTCTAGACTAACTTACGTTAGCAACAAAAAAAATGAGGCACTCAAAAGCCTGAGTCACTGTTGGAAAAAAAGAATGTAGTGCAAATTCTTTTGATTTTGTTTACAGAAGTGTGATTTTACTTTCAAATTTAGATATCTCAACATATCCACTGGAGAATGCCCTATTGGACATAACCGACAGTACAATATGGTGCCTTTCTGGCCTCCAGTTACCAATACTGAAATGTTTGTTACTGCACCAGAAAACCTGGGATACAGCTACGAAGTCGAGTGGCCAGGTAAACTGTTCAAACCTAGATGCTTTCTCTTTTTTCTCACCATGTCTTGCTCCCTTTAAGTTTATACATGGTAGGACAAAGTTTGTTCAAATTTCACAAACAATATTTGATGCCTTGTAAAGGTCTAGTTCTCTTCATTTTCTGACTTTTCAAATCAGTTCTGTTTGGGATTCAATTCAGCTCAATAGCTACTCATTATAGATTGTTCCTGCATGAATCTCCCACTATTCACTTCAATTTTTAAAAAAGCTCTCATTTGGATCTAAACCTTGAAGAAAGTCCTTATTCCTATATCATATGCCTTCATTATATTGCTACAGAGAATGCAAATCCCTCAAAAAACAGAAAGCAGAAGGAAGCTCCAAGCCTCTTTTTAGAGTGTAAGAAGAGAGCCTGAAATTTTCTTCACATTTGGAACAAATATCAAACAAAAATTAAACTAGTTCTACTTCACAACTCATTGTATAATAACAGATACTGAGCTTTGGTCTGTCCCTATAATGTTTATCCATATTTCACAAAATAACTCTTCCTTTTGCTTTCCTTCCTGTAGGTCGGGCTCTCCGTGTTACAGAGATGATAACTATCGCAATAGTGACTGCACTGGTTCTTGTTGCAATTATCTTTGCTACTGCTGCATGTATCGTACGTGTCAAGAAAAATAAGAATGAGTTGCATCAGCCTCTTCTTACTGACCAGTATCAGCACTACTCAGATGATTATGACGGCATACCAACACCAAGCCAGTCTGTTGTTTGAAGAGACGGCACTTTTTTTGCATCTGATTGAACCTGTTTATTTTGCTGTATTTTATAAATGGGGTCATCCATCTGCTTTAAATAAAGAGCATAAACTGTAAACTTTGTCTTAAGTCTTGATATGTTTGCTTCAGGCTTCACCTCCTCTTTCATCACACCTAGGCACCAATAAGTCACCTTTGCAATGCTAATTCTGTGTTGTTTTTAATAGAATTCCAATAACTTCTCAGGTCTCACCTGCAAGCCTTTTCCATGCATATTTACGTAAAAATCTGGTAAAATTTAGTTAACTTGCCAGCAGCTAATGTCATCTGACCTTACCTATCCTTTATATCTAGAATTCTTATGAGGCAATTTTGTGAAAAGGTCAAGTCTAGAATGGGGCAGAAGCAGAATCCAAAATACAAGATACCTTGGCTAGGCAAGTGGAAATGTGTTTCAAAATAGCCAGCATGCCAGGCAGGGACGTATAACGGACTTCTGAGGTGAATGGTTTGTTTGAAATCCAACTTTACTCACAGAACACAGTTTTTATCTTATTGCTGCTTTTAGGTGGATCTGTGAAAAGACATTCACCACCAAAAAGCCACTCCCGCATTTTGACACTTCAGCAGTATGTTCAAACACAGCTGCTTGAAGGGGACATCCATTTGAAAGGGCAGCTGGCAGCAGCCTTCATTCTATTTTTATTTCAATTTGTCACTTTCTCGCTCCCTTTCTCTTACCACTATGCCCACGGCAAAGAAATCACCCCAGCAATGAGAGACTTTTCTTGAGTTCTTTCCTGAAGAAATTTAAACCTGCATCTCTTGTAGTTTGAGAGAAGGCCCTAGGCATTAGGCTGTAGAATAGACTTGGAAAAATAGCCATATGAAACTGCTGTTGAATTTATTCAATGTGAGCCAGTAGGAGAGCAACAGACACCTGCCTTTACAGCCTGAGGTAGGGCTTGAGGAATCTGGCTTCAAGCCTCACCTCCTCTCTCTCATCATAACTGGGTACCAGTAAATCATCTGATTGTCATCCAGAGATGGATTACTGAATCTAATTTAACTGTCATTAGCTGAGATACAGATGTTCCTGTGTTCAAACTACTGAATCCCACATCATGTACTCAACACTCTAATTGTCAGACTATAAAGTCAAGCTGTCTGTTGTCTCTTTCTGTCTGATCCCAGCCTCAACAGAAATGGCAAGTAATTTGGATTGAGCCCCTGAGGCAGCTCTCCTAGACATCAAGTTATTAGACAAAAGCAAGGGTCATGCCTTCTACATGCTGTGTTAACCTCAGTGGTTTCAGTGAATACAAGGTGTGTTCAAAGTACACTTACATTTGCAGGAGATACATAATTTATACATTGAAATTTATGTAAATAGGGAGAAAAGTAGTCTTGGCTAGTCGTCTTAAAAAGCATGGTGCATGGACAACAACAAAAAATTACACAGATAACTTACATTTAGGGATAAAACTTTCACCAGTGGCACACACAGCACAAAAGTAAATTAAACAAAGATCTTTTGGGTTGCGCTCTTGCTTTTACTTACAGTCTAGCCAATCAGTATTTCAGGTAAACAAGCAGCAGCTTGCATTTGAATTTAAATGCCTGTTTCTGCCATTCTTGCTTGTACTGAGTAGCAACAAAACAAGTCACTCACTTCAGTGATTTCAATGCATTAAAGCAGGGTGATCCAATGTACTTTGGATTGGGGTCAAGAGACCCGGATTTTATTCTTAGCTCTGTCAGTGACCTGCAAAATGTTCTTAGGTAGCAAATTTGTACCTCTGTGACTCTTTTGACTCATTTATAATTTGAAGATAACAGAGCTTCCTTTGTGAAAAGTTTTTACTTCAGTGAATGAAAAGCAGCATGAAGAAGCTTGACAGCAGAAGGAAAAGGGCATGGCAAAATCAGAACTTGTGAGAAGGATGTTAACTATTAAAGCCATTGAAATTCATTTGTCTTATAAAAATCAAATTAGTAGACAGTAACTAGTGAATTCAAATAATGAAACAATAATTCAGATTCTTTCCAGAGAATATTAAATAAATAGAGGTTTTGAGAATATGCAAGACAGAAAAGGAACTAAAGTAAAGAATTTTAGAAATAAAAAGAAAGAGCCAAAGCTGCATTTGACCTTGGAAAGGAAATATCGAAAAGGTTCTTTGACCATATAATGAAAACGTAAGAAATGCAGAGACAAAATCAGTACGATCCAGCTACACTTTCTTATGTCTGTGATAGTCAATCTCTGTTTCAGTAAGATGAACTGTGTTGATCTAGTACAGAAAGTTAAAGGCTTATGGAATGAGAGACAGAAATTGCCTTAGAAGACAGATATTAAACAATATATCTGCACCAAGACAGCAGGTAATTTCCATCCAAGAACTTAAAAATTACATATGAAACCGTAAGTCCATCTGCAAGATGTCCTAATAATTTTATCAGTTCAGATGAAGTATCGTGCAATTGAGAGCAGCAACATTTTATGGAAAAAGGAAAGCAAAAATGTTCTGTGCAACTACAAGCTTATTAATTTAGATTCAATAGCATGACAGTCTCCAAAACAAACCATGAAAATACAATTGGAATCAAATACAGTACAGTTTTGTCAACATTAGACCATGCTAGCTATCTTAATAGCTTTCCTTGATGATAATTCAAAGATTTTATTCAGGAATTTTATTGACACTGAAGCTTTTGATAAAGCGCCATGTGCTAAATCTGAAAATTTAGGAATTGGAATAGGATCTGTGGAGTGAAAGAGAGTTAACTAGAGGAAAGATGATGATACAGTATTGAAAGAAGTACTAGGGCTATAGGGCAAGTCTTTTTACTGGCAGAATCAGATTTATTTAGTTCCTTCAAGAGAGATGTTGATGCACAATACCACACTGTGTGGATAGTCATTACCTCTAGAACAATACTGGAAAAGAACATAGAAAGGAATAAGGATAAGCTGCAGAAATACCTTGTGAATTTTAAGAATTGAAGAAAGAAGAGAGAAAGAGAAACAGCACAGTACTGATATCTCCCCTCCTCCCTACATTCCAGTTATATGAATTTCTATTCCCTCATGCAAAATTTTCCAGGAAGGAATAAATATTATGTAGTATAGTTTGCTCAATAAATGTACCATATATACTGGAAGTTTAAAAGATTTTGTAGTTGGTTGCAATATAGGCAGTATCTGGGGAAAAATTTCCCTTACAAACTGGTACTTTGACATGAAAGAAAAGTTTTTCAAAGGCAAGTTGAAGAATGTAGTGGAAGCTGGTGGGTGATTAGGCGGTCCAGTCAACTTCCTCTTAATGGACAGTAGTAAAATCATAAATTGCATGATCATCTGCTTTGGACACAAAGCTGAACTATTTTTGTAACTTAGAGACTAACATTTCTAACCCCAGAAGTTTCACCTCTCCTGTGTGTGGCAGGGCTAAGCAACACTGGTTAATAATGGCTTTATGCTGACATAAAATTGGAATGACTCCCAAAATAAGATTCATTGATGAAGTGTATTCAGTTTGTCATCTTAATATTCTCATTAACCAAAAAATGCCTCCCAGCTAAAAAATTTACTACCAAAAGAATAATTTGGCAAGGAAGTCTGATTAAAACTGAGATATTTATTTTCAAAATATTAATTTGGAGCAAAATGTATGGATCTCCTCTCTCAAAACTGAATTTTAACTTGAAATCTCATTTAACCTTCAATCTAGAATGCAAGTGCTGGCTTTAGCAGATTTTTTCAGGTGCTGTTTTATGGTAAAATGAAATGGCTTTCGTAATATTTGCTTCTTGCTGCTTATTGAAGGGAATTAAAATAGCACAATTCCAACTAAAATAAACCTTGGATTGATTTCTGTGTAGCTTTTAAATACAGAGAAGAGTGTGAATTGGTTTTGGCATCCTGCCAATCTCACCCTTAACGCCCAGAGGCATCTAAAGTAAGCCACTGGCAACTCCACTTACTTGCGTCTCTTTCCCCTTCACCCCTCAAATGCTAGGGGCAAAGGAAAGTATCTATACAGCAGTTTTGCAGTGAGTTAGGTTTGCCTGCAAATATAAACTGACTTTAAGACCTTTGGCAATCAGCCAAGCATTGATTTGGATTTTATAACTAGTAAGAGCACTTCAAGGAATTGGACTGGTATCTTGCTGAAGTCAGTGCTCCTGTCCAGTACAAGAGGGACTCATGGTCCTTTGCTGGAAGCAAAGGAAACTCAAAGGAAGACAGAAGCAATACTGCAAAATTAAACATCCTTAATTTGAGGCTGAACTCATGGTAAAATGACTGCCTAAGAGGATTTTAAGCTGTCCACACATCCTGTCTGTTTACTACTGGTGCTAAGTGTATTTTGCTTCAGTTCAGAAAGGTTGAGAGAAAGCTACTGATACAGATAAAAGGCCTTGTGCTGAAGAAAATCTTTCCTAAGAAAAAATCTCAAGGGAGAAGAGAGGAGGGGAGCAAATGTTTGTTTAGAAGCTGAAAGTTGTGTTGTGGCTAAAATAGTCTCAGGCTATTAAGCTTGAAGTTTGCAGGAAAAACAATATTTCCCTCTAGAGTACCAGATAACATACCAGGGGAAAAAAAAAAAAAAGTAGGTCCAAACAATATTATTGCACCTAAGGCCTCAGGTGGAATTTTGTGTCTTTGTAACACCTTCTACAAATCAATATAGGAATGATTCTCAGTATGAGCAGCATAGTTAAAGACAAAGAATGAAGTAAAATTAAATACTATAGAGTGATTGGATTATTATGTCCTGCATGAATCAAAAGTGAAGATGCTGGTTTCAGTTGGACTTTGAATGCTAGGGATCATCTGTACTTATTTAATTATGTATATGGCAAAAAAAAACAAACCCAAACAAACCCAAAGCTCACGCTTGTTAACACCTACTAAGAAATTGCACTTAATATGAGCATAAAGCAAAAGCGTCATGTTTAAATTAAGGTGAGATTTCCATTTTACACCTCCTTGGGAACCGAATTCTTACTTACACCATGGCTTCAAAAGTGCTCTTAGTAAAATTCCACTGTGCCGTGGCCACATCCAAGCAGGGAGCACACAATGAAGGGCCTCCTGCAGCAGGCAGGGCTTGCTGCTTGCCACAAGGTGGCACTTCACCAAACAATTCAGGTTGTTTTCTAACACGGACTCGAAAACTGCTGAACTGAAAAATTACTTCAAGTTCCAAACACAGTGTTCTAAAGAGGTATTTTGTGTCCCTCAACTTTCTACTCCAAGAGGAGTCCAGCTTTCTTTTCTTTGGACACTATTTAAATTGTTGCAGGTTCATTATTTTAAAAATATATCCTTAACAGAAAGAGTCCGTGCCTTTCTCATATCTGCAATTACTGGTTCACAACAGCAAGTAAATGCTGTCCATTGGGGAAGGTAAATATTTTTTCTTTTTCTTTCTTTTTTTTTTTTTTAAACAGGGCAGAGAAAAGATTATCATACTGTTATTTTATTTATCCCTGTATTTACAAGTGAGAAGAAAATGAGGGTCTACCAAACACTAATATGCCATTTGCTATTAGCAGTTTATGATCCGACTTTGTCCTTTTAGCACTGCTAATGGTTTTCTTCTAGCAGTCTTGGAAGATAAATCAGCAGCTGCAGCATTAGGACCTGTGAAATGAGCATCACTTCTTCAAGTGAATAAGAATTCAGAAAAGTGATGCTGATAACAGTTGAGCTGTCATAAAAGTGACCAGATAGAACTTTTTCAGCTGGACACCATCACTCCATGGCAGCCCCCAGCCTGGATTTTTACCTCAGTTTGGTTTGGACGTAGGTGCTGGCAGTAGCCTAGAACAACTCCAACGCTTTGGAGCACGTCTGTTCCCTGAAGCACTCTGCGGAGAGCCATAAAGCTCTTAACATTGTGCCTTTGCCCTGTGGTATTCTCTGCAAGGGTGAGCAAAAGAGATTAGAGTCTCACCGCACAAGAGACCTGTTTACCCATTCTTGAAAAATTGTACGGTAATTATTTATCAATGATAATCTGGAAACAGGCTAAAATTAGACCATGAACTACAGATAAGAGGCTGAAATGTTATTTCACTGATGGCATTTCCTGTTTTTGAGTAAGTTTTCCACATGTTCTGTCATCAGTCTGACACTAGTTATAGTTACCTTTAATGAGGTCTTTAAAATTAGTCTTTCCTAGGAGTGGAGATTTGGGGTCACAGAGGAGAGTACTTCACATTTCAGCTTCATCACAGACAGCAGCTGCTGTTTCTGCACAAAACTACCTCAAAACTCTTTCAGATCTAGGGGCAGGGAGCCATAAATGTTAATTACTGCTCTTACCCTTTAGATATTAGGGAAGTAGCTGAAAAAATAGTCTGTCCTCTTAGTTAAGGAAGATGAGAGGAGGTAAAATGAGGGACAATGAAGGATTATAACATGGAAAGCAAAGCTCAGACATTGTTCTGGTAATAACATTCCGGATTGAATGCTGTGAACAGGGTCATGTGCTGTACCATCCTCAAGGGTTGCATTTTACATCCCACGGAACAGGAGCCTCACCTCTGACATTTGCTCGAGTCATGTGAGGTTGTAGGAGCACCCCAAGCCTGACTGGTTGGTGTCCAGAGGTTCACCCTCTTCTGCTGTGAAAAGACTTCTGTTTTGTCTCCTCTCTCCACCCTTATTCAGATGCAGCCCAACAGTACCAAGGCTAATAGATCAGACCACAGGAAAAGGGAGAGTTTGCTTTTCAAATATGTCATCAGCCTGCAGGTTACAAACCTGCAAGGAATTACTGGTGATGCCAGGATTAGAGGGCTGGACAACTCAGGAGAACTCCATAAACAGGGTGCAGAGGAAGACAGTAGTTACTGCTGGTTCAGTTTGAGGGAAAGTTATCTTTGTGCATAATGTCAGTTCACTATCTGAGTTTTCAAAGGACTTGTGATGGTTGGCATCATGCCTTGCTGAAAACAGGCCCTCTACATGTGGGTGAACTTCACTGTTTGAGGGGAAACTGCCTTCTGGAAAACTATTTTCATCCAAAGTTTTGACCTGAAAATTTCTAACCTAAGTAGGATAATTGTTTTCTTTCCTGACAAATGAAAAAAGAAAAACAAAAAGAAGAAAGAAAAAAAAATATTAAGAAAGATGGAAGGATGGGAGGCCATAAAGAGACATGAAAGCTAAAATGTAAATGAGTTTTGCTTGCTTTAACCAAGTTTTGGAAAGATATTTTAAAAAGGAGTAATGGATATTCCATCATGGAAATACTTGACTGTATTTCAGCAGCTCTAGTTTCCCTCCCGCATGGGTCTTTCTGTTCAAGTAGCTCTTACTCTATCACACTAGCACAGCCTTCTTTTCAGGATAGCAAACAATCTCATTTACTGTTTGACATCCATGTGTTTTGTGCAAAAAATAACATGCTTTGCATCCTAATAACTTTCTCAAAAGCTCCAAACGTGAACAGAAACAGCCTCTTCCAATTGCCCCTTGCTGCAGGCAATAGCCTCTTCTAAAATCCGGGAGGAAATCAGTGCAGCACTGGATGTTCGTGGGTCTTCCCTCGGTGCTGGATGTACCAGCCAGCTCGGCTCTTGTTCCAGGGCTGCCGTCAGGGCTGGGGCTTGGGCCCCTCCAGCCACCCAGCAGCCCTGCGGGACGGACGGCTGCCGAGGGGCCGAGGGTCCCGGTGCCGGTCCCTGTCCCCTGCGCGCCGCCAGATGGCGGTAGCTCAGAGCGCGGCAGCGGGGGGGCTGCCGCGGGGTCCGGGGAAGGGCTGCCCTGCCTCTGCCTTGGTCCCCAGCTCTGCGGGCGCCAGTGCCGCCGCCCGCGCCCCCGACACTTTCTGCGGTGTATTTTACTTCCTGCTCTTAGCAAGCAGACTAACTTCAGCTCCTGCCTTCAGGCACTTCCCGGCACAGCTTCTGGTGTCTTAACTGGCTTGTGTGTGTCCCCCACAGAAACGAGCCGCAGTCCAGTAGCTCTCAAATAAAATTGCGGTGCTGTCCCAAGTACGCACAGCCTGGCAGGGAAGAGTGAAATTTTTATCATCTACCACCAGAGGCTGGTGACATTGAATTTCCACTTGAAGCTATCTCAGGAATACACTGCTAATAGTCCCTGAGAGATGGGTACGTTATAGATCATATGCATAGACGTGACTCCTTTGACACTTGTGGAATGAGACCAAGATACCAGGGAAAGGGTAAGATCAGGATTGCAGTTTGACTACAGCTTTTCTTCCTCCATGCAAATGAGGGTCTGAAAGGATATATGTGAAACCATGAAAATAGTCAGTGAGGTATCATATTTCGTTCTGTACTTGTATTTACTTCACTGAAAAGGGTTTATGGACTAAAGACTGTTTATTAAAATAAAAAAAAAAAAGAATTTCAGAATAACATTTTGTGATCTCAAAAGCCAAATGCTTGCATGACTGTTTTCTTCACAACAACATGTCTTTTAAGTGAAGAGTTACTTCCCTAAAGGTTCGGTTTCTCAAATGAATTTATCACTCTATAAGGAAAATACCATTACTCTCTAAGTGAAAAGACTTTCCATAGGTCTAACAGCACATAAGAGTCAGTATGTATAACCTCCACATCTCTACCCCAGGCTATTCAGTGGCATAGACCATGCCTCCTGACCTCTTTTCAGAAAGCACAGAAGCAAACTTCCATACAAAGAAGAAACATAGTTTAAATTCTTGAACTTATTCTAGGGTTAGAATTTGGGATGACATGTACTTCAGCTATGACTAGCTATGGTGTTCTTCCATCTCTAATCAGTGCTTTCAGACATCACTTACTAGATACAGGTTAACAGAGAAACAACCATAAGACAGAGCAGATCATCTAGGGAAAATGTTGGTACCAGGAGATTCTCCAGAAAATGCAGTTAGGGTTCATGAGGACAAGAATACTAGCCTTGAGATATCTGACTGTATTTAAGACTTCATAGACCCTTTCAGAGCCACCTGGCAAAATTTCTATCTGTGGTGATAAAAATCAGCTGGCTGCAATTAACCTTAGCCTGACATAAAAACCAAATGTGATCTTTTGGCTTAACCACCTCATCAGGCTGCAACCTGGCTCTTCTCCCAAAGCAGGCAGAATTTAATTAGGATCAGGAAACACCAGGAGAGGTGATTTAGGCTACAGACCCTGCTAGGTAACCGCTGCCATCAGAGGCTATTAATCTTCTTGCTTGCATAACTAAGGCAAGCTATGGATTAACTAGTTCAAGCCAATAGGAAGGGATCAGCTGGAGTTAGAAAGTTAGGCCTTGTAGGGGCTGCCCAGATAAGTTTAATGCTCACAATGGCTTGTGTTAACTACATAATTCTACGTCTAGGCCATGCGAGAACTACCAGCTAAGGTAAAGCAGTGGGTATGATATCACAGTGTGTGTGTATGTAATTCCAGATTACTGCTGTTAGGCTAAGTCTAGCAGGGTCAGACCTGCTCAAAGTATGGACATGGACCCTAGAAGGGGACTGTAAATAGTGAGGATTACTTGCCTGAGCTGTACATCTATAGCAAGTGCTGTAACTAGAGACTTTACTCAGACTTGAGTAATTTAGCACAGTGTTGTAAATGGTTTGGAAGACTTCCTCCAGGTCTTACCTCAATTTATAGAAAACTGATAGGTTAAAGCAGTGGCAGTATTGGGATTAATACTCATGCTGGAAGGAAAGACAAGCAGTAAGAATTACTTTTTTGAAGAGTTTCTAGACTAGGTCTGTTCTTAGTGAAGGTGATGGGGAAGGTTAGGTGGCTAAGGTCATCAAGAGGCATTTAAACGTAGGTCATGTGGTCTTGGCTGGGATTGCTGAGTATATGTTAAAGTGGGTACCTTTAAGGGATGCTCCATAGGAAAGTGTGTGCTAGGGTATGAATAATGTCTGGGACAGATGTGCTAATCTGGATTGCATCTAGTTTGTCTGTCTAATGAGAAATATTAAATCAATATTAAAGAAAGACTTTATAAAAGCTATAGGGAGTGCCAGCAGTCACTGGGTTTTTTGTGACATTAGGGGACAAATCATCAAGGACTGATCTGCTGGTTTGGCAGCCACAATTTGTATTAGCAGAATTTGGTTTAGCAGCTGAAAACATCCCACAGTCTAAATTTATGTTTTGGGTATGTTTGGCTTCAGAGGAAATGACAGTGCTAGACCCATGTACAAAATGGCTAAGATAATGGCTGAGAGTGGTTTAGGGCTGACCACTGGGGCTAGGGATCAATCGAGGACCACAGTTCAGGCAAACAGGCAAAATAAGGTTCTTGAGGTCTTTGGAACAGACTTATAGAGTATCCTGGTTGAACTTGCTGCTTGGATGGTGTCACAGAGCCACTGTGCTGAGGCTGGAATGAGGTTGGAGTGTGTTGTATGCTTACTACATTTGGAATAGATCTCCACTTCACATGAAACCAAAGAGCATCACTGACAGAGAAATATTTTGGTTGACCTAATGTACACTGGTGTTTGCCTTTCATTTGTTTATACTTAAAAGGGCATAAACTGAAAATCTTCAGCTGAAAAATGGGTGTAACCAAGTTGGGAATGTGCTCGAGTTTTGGTGTGCTTTACCTATATAGGCAGGAAATAAATCAGCCTAGGAATTTTTTTACCCCTTGATCCCTGTCCATAAATGTTAGTTACAGTTAAAAGCTGACAACAGGAAGACTATTGATTCCACGGTGTTTGTTCCATGTTAAATAATTTCCCAGTAGATCTGGGAGGGATGAAAAGCAATTCAAGCCACTTAAAATAATGAGCTATTTCCTCTCCTTCCAGAACTTAAAATAATTGTCTTGGGGGAGGGGGAGGAGTCCTTTGTGGCAATAATTGAATGGCTTCTCTTCATTTTTCTATCCATTCAAAGATATCAAAGTTGTCTGTACTAAATGATTCTTCATCACCTGGCAGGTTTGATAACACTGTTCACTTCCCATAATAAATAGGATCAGGTTTCAGCACCACTTTCATTGACATTTATCTTGTGACAATGTTTTCTATCAGTGCAAGGCTAAATACAGACCTTACCGTGTTTGTGAGAGGTCTTGAAGCTGTCTGCATAGCTGCTGCTGTAGTGAATATACATCTGCCCCCTTCATCTAATAAGCAAAGACTAGCTGACATCAAGTGGTGTACAAAGGAACAAAGGGGAGAGGTTGCACAAGGACCATCTTTAATAAAGTCAAAAGTGAATCTTTCAACAGTGTAGTAAAAAGTAGGACAACAATCATGACCTGCTTTGCACACACTTACTGACCTGCCAGGCTCTTCTGGTGCCTGCCTGAGGAGGGAGAAGCCTTGTGCTTTGAATAATGAGTGTGGTATCTTTGCTAGGAGATTTGTGCCAGGTCTGGATCTGGGTTGCTATCATCTTCCTGGGAGACTCTATCTATTTGCAAAACTCGGAACTAGTAGAAGAGCTAGTAATATGCTCTTAACAAGAGTATTGCTGTCTTAATTCAGAGGTCACAACCCTTCTGCTATAATCACAAAATTTCTGAGGAATGAAGGTTTGTCTTAGCAGCAAGCCTCACAAGTTAATACACATTATGAAAACCTGTAAATCCAATAAACTTTTTTAGCTTACTTACCAATACAAATTTATGTAGTTCCCAAAATGAACTTATATAATATCAGAATACAGAAGATTTAACCAAAAAAGAATCCAATATACAGTCTCAAAAATGAAACAGATTCATTCACTTGCATTTCAAAACCCTTTGTAGTTGAATTTAAAATAATCTTTTTCAATAAAAATTTTTGGAGATGGGCTGGAAAGTAACCACAGCTTTAGAAGCAGTGCAAATTCTGGTGCTGTCAAAAGGATTTTGTCCCTTTTGAGTCTTCCTTCCACTCTACCCCTGAGCCCTCCCACAGAGGATGGACACAGGAATGTTTTTTTTTTGAAGATTTGACCTGCTCTGGTGATGCCGTTTTGTCCCTCATAACTGTGATTCTTTTCTTTGAGTTATTTTTGCCTTAAATACATTACCAGCTTCTCCTGTTAGCTGTAAACTAGCCTGAATCTTTTTATTTTGAAGTCTACAAATGACCAGAATGCTGGTGATAAATAAATAATTAAGAAGAACAATCCTTTCATTTTTTAACATGACAAATGTGTGGAATACCTTACATCTATGCTTCTGGAACAATAAAAATAGGAATAAGCAGTTTGTTCCCTATGCATTTGCTAAAACTGAAAATATGCACCTTCACACTACTTAGTTTCATGTGATACAAAGGTTTCAGGATCCTGAATGTCTTCATGATTCCACCGAGCAGTAAAACATCGCAATTGGCTTACATAGCCTCTGTCCCACCCAGCGGAACAAAAAGAAATTTGAATGGCTTTGCAAGTCATGTCTTTATGAATCAGGAGAAAAAATATAGAGAATAATATAGAGAATAATAATAAAGAGACTCTTACACTAGTGTTTGTTTATTGGGTAGATTGGCCCAAATGTATGTGCTATTTTGGCTCTTTGCATTAATGATCCCACTTCCCATGCTTTCTCTTTTCATCTCCTGCTCCAGGCAGGGTTTACCTGTTTTGCTACCATTTTCCAAGTAAACAGACTTCAGTATAATATGAAAAGGTGTTTCCATTCAGGTCTCTCAGGTGGAAAGTAGGGAGTGGCTTCTATAGCTTACCCAGTAAGTTGGACCTAACTGGCCTCTGCTTGAACCTAACACTAGTTAACTCATTGACATTCTTGACATTATTAGAATGGTTGTGTTCACACGAATAGTTTACTGAACATACAAGATCCTTTTATCTATTCTTTAAGCCCTGAGTAGCTTCACGTTGTCTGCAGTCCAATTCTATGCCTAGCAGTAGAGATAGCCCTTTCTTAAAATACCGTCTTTCTTCACCTCTTTCCATCTGGGACAAATATCTGCAAATTAATATGAAAACACATTTGGTAAAATTGTCTCATTCTTAAGAACACCAGCTGGTTCAACTTCTCAGTAATCCACTGTATCCCAGAGGCATAACTTCGGCCTTTCATTCTTAATTCTTTCCAGGGTCAAACCACCAACCCTAAAGCCACAGAACAGTTTATATTTCTATAAATCTATCACAAACTATAAACTGTTTCACAGTACTAAAACAATGAGATCAACAGATGTCTGGCCATTTCCAATAGCATGCCTGAAATCTGGAATAATATTGGCATCACTAAAAGAGGAGGCAAGACAAGGGGAATACAATGGGTCTTCTGGGCTGGCCAGGGACTTGGACTGGGAATTGACTGGCAGAATCAAAATTAGACATTCAGCAGTGAGCTCAGGACTAACAGAGCAAGAAGAGAAGACTGAAATGAGAAAGCTGAGAAGAGGGCAGGAGTTGAAAGACATGGGTAAGAGAAATTATGTTGAGTCAAGAAGAAATTGCATGGGAAGGTAACGTGGGTGAAAAATAAAGTCTGTGATCACATAATTAAAGGTAATACAGAGTATACAGCAGGACAATTTGAGTTGAGTGGCACAGAGTTATATGTATTCTTGCAAGACTTCCCAAACATCTGAGTGCTTCATTTCTGGGATGACTACCAGAGTGGATATATACTGTTTGCATGAAGAGGCAATTTTGTTAACAAGGAAAAAGATAGCAGGGCTAAGTCTTAGCTGAAAACTCATGCTGCCTACTGACTGCCCTTTAATTGCAGTTGTTATAGCAGAAAATGTACATTTTGTCCAAATTTGAAGCAAGATGTAAAGACATTGAGTTCTAGAGTTACACAGTCCAGGTGGTTTGAATGCTTTCATTGTATGCTACAAGGGTCTACCATTCTGTCACATCTGTTAGTTTGTGAGGAGGAGATGGTGAGTAAGAGAAGCTTGGAGCATTTGCAAGAGTATATTTATGCTATGACTTACCTTCCCAAGTCTTTTTACAGAGAAATATTTCTTATATACATAGTAGGAGGCGATGCAATAGTGCTCATGGCCATGATAATCACAGAATAATGTAGCAAGTTGATAAAGTAGAAATGAAAGTTAAATCAAAGCAGCTGTTCTTTGCAATAGCTTAAAGCACAGGATTGCACATGGCCAAGACTCAGCTGAGGAAGGCTCCACTTGAGAATGCAATGTTGCCGGCACACCTCTGACAAGCAGGGAATTGTGAAAAGACTGAGAAGGTGGAAGGGTATCATGTTCCTAAGTGATCAGGACAAGTTCTCCAGTACCTTTTCTGTTTTGTCTGTTTGGAGGTTTAGAGTAAGCAGTAAAAGAAAGAGTGTGTGGTTTGTGAGACTACCCTACTGTACTACCAGCCAACTCACCTGTTCCTCTTCTTTGCGAGATGCTAAGGAAATTTCTGAGAAACCTGCTGGATTTTATTGCTTCAGTACAGCTTGCTAAAGACACCAAAAGTTGTACTCATAAAAACTGAACAAAAACTGTTGCTGTGTGGAAGAGTGGGTTTGGCACTTGGACGGGATACACTTGATGTTTTCACGAGGATACATGAGGATTATGGGAGGAAAGACCTTGGTGTTCTGGGCCTCACAAAGGTGGTTGAGTATTCAGCAGCACGGAGACTCCTTCCCTTTGTGGACAGAGATAGTCAGATTACATTTTGGAAACAAAGCACCAGAAACTGAAGTAGTGATAACCTCTGACCATAATAAGATACTTCATTATTCTACATCCAGGTAGGCAAGAACTAGCATAATTAGAATAAGGATCCTTTGAAGTCTGTCTTTCTTATGGAAGATTTATTTATGTCCCTAGGTTTTACTATGCAATTTGAAATATTTCTAACTGAGAGGACAAGTTTAATTCACTTTATGGATAGGGACATGATACATACAGACCTGAAGTGGTTTTTCTGAAGGCCTCAGAATGCCTGAACACTGAAATAAGGTCTTCTGAATGCTAATTCAGTGTTATTTGACTGTTTATGCTGTGCCAATGCACCCAGCTTTTTCCCCTGAGATATTTTTTCCCCCTCTTCAGGACAATAAGTGACCCTCACAATGCATTTCTACACCAGCACAGACTAAAAATTGTCCCAACAGATCTTCTCTAGTTAGTGTGCTAGATATCTTTCACTTGGTCTTTTTACTGTGGATGGATGCTGGATGCTGTTTTCTCAACTCACTGCATAGGCAGGGATTTTTAACAGAATGAAACTGCTGGTGCTTGTGTGTATGTCCAACTCTGCAAGCAGTAAAAATGAAAGTGGCTCCAGCAAAGCGATGGTATCTGGAAATGGTGTGGCATTAAAATAATAACATTCTATTTCATAGCAAAAGCTATCCCCATACTGAAGCTTTGTTTATGATGCAGCTGTGATATTTAGAAGGGAAGACAATTGAAAGATTTAGAAATTCCCCTAGGCAACCCTCATATTTCCTCCTGTAACATGTCAAAACAGCGAAGGATGAGCATGATTCATAGGATGTTGTTATTCTGCTGCTTCCTTATGTTTTAGATCTGTGTGATTCTAGAAGTTTCGTTTGCTTTCTGCTGTAGATGTGATGTAACCAAAGCTTGGGCCGAATGTTTGGGACAACTATTTAATGCATCTGAAGTCAGTAGGGTGCATTAGTACAAGTTGCTGTGAACATATTGAAAAACTGGGCCTTCCCTGTATGCCTTCAGCTCTGATTCATCTGGGTTCTTGTACAAGCATGTGAAACAGCAAATGCAGCAGCCTCACCTCCGTCCTTTAAACAAAGCCAATAAAATATTAATCTGTGTTCCTAAATGCTATTGCTGTGTTCCTTTTTCTGCTCTTTTCCCAGCCCATGGCAAGGAGCTTAGGAACGGGGCTTAATCACTTTCAGAAGGCATTGCTGATGCAATGTGTCAAAACTGACAGAAGTAAAATGCCCTATTACTTCACCACCGTGTTCATGTTCCACTGTTCATGGGCCTTTGAGCACAGGACAATGGATCATAGTGGTATTCCTGCTGCTGCTGCCGAGGTAACAGTTTGTCAGCACAAGGTGCCCTTGATAGCCATTTCAGACTTCCACATTTCTTTTTCTTACAGCTAGAGGCAGTCTTAAATTGGAGAAAGCCTCTTTTGGGGTGAACTACTGACACACTGCATTGCTCCAGAGGAAGGCTCTGACTTTGGTTGGTATGACCCAAACTTCTCCTGCTGCGTAAACATGCAACAGGCTTTATTTTGTTAGTGGATTTGAGTAAGAGTCGCTTTTGTTAGTGAATTTGAGTAATAGTTGCCCTGATAATGATTATTAATGGTTTCGGTTAGTCTACCTGACCTTACTCATCCGCAGCAGTTCTTCAGTTCTAGAGTGTCTTCATCCCTCCTAAGGGACCTACTTAAGAAGTTCAGCATTATCCTGCCCGAGTAGGAGTCATGCAATGTGACACTGAAGCATGACCAATGAACATTCAGCTCAACCCACCTCACCCTCTGGGTGTTGGTTTGGACAAACAAATAATGATTGCTTCCTAGAAGCTTCTGGCAAAGAATTGGTGAGGTAACTAGTTGAAAGGAAAGGCAGGACTCCTGTGTACCACACCCTATGTTGTCACGTACCTGGAACTCTTTTAATGCTCCTGCAGCCTTTGAAGACAAGATGAAGGTCCCACTTCTGTAGCCAGTACTTCCAAGGGAAGGTCCACTTACAGCAATTATTTATGTGAGGCTTATTTACTTCACTGAGACTGTGGGGTTCCTTTAAGGACCCAGTCTGCTAAAACCTCATCTCTTATTCATCAGATCCCTCAGCTCCTTGGCATAAGCAATGCAAAGAATATTTTCTCCTCATTATATACGGTATTGTCTTGTCCAACACTTAAGAAGAAAGAAAACTTAATTATGGGGAATACTTTCCTCATTAAAAACAGGTATTTTATTACATAATGAAAAATAATCCCCACGAAACTGGCAGTCCTCCAGGAAATATTTTGTTTCAAACCCTTACTCATCCACAGTCTGATAAGACATAACTCCAGGTTACCTATCAACCAAACTTTTTGCTGTACTATAGGAATCTGTCTGACACTGTCAACAGATTAAGGAAACAGAAAATTTGTATGGCCCTAGGTACCTGCTGGATCCTTTCCAAAATATTTTTCCAGTTTTTATAAAGGGGAACTAGTGTTTACAACATCTGAGCACTTGGGTCAGTATGACTAAGCATTTTATGTTGGCCAAAGGTCAAGTCTGTCTGATTCCCCCCCAGGTAAGTGGAAACTTTGAGCAGTCTCTGGATTGGGCTAATATTTCTATCATTGAATCAAATTCATCCTGGACTGTCCTCTAGCTGAGAGAGAGCCTGACTATACATGCCCCCTTTGGATCTGGTTTCAGTAAGATTCCGACATTGCAGGATCATATTACAGCTCCTTTTGATATCCAAGACATATTAAAGACTTCATTTAATAGAAATTGAAACAAAATATATTTTAGAGATACATTATTATTATTATTATTATTATTATTATTATTATTAAAATCAATGGTATAAATAACATGAGCTGCTGTGTCTCATCCCTTAAGCATAACATCCCTATAAACAAATTTGCTTTTGTTTTGCTATTCTTTTCCATTTTTAGTTCTAGCACTCCTTGAAAAGCACCATCTTTGATGGAAAGCAAAAGAAAGCATAAACTGAAAACAAGCCTCTTCCTTCTCAAGCTGCCCATTGCTGTCCTGTTTAATTACTTTGTTCTTCTCATCTCCCATGTGATTAGCCTCAGAAGTCATTCAAGAGCTAAATCTGCAAAGAACTGCCTTTAAAATAACGATCCTACCTTACAGGCTGGAAAGTAGATACCTGCTTAAACTACTCACTCAAAGTTCATAAAATCAAGTTTGACAATGTGATCTTTGGCAAATACACGTGCTGCATAACAGCACTATGGGTGTTTTTTTACAGTATTTTCACCCTTCTGGAGACAGAGAGTACTGTGTTCCAGAACTCATAGGTTTAAGGCTTCACGAAAAACTACACAGTGGAATCATTTTAGGATTATTTAGGATCACCAGTTTAATTTCAAAATGTTTTTCACAACACCTACTCTCCAATTTTTTTATGTAAAATCACGGTTTGACCTAATGCAAGCAAGTCTAAGGCAGTGCTAAGTAGAGTCATATGAAGAAACTTTTACTCCTTGGCTCTTACACCCAGTAGAACATGCAGATGAGATGGTGTAACAGTAGCAAGCCTATCCAACAAGGGGCTGAATGACCTTGTTTCTTGTCTACACAAGTATCCACACTTTGCTGGACTGAACTATCAAGACTTCCAGCTACAAAAAGAATGAAGTGGTTGATAGGAGGATTTAACAAGGCATTAAAATCACTGAATATATCTACCTGGAGTTTAAAACAAGAATGCTAGCAGAGACTGATCTAAATGTCCTTATTTAGAGATTCAAAGCAAGAGATTCAAAAAGCTCTGAATCTCACCCAGAGTGGACAGCACAGGGCATAAGAGAACAGGGTAACAAGGGAGGACTACAGAGATGCTGTTCACCACTGTAGACAGAACATTAATTTGGCCAAAGCTCAATTAGAGTTCAAGGTGGCCAGCGCTGTGAAGGACAACAAAAAGAGCTTTTTTAAAATGTTAACAGCAAAGGAGGACCAGAGATAACATTAGTCCGTTACTTGATGAGATCAGTTACCTCACCAATAGGAATGTAGACAGAGCAGAGATGTTTAACACCTTCTTCACCTCTTTCACCAATGATGGGCCCTGGGACCTCCAGAGCCTGTGTTGGGAGTCTGTGACTGGGGGAATGACAAATTCCCAACCACCTCTGAACTTTTTTGAGGCTTGCCGCTCCAGCTGGAATTATGCATAAATCTAAAAGTCGCAATGGGATTCATCCCAGGGTACTGAAAACACCTGAGAGACGATGCAGTTGTTGGTCACTGCCAGCACAGGTTCATGAGGGTAACGTCCTACTTAACTAATTTAATTTCCTTTTATGATAAGGTCACCTAGGGACCAAGGAAATGCTGTAGATGTGGGTTTTTTTGATTTTAGCAAAGCTTTTCTTACTGTCTCTACGATATCCTTCTGGACAAAATGTCCAGCATACAGCTAGACAAGTCCATAACATGACAGGTGGAGCAATTGGCTGATGGGTCAGGCTTAAAGAGCTACAGCAAATGGAATTATATCAAACTGGCAGTGAGTCATTAATGGGTTCCTCAGGGCTCAGTATTAGGGCAAGTTAATTTTAAAGTTTTTATAAATGATCTGAATGCAGGAATCCAGTGTACATTAAGGAAGGTTGCCAATGATACTAAACCAGGAGGAGCTGTGGACTCCCTTGAGGGTAGAAAGGCCTTACAGAGGAATCTGGATAGACTAGAGAGCTGGTTAATCATCAACCATATGAAATTTAACAAGAGCAAGTGCAGGATTCTGCACCTGGGATGGGGTAATTCTGGTTATACATAGAAATTGGGGGACAAGAGGCTGGAGTGAGGCACCAAGGAAAGATAGCTGGGAGTTCGGGTTGGTGGCAAGTTGAATATAAGTCAACAGTGTGTCCTTGCAGCCAATAGGGCCAACCATGTCCTGGGATGCATCAAGCTCAGCACCACTAGCTGGTCGAGGGAGGCGATTGTCGCAGTCTACACTGTACTGGTGCGTCCTCACGTCGAGTACTATGTGCAGTTTTGGGAGCCTCAATATAAGAAAGACATAAAACTATCAGAGAGTGTCCAGAGAAGGGTGACCAAAATGGTGAAAGGCCTCGAGGGCAAGACTTACAGAAGCCGCTGAGGTCACTTGGCTTGCTAAGCTTGGAGAAGGGAATGCTGATGGGTGACCTCATCACTGTCTACAACTTCCTCAAGGTGGGGCAGCTGAGCGGGAGGTGCTGATCTCCTCCCTCTGATGACTAGGACACAATTGAACGTTAGGAAATTGTTCTTCTCTGAGGGGGTGATTGGTTGCTGGAACAGGCTCCCCAGGGAAGTGATCATGGCACCAAGCCTGTAGGAGTTCAAGGAGCATCTGGACGATGCTTTTACTCATATTCATTAGTTTTAGGTAGTCCTGAAAGGAGGGGGAAGTTGGAGTTGATGATCCTTATTTATCCCTTCCAACTTTTGTTATGATTCTAAAAGAAAGATGGAGGATCTGTCCCATAGGACGAAAATAAAATTTAAATGCTTTTTTATGTACATGTTTTAGTTTACTTGAAAAGAAACCTGTTTCCTTGAAAGACAGATGAGTCTACCAAATCTGGTAACCCTGAAGACTTAGCAGGATGGCTTTAACATAGGCATATCTTTTTACCTTTATAATTCAAGAGTAAGCCCATTGACTTGCATGCTCTTATACTGATGCAAAGCCTCAGGTGGGAGGTGAGAATCAGGCCATCAGCATAATTGCATAAATTCATGAATGCATTGGGTACATTATACAGTTTACTTGCCGAATGTTGCTCATCTGGAGCAAAAGAAATAGCTTTTTTTTTTCATTATTTTCTGATTGTTTACAGTAGGGATCTGTTAATATTTTATCAATAGGAAATATTAAAAGATATTAATCTTTCAGATTTTTTTTTTTAAAAGGCTCTTCAAAACAAGTTTTTAACACAGTTGAATCATGACCTTTTTATAAGGTGCTTCTTGTATACCAAACCCCCTCCTTTTATAGTTCAGTATTGTGGCAACAGTAATATAAACTTGAACTTTTACTTCACAAGATATTCGGAGTTCACATAGGAAAAAATTCAACATGACCCTTGCTAATTCACATAATGGCACAAATCAGTATTGAGGTTATATGGGAGCTGTTCTCCAAATATCCATAGATCTAAATAGAACTGTAGGGCACACTTGGGGGTGGTGGCAGTAAGAAAGAAGATGCTGATTTTGTGTGGGGGGCTGCTTTTGGCTTTCTTTTCTGACAAGATACTGATGGAGTTTTTTGTCATCTGAATTAAACAATCCCAGAAAATATGAGAGACACGAATGTCTTTGCATATGTCTCAAGCAAAGGATTTCTACATCATCATCTTGGCTTGGCTTCGCGGACGAAGATTTGGGAAGGGCTTTGCCCACGCTTATTGCAAGCGCGTTGATGGCTGAAAAGGCCAATGCGGATAGGCAAGACCGGTTGCAAAGAGCACACCGCAGGGTCTCCTTGGGTGGTATAGTCGAGGCACGGTTCTTTCTGCGCTGTCTTTTCTTCTTGAGCCTGATTCTACGCGTGCTCTCAAAGGAGACAGCAGCGTTATGTATGGTGTGTCTCCAAATCTCCCGATTGGAGGCCAGGGTGGACCACTGATGGTGGTCAATATGGCCTAGGCTGAGGTGTTGTTTCAGGGAGTCCTTCTATCTCCTCTTTGGAGCTCTTCTCTTGCGGCAGCCGGTGGCAAGTTAGTCTTATATATACACGATAAGAGTCTTGGCTTAAAATCAAAGCACCTATAAGATTGTCACGCATGTCAGTGGGTTTTTTGCACGGCTGTACTAAACCCTTGCAAAGTTTTCTGCTCAATAACTCTTAGATTTTGCAGTACTCATGATATTATTTCACAGAGAACATCCAGTTTGCTGTAACAAGATATAATTTTCCCAAGCACAGCACACCACTGCTTGTGATTCTAGTTGCTATAAGTGACCTGGCACCCAAACAGAGTGGATGGCCTCACTCCCTCATCCCCCCTGACATGCGTCAGCTGCAGCTCCACGGATGTGGCTATTCATACCCCAAGTTTCATTCTTAAAAGATTTTTCAGTGCCATGACAGGTGTATGCAGAAATACCCAGGACCAAGGAGCAACTGAGAGCTTGTAGCACTGGTATCTGCACAGCCAGCACGCACCTCACCATCAGAGTTACAGTGACTGCCTCAGCTAGCAAGTTTTGCTTTTTAAATAGGAGTAAGGGTATACAAAAGTAATATAAATAATGAGGCAGAGGGTGTAGGGAGGGAGGTAGGGAGGGGAGGCAAATAAGTCTGACTGCAGTAAAGCCTGTTTGATGAGTGGGGATAACATTCACACTGTACATATATTCCTATCCCTGTTAGAAAATGATCCAGGGTCACAGACGTATGAAGACTATTTTATTTTCTGTTCCTTTTGGTTTTTTCCTTTTCTTCTTTTCTTTTCTTTTCCTTCTTTTTTTTTTTTTTTCTTTTCTTTTCTTTCTCTTTTTTCTTTTCCTTTTCTCTTTTTTTCTTTTCTCTTTTTCTTTCTTTTTTCTTTTTTTTTTTTTTTTCTTTCTTTTTTTTTTTTTTTTTTTCTCTTTTTTTTTTTTTTTTTTTTTTTTTTTTTTCTTTTTCTTTTTCTTTTCTTCTTCCACTCTTTTCTATTTCCTCTCCTCCCCCCGCCGCTGTACGCGCCTCTTCTCCAGGCATTACGGTAGGGGCCGCGCCGCGCCTGTTCCACCTGCCAGCGGGCTTTAAAGTTGCAGCCGGCCGAGACACGCTATGACTCGGATCTCGGTGCCCGGGCGGGCGGGGAGGAAGGCGGCCGCCGCCGGGGCGCATCGCGGTCCCGCAGCCGGAGCAGGCCGGGGCACGCCCCCCCGGGCTTAAGGGGGAGTTTTACTCCGTTGCTCCCGCCTGCCTGCTTTTGTCTTTCCACCCGGTGGCAAAGGAGGGCCGGGGAAGGGCGGGGGGCTGTTTCCCCCAGAAAATTTTCATGTCTTTGGCGGGTCACCTGCGCGGCTTGGCCGCCAGCCCCGGCGCTGCCGCGGATTATTACACCTCCGCGCCCCTGCAGCGACCCGGCGGCCGCGGGTAGTACCGCCGCCGCCGCGGGCCCCCCCACCGGAGCAAACCATGGAGCCCGTCGCCCCGCCAGACCTTCGCGACGTCGAGCAAAAGCTGGGGCAAAGTGCCCGAGAGCCTGGCGCAGCCGTTGCGCGGCGAGGAGCGCTCGGGACGCCCCTCTTCTGCCGCCGCCAGCGACGCCGCGCCCGTCCGTGGCCCCGCCGCGGCCCCCGTCCGCCGCCGCGCCGCCGCCCTGGCTAGGCTGGAGACGAAACTTCACCTCCTGAGGCACGAGATGGTGAGTAGCCGGGCGCCGGCCGAAGGGCCCTGCGGCAGCGCTTCGGGCATTTGCAGAGCTGCCGCACCACCGCCTCCCTCCCAGTGGCACCGGCTGTCCGTGGGCAGCAGGTCGGCCAGGAGCCTTCGGCTTTCTCCCCGGTCCTGCCGGTCGGCCCCGCTGCAAGAAGGTGATGCCCTACCCCGGGCGCAGCCGCCACCTTGCGTCCCTCCGGGCCGGCCATGCCGCGACCTCCGCGGCCGGTGCCACCGAGGTGACAGCCGGGAGGCTGCAGCCTCTGCTGCTGCCCAGGTGAGGGAAGTTGTTCGGCTGAGCGGCGTGGCGGCCGTGAAACTTGTTTGCTCCTTCTCGCAGTGTGACAGTCCGCCAGTGACTCGCTGTTAGGTTCTGGTCCTCTGTCAGCTCGTTAAAAGTGCTGAAAGTTGGTGTAGTAATAAATAAAATAGTGCACACTCTCTCAGTTGTAAATGCATTTTCTGCATTGCACCTGTTTCCTGCTGATGGCTAATACCTAAAGAGACACTGGATGGTTTGGGGCTGAAAATTTGGCCTAGTATTCCGTGCCTGAGTTTCTGAACATTAGTCTTTAGAAACTTACTTAGTTCCAAACAGACTGTGCATAAGATGAGCAGTAATCATGAACAAACAGCTATTTATAATTTGTCTGAGAGGTTTTATTGCCAGTGGTCTGGGATAGGATGGGGCTGTATATAGTTCAGGAGTTCTAACTTACTATCTTAATGCAGCTGCTTGTCCTGCTTGTAGTCACCATCTCATTAAATTTATTTTTGATGATACCATAAGCTGGCATCACTTTTTAAAGGTAAATCAAAAAGAATCTTCTCAAGCAAGTGAGCAAGCAACTAATGAACACCCAGCTGATATGATTCTGACAATGCAGAGCTCTTCAGATGTGCAAGCATAGATGGCTTCCATTTTTATTAGGGTGTAGTTTTTATGTGCAGTCCCAAAAGACTCCTGGTATCAGTTCTCTCTATAGCTCTTGCCACTAAGCTTATTTGAAAATAGTGTGGGATTTGATCTTGTTGGGATGAGGATTTTGCTGGCAATGTGTTGAGATGACTTTATCTAGGAACTTGGCCGTTTACAGCAAACGAAGCACTCTTATCCTGTGTGAATAAGTATAATGCCATACCGTCAGTCTCTGTGCAGCCTTACATATATACATAAGCAAAAGGTGGGTGAGTTTGCAAGAGTTTTTAAAGAATAAGCTTGTTAGGGGAAAAGGAAATCAAGAATAGATATTCTGAGGGTTAATAGCCAAGATGATGACCTTAATCTTGAGAAGTAATTTATAATTACACTTGCTTCATATGGTTTAAGAGATCCTCACATCAAACTCTCAATATATTTTAGTGTAGTGATCACTGTGAATTTCAGTTTTAACACTAAGTTCCATATTGTCTGCGTACCTCACATGTTTTTTTGAATTTTAAGCTTGAAAAAGGGTTGAGTGTGACCTGCAGGTAGTTTATAATGCAAAATTATTAGGGATGTTGGACTGCAAATGAAACAAATAAGGTAGCCAAAGTTCTTGGCATGACTGTCTAGGAATCTCATGACAATTAGGCCTATTAAGGGTGGGTGGAGTGTGTGTGTGGAACTAGGACTTGTCGTCATGACCTTTTCCTTTTGAGTTGATCTCTTCACCTACTTTACATTTGCAAGTTTCATGTCACAATCTTCAATTTGCCTCTTCTTCCTCCTGCCACCCAGTTTCACTCTTTTCCTCCTTGCCCTCAGCATGCACGTGTTTTAGTCCCAACATTCTTGACCTCTCATGTTCTTTGTCACTTCAGTGACTGACTGTTGCATCTGAACTTGTTGCTCATGCTAAGTAAGGAAGATTCTTTTATACACCTGTTGCCATTTGACTTCTAGTCTCTGTATGCCCATTAAACCACCAATAAAATAACTGTTTGTAAAAGGTGACATGCTGGTGCTCTGTATCTTCTGTGCTCGCAGCTGTCTTCTGTAATCCAGAGCATGAAAGTGAACTGGCTTCCTGGGGTTTTCCTCTAGTCTCTCTAGCGACTTAGGGAATTTTCTCTATCCCTAAGGTTTCTTCAGGGTCTTAATCTATCACTTTCCCCTCTACAATTTTGGGACATTGTATAGATCCAATCAGTTTAAAAACAGTATCAGGTAAAAATCAGACTGTTTCTTCAGTGTTTCTTTCTCTATTTTTGCAAATCATTCCTAAAACAGAGCCAAAACTTCTACCTAGCTTCTTGTTTCACACCATTTTGTAACTTACTATTGTTTGGCTTCACTGCAAGACCAAAGAAGCCTTGAACATGTAGAAGTTTATAGCTGCTACAGAGGTAAACAGATGCAGAAGAAGGAAAAGATCAGAAGTTTAGAAAGCTGAGTGTCATCCATCATCTATACTTTTCTAGTTGCGCTATGAGAGCAGCTTCTGCAGCCAACTCACTGAAATTTGGATAGATACATCTGGGCTTTTTTTTGCTTACTTCAGACTTGAGACAAACTTTTTGTGTTTACAAAACAACGTTATTCAGGCTCTTTTCTGGATGTATATAAAAAACGTGACATTGGTTGCTGTGCTGACATCATGATCTTTGATACTGAGCAGTATTGTCTCATTATCTTCTTGTACTCTCATTTTTGTTAGTGAAGGTATTTTGGACAGAGATGTGGCAATTTTCTCTTATTTTGTTTTGGTTTTTTTTTTTTTAAAACTTGCCTTGTACAAATTGTGCTTATGCAGTTCACATTCTGTCCTTTCCCACAGCTATTGTTTGTCACAATGACCGGCTTGTGCTGAAAATATCAACTAAATTTGAAAACAAAGCTATTTTATATATACTGCTTTAGTATGTTTTGACTTATCATTGGGTTTAAATCATGGTGATCCCAAAGCTCTTAACTGTGCTAAGCATGTGTTTTATGGTTAATTATGTTTTCTTGTTGCCTTTCAGGTCATAGCTACTATAAAATACCTCTGTGTTCCCCCAACATCCTATTGTTTGGCCCCTGACAGTAAAGAAGAAGGGAAGCATACCTGAACCTGCATGTAATGCTTGGGAGTAGACACCAAGCTTTAGCTTAGGCAGCATATAGTCTTTCCAGTGACCAGAACAAATTCGAACACGCGAGAGTGGAAGTAGGTGGAAGTTTTTGTTAATTTAAAACTGGAAGGCCATTTCCTTTCCTGTCGATGCACACTTTGGCCTTCCAAAGAAATTGATCTTCTGTTCTTCCATACATCTTGTGTATGGAAAGCTAGTGCTTGTCTTGCTTCAGAGGAAAGTAGTGGTATCTGTTGGATACTTCCAAGATAGACCAAAATGGAGGAGACTTTGAGAATTCTCTCATCGGGTTGACATGTCCTTGGGCTGGAAGATCATGAATGAAATGGTGGAAGTGATTACCTCTCCTGTGTCATCTGCTGGAGGGGAATGTTAAGAGATAAGCATATTATCATGTCAATATTTGACTTGGAAATGCTTTAACTCTCTAACTGTGAGTTAAAGCACCAGACAGATCCATGGTGTGTGTGTGTGTGTAGTAACTGTACATCTGCTGGACTTTAGGACTTGCATCTTTCTTGTTCAGATCCTTTTGCTGTCCCAGTGTATGTTTCTTTTACCCTCAAGCCTAATTTTGCTGGTAGTCACTGAAACACACAAAACAGCATGGAGTACTGTTCTTGAAATATGGACCTGCTTGGCCAGGCCTCCTTCCATTTCTTTACTTTCAGATTCCCCCACGAAGGCCATGATGGAGACTGTTTTGGATCCTGAAACCTTTGAGGAGTAAGACCATCAAGTAACAGGAGAAGCAAGATGTAATTGTCTGTGTGTGTCAAAACACTGTGATCTGGTCAGCTTAGGATGTGATGAGTACCTTCTCCTAGCCAATGTGCCCTGCAGTATGAACTTTGTCACAATGTTAATGTTAAACTCTTTCCTGCTCTGGTATTGCAGGTGGAATCTTCCATTGAGTATTTAATAATAACTCTTCAGAGCTGCAGCCCTCTTTCTGGTGTATCGTGCTTCTGAGGTCACCACTCCATACATAATGACTTCAACAGCTACGCACTGCTGCACATAATCAGTGAGGTTTGTTCTGCAGCCTGAAGTTGTACTGCTTCAAAAGGCTCATTTCTCTTTCACAAGTTCTGGAGTTACTCAAATGGAGATTTTCCTTAACTCCTGAAGAAAAAGAGTGTGGTGGTTTTGTTTTTTTTTTTTTTTTTTCCCTTCTTGTTCAAAAGTTTCCCAATCAACTCGTTATTGCCTGTTTGAATGCTAAAGTTAAACAGAATGTAGTCTGCATTACATGCAGTAAAAAAAAAGCATGCTGTGCGTTAAAATATTTCAGGCAGAAAACATAAACTGTGTCTTGGAAGTGACGGGTAAATGGCAGTGCTGGGACTTGTAGATGAGATTCCTTCCAGTGAGCACTGCTGAGGCTCAAGTCTCACTGAGTCTGAAGGCCAAACTGGGTATTCTTGAGTGCAGTAGTTTTTTGGGTGAGGGGGTAAAGAAATGGAAACAATCCTGTTGCCAAGAAGCTGAGCATGTCAGATTTAGGCTAAAGCTGTTTAAGATAGGAGTGAATTCCTATGCTCTCTCATTAGTTGAGTTTTTTCTCCCCCTTTGCTGTCCTAGTTTTATTCTAGTATAACTATTTTTTTTTAAAGGGTAATTAACCTGGAGCCCTGACAAAATGAAGCAGAAATAAGAGTACTTTTTACTAATTGGAGTTGAGACAAATATGATCATTGTGATGCCAATCCTTTTTCCCCTTCCTTCCTGCCTGCCTGCCTTTTTCCCCTTCCTTCCTGCCTGCCTGCCTTTTTCCCCCCTTCTTTTCCTTTTCTAACATATTCTTAGCATGTAAATGAATGTGCAAGTTGGAGAGCACAGTTGCTGTAACACTCTTCTACCAGCTCTTAAGAGTTTGAACAACTTGAGATCTGCTTAGATTTATTAGATCCACAGTTTTGGGGAGTCTGCCTTTATTAGTTTCTTCAAAGGACCTTTTCAAAAAAAGTCAACAACTGTGACTTGAAACATCTCTTTAACACATGCTATAGGTACAGGCTGTTACATTCACTGTTTTGTGTGATAACATCAGTTGACTTAGTTGAAGCCAAGATCTGGTTCAGTGGGTCTAGTCAGCAGTACAAAGCTGTGTAGCAGATGCCGGTTTTCTATTAGTTTAATTGGAATTTTTGCTTAAAAACTTGATTGAAGATAAAATCTTAAATACAAAATTACTAGTGGCTAAACCTCAAGTCTGTGTAGGAGGGTTTGATTAACCTTGATTTCTTAGTGAGCAGTTATTCAGTGAACCCCTGAAGTGAGGCTCCTAGAAGTAGAAAGAAGGCATACAGAAATAGAAATGAACTTAGTTCCTCAGGTCCTCCTGTAGCTCACTGAAAAAGCTGATAATCTTGCATCTTGCTAATGAGTTCTCGCCTTCGTACACTCCAGTTTGCATGATGTGGTAGAGAGTGTTTGTAATTTTTGCATATAGTTCAGATTGAGCAGTGATACCAGAATGCTCAGGTTAAAAGGGATTTGTAGAATCATCCTTAGGGAAAATGATCAAATCTAGCAAAAAAATTGCAGCTTAATTAGTACCAGAACTTTGCCAACATCTTTTCAGACCATCTTTGGAAGGACAAGGTGAGCAACATCATTTAAATTAATGCATATTTGAACATATCTTTTGACTGGCAAATCTCACCCAGTGCCTGGCTAAAGGGTTTGAGTTCTGAAACATCTCCGTGTTGCACTCAGTCAGTGCTTAGGGCCATTCTTACTCAGCTGTAGCAGCCACTGAAGGGTTTACATCCCCAGGAAATACAGATGAGTATGTGCATACGTTGTTAGCTACTGCTAGACCAAGAATCTGTGAAACATTGCTGATACCTTACCTAGCAGCATCACTGTGAGATACTTCAGTATGAGTGCTTCTGTCTCATGTGTGGATCGTCACAGAAGTGTCAGGAATCCTTCACTCAGGAATTCCAGTTAGCCTGCCCATGTACAGTGAGACTTTTGCCAACCCTTATTTCAAAGAATATATATATCATTTCATGATGTTTCTTTCTTGATTACTTTGTTTCAAGGGTAGAGGAAGCATTTTGGCTTTGAAATTGCTTTTTAAATTCTGATTGCTGACAAGTTATAATGAAAAGACATGAAGACTAAACCTCTTCTGCACAGAGCTCTACAGTTTAATTGACTTAAAATAGCTTTTATCAAATAGATTAAAACTTTCTGATGAAATCAGGAGAACGGCATGATTTTCACAGAGTAGCCTAGCTTGGAAGTGACCTCAAAAGATCATCCAGTCCAACCCTTCATGGGAAAGGGAGCTTGGATGAGACTATTGAGCACCCTATTCAATTCCATCTTGGAAACCTCCAGTGATGGGACTCTACCATGTCCCTGGGGAGGTTGTTTTAGTGATTGATGTAAATATAGAAAATTCTTATATCAGCGTGAAACCTCTTCTGGTGCAACTTGTATCCACTGCCCCTTGTCTTCTCTCTATGGCTGCTTGTGAAGGGAGAGCCTCCATGCTCTTTGTAGAAGCCCTTTAAGTACCGGAATACTATGATGAGGTCCCTCCCAAGACTTTGACTTCTCTGGGAAGAAGAGACCTAACTCCTTCAGTCTTTCCCCATAAAATAGTTTTTTCAGCCCCTTGATCATCATCATTTTGTGTGGATACTTTGTTTTTGTGGATACTTATGGCTAACAATAATTAAAAGGACCTTTGTGTGAGCAGAAAAAACTTGAAATATGTACAGTACCAAATACATTTATTGAGCAGAGGTGATGGCCATCAAGTTCGTTTCTACTCTTTAGTACCTTTTTTCTTTTTCCTAACAGTAAGTAGTTAAAGTAATACATTTGCAATTCATTTTTTTAAAGGTTACAAGATCCTTTATCTGTTCTCTGCCTTCAAGCTCAAAACCTGGTAAACTTTTCACAGTGGACATGTTATTTACTGTGTGTTTCGTTTCTGTCTGTGTCCTGGAGAGAAGCCAGATACTGGAATCTGGAGCAAGTGAGAATGAAGTTACAGGAGTAAAAGATGAGGATCGGACCTGGTGAAAGGAATTGGAAATTTAATTAAAATGAGTGCAATTTCTCTCAAATTTTCACCTGCATTCAGACCGTGGAAATTGCACATCTTGCATGTAAGCAATCCCAAAAGATGGTTCTCAATACCGTTTGTAACAATGAAGAGCTCTGAACAGAAAATTATGGTAAGTCTCAGAAAAAAAGGGGAACTTTCTTGTTACAAGGGTGGACTTGTAGCCTTATTTTCCTGCCCTCATTCTCCTAAGTGGGACTACTATTTATAAGCACTTACTTGTGATGGATTCCTTTTTGCCTTCATGCCAGTTGTTCTCTGCATTGAATTTTTGGCATAAACACCCATTTATCATTACTGGTATGGGATGAGAGCTGGTTATCTAATGGGGAGCTGGACATGAAGGTGGCATTGGTGTATCAGTTAGTTTCTTAATTTGAGAAGTCTGTAACTATTTGGATAGCAGTGCTTAGGCCCCGTCCGAACAAGGATCTGTCCCCTAATCTGTAATCTTCTGTATAGATATTTTTAAATTCTTACTGAAACATGGGTTTTGTGATGTAAATCTTCTGTGCTGGAGATACATAGGCAAGTGATGACTTTATGAGCTGTGATGACTCAGAAGAAGCTTGACCAAATTTTGCTCAAAATAACTGCCACAAAAATGTGGAACCTCTTACATTATTTACAATGGTGAAGAAACTGTTAATTGCAGCTGTTAAAAGCAACTGAAGAAAGTCAGGAGAAGCTTCAATTTGGACTGAAGTGAGGGTGTCCATGTAAACAGCAGTTCAAAGATGCAACATTACAGTTTGGGCCTGATTAGTTTACTGAATGCATAGGGGAGGAAAAAAAAACCCAAACCAAACACAAAAACCCCAAACCAAACTCTGTAAGACTTTCATATGTCTGGTTTTCTTGTGTCACAGTTTGAAATTAGCCAAAAGGTTTTGTGACTGTCTGTGGCTTCCGGGGAAATGATAACCCACCGAAAGCTACACAAAAGAGTTTTAAGGTGATTCATTTGGGCTTTTTAATGAAACAGAAAACAAGTGAAAGCAGGTTTAAATTACAGGGGTGGAACAAAAGCAATTTAATGGACAGAGCAATAAAACCATAAATCAATCACTTAATCTAAACAGGACAGATTGATAAAAGAGAGAGAGGAGAGAGATAGATGTCAGTAAGTACATAAGCAAGTATATACAAGTATACATTCTCTCCCATTTGTCCCACATCCCCAGGTGACAATCAAAGCCCCCCACCATGTGTCCACCACCCGAGGTGGTGGGGGGGAAAGGCAAAGAAGTCACAGCCTATTAACCTCAGGAATTTCAGTCCAAGAAACTCCGTTGGAGCAAGCTTCCTCAGTAACTTAGTCCTTCTTCCTCTGGGGTAGCTGAAGGAGACTTGAATCTACCAGTATGCTACGGGCTGCATTCCGGCTTCTAGCTCTCCACATCTGCGAGGCGGGATACAAACTGGATCTCCAGGGAACACCATAGGTCTTCTTTCCCCTCACCAGCGGCTGTTCCCTTAATGCAGGATGTTGGGGTCTTACAGCCAAGTTGCCCCTTCCTTCTGGTTAGAACTCAGTCAGAATACTACCCCCGCCGGTGATCGGCCAAAGCGCAAAGTTCTACCTACGTGCAGAAGAAATCTTTTACTGCTCCAAGAATTGAGGCAGCTGCAGTGTCTCTCCAGTCAGATGTATTTCTTCTCTTTCTCAGTCCTGAGCAGAAATATAATATATGCGCGCCCAAGAAATGTCGCAGATTCAGCTTTCTATGTACTTAGTCACACAGGTGCTTAATTGACATGCCTCAGCTCCAATGAAATGTCAAGAAAGTTATGACGTCTCTTCCCCCACAATAATCGCGAGAAAGTTTTCATGGGCTTAGGGAAGAGGGAGAAGAGGCAGCAGGGGGGGCTTAGCCCTGCCGGTGCCATCTTAACCCAGACATCTTGTTAGGAAAGCTGTATGTATTTTGGTTGCTTAAGATGTTCTGTCTTGCTGTTCTGTGGCCTGTGTACATACTGTAGTTGTTTTCAAGCACAGTTTTGAAATACCATCCTTGTCTTTGGATAACTTCAGTTAATGCCAAAAGGAGATCATAGTACTAAGAATTTTAAACCTGTAAAACTTGGTCTTTTCAGCCACTTAAGAAAAACATTAACTTTTTTTGTGGCAGGCAAGATAAGTTGTTCAAAGACTGGACAAGGATTGGAGAGAGAACTGAGTAGTAGTGACTGCTACAGAGTTTGAGGAAGAGGTTGGAATATTCATTCTGAAATATACAGCTGCAGTAAAAGCCCAGGAGAGGTTTAATAATTAAAATAATTATGTTCTTTAATGTAAAAGATAAAACATGTCTGCACATCTGTATGTTGCAGTTAAGGATATGACTGTGAGGGACTCTTCTTTTTTCAGCTGAATGTGAAACAGATCTAGCTAGGAAACCTTCTGCTCCTGCGCTCACCATAGTCATGCTGATTATGAAGTAGTAGTAAACTGTGCCCTGAGGGTAAGTTGCATTTGTTTTCCTGTAGTAGATAGGTGTCTAACTAGCATACTTAATTCATTAGTTGTTGAATTCACAGCTGTATAGTGACTTCTGTTAAATTAGAACATTATCAAAGGATTGTGCCTACAACATGTCTAGACTCTGTTTTGTGAAGGAACCAGTACTGGAGGATGTGATTTGGAGAAAGATTTTAACTATATTTATTGAAGTACTCTTCCTTCTTTTTCACAGCTTTTAACATGCTTTCTCTTTGTCATCAGTCATTTGTGGCTTAGATGTCAATAGATGCCTTTTTATATGTCTTTGTCTCTAGTGAGAGTTAGATTGTGTCCAAAGTGACCAGAGGTACCACTAGGTGCATCCTGAGCTGTTCTCTTCAATGAGTTCTGAAAAGGAACAGCTTTTGTACCATGTACTCAGCCATGTGCCTTAGCAGTTTGCAAGCTTCAAGAGATGCTTGATTGTGTTGGGGCTCATAATAACCAACTGGAACGATCCCTAGTCTAAAGAGTGACCAAAGTAAGTGACCAAAATATATCCAGCAGGTCTGCAAGCCACCTTTTGTTACAGTTTTGCAAGGTTTAAACAACACAGCTCAAGTTTTTTCAAATCTAGAAGTATATACAGAAGGTCAGTTATTTCAGAAATACCCTGTGCTGTGTTCCAGCTGTGAATCCCTCTGTCTGCCTGTGTGGATGAGCATGTGGAATCAAATGTGTCTGAGGATTCCCCCCGCAAAGCTGCTCCAAAGGTGATTTCCCTCGTGCCGTAAGAGGAGCTAAGGAGGAGGACACTAGGGAGTATATATGTATACGTCAGGTGTTAAGTTAGGTCCTCTGTTCTGTCAGAGTATGCAACCACTCCCACAGCTTCCATTAGTATGGAGAAGAGCAATACTGGCACAACCAGTATTGCTGCAACCCTGCTGTCAGCAATATAATTCTTCTCCTTTCTCCCTCCAACCTGGCATTTCTTAATACTTAACATTTGTCATGGGAATGGTATGGCACATTTGTTAATTAGCAGGAAGAACAATCTAAGCTGCTAGGATGAGTTATCTGGATGTTTCATTTGCCTGTGCTGTAAAATAAAGTCCTCGCAATACTGTATGGCCCTGCTGGGGGCAGTGCCAGGTGAAGTGGAAGCATGTAGTGCCTGTAAAGGAGTGCTAAAATTTAACTTACTGGGAGTTTCAGATTTGATAAACACTTTACTGATTTAATTTGAAATTTTGTTCACTGTTGTTAGGTACCAGCTGCACTCATGACTAAAATGCTTCTAGAAAGAGTGTCATTTTACTACGCTGCTGCTTTGGCGATGAAACCTACCCCTCCCTAGAAAGAAGCACACATCCAAGAATTATAATGTAACAAATGTGTCCAGTGTTTTCAAGCTCCCACATTTTTACTCCAAGGTAGAAACCAAGGTAGAACAGCTCTGTCGCTTCACAGTTTTCTGAGTATTATTTTTTTCTGTCTTGCTACAGAATTTCCACTTGGTTTTTTAAAAAAAGTATTCTGTTTTAAATAGTTGCACTGCTTTCTGTAACTCATTTAAGTGCTCATGAGATATAGCAAACGTTGGACGTGACTCTCCAGTACTGTTTGCTGAAAAGACTTTTTTTTTTCAATTTACAAAGCTTCAGATTCTGACCTTGACCCTTGTAATAATTACAAATGATTCGGAAAAACAGTCCTGACAGCAAGGAGGAAACTGTGAAACATTTCTGTGTAAGCAGAAATAGGATCCGCATTGGTATGCCACCTCTTCAGAAGACTAATGAATTGAATATCTAGTGTCCTTCCTGGGATGAGACTAACACATATGTTTGGAACAGTGCCTGGAGAGGGCCTTTTCCAGCCACATTGCAATCATGAATTTGTTCTTTAAGTTTGGCTGTTGATGCAGACTGTTTTCTCTGTTGGGCAAAACCAAACAATGTGTGTTTAGAACAAAGTACATAGTGATAAAGCAGTGGCAATGTAGTGTTCTTATGTAGTCTGGTACTGAAGAATCCTTTCCATGGGCAGGAAGGTTTTCTGACTGACAGAATTTGGATGGGTCTGCGCAAAAACATTACAACTTTGAGAAATTCAAGGAGTAATTGTAAACTCCAACTTCAGACTATTGTTCTAGTCTTCTCAAAACTATACAATTATGAGAGGAGCAAACATGAAGCCAGAGTGATAATTTTTAAAGGACTTTCCCTGAGCTGTGACTGCAAGTGCATTTTACCTTCACAGGGCCACTTCAACCTCTAACAATTAAATGGCTACCCATATGTTGTGGAAGAATTGTGCCCTACACTGAAATATTTTAGTCTCAAGTGGCAGCCTGGTGCAGGTTCCTAGTGTGACAGGATTTGTAGGTGAAAACTGTAAATTCTGCAACAGTGGAGGAGAAAGTCTGTCTTCGAGAGAAGAACAGCCCTACTAGCATGCCAAAGCAACAGTAACTTTCAATCTCAAATGCCAATGGAGTTTATGTACTCCTTTGTTAGTGCCTGGCACTAGTCACTGTGACTGGAGCAGTGGAGTGGAGGCACAGTTGCTGTTTTCTGCATAGGCAGATAAGGTAGCTCACAGTAACTATCAATTCATATAGCTGGTTATGCCAGTGCAGAGCATCTATCCTCGCATTTCAAAGGAAAAGGAAGGAAGTGCAAGCCAAACAACAATATGATGTTTAAGCTCTTGTCATTTGCCTCCTCAATTTTTTATTAATTTGTACTCTGTTAAAGTTTAGTGACAAAATTACTTCATAAAAGCCCTGACCAGCTCTTTTGAAGTACAGTTGTACTTCTCTAGACCAACTCTGTTTTGTCCTAGAAGTTGTCTAGTTCTCTCACTTCCCAAGTCACTCTTGATTGTTGTCAAAGGCCATGTTTGTCTTTTCCTAGCTGTCTGGTGCAACACTTGCACCTAATTTCTGCTCCTCAACTAGCTTAGCACCTAGTATTTCCTCAGTAGAAGAGGAAATGGGAAATCTAACCAATGACCTTGATTCCTTCCAGCTCTACTCATACCTCTGGTAACTTCATGGATAGTTATGATTAATTTTCTATGCTGAACTAGGATCAAGCCACACTGACCCAGTAGTCCGCTATGTAAAACTTTGCTAAGAGCAGGCTTAGGTATAACGAGACCAACATTACATGAGCTAGAGTGGTATAGGAGAAGCTGAGGTCTGCACCACATGGTGTGGATGATGGTTGTTCATCAGAGGAAGGATCAAATAATGTGGAAAGACTGGTACCTAGAGTGCCTCGTTTTGCCCTGAAGTTTATAGTTCATGACTGATTACTAAGCTACCTTCTCATGAGGTGTCCTTGGCTAGAAGCATAAGACTTCTGTTTATTTAATTTTCAATATATGCTTTTACTTTATTACCTGTTTATTTATGCCTTGTGCCCTCCAGAACAAATTACTACAGTGTGTTCTGTAGGATCCAAAGGGACTCTTGGCATTTTGAGCTAAAAGAGCTCAAAATCTGCAGCTGGTATAGCCTTCAGCAGCCTGCTTGGCTAGTTGTGTTGGCCAAATTCAGCGTTTCAGCTTGCTAAAAATGGTTCTTGCCTCTTGTTTTCTTCTCGCTTTTTAACCTGAAGATCCCAGATGGATGTTGGCTGCTAGCTGTTTGATGCCTTCTTAGTGAGTGAGAAAGAACTAAAGTAGTTAACTATATATAGACATCTGGAAGGGTATTTTTGGTTGAAAGACTCAGAATAGGCAACTATGCTTCATTTCATCTGAAAGATCTCAAATTTGCTAGTACATTCATACGGGCGCAAAGTGTGTGTATGAACCATATTTTATTAAAGTGGTGATTACACCAGTGATGAGATATGGATAAAGTTTTTCATTTAAAAGCAAAAAATAAGGCTGAATCTGAAAGACATGCAACTTCAAATAACGCACAGTTTAAACTTAAGAAAAAAAACCCCTTATTTGATAAGATGTTGACTCGTCTTTGTTCAATAAGTTTGAAAAGATATAGCACTGAAACCTGATGTTCATAATTTTTTCATAAAGGATCAGCATATCACTTTCTAAATCTATTAAAGCAGTTCTAAGAAGATGTGAACACTTATAATTACAAGGCTGTCTTGAAGTTCCTTTTTATTCTTATTGAGATAAACCTTCAGTAAACAGGACAGGAGTTTGTCTTTAGTGAAGATTTGGTTGTTAGATTAAAAATATGCTTTTAACAGGACCTACACCATCTCCAGGGCCACAGAATTATCACAAACAAAATCCCATTTTGAATTCTGGGGAAATTCAGACAAAGATTTGAATTTTTCTTAATCTTATGTGTCTCTCCAGTGGTATTGCAAAAGCAGACTTGAATTTCAAGAAAGTTCAGATTTGTCTCCAGTAATAACATTGTCATGTCTCAGTTCTGACTTAATGAAACAAGTTGGGGAGTGGGGGGTGGTTTGATTTTTTTTTTTTCCTTTTGAAAATAATAATGATCTGAGGCTCACTGCTGTCTCCATAAAAGCAACATTGTCAAACTTTGGATATACCTGTAAGCAAACCCCATGTTCTTCTTTTACTTCTATTTTAGTTCTATGCTTTTGAGCATACTTACAAAGTGCCAGTACTAAAACTAATTAATTTTAAAGGGATGAGCAGGTCTGCAGTGCTCATTAAACAAACCTAATTCAGAAATGAACTCTTATTTTATCCAGTTTTTGCACTGTATTTTTAAGAGCATGTTTTGGTCAAGACAAGCATAAATAAGGCAGAGAGTGAAATCCAATTAAAAAAAAAAAAAATCCAGACTGTTGAGCCCCAGTGCCGTCTCATGTTGGTGGGAAGATGCATACAGTCCTGTGTTATTGCTGGAGTCCAGAACACATTATAATGATGCCGTGATCATCCATCTGCTCTTAACACTTTCTGACACCCACAGACAATTGTTACCGCTACATATTGACCTGAATGTTTGCAGTGGTGTTAGCTTGTCTGTCAACATACATGGGCTCATACTATGGATTTTTCTGGACTTTTTCACTTCTGTCATAGTATATTTCTAAAGTCAGATGCTGCTTTTACAACAGCAGTATGCGATATTGGAAACATTCAGTAAAAAGTTCATGTAGAAGAAGCTTTTTGCTTCTCTCAAACCCTTGCACTTCCTCCCTGCTCCCTTTCATGTTCATTCAACTAAGCTTCCTTTTATATTCATTCATCTTTCTGAGGTTAGATGTTTCTCTTTCTGAATTCTATGATGCTTCCAGCTATGATACAGTTCCTTTCACAGATACGTGTTGGGATGATTTGCACAACTAGAGTGCTGCATTGGATGGCTATAAACTCTTCAGAAGGGATAGGCCAGGAAGGAGAGGTGGTGGAGTGGTGTGTTAGGAGGTGTTTTGTCTTGAGCTTAACGATGGTAATGATACCGTTGCATGTTTATAGGTAAGACTCAGGGGAAAGGCCAACAAGGCAGATATCATGGTGGGAGTCTGTTATAGACCACCCAACCAGGATCTAGAGGCAGATGAAATATTCTAAAAGCAGTCCCACAATCACTACCCCTTGATCTCCTCTCCACTTACCAGATATCTGCTGGAAATACAGTACAGCAGAGAGGAAACAGTTCTCGAGACTCCTGGCATGTGTGGAAGAAAACTTCATGACACAGATGGTGAGGGAGCCAACTAGCGAAAGCTCACTCTGTCATGAATTCTGATAGACCTGCTGTTTGTAAACAGAGAAGGAGTTGTGGGTGATGTGAAGGCTGGAGGCCATCTTGGGCATAGTGATCATGAAATGGTAGCGTATTCAGTTCTTGGGGAAGTAAGAAGGGGGTTCAGAAGAACTGTCACCTTGGACTTCTGGAGGCCAGGCTTTGACCTGTTTAGGAGACTGGATGACAGAATCCCTTGGGAGACAGTCCTGAAAAGTAAAAGAGTCCAGGAAGTCTTGGTGGTCTTCAAGATGGAAATCTTTAAGGTGCAGGAGCTGGCCTTCCCAGCATGGCAGAAGAGAAGCTGGTGTGGCTCAACAGAGAACTTTGGCTGGAACTCAGGAAGAAAATGATATTTTATGGCGTGTGGAAGAAGTGGTAGGCCAATCAGGAAGACTACAATGATTTTGTGAGGCTGTGCACCAAGAAAATTAGAAGATCCAAAGCCCAACTAGAACTTAGAAGTTCTAGAAGACATAGAAGACAATAAGAAGTGTTTCTATAAATAACATTAACAGCAAAAGGAGGGCTAAGAAGAATCTCCGTAATTTATTGGATGTGGGAAAAGACAAGGATGAGGAAGAGGTTGAGGTACTGAATGCCCTTTTTTGCCTCAATCCTTAGTAGTAAGACCAGTTCTTCTATGAGTGGCCAGCCCCTTGAGCTGGCAGACAGAGACAAGACAGACAGCAGAATGAAGTCCCCAGAACCCAGGAGGAAATGATCAGTGACCTCCTACACTACTTAGATGCACACAGGTGTATAGGACTGTATGGGATCCACCCAAGGGTACAAAGGGAGCTGATGGAAGTGCTCACCAAGCCACTTTCCATCATTTATCATATGTCCTGGCTAAACAGGAAAGTCCCAGTTGACTGAAGGTTAACAAATGTGACACCCATATACAAGAAGAGCCAGAAGGAGTCTGGGGAGCTACAGGCCTGTCAGTCTGACCTCCGTGCTGGGCAAGTTATGAAACAGATCATCTTGAGTGTCATCACGTGTCATGTACAGGACGACCAGGTGATCAGGCCCAGTCAGCAGGGGTTTGTGAAAAGCAGGTCCTGCTTGACTAACCTGAGCTCCTTTTATGACAAGGTGACCAGCTCAATGGACAAGGGAAGGGCTGTGGATGTGGTCTACCTCGACTTCAGTAAAGCCTTTGACACTGTTTCCCACAGCATTCTGCTGGAGAAACTGGCTGCTCTTGGCTTGGATATGCTTATGCTTCGCTGTATAAGAAACTGGCTGGGTGACTGGGCTCAAAGTGTTCTGGTGAATGGAGCTAAATCTAGTTGGCAGCCAGTTACAAGTGGTGTTCCCCAGGGCTCAGGACTGGCTCCGGTTCTCTTTAACATCTTTTTCAGCGATCTGGATGAGGGGATTGAGTGCACCTTCAGTAAGTTTGCAGCTGACACCACGTTAGGTGGGAGTGTTGATCTGCTTGAGTGTAGGGAGGAACTACAAAGGGATCTGGACAGGCTGGATCAGTGGGCCCAAGGCCAATGGTATGAGGTTCAACAAGGGCAAATGCCAGGTCCTGCACTTGGGTCACAACAACACCATGCAACACTACAGGCTTGGGGAAGCTACAGGCTGGAAAGATACCCAGCGGAAAAGGACCTGGGGTGTTGGTTGACAGCTGCTGAATATGAGCCAGCAGTGTGCCCAGGTGATCAAGGCCAATGGCATCCTGGCTTGTATCAGAAATACTGTGGCCAGCAGGGAAGTGATTGTACCTCTGTAATCAGCACTGCTGAGACCTTGTCACACTCTACAACTACCTGGAAAGAGATTGTGTTGGGGGCGGGGGTCAGTCTGTTCTCCCAAGTAACGGTCAATGGGATGAGACAAAATGGCCTCAAGTTGCGCCAGGGGAGGTTTAAGCTGGATGCTAGGGAAGGTTTCTTACAGAAAGGGTTGTCAACCATTGGAAAAGGCTACCCAGGGAGGTGGTGGAGTCACCAAACCTGGAGGTTTTTAAAAGACATATAGATGCTTAGGGTCATTATTTAGTGATGACCTGGCAGTGCAGGGTGAACTTGATGATCATAAAGGTCTCTTCCAACCAAAATGATTCCATGATTCCTTATTTAAAGAGTTGATTTAGCATTTATTTTATGTGGGCAGGAAGTGTTGGAATAGGGACTGAACGAACTAACCTGTATTTTTTTCATGTTTCTGGCTCTCTGATGTATAGCATGTTTCTTTCTGGTAGTCATTGTCATAACTGCTTAGTAGGTATGTAAATTGTTTCTTCTTTTTACTGTAAATTAAAAAGATGGCCAAAACCTAAACCAACCAAACGAAGATTTTTCCCCTGAGAATGTTGTGTTACACTTAAGCATACAAGATAGCTTAAATACTTATTATAATGTGAAAAAAAAAAAACCAAACCCTACCCTACTGAGTGAATGATTTAATGAAATAATTGAGATTTTAGTAGGTATTAATGCAAATGGCAGGCTGCCCACAGATGCTCCACAGAAAAAGATTATGCACATTTCAGAGAGGTGGAAAAGTGCTTGAGATCCACTTTTTTTATTACAGAGGTAATGTAATTAAGGCAATTGCTCAGCTTGGTGGTATGTATTTTCCTGTCAAGTCTGAAGGGGATCAATTAGCATGTATAAAATTAACATATTAAAATAGGGTGTTGTAAGAGAAATGTAAATCACCAATATTGTAATTTCCTTTATGAGATAATAACCATACTAGCATAATATTTTGTTCATATATTTGCAAGAAAAGTCCTTGAAACTTGTTCATTAAATTATTTACAGTTATTGCTTTCTGAGCTAACTTGCTCCCTCATAAAGTTGCTCTGTCTTCTGATTATTCTGGTGTCAGCTGAGATGTGAGCTGCCCGTTTTCTTGCTTTAACGAATGGGCATTTGGTAAGCTCTGCTTACAGAAGCAAAATCCTCTTCTGGCTGATGTCAAATCACACTGTGTCTCTCTTTCTCCTTCCTAGTTAAAAAACACTGTTCACAAAGCTATGCTATGTTGCTGCCAATTTTACAGAAGGACCAGTGGAAATTCTTATCATAAGCATTTGGTGCAGGATTGCACTAGAACTGCAGCAGGTTGAAACAAGTTCACAACTAGGCTAGAGCTTCCTTTAGACAGAAGCTGAAGACTTAAGGAGTGCTCACTTTCTGAACAGCTGGGACTTAAGTGATTGTAATGAATGCTGCCTAAAAATCTGCTGTGAGAGTTTAATAATTTTGAAGTCCTGAAGAGAATCAAGAGTATAAATAATCTCTTTTGCAAAAGAGGCAAAAAGTGAACGATTAAGACTATTTCTGTAACCTGCCTCAGTGTTTTTATTGTGACTCATCATGGAAGTACAGCAGAAAAGGAACAGTGTAACTTACTCAATTTGCAGAAATAAACTAGATCAGCGAACTGAAACTACAAATCAACAATATGTCACATAAATTCAGCTTTTGTAGGTTTTGTAAGTGCTCCCTTGCTGTCTGAAGATTACCACAAGCCTAAAAAACATGAGAAAAGAAATGGGAAAATGGTCCAGCAGTACGTTATAACGCAAGTCCATGCTGAAAGAAACCAGACATGCAAAAAGCTGTTTTTCGGCATATATCACTGTTGACTAAAATTTAATTTACCTAAATCAGTGTGCAGTAAATCACAGTCAGAAAACATGGCGCAATGATGAACACTACCTTGACTCTATGATGGTCTCATCGATGCCAGACTTTGGTCAGCACCTCTGTTGTTTATGCACATGAAGAAATTGAAGAATTGAGAGTGCTCACATTCAGTGTCAGGTTGATTTGGTTAGCCTGAATTATTGTAGAGCCTGAATTAATCCAAGCTAGCTGACTTTGTAGTGGAGTGAATGTGGAGTATTCCCACAAGCAGTTACAGTTCCACCTCCACATAGATCATCCCTTCCAGCTAAGGATAGTAAACGTTTGTTCTTATGCTCTCACATGACACGTGATGCTGAAGATTGCATTCAAATTCAGAAGTTAGTCTAGGCATTCTGCTTTTCCATCTTGATCCTGAAATACCATTGCCCAAAGTGACTTAACTGTATGAAGAAACCAATGCAAACATCCTGAATCAGTGGGACGGTTTTGAGGCAGGCAAGAGGTTTAAAGTCATGCACATGTATATGTAGTAATTAAAGTAGGATGGAGCTCATGCACAGCCTATTAATCAACCTGTATTTTTAAGGAGCAGACATTGGTCCCTTATCTGTCATTTATGATTTTATTTTAGACACGTTAAATGGAAAAAAAAAAAAAGAATTTCTTTTACTCACTGGTATTGAGAAGTTATTGTAATATCATTCTGAGCTCACTAACCTCCCAGGTTAGCATGCTGCATGCTTTGTGGTGGTTGCTTAGTAAACACAGCCTGTGTGTATGACCATACTCATCCCTGTTGTAAATGTGTTAGCTCAGTGACTCCAATTAATTAATGTCTGCATTCACGTACTCTGAATTTTGGACTGTAAATAGGGTGCTTCTGGTCTTTTTAGCTTGTGTATATTCTCTCACAGAATTGGTTGATGAAATTTTATTGATGAGTTTTATATCTGCTTGTTAAATTTGTGTCTTCATAAGACTCAAATAATTCAACATTGCCAACAAATGTTTATTTTATTTTTCACACTCTCACTTTTCTCCTTGAGAATTAATTTTCTCAGTTACTTTAAAAAATGTTACTCAGTGTTTGTGATAGCAAAAGTAGCACCAGGAGAAAGTGGAATAAGGTTAGCTTTCGTGAAGAAAGAGACTTCTCAGAATTCAGAACAAATTATTATTTAGACATTGATTGTTAGGGGGGTTTTTTTGTTTGTTTGGTTGGTTTTTTTTACATCTCAAAGGAATTCATGAAATTCATTAGTCCATGGAAAAGAAAGCAGAGGTAGCAACAGCTGGGTAACCATAAAGCTCTTTATCCTGAATGACACAGGAAATAGAAGAAACGGAGTGGAAAAGTAGAAAGCTGTATCTGACACACCCTAGGAAAAGGAAAACAGCGGTAGCATTAGCACGCCTAAACTCTAGTGGTCACACACACCTGTTTGGAATGGAAAGATTCTACTGATTTGAAATTCTGTTTGTAGAATGGACAATAGGGCATGGTTGGGTTTGACAACAGATGGAATTGGCTCCAGCGCCGCCCATTCCGCCTAATCTATTCATATGCTAATTCTCTTCTGCAAGGCTGTTTATGTGCTAAACCTCTGAGTGCCTTTCAGTGGGGTACTGTGTTTTGCTACTGTTTCCATCCAACTTCCATTTATTATGGAATATCTGTCCAAAATTAGAATGCTTTAGAAACACAGGTTCCATGGTAGCCAACCCTAGCTCGGTGTTTGAGTCCTGCTTGAGATACTGTGCAGAGCAGAGCTTCTGAGCAGAGTGACTTGAACAGCTCCCTGAATCCATTAACTCCTAAGATTAAGATTTTGAGTCTTTTAATGACTTATTTCACTGTTCTCTGTCTAAAAGATTTGTCTTGAAGGAAATACCTCTTTGTTTAGGCTCACTCATTTCCTTTCCTTTTACTTGTGGGCTCTTTACAGCATGCAACATAAAGGTGTTGGGCAAAAATTTGAACCGATATATTTTCCTCAGACCACGTTTTATGGTAACCATTAATATCCCATCAGACTTCTTGTAGTTAAAAGAAGCAGCAGCAGGAATCTAAAAGAAAGTAATCTGCAGAAAGAAAGAGTTACAGACAGCTTTGTCACATAAAAGGATATATTTAACAGAATTTTTAGCTTTGTCGTTTTTGGAAGGTAAGGGAACCCGCTGTCTTTGGAGGCAATGGGAAGCTTTATCTGCAGAATATGCATCAGAAAAACACAAGTCCATTCTGCCTGGAGTCTGAGTGCAAGTGGGACTTTGATCCAAAAGCAAAGTGACTAGGCTAGGGACAGCTAATGCACTATTTTGAGTGACTGCCAGGAAATGGTAATTGTCTTTGTTACCGGCCCTGGTCATTAAGAGTTTTACTCAAAAATCAATAACCTAGTCAAGTCCTTTTTTAAAAACACTGTATATATAAAAATAGCATGAATATTTGTATGTATCTGTGTATGCATATATGTACACAGAGGTCCATATGTTTGTACACATATCAATTCTCTTGAATAAATTATCCAGTGTTGCACATGTTGAAACACCGTAAGAAAGGCTCATTTTTTAAGGAAGAAATACTTTCTTAGAACAACCAGTATGAGAGGGAGGGAGGTGCAGATGGGTGTTTAGGCCAATTATCCCTTCCAGACTGAAGATCTTGTTGTGTCTGAATGCCTATCTCTTCTGGCCACCTATGCTACCAGACTCCATTACTTGAAAGATGCTATCACTTTAATTTAATTCTCTTGTCATGACTCGCTGTTTCATGTAAAATGTTTACAATCCTTCCTGGGGAACTGCACTACTGTGATTATACAAACTAAGCAAAAAGATATAAAAGTTAGCCTGTAACCAGAATTTCTTTTTTTGCTCTCTTGTCACAACTCATTTCCTCTGTACACAAGTTTGTGCTGAGGACAAATACGTACTCAAGTGCATCTTCCCTATGGTGGTGCAGTGCTCAACCTTTAACTCAAAAGGCGGCTGTAGAAACTGTTCTGAAATACCTATATTAGCTATGGTACACTGTTTAGATTATTTCTGAAATGCAAATGCACCTGTTACTGAGCATAAAGAATGGAGCTGTCAAACGTTATGAGATTTTATTACCTTTAGTCCCTTTAGTTGAACCATCTTGGAACTGACTTGTTTACTCCACCAGTTACATGGGTTGCAGCTACATAAGGGAATATGAACTAATGTGATTGTGTCTGAACTAAAGCAGGTAAGAGGCAAGAAATGTTGTAGTGACATTTTTGTGTTATTAAGTAGATGATGAAGTAAAACATATTAAAGAAAGATGACACTTTGTGGACTGATTTTTAGTGTTTGCTTTAGGAAAACCACACTCTTGATATGGGAGACTTGGGACAACATGGTAGCTTGGAGGAGGAGGAGGACTCAAGTACGAAGGAATGCAAGGAATTACTCCCAGTAAGACTGTTCCACAAAAATGCTGAAGCTGCGGCTGTACTTAAAGCAAAATGTGATTTCCTGTGAACTGAATCTGAAATGCATGAAACGTCTACTTTATCTTAAAGGGACTGTTTCATTAGAGGTGTATTGGTGCTAGCTCTGTTAAATATTTCCTTAATCAGCCTCTTGGGAAATTTGCTATCTCCAAGCTTGCTTATATTCAGCAAGTTGCTGAAATCTGTAGTTGCATTTGAGAAGTTGGGTAATTTATTGCTTTCATGACAGCCTAGTTGCTGAGCCAGTGGTTTATAGTGATATATGTGTAGGAGTAGAGGAACTGGCTTGAGCAGGAGGGCTACAAAATGGTCAATCTGTTTTCACAACCTCCCATCTGAAGCAAGATAGATGGGCAGTGTTGTTAAAACTGTGAGTGATAAAGCAATTTTGCACAGTATTGAGTTAGCGATGTTAAATCCTGTGATACTGGATTGAGGATAATTTAGAAGTGATACCCTTTGGTAAGTTCTGGTCAACTGTCCCAGCTCTATCCTCTCCAAACATCTTTCCCAGCCCCAACCTACTCTCTGAGGGAGCAGAGTGAAAAACAGAAAAGGCCTTAGTGCTGTGCAGTCACTGTTCAGCAACAGCTGAAACACTGATATGCTATCAACACTGTTTCAGTCACAGATACAGAGCACAGCACCACACTGCATGCTGAGAAGCACCCTAGCCAGAGCCAGTACAATCTTCTGCAGTATCTAACAGAATGAAAATGCATTAAACTAGCTTTTAGAACAACTGTACCAGGTCAGTGTAATTTAGGATATTGAGAAGATGGAAAGGGCCATGTCCAGACTGTACTCCTGGCAAAAGAAGATACAGTCTCTGCTTCCTCTATATGCAAATTTTCGCTATACGGTATTGTCTTTTTTGAATTAATAACCTGAAAATGAAGATGTTAGTGCCCTATGTAAGAAAAGCATGTAATATATGTGTAAATGTCAGACATTATGGCACACATACTTTTGTAAAGAAGTATATACAAGGGAAAGTATTTTCCAAATGTATGTATTAAAGCTGTGATGTATCTGCATGTAGTATCGTTGATTATTACAGATAAAGGATGTACGAATATGTGATAAAATATGACACAAATTACATGCTAGACATGGAATCCCTATGAGTTATCTGAAATGACTAACATCTTTTTTCCAGTGGTTTTAAGTGTGCATGCCTTTTGTTGGCACTGTGGCAAAAATTCACGTAGGCGAAGATCTTACTGTGGAACTGATGATACTGGAAGTGTGTCTGTTGTGATGTCAAGCATTTAGCAGTGCAGAAGTGCTGTTGAAAAGGGCTGGAGAGTTGATTAGGTCACAAACTAGCATTATCTTCTCACAGTATGGATGGGAGCAGCCTTGGGCTCTCCACTCTTGATATTATAGTCAAATCCAGAATCATCTTCTCAGACTGCCTTTTCAGTATTTTCACTTGTTTCATGGGATGAATATAGGAGGTGTGCTGATTTCAGTTAGAACTGAACTAATTCTCTTCAGTGATTTTACTTTTCAGATCAGTCTCTTCCAAGTGACTGCACTGTCTGAAGTTAACGGCGCTATTTTTGCAGTCAGTGTCTGCTTTGCGAAGTGCTAACGCTTGATGTTTACGGTTACTACCAGGGACTGGTGTGCAGAAAGGCTCTTGCTTCTACTTGCTCCTATGGAGACCAAGGTCACTGCTAAATCCTGTGTACCACAGTGGGGGTGCAGTCAGTTACAGCTGCACCTGAGGGGAGGAGCAGACAGGACAGGTGACCCTACACTGACCAACAAAGTGTTCCATCCCACAGACGTCATATTCAGTGTAAAGCTGAGGGATCACAAGGGTCAAGCTCTCTTCTTCAGTGGCTGGTATCTGAGGAGAACTCTGTCTGTTCCGCCTTTGACCCGAGTCCATGCATCCCTGAATCCAGTTCTGGAATCCAGCTCCTGAATCTGGTTCCCATCTGATGCTGGGTCCAGTCTGGGACTTCCACAGTGCCTGCCCACTGCCAACACTTGGGATGTTTTAGATTAAAAGAAAGAACCAACAAATAAAACCCTTAGGCCTCACATTTATGTGTCATCCCATTGTGAAAATTTGAGTAGAACAGTGGCTTATAATGTTTGTCTGTTAAGGAAAACAGTAAGTCAGTTAAATATATCTGTGAAATGCAGCACTGTAATATTGCTTTACCATTTACACTTCCGTATGTATGCATCAGCCACCAGAATTAAGATGGAAAGTAGGACTTGGTGCTTAATGTGAACTTTCTATTTAATTGGGTTTTGCCAATTGTTGTTTTTTATGTTAATCTATAGTAAGTGGTTGACTGTGAACTCATCACCTTCATCTAATATGGGTTTAAATAACTTGAAATTTACAGTTTCAGTAAGCTCAGTATTTTACCCCTTAGACATTTATACAGCAGCTTGCGGTATAAATAAACTTAGGTGTAGTGTGAAGGAAAGTTAGAAGTCCACAAGTTTTCTTTCAGATGATGCACATCTGAAAATTTTAGGTTATCCAGGGAGCCATAATAAGGATAATTTGGAGTGAATGCATAGCTGCCTGGATCTTCTAAGTAGCTTGGAGTAATTGGAAATGGAAATGGGTTTGCATGTTGCTTCTCTGAATAATGAAAAGCTACCCCCAAGAGTTGTGATAGCAGCTGTGTTTGTCATCTAAATAGCATTATACTAGTGTGTGCACAAGTCTCATCATTGACTGGTATTCCTGTTAATGCACTGCTTGTGTAGCCTGATTAGGTTCCCACTTTTTTTTTTTTAACTAATTATTTGAATAGATTTGTTATCGATGTGAAAGGTGGAATTTGTGTGTGTGTGTGTGTGTGTGTGTGTGTGTTTTTAACCCGTTCATGGCCTCCAGACTGCTATTTAGAGTTTGATTTTGAAGAAAATGAGTAATTTTTTAATCACTTGTGCCTTGTAGGTTAATCTCCGAGCCACTGATGTAAAGCTTATGCGCCAGCTACTCATCATCAATGAAAGTATTGAATCAATCAAGTGGATGATTGAAGAGAAGGCCATTGCCAGCAGAAGTAGCAGTTTGAGTGGCAGCCTGTGCAGCTTGCTGGAAAGTCAGGAGACATCCCTCCGTGGCAGCTGTAGCAGTTTACAAGACTGTAGTGATGGACTAGATGGAATATCAGTGGGGAGCTATTTGGACACCTTAGTGGATGATGTCTCTGGTCACCAAACCCCTTCAGATATGGACCAATTCAGTGATTCTTCTATTATGGAGGATTCGCAGTCTCTGCATAAGCATCCCAAAATTGATTCTGATGAGTACTATTGTTTTGGTTAGTGAAAACCAGTTCCAGTGGGACAAAAATGCACTTGTACTTATCCTTTTTCTTTGCTGCTATTTTATTTCATGTGCAAACCCCCCAAACTTCTCTTGGAAGGAAAACATAACATGTTACTTTGATTCCATTATATAACTTTTCTGTTGCTTCTAATACATTTTCTCCTTGGTGGGTTGGGCTTTCCTCCTCCTCACCTTTTCTTTTTCTTAATTTATTGTCACAATTTTTCTTCTTTTGTTTTCATTTGTTACAATGCCGTATTTACAGGTCTTTAAAAGTGGTGAAAGAAAAGCTTTTTCTTTAAAATGAGACATCAGGGAATGAGAACAACAATTTTGTATTTGTTGGCAATAAAATATCTTCTAATAAATATATGTTGTGGTAAATTTTCTCAACTACCAGTTTTTGCCTTTCCAAAGATGCTGTTCTTATTGAGCCTTAAATCTGAATCTTGAAAATACCTCTAATTAGTTTTCCTATTGTAAACAATGATATTTGATTCTGTTAAGCTGTCTTCACTTAGAATATAAAGTATCCTGAACTTCTCTGTGTGGGGTTTCTTTCTTCTTGAATGTTCTTATCCTTCCTGACTAATTATGATTTTAAATCTGGGCTTCATTGATATATTGCAGTGATGCAGTCCAATACTGGAAGTTCTGCATAAGATTATATTTCATTTTTGTGCTTCATACCTTCGAGTTTCATTGAACCTGCTGTTTCATAGGCACAGACTGTATCTGAAAAAAAATACAAGAAGCATCCCACTCTAAAAAGATCTAATTCTAATAGTTTGGATACTGAGCCAAAATTCCCCAGCAGAGCTATTTTAAAAATGTAATTTAAAGTCTTGACAATTTTTACCTTGAACTTTTGAGGGATTTACAGGGCATTGGTGAAACATTTTACAGGAGACAATGTGCTAGAAGTCATGTCCTGTTTTGCGTTTGTATGCAACCCTCATACTTACAAATTTACTTTGTTTTTACCACATACTATTACTAAGAGAAAGAGTTGCCCTGCTGTCTTTTTGTTTCCTGTTTTACAAATGAGAGTTTGATTTAACCTTTTTGTGCATAATGGTGCTGTTGAGAGCTTTGGCTAGTCATTCATACTGGAAGCATCTAGGAAGAAGAACAGGAACAAACTGCTGCGTGGAAAGTCTCTGGCTTTGAGACTTCCCTTTCCCATGCTTTTGTGCAGAAGTCACGTTTTTCTTTTAATTCCTTCAGAATCATAAAGAAACAAAATTTTATCCTTTTTTAGTAAAAAAAAAAAAAAATAAAGAAACAATTTAACTGGATACTTTAACACATCAATAAGCATGTATTTCCAGCAGAAAGAAATGTTGATACTTAAACATCATCTAAAAGTGTCCTGTCTTGCCATGTTTCTATTCCTGCTGCCAGTAAAGCATGAAATTCCCTCACCAAAGAAACTAATGTTTGCAAGGTACAATACAGGCTCCCTATTTAAAATATGTTTTACACATTCCAAAGGGATAAAACTAGTATATGCAGCAGTCAGTCTACGAGGCTTGGTTCATTTTGAGCTGAAGTAATAGTCCAATAAGGTTCTGCGCTTCCAAGCCATGTTCTATGGATCCCTCTTGTCTAACTTGATCAACATCAAACGTGGAGAAAAGGTAAAGACTCAGGAAATTGAAAGTGGCAATTTGTGCTTGTGGTTAGCTCCATTACTTCTCAGTACAGTAGAAGTCTGTGTCCCTCAAAATCAAAAAAACAAGATACATATATTTTGCATTGGACATCATGATTTATTCAGACAGAATGCAAGTGAAGAAATGTGTGTTACCAAGAATGAGGCTTTCCACTTCAACTTCTGAGATCAACCAAGGTATTGCAGATAGCTTGACAGGAAACAGAGTCGAGGCCTGAAATGACAAAGCTGTGCTAACTTAACATTTTCAGGTTTAATTTCTTCCCCAGTTTATGATTGCTGGACATTGTTTGGGGAAAAAAAAAAAGTTTGAAGAAAAATTTTTAGAAAAAATTATTTCTTAGTGTACTGTTAAGTAGAACACAAACTGTGAATTCAAAATAGGTTTTATTACTTCACTTAAAATTATTTGAATCTAGGGAACAGAACTAACTCCCTGGTGTTAAAACTGACTCTCTTGAAATTTTTTTACCAATATTGCTTGCTGTGGAAGTTAAACATCAGGATGCATACACCCTCTGAATGTAATGAATGTGCAATGTATACAGCATTTTCTTCTCCAACTGAGATTTTGGGCAGTAGGACAAGATGCACGTCAAATTTTTCTACTATGAACGTAATTCAAAAATGCTCTTACTATACCATCTCAAATATTCCCTAGAGTTATGCTGAAATTACTTTGAGGAAAATACAGGCTGTAGCTGACACCCACCCACTCTTAGCTTTAATACTAGATAAAGAGTAATTACAGTGATAGATTTATCAATATTATTAAAAAGTTCATTTAAATGGGAATCAAAGCTGGCAGAAGAAAAGCTTACTACTAGAAGTGGTGAAATAAAAACTCTATGTGATTATTCCTGTATGTCTCTTGACTGGAAGTGAAGAAAGAATAAAAATGACAAAATAGGGATGCCAGGAGATTGTTAGAAGGAAACCAATTTCCAGATGGTGTGTTTCTCGTATCCAGGAACACAAACCCGATGGTTTTTATTTTTGAACCATGAAAACTTAAATGATTTAGGTTGACTTAGGTTTCTTAATTGCATTAATAGGTCTTCATAGCCAAAAGATAATATTTTAGTCTGCCTTCCCACTTAAGACAGACCATGAAATTTGATTATCTCCTAAAACAAATCCAATAACTTACAACTGAACTACAATTTCACTATTTAGACAATGGAAAATGTTCAATGCCCCTTAAACAAATATTCCCATTGAGTAATTAATTTTGCTTTTAAACAGTTTACATATTTCTTCCAGCATCCTCTTGACTTGGTTGACCTTGGCTAGCAATATCTTTGTGCATTAAAATGGGATCTGGGTAACCTCTTCTAGCATTTTGCAGAGCTGTGTTCTTTTTTCCCATGGGTTTCCTTGTAATTTTTTTTTTCTGATGTTCAGAACTAAAACTCAGTCTTCAGTAGTATAGGGTAGAGTATCTGAAAGCACTTTACAAAGCTATGTCTGTTTGAAATGGATAAACAGAATTTTTTTTTAAAAAAAAAAAAAAAGGTGTTAAAATACCAAATATAATTCACTTCTTCTCAAGTCATTTTCTGTGATCTTGGCTTTTCTACCACTTAACTTACTTCCAGACATGATGGAGAATTTCAAGACAATTTGTGAAATCACAGGCAATGAGCAACACTCAGGCCATAGGTATTTCCATATCAGTGAAATTTTGCCTTTGAAAGACATTCCATTATGTAAACTGTGTAATTCAGAGACAATAAAGGACAGTAAAAAATAGAGATTCAGTATGCTTTCTATTTTAAATTAACTATTTCCTGCCAATAATAGGAACCAGCCAGTAAATGGATGTGCTCTCATTCACAAACTATTGAAGGGAAAAAAAAAGGAGAAAAAAAAGCTCGAGCTTTTACATTTGAAAATCATGGTGCTTTAAATATTCTGCCAATACAGTCTGGCTGTGAAGTTTTGTTGTACTTTCAAAAGAGCAATTAAAATTCTTTGAAATCTCTCTGCCAGCTGCCAGATCTAGTATGGAACTCAAGGTTGCATGACTGTGTCACCACAAATGCTTTGAGAGGATGAAGTAAACCAAGCAGGAGCTCTTGGATCCATCAGCAGGCCAGAAACGTTGTACTAGGACACTAGCATTTCTGCCTTTGGAAGGCTCACTGCCATTATGCTGCAAACTGAAACACGATGATAAAGGAAAACAGCAATCTGGTGTATCTTGTTAAAATGAGCCCTGACTTTTGAGGGAGTGGTAAAATGTTGGAAATACCATCAAAATTTTTGAAAGTTTCAAAAAGCGCCACATTTCCCTCTGAAAAAGAGATCTGTTTAGTAAAGGAAAGTGAAGTGCAGTCTGAAATAATGCCTGGTTACACCACGTAGCTGCATATAACCCTATATAATCCCCTGAGAACCTGTGGGGGTTATGTTTAGTAATCTTAGGCAGTTACTGTGCTGTCTAAAATGCCTGTGCTAATGTTTTTCATGTTGCCAACACTTCTGAACCAAGCCTAAAAAATGTGTCTTTGATATAAAGAATTAACATATACCCAATAAACATGAGATCAGTAGAAAGCATCCATCACCTTACAGCAAAGGAGGCTTTGTTTCACTCTAAATGTGCTCTTTTACAGCAAGTTTATCTTTCTCAGAACAGCCATGAATTTACTATAGAAACAGCGTTAAGAGCATTCTGCCCTTACGAATAGAATAGAAGCTTTTCCCTTACACAAATTAAAAAGCGATTAATGCTGCCTGCACTTGACTTTTCCATTGGTCAGAGATTAAATTTCCCTAGTAAGTATATCTAGAGTGAAAATAAAACAATTCTCTTCCCCCAACCTTCCCCACACCCCCACCCAGAATTTTCTATGCTATGGCATGACACTAGTAAGATAAACAACCTTCATGAAGTCTTTTTAATAGCACACTCTAACAGCAAATGTGTCTGCTCTTCAGGACTTAACATTTCCTTATAGTCTTGCTTAGTTTTGTTGGCCCAGTCCCAAATGAAAGGTGTGAAAAGATATGACTTTTAGTTACTGTGAGGGAACACATGATAAAGATGTCTGAAAGTAAATATCAGTAACACAACATATCTTTTCTTTTTTTTTCTTTTTTTTTCCCCTCAAAATTGGCTGCAGAAACTATATTCGTATTCCTGAGCAACTTCCCCCCCCCCCCCCCCCATTTTTGCCTCACATCCATATGGGGAGAAATCAACAGATTGAGCCCAAAGGTCTGAAATCTTTTACCTGTGGACCGTAGAGCACACTCACCCTCTGTGCAAATTTGTCAGCATTGCTGGGTCCAAAATTTCGTAGCTGACAGCTACATTAAAACTCTTTCATATGATCACTACATTGATCATCTTCAGGAAACTTGTGAGACCACTGAAATCCTTTTAATTTAGAAAGGATACTGCTTTGACTTTGTGAGGAAAATGTTACATTAGGACACTGTAAATTTTGATCTATAAATTGTGAACTCAAAATACACAAAATTAAAAACCTTTTGTGTTAGGTCTATCTTGTAGTACACCGTGTTTCTCTTCAATGTTGTTACAGACAGTTTTTCTCTTCACTATTCGTTATACCACTTGAAATAAAGAGTGGTTTACTTTTTTTTCAGATGGCATTATGTGAGATTTTGTCACAACTGTTCAAAGTGGTTGTACAAGCAAGCAGCTGTAGTGCCCCATACTAAAATACTGAGCTAAAAATAGATTTTAAGCTTCAGAAACGTGAATTGTAAACTAACTATTTATTGTTTGGGAATATGGCTATCATTACTAATTTCATTTTAAAGATAAAAAATCATTTTTGATTCTCAAGTTCTTTTTTATTTGCATTCCAAGTCGTATTCCAAGGACCAACATTAGAGAAAGAGCACAACCAGTGCTATACAGTATTTGTAGAGTTTGTAGTATTTGTAGAAAATTACTTGGTTAATTCTTTGTTCAAGTTTTTCTGCCAGAAATGTTCCCATCATCTTACAGAATGTGTATCTAAACAATTGTGTGTGACTTACCAGGCAAATCAGAATTAAGCAATAGAGCGTAAAGTAGTATTTGCAATAAGATGATTGTGCTACCTTTTTAGGAAAACAAACAAACAAAACAAAACCAAAAACCTATGTCTTAGAAAGGAAGACAGACAGAAAATAACAAGGTAGTTATCGAGGCATCTGGTCCTGTGCGCATCCAAATGATTGTAGATCTCAGTAAATTAAGATCAGTTCTGACCATATGATGAGGTTTGGAGAAGGCAGCCTGGATGTTTTACACATAGAAAACAAATCTGAATACCTCCTAGGTATTTTCCATTGTAAATCTTTTTCTGAACTCTACCTAAAAGTGTTTGTTAAACCCAGGGAAAAGAGAAATTATGAGCCTAACATTTGGTAGTCTGTCTTCCTAGATTGTTCATTCTGGCCTTAAGATGAGCAGATTTCCCGAAGACTCCTCAAATGTTTGAAGACAAATGTGCAAGAGTCTTAAAGTAGTACATTAATATAAAAGCTATTTAGCCGGAGTATTTCGTATTTATTTTTTCCCTATCCATTTTTTAAAAGTCATAACTTACTCATAGTTGGTACAGGTTTTTCTAAGAGAGGTTTTTTCTGTGAGCATGAGAAGATTCTCGCAATATTAATATATTTTGCAATCAAATTCTTTAGGCAAAGCTATTAACTGCCCAGTTGATATCACAAATTATAAAATTAGGGAAAACCCATTCATGTTTCATGCACCTCTGGGAATTTTGATTGCTCGGAAGACCACCTCTTTCTCTCAGGAATACAGCGCCCTTTGTTTCCTGACAACTGGCTATCATACAGTATGCACAGTCAAGTAATCCTAAAAATACTTTGATGATGGCAGAGGAGAAGGATAATTAAAATGCTCCTCACTTTCTGCACAGAGAGGCTGTGTTTGGAACAGTGGCATAATCCTTAGGACAAATATGGCTTTCATTGTGCCACCCCACCTCCCCATTGCCTGAAGTAATACAAATATTTGCTTCAGTCCATGAAGCTGCCCGAAGTCATTGCTGGGTCACTTTCTTTCTGCTACTCAACATGCTGATACCAGCACAGAGATTTCCAAAATGAGTCCTAGTGCTGTATGGGAAGCTACCAAGGTGTTTTCAACTTGACATAAACCAGATTGCTTCTTCAGAACACCATCATCAGGACAGGTATAGTTGAGAAAAGCTCGTAGATAATAATTAAGTATTTGTTATAACTAATGTAAGCCTAAGGATTTCAGTCTTATCATTCCACTTGTCATGCTTAAATTTCTTTGGCAACTGAAGAAAGCTGAAAAGTGAGCTTCAGGTTGTAACAGGAAAACTGTGATTTATTGATGACCCTTTACACTGAAGTGTAAGTAAAAGATGAAAAAATGTTATGAAAACACTGCCATGTTATTTTTCCCTCTGAAATGAATTCACATTCAGAATATACTCTTGAATTTGCTGAAAAGATTTTCTTTTTTTGAGAGAGAGAGAGAGAAAGAGGGAGAGAGAGAGAACATAAGTTCTCCAGCTCGGTGAACTGGGGCACTCAGATGAGGGAGTGAGTGAGTATGGAGAGAATAATTTGAAGAAATAGAGTATGCCACTGAAGCATGCACTGGTATGGTCCTGGAAGCCAATTAAAATCTGAATGGATTTCCAGAGGTGACCCTTACAAAAGACAGTGAATTTGATGGAATATTTGTGGAGACTTCCTTCTGGGTAAAAGTTTGGTGGCTGTGGGTTTTGGGGGTTGGGGTTTTCTTGGTTCTTTGTTGCTGCTTTTTGTTTGTGTGGTGGTTTTTTCCTTACTGAATGGTGAAGCAAAAACCTTACATTCCTACCAATCTATGGTTTAGAAAATCAAACACCTTCCCTTTTTCTGCCTGTATTTTCAATGCTTGGCTATCAAAGCCAATAAGACATTCATTGAATAATGCTAATCTGCTAATCGCCGTGACTGGAGTTGCACTTTCTTTAAAATGCTGACATTTCTGTACATTTAAATAAGCATACAAGAAATAATTTAGTACATATTTGAATTTCCTCAGTAGAAAATCAACCGCAAGCAAAGTTACTAGGTAAGTAATTCTTGTACCGAGGTTTCCTTACATTTCTGCACAATCTGAATTCTTTGATTTTTGTAGTCCTCTTTTCCGTAACACAATAAGTCCATAATACAATAAATTACAGAGCTTTTATCCCTTTCCCTTGGTCATTTGGGCCAACAAAATTCTAGCAAGACTGTTAAGCTCTTTTTGTTTCATAAAGTCGTAAGAACCATTTAAAAAGATAAATTTATTTTGTTTTTTTCTCAAGAAGTTCAAAAATTGTATAGGACTCACAAGGCAGATCCTTTACCGTAGCAATTACGGCAATAATGTACTTTTTATTGCTGTAATTGCTATGGTAAAGGATCTGCCTTGTGAGTTTTGTTTACTCCACACTTTCAAGTGGATGTGTATCTTGATACAATGACAGGAATATTTAAAGCCTGAATTGACAGTTTTGCCATGTCATCGGGCTGATGAGCCTGATACATTGCTGATATATCGCCATGGTTAAAGACTAGTGGCATATGATCTATCCTGGGAAATGCTTTCAGTGAGGCATCCTAGGAATGGCTGATTTGTGCTACTAATCCCAAGTTGATTCTTATGCTTTCATACAGATGATACTTATGCTTTTAATCAGAAAGGACCTGGGGTGGTATCTGGAATGTACAGTACACAGAAGACTGCATTACAGTTTGTCATGAACAATGTGCAATTCATTCAATTTATTAATGCTCTGTTTCCCCTTCAGGCAAATCATTTCACCAGTGTGTGATAATAAAGGGCTTCAGTCAGACACTTTTGGCAAAGTTGACATATTATTGGACGGAAGCCATGATCTCAGATATAAACTTGCTGTTTGCTTTGCTCTGTTTTCTCACAACCATGCTTGGAAAAAGAACACACATTTCCATCAGTGCCAGATTATTTGATGCAAAACTTCAGAGGCTGTTGGCTTGTGTGTGATATTGAGGAGAACTGCTTAGCGAGAAAGATTTGCAGTTGGAGAGTGGTGGGAAAGGGATTATAACACAGCCAATGACAAAAGATGCTGGTGTCACGTAGGTTCTAGACGGAGGTTGAGAACCAAGAGCACAAAGCAGGATGAGTCATGAAAAACAGGAACCAGCAAAAGAATTACATCTCATTTGTCCAGTCTATATCCTTTCCACCATTGCAGATCTCATGGCTAGGTACACTTTTAGGGCAATCACAACCCATCATTCCCTTTCGCTGGCTGTTTCTACACATAGGGGGATAATGTCATTAACCCCTTAAAACACTACAGTTTGCTTTCCTTTCTACCTCTTGTCCCAAACCGCTTTCTTTTTCACCTTGGGAAAAGCCTGGGAGAAACTTTAAACCATACCTTTTAACACTCGGGGATTTAATCCTGGCAGAGAGAGAACCTGCCACTGCTTAACCAACCTTCTCTTCTCAGAACTGCACTGCAGACTTCACCAGCTACTGAATTATGTTAACTAGTACTGTAAAGAGAGATTTATTAGACAAAATGTAGTGGAGAGGGGACAAAGTTTGTAGGTTTGGTAATTCTTTATTCAATAACAGTCTATGTTCTCTTTATATTTCAGCAGTTGTATACAAAATAGGGCTTTACTGTATCAAAACATCAGAATAGCAGGTAAGAAAGACCAGGCTTTGCCATGAAAAAAATATTTTAAAAAAAAAGAAGAATAATCTGTGTTTTTGATATGGAGCAATAAGGTACAAAGGTTTTTCACTTTTCCCTGATAATGAGGGAAGTTCAAAGTACAGTTTGGAATAAAGCCCAGAGTACCTGAAGACACATAATTTTATCAAGGACTGCCTTTTCCTACTGACAAAATACTATTATCTGTTGTAGGTATCTCATTTTCTAACATGGCTTATGACTTTCATTCTCTAAAGGAAAAAAGTGATGTACTGTATTAATCTTCATGTTTTCTAAGTATTTTATCCTTTATGTGTAGAATTTTTTTTTCGCAGATGAACAAGTCATAGTCTTTTTTTGGACAGTTCACCTAATCTTGGAAATTAGGCAGGTTTTTGTTTTGTGTACAGGCTTATTGTCATTTTGGAGTTTAAAATTACTTTAAATGAATGAGTCATCTATTTTTTGGAGCATCTTGTTTTCACATTGCTAAAGCATGGACATTGGTTTCTCTCTTTTGTTGCTCTAATTGAAGTTAAATAGGAATAACAGTACCATCTTCCCTTCCCGCTTCAGTATCTTTTCAGCTGAGAATACTGATCATTGACAGTGACAGGGGATTTCTTTCAAACTTCTGGAATAATGCTTTTGGGATATTTAGCCCTTTTTTTGAAAAATGACCAACATGAATAACATTTTGCAAATCTTGCATCACTTCTTCTTTAATTTCATTTTGTAAGTGCTTCCCAGGAGGAGGATTTGATGCCGTAATAAGCTCGCTCATTAAGATTCAATCATGAGACAATTAAGTTCAGAAAAAAGTTGGCTTTTTTGACACACAAGGCAAAGTGGAAAAAGGCCCCTCTATGCTCCAGCATAATCTTCTTAAAGAACTAGGCAAAGGACAGTTTTATCTGTTTTGCCTACTTGCCCCTCGCTATTTCGGCAGTTCAACGGGTTGCTGAAACATACTTTTTCATGGGAAAGCTCTGACAGACTTTCCAAACAAACAGTACAAAGCTGATTCGTAGCCAGTCTCTGGCAGTCATCTAGTACCGCTCTGCAAAAGCAGGCGCCCATTTGAGAAAGATACATAAGTATGTGGTTAACTTCAAGTGAGTAATCTCGTTGAACTTCAGCGGGACAATTCACGTCCTTAAACGCCTGGCTGAATCAGGAGCTAAATCTTCCTGGTTATCCTTTCAGCCTGCACAGATCTGACTCTGTGCAGACACTGAATCTTTCCAAACAAAACCTCGCCAGACTGACTTCTCTTGGTATCCACAGTTCATTGTTCCCACTGCCTCTGAAATGCCTTTGTCATCATCACATTACAGGCATATAGTTAAACTTTCAGTTGTTTCCTTCTTAAATCTTTAGAGAGATCATCATGTAGAAATGTTCTCTGATAACGCTGTCATTGAAATTGTGACCATACCAGGGTTCAGTCAAAAAGTAAGGGGTTTGTTAGTCAGACTATGAGTTAGTTCTCCTTTTTTAACAACTGGTACTTGTGTTAAGGGGTGTGATAATCTAGGCCAACTTTTCAGCCAGTTTTTCTAAGAAAATGGAAAACATGCATCAGGCCAGGTGTAGGGGAAAATGCTAATCATTCGGCCATAGCTAAATCAGTACCACTTTGTGTCATGGCACCTGCTTAAATTTTTTATTTCTTTGTAGGCTTGCTGGATATCTTCAAATTAGCCCATGAAAAAATGAACTATCAATGGCTTTCTTTTTCTTTTTTTTTTTTTAAGTATAAAGGAAATTTTTTCATCATACTGAGTAAAGACTCCACTTCTCAGATCTTTCACTGAAAAGCAGTCCTACACATTTCCAGTATCATCATCATCATGGCTTGGCTTCACGGACGAGGATTTGGGAAGGGCTTTAAACATGAGTACACCCTTCAAGCCTGCGCGGTGGATTTTTTAGGTGAGGCGCAGCGTGCGCGAGACTGGCCCCACCCTTTACACCTGAGGTTCATCTGCCAGGGCCTAGCGAGCTTGGACGGTGACAGCGAAGTCCTCAGGTCGTAGGTTTGGTTAGAGTATCCTTCTCTTAGATGGATGGCCTTACAGGGCTAAACGAGCTCCATCTGCCCGGGTTTGCAGTTAGAGTTGTCCTTCTCCTAGGATGGTTGCCCGAAGGCTAGTGAGCCCATCCTGCCCGTGGACACACTTTGTCTGACCCTTCAGTTGAGACCTGTCAGGCTTGGGAGACCCTACCGGAGGCATATGCCACCACCAGCATAGCTCTCAACTTCGCAAGGGCACGCAAGCTCTTTCCCCACAGCAAGGGGGTGCCCGTGAAAGAGATTGCCAGTATGTACTCCTGCGAATTGTGTGCTAGCATAATGTAGTGTTGCACCTGAAAACATTACATGTGTTATTAAAATCCAGAAAAATGAGAGCAATAGAAGGAAGGATAAATCTATTTGTATTTCTCTAACTGCTCTGTATGGATGCAGTTGCGAGGTCCCTATTATATACTTACTGATATCCTCATTCCATGAATTGACAACAGGTAGTGCCTTAGGTGGGACTACAGAAAAAGGCTTTTTTTTGTTTTGCTAATGCTTTTACTGCTGGAGTTCCATTGTTGTCTATCTCCACAAAACAAACAGGAAAAGCATCTTATTTTTTATTGTCTTTAAAAGATGCATGGGGAAAAGACCTAAAGAGCCTGGCAAGTCCTGAGACTATGACAGACAAAGGGAGAAAAATGCAGTAAAAGTTATCCTTCGAGTTAGGGATATACTAATAGGGATATATAGGGATAGAAGCAGTATCATTGTGGAGGACTGTATGTGTCTTGTGATCAAGTAGTTCAGACATGTTATTGGACTTTTCATAGTGCCTCTGGAGCCGGATATGGATTAACAAAAGGAGATTCCTTTTTTCCCTTTTAATGAGAAGTTAAATCTGTCCTAACTATCTTCATGCTTTCTCACAAACTCCACAAGCAAACAATAGGTAGACTTGTTAGTTCTAGGGTTGAGAAAGCAGAAATGTATAGATAGAAATAGCTGGCATTTAAAAAGAAAATACGAGAATGAGTTAGCATGAACTACATACTTCAGATATGCTCGAGGACCACCCTCTTTCTGACAATAGCTACACACTTGCCCAGATTTATTTATCCAAATAGTCCCAGAGATATTGACAAAATGTCTTATGTGTGACAATAAAGGTCACACAGTAAAATAAAGCTTAGTACCACACAGTGGGACCAGTGTAATTTATTGTTTTCTGCTATGCCATCTTCTGCATAGGTGTATTGTGACTTCTAAAAATCATAGACCTTGTAGGCGAAATCAGACCTTAATCTGAGATCATAAACACCTAGTTAGTGTAAATCCGGAAGGTTTTGGTAGTCTTGGGGCTGCCAGCCTTTTTACAAAAGAGAAAGGAGACCAAACCACTCATTTTACAGATCAAATCCATTTTTATTATGGATCCACTGTTCTATTTTAAATGGAAAACTATCTTTCAAAGAAAGTTCCAGTTATTTAATCCTAATTTCTTTAATATAATTCACATTTTAATTAAAAAGGTGATGCATGCTTACCAGAATCTGCATCTATTTTGTTTTCAGTGGAAATGCAAGATTGTTTAGGCAATGCTCATTTGAATGACTGTGAAGCTCAAGGACATTCAGACAAATGGTTGGCTGGATCACATTTAATGGTTTATACCAAATAGAATGCAAGATCCGAGAAACCTATATAATAGGCTGTGGAATTAAATAAGTATTGACGAGTGCAGAAGGGATCAATGGCTGTTGAAAAAAGAATGATTACCGTAGATTGCATCCCTAGGGTATAAGCATATAAGCTCATGCAAGTGTTTGAGCATTTGAAGCTTTGTTCTGTTTAAGCATTGGAGCCCAACAACATAAAAAAACCTTGGAATTGTTATCTGATCTAATTGTTGCTTTCACTGAGAAGAAGCAGTACAGGGACAGTTATTTTTGTCAAAATATGATAATATCTTTGCAGCAAAAAATGCAAGTTGCATAAATTCTTTTGGAATTGTCTAAATGTTTGCAAGGCCTGATCTAGTCTGACAAGGGCTGGAATGTCTGTAATTGCATTAGGACAAAAACAACAATTCATACTCACTTCACTCTGAAAAGCTATGCAGTAAAATGGCTCTGGGGGATTCCATGCTCATTACACAGAAAAGGCTTTCAGATCATTGTGGAAGAACACGTAAATATTTTGGACCAGCATCTCACAGAAGTGTAGGACTGAATCATAAACAGTATCACGTAGATAGACAAAACAAAATTTGCTTGGCCAAAAAAAAAAAAAAAAGGAAAACAGAACTATCATACCCCTGTCTCAAAAAATCTGGCATAGCAGTATCCTTGACATTTTTGTACCACTTTTTGGAGATATTTCTATGTGTGAGGTTCATATTTATGTTTTCTCTGCAGGAAGTATGTAGCTTGGTTATCTCAAAACAGTATGCAACTACAATTATTTTCAAATGTGAATCTCTTATATGGTTGGTTGACTTACTCTGCCAACAGAAATAGATTAATATTGATGTTCTTTCCAATATTATGAGATACAGTTTAATTACTTCTATTAAATTCAGTGACGGTTTACTTTAACTTGAATAAATTGTCCTAAAATAAAGGTCAAAAGCTTAAAACTGTATTGTCTAAAACTGAGCAAAAAAATTCTCACGTAGGAATGCAAGGAAGTGGTCCAGCTTCCCAAAACACTGCAGCGATGTGAAACTCTGTGCTCATCACGGTTACACTTTCTACTTAGTGGAAAGTATTGCCAACATCTTAGCAGAAAGGTACTAACATCTTAAATTCTTTGTGCACAAAGTGAAGTCCTTGAATTCTATAAAGCAGGCCAAAATGCCGGTTCTTTCCAGTTACCTTGAAGATTTTGGCTCTGTTGTGTTCATTAAGAGTCCTACTGATATGACTCTGGTTGGTTATTTAACCCTGGCTAATTGCATGACTCATACCCTGATCAAAGATCTTTCACTAAGAAAGATTAATTTTACCAGCCATAAGTCCTCAGTGGTGAAGCTGAGTTCAGAATGCCCATTAACTTCATATTAATGAGTTAACCATGCAAATGACTGAACAGCTTCGTTAATGATTTAACTCCATCAAATTCAAAATTGGCGTGGACTTTAGTTAAGCTGTGGATATAACTTGGATAAATAGATCAGCACAGGAAAAATTCACGGCCTGAATGAGTTCTATGGTAGAGATCTATTTTCGTTTCCTTGTTTGTTTTAAGATCATCTTTGCTGAGAAATGCCACCTTTGCCACATTAAAACTATCTGTAAATCCAGCCCTAATGTAATTAACGGTTTAGGTTGAACAGAAAGAAAATTTATTTTGGAGATCTCAAGAAAGTTCATTTTGACTTTTTGTGAACATGATGTTTGAATTTTCCAAGCTAGCCTTAGAAAGGGCTCCAAAACACCATCTTCTGAATGAATAAGAAAGACGTTCTTCCAACAGACTTTTTCTAATTGAAGGTCATTATTCAGCCTACCATTCAGATGTGAAAATCCTGGTTCAGATCCATTCTAGCCCTGACTTCAATTCCTTTGCCTCTAGATACTTCTCTGTTAAGTGACATGGTTTCTAAGTCAAACCAATCCCCTGGTAATTCACATATCTGAATTTTGGTTCTGCTGTCAATAAGTATATATATATTTTGGGCAAAATGGAACACATCTTCAGAAGAAATTGAGGGACTTATACTAAATACCTCCTTCCCTCCTTCTAAGGGCATTCTCCTGGAAAACAGCTAACCTTTGTCTTAATGTCTTCTCTAAAACAAGCTGAAAGGGAAGTAAAATTAAAACATTGTTTCAAGCTGAATACAATGTTTAATTTAACCTAAAACTTTTTTATCTTTCCAATTTGTCCTATATACCAACACATCCATTATTGAGAGGGATTTGAAATAAGATGAAAGAGATCATCTGGAAGACAACACAGGAAGTTTTTTCAAGCATATGGACATTATGAAACTAGTTATATAGCCAGATCTTCAATGCATGCTGTTTATCTTCTTCCTTGATGATAACAGTCTAGAAGTGTTTGAAGAATGTCATCATATCCCCTTCTAGTAAGTATTTAGCCAAACCAAGGTATTTATCTCACTTGAGCTTTCCTCATAAATTAATCCCTACAACCACATGTTTATTTCTGTTGGTTTCTCTGAACTCTCTCCAGCTTGCTAAATTTTTTGGCACAGAGGTGTGAGCAATATCTGTGGTGTGGTCTCCTTTATTCTACAGACTAGAGCAATCTTCTCCCTAGTCCAAAATATTGTGCCTCTACTCGTTCAGCCTAAATTTACACTGGCATTTTTTTGTAGCTCTGTTCCGTTGCAAACTCCCTTTTAATTTGCTGCCTGTTGTCACCCTGAGGGATTTGGGCTGAATCCCTCTGTTGCTAAATATCTGTGTTGCAGGTTATTGTTCCCCTAAATGCAATAGCCTGCATATTTTCCAGATTGGTCTTAGTTTTACTTCCTTCCCAAGTTTCTAACTTTTCTAATTTCTCTTCTGAATTTAATGTTCTTCTTTCACCACACCAAAACTTCTAATACGTAAATCTCATTTCCAATTTATTTCTTATTGGTTTTAGTTCATCAATGAGCAAATTAAACAAGGCAAAATTTCAGGTGGATCTCTTTTTCCTCTACCGCTCTCTCTGTTACTGACTATTTGGCCACTTAAAGTATTAAATTTTTACTATCATGTTTACTAAAAAACCTAACGAAGACTAAATATGTGCTATCAGGTATCTTTTTCTTGCCCAACTTCTTTCCTGTGGTAACTGGTCAAAAGAGAATTTCAATGAACTAGATGACTTTAAAACTTAGAGGCATGACCATGTCAATGTGCTCTACCTTGAGAATTTATATGTACACACTATTTTTTGCATATGACAACATCAGAATTTCAAGTTTAAGTAATTTGTCATTGTTACTGTCCTAATGAAAACACAGGACTAGGGTGCAAAAGACTGAAGTGATGACTAACAGGAAATCTGGGTTTGCCATGCTTGGACCCTCACCACTACATCATATTAGTGAACTGTCCTTGTCCCTAGGACTGTTACTTGCCCTAAGTAACTCTTATAGAAATTTAAATCTGTGGAGAGAATGGATAATATGATTTCATTAAAAAAAAAAAAAAAAAAAAAAAAAGAAACAGTTGAAAAAGATGTCCTGGAAAATGCAAGAATGAAGAAGCTTCAATTCCTGTTATAGAGAATTGTTCTCAATGAGCTGAAAACTATGTATTCATATGTAGAAAGAACAGTAATGTAACAAAAAAGGTTTAATTTGCCCATAAGAACATTAATTCCAAGGCTTGCTTCAAAGTATTTAGTCTGTAATCAGTCTGTTGTTGAAAAAGTAGGCTGGGTTCAGGCAAAATCACCACTATCTGAGCTAGTCTGAGAAAGCATCAAAAGGAGTACTTCCAAAGACTGTAGATGAATAATAACCATGGAAAGACTTGTTGCTTCTTAAGGAACAAGACGTGGTTTATACAGCTTTACTTGGAGTGTGGAAAGGTGTCATTTTTATTAAGTACAGGTCTGGATTTCACTTTCTTGTTAATGGAGGACCACTGATGAAATGGGTGTCTATGATCTGAAGAGGAAATATTTTACTTGACAGTTATTACAAATAGGATGGAGAAACATGCCTCTAGATGTTTCAGAGGCTTACTTAATCAACAAAGGACATTCCAAATGGTTTTCATCAGGAAATAAAAAGAAAGGGTGATGCTTTAAAGTCAGATTTTTGCAGTGTAGATTTATTGGATAAGGGGTTTTGATATGTTTGTTTTCAAGTAAAGCTTTGGAAACAATGTGGTACCTCTAAAAACTATAGTTCTGAAACTGTTACTTAACTGCCACCATAGAATTTGATCAGAGGTGCCATGGATATTGCCAAAGATGTATAACATGTCAAAAAGAACTTCAGGGAAGACTTCTTTCCTCAAAAGACATTATACTTACAGCCAATTAGATGTTAGTGTGTTATTAGTACATATACACTATATACCTTGTTCAACGTATTCCACACCTTCATGTTTAGTGTAAAACTCCGACTTGTCCCTTATGGGGCAGCAGATTGCTGTATATTCTTTTATCCTACCATCTCACATGTTCTCTTTTTTCAGGAGATACTGTAGGAATTCCATTCCCAAGGCAGTCTGGAAGCAGAGTTTTTCAAAATCCGCCAATCCTGCAAAACTTTATGGAGGCATAGAAACAGGTCCCTGAAATATTACTTGGCTCCTTTGCTGGACACCACTGTTCTGGGCTGTAACTGTGATGCATAGCTAAGAACTATTGTAGTAGACTTTGGAGTAGACTTTGTAGTCTACTCCAGAGAACAGAAGTGAAGCCCTGATAAAAACAGAAATGAAGCCCTGCTGTTTACGCAGCAAGAATGCACAGAAACAAAACATTTCAGGTTCAAAAAATGAGTGTTTTCCAACAGAACTCTTAAAGACAAAATGTTTGACCAGACCTAATAATAAATGACATTGAAACATACTTTGGTACATTTTTTTCTAAAATCAGGCAGAGTAGGGGAAGTTCAATGACTATAAAGAACATTTCAAGAGGTGTAGACATTGGTTCAGGAATTCTGCAGTGAAAGATTCATACCTATTTTTCTCTAAAGCAGAGTTATATCAATGTGATTTTACTGAGGAGTTCTCTGTCCTTGAGAATGAGAAATGGTTTGCATGCTGTACTGCATGTCATAGATTTTAGAGTGTTTGGTATAGAATCTAGACATAATGCTTCTATTGTCAAAATGTGTTAGATGCTTTTTCAAATATCCCAGAGCAATAGTCTTTTTCCCAAGGAATTATACCTGAGTAATTTATAGTCCTGCCGATAGTCCTTTTAGTCCTGCCTTTATAGTCCTATTAACGGTCCTGAAGCTTGAATGATTGTGTAATCAGCTCTGTCCTTAACTTTTTTCAGATCTTGGACAAGTAGTTCCATCTCCCGAGCTCTAATGTGGTGATCATGTATAAGAGTGTACATCTAAAAAGCACTAAGAGGTAAAACTCAAAAAGCACATTGTTATACTTCCATACAGATTTCCTCATTGCTTTTTCTATTCCTGGCCTCAAAAAACACCTGTGCTTGCTTCAGCACTGTTCTGGGTGTGCAGTGAGGCACTGTCTCTTGGAGGATGCAACATATTGGTGCATTTAACAAGAGACTTTTGTCTTATGGGCAGAGGAAGAAAGCTCTTAATCAGTCCGATACAGCATCACAGTGCAAGTACAACTGCTGTCATGTTCTTTTACTCCATCTTCCCGCTCATGAAGCAAGATAGGATTTGTTTTGTTCTGCTTTAATTTCAAAGGAAAAGGAAGTGCAAACTGTTTTCCATGGTATTTGAACTATGATAGCGCAGTGCATAGAATTTCAGGTCCAGCACTTTGTGCTTTCAACTCCTGTGTTTCACTTAACATGCAGAGAGAAAGAGTGTATGACGGAACAATTGCACAAGGTATGCTTGCTGAGATGCAGTGTTTTGGTTTTCCCACTTGTTTGAATACCAGTGTGAGGCCTGGTTGGGCAGTTTTTAATTCCATCTTAAGAGAGTGACCCATATGAATTCAGTAAAGCTCTGATAAGAATACTATTGTGTCTTCTTTTCTGTGGTTCGCATGAGTCTGGAGTTGCAGAAATATTTATAGCCTGCTTGAGAGGAAAGTGCAGCAGAGTAACACAGTGGTCCTTTATAGACTTAAGACCTTATATTTTAATACTTAAAACAGTGCCGCAGAACAGGATGGTATCTTCACTGTATGGGGAGCAGATCAAGAACGTTTTTGGGTCAGTTCACATACTCTGATTTTAAAAACTTACTGTACAGTCAGTGTAGCCTCTGTTGAACAGACAAACTCAGTCGAAAAGATAAATGGGAAATTTTCACCCAATGATGGCATACTTTCTTAAAAGGTCCAACTTTTTTTTAAAAAAGGTGTCATTTGATTTAAAAAGAAGCTTGAGAAACACATCTCAAATGCGGTCAGAGAACAGAGAAGTCAGAGAATATTAGGAGGAGGAGGAAAATGCTCTTACCACTTACAGCATTAATGAGGCTATTACTGTGTCTGACAGACATATTTAAAAGTAATAAATAAAATTGGAAAAGGTCTGCTGAGATGGTCTGACATCTGAATAATGGACTATACAGGGTAAGATTTAAGACCCTTTTACTGTGGAAGATTTAAGGTATTGGTCCATTAAATAATCCAACAGGAGGTTAGCCCATGACTTGATCTCATTTTCGAAGTAGCTACATGGGAGAGATTTATGGATTTTAGCAGAAAAAAAGCATACAGATCAAAAGAAGGAAGCTGATGGAAGTGAATGCAAACTAAAAATAAAGCACTATCTTAACAGTGGAGTGCTTTCCGTGCCACCTGAAACTACTAAATCAATACAAGCTGTCTTTTCCTAAGATATACTATAAATCAAACAGAAATGACGGTTTGAGTGCTAAACTACCAGTGTTATGCAGTTGCTCAGAATTTAATTCCTCCTATGTGGGCTGGGAGAGTTTCAGGTTGTACTTCAGAGTTCAACCTGTTCCACTGCATGTGTCTGAGATTTCTTTACTTTTGGTGTGAGATAACTCAGGAGACAGAATGTCACAGGCCGAAAGTTCTACGCATTTTTGCCCATGCACGGTGCTGCTTCTGATGTCTACAAGCTAGCACTGAAGGTATGACGCAGACAACAGGCACTTGAATTCTTGCATGTTGCCTAGTAGGCATATCCTCATTTTAGGAGACTGGTCAAGTTATATTGAATTATTGTGGGTACTAAGACAACCCATGGGCTCTGTTCTCTTGAACTGGAGAAAACCTTAAGAATTAGCTCTCAAGTCTTTCAACCTTGTGTTCCCCAAAGTAGCAATAAAGGAGATGAAATTGTGGAAAAGCTGCTCGGAACTTTGAAAAACATGATTTACGTAGAGGCAGAATGATTGTATCCCAGGGCTTGTGTACTTCCCACACTGCTATTCATTTCCCCAGCAGCAGACAGCTTCTTGTTATGTCTTAAACTTTTAAACAGCCTTAGGCTCCTGATTGCCTTCTTGGAGGATTTAACATTAGTCCTTCCTTCACAATTAAGACATTTCTGATTTTAAACAACCCTCCATTGTTGTTACAACAATAGCTGCTATATCACCTGTTAGAGATTTTCTGTTTATCAGTAGACAGCCTAGAGATGATAAAGTATATGTCTCAAGTGTTGGGAAGACTACAAGGCTACTCTAATAGCTTTCATCAGCTACTCCTGTCATAGACATTTTGTACAAATACAGATCATTTTGAAAATTAATCTTGATAAATCAATTTTACACAGAATTTTTTTTGTCTGTTTCCATATGGTCTTTCTAAGCTCATGGCTTGGATGGGTGTAATCTTCACTGGATAAAAAACTGGCTGGATGGCCAGGCCCAGAGAGTGGTGGTGAATGGAGTTCAATCCAAATGGCAGCCAGTTACAAGAGGTGTTCCCTAGGGCTCAGTATTGGGTCCTGTCCTCTTTAACATCTTTATCAACGCTCTGGATGAGGGGATCAAGTGCACCCTCAGCAAGTTTGCAGTTGACACCAAGTTAGGCGGGTGTGTTGATCTGCTTGAAGGTAGCAAGGCTCTACAGAGAGATCTGGACAGGCTAGATCGATGAGATGAGGCCAATGATATGAGGTTCAACAACGCCAAGTGCCAGGTCCTGCACTTGGGACACAACAACTCCTTCAAACTACAGGCTTGGAGAGGAGTGGCTAGAAAGCTGCTCAGAAGAAGAGGACCTGGGAGTGTTGGTTGATGGCCGTCTGAATAGGAGCCAGCAGTGTGCCCAGGTGGCCAAGAAGGCCAATGGCATCCTGGCTTAAATCAGAAATAATGTGGCCAGCAGGAGCAGGGAAGTGATTGTCCCCTGGGCTTGGCACTCATAAGGCAACACCTCACATACTGTGTTCAGTTTTGGGCCCCTCGCTACAAGAAGCACACTGAGGTGCTGGAGCTTGTCCAGAGAAGAGCAACAAAGCTGGTGAAGGGTCTAGAGAACAAGTCTTATGTGGAACAGCTGATGCAATTGGGGTTGTTTAGCATGGAGAAAAGGAGGCTGAGGGAAGACCTTATCACTCTCTACAACTACCTGAAAAGAAGTTGTAGCGAGGTGGAGGTCAGTCTGTTCTCCCAAGTAACAAGCAATAGGTTGAGAGGAAATGACCTGAAACTGCACCAGGGGAAATTTAAGTTGAATATTAGGAAAAATTTCTTTACAGAGAGGACTGTGAAGCACTGAAACAGGCTGCCCAGTGAGGTGGTGGAGTCCCCATCCCTGGAAGTGTTATAAAGACGTGCTTGGGGACGTGGTTTATTGCTGACGTGGCAGTGCAGGGTGAATGGTTGGACTTGATGATCTTATAGGTCTCTCCCAACCAAAACAATTCTGTGATTCTGTGAAAGAGAAATAAAAATGTTCTGAAAGGCAATATTCCATAGGAATTTTTTTTTTTAAAAAAAATCATTGTATCTCTTCCTTTATCAAGTATTTATTATCTAAAAGTTTGGGTCCTAATCCTCTTTTTTAATATTTATATTACAAGATTTTATCTTTGTAACAGTTTGGACTAGAAGATAGTAACATGTTCCAAAAAATTAAGAAATATTGAATTGCTGTTAAAATGTATGTCCATAGATATTTTAAATTGTACGGTGGAAAGTGAAGGAATTAATAACATATATGGTGAATTAATACTGTATTTCTATTTGTCTGAAGCTTCAAGTGAGCGTGGTGTTAGCTTAGTATTCCAAATCAGTAATAAGGATGTTAAAAAATAATAAATTATAATACTTAATTCCCTATTTATTTTTCCTTAATGAAAGTTTGCATATAAATTGTTTTGACATGTGCAACTGAAGGCACAATTATTCAAGTCAGTAGACATAAAAACAAGAAGAACATAGAGAGCAAAAAGAAGGCCTGAGAGATAACAGTGGTCTCATGAAGCTGCTATCACCCTTTTTTATCAGGGAGCATTAGGAAGACCTTTCCTCCAATTCATAAAGTGTAGTTATCAGATGTTGACATCCAAGCACCTGGTGAAGGAACTGAACAAATCAGGTACATTGCATTCCAAGGTCCTAGCCAGAGGTTTTTCAATCTTATGAAAGTCATGATTTTAAGCAAAGTTAATCTAGACTGAGGAGCGAACACAAAGGTATTTAATGCAGTTCTGTTTCTTGTTTCAAAGTTTATCTTTTCTCTCTGTTTCTCTTAACTGGCTTGATGTCAGATTTACTTTGTCTTTCTCTCCATTAAAAAAAAAAAAAAGGTTTTATGCAGAGCAAGATGATAAACAATATAGAAATAATTCTTCATTTTATCAGCTTCTTTGGCTTCCATAGTGACAAATACTTCTCTTTCCTGCCAACACGCCGGCAAGGAACAACAAAAATTTTGCTGCCAATTTATTCCAAGTTTATTCAACATACTTAGGATCAGATAAAGGATTTTTTTCAGAGTACATCTTATGGAAGCCATTCATCTTAACTTAGTGGAGAATCAATGTTATTTACTGATATAAAAGCTTTTTCTTGATAGCCATCTATTGAAGAGGCAAAGGCAACTCCATTTATCACTTATCTACAAAGTTTTTTTCAACGGTACCTTTAGAAGAGAATAAAGGAAGTGGATATACTCTCATAAACAGTTTATTCCCTGTTCTACATTCTACTGGCAGCAACAGATATAGTTTTTAGATGATCTGCACAAATATGCAAGATGTTCTCATTTTTTGCTGGCTCTATAACTAAGAACAAAGCCTCATCTTAATAAATTATCCTGTTATCATTTAATAGTATGAATTCAGGTCTTTCTTCCCTTCCTTTCCACATTGAAACAATTTGTGCCTGTTAACTCCATCACTGTGAGAATCTCTGTGGAGCACAGTACTATAGACACCTAGATGAGCTCAACATCAATGTTTCTCACCATACGCACCTAGGTGACATGAGAACTTTAAAGTAAGCCTTAGCTTGAGATAATGCTACATATCTCATCCCTACCCACCCCAAAATAAAGAAAAGAAGGGAGATCCTGCAAGTATCCTGAATGCTGTGCACTTCACAATAAACACAGAGACATAAGAGTAATTTTAGAATACAAACTCTTCATTTCCTGGGGAAATGGAAGCTTTTCCTGAAGGAATTTATAGAAAATTGTAAATAAATTTGTTCTGAATCTTTCTTAAAAACAATATTTGGGTTTTTTGGAAAGTATGCGATGTGACCCAGTGGCCTGAAAGTTACATCCTTCATTCCCAAATTGCTCCGCTTAATGTCACAGAGTTACTTGCCACTGGTAAACAAGACAGAGCAATTAGAGTATTGTGAGTTACATTAGCAGAGAATAGTCATAGAAATCTTAGCTATTGATATAGGATTGGGGATATTAAAATATGTAATAAATGGTATCTACCCTTATTATTTGCTCCTTGCTCTACTTTTTTTCTTATAACCTATTGTTCTATCATCCTTTATTTGTGAGTCACTAAGGCTTTTAAATGCATACAGCATTACACTGTGAGTTGGCATAACACTGATTAAAAGGACTGCTGTTGATTTATGTCAGAGCCAGATGACATCTAAACACATTTCAGTTTACAGCATCTATGTAGTAAAGGCAATTTAGACATGATAGATGTTTTACCTGACATTTTTTGTTTTTATCTGCAAGAAACAAAACAAATCAGGAGTCATTATTATTTAAAAATTCATGAAACATACCACCAGAATGGTCACTGTGTATTTACTTGCCTCAATGCAAACTACAGCAGCCCTGAACAGAAATGGGACCAAGGAAGAGTGCTTAGGAATGTTTAATGGAGAGAATACCAAAGGCAGAACATGCTGCTGGGTGTCCTTCCCTCCTTTCCCTCCTTTCCTCTGTTTATTCCTTCCTTCTTCCTCCACTGACTCTCACCCATCCCCCCTCACTCCCTTATATTGGTTTGCTGTAGCTATTTAAATCAAGACAAGTAAGAAACTGCAGACCTTTACTCTTTGAGGTTACTTTATTACAGGTTTAAATAAAATCTTGAATGCCCACCTGCATATTAATCCTCACTTCCGAAACTCACGTGTTATAACCTGAAGAGCCCTGATTTGTTCTCCATGAGTAGCTGTCAGTAACTATTTTCTCTCTTCTGGTTTATATACTGAGTCTACAATTCTCAGGGATTAGCCTAAGCCTAGGGTAGCAAGCAGTTTTAATTAAAAATAGATTGAGTATACCAATGAACTGTAACACAAAATCCTTGTGAACTACAAGCGATTCATAAAACTCAAAATGTTTTGATCATCCTTTGGAAGGCTGAATATTTCAATCCCCATATGACACCTATCTGTCATCTGTAAAATTGTGTTTATTTATCCAACCCTGTGAAATGGCAAATACGATAGAGATTTGTAATGCTACACAAGAATAGGACTATTGTATAAGCATAACAACTAAAACATAATATATTGCTACTTATTCAAAGAATTTTACAATGTTAGAACTTCCAGACATGGTAGATCCTTGAGTCAAAATCTTGAAGTACAAAAAAAAAATCGCAAGGTTGGCAAGATTCTCTAGCTGATAACAGCCAGAGGTCTCTTTTGCTTCCTACGCATATCTGTATGCATCACATTTCATAAGACCATCATGTAATAACATGATGGAAGACTTTAAAAGGAAGTAAGAGCTCTTCAGCCATCTCAAGACAAGACAGGGTTGCTTTTCTCTTCACTAGGCTTTTATCTAACCTTTTTCCTTACACTTTCTTCTGTCTGCAGTTTCTTAAATCATGAGTCCTGGGTCACTAGACTCAGAAATTAGATGAATCATGGTAATATGAAGATGTGGACTCACAAGTCTCCTCTACAGAAAGAAGAAAGAATACTTTGACCTGTACTTCAGCAATGCATCTGAGTTAAATGCTCTATGTTTAAAAAAAGAAATCACAGACCATGTTTCAGCTGTGATAAAATTCCCAGTTTAGGACAGGACTCCTTCTTGCACATGTAATTTCATTCTCCAGGGAACATTACCAGGGTGTTTTTTCCTGAAAAATATGTCTGTTTTATTTTTATATTAATACAGGTTTTGTAAATTCAGGTTTGTAAGCACCAAGTTGTATTCCTATCTGATTTTCAGGTTTGTTACCAGTGAATTTTGGTATTTCTCAAATGTCCCTTCCATTTTTTCTCCATCTAAGATGGGTAATAGTATGCAAGAGGACAATTTTGCTGCTTCTCATAATGAGAGTCTCTGCCTTTAGCACAAGAAACCCTGTTCCCTGTTGCTGCATTTTCTGCGGGCCATCAAGTAATCTGTTACTGCAGCTCTGAAGTAGCAGAACTCGGTACAACGCTTTCCAGGTCTTCCCTCATCTGGACAGTCACTAGTGATAAGTGAGTATCAGATTAAGTGCGTGGTTGATAACTATAATAATACGAGAGAAAGGAAGGTATTTTTTATACAATTAGATTTATTTACATGTTATAATGGATTTAGGTATTTGAAGATTCCTAGAGGCCCCCAGTCAGAGTTTGAGAAGCATCTTGGTATGCATTTCTAAGAGATTTCAGTGAAAGAGATCCCATTAAGATCAAGTTAATCTTGAACACCTTGTGAAGCTAGGATGCACACTTTAAAAAATGTCACTATCCACTTAAATACAGCTTTGAGTATTTAAGCACCTGGTACGCATGGTCTTTAACGACTGAGTAATAATCAGAGGGAAAGAGTAAAGAACCCTAAGATTCCTTTCATTTTGAAATTACTTTTAAATTTATACATAAAAAAGCCCTCCTCCAAGACTTAGCTTTGCACCATGCCTGAGAAGCTTCTCTTTGCATTCCCGTGAAGACAACCTGCCTATCACTGCTCCATGAAGTAGTCTAAAAACAGGGACTTCAATGAGCTTTTATGTGCACCTCTTGCAAATTTACTTCTCTCTTTTTCTCCCTTGTCAGTAGCCCCACACCCACAATTCCACAAACATGAGGTAATGCAAATGGTATTCAAAAGGACTGAACAAGGGTTAGGCAGGTACATCTTCACCAAACGTCTCTTTAAGGACTCCTTCAAAGCACCACTGTTTAGCTGCCTGGAGGTACGCCAGCCTCATAGCTTGACAATGTAAGAGGGGAAAAAAACTTGTGTCATTAGGAGAAATGTTTTGTTTCTTTCTTCGTACTCTGCCTTTAGATACCTAACACTCACAGTGCACTGTGGGAAATTGGAAGTCTGAAAAGCACACACCGTCAGTACTCCCTTCTGTTGAATCACATGGATGGAAACTCCTCTCTGTATAAACACTGAAATGCCAGAAATGCCACTACTGAAGAAGCTTATCCATCCTGAGTTTTACAGTGTCTGTCTGACTGATTTGTCAAAAAGATCAGCAGGTTGAAGAAAAACAGAACAATTTTGATTGCCAGGTTTCTCAAAACAGCTCTCAAAGCAGTAGGAATGTATGTGAAATAAATCAGACCATGAAAGGTTCCTAACTTTTCCCTTTTCACTTTTTCCTCTTTTCTTTTCCAGTTCTTTGGCACATCTGTGTCTCCTGATCAGATTAAGTTTCAGATTCCTCAGCTTACACGAGAGGAAAATTGGAAAATCTCCACGTAGAAAGGAGTTTTTGCAGTCTACAAATGATGTGCATGTGACATAGTTGGTTTCTCTATCACTGTGACTTTGAGAGAAGCCTGAATTTTACGAGTATTTCTTAAAATGTAGCATTTGCCAGAGCTCTCTAGTTTCCCGAATTATTGAAAATCTGGAACAGAGAGGTAAATTTTCAAGGTAGCTTAGAAGCTAGTCTAAATCTGTGAGGGGAATATCTCCTGTAACTGAGAAAGGAGAAAGTATTAGGAGGAAATAAAGGAGTAAGCGAATGAAAGTTTCATTTTTGTCATTCTAAGTTTGTCTGCATAAAAAAGTTATCTTAGTTTGTGGTTGCACACAGTGGGGTGTTCTGTTATTGCACTGAGCTAAAACCAGAGGCAAAGGAGTTGTCCGGGGCTCGTGAAACAATAAAATACCCTTCAATTTAATAAAAAAAGAAGAAGGAGCTGAAATACCATGGCTTCAGAGAGCTGATAAGGGACCATGATGTTGTGGGAAAGTGTAGGATGGCTTTTTCAGACTTGGAGAGCATGAAGCAGGAGAGGCACTAGAAGTTGAGCAGCTGCTGTGGATGTCCTGGCTCTCTGTGCTGCAGCAAAGGCCTCAATAATCATGCTCTTCTGCCTGACAGATGGTGAGTGAAAGACTTTAGGGTGAACTCAGGTGAAGTCCTCTGGGAAGCATGTAATCCTTTAATAAATACATTGAGTAAGTCCCATACATTGTGACCTTATACTTTGTATAGCAGTTTGAAAATACAGCCTTGCTCCTGCACGGATCTTTCTAATTTCCATGAGTAGTATCTAGTCATAACACTCTTTTATTAATATTCACATGCAGAAATGTTTTCTCTAACTGCTTTCCTATGTACTTGTCTATTCTGGGCTTAAGGAATATGAACACAATTAAGTGACCTTTTAATTATTGTAATTAAAATTATAGGCACATGTACAATTCATCTGCATAGCGTTTACTGTTCAGTGGCACAAAACTAATCACCAAGGTCAGGATAAAAGTGACTTAGAAGGGGTAAAAACAATTATGTGCCTGAGTCCTGTTTCAACTTTGGGGTGATTAGAATATTCAACTGTCACGGCTAGAAAACTAAAGGCAAAAGACAAAGTTTTACATCTGTTATGAAAGAGCTTTTCTTCTAACATTCTTAAAAAAAAAAAAAATGGGGCATTCATTGAAAGCAGCAGAACTAGAATCTAGGACGCAGCAATTACTGTGCTGAAAGAGCACTGATGTAGATGAAAGGCTTTGCCTCCATGTGAGCCAGTAGTGAAAGGAGAAATATAGAAGCAAATGTCCAAGTAGAGGCAAAGTCTGAATAAGCTCTAAAGTTTCTCCGCAATAAACATCTTTGAAGAAATGTTGATTCTTTGCTCGCAAAAGCAATTAATTTTAATTCTGCTAACATAAAAGTTTCTCTTCATTTTATATTATGCATTCTTCATGTAAAAGAAACGTTAATGCTGGATAAAGGGCTGCAAATCCTAGTGAACCAGAGAGATTTCTGTTATTTAAAAAAAAAATAAAATTCTGTGAAAACTTTTCCTTTCATCTAGAGTCCTTTCTTTTCCACAGAACCACGAAGTCCAAGCGCACTAAGTAAATATTAGCACTCTAGACTGTCTTGGGATAATACAAGGATCTTTAGGACCAAAAAAAAAAAAATCAGTCTTAATACACGATTCTGTTAAAATACCTCTAATTATATTGTTAAGAATGAACATAGATTATGATATAGAGATATTTACATAGTATTTAAAGGCTAAACCCAACATCTAAGAAATTGGTTAGCATATGATAATAGACACTGTTTTAATGTATTTACTTTGGGATACAACAAGCTGTTGTATTCCAGTCCTTCAACTGCAGTGATTTCTCCAAATACTCATACATTTCTTTTTTTTTTTTTAGTGACTTTTGACTACTATTTTTTTTTTTAATGGAATAATCTAGAACTTTATTTGTCAGCAAGTTCATTACAGATTAGCTCCTCTTAACATTTTGTCTCATTACAGAGTTATCCCTGACAAAGTCTGCAAACACTGATGGCCTCCTGCAACATATTTGACCTTTCATATGTTCTATATTTTGTCTGTTGATGCTTTCCAGTTCAGTGTGCATTACTGAAGCTATAAACAGAGCAGAAAGGATGTACAGCAGAGCAAATAGCTAAGTAGAATATATAATCAAAACAAGAGATGTTCTTTGGAGGTATCCTGTTTTAAGTACTGCAGGGGCACCAGAATTGGACAGGCTTAATATTTTGCTTCGGTTTCCTAAATAGGAGAGCAAAAATGATGCCGTGCATGCACATGTGTATCTGCATCACACAGGTGACAGACAAACTTAGGGCAATACAAGGTGAAGGGTTCAGAGCTGTGTTTTATTACAAAACCATCCTTTTAGCCAGCAAATTGCAATAGTTTAAGGGACACTTTTAGCCCAACAGTATGAATTTCTTTTTTCCTCAGAGATTTTCTTCTTTAGTAGATGACTACACAATATTGCACAAAACCATCCTACCTTACTCCAGTGCAGCTATGAAGTGCCTGAAGTTTTCCTCAGTTGGCCACAGTCCTAGAGGTATCTATATGACATGGAAAAATGGCAGACATAATCAAATCTAGGAAAAATATTTGTTCTGCTTAAAGAAGCGACGATTACTTTTGACCGCTAGACACTGCCTGATTATCTTGCCCACAAGCTGCTGATAAATAAAACATTTTAGTTCTTGGCACACTGGAAAGAATGTAACAAGGTAAGAAAGATCAACCTATCCTTTGTATCTGTGGATAGGTGTCCTATATTTGGGATGAGGAGAGGGAGGAGGAGGAGGATCTGATGGGTCTGAGAACATTCAGACTTTTGGACAATTACCAATTCCTTGAAAAATACGATGAAAGATGAAGCTAGCTGGGCATCTTGGTGACATATTTGCTGCATGAGCACCACCTGTTTTATTTTAGAATTAGAACAGATTTAGGGACTTAAGGGAACTGCAATAAATGCTCTTACTAACTTTTTGTACTGATATTTACAGCTGTCATTATTAGATGTACTAGAGTTTAATTTTTCCCGGGATGTCTGTTAAAATAGTTTTGTTCTGCTTTCTCAGTTGTTTACATTTAACAGAGGGCTAATGATATAATCTTCTTTCTCATCACAGAAATAGACTTCCTGTGATCAGATATTAATCAGAATCACTGGCTTCATTGTTTCTGTTTGTTTTTACTGAGGCCCTGACTTAATTGAAAAATGTTTTGAATTGTAATTTAGAAGTTCTGCTAATAGAGTTTCCAGCCAAATTCTTAAAGACTTTGAAAATGTTTCTGACATCCAAGAAGGAAAAAAAAATAAGATCAAATACACGAAAGCTAGGAAAACCTTATTACATTTAACATGAGGGCATTTCATTTAAAAGAAAAAATCCCCTTCTAATACCATTTATTATGACTGTCAACTTGAAACAAGGCAGAAAGAGTTTGAATCTGGCCGTATTTGTATTTAAGCAGCTTTACTCCTTGGGTAACAAACATGCAACTTTGTATTTTCTCTCTTCTTAAGGAAGACCTAGGCACGTTTCTGTTTTAGAATCCTAGACAGTTAAAATAAAGATGTATCTTTAAATTCTGCCCATATTAACATCATTACTATTTATTCTTAAATTTATTTTCTTCACCCCCCACCCCCAGATTATACATGAAAGGCTGATGTATTTCCTAGTAAGACTGCAGAGATTAACACTGCAAACTAAATGAGTTTTTCTTCTGGCCATACAAATGCAAGGCCACACCTACTGTGAATGTGAGACACAGTTTTGTGTGGTATCAGTTTGTCACTGTCACATAACACTTACACAAAGCCAGAGCATAGCACTAGCTGGACATAGGTAAAATTGACATTGATAGCTATCCTTGACAACCAAAACCAAGCAGAGTATAAAGGAAGAGTACCAAATCTATGTAAAGTGCACTTTGTTCAGAGAAAATCTCCTGAATATGAGTGAGGTTGTGAGTAGTTTGGGTGCAGAAAATACTGTAAATTTATATCTTTTATCTTTTCAACCATTCTCTCAGTCCTAACTGCATGGAATGTTACTGTGTCTAAGGACCAGATCTTTCCAGGAATATGTGCAGAAGAAGGAGGAAAGGCTCCATGGGGGGGAAAAAAAAAATATTTTTTTTTTTTTCTGGTAATTAAAGAGTAGTCTAGGCTGTAGATTTTGATTTGTATCTACCTTTGTGTTTTCTTTATTTTTCACTTCAGTCATCATCATGGCTTGGCTTCGTGGACGAAGATTTGGGAAGGGCTTTGCCCACGCTTATTGCAAGCGCGTTGATGGCTGAAAAGGCCAATGCGGGATAGGCAAGACCGGTTGCAAAGAGCACACCGGAGGGTCTCCTTGGGTGGTACAGTCGAGGCACGGTTCTTTCTGCGCTGTCTTTTCTCCTCGAGCCTGATTCTACGCGCGCTCTCAAAGGAGACAGCAGCGTTATGTATGGTGTGTCTCTAAATCTCCCGATTGGAGGCCAGGGTGGACCACTGATGGTGGTCAATATGGCCTAGGCTGAGGTGTTGTTTCAGGGAGTCCTTCTATCTCCTCTTTGGAGCTCTTCTCTTGCAGCAGCCGGTGGCAAGTTCACCATAGAACACGATCTTAGGGAGGCGGTGATCCGCCATCCTGGAGACGTGCCCTGCCCAACGCAGCTGCGTTTTCAGCAACGTGGCCTCAATACTGGTGACGTCTGCCTGTTCAAGGACAGCAACGTTAGTCACGTAGTCAGTCCAGTGGATGTTTAGGATTGTGCAGAGGCAGCGCTGATGGAAGCGTTCAAGGAGTCGCAGATGGTGGCGGTAGATGACCCATGATTCAGACCCGTACAGAAGAGTAGGCAGTACCACGGCTCTGTAGACACTGATCTTTGTACTTTTCTTCAGGTGTTTATTGCACCAGACTCTTTTATGGAGTTTTCCGAAAGCTGTGTTTGCCTTTGCTATTCTGTTGTCTATCTCTTTGTCGATCGTGGCATCTGAGGAGATGATGCTACCCAGAGAGCTGAACTGCTGGACTGACTGAAGCTCTGACTCGCCAATGGTGATGTGGGGATGATGGTAATCATCTTGTGCTGGTTGGTAGAGAACTACTGTCTTCTTCAAGCTGACTTCCAGCCCAAAAAGCTCAGCCACCTCTGCAAAGCAGGATGTTAAGCGCTGCAGAGCTGCTTCTGTGTGGGCAACAAGGGCAGCATCGTCAGCAAAAAGCAGCTCGCGGACAAGGTGATTCAGGGTCTTGGTGTGGGCCTTCAGTCGCCTTAGGTTGAAAAGGCTCCCATCGGTACGATATCGGATATAAATGCCGTCTTGTTCGTCGAGGTCTGCCGTGGCCCTTTGGAGCATCATGCTGAAGAAAACTGTGAATAAAGTTGGTGCGAGAACGCAACCTTGTTTCACACCATTGGCTATTGGGAAGGGCTCAGAGAGTGCATCGCCATATCTGACTTGGCCGCGCTACCCCTCATGTAACAGGATAATCATTTTGAGGAACTTGGGGGGACATCCTAATCGTTCCAAGATCTGCCACAGACCTTTTCTGCTCACAGTGTCAAAGGCTTTGGTGAAATCAATGAAAGTTACATAGAGACCCTTGTTCTGTTCACTACACTTCTCTTGCAGTTGTCTAAGAACGAATACCATGTCTGTGGTACTTCTGTTGGCTCTGAAACCACACTGACTTTCAGGTAGAAGTTCTTCTGCGATAGCGGGTACCAATCTGTTCAATAGTATTCTTGCGAGGATATACAAAACAGTCCACCTTTGCTTTCAAATAAGTTTTGCCAGTGCTCCTCTTCACTCAGTTGCCATTCAGTCTGCTAGCATCTCTTTGAAAATGAAGCATCTGAACCAAAATTGACATTGCTCTTCACTGAGATATTCATGACTATATTTAACTGTGCATGATAGCCATGCTGGCCATTTTGAAGAAAGAGAAAAACCAGAATCCATTCCTTTGATTTAATCTGCTTTAAATGTGTGTAACACAGGTGTGTGTTACATTTGTAGGTGTATGTAGCTACATTTGTTTGCTAGGTGTGGTAAGAAAATGCAGTGGATGTCTAAGTTGCATTGCAGTTTTGCAGTTTTGTCATTCAATGCCTTACAAGGGATTCCAATTTTAGGATCCTCAGAGTCACAGATATTATCTAATTATAGTTTTCACATTCAGTGCCAAAGTATGCAAATTTTGCAGAATTACATACAGGAGTAAGAGTTCTGTATATGCAGAACAGTTACTCTATTCATCATCTTTCTGTATTTCTGTCTTCTGTAGTGATATTTCTGCTGGAAACCTTGGCAATAGTGACACAACTTTGCTTTCTGGTTTGGTCTTATTTATATAGATTTGGTGAAATAGGAAATTTAATGTTAACATTTATCAGCATTTTTTAGCTCTTTTGGAGCTCTGTTTTTTTAGATCTCTTCTAGGTAAAGTGGAAAGTTTGTGCACAATCAATAAGCATTTCAGCAATGGTAGTTTATATTATTTTCTTTTTTTCCTCCAACAGTTCATTTAACACTCTGAAGGTGAATTGTTATGGAATATTGTGATTAATAATGTCTCTGTTCCTTTGGAAATATGAAGCTTAGCATAGAATGATCTGCTTAGAAAAAGAAGATAATGAGCTATATCTTCTTTCAGAGTTGATTTATTTGGAGCAACTAAATACTTAATTGCCTTTTCTTAACTAGATAGATGGATAGATAGATAGATATAATATATCACATATTCATTACATATTGTTTTATATATGCTTATACACATACAATGGGACGGTACCCTCCTGCCCCCTTTCCCCTCAGCTGCTCATTCCTCAGAAAACCTGGAAGTAGAAAACAGTATGGAGGTGAAGACTCTGACCCTTAGAGCAATAGGTGTCTTTTAAAGTATCCTCTCAGTGATTCCTGGTTCACTTGTCCACATCCCTAGGCATGAACACATGCATTTTTGCATTACTTTGCATCATTTTTGCAGTCCTGTTCTTCTTCCTTCCACTTACTTACTTTATCTCTATGGCTTTCAACACTATGACTGAAGTGGCAGCTGATACCCAAGTTATTTTCTTCAACAGGGTCATAGAATCCTAGAATGCTTTGGATTGGAAGGGATCTTCAAAGGTCATCTAGTCCAATTCCCCTGCAGTGAGAAGGGGCATCTTCAACTAGATCAGGCTGCCCAGAGCCTCGTCCAACCGGACCTTGAATGTTTCCAGGGATGGGGCATCTCCTAACTATCCAGGAAACTTGTTCCAATGTTTCACCACTTTCACAATAAAAAATGTCTTCCTTCTATCTACTCTGAATCTCCACTCTTTTAGTTTAAAACCAGCACCCCTTGACCTGTTGCAAGAGGCCCTGCTAAAAAGACTGTTCCCATCCTTCTTACTGAAAGGCCAGAGTAAGCCCTCCCCAGAGCTTTCTCTTCTCCAGGCTGACCAACTCAAATTCTCTCAGCCCATCCTCATGGCAGAGGTGCTCCATCCCTCTGACACTTTTTTTTTTTTTTTTTTTTTTTGGCCCTCCTCTGGACCCACTTCAACAGCTCCATGTCTTTCTTGTGCTGATGACTCCAGAGCTGGACATAGCACTCCAGGTGCTGTCTCACTAGAGCAGAGCAGAGTGGCAGAATCACCTCCCTTGACCTGCTGGCCACATTTTTTTTGATGCAGCCCAGGATACAGTTGGCTTTCTGGACTGCAACCTCACATTGTTGGCTTATGTTCAGCCCTTCATCCACCAGTCCTCTCAAGCTCTTCTCCACAGGGCTGCTCTCAATCCCATCATTCCCCAGCTTGTATTGATACCAGGGATTGCACCGACCTAGGAGCAAGACCTTGCACTTGGACTTGTTGCTCCCTCGGTAAGTTTGCAGATGACACCAAGCTAAATGGTGCACTTAACATGCCAGAGGGATGGGATACCATCCAGAGGGACCTGGATAAAATCACTAAGTGGTACCACATAAACCTCATGAGATTCAAAAAGGCCAAGTGCAAGGCCTTGCTCCTGGGTTGGTGCAGTGTCTTGAGACATCCTCTCTTGGACATATTCTCTACATAGGAAATTTGTCCTTAATTTATTCTCTGGGAGTTGCTTGAATCTCACAACTTACAAGCAAGTAACTTGCTTACTAATTTTCATTTTAGATAGATCTCTGATATTTACAGCCCTCCACCTAGCTGATAGAAAGTGTTGGTATATTTTGATTACACAATTAATTAAGACTAGCCAGTGAAGGTAAACAGCCCTGCTGTCCTATATGTCTGACTTACAGCTCTTTGCAGTGTGGGAATAGTATTCAGCCTTCTGCAGAGAGAAAGACAGCTTTTCATCACGGTCCCTGCTAGCAGGACTGACATCACACCTATGCCTGCAAGCAACCACCACAGCTGCAGAGACACCTCTTGATGCTGTCAAGTTACAGCTGACCTTTCTAAACAATTCAAAGGCTGATTGATGTCAACCATTGTAAACATAACAAGAGTCAAATGACCTCTGCAAAGAAAAAATGTGGGATCAAACAGATTCCCTGATGTCAAAGCTACAACCTGCATTTGCTCTTTCTGAACAACAATGTTTCTTCTAGGAGCAATAAAAAGAAGCTCTTGAATTTTATATCAGACAGTGAAGGTCACAGTCACTGGATGTTTTCTGACAAGCAGACCCTACTAAGATACATCTACTGTCCAAAACTATCTCAGTTTCTTTAACTCCATGCTTGCAAAGAAGAGATTTTCCTTTGGATACCCACAATGAGCTCATCACTAGACAGTCATCCATTACTGAAAACAACAGAGATTTTGAATCGGCATATCTACAACGAAACAAATCTCTTTGTTGACCCAAATACCAGGACCTGCATCCATTCAGCACCATATTTCATCTATCTTTAAGTTAAATTGGCAACGTATAAAAGCCTCAGAATCACGTAAATAAATCTTTTAGGACTGTTAAACCCAGTTTTCTTTCAAATTATGGCAAAGAGTTTGTTTTTCAGAAAGCTGAATGGAGGCTGCAGGTTCATACCTTCTGTGATGCCACTCTTTCACCCAGACTCAGTTTGTACATAACAGCAAAGATAATACACTGAGGTATTCAGGGAGGATGCCAGCTGTTTTCTGTTATAGCACTTCCTTTTTACTGTTCAGTCTGTCCTTCCTCTGCATTAATACACATTGTTTTCCCCTTAACACTGGCTATATAGCAAAATAACCATATATTAATATAGATCTTAAGTGCGCTAATAATTTACAACTCATACCCCAGGCGTTAGTATTGAGTTGGCATCACAATTACCTGTGATGCAGGTTTATTTGACGCGAGTATTAGCAGTCTGATTTCTTACATCCAAGATTTTGCACTAGGGGTGGAGTTGATCTCACCCAACTTCAGCTGCGTAAAAGGATGTTAACTACCTGGATAGATTCCCAGTTTAGTCACTGGCAAACATTATATTCAGGATCTTAGTCATCCCAGTCTGAGATAAATCAGTCACAGGAAGTGCTAATCTCAGTTATTATCTACAAACAACAACACAAAGAAGATCTCGATGTTTGATATCACTGAATGTATCTTGTCATCCTGAATATTTTCTGGAGTGGCAAAAAACACAGGTCTACATGCCTTTGCAGATCAACTTTGAGACATAGGTGTCAATGCACAGAATTTACTCTCCATCAGGTCTGTGTCTAATAGTTTCTCCTCCTGATGCACCTATCCTTAAAGTAACTATGATAGCTTAAGTAACATCCAACCTCCATTTTTTCAGCAGGTAAAAATCACCTAAACACAGGAGCTGTAATTTTTTTCTTCTGAACTTTGGATGAGTGTGAAATACATTTTGCCCTCATTTCTGTAACAAGAGTGATTGTTTGATGTCAAGAAATAAAATAGAGTGGCAAAGATCTAATGAAAGGCAAAGGTTTAATATACTCTTCTCAACAGAAGGCAGAACAGCTCCAGCTGATTTACAAAATTGTATTTACAGAGAACAGAGTGAGAGATCCTCTTTTTCTTTCAGTACCACAGAAGAGCTGTATTAACATAAAAATATAAACACTTTCAGCATGAGGTATTAGAAATCTTTTGAAAAATATTCCATTTTTATAAGTTTTTCACTAAAAAGACTAGGCAAAACTGGCAGCTATAACATTTTTAGATTAGCAAATATATTTTCAGAAAATTAAAAGGAAAAGGTAAACAAATACTCTGAGGAGATTTCGTCTGCAGATAAAGGAAAATGGGTCAACAATTAAAGTCTTACATACGGACTTTGCATACAATAAGCAAAACAATAAACACAAATTGCAAGTAGCTGCTAGTCACATATGCAGAGAGGAGGCCTTTTAGTTGACTGAGTAGAAAGAACAATGCTTCTTTTATTTGGGCTTATGCTTTTAAGATGCTGACTATGGACATACATCCTTCTAGCTAAAATTAACTGCCAAAACTCCCTGTGTTCCAGAAAGGTTCAATATTTTAAGTCAATGTCTTGTAACATCGGAACACATGAAAAAACCTTAATGAAAAAAATTAAGGAAAACATTTACTTGAAGATCAAGACTTGAATATGTTAGTTTACACACAAGTGCTTGACAAATGGTATTTGAATTTACTAAATGTCATCAGTATCTTTTCATGGCTGCCTTAAAAAGCCGTACACTGGAAATATTGGAAAACCTTAATCATGGTGGAAGATGATGCTAATGTCTTCAGATGAAGTTTCTTAGGCATTGACATGCCTGGCCAAGAGCATCAGCCTTGAAAACACAACAAAAATACTAACAGGACTAGGGCACAACACAGCAGTGTTTCCCAATATTCTGATTTATTTAGGAACACATTCTTTGAGTGCTCTATGGTATTTACTGTTGAGCTCTTTTGCCATTGGAACTGTCTTAGGAAACAAATGCTGACTATGAGATCAGCAGACAGGAGGTCAATGCCTCTTGCAAGAACTCTTGAAACGTAAATGACCCTCTTAGCTGACTTTTCCTTTGATACTGACAGCTAATGGAGTACAGACCAAGCTATTGGAAAAGAAAGCCCATAGGTTATACCACAAGTCAGTTGAAACAACTGACATTGTAGATATAAAAATTATTCTTCTGATTATCAGCCCAATTTGTAATCTTGCTGGAATGTCCCCTCTTCCATCCAACTCACTTGTAATAATCCTCTGTCACAATTGGTCCATGATCTGCTGTCACTTGTGTATGTTTTTCTTTAGATTTTACCAGGATATACTTCAAAAGGTAAGCCTGCATAATGGGTTTGGGTGAGGAATAAAACGTTATTTATCCAAGCAGTATTCTCTTCCATTATTAACTGTTTTCCTACAACAAATAGAGTTTTATTTACTGATGTCTGAAGTAATTTGAATGACTCATTAATTGTTATCTAGCATACTATCTGAGTAATTCAAATTATTTTTCAGGACAATCTGATTATGTTCCTTTCATCTTTGTGTATTTTGGGCTTAGAATGACAATGCCAAACTGAATGGGCGTACTGGGGAGGTACTAAAACCCATCCTGACACGCCTGTCAGAGATACAGACATTCCAGTAACTCTTTAATCTCCACTGTTGTAACTCAGAAATCATCTTTAGGAATCAAGGTCTAGAAGTTCCTAATACATAGCTTTTCAAAGGTTGTGAGAAATTGATTGATGGGGCTCTTCAACAACCATCTTCCTCATAACACTTGTTACAAGCCATTGACTGAGTTAGAGGCCAAGTTGTAGCAACAAAACTATCAAACCCCAGAGAATTAATGGTCAAGCTCTGTTTGATTTTCTTCCCTGTAGCTTATTGAGGTATGTCACTTGAGAGCTAGTTGAGAGCTAGGTCACTTCCCATGTCATTTTATTGAAAGAGTTCACCAGCAGTCACTAGATTGAGATCTGGTTTTTTTTTTGTTTTTTTTTTTTGGGTGGGTGGTGAGGGGTGGTGGCGGTGCTAAAATTAAATCTGCCCTTTGACATTCTTTGAAGCTACAGCAAACTCTAGGTTGACCAAGTGGGAGGGTCACTCTATCAGGCTAAGAGAGGTATTCAGCTTACTTTATCAGTGAGTGAGGAAGTCATGAAACACAAGCTTTGCTTGAGGGTTTCCCCTACATGGTCTCTTAGCATCAGCCCTCAGGTTCTCATTAGTTCAGACCTCTGAATCATTTGTGGCATTATCAGGGAGTAATCAATCTCTTCCCTCCAGATCCACCTACTGACTGCCTTCCCTCCCTTCAGAAGCTTAATGAGACAGCACTGTGCTACTAAATGGAGAACATGCATCCAAAAAAAGCTATCACACAGAAAGGCTCACAAGAACAGAGACAAATAAGACACTTCATTTTCTTTCTCAAATTGCACTGTATAAAAGATATAAAAGTCACTGGAGAATGGCTCTTGATATTTTTCCCTACCTTCAAAATGTAGTCTTTTTTTTAGCCTTCAAAGTGACTGAACGCCTCAGCAGTAAAATTCATACTAAATCTTAATTACAGCTCTCCCTTTCTTTCAGGGCTGCATGTCAGGAGACCTTGAAAAACCAGCAGGGCACATTTACATAGCTCAGAAAAGGTTAGCTTTTTAGGAGATGGAAGGCTTTGCAGTGTTTATTGATGCTGTGATCTGAAACCATGTAAAGCACTTCTTCATTGCACAGTACACAATTTTCATTCAACCTAAAATGAGTCATTGTCCATATTTGTCAGGCCATATGGCTACACTCTTGGCTAATTGTCTCACTTAAAGGTTGATCTATGGCTAGACTGCTAACATTAATGTTACCTGATGCTGAGGATATAACTTCTGAGTTCATAGAGCAACCTAGGGGCCAAGCGCATGCTGGACTTTCAAGGCAGGATCCCCTTGACATCACAGGTTCATTTTAACGAATGGGAAGGTTAAAAGTTACCATGTTCTCTGATAATTTGCATGAATGTGTGAAAAATCTATATTAGTTAAAATGTTTCTTCTATTTCTGAGAGATTGTGAGAAGAAATGACATAGCTGACCTGATTTATGTTTTGGCCCTGTATTGCTCGCTCTCTCTCTCTCTCTCTCTGTATCTTTAGATAACTAAATGTCTAGATAAACAGATAGATACATACCTATATAGATACACACACACATACTTACATATGCATGGCATCTGTGACATCAGACAGATGCCATACCTGTCTCTCAGTCTGTCTGTCTATCTGTCAGTTGTTTATCTATCAATTCAAAATACATTTACGTAGAACACATACTCAGGGCCTTGGTTTCAAAACACAGACAGGCAGATTGGTAGGGCTTAGGTGCTTTATAGGAATACCCTTCTCAGCAGTTTTAAGACTAAAGGAATGTGAGTCATTCACTGTCTATTCATTACTCTAGATACTTATTGAAATAATAGAGCAGTAGATGATTGAGGAAACATGTCCCCCTCCCCCCCTTCAAATTTTGATGATGTAGTGGAGAGGAAAGAATGCTAATCTGTGGAAAACCCATTAAACATATGTCTTCCAAAGACTATGTATAGAGTGAAGACACATACGTGCAGCCCTGGACAGAAAGGTCATGATGCTATTCTACTTCCAGTGTTTTGGTTATGAGTGGCTATTATCTAGCCTTAATTTACTTCTTGAAGACGTGGTAAGGCAAGGAAGGGAGAGTGGCTGAAGAGGCTGGGGAGAAGAGAAATTCATGCTTTTCTAGCCAGAAACTCTTTGGTCAATTTTTACTTAAGTTCACTGTAACTATAGGAAAGAAAGCTTGTTCTGAAAGATGCGTCTGAAGGACACTTGTGGAATAAACAGATGGTCCAAAGTGAGTAAAACTCATACTTTTCTTTCTGAGTCTTGTATAACCAGGTACTGATTGCATCAGCATGAATTTCTTTGTTTAGTGCTGCTTAAGCAGATTACAGTCCTTTCCCTTCCATCCCACGCACTTTTTTAAAAGCTCAAGTTGGGCCAGAGAAGAAGAGTAAAATGGACTTCAAATATCAAACACACAGTTGTTTCTAGGGAGAAAATAAAGTATTAAACATTACGAATAAATTTTCCCTTTCAAAATTTACCTTTCTGATGCTTCCCTAGAATCCAAAAGTCCACCATTCACAGATCAATATAAGCAGTCAGATGAAAAGATTCCAAATCACTTCCCCTGGTGCACTATGTATATGGAAAACAGATTTTCACTATGTGCGTCATAGTACAGTCTCTCCTCCCATAAAAGCAGAACCGGTGCTGTTGCTTTTGGTGTCACATAAGGCACTAACATGCTGGTAATGGCAGGCAAAGGATCCCACAAGCAAGAATATAAGCACCTAGCTATCAAACTTTCCAGCATGAAGAAGGAGCCTAAAGTTGATTGTGTTTTAGTTGTCTTAGAAAGCAGACTCAGGATGTCTTAGGATAGATGGAGGAAGACAACTGTGTTTTACCCTATCATCGGAAAGATCAGAAACTTTCACAGCAACTTTTTTTTTCAGACAGATTTTTTCTTTTCCTGCATTTATAATATCTTCAAAAACTGTTCACGAACAGCTATTGTGATATATAAATTCCATTTGCAAAAAAGTAATCCTGAGCATTGTTTGGCCTTATATACAGACAGTTTGCTACTTCCTTTGTCCTCCTGAGAACTGCATTTTGCAAATCTAAACTTGGGTAACAAGTGGGAGCTGGACAAACACGGGTCAGGCTAGTGGAACTCAGTGAGAGAAAGGGTAGATGTAATTTATAATCTTTAAAGCTAATTATGAATTGAATGTAGTGTAAGGGACAGACAACACTAGAGTAAAAAAAAACCTGAATACATTTATTCTCATATAGAATTCATTTTAACATCTACAGACAGAAGACTTCAGGGCTTGCAATGCTCTAAAAAGAAGGAAGAAAAGCCATTGGCTGAGCCCAAAGGAAGACTTAGACTGAAACAGAGAGAGAGCTCAGTTAAGATTTCTGAAAATGAGAGGAGTCACGAGCAGCTGAGGATTGCAGCCTGAGAAGCCACTTTCTATCAGTAAGGCCCCTAAGAAGAAGTGGATTTCAGTTAGATTTTGCACGCATTTTGATTTTCCTTTTAATAAATACATGCGGTATTTGCTTTATAGCAGTAAACCACAGTGAGATACCTGCTCACAAACCTGAGGGTCAGCAGAGTCTGAAGTTTTGATACATAAACCTGTGGTTCTGCTTATGTCCCCACATGTGTAAACAGGACTGACCTACACTCTTAGAGAAGCATTACTGGTATTATCATGACATGAATTAAGCCTCTAGAGTGGAATAGAATTAGAACTCTCAAGCTTTTCTTGTTATTAAGCCTCAGATACGTCTCATGAATATTCAGGACATTCTCAAACTTTAAGATTTTCTCTGTCCTCATAGCAGGCAACAGGTTTCAAATTTTCCCCTGCAATAGGATATAGAGTTGTTGGAAGTTCTATGTAAGTTTAAATAATTATAGTAACTGCTGTGCTGACAATAAGCACCCAAAAAAGAGACAAGCAACTGATGTAAGGCAATATAATATTCACTGGTTTCTTATGGTAAACATGGGACAAAGCCTTCTCCATTAAAATGCAATCACTTTGTTTATTCACATTTGGGTGTTTGGACCCAAGTTCTGCTATAGATTAGACTAATGTAAATTTAAACTAAATCCCATATGAGTGCAATTACTACAAAGTCATAGAAATGTAAGTGAAGCTGAAGTTTACCTGGCCAGACAGAGCTGTTTGGCCTCTAAATTCTGGCTGTCTCCCCAGATCCTTCATTAGGTGTGATCGGACTGGTAAAATCCTGGTAAAGGCTGTCAAGAATATAAATAAAGCATGTGGAAGAGATGACTTCTTAAATGCTTATACCTGCCAACACCTTGTGTTAGTGTCCAATTTGGAGCAAATCTTGATATCTAGGAATTTGGCTTTCAAAAGCAAAATAAGTTTCTTCCCAAATACTTCAATTTATCATAGTGACTTCCATGTAAAAGCATGTATTATTACTTTTTTCTGTACTATTATAAGATCAATTCAACTCTAGAAGTAAAAAACTTTGTAACCTAGAAATTGGATTTCAGCACAGAAGAAAAAGGCTAGGGAAAGCCATTCATCTGCCTGGAGAATATTTCAAGAAAACACAGTAAGTTCAGAGCTTACTGTAACTTCTGCTCTTCCTCTGCTCTTCCAAGAAGGGAAGACATAAGGGATTTACATGTAAAATATGAGTCTATTAGTTCCTCAGCAACAGCCTCAGCTAAGGCTACTGGCCTTATCTGTGTCTAGATCTCTTGGAAATATTTTAATGCAGTTCTATCTCTCTTTTGTGGTTTTCATCCAAGATTTTCATAGAATCACAGAACAATAGAATCCTAGAATGCTTTGGATTGGAAGGGATCTTCAAAGGTCATCTAGTCCAATTCCCCTGCAGTGAGAAGGGGCATCTTCAACTAGATCAGGCTGCCCAGAGCCTCGTCCAACCGGACCTTGAATGTTTCCAGGGATGGGGCATCTCCTAACTATCCAGGAAACTTGTTCCAATGTTTCACCACTTTCACAATAAAAAATGTCTTCCTTCTATCTAGTCCGAATCTCCACTCTTTTAGTTTAAAACCATCACCCCTTGACCTGTTGCAAGAGGCCCTGCTAAAAAGACTGTTCCCATCCTTCTTACTGAAAGGCCAGAGTAAACCCTCGCCAGAGCTTTCTTTTCTCCAGGCTGAACAGCCCAAACTCTCTCAGCCCATCCTCATGGCAGAGGTGCTCCATCCCTCTGACCCCTTTTTTTTTTTTTTTTTTTTTTTTCCCCCCTCCTCTGGACCCACTTCAACAGCTCCATGTCTTTCTTGTGCTGATGACTCCAGAGCTGGACACAGCACTCCAGGTGCTGTCTCACTAGAGCAGAGTGGCAGAATCACCTCCCTTGACCTGCTGGCCACATTTTTTTTGATGCAGCCCAGGATACAAGTTGGCTTTCTGGACTGCAACCTCACATTGTTGGCTTATGTTCAGCCCTTCATCCACCAGTCCTCTCAAGCTCTTCTCCACAGGGCTGCTCTCAATCCCATCATTCCCCAGCTTGTATTGATACCAGGGATTGCACCAACCTAGGAGAAAGACCTTGCACTTGTTGAACCTCATGAGGTTCGCATGGGCCCACTTCTCTAGTTTGTCCAAGTCCCTCTGGATGGCTTCCCATCCTTCAGAGGTGTCAGCCACACCTCTCAGCTAGGTACCATCTGCAAACTTACTGAAGGTGCACTTGATCCCATTCTCTGTGTCACTGAGGAAGATATTAAAGAGCGCTGGTCCTTGCACAGACCCCCGAGGGACACCATTTGTACTGATGTCCATATGGACTTCAAGCCATTGATCACTGGATGCCACTATCCAACCAATTTGCTATCCAGTGAACAGTCCACCCATCAAATCCATATCTCTCCAGCTTAAAGAGAAGGATATTATGGGGGACCATGTCAAAGGCCTTACAGAAGTCCAGATAGGTGACATCCTTAGCTCTTCCCTTGTCCACTGATGTAGTCACTCCAGCATAGCAGATGCCTAGGTTGGTCAGGCAGGACTTGCCCTTGGTGAAGCCATGCTGGCTGTTGTGAATCAACCCCATGTGCCTTAGCATAGTTTCTAGAAGGATCTGTTTCATGACCTTCCCAGTCACAGAGGTGTGGCTGACAGATTGGTAGTTCCCAGGATCCTTCTTTCTACCCTTTTTAAAAATGGATGCAATGTTCCCCTTTTACCAGTCACCAGGGACTTTACCTGACTGGAACTTTTCAAATATCATGGGGAGTGGCTTGACAACTACATCACCCAATTCCCTCAGGACTCTGGGATGCATCTCATCAGGTCCCATAGATCTATGTATGTTCATGTTCCTCAGGTGGTCAGGAACCTAATCTTTGCTTACTAGTGGAAGAGATTTTGCCCCCCCTGGTCCCTGTGTTGTGTTCCATCAATTTCGGGGGGTGTGAGAAGAGAGGTTATCAGTGAAGACTGAGGCAGTGTTCTCCTCATCTGTTGTAATCAGCTTGCCAATCCTTTTCATTGTGGGGGGTACACTTTCTTTGACCTTCCTTTTCTGGTTGACCCACCTGTAGAAGCCCTTCATTTTATTCTTTGCATCCCTTGCCAAGCTCAGCTCCAGCCATGCCTTGGCCCTTCTGACCTCATCCCTACACAACAGGGCAGTGTCCCTGTACTCTTCCCAGGATGCCTGTCCCTGCTTCCACTGCCTGGGCAGTTCCTTCGTGCCCCTTAGTTTGACCAGCAGGTCTCGACTCATCCATGCTGGTCTCTCCACTGTATCTCTAAATCCATGAACCCATATCATCAAATACCGTTAATGGCATTAATAGGTATAAGTACTTTGAACAAAGAATGCATTCATAAAAGCTGCCAATCAACTTTATAGTTGTGCTGTCACCTTTGCACAAGTGCTTCTCCCCTCACCAAACATCCCCATACTAAGATGCATCTTCCTTTAGTCTCTTGCTGCTAATCTTCTGCCAGAAGACAATAAGCCTAGTGCTGAAATATCTTACAAGTCACTTGTGACTTTTTGTTTTCATTTCTTTTTTACTTTAGTGCAGACCCCAAGAGCAGCAAGATACTTTTCTAAGAAGGAAAACAACATAAGAAATACCAAACCATCATGTATGTAGTAGGAATGTAATTGCTCTATTGAGGTAAAAAATTACAGAAATTGAAGTAATTTTGTAACATCTGGTGAGTGTTTAAATATTAATTACTACTTAACAACCTGAATAGTTAAAAAAAATCACATGTTTCTGAGCCTTAAGCTAATTGAAATTCAGGGGTTTTTTTCTCATTACAGTTTACCATAGGGTGCCTGGTGACTGGTGTTCAGCTGCTTTCCTATGAGAAACAAGAACTAAAATTAAAGAATGCTCTAGCTTGGAAAACAGAAGTGCAGTTATCTCCTGTACAGCTCTCTTTATTGGAGATAGATTGTGAAATTAGTTTAGTGCCTCTTCTACAGATGGTTCTTTAACCTACTTTCCATAATTGAAGAATCCAGAGACTGAGATTAGTTTTAAACTTTGGTGTTTCACTCTTAAAAACACAAAGGAGAGAAGAAAGTCATCTTAAACAGGAGCTAGTTATTAAGTCCCAGTGACAGAATGTCACAATTTTCACAACTGAGGATTTCTGTCTTTCATAAGTAAAAACATGATGGCTAAGGCCTCTGGTTGCGTTATTCCATGCTCTTGTGATTTTCTCAGCAACATTTGCTGTAAAAAACATCACTTAAAACTCACTTTCTATGCAAAAGAAAAGTAGTCTGAAATAATATTCTGACTCATATTTAAGTGACCTTTTGATTTAGATCAATTAAATACTTCTTTGCAGAGGGTTTCCAGTATCAGAACATTGTCAGGATAGTATTGCCTGAGGCCTTTGAGGCAGAAGTCTAAATTCAGCATTAGTCTGAAGCGTCCACATTATAGAAGCCCTTATGTAACAGAACAGAAAAATTTGGAATGCTAAAATATTCCTTCCCCTGTTTTCCCCATTTTGTTCCTCATGCTGGAGTGACTCACACAATATTCCTTTTTGATTCCTTTTTTTCAAAGACCAGATTTATGAAGTAAAAAATCTTTAAAAATACGGCTTTCTTCATTGACCCATATGCTGACTAGTCCAATCTCATTTATCTCCCATGCTTAAGGAGAGGAAGAAATAGAATCTCTATTCCATAAAGGAGGATGATGAATGGATTTGGGAGAAATCTGAACAAACCATACACTTTTAATATCTGTTGCGTTAATCACTCTTTGTAATTCAGTGTGATCTTTTTCAATCATGTCAGAGTAATGAACCATAAGAGGTTCACACTTGCAAATGAATGGAAAAAATGGAGATACAAAAGAAAAAATATAAATCTTTGGCTAACTTAGCTCTCTCTTTGCTCATACCCTTTTTCCTGTGTTGTAATATATAATATATGTAACTATCTTACATTAAAATTGTTCCACTTCATTGTAAACACTGAAAAATGAAAACTCTCAACCTGAAAAAAACACATTCTGCATTTTCTGCAGTCTCAGGTGTGTGATAACAGTAACCCTAGGCCAGTAATATTCATATCAGCTTCTCTCTTTAGGCACATAACTAACTCCACCAAAACAAGTAGAACTACTTGCATATTTAATGCCTTGTTGGAATACCTCCAGTATATGGTAGTCATCTTTCATCATATGCTAGATAAAAGAATATGCATATACCACCTTAACTCTACCTAAATTATAATGCGGGCTTGATTAACCTAAAAAAAAATTAATTTTGCTGTGTGTGGAATGAAAAAGATGTAAGGCCATTAGTGGAGACACCCATTGGTACAAGGCAATATATGATAATTTTGTATTTAAATTTCAGTCTTTTTGTTTGATCTCCGAGTCTAATTATCCCACCCACCACAAACCCAGAAGAAACATCTGGCTTTGTAGTTTAATAAGTCTCCTGGCATCTTAGCATTCTAGACATGGAAAAACTGCATTAAAAACATATGCAAGTTAATTCAAGTCAGTTCAAGCTAAATATTAGTGTCCCAATGAGTTGTATTTGTTTCAGTTTTGAAATACATAGGTATTAAAATTAAACAGCTCCAGGATACATGCGCAGCATGTAACTCAAAGCCACTGAGCTTCCAAAGTGGGTTCTTTGGAGTAGAACTCTCATACATCTGCCCTTTGGAGTTTTGTAGTGGATTCTTTGGGGTTTTCTCAGCTATGCCCTGTCCTAGAAGCATGGCTAGCATTTCTTCTGTGCTAGAGGAAGTGGAGAATGTTTCATAGATTCTTGGAATGGTCAACACAAAATCATTTCACAATCGGCTGGGTCAATTGGCAAAGGGATCCTACCCAAATCTGTGAAAATTCATGCCTGCACAGATAACCTGGAACCATTTAGTGATCTATGATTGCTCTATGAGTTGTTCTTCATTGCCAGTGTTGTTCAACCTTCCAGAAGCTACTGCTCTGAGGAAGTAAGACACAGCAATGAACAAGTTGCAATGCATTTTGAGTAAAGATGTACCAACTTGTTCACAGACTGTAGGAGAATCACTTTCCAGGATTCACATGTCCACCGAACCAGTTTAAGCATGAATCCTTTGTGTATTTTTGCAACGTATTTACATACCATACTCTTTCACGGGCACCCCCTTGCCGTGGGGAAAGAGCTTGCGTGCCCTTGTGAAGTTGAGAGCTATGCTGGTGGTGGCATATGCCTCCGGTAGGGTCTCCCAAGCCAGACAGGTCTCAACTGAAGGGTCAGACAAAGTGTGTCCACGGGCAGGATGGGCTCACTAGCCTTCGGGCAACCATCCTAGGAGAAGGACAACTCTAACTCCAAACCCGGGCAGATGGAGCTCGTTTAGCCCTGTAAGGCCATCCATCTAAGAGAAGGATACTCTAACCAAACCTACGACCTGAGGACTTCGCTGTCACCGTCCAAGCTCGCTAGGCCCTGGCAGGTGAACCTCAGGTGTAAAGGGTGGGGCCAGTCTCGCGCACGCTGCACCTCACCTAAAAAATCCACCGCGCAGGCTTGAAGGGTGTACTCACGTTTAAAGCCCTTCCCAAATCTTCGTCCGTGAAGCCAAGCCATGATGATGACATACCATAGCACGCTATAACGCCATTACAAAATGTATCACAAACAAGTTATGTCAAGGAGGAAGGCTCTTGCTTACCCACTCCAAAACAAAAAGACAAAATAAAAATTCACTGTCTAGAAATGACATCTCTGAAACACAGGGGTTTTTCAGAATTGCAACACTATCCTAGAGCAGCAATTCTGAAGACAGTTAGTGCTTTCACAGCATTGTTTCAATATGACTTCGGAGACAAAATAGAAGCCAGAAATACATAAGCAGTTTATTGGAGCCTATCAGCCTCCAGACACCAGAGAACAAAGGCCTCTGACAGCCCTTGGGCCAGAACATACCAAAAGCTAACCAGCTTTCCATCAGTATACCATATTCCAAGTTCTTCTACCCTGAAACACCTAACTGTATACCATATTTAGACTATGTACTAAAGAACAAAGGCAATATACCAATCGTAACTTAGGACCCCCTTCATAGAAATATGGTTCTCTGTAGCAGAAAGGAACTATATCTCCCATCATCTGCATTAAGAAAACACGGTGAGAAGCAAGATCTGAACCACAAAATGCTATTCAGAAAGTATTATATGTAGAAACTGCATGTGCTGTTCTTTTGTAACTCTGTTTTTTGGGCCAGAAAATACTTTACCAGAACATGGTGACGTTGCTTGTCTTTTCCTTACTCTTTGTCAAGTGCTGTCTCATCACTAGGCAATCACCAATAACTAGGATTGAGAACAGCATGGTCTTCCTTTGGAGCAGTAAGCCACAAAGCAGAGTCATAGAGAAAAATCTTAGCATCTGCCACTAATCTATGAAAGATGTAAGTGCATGATTTTATTGCGGGTTCACCCTGGTCAATGGCCAAGTACACACACAGCAGCTCATAGGAAAAATATAAGAAAACTCATGAATCAGGATAAAGACAGTTCAATAGATGAGGAAAAAGCTATGCATGCATACAAGCAAAATAAGGAATTATTTCCCTACTTCCCAGTGGCAGGCAAATGTTTAGCCATTTCCTGGAAAGCAGAGCATCATCACATGTAATGGTTACTTAAGAAGACAAATGCCATAATCATGAAGGTCCCTCTTTCCTCCTGTTTCCACTAGCTTTTATTGCTGAGCACGGTGTCAAATGGTATGGGATATCCCTTTGGTCAATTTGGGTAAGATTTTCTGGCTGTGTCCTCTCCCAGTATCTTGCACACCCACAGACTACTCACGGATGGGGCAGAGTGGAAGAGAAAGCTTCAAGTTTGTGCAAGCACTGGTCAGCTACAGCCAAAACACTGGTGTGCTATTAACATTGTTTTAGTCCCAGATCAAAAACATTACACCATACATATGGTCTGCTATGGAGAAGGTTAATGCCATCCCAGCCACACCCAGTACAGATTTCAGCCACCCTGTAGCAGTTAGGGCACAGAAGGGCAGTATTGGCTTCAGTCTAAGTAAAACAAAACAAAAAAACCCCACACACCTCATTTAAACGTGAGAACAGAGAGAGAAGATGGTAGTTGGCGAGCTGAAAAACCTAATAATTACACAGACCACGAATCAGCTATCTCCAAGTTAAAACAAATCTTTTGTCCAAGGTTAGGTCTGGGAGCTATTAGGTGTCCAAGGCACTGAGCAACAAGAGCAAGGCGTGCTACTGAAGCCTCCAAACCCCAGATGCCAACTCTTTTGGAGAATACTTTCATCATTGTTTACACAGCATTTCTCCTCCTGGGAGATCATCATGGTACCATCCCTGGATACGAGCACCAAGCTCAAGGGATTTGCTCTTCTGGTCCTCCATACATGTGGAGAGAACTGTACCCAAACTGAATACCTGACAATTGAGGTATCCTGTGTTCACATAAAACCACACCTGAGTCTATCGTGTGCTTATGGAGTGAAATAACTTCTCACTTGTGGCAGTGTGAATAAATCTACAAACAAATAAATAAATGAAATCTGAGGATTTTGCAATAATCTGTTTCTTAATTGCTCAAAAAAGACAAAACACTACCCTTGGATTTAACAAATTATAGGCATTATAAAGGCCACTGAAAAAAAGCACCTCCATATTGAAAAATGGAGAGAAAATAGATGCTTTAACTGTGAGAAATTGCCAAGAATTTTATATAGACTTTTATATTTTCTTCACAAGCCAGAAAGAATATTAATTCATTGTTTATATGGCAGATAAAATTAATTTAATTTGATGTTTAGGGAAAAAAAAAAACCTCTTGGGTGGTTTTTTTTTTGTTTTGTTTTTTTTAATTCTTTAAGTAGCATTAGCAAGATATTCTGGAAAAATATTTTAAGGCTTTAGAGGTCTGAGTTCCTAATTTTTCTAGATGAGATATGCAGTCCAACAAAAGGAAACCTTGACATAAATTTTCCATGACTAAGACATGAAAGGAAATTTTATTTATAGTAGTCCTGTAGTACAAACTTTATTATCTTGAATGATTAGGCTTTACTTACCATAGCATCAGTCCAATTCTCTTCGATACAGACATAAACCCAGTACTTCCAAATTTTAAATTATAAGACCACAGTCCTGTATACCAAGTACTCAAAAAACCATAATAAATTGAAGGTTATGAAAACGAAAAGCATAAGACAGGCTTTTCAAAAGGCAAGTGAAAAAGCGTGAATCATAGAATCACAGGATCATGGAATCATAGGGTTGAATTATAGAATGTTTTGGATTGGAAAGGGCTTCAAAAGTCATCTAGTCCAGCCCCCCTGCAGTGAGCAGGGACATCTTCAACTAGAGCAGGTTGCTCAGAGCCACTTCCAACCTGTCCTTGAACGTTTCCGGGGTGGGGCATCTACCACCTTTTTGGGCAACATGTGCCAGTGTTTCACCACCCTCATTGTAAAAAATATCTTCCTTATATCTAGCCTGAAACTACCCAATTTAAGTTTAAAACCATTACCCTGTTGCTGCAGGCCTTGCTAAAAAGATTGTCCCCATCCTTCTTATAAGTTCCGTTTCAATACTGAAAGACCACAATAAGGTCACCTCAGAGCCTTCTCTTCTCCAGGCTGAACAACCCCAACTCTCTCATTCTTTCTTCATAAGAGATGTTAGAAAGACCTTTTAATTTTAGGACTGAATCCTTTGCCAGCATAACTATATTTAACCTGCTTTAGGTCCACATTTAAAGTTGTACGGTACCCCCATTTTCACCTTGTTCTTGTTACGTTCTCTGCTAGTGGAAGACTGACAGTTTGTGCAAAATAAGATCAAAACACTGTTTGGCAATGGCACAATGAGAAGTTTCTGAAGCATGTTTGTCCGCAACAATGCCACCAGGACCACCAGGAAGCACATCTGGCAGACAGCAAGTACAGCTTGATACAGTGCATATCAACGCTATGGAGTAGCCTTTCACAATCCTGGGGGTAGCTACCTGCCATGTACTCCTTTTCTTCCCTCCCTCTATGCCTGCCTCTGCAGCCAGTGGGCTTGTCCATTGCCAAAGAGACATCCAGCATCATGCTCTGGAGGACCCACGAAGGGGAAATGGAACTTGTATGCTCCTCAGGCAGCCAGATGAGGTTCAAGGCTACTTGGGAATGGGCAGTCGCTTGAGGGCTGAGAGAATTTGCTGTAAATCGGTCATCTCAGGTCAGTTAGTTTTAGCCTGGTTTTGAAATGAAACTCCCAGAGGAGCTGAGAAGCAGAGCTGCAAGCCAACCTTAATTCACTGTGCAGAAAGGCAAGCAGAGAATTACTCTTAATTAGGCAAGGGGAACCCCCTTTAATGACCTGCCTATATGTTGCTGCATGGATCATCTATTATTAAGTAAATATGCTTTCTGGGATTTGAGCTTGAAAACAACACCAGGAAGCTATTTACCAATGAAGAAGACATACAGTCAAAATTTATGGAAGTCAGGTCATATAAGGGAAAAACCACGATCAATTTGCAGTTCAGGCAATAGCAGAGCGAATTTTTCCTAAACCTGGAGGGGCGTTCATCTAGAGTTACAAATAGCAGGACATAGCTGTTACAGTGTAAAAGTAGGGGGAAAAATCTGCTCTCTGCTTCTGAAAAGCATGTTATAGCGCTTTTTTGTCTTCACCAGCATTGTATGGGGTTGTCAGAGTGCTTATACCATTCCAGCTTTGCTCTCCAAGGATCTTTGATGCCATATACAGGCACAATTTACTGCACTGGATTTAAAAGAACGTGACCAAAGTCAGAATTCCCTGCAAAGGGATCACCTGCAAAGCAGAGACCCAGTTCCCAACTCAGGGCCCCTTCAGGACAACTGCAAACCCCTATGTGCTCAGGGGTAGTCTAGAGGTAGTCACTTGAAGGCAACTCAGACTTTTAAACTGTGCATCTGATGTTATGAATTAAACCAAACTTGCTACCAGATGATGGAAGAGTAAGCTGAGGTCAAACACAAGTTTTCATTTTCATCAGTCTTATAAAGTCAACAACACTGTTCTTTCAGTGACACTCTTCCAAGTGAACCAGTACCAGAAGCTGCAGAAGAGATGTGAGCAACATGTTGGTTATGGCTGCGTTTGAATCCAGACACCCTTCACCCTGTGGCTTGCAACCTAGTAGTCCCCATACCTGAGTTTCATTAACAGTCTCAGTTCCCTACAGAGTTTCTTCATCTTGCTATGGAAAGTCACGCTAAATACAGACCCAGCATGTCAGATCAAACACATACCTAAGCAGCTTCTTAGGGAGTCACTGTCAGCAGAGTAGGTGCTTCTGAACACATTGCATACTAAACTCCTTTGTTTAACAGGTTCAGACACAGGACTGTATCTGAACTCAAACAGGCCCCTACATCCCTAACTGTTGCACAGTAGTTATACTGACCAAGAAAAAGCTCAAAGTCTGTTCAGGCACGGCAGTGATTTTTAGGAAGCTGGATAATTAGTCTTGGTGACAAATTAGTGAGACAAGAGAGCTGGCATTGGCCCTGTTGTTGTCTGTCTTGGACCAGAGACAGGCACTGGGAACGGAGTGAACCACACCAGCAGAGAAATCTCTACTGCCCGAATGCTTGACCTCACCCTCCCTGGCCCCACCTGGCTGTACACACTGGAGGCTGGCAGCAGGGTGGGAGGCAGAGGGCTCTTCTAGTGGCAGAAGTGTTTGACTCTCCTCCACTGGCAGGAGCAGCAAGTTTAGCTGGTGGTGCAGGTTCTCTGCAGCTCAATGGTCCTGGCTGGGCTTGGTCTCTTTTTCTGCTCTCCAGTAGCAGAAGCAGCTTTCCCCTTCTCGCCCCACTCGTGTTACAGATAGCCAAATAGGACCTTCTTGGGGGTGCTGGAAGAAAGAGGGAGCTATCATCCCGTATTGGGTAGCTGGGGGGTCTACAGGGCTGCCTTCCTTGAGTAGCTGCTAGAAGCTCCCCCTATGTCAAATAAAGCCAATGCCAGACCGCTCCAAGATGGACCCACCGCTGGCCAGAGCTGAGCCCATCAGTGCCAGATAGTGCCTCTGTGGTAAGATATTTAAGAAGGGAAAAACTGCAGCAACTGCAGCCAAAGAGAGGAGTGAGAATTTGTGAGAGAAACAACACTGCAGACACCAAAGTCAGTGAAGAAGCAGGGGGAGGAGGTGCTCCTGGCACCGGAGCAGAGATTCCCCTGCAGCCTGTAGTGAAGACCATGGTGAGGCAGGCTGTCCATCTGCAGCCCACAGAGGTTAACGGTGGAGTAGATATCCACCTGCAGCCTGTGGAGGACCCTATGCTGGAGCAGGTGGATGTGCCCAAAGGAGGCTGTGACCCTGTGGGAAGCTCACATTGGAGCCGGCTCCTGGTAGGGACCTGTGGGCCCATGAAGGGAGGAGCCCATGCTGGAGCAGGTTTGCTGTCAGGACTTGTGACCCTGTGGGGAATCCATGCTGGAGCAGTCTGTTCCCGAAGGACTGAACCTCATGGAAGGGACTGGAGCAGTTTAAGAAGAACTGTAGCCCGTGAGAAAGACTCATGTTGGAGAAATTCATGGAGGACTGTCTCCCACGAAAGGGACCCCACGCTGGAGCAGGGGAAGAGTGTGAGGAGGTAGAGGACTCTGGAGCAGAGACCAGGAAGAAGGGAGAGGTGTGGGGAAGGTGTTTCAAGATTTAAATTTTTTTTCTCATTATCCTACTGTGATTTGACTGATAATAAATTATTTTCCCCAAGTCGAGACTGTTTTGCCCATAATGCTAATTGCTGAGTGACCTCCCTGTCCTTATCTCAACCCACAAGCCTTTCATTGTCTTTTTAGTCCCCTGTCCAACTTATGAGGAGAGTGATGCTTTGGTGGGCATCTGGCATCCAGCCAGGGTCAAGTTACCATACATCCCTTTTCCTGTCCTAGGAGAGCTCCTAAACCCTTTCCACTCCACAACCCACAAAATTCTCACTGACTCTTCCCAATTCCCAGCGTCTTGTGAAGTGGCGACAAGTGCCCCCACACCCCTCTTTTTTCCACCCAATCTTTCCCCCTCCTTCTCCAGGAACACACTGACTTGCCATCTTTGAAGAATATGAACTGATGTGTTACTGGCAAGACCAAAACTCACAATTTGACGGCCCATGAAAATTCCTGTGTAATTTAGAAATACACAAACTAGCTTTAAATGGAGTTTAAAGCAGCAATACTAATGGGTTCGTGACTACTGACAGAGTAAATGTCTTCTTGGGTAAACCTAGTTCTGCTTTGCAGATCTATACTGTGACCAAAGCATAACTCCTGTGCAATTTCTCAGCCAGCAGTAGCAACTTCCCTTTCTGTTTTGCAGTTGTTCTGATGGCTCATCAGTTCCTATCCCAAAGGGGAATATCCATCCAAATCAATGGTATAGTAACATCACTGATGACAGAGCAAGAAATATCCCTATTGCTAACAGAACATCTCAAGTTAGTCATGTTCTTATGTCTGGAGGAACTGAAAACAAAAAACCCTTGCACATGAGGGATGCTTTCTCACACATTAGCAAAATAGGGGTGTCTCTGGTAATGCTTGGAATATGAGGAACATCACTGCTTTCTAGGTTAGAGGACAGACTGCTTGAAACTTCAGTAAATACCTAGGCCAACTTTGACAGCTGAAAGTGGAGCCTCTAAAGAGTTTGTCTGCATTAAATCACTGGTTAAAATTAAAAATGTTGTTATTGAGTCCCCCATTAACACATAGGGATCAAAGTTATTTCAGTTATTTTTCTCACAGTAATGGATGCAAAGAAGATCCCTGTGTCTGCTGTCTTTTGTCATGACTTAGATGTGGAAGTAAGACTGGGAATTGAAAACATTGTCAGAGTATATTTCACCAGAGTCTGTTGTGCCACCCTCCTGGTAACAGTCCTGCTCAAGCCACTGAAGAAAGGAGGTTTCTATTAGACAGCTGTGGATATGTGGGATGCACAGATGTTTATCTTACCTGGTACTCAGTAGGAAATGAATTATTCACATTGGCTCAATGTTTATTGGTTATTGAAGAGAGGTGCTGTGTATTTCTCTTCTTTGCCAAAGACCAATGTTTAAGAGATGAGATGTTATGGAACAGTTTGTACCTTGCTTGGAGATTGTGAGATATTAAAAAAACAGAAAGGGTGCAACATGGTACTTCACAGAACAAGCTACAGAATGTATAAATGCTATCACTACATTGGCTGTCAGCCCAAAGCAATAAAATAGAAATTTGAAACATTAAGAATGAAGTCTTAAAGTTACTATTTCATTATGCCAAAAAGCTGAGTATACTTCATAAGCCCCAATTCTGTAGTTCATCATACAGAAAACAGGACACAGAGAGTCCCCTCACAGCTGTAACAGGATAACCCATCAATTCATCCCAAGTCTAGCTCCCGAGTCCAACTGACAGTGGCAGAAAATAGATACAATTTTATAGTACATTATGTTTTTACTATTCCGAGAGGACTTCTAACCATGCCTTTGGGCCTGCTGAAATTTCCTACTCCTTCTGCAGCCGGTACTGAATATCAGTCTCAACTTTCTCAAATGCCTCTTCAATCAAAGGTCACATCACATGGCTGTGAAAGATTATCATTTTCAAACTTCATTTCTATTAATTTTTAAAAAAGGTCCCTAAAGCCTTCCCAAATGGAGATAAAGGTTATAAAGAAATAACATTCAAAAAAATTGAAAAGCTCTTACTTCACCGCATAGTCTAATCAGTCTGGAAAATACATTGTGTGTTTATTAAATACCAGGTTTTACGCAGGGCAACTCTACAGGAAAAACAAAGGAAAAATGCTCCTCTGGCATTCTGCTTCTCCCAATAAATCAACATTAGAATTTATAAAAAGAAAAGAACTATTAACCACATGCTAATAACTTCGCTTTCATTTGGATTGGAAATTAGTCTCATGCACAGGAAGATTTTCACCCCTTTCTATACAGATTGCTCATATTCACCAGTGGGAACTAACCCTGGCAAACTTTCCCTGGAGAAACGTCTTTAACCTGAAAGGCAGCGGCCACTGTGTGTTCAGTTTGTTTCACCACAGCATTCCTATATTGTTCCCTTGCACAGCTCCCAACTACCTAGCCCGTATGTCATTAACCCACTCCAAACTGTGAAGTTGCATTTTGTCCTCCATCTCTCTGCAGGCTGGGAAAGCATTTCCACAGGGGTATTATGGTGTGGTACTTACAGCATGTTAACGTTCTGAACCCAAAAGTAAGCTCAGCACAGGTTTTGCTGCTCTTCTATCTGTGTCGGCTATACTCCACAGCCTACTCTGTGGACCTGTTGTTAACTACCTCAAAACCCTAGCTTTGTTTTTTCAGTTTGTGAAGCCAAAATGACCATGAAAGGATTGTGCCCAGCAGTTTCACAAACACATGTAAAAAATTATCATAAACTCGCAAGATTGAACACAACATTCAGTCTTACTGTAGTTATCTGTTTGGGGAAAAGCTGCTACAAGGAAATGTGAAATACAGAGCTAACAATAGCTTCAGATTTCACTGTAACACTTCGGCAGTAACACTGTAGTTACCCTTTCAACAAAAATTGGGTTACAGATTTATTAACTTAAAACACCAACCGCAAGTCTTCCCATAGAGGCACTGCATCAGCAGCAAATATTGGTTACCTGAATGGCTTCTTTTTAATTTGCAAGGCCAGTAGCATGGTTTTAGTGGCTTTGCTCTTTTACAGGAATTAAATAGTAGTGTAAATTAGCTAATGCGTGCCACACACTTTATGTTTAACCGGAGTAAATTTCTCCAAATATACAGGCCAAACTTTCCACAGCCAGAGGCTATAGCCAGAGGCTACTGTCTATGGTTTGCTTATTTGTATGGTTTTCATATGAAATTGCAGATATGTTGCAGTGCTGCTGTGCTGATACACTAAAAACTGATGTTAAATGTCCTGGCTATATCACCTCCATCACCATACAATTTGCATGCATATACAAAGGAAGAAAATAAGGGGTTACTGTTCTGTACTACAGAAATCAGGGTGCACCTATTAGAAGAGAACCTGATTCAGACTTATGTAGTGGTTATTTCTGAGCTTGTCAGCATGATTCCCTGTGCAAAGTGGCATTGTACTTCATACAATAATGCAACTGAAATACCAGTAGTAAAACAGCCTTGCTCTTTATGCAGCCCCCTCACTTCCAGCTGGAACACATGCTCTTTTCTCTAGTAGATTTTCACCCACACAGCAGAGCATTGTCAGGGAAGGCCAGAAGAAATGAGATGCCCCCACACCACTTTCATCCTTGCAGCATGGATTTTGTATTGATTTTAAGTGTTTATTTCACATACAGCTTTTTAAACTGCATCCTACAGAGAGCTTTGATATTCTTAATTCAGTTAGTTCATCTACCTTATTTTTCTTGTGCTTTGCTTCTACAGTCTGCAGCCTAGCACTTAAATGCCTGTTATTCTTTCAACATATTTCAGTAGCTTGTTTCCATTTTTATGTGTGAACAAATGTGCTCAGTACAGTAGTGGAGGGATTTTTGTTTTTCTGTTATTTCATACAGGGCAGGGCCTCCAGCATAGCAGGGTTCTCATTTTCTGCAGATCTGCAGTAACAGAGATCTAGAAATCAGCAAGGGTAATACCACGACAACTCCCACATCTGCCACACAGGACACTGGCTAGTGAGTAACCTCTTAGCTCGTTAACAGTAAAATATCATATCTGCAAACCAATCTGCTAACTGATATTTCACAAAAGGGTTAATTTGAAGGCTAGCTATTTGCTTTGCCTAAGAATATTTTAAAATCTGATAATTTTTAATTCCTGGCAAGAGATGTCTCTAATAATGTAGTGCCTGAGATAAAGACAGCAGACCTGAGATGCAAATCCAGGCACATTTCTCCATTTTCCTTTTCTCTCCCACGCAGAGTTCGTTTTTCTCCCTTCTTTTTTTCTTTTTTAAAAGCCAAATAAAAATTTTTAATGTCAGGAAATTATTCAATTATTTTCAGTGAAAGAGGTCACTGTGTTCCACTGTGCCAGTCTGCAAACAAACATTTACAAGCTCAAGGTCATCAAGAGGACAAAAAGTCATCAGTGGGAAAAGACATGATACATGATAGAACTGTAAAAATACAATCCCTTGTTGCTATAGTGACAAGGCAAACAGAAGGGAGGCACTGATAAATGCTTTCAGACTGAGATTTCTGTCCAAAGTACACAGAAGGTTGCTTATTTGGCCTTATCACTGGGGCGCTATGAGTGAGAGGGGAGCCTGAGCAGCCACTGCTCACAGTGTCCACACAACAAACAAATTACTGCAGCCAGCAGCCTCAGTGCCTTTCAGTCACAATCAACAGCTGCAGGTATCTAGGGCAATGAAATCTGTGCGCAGTCAAGAAATAGTTTGGATTTTGGCATGCAATAATGAGGAAAAGGAAGCTGGGATGGAGTCCTGCAGTAGTCTGTCTTGCAGTCAGAATGGTTCATCTGGTGTAAATATCTCTGTAATTACAATTTGCCTGTTTCTCTTTCTTTTTTCTTTTATTTTTTCAACAGTTTAATGATCAGTAATGTCATTTTGCCCAGATTGAAATAAATCTACCTCATGGTGAAAACAGTGTTTAAGCCAAATTTTTCTAGTATGCCTCGCTACCTGACTGATCATCAGAGAATTTGCACTGAGTACCTGACACTGATGCTTTTTTTAAAAAACTAGATGTGTGATCTGTGATCATTTTGCCCAGTAAAGTCACACCGAGATTAAATTTTATCATTTTACTGCAAACTAACAATTTCATTTTAAGTTTATTTTTAATTTATACTTGTTTCTGCTCTTTTAGAACATTCATCCTGGCATGCTTGCCTTACTCTGGCTCAGATGCCATTATAAAACTGTTAAGAATAACTAAGTTTCAGTTACCCTTGACATTTTAGAGAAAACTTGATTTAAACAGAAAAATCCATGTAAATCAACCTTGCTCAAAAAAAGAAAACTAGAGGAAGCTAGAAAACATATGATAGTGAGAATATGATGGACAAGGGTTTGTATGTTAAAACATCATCTCTGACTTAGTGAACATAAAAAGTTCTGGACTAGTGCTAATAAGATTCTTCCATCCAGAAAAAAAAAAAAAAAAAGACCTTAATTAAGACCCTTCAAGCTTTCACAGATCTTCATATTCCCACATGTGCTATTTAATTGTTCAGAAGTGTGAGAAGCTGCTTCTATTATCAGTGTTTGAGAAGAAAAATGCATGTAACAGTAAATTTTGCATAATTAATGTGCAAAAAATGCACATCAAATGCAATGGTTTTGAGGAAGTAAGCATATGTGAACTTTTCTGAAATTATATAATAGAACCCTGAAAGTTGCCCATTCTTCTTTTCTCTCATCTTTGTAATATTGCTGTTTTAATGTCTCATGGTCAATTGCTATTTTAAAAAACATGAGGCAACAGATCTTCCTACTATTACAGTCATTGAACTGTCTGTTTCTAGGTAGTAATATAGAAAATCACTAGCAAAAAAAAAAAAAAAAAATAAAAATTTAAAACCTCATAAATTTCAAGACAATCTTTAGCATGTTCTAAGTAATGGAGACTGTTTAGTGTCTTGTAATCCTTTTCAAATATTTTTAAAATTCAGGCCAGGCAAATTTAAAAGCATACTTTATCTATTAGACATGATATAAAATTATGGAGTGATAGCAATGACCTATAAAAACAAATAGGAAAAATTCTAGCATTCTGGTCTCTCAGCTCAAAGCAGGCTATGGTGCCAAACAGACCCATCAAAATGAATGTGGTGGCGTACTCAATGTCATTCACACCAGCTTCAGAGAAAAAGAGAAAAAAAACTTGCAGTGGGACATGCCATTGATCTGGTGGAACATGTCGTGTGGAGAAAAACATCCACACACACCCTGTCAGTGAAGGTGGTTGGTCAGGAGCTAGCGGAATACATTTCAACAGCCAGCATTTCCAGTAGTTTTTCTGCTTTCCATTTCACAGGGCCTTTGCCCCACTTACTTAGTTGCCTTCCTTTTCTTTCACTTGTGGGCAGGTGTAGCATTTCAACCACTTCATGATTTGCACCCTCACTTGACCCATGCATGTGTCTTCCCAAGACTATCACTTGCTACACTCCATGATCAAAAGACGTTATAGAACTTTGTCCCTTCGGAGCCCCAAGTGTTCTCATTCTATTTATGATGGAAACAAACTCTCCAGACTAATCCCAACGCCAATCTAATTAAAAGACAGTCCTATTCAGCAGGAACTTAGAAGTAGCCATCCTAAAGTCCTATAAATTCAACAAACCATTGTTGTTTTAGATTATATGCTTCAGTGCTCAGTTGAATAGAAAAGTCAGAGCTGGGGCTTTATATAGTTTTTAAAGACTAAGAAACCCATCTAGTCTAAGTTTTAAGTAAGGATATCCAAATACCTAAAGGTCAAAACACACCTTTTCTTTATGTGTCAGATGCACTGTAATTTTTCTTTGTGTGAGACAAAAGGAAATAGTTACAGCTATTAAATTGCTGACAGTTCCTAGCATACACAACTGTGTTGCATTTCTTTCACAGGCAACGTCAGAGATTAAATGGAGTCTATCAGTGAACTGATGAGCACCTGACCTGATTCCCCTTAAGAAGCAAATCTAGCTTTAATAGAGTACATCTAACTTCACTGAAAGAAATTTTTTAAAATTACCTGGTTTTCCTTTCATTCATATCGCTTAAATATTCCTCCCATGTTTTGCTCTCCATTGCTCATTTCGGTTCTGTTCCCTTGAAACCTTGGTTCCGGTGACAAATCACCTGATGCACCATTAGTAAAGCCTGCCATAAAAGCCCAGAAGCATTATACTTGTCATGCACGTATTTTTTGTGAATGTTTAGAAGTGAACTTTTCAGTTTGGATAACACCAGATCATTTTGCGAAACATATGTCAGCCATCTGTAGTAAACCTGAAAAAGTCTAAAGCAGACTTCAAACACAAAGACAAAAGGAAAAGAAAACACAAAACAAACGCATGTAAGAAAATAAAACCAAACATTTACCTTGATCCCATTTATTCACCAAGGCCATGTGCCACTGTTCTTAAGATACTACTATTTTTCAGTCCCATCTATACAGTCTCTTCATTTCCATATCTCAACAGTCTTTTTTCCCAAACAAAACCTATTCTGAAATAATGCCTCCTTTTTTCACTGTATTTATATGGTGCTTCATATTTATGCTAATAAGAGCTGGTAAATCTTCCTGCAGTACCTTTTGTCAACCTTCACTGATTTTTTTAAGGTTTTGTATAAAATTATCAAGTCAGAATTAATCGAAAGGTTTAAGAACAAATATATTTTCAAGCAACTCTTGTTGCAATAAAATATGCAGGAAAATCTCTTGCATTTGAGTCATCCCAGCAGAAACCTAGGTTTTCTGCATTCATTTCCATGGAATTAATTTTGTATCTACCCCTGACTCACAAGCATTTTAAGTTGTATAAATGACCCACCAGACTTGCATTGTCTGATGAACATGGTCTGTCTGTTTCTCCGTCTATCTACAGATATACAGACATATCTATGTATATATATCATCCTAAGAATGTTTTCAGATGAGTATCCAATAGATTTTTTTAATAAAACAACACTTAAAGAGCCTTGGATCACCAAGATCCAAGTACTTTCATGAACTCTTACACCATGTGAATAAGAAAGGCAAGAGGGAAATACAAAGTGGAGATATACAGTGGAGTGAAATAGCTTAGAGCACTAAAAGGTCCATCCAGCCTAATTTTTAAGAATTGTTAAGCTATTGTGACCATTTTCAGAAATAGCTTTATTGAAAAAATTACTTGCAAAAACTCAAAACTTGCATCTGCCCTAACAATGCAGGCAGTCTTGAAGGTCCCATGTGTGTATTTCGCACATAAATATGCCCCTTCACCACACACTCTAAATTAAGATGACGGAAACACTCAGAGTCTTTCATAGTCCTTACTTGGTCTGTACAGTCTGAAGCAATAAAAAAATTTCTTTGTCCAAAGTTGTGTGAATATATCATAGTCAGTGCTGCCTTCCAATAGATTGTTTTCTGCTTGAGAAACATGTGCCCCCTGATTTGCAGATTCTTCCCAATATGTGATTTTAGTATAAAAATCTGGGGGCTTATTTGCCCCTTTCTTTCCTCACATTAAAATCTTTTATTTTCTCATGCTTATGGTAGCAGACATTGAATCAGAAGGGTCTGGCAAGTTGTGTTACAGGTATATTGGATAAATCTTCCAGTGCATTTTTCCACTGAAATTTTCCACTGCATTTTTCCACTTGCTGGCATTAACATCACCTGGCAAACACCAAAAAACCAGTAGGTGCTCCTTTTCTGCATTCTGTGCAGAGCACTGGGAGTAGGAGAGTCTGTACTGCTGCATTCTGCGTGGAGTGTTTACCAGTAATGACACACTGCATTCCTGAAAGCAAGATTGAAAATGACAGATTTCTCCCTCATACGATATACACAATGAGTTTTTGAAAGCTACGTACATGAATCATAGAGAGAGGAGATGAAACTAATCAAGCGGAGCCCTTTTCCATCTAACAAGGACATGCAGAGTTGCACCTTGCCAGCTGAAAGTCTTAGGAGACGTACTGATATTAGGAAAGTGCAGCATAACAGCCTCTTCAACCCATTCGGGGAAAAGGCTGAGACAGACCACAACTATGCCCACTTCCATGAAGATGAGCCACTTACAGGATTATTTCAGAGAATCTCTGAGGTCACAGTATCTGATCCACAAAGGCTTTATTGCAAGGCTATTCTCAATAATCTCAGTGATTTAATAGGTCTTTACTGGAGCAGGACCTAATGTCATTTGCATGGCCAAGGCCATCACGTCATGCAAAGCAGAACTCAGGAGCAGAGGAACAGAGGAAGCACAAGATGAACATGTATGCTCAATAACCATAAGTATGATAGCACTCTCTTCACAGTGCTGAAGTGTAGAAGTAGTCCTCACCTTTCCATTTACCATGAGAACTAAAGGTGGTATGAAATTCAACAACTGTGTATCCAAGAGTACACAGGAAGTCTAAGAGCATGAGGAACTTGCATCAGGTGTTTCTCAGTGTTGGCCCAATGTCTTACGTGTAAGTCCATTATCTGTTCAATACATCCATTTGGTTACAGGTAGTAAGAAACAGTTCTTTTTACTCCTTATGGAAATCTTTCTGTGCTGAAAAACAATCCTTTTGCCTATCTTTGTCCCTTTCTAAGAAAGAACTTCTGAAAGAAAAAAGAGAAGGAAAAAAAAAATCTTATTAACTTGGAAATCTGTTTTCTTACTTCGCTTGCACACTTGAAGAACAATATCTGTGAATAATGGGAACTGGTATGACCGCTCCAGTTGAAGGAAAAGTGTGTTTATTTCTCTACCTACTGCCCTTTTTTGCCTTATATCTTGAGTGTGGTACTTGATGTCATGACTTTGATTTTTCAAAGTATTCTTATGCACCCATGCACCGAAGGTTTCTATTGTTCTCCCAAACAAATTCCCAGAAATGTCAATGGTAGTTTAAATTAAAAGAAGGAAAACTGAGAATTCTTAGTACTTATACGCAGGGACTAACCCAATGAAACTGGTAATTTCATAAATCTCAAAGAATAGAAGGGGTTAACAAATGTTCTTTTCACTGACAATCAAGTCTAGAGCACAGTAAAAGTTCTGGCAGATCTCAAAGTGAGGCAGGCTTTTGCAGCCTGATACTTTATTCCTGGGTGTGTTACCATGTGTGTTACCAATTAAAAGCTGCCTAAAATGAATATTAATAGATTAGCACCCAAGCATAAAGTCATTTAGAGGCTGCTGCACATTTGCAGCCAAAAGCTGATTCTAGCTCCTTCCCACACTATGCTGCTAAAGAGCATTTTTAAGTCACCAGTACCCACAGACATGGCCATTTTCTGTTGTTATCTTGAATACAAATGGTGATCTCAGCTCTTGGCTCAAAGACTCCTGCATTCTTTTGTAAGCTCCTACAGAAAGGCTTTTGTGCTTTAAAACAGATGCCCAAGGGACTGTGTCATTGTCTCAGGAGGATGGGCTAGAGAAAGCCAGATGCCTGCAGAGAGACTGAGGTCCCGGTGATAAGTGTGGAAGCTGTGTTCCCACTCTTCTGGGAGACTCTGGCCAGTGTCTCCCCATGAGTCACTGGCAGGGTGGTGAGTTTACACACAGGCTGTCTCCGGTGTCAAGAACGAGTCAAGCAGGTTCCTCATCAAGGGCTGCTTTCATGCATACCCCTTACCAGACAGGGATTCCACAAACTAGCGAATAGAGTAAATCTGAATCAGAAGGAGTAGTCTGGAAAAGCTAGGCTTCCAATCATCTCCATTGCAGCCAAGGAGAAACGATACATGAAACTATTCAAGTAGGTCTGAACGGGGAAAGGGATAAAACCAGGCTTGCTAGAGATAAGCCTGGGAGTGGCACATCAGTGTTTATGGGACACCACGCCAGTGATATCCTTAGGTCTGCCATACCAGTAGAGGTAGGGGACAGTGTTCCAACACAAGGAATACCGATGCGTTAGGAATCACAGTAGCACCTAGGAATGGTCAGGTAGGAATCAGACCTTCTGTCCCCAGAAAAGGTCACAAGATCAATAGCCCAGCTAAAGTTCATCTACACCAATGCACATAGTATGGGCAACGAACAGAAGGAGCTTGAAGCCATTCTACAGCAGGAAAACTATGATGTAGTTGCCTTCACAGAAATATGGTGGGATGATTCACAAAACTGGAGTGCTGTCTTGGATGACTGTAAACACTTCAGAAAGGGTAGGACAGGAAGGAGAGGCAGTGCAATGGCCTTGTCTGTCAGGGAGTGTTTTGATTGTCTTGAGCATGATGGTGATGATAGCATTGAGTGTTTATGGGTAAGAACTGGGGGGAATGCCAACCAGGCAGATGTCTTTGTGGGAGCCTGTTACAGATCACCCAGCCAGGATCAAGGGGCAGACAAAATATTCTATAAGCAGCTGGGAGAAGTCTCACAATCACTGCCACTTGTTTATGAGCTAGAGGCTAAACATAAGGTACCTGTTATTGCTGACCTTACTCCTTCTATTTCTTACTGACAGTTAGCACCTGTCAACATCTCCTAAACCCTGGACATGCTTGCAGGAGTTCTCCAGCCAGCATCCGTTTACTGTCACCAGGGGCTAGAGATAAATCACAGAGGATCATCACTGATAACAGGATCATCTTTTAACTAATCCAATACTGGAGAAGAATATTTGTTTGGACTACCATGTGAAATGATCAGCCATGCCATGATTTGCGTCATGGTGCAGTCTAGTAATTCTTATGCAATCTTATTCAGTAATCATGAGTCAGGTCATGACTTAAAAACTGAGGAGAAAAATGGTTTAAAATACTTTTGGTTAAATATAACCCCAGCTCAAGTCAAGAAGTTTCAATTTTTTCCCAGTTTCCATGAATGAAGTGATTCTCACAGTAGGAAAGGCGAACATTTGTATCTTGCCGGAATTAACATTACCTGTTTTTTATCAGTAAAATTTGAAGTTAAGCATGCACACAATTTTCTGCTACCGGCTTTTCAAGCCAGCTGCAGAATTGGGAAGACAACACAGCAGTGTGACATATTTGGACATTTTCCCAAGAAAAGACATCTCTCAGGTCATGCCTAGTGAGGGGAATATAAATTCATCCTTCAAGTACAAGATGAGCAGCAAGCAAAACAGCAGGGAAGGACAAAGAAGGAGGATGTTCTGCATCAGTACTGGGAAGACACTGAACTCTCTTTCCTGAGCAGATCTCTTCTCATCTGACCCCTGAATTCTGGTATTACATGTACTCAAATCATCTGTGTGAAAGAGGAAGAAGGATAACAAATAAGATCTCATCAGCTGGGTTTCAAATCACTCAATGGCCATGTACCAATAACACACATAAACCAGGTGCAGCCAAGGCCAGCAGAGAAAGTAGCTTGAACTAAATACCTCTTGTGCCTTAAGCTTTGAGCCTGGCTCCCAAATGCTACGGGCAACACATAGAGACCCAAAACTGTGCTGCAAAATGCAGTGTGTTAAGAGAGATTCCAAGCACCTGTGGCATATTTTTCTACCACAGTACAAAGGCTCACAGAAATGCTGCATGTTCTGGACTGAGTCACTGGAGAAACATCGGCCTGAATCCAGAGTCTTGATGTCATCTTCTCAATAGCACAGACCAGAACACAGATCAGGCTACTGTGTTAAAAAACACATCCCAGACTTTGTCTACCCAAATATTTTCATTGTGTTATCTTTTTGTTTCTGGTGGGAGGTGGACAGCCGGGGGTGGGAGGGGTGGGGGGGGGTGGGGGGGTGGGGGGGGGGGAGGTGGGGGGGGAGGTGGGAGGGAGGGTGGGAAGACTTGCTTCCATATGCAGTTTTCTTACTGCACCTGCTAATAGGAAGTATAAGAAAAATGTCCAGCAAATAGAAATGGTGAAAGAGGCACAGCTCTAATCCATCCTGGCTATAATCTGCAGTGATAGCTTTCTACTGTGAATTTACAATAAATCGTTGTTGTTTCTAATTTACTAATATATTTTTATAACTACAGATTTTTAACATTTCTTGTAGGAATATAGATAAATTTTAAAAATTTTTTTTTTTTTCCTTGGGACATGCTGGGCAGATTGTCTAGTCAATACGGCTACAGCAATTTGTATTTAGGAAGATTTATTTGTTTATGCTGTAATATACAAAACCGCTTTTTATCACAGGTATTGCATTTCAATTCAAACTTGGTCACCACTATTTTTCTATTTTAGCAAATTTCTAAAAACCTGGGAGTTTAACACATAGAGTTCAGATAGAAATTTTCCCCACAAATTAAAAGTGAATTGGAATGCATCTTGCATTGCAACTTCATTTCAAATAAACAAATCAATGGCATTATGCCTGTAATCTCAGCGTGAAAGGTAATTGATGTAGAATAACAAATGGATGTCCCCTGAATTTTCTGAGGGTTTAACTGATGCTCTCTCAATGCGGATCATTGGCATTGTTTTAACGGGCATGATAATGTACCACACTGCACCGCACCGCACCGCACCGCACCACACCACACCATGTTTAGCTCAATTAGTCACAAACCAACATAATGGAGCATTATTAGTGTGCCTGGACACAAGGAAGACACCAAAATAATGTTGAGAAGTTCAGTTCAGTTAAAGAGAAGCTATATTAAAACGCGGATTTTATAGCACTGGTACAAACAGATGTGCATAAACTTCCATAACTAATTTGTCAAATTATGTGGTGGTCTTAAGCTAAAGAGCAACAGCCACCAGTAACATGTTTGATTCTTTAAAAAGTGCTTGTTTCACGTGAAAAGTATCTTTTCTTTGTTGGCTTTGGCCCTTACTTTCCAAATCTTCCTTTCAAAATTCATCAAGTGCAGTACCTGCAGGAAATAATTTCAGTTCCTACAAGAACAGTACTGTCCTTGTATTGCATGCGCATGTTCACGTGTGGGTATCACCACGTTACACAAGTGATCAAATCATCTGAGAGTAAAGAATCGAAAAAGCACTTCCATCAAGTCCTGAATACCTACAAGCTGGCAGATCACAGCAGTAACTTAGTTGGCCCAACTCACTAGGAGAAGAGGAAAATCTTTTCTTGCTCTGACCTGTTATATGTGGCTCAGCCAAAGAAGGAAGATGCAATCTCTTAATAGATACCAGTTACCAGAAAATTTAAAGGCCTATGAGAACGCTTTTGTTTCCTGAAAAAAAAACAACCCCAAACAGAAGAAAAAGATCCATGTCCTGTCTCTCAGATGTCTTCTTTAAGAATGAAATGCAACACAAATAATTAGTTCAGGAGGAGGCAAATACATAGGTGTATATAGATAAATGTAAACATTTGCATATATGCACATGAAAGAGGCATTCATCAACATTTTATGTGCTTTTAATTATTCAAAAATGTCTGCTGGAGCTCAGCTGCAGTTTGACATTGATTTGAAGGTTGGGGAGAATTTACTATTGATTCTATAAATGATCCACGTTTTTGACAGGAAAGGAAAAAGGGAGTTCATGTGACAGAGTATTGAATCAGGCTGTGTAGAGAGCCCAATAACACAAATACAAAAGGCAAACCATGTTGAAAAATGTATGCAACCTACACTAAAATGAACAACCACCACAATTAACCTATCACAACAGTATGAACACACATTGCATAACACACACTGTGGGACAATGCCTCAAGTTTTGAAGAAAGCAGTATCATTGAAATGTTACTTAGTAGAAATCCCTTGAGAATTTCAGCAGTGCCTTAACACTAAATACCTCTCTGGGAAGGAAAGCTACCCTGGGAAAGAAAAGCTATGTATATGCAAGGGCCCGGGGGGAAACCTTCCAAGAAGTACTCCCATCTGTCACCTATTAATTACATAGGTCATGTTTTGAGAGTGTACACATGCCACTGAACACAATACCATCTGAGTCACGGCCGTCATTGGAACCGTGTTTAGCAATATATCATGTCAATCGACATTTTGTTTTCACACAGCAGTAGGAAACAGCTTCTCAGAATGGCCAGGCCATTCAAGTTAGATTGAAAGATCTGGAGCTGAACTTTTACACAAATGTACTATGGATCCACATTAAAACCTGTGTCACCGAGCTGCTCTTTAACTTCCAGAATTTAAACTCAAGACTAATAGCTCTTGTGTTCTTCAGCCTCAGCCTGTAAAGAATGAAAGAGAAAAAGTTAGATATACAGGATTATGAAGAGGTCATGCTGAATTCTGAGAAGCACCGTACCAGGATTAATCTCTAAATTCATACTTAGGAAAACAAAGCAGGAAATATTTCTTGGTGCAACAGGCTCAGCTCCTGAGTCTGTACGAATGTAGTATGTTTGTCACAGAAAACATAAATGCATCATTAGACAACTGTTACAAATAAAGTGATGGAAAAAAATGAAGCAACATGAAAAGAAAATTAAAATTATTACTTATAGCCAGAAATCATGAGGTTTCAAAAATACTGGAATTGCTGAAGTCACACCAGCTGTTTTAAAAATGTGGAGCTGGGGAAGACTAGGTAAATAATTGATAAAGTACTAACAAGAAAGTGAGAATTCTGAATAATTAAATAACCAAGAGGGAGAAGAAAAAGAAAAGAAAAAAAAGAAGAGAGGGGAGCTTAATTCCACAGAGGAATTTTTAAGTAAAAATGGCACTTATTGCCATTTGACTCATTACAGAAGATTGCCTGTTAACATAGTCAGAGATAACAACTTCTACATATTTTTGCTAACCCAATATGTCATCTGTCCTTTGCACCCTGGAGCCATGTATCTCCAGCCTGCTTCAAGCAAAGTGTTTCAGCAGTCACTCTGTTCAGACATTCAGTGCGTTAAAGTCCAGCAAAATTTTTGCAAATAAGTAATGATTCCTTAAAAAAACCCAAAATTTTTTGTTCAATTTGATATTCATGTTTTAACCCTTATTCTGGGTGAGTCCAGTTGGGCTCTCTTAGTCATATGAAAAGACACTGCAGGCAAGACAAATGCAACTGAAAAATATGAAACAGCTGTTTCTCATCTGACACACACAAGAAAGGTAAGATTCAGGTCTTCTTGCCACCCTGATAAGGCACTCAAACGTCCTTTGCTGATGAGGCAAGCATCAGTGAATTGGAGCAGAACAGCCAGTACCTGGAGCTCCCCAGGCCAGATCCTCAGTGCTGCTGAGGTCTCCTCTGCCACCAGCTCCATTCACAGGTGACTTAGTGACATCAGGCAGTCCTTAAATTAACCTCTCTGCTCTCTTTCTTTAGACTTAACAATTATCATGTAGGGTTTTTTTCCCTCGTAGATCCTCCCACACCTGATGATCCAGTTCCAATCACTCTCCCTCTCTCTGTAATCTTATATTTCTTATCTCTCTGCAGACTTTCTGCTCACATGCAAGTAGTGCTCTCACTTCTTTCAGATGGAGTTGTGCCGCTGTGTGGGATCAGAGCTCAACCCTCATCTACTAAGAACCCCATCTCAACAGCAAGAGTTACTGTAAGCCAGGGCTCCTTGCCTGGAGCAGGCGCCTATCGCCCTTATGAGTGTCAGTGTATACATATTCTCATGTGTCCTTCCAGACACGTAACCACAATTTTCTTCACTAGCTCAGGGGAAGTCAAAGACTTGGGAGTAACAGGAGAATCCCTTGATAAGAGAATATGAAGTGACAGAAACCAGGCTGGACTGCACAATGCTCTTACTGAGAGAGGAGGAGGATCCCAGTGCTTTAGTTCAGGTTTTAGGAACTGCAGAATGAATGCTGCAGAAAAAAGGTAGAAGTTTTTTGCATAAAACAATGTTATTATTTACTTTACCTAGCAACCAAAACTGTATTAAAAATTCAAATGAGCTGTCTGTTTTCAAGAGTTCAAATCTGTAGGAACAATACACAATCAAAATAATTAGAGGTAGGAGTGGCTGTAGTTTCTTTGTAGTGACTCATTTGGCCCTCTCAACTTCCTGATTTGCTTTCTTAAAATGCCTACACTGTTTCTTTTCATGCATTTCGTGTTCTGTTCTATACAAAGACTCGCAAGAAAGTTAAGTAAGCCAAGCGAAGAGAAGAAAATCAATCACCTGCCAAAGTTAAAATTCAACAGGAACAAAACTAACGAGGCATACCAGCATAAACTTATGTATGTGAAGGGAGTTCCGTGAAGCTAAAGTGCTTCCATGAATTGGAGACAAATTTTTAGAAACTCAGGAGTTTATTTAGGCACCTTATTACCCTTGAAATTAATAGGGCCACAAACACTAAAAAATTTATCTGTCTCTAAATCTATACAAGGAAAGCAGGCTGGGCATAGACAACAAACAGTGTTGTGTAGAAAATGGGCCCACCATTCAGCACAGTCCCACGTGGGAGCTGCTATTTTTTGGCTAGTGATCCCTATGCTGTTTTAGTATTAACTCAGAAGACTTGCATAAACACAGTTTCAAATCCCTCATGTGGAAAGCATCATATACTGAGGGCATGTGCAAACTGCCCGTGAAATCAGAGGCACGGTTTCCTTTCTCTGCCAGCACTGCTTCTCTGATATGTAGTTAGAAACGGATAGATGCATTCACAGAGCAACGTTCAGGTTGATTTCTACCTCTAAGGAAATGAGTAGGAAGCATTCATAGTTCTTTTTTCACAAAACTTCCAGATTCTTAAACGGAAAGCTTAGCAAAGCCTTCTTGGAAAAAACAAACCCAGAAAAATAATTTCCCTGGCCTGAATTGTCTCCTCCACCCCAGTGGAGATGTCTCAGATAAAGCACCTTAAACAACGCTGAACAGTTGTGTTTAAGCAGCTCAGTTCCATCTGTACCTTTTTATCACTGAATCTCTGCAGGCAAGTTTATTTTTCCATGATTCAGATGAAGGCCACTACTTTAGTTTAGGCTCAAGCTAGAAATTTCCAAAACACTACGAGGTTCAGTTGAGAAGAGATCAGGCTGAGGACAAAAAGTCATGCTCAATTTTATGAGAGTGGGAGAGAGACAGAGAAAATCCTTTCATGACCTCTTTTTCAAAAGCACAGTGCAGTAGCAAAGCATTAAATAACAGCTCAGTATGTTTTCATCAATGTAGCGTAATAATTGTCTGGGAAAAGTTATATAACCTCCAACAAACAAGGTCAGAGATCAACGTACTTTTGTATGTGGTCTGTAAGATTCCCTCCTTCATGAAATAACTTCCTGGACTTTCTGTGACTCATCATCTTCACAGTGCTGGACAAAAATGACCTATTATTTTATCACCAAATAAGATTTCTTCATGCAGAGACTAATAGGGAAATTCATTATACAATCCCATTGGTTATTCTACTTCTCTATAACAGACATGTTTGTAATTCCATCCTAAACAACAAAACTGCATCATTCTTTATTTCAGGAGCCAATTTACGAGAGTTACTTTTTGTTCTTATGTTGAAGCAAAATATCATAGGCCTATCACAATCTACTCTCTTTTTCATGGAATGTGTAATTAATGACCCTTTTAACATACGAGATACCAGGGCACAGTTAATCAAACCCACCTGTTAAGATCCAGTTAGCAGCCAAAGATCTGGATGTGAATAAATGTCCTTGCCACAGCAGCTGTGTATCAATTATTAACCCATCACTGATACTGCATTAAATAGTTTGTTATTGTTCTCAGCCACCATAGCCAAGTCACCATGTTATAGCAATTGTAAATGTACCTTACCTGAGGACTGCTGCTTACCTGACTCTGCATGTTACATGCTCAGGGTGCAACAATTGTGGCACAAATTTCTATTTCTTTGGAGTATCTCAGCTGAAGAGCTTTTATTTTCCTCTTGCCGAGATTCTGCAGTTTCTGATGCTAAGCAATAGACTTCCCAGGTTAAATACCAGGTGAAATACCAGGTGAAATTCTGCCTCTCTTAAAACCAGCCAGACTCTTGCAATCAGATTCATTGTGGTCAGGATTTATTCTGCTGAGTTTTGGACTTCCCATTCAAGTGTGTGCAGGCGCTGCCGCATAGCCAGGTGCTGAAGGACCTAGAACAAGGGACTTTTTCAGGCTTTCAGAAGACCCTGGCCAGGTTTGGGGCATCACTGCAGGCTGCATGGATAATCTCAGTTTAAGCCTAGGGCTGTGGGCTGACAGTAATAAATGTTTGGCTGACACGCTTCAGATGTTGTCCTGACAGTTGTTTCTCACCACCTCCCTCCCAACACTGAGGTCCTGACAAACTAGAGAGCTGCCCCTTGGGCTGACAGTTTGACCACACTGGTAAAGGGTAAACATGAAAAATTCCCAAGTAAAAAGAAAGATCAGAGCTACCACTACCACCCAAATTTGTGTGATTACTTGAAGCGTAAGGCCACAGGATTCAAGCTCAAGAAGAACTACAATGGAATTTTTAGCCTGTATCTGTGATCCATTTTCTATGCCAGCCACATCAAAACCAAATCCCATCTCAGTTTGTCAGCTGCCCCAAAGTCTTTGAGGACCCCAGATATGACCATCAATATTTAAATTGTGCTTTAGGTTTCCTTGAATATGTTGACATTTCTCTTGTGATGATATTTTCAAGAACAAATACAGCTTCCTCAGTCAACTTTCTATCAGATCCAGTATGTTGTTACAAACTTCTATATTCTCCCACTTGAACACTTTTATTGAATCATGTTGATGCTGGTATTAAAGCCTTCCCAGTCCTATTTAATAATAATGAACTATTAATTTACTATTAAAGGGGGAGAAATGCATCCCATTCCTCTGCTGAACATCTTGCAATAGCATATATAGCTTATATCCACTAAAGAACTTACATAGCTTCATAATTCCCTCTTTTACATTAAGTGATGCAATTAGAGAGCAACACAACCGGTCTCACACTCTACAAGGTTACGGCCCAAAGAAAGTCTCAGCTCCTTGTGCAGAGCAGGACATCATATCCTTTGTCATTAAGAGAGCTATGAGCTGGTACCTCCCCTGGTTAAGTGCTCCAGTGATGCTGTTGGTAACAGGGTGTTGGTATTACATGCCTACCCTGAGGAAAATATTCAGCCCTTGGAAGGGCTGAGGTTCATAGTCTAAATGAGATGAAGGGTGAACTGAGCAGTAAGATCTAAGAGTTAACTAGTTAACTAGTTATGCTATTTAACTGGGGTAGGAGGCTGATTAATCTAAGAACTGTTTGTCAGCTATCCTTTAAAACATTCTAAATATATATATCACCAAGAAATCTCTCAGGGAAACACTATACTGTGATAGTTTCTACAGCTAAAATAATTATGGAGTTTCTTTGGTCACTTCGGCTGAACTAATTTTACCATCTATATTCTCTAGTGGTCACTGCTACCTGGAATGGATCTACGCCTGTCGACATCTTCCTGCACACCAAACACGACAAATGGTAAGTCCTCCCTCGCCCATGGTACGTGTTTTGTTGTCACTGTTGTTTTTCAGGGGACAAGGAGGAGCGGGGCCTGGGGATTAAGATCATCCGTAACAAAGCTCAGCTTGCTTTTTAACTCTACTCACAGTTCACTGGCCATTTCCAGAATGCCTGCAGTCACTCTGTGGTGCTCCTCTGATGACTCTGCTCTCAATTCCTCTCTGAAGGAGCTGTCCCGCAAGGTGGCAACCCCATGACACAGCGAATGCTTCTTCTCATCTGTCCTGCTGCGTCTGACCCAGCCCTGCACAGTCCAGCAGCCCGCTGGCATCTGACCTGCCTTTGCTCTGCTGCGCTATGTGATGTGGAACACCACAGAACAGGTTCTCTGCTGACACTGAAAGCCAGCACTGTTGATGGCAAATGTGCACCAGTCCTGTTTCTCAAATCCAAGCTCTAATGCCTTTTGAAGTGAAGCAAATGGCCCACATATTTAACCTGACAAGCAGAGGCTATTATCTGGTGCTTTTCATTCCCCTAAAGCAAAAAGGGTATGCAACATAGATTCTAGGTTTTAAATTATCATTATAATTTTTGAGTTGTCAGAGTGTGTTAAAATCCAATGTTTGTATGCAGTAGAGTAATAATTGTGTAATAAGTCAAGATGGAGGATAGCTTTCATAATGTGCAAATATGTACCCATGGCAGTGAAAAAAAACTATTAAGATGGTTCCTGAAAGCAAGCACTTTGAAGGTACTTGGTGCTGGGAGAAATTATTTGGAGGTTCTTAACAAGTGCGTGAGGATCATTTGACTTTAAAGCATTGTGAGAGCTAAGTCACCCATTTCGTGCTCAAGAGACTTTATAATGAGACATTGCAATCTGCTTTACATGGCTTCATGTTTCTAAGTATCACATCCAACAGCAAACAGACAAGGGTAAATAAAATTAAAGCAGTGTGTATATATACACTATTTTATATAATTGTGTGAGTATATATATATACACACACTGTTTTATTTACCCTTGTTTTGTTGTTGTTATATATAAAAGCATATATAGCGTATATATATGTATGAGAAGCAGATATAGTGTGTAAAGATACTATTATATATCATGCGTGTATGTACACTGTAGTATACTATCCTGTACACTATACTATATATACTATATATACACTATACTATATATAGTGTATACACTATAATATAGTGTACATACAGTGTATATGTATACTACACAAAATATACACTGTATATTTACAGTATATTTATATTTATATGTATTTATACCATATGTATTTATATATATCTCTCACATCTCTGACTCAAAAACCTAATTCAGGATTCATATCTTAGTATGTTAGAAATACTGAAGTGAAAACACAAGGAGTAACCTGTGGTTTTGTGACCACTCACAGAGAAACAGCAGAGAAAAAAAAAAATTTACCCTCTTCCTAGGACGTCCCTGTTAAATAAATAAAGCATAAGATGGAATATCAGAAGCTGCTGATCACAAAGGCAGCAATCTAGGGAAGATCGTTCCACTTCACTAGAACCCCCTCAACTGCACAAGCATTGTTTCAGTCATATCTCCGCAGCTATTCAGGGCGAAGTGACACAGAACCAACAGCCCTTGAAAAAACAATCACTGCCATGTTTAGCAGCTGTTGAGAAGCACAGAAAAGAAAAGAAGGGTAAGAAAGCCAAAATCTGCTCTAACCTCGCAGAGCCCACTGGCCCTGGTCCGGCATCTCTGCTGTTAATGACCTGTGGAAAGCTGCCCGGCATCAGAGTGCAAGGCCCATTGTCTGAGCAGGTTGCGAAACCCAGTGTGTGGTGGGGCCAAGGTGGTGCACAGTGCTTGGAAAGTCCTCTCACCTGAGAGCAGCACGACACCATTCCCTCCTGGAGCAATGCACCAAGTTTCAGGCTTTGGCAGCACTGACATCTGCACAACTCCTACCCACTGTGGGCAAAACACTGCTGCTCACTTCATCAGCCTGAATCTCCTTGCTCGTTCCTTCACCAGCTCTCACTTCCTGGCTAGAGCAGACAGTACTGATTTCAACCTGCAAAGCTCTAACTAAAGTTTGGGCTTTGCCTATTTTCCAGTTGCTCCTCCTTTCAGCACTGCAGCTTTCCTGAGGACGGAAGACAGGCAAGTGCACCCAGTCAGAAGTTCTACATTGAAAACTTGCGTGTGGCCCTCATTCCCCATATAGTCCTTAAATAAGCTTGAGTTGTTGATGAACTCAGTCTGGTAATAAGTAGAGGTCCTAGGTCCAATTCAAAGAGATGGTGATTAATCTTTGGCAAAGAGTCAGGAATGCCACTTCCCAGACGCTGTTTACAATTCATCATAGTGGCTTAATGCATTAAGCTGAGCCTGATTTGTGAAACCCCAGTGGCCAAGCAGTAACTCGGAGAGACAGACACTACATGTTGTAGAGATGTATATTTCACTGGCATTTCCTGAATGCCATCTAGTATTTCCTTCCTGAAACATGTGCAATGAAAATATATTCATTTTTTTATGGCAGTAAAACATGGAAGCATCTATGTTGAGGGCAGGACTAGCGTACATAAACCCCATCACTCAGATCCTGTTCTGTTTAAGGACGCACAAGCTTTCCCTAAGCCACAGCCCAGTCTCCCCTTATTTGCAGGCAGCCTCTTACATGCAAAGACATTCATTATGTCCTTAATCCGAAACAGGTTAGACGTGGACCTCAAGTGAATGCTGCCTCTCTTTATCAAGACACAGATGTAATAATAATGTATCTTCTAGTTTCATAGTTTCCAAAAATTATCAACAATTTTGGTTGCTAAGAACAACTATGTTGTATTGTCAAAACTCTAGTGCAGTTGGCAATACATGTTTATTGCAATATATGTTTATGCAATGTTTACTGCAGTTGGCGAGTATATGTATTTTTGTCTGGCGTTCCCTGTATTAGCACTTCAGTCTGGATCAGGAGTTCACTGCAAAAGCATGTTTTTGACCATACTAATTTACCTCCTGTGGTGGATCACCCAAATTGGACACCTTTTGGGGGAGACTCATGCTGAAGCTGTGCAACAAGAGCAGTCAGCTGAAGGAGCCACATGAGAATTGGTCAAGAATAACTATGCTGAAAAACAAGTAAGACGGATATCTTCAGAAACAACAGTACCACCCTACAAATTGATTTCTTTGGAAACATGTACCTTGTAAATGCAGTCTCCAGTTTACCCGCATCTTCTGTTTGTTAGAATGCCTCTCCAATCTCCTGGAATAATCAAGCCATAACTGAACAGCACTATGGCAGGTAGATCTCAGCAAAACCAAGCCATTGGAATAATATGAAATGGTACTTGTTTCTGTATTAACTGTATGACTTCCTCGGGATACCTGACGGCTTTCTCAAAACAGAAATAAACTCCTGAATTCCATCCCATTGTCTGGAACAGCAGACAGTCCTTAACACATGGTAAAACTTCTCTGGAAATGTATATCCTGTTTGTCCCAGATAAATAAAAGTATTTAGTGATGATTTTCTTGACATTCTATTGCGGTATTTGAACAAGTTTCTTCATAAAGTTCATTAACTTACACCTTTAATGGGTGGAATCACGACTACACTTTGGCTTGAAAATATACATTTGGATGAAAAACGGGCACCTGCTCTGGTCCATTGAAGGCCAGGGGGCCCTGATGCCACCAGCTGGACTGATCATCCCTTAAAGCATTTGGACCGTTTGTCAATTATTTTTCTGTAACAGGATATCCAGGGGATGTTTGCAGTATGACTGCTGGAAACTTTCATTGAGCAGATGGTAAGAGGTGTGTTACTTTTAGTTGGTTTGGCTACAAGGTAAATTTATGCTTTACAAATCTGAATCAGATCTGCCCTCCTTGATTTAATCGCTAATGCAGAGCCAGATGCTTACTACAGTTGCCTTAACTCCAGTAACAGGTTTTATCTGTGAAAGCAGTAATTACAGGTCTTTTGAAAAAGCGAGGAGGGAAACAATAATTATACAGATGGAGAGGGAAGACTTTCCAGCTGAAATTACGATTTATTTTCCCACATCGCCTATACATGTACAGGCACACATGCATCATACGCATCTACTACTTCTCTCTAGAACTGAGCTGGGCTTTAAACATTAGCCATCTTTCAGACTGTCTACTGCTTGCTTTCAGTTTGCCTCGTCTCTCCTCTGAGTGCCACAGCATAACCTGAAGAGAGTTGCTTGGGATAATTGCATTTTGCAAAAGGTATCTCCTTTTATTTTGATGATGTCCCTGCTTAATCTTAACAGGGCTTTAGGGATCAAAATGCACAAATCTGAATCTCTAGTGTGCCTGTAAGATGTGCAGAAGACAAAATTTGCTGTTTAATTAAAACAGAAAGGAGACTGCTTAGCAGATCTCCCCATTGACTCTTAAGTGAAGAGCACGATATTCCCAGGTTACCTGTTGTCAGCAGAAATACTTAGGTGGGAAATGTCTTGACCTCTCTTGAGCCATGCCTTACTCAGGTGCACTGCAAGCACTAGAAGAGTGACTACGAAGCACCAGAAAGGCAATGCCAAGCCTCCCTCCACCTCACTTGCATAATATAGAGCGTGGCTCCTGAAGCTTTCAGTCAGATACCGTTGCTCACCCTCGCTTTCTGGGTTGTCAGCTACCACACAAGCCACCACTTGTGCAGTGTTTTACCATCTGTCTTTCACATGCTTTTACCCTGTCTTTTTGGGAACCACATGTGTTGTTGACAAGGATTCTGTCTTTTCCAGCTTCCATCTCCCTTCTGCCAAGCACGTTTTCCTAATTAAATAATGCTGGGCAGCATACAGAAGCAAAAATTTACCCACACAATTTTGGTGCAAGCAAGATCAAGACCACAACCACAGCGGAAACGAAGTTGGGTTTAATCATCACTACTAAAGTGTGTGAATTGTGGGCTTGACAATAGTTTTTGGTCAACAAACCATACTCTTTTATTGTGTGGTTGGCTGTCCTGGGCCAGGGCTTGAGCCTAGCTCAAGCTTTAATAAAAGGCACAGCTTTTGTGACAAAATGGAGGGCCATCTCCCTATTTCTGACCCTTCTTCCCTGCTCTGATCCTCCCTCACAGATGGAGACTTCATTACCCTTCATTTTCGGCCTTCACTGCATTGAGGACACAGTCTCAAAGACAGCCTTGGCTGTCTTACAGGACTGAATGCAATGAATGAGGAGGACGTGTGACTTCCCAAAGACTCAGCAGAAAATAGGTTAAGGAAAGTAAGTTTGGCTCTCCAGTTCTTGAGGTGGTTTTGTATTCTGTTGCTTCTGACATTTGCGTGTGTATAATTCTCACCTGGCCTTACCAATTCACCCTGCAGCTGGCCATTGCAACCTGCTTGACCAAACTTCTAGCTACAGCAGTGTTCCTGGGATTTTGATTAATAGTTAATTCCTGTGGCAAGAAGTGAATCAAGGAAATATTTTCCCATGGTGAATTAAGAAGCAGTCCTACATGTAAGTGAAAGCATATCTAATGCTAATGGAAACAGCACTTGAAACCAAAGGGTGATCCAAGTGCCTCAGGCCATTTTATCATCAGAGGTACACAGGTGTAAATATGAAAGGGCTCTGCTGTAGATTAGTAGGCATCACAAGTATGTAAATGACCTCTTGAGTTTGGCACAATATAGAACTTCTTAGATCTTAAAATATCCTAAAATGTGACTTTACATCACAGAAAAAATTGTTCTTAGTTCTTTACAAAAACTCCATGTCTTTTAAAAATAATTAGAAGAGATATCTTGTAAATACTTTAAAATAAATATTAAAGATCAGGGGCTACTTACTTGGAAAAAGTCTTGCTTCAAGTTTCACTACAGACAAGAAATACTATCAAAAACTGAAAAAGAACAACTAAAGTACCAGTCTGCCTTCTCATTTTTCCTAGCCTGCACTGGTGCCATCCTACAGCTCTCAGGAGTGGTAGTTTGGTTTATCTAGGCAAGCGTGTCATTACTTGCTTCTCCTCTTGCACTAAGTGCCGGTCCTTCACAGAGAATAGCATCCAAAAGCCCACACTTTTAAAATCAGCTGGCTAGAATTGTGCACGGGCAACTCAACTAAATTTTATCATCTGTAATAAGCTAAACACATGCTGTCTTTTGCCCGAGTAAATGTGTTGTATCCCTTTGCCTTTACTTAGGAATCTTCCCAGCTCAGTCCACACGTAGGCTTCTGGGCACAATCTCACTACTCTTCCAAACTTACAAGAAAAAGACTCTCAGTGCATTGACAGCAGGTCCCCAAAACAAGGACTCTTCCCCCAAAAGAGCTATTGAATTACATAACTCCTGGTTTGCAAGGCACTATCCCCCCATAGGGAAAAAACAAACACCGCAACAGCCAAGATGTGATAGAAAGGTTTCTGCGATTCTGCCATAGTCCACCTAGAAGTTCTTTAAAAACACACACACAGACACACAGGGGTTTTACATGTCTCTTGGCCTTTTCACTTTACAGCTGCAAGTTAATGGGTGTGAGAACAATGTCAATATGTGCCATTTCAAGAACAGCCTTTTATGTAACCCAGATTAAAATTTAACTGGCCTGTTTCACTGTTCAGTATGTGCAACCTTTTCAATGGGATCTGATAAAGATCAGTTTTGCTGGAACTACTTTTCAAAGCTTCCCTGCCACTGGCACTTGGAGCAAAACAAATCATAGCACAAACTCTGTAAAATCTGCTGCATTTGAGAATGAAGTATAGTAGTAGTCTGTACACGCTTAGTATAGTTTTATATGTGCAATAAATGAACAAGAGCAAAAAGGGGCTGGAAGGATTTGAGGTATATATGCTAGTTCACATTCCAATCCTGTAGGTAACCGCTTCGCTGACCTGCAAACTGCAAATAGCTGTCAAATAGTAAAGGATGCCTGAACCAGGCTAGAAGTATGGTTGACAAACCTTACTCAGCTCTACGTTCACATAACCGACTCTTATCAGCAAAAAGTTCAGCCCTCTAAGCTGCAGCTGAGGGACTAGCAAGGGAGGGAAAAGGAGGGTGCAAAATCTTCATTTAAATCATGGAGGAACAGATCAACAACCTTCAGTGCAGCTAAATCTCTTACCTTGTTCATGATATGCCTCTCATATACTGGCAGGAGTAGGTGAGTTTCTACAGAAAGCTGGCAAGTCATGATATTCTGTATGTATTGTAAGTGTAAGGAAAACTCAAAGCTAGCCCATGCGCCTCTTGAAAACAGGCTGTAATTTCTGCAAGAAACAGCTTACTGGATGGAAGTGTTCACGCATGCATCAGGCCAGCCTGCTGGGAGTTCCTGTGAGCTTCTATCAAGGACAGCCAAGACTGCAGTCCTTAAAGTCCCTGTTCCTAAGATGAAGCATACCCATAGCAAACAAGCCATGGTACAGTTGCATATTTTAATATCAGTTTGTTTAATGAGCAAGCCACAAGAGCCAGACGCCCTGAGCTGTCCTTTAAGGCAAGCATTTAGGAGACATCACCCTAGGAGTTCAAGGCCTTCAAACTTCAAATTTCAGATCCTTGCTGAAAACTCTTGAGATGTGTTATCAAAGTAGGATGTGGCATTTGGGAATCCAAACCACAAATAATAGAAGAATTTGTGATCACTGACACAGTATTTTGATACCAAAATCAGCAGCGCTGTGAACATGACACACAAACAGCGCATGGCACATCAGCCAGGGCGTGGCATGGCAGTGCCCCCTCTGTAGACCCACAGCCCAGGGAAGTGCTCTAGGTCTCTGTCAAAATGGTGGGTACTTGCCTAAGGGCTAAAAGCAGTGTTTCTATGGAGAAAGCCCCTGAGAAGTCTGATGTATCCACTCAGTCGGACCTGGACAGGAAGGATACTTCAGTGCAGGCAGTAGGCTGCAGTGAGGCTCTAAACCCTTCTCCTGATGTAAAGGTGAGCACCTCCAAAAGGTGTGAACAGGTTAACAATCTGTTACACCAGGTGGCTGAGTTGCAAGAATCAGTCACAAGGCAATGCACCATTAGAGGAGATAAAGAGATATGGTTTCAAAACCACATTCCTGTAGCAGACACCACTGAGAAAGAGGCACCTTGGACCCTGCTGACCCAAAAAAGCAGGACTTTGCTTCATCCTCCACCTTCTAATGTCACCACCAAAATCAGATACGAAGCTATAGACACCTGAGAGCAAGCTGTACCTAAAAAAACTTCACCAGCAGCAAGTGGTGGATACCGTAAAAAGAAACCGTGTGCTCGTAGTGGGTGACTCTCTGTTAAAGGGCACTGAGGCATCTACCTGCCAGCCTGACAGGGAGTCACAGGAAGTATGCTGCCTTCTGAGAGCTAAGGTCTGAGACATTGCTGAGAGGGTGCCACAGCTTGTCAAGAGCACAGACTACTATTCACTGTTACTCTTTCAGGTGGGCATGAGTGACGCTGTGAGCCAGAACCTGGGCAGAATCAAGGAACACTACAAAGCCCTTGGGGTGTAAGTGAAAAAACACTGGTGACTAAGTTATCTTTTCCTCCATTTCACCAGTTAGAGGAAAGGGTGCAGCCAGAAATAGACAATACAAATCAACTTCTGGCCACATGGCTGGTGCTGTCAGGAGGGTGACATTCTTTGGGACATTCTTTGATGACTGTCACCTGCTAGGGAGGGATGGAATACACTTGTCTAAAAGATGCAAAAGAATCTTTGGCAGCAGGCTGGCCAACTTGGTGAGGTGGGCTTTAAATTAGAAGGACTTGGTGGGCAGGGTCCAAGATGGCAATGCTCATGCCATCACATCCAACTGGGGAATAAGCCAGGCCAAACAGAGGAGCAACAAGTCTTCCTTAGCTGCCTTCCAAGATGAGAACCAGAAGGCCAGCCACCTCAAGGTGGCTGTGTATAAGGGTGTATACAACTACGGTGGATCTTCTTGCACGCCTCTAGGGAAACCTTGCTCAGTTAAGTCTCTGAAATGCCTGTACACCAATGCATGCAGCATGGGGAATAAACAGGAAGAAGTGGAGATATGGGTGCAGTCACAGGGCCACGTTCTCATTGCAATTAGAGAGACATGGTGGGGTAGCTCACATGACTGGAATGATGTCATGGACAGCTATATACTTTTTAGGAAAGACAGGTCAGCAAGGGGAGATGGTGGAGTTGCTCTTCATGTGAGAGAGCAACTGGAATGTATTGAGCTCTGACTAGGGGTAGGTGAGGAATGCATTGAAATCTTATGGGTAAGAATTAAGGGGCAGGCCAATATGGGTGACAATCTTGTGAGTGTTTACTACAGGCCACCTAGAGTATTGTGTCCAGATCCGGGCTCGCCAGTTCAAGGGAGACAGGGGACTACTGGATAGAGTCCAGTGGAGGGCTAGCAAGATGTTTAGGGGACTGGAGCATCTCTCTTACAAGGAAAGGCTGAGAGGCCTGGGTGTGTTTAGCCTGGAGAAGACTGAGAGGGGATCTTACCAATGCTTATAAATACCTAAAAGGCAGCTGTCAAGAGGATGGGGTCAGACTCTTTTCAGTGGTGCCCAGTGACAGGACAAGGGGCAATGGGCACAAACAGGAACACAGGAAGTTCCGCCTAAACATAAGGAAAAAATTCTTTAAGTTGAGGGTGACAAGAGCACTGGAACAGGCTGCTTAGAGAGGTTGTGGAGTCTCCTTATCTGGAGATATTCAAAACCTGCTTGGGCACAGTCCTGTACAACCTGCTCTAGGTGAACTTGCTTTAGCAGGGGGGTTGGATTAGATGATGCCCAGAGGTTCCTTCCAGCCCCCAACATTCTGTGATTCCGTGAATGTGGTTTTCAGAGTAGATTAGCAAGTTTCCTACCTTGCATGGCACCATGCATACCCACGTATATTCCTCAGGACTGCCAGAAAAACTGTTTATGGATGTGCAGATCAAAAGCAATTACGTGCATTAATTATCTGATTTGCAAGAGGAGTACAAAACCTATGAAAATGCACAGCACAAGCAGGCAGTAACCCATGCCTTTCTCCTAAGACGTTTTTGCGTTTCCTAATACCTTTGAAAAAACCTTCTATGCGGCTTCTTGAAAGGCTATCAGTAAGCAAGCAGAAGTTGTAACCTTACTGCTTTTCATAGCAGAGATTAAACCGTCAGTTATTGGCTTCTCACAGAGATGGTCAATCATGATTTCTTCATTATCTTAAACTCTTCTTGGAAAGCTAAAAATGCCAACTGATTTTTCAAGGAATAGAGTAAAATTCCAGGAAGTGACAGTTACAGACAACTTTCTACCCTCTCTGCAAATGAGTTCTGTTGAGGATATGATTTTGGAGGCACCATTTTGGAAGGCATTTACCCCTGCGGATATTTTTAGAGATGTATTTTTATTGTGAGTGTTCACTTTGTGATGGACAGTATGAAACATTTTGGATTTAATGCACATTTTGCTGAAGCTTGTAGCCTTTCAATAAAGATCAAAAGTAATAAAAAGAGGGCTGAAATAGGGTAAATGTTCATGCTATTTTTATGGAGTTTTTTATCTTAGAAACACATCTACATGCAGTGTAGACATTTAAAATATACCAGAAGTTAAAATAACTTTCTCCTGATTGAACAATTTTCATTCGGCAGATGATCAGAGCTGAACACCAACCACAGACTCCAACAGTTGCTAGTTTTGGAGTCCTCAAGTTCGTTTAAATCTTTCCAGCCCATGCTGAGACTTACCTTGATTCTCTAGCGCTATCTAGTGGCCTGTAGTGTAAACGATTAAGGCATAGAAATGCAGCTACACAACAGTCAGCATCTATGGACAAACTTAGGTCCCTCTTCCATGGCTACAGTGACTTCAAGGAGTGCATGTGGGGCTGGGTACCACAGACAAATAGCCTGCCCCACTAAGCTTCAGCACCCCCAAGCTCCCAGGCTAAGTGCCCAAGCTGAAACTAGCAGCTGACTGCATAAACACTTTTTTTTTTTTAACCTGAAACACCAAAAAACCAGTCATGCAGGCAGCGTTATCTTGATTGCTGGTGGCCACCTCCCGGCCTATTTGTGCCTAAAAGGGTAAGCACTTCCCCTCGCCTGTTCCCATTCATTTTTGACCTGGAAGTTCAGATTATGGCAGTTCCAGCCACCTTTCATTACATAAAAAAGCAAACAGGCTGCCAGCTGCCAGCAAATAACTTTGTCTCCTTCCTGCTTGTTGCCTGAGATTTTTTTCTTGGTTCATCTTCTCCTTGATGCTGAAAAGGAAACGAATCTAATTCAGGGTTGCCACTTTTGGGCTTGTTCAAAGAGGTTTGCTAGCTTGGGCAAAAGATTTAAGGTTTAAGCTCAAGTCTGAGTGTCAATAACACAAACAGGTATATGAGTTCAAACTATCAACGGAGTAAAACTGAGTACAGTTCCTATATACAAAATGAACAGTCCTATGAACCTGACATCTTTGACACGGGCCTAAATGAAAGATTTTAGCAGGGATGAAGTGTGGAGTGTATTCATACTTCATAAGGTCCTCTTAGCCCCACAAACAGCGGATCAGTATCACAGACCCAAACATTTCTCAACTTCAGATAGGATTTCATTGCCCTGAAAGCACAAACTGGAATGTATTCCATTCTTAAACATGACAGGCTAAATATAAGTGTGTGCACCAACATTAGAAAAAGGTTTATCGGGAATCACGATAATCGCAATCTAATGGAGAAGAAACAGATAATCCCTCTGCTGCAGTTTCTCCTGACATAAAAGACATAAAATATTTACACCTTTTTAAATTTTGTCTGTGAAAAAAAATCACGCCTGGAAAGATATCTGCAGGCTAATAATTAGCACTTATACAGTACTATTCCCTAAACTACACATATATATGCATATATACAGGCATCTGGGCCCACACGCACAAAGCCTTTGACATCTCCCCTTCTCATGTAATACCATCCCCCCAACACACACACAGATCAAAAGAAAGAGGAGCAGAGGAAGTGCAGTCAGGAATGGCTTGGCTGCTGGCAAAATAAATAGCTTTGAAGAGTCTCTGACTTAGGGTGGAAAGAAGAGGACACTATGTGGTAGGAAACAGTAAAGTGTTTATGAGTTATTTCTACTAAATGCTAATATCCCATAAATCTGCACTTAAAGACAAAGGTCCAGTTACATATTTTCCTTCCAGCTCCACTGACTGCAAAAGGAAAAGTAAAGGCCTTTTTCCAGAGGGAAAGAGACTATATATATAAAATTCTGATGGTCAGCTGCCATTTGATACAAAGAAAATCCAAGTTATTCCTAGGGAGATAAGGCACAGAATGAAAGGAGGGTATGCTTAGTCATAATAGGAAATTCAACTCAGTCCAAGAGGTTCCCACTTTGTTTTGAGGCACCTTCCTGGCCGGGACAGATTTGTACTTATTGCAAAGGCTTTGTTACACATGTGATTTGACATAAAAGCAATCACTGTTGTCGTTCTGTGTTGTGAATGGGGCTGAAAAAGTTTCATCAGGAAACAAACATTTTTGTTAGAACAACCTCTGACTCTACTTTAACAGTAAATTTCAGTAGATTTCTTCTCCTTATATATGTCCTTAAAAAGGAAAGTACATGATAGAACTGGAAATAAAGGCAGAACAAATGCAGGTCCTCTGCAATATCTTTACATTAAAGTCAAGACATTCAAGGCTAGATCTTGCAAAAATTCACAACCAACCAACTAAAAAACCCCTAACTTGTAGGACTGACTGAGGAGAGCCAAGTACATATCAATTCTATCAGGATGTGACCCTGAACTCTGCTATGCCCAGGTCTGGGTTTCTCTCCACCACATCTCTCAGAGAGCAAGTCTGTCAGGAACAGCATCAGAGCTTTTGTCTGCCTGGGACCTAAATCTCTGGATTTGTCATACAGACAGAAACCTACAGTTAATTCTTCCAAAACACTGCTGGACCTTATTTTCCATTACAGCATGATGTGCAATGGAAATGGTGGATCCTAGGCCTTCTCTTCACAGGAACTTTTCCAGGACGTGGGAATTCAAGCAGTGAACCATTTAGGTGCATGCAAAAAGAAGCTGAAGGTGCTGCTGGTATTATCCAGCATTTAAGACCACCATCCAACAACACTAATTTACTACATAAATAAAACCTGTCACTTGTCCTATTTAAATCCCCTACTACAAAAAAATGAGATCTCTGGCCCAGGCACTAGGTTTGGAGTTGCTTGGATTCCCCAAGAAAATTCTAACATTAATAGAGACATTTTCCTTTACTACTTGTATTTTTATATATTAATCAAACCCAAGAAAAATTACATAACTGAAACAATGACTGCGTAATTTTTTTGGGTTTTTTCATTCCAAGAATAGCAGAAGAATAACACCTTATTAGCTCTTTGCAGGCACTTTACACTTAGTGAAAAAGCATAAAATCTGAGAGTTGGTGTGGACTTACTAAAAAAGCATGATAAAAATATGCACACTATCACTTCTAACCATCTTCTGGTCTTGGTGACAGTAACAAAGGTTAATGCTTTCCCCATATGACAATCTTTATTATGATCTGCCCTCAGTGGTTCCTGTCACAAACAGGAATTTCAGTGAACATTTGCTGCTTTAACCATTAGGATTATATTGATTTTATATAACTTGTCTGCAACACTGACCTTTCTACTCTCATCACACATATTCACATGTGACGCTGAGTAATGAATAAATTTTTTAAAGCCAAAACAAAATATTTGTGTCTTGGACAGTTTCAGACAAAGGTTCTCCCAAAACAGAGAATAACTCATTTCTCATTAACTACCCGATTAACTACAGATGCTGCTCCAATTGCTTTTTGCAAAATCTCCAATAATGTAAAACTCTGAAGTGCTGGACATGGTGGCCATGGCACACGTGTGATGAGATGGTACTTGAAAGTTACAGCCTGCAAAGACCTTAATGTCCGCTGCATAAGTGCTTGTGTGTGGTGCTCAACAAGAAACATAGGTTCCCTTATCTCTGTCTGGTGTGCAGCAGTGGACACCTGACAAAGCATCTTGAAAATGCAATCCTGTGGTCTCAGTCCTCATAGTCCTAGTATCATGCACTCTTCTGTGGCTATGAGGAGCAAGGAGCATAAAAAGCACTCTGAAAATACACAAAACTGTGATACTGTTGTTGACCAGTGCTGAGAGTCTGAGGAAGGTATCCAACATCCCACAGAGATACTCATGAAGAATGTTCACTCCCTTTTAGCTATAATGTCTACCTTGCTCAGCCAAAGTTACTCTTAACTAAACAGAGCCACACTTAACAAGGTGTAATCTTAACTAATAAACAGCCAAAGGCTGAAATACCAGAAAATATTAACAAGCGTTGACAAATTCAAAGCCTCCCTCTTAGACAAAAATCTTCACTTGTCTATGATGGGTAAACTGGGTATGTTAACTGCAAGCACTTAAAATATCCAGTGTAGCACTCCCAGCTAAGAATACAGGTAAGATTTGTTGTACGTGATTTAAACACTCTCTTCATATAATATTAAAAAAATGATGTATTTAAACTACCTATCTGAAGATAAAAAAAAAAAAGGACTGACCAGAAAGTAGTTTGATAAGACAGACTAAATGAAAGCCTGCTTAGTTCACTTGCTAAAAACAATTTGCAGCCTCAATTAACAAAAAAAAAAAAAAAAAAAAATCTTGATTTAAAGAAATAATAATCCTGTTTGGATAATTCTGTTATCGTCAACTGAGATGTATGCAGCTTTCAGGATTAGTAGCTTATCAGAAATTATTATCCTCTTTTTTCTCTTGAAATAAGGGAAGTAACACCTAGTTTTTTATGTCCCTTTATGTCTACTCCACTGGAAGCAGAAAGGTCAGTAATACCATGTAAGATTTTACCATAGGAGAATGAAAACATATGGCAAAAAGTTAGGAAGCTCGATCTACTTAGGCATCATCTTTCATTAGCAAGTATACTATTCTCAAGTGTTTGAAACCCGACACTGTTAGCATTTTCCCCGAACAGCGGTGGCACAAATTCCCAAGATAATACATAACCCTGCAACAGTGGCTATGAACTGAAATACATTAAAATCAAGATCTACCCAGCTGTTGAGGAAGATGCATGATCTCCAATTCAGAAAGAAATTAAAAAGAGCTTGCATATACACTGCAGGTGTTGGATACATATGCTAAGGACAACACTGTTCATAGTTTTAACAGTACTTGTAAAGGAAGAGAAAATTTTTCTCCATTCTTAGTAGTTTCAAGTGGTGCTCCCTACACATGAATATTTTACATGGTTCAAAGAATTGTTCTCAGTAAGTAAGAAAAAGGTGTGTGTGGGAACCACTACCAACCTCCTTCCAATGTCACTCTCACTTTGAGATAACGCAATCTTTGCAAAACTTTGCAAAAGTATTAAGTTCCTCCACGTTACTTGCAAGTCTCCGTCAGTAAAACAAAACATCTTTTTGCCACTTCAGAACAAAGAAAAATAATGCGTTTTCTTCTTTTAGGTTTGTTTGTTATTTTTGAGGCAATTCCATGCCTGGGTGTACAGAATATACAGCTTCTTTCTTACTTTTAAAAAGAGGTTGGATAGGGTGAAGGGAAGGGGATTCTCAATGGCTACTAAGGGGATCCTCAATGGCTACTAATTCTACCCACTCTCCCAACTGAGAATTGCCAATACCATTGCACCCAATAAGTTAACCCAGAAATAAAATCCAGCAGAGGAATGAATAGGAAAGCAACTATGCCAGTGACACCTGCTCACTGTCAAGAAATGAAATATGTGCATTCCCATAAGCCAGCTGTTCTTTGTCCAGACCCATGCTTACAAAAAGTGAAGGTCTCTTTCATTAATACCACCTTAAGATTACTAGCATTGAAACAGTGAGAGGCAAGCAGAGTTAAAAGAAAGGACTGGGTGTCTGAACAGACAATGGGCTGGAGCCTGCAAGATGCCAGGCCCTTCAGCTCCAACCCTGTTAAGTGCCGTAGTTAACACAATTATATGGAAAAAACGTAACCAAAACCAGAAGACCTGCTAGAACAGGGGCTGCAGTACCTAGCACCTTACAGGTCTGTGATATGAAATTTGCATTGAATACCAAATGATAAAGAAAACCAAGCATCCTAAGCCTAAAAAGTTTGTTATACCTCATGGTCCATCCAGTGTGCAGCAGCCGCTAAGCAGTGCTCATGTAACAGCCTCCCTGGTGTGGGGCTCAGGGGAGATCCTACACTCTGAAGCAGCAGCACGGGTCACAGCTAAAATCAAGGTCCCAGGCTCCATGGCTCACCGTCTTGATCCCTCAGAGCAAGTCCCATGCCTGAAGGAATGCTTTTAAAACAAATTGAATAATGATTAATGATGTTTGTTTTAAAAAGGCAAGGCAGCTTCATATTAATTTCCAGATTAGTTTTGGTATCTGGTCTTATGGATTTGCTAAGAGTTTTGCAAGTGAAGATAGAATCTTAAAATCCAAATAAAGCAATTTTTAGCAGGTGCTTTAAGTGACAGATAAAAAAAAAAAATTTTAAAAATTTTTTACATTGTTTTGAATTAATCTTTCACAACAGAATGAACAATGCAAGCATGCCATTGTAACCAGAAACACACCTGCAACTTTATTTCTTCATCATGACAGTTCAGAATTTATTCACTTAAATCCTCCATTTCGATACAACAGCGATAACAAAACAGCTGTACACTACTACTTCTGTTACAAATATAGACACTATTTAAACTGACTTTACATACTCTAACGTAGGCATTTTCTCACTCTAACCAAGGAAAAGGTATAGAAGAGCAACACAGTAACAACAACATTCCGTAATGGTACCATCTGTTTTCTTTCATCTTAGCCTACCACAGTGTAATTTCTAGAATAGTTAGAGACAAAGAGGGTGAGTTTTTAGTTAAGTCATTTAGACATAGCTATCAATTTGTTAATACTATTTCACAGTTATTTCTAATACTGTTTTTGCATCCCACTAAAACTAATGCTTAGTCTTTTATATCTTCCCTTAATAATGGCCTGACCATTGCCTGCATTTTCAGTTCAGATGTCTCTTCAGTGACAACTGACATGATGGCCTCCTTGCTATATTTTTTTCTGCTAATTAACACAAAGGGTCTTGGTGCTAATTAGCTAGATATCTTTCTCCCTCAAAAAACTTGGCGAAGCTTTTCTGCAGGAAGGTAAATCATGGGTAAAGTGTGCTTTATCTGCCAGATTCCTAAGAGCTACTCTGAAGGAGCAGAAGCAAAGGCAGGCTACAATCAGCTAAGGGTTTCAGTAAGTGTGGTTTTTGGATAAAGTTTTAGTGAGGATGATACCTTAGGAAACTGAGATGCTGATCAATTTATTAACCACACTGGTGCCCACAGAAAAGCTCCATGGTTACATCACACTTCCTAGACACTGTCTTGTATCTGTACATCTAATTAATAATCCCAAAACAATGCCTGTGGCTCTCAAATCTCCTCTTCTGCTTTAATGCTGATGCAGAAAGACCTTCACTGCTGCCTTACTACTCACCTCCACTAGGAGGGATTTTCAGCCTTCTAGCCACTCTCAGCTCCTGGTTTTAAGCCTCCTCAGTCCAAGAAGGAGTCTACTGTTGCTGCTATTGGTAATGGCAGCAACTCCCTAACATCAACTTCTTCCACCTTGGCTTAATCAATACCCACAAGTCTCTGTCTGCGGTTAAATAAACCTGCCCTGAACAGTTTGTTCATGGCTCTGATTCAAGCAGCTCACAGAAACATCTGCACTGAGCCTGTACTTAATCTTGCACTTTGGAAGAGAATGACCTTTGCTTACACCCAATTCATACTGGGAAGGTTGCTTTCACACCCGTATAGGCTAGAAAACACTACTATTATAAAAGTCTGTTTCTTCTAATACTGCAGTTTCTGGGCATTCTCAATTATGAATAATAGTTTCAACTACCAAGCGGAGTTTTCAGCCCTGAGCACAAGTCCTTTCCTTTCAAAACAAATACACACACCTCTGCCTCAAAAAACAAAACCCGCCCCTCCCCCCAAAAAAACCAACAAACCCCAAACCCACAAAACAAAACAAAAACCAGCCAACCCCAAACCTTCAAACCTAAGGCAAACTAAACCACAGCTTGCTTTCTTTTGGATAAATCATGACTTAGGAAATTTAAATACACAAAAAGACAAGCAAAAAACCCACCCAATTCACCCAGCCAGCTCCTTCTGCTTGGGCATTGTGAAGTAATACAAATACCCAACTAAGTCCATTAATCATCTCCCTCCAGATTACATACTTTTCCTTCTTCTCCAAAAATTCCTTATTTCGTTAATATTTTCATTCTTTGATAACCTTATTTCTCTTTTCTGTTGACTCTCTTGTTGACTTCATAATTTTTTCCAACACATTCTGAACATCCAAAGCCTCTTAGAAAAACAGTCCAATTTTGTTATGAGGTTATTAATGCAAATATTCTTTTTTTTTTTTTTTGTGGCTTACAAGCATTCATTATAATATTAAGAAGAAAAATATCCATGTCCTTCCCTAGTTGACATAACTCTATCCCAGTGGTTTGACAGTAAGAGAAATACTTCTATTGTATACAAAAATATGGTTAAATGTAGGTTTCTTTCAATGTTTTAAGACAGTCCTGTGAAGCTGGAAGGAGCAATTCCGCTCTCTTTGCTATGCGGAATGTAACTAACATAGTCTTATTGATCCTGCCCCTTCGGGCAGCCAGTTTATGACAAAACGGTCAAAGTGACTGTTCCTTTTGTCCTTTTCAGAATAGCAACTGCTTCTTCATGAGTCACGCCTTCTAAACTCTGCCCATTCACAGCAATGATTTGATCCCCTCTCTTCAGGCGCCCATCTTCTGCTGCTGCACCCTGAAATGATACAATATGTAACTGCAGATTCACGCATTTCTTTTACTCTCTGCCACGCTGTCCTTACAGTTTGAGTAAGATGGCTTCAGTGCACAAAACCTTTGAAAACGTTTTTTGATTTTCAGTGTCTCAAATACAGTCACTTACTGTACATCCTGTTAGTGCTGTAGTATGCCCTGCCCTGTCTAAGTTTCACAACGTTTAGAAATCACATCCATGGGATTATTATATTCCCTTAACACTGTTCATGTGTAGCATTTAAACTCTGCTATCATGGAAGTAAAATTTTCAGGACCTGAAGAAGTTTTCAGAAACTGGTAAAAGAAATTCAGTAATCAAAACCCAGCTCTGCACTTGGATTTACCATGAAGTCTGGGATTCTTGATTCCTGCTTTTTCTGACTCACGGCTGCTTTCTAGGGCAGTCCAAACCATCCAATCCAGGTCAGGACCTGAACTTCTTCAAAGGTCCAGACTGAGTTCAATTAATTTATCTTGGTCTACCCTTCAGACTCAGTCAAGATAAAAAATCAGTCCCTTCTACTACCTGAAGAAAACACACTCTAAACATAAGGCAAGGGGGCTGTTTTCTAAGTATGTGCACAATTCCATTTTTGAAAGTTGAAGAAGACACTGCCATATGCAGAGTCTCGGGCATTTGGAAATTCTGAATCTTTCTAAGACTGTAGCCTTGATGTGCTGCAAGGTCATTTTGACCAGTGCTTGCACTGAGGAAGAAAAGCTGGGATAAACTCTAACAAACCTTTGGCTTCAAACTCAGGCCATGATTTAAGACAGTAGCTGCTGTGAACTGATAAATGGATTGACTGAACAAATTTACACTTACCTTTGCAAACACTGTCTTCACATAAATAGGTAAGTCTCCATGGGGACTGCCATAACCTCCCACAATACTAAAACCTAGGCCGTCTGGTCCTCTATCCAGAGTAATGCCCTTGTACTGAGGAGGTCTAATAAAAGGAAAAAGAGCATTGTCATGTTGTCTGAACTTATGATTTAACATGTAGAATATTCAACAAAAACCATTTTTCCTTTCAAGCTAAGCAATACATTTCCCTTTCCACTATAACTACAAACGCTTTTATTCTAACGAACCAGCTATTTTAGTTCATGTAAAACACCGTAATTGTCTAATGCCCTCATTACTACTTAAGAGATAGCTCTTTCAAACATCTCCTCCACCAAGTGCAGAGCATAATTACAGCTAGTGTCCCACTAACAGTGTGTACGAGCAAAGTAGAGATGCAATACCAGTACCTCAAATCTCCGTAACCAACATCTACTTTAAAAACCCTGTAACCCATATGCTTGTTAAAAAAGTCTACGTTTAGCCCCAACAGTTGTAAGGTTTAATTGCTTTTGTCCTCCTCTAATACATGACTCTGCATTTGTATGCATGAATTTATACTGACCTTTTGTATTCCCCACATTTGTTTTCACTATAAGAAATTAAGTTCTATCTTTTGAAGTAGAACTATGTGGCTAAAGAACCCCATTCTCTCTTTGCCTGTTCCTAGAAGAAAAACTCTCAGATTTAGGATAGAGTTTGAGGCCAAACTTGTTTACATAGCTGTACCTTGCAGTACACCAGAAGCAGTATACCTTACACACCAGAAAAGTTCAAGGCTCCTGACAGCCCAGTGCTAGCAAGCACATAATGAAAACACAGGTACCACTGTGGCCTTGCTATTTATGTCTGAGAAAAAACATCTTGGCTTTATCAACTAATCCAGCTACCAAGGTTTGGTGAAACAGAAGAGGCTGTATTTACAGAGAAGAAATTAAATCATAATTCTACAGAGGGACAAAATAAATCAGCACAACAAATCACATCATAAAAAATGGAGAAGAGGACCTATGGCCTATAAGTCCCATGTACACCAAATGTGTAAACCCTGATTAAATCAATTAATCCATTATTTGTTAGAGTTTTTAAATTTTTTAGGTTGAGATACACCTAAAATAACAGGCTACAGAGATTTGATATTTTGTAGTTACTAACCCTAAATCATCCTGAAAAATGCTGGTTGAAGTTAGTCCCGCAAATGAAAGACTGGATGTAGTTGGATCCTGCTGCTGACCAGTTATGACACTCACTTCTCCTCCAGCTACAACCTAGGAACACGGTTAGTAAACCAGTAAGATGAGAATGACAGCACCAACATAACTGATTGTAGCAGCTGGCAAATAGTATTCAGAAAATATTCCAAATGTCACTGAAGACTTTTTACCTGCAACTCAACAGTGCCTGAAGCATTTTTTAAGAGACTAACAGCTTGGGAGTGAGTCATGCCCTCAGTAGATGTTCCACAGATGCTAACAATCCTGTCCCCAACCTGCAGAAGAAAATACGTAAAATCTAACTAACAATACATTCAGTTACATAGATTTATTTGTCACTTTCTTTCAACAACAGCAGATCTGTGTATTTGCATTAGCCAGATTTAGTCAGCGATATAGGGCAGGAAGAAAGAAATTAGCAACTGTACACATTACATTTTCCCTCAAAGGTAAATCATCTTTGAACTACATAATGGCCCAATACAAAGATAGCAAATTCAACACCACACTTAGCAAATTACACTGGTTTATTGTATTCAGTGTAAAAAAGTAATGATGCTTTACAGAATTGATCCTAATACTCCAGAGGTATACAGCATGTAAAAAAAGAGACGCAAAATGCATGTCACCTGAAGACAGACAGACCGAAGTAGTAAATTACCATCACAGATTATATGTTTGAATTCATCCCACAGTAAAACTGTCCATTTTCCAAGGAGCATGAGTCAAATTCAGCCCCCTCTGGAACAGACTGGATAGAGTACACATCTAAGTGTTGTATCAGATAAGACCTCCCTCTTTAACTCAGAACCTAAGAAGTATTCTCTCTAGCCTAAGACAGATAAGCATAGAAAACATGAGACAAAACAGACTGCATACAGACAGTTGCAGGAACAACCACCTCACTCATCAGTGGAGCTCACTTACAGAATCAATCATTCTGAACTACTCTCTCTACTTTTAATTTTCTCAAGCTGACTACCTCTATGATCCAAAACTGCTTTAGGACTTCCTTCCCAAAGTTTGTATCTTTCAGCACTTACCTTTTTCTGTGCTACCAATCTGCGTTACTGTGTCATCAAGCCAAACAGAAAAATTCTTGTCACAGCCAGAAGCACTTATGACTGTATCATTAAACTGCTAATTTATTGCCTGACTAGAGTAATTACTGTGCATTACCCATGCAGTCTTTACAACCTTCTTAACAATTAACTTACTCTGAGTTTCTGAGTCTGAGCTGCAACTCCATTTGGATGCATCATGGCAATAAATATAGGAACATCTCCAAGAGGACTTCCTACACCTCCAGCAATGCTCACTCCTAGTGAATCTGCAGGCCCCTGTTATTGTCATGAAAAAATATTAGATTTTTCTTGAAAGAAAAACACATACAGATATGTAGGCTTACCTCAAAAAATTACTAAAGTCCCTGTCTTATGAATACCACAATTCCTATGTCTCACGGCATTTTTTTAAGCTAATACATTTTACATCATTTCAAGAAAGCACAGAGCACAATATGTTTCTTCCCATCAGTGGCAGGTGACAATTTCTGACTTATTTGTAAGTTTTATCCTCACTAAACTAAATACCTAGAGAATTCCACATCAGACCCTTAATGTCTGCACAGAAAGTCTGGGCAACGAAAACTGGACAGATGGGACTGCTTAATATTGTCTATATCAATCTCCTGTTATGAACGCCCCGAAGACCAGAATTAATCTTTATGCTCCCTCTAGTGTTCTATTCTTGAAGAACAAAACTAGCCATTCACTACCATACAATACCCTACTACGTAACTGCAAAAAATGCTATTGTAAACTGGTATTTGCAGATTCTACTGTTAAAAGAGAATGACTAAATACAATCCACATAATCAACTGAACTAGATGCCAGGCAAAAATCAAATAAATACAAATATTTTGGACTATCAGAAGCAGTCTGTGACTCAGATCTCACGCTCCTGTAAATAAGGAAGCCCACTGAATTTCACAGTTGAAAACCTGGCAGCTGTCATGTAAGAGTCTACCCATTAAAAATGTGTGAAGAAAAATATGAAATACCAAACAACAGGCTTGCAACTTTTGTACAGTGTCCCTGACTTCCCTATAACTGTCTGGATTTAACTCAATCTGATAACAGTAAAACTAGGTCCCATTATCTCTTACTAATCCTTCCTCCTTTTGCTTTCAAAACAGGCCACAAAATGTGATAGTGTAAATCACACTGATTTTACATAAAAACATAGGCAGTGGAGATCATACAATCTTGACCTGAAAAGACAGGCAAATTAATTAGTTATCACCACATCAAGTCCTCTCTCAAAATGATTAACAGGGTCAGACTTCTTCCTTCCTGTAAACACATCTATTGACAACATCCACAAAATCTGTTCCTGATACATGTCACTTCATGCTGTAACTTACCTTCTTTATTTCGACTGTTCTTAGTCCTTGTATTTCAGAAGCTGCCATCAAATGAATTTAAAAAAGAAAAGTTAAACTTGCATTTTTAGGAAACTTTTCCATTAAATTTATCCAAACCACTATGATGATTATAACTTCCTGCTAATTGATTATAGACACACTTTTTAAGCAGATTTGAAAAGTGGCTGTCTTTAAATTAATAGGATTGAAATACTTCTAGAACAGGAGAAAAGGTCATTCATTCTCTCCATTTAAATAACTTTTGGAATAAGACTGCTAAGCAAGCTAAATTAGAATAGAAAATACCTATTATTTGCTAGTAATGCTTTGGTCAGAAGTAACTTTGTTCTAAATTTGAGCATGAGCCAGCTACTCGACATCTATTCTAACTATACAGTGTCTGGATTTCTATGAATGAGATGGCTTGACTGAAGACATACTTAGATTAAGTAGAAAATTGTGTCTCACCTTAGATTCTCAGTATCAAAACTGCTGGTATAACAAGTTGCCAGTTTCCTTTATAAAAAGCTATTCAAAGATACATATGATGTACAATAACCACTCCTGCAGTGGTTTAATGACTAAGGAACTTTCAGGCCTACAGCACATAACAACATTTTAGAGAAAGTCAAAGATCTCAGCTACCAGTTCATATGTACAAAATACTGAAAGCACCAAAGAAGCCTTACTGGTATTCTTCTTTACACCACTTTCAAAGACCTCAGGTGCACTGGACCCAGAAACCGGGAAACTGAACGATGAAAGAACGGCACTTCCTTCACTGACCTAAATACAGCGTTAGACTGGGATTAGAGAGAAGCTTCAGACACTCAATTGATAAAAGTAAAACTTTAACCCACTGCATTCAGAGAATTTTGCTGTATTTTACTCTTTCTGTGCCCAGTTAAAGCTGACACAGTGAACCTCCACATATTTCTTGGTCACTTGACTGCTCCTTGTTCAAAACATTTTTAGACCAACAGAGACTGCATGTCTACAGCCCCATGCAACATGCCGAAGTGCTGTTTTTTGAGGGCCAGACTGTGTCCTTGTGTTCGCACCTTTGATCACCTCATAGAGGGCTTACGGTGTAAAAGTCAGCCATGATTATATAGGTGCGGACGGAATACAAATGACAGATCTTTATACATCCTCATGTTCACCCACTGCATCAACTAAAACCAAGATTAGGCTCTCCACTCAGGTTCACCTGCACAATTTACAGAAAGATTTTCACTATACCCATAGAGTAATGGAAAGGAACAACATGGGTCCCAGTGAGATTACTCTGCTGACTATTACAGACTGTTTAGAACATTCAGCATTGTGAACTTCGCCTGTCTTAACCACTCAGATTAAGACCAACCAGAGCCTGCATGTTTTTATCTTGTTTGGCATTACCTGTTTTGAAGAGAGCCTAACATTTCAGTTTTATCCAGTCTTAACCTGCTCGCTTGAAACTGTTTAATTATGATTTGTCTTATTTACCTTCATTACTTGATGATCATACCCAGTTTATAACCAGAGAAAGTTCTAAGGTAAATTGTAGGTAGTTCTCAGAAATACAGCTTCTACTGGAGAGAATCATGTGAGCTGCTACCACATGAAGGATGCATTCAAATGCAGAAATTGATGCGAGTTTGTCATGCTCCACCATTAGACCAACAATAGAATAAATAAAGTTGGGAGAAGTCTGATGGAAAGGGTGCAGGTTTCCTGCTTCTGATGACCAAGATTATGGTAAGAATATGCAAGAAGTGAAGAAATACCACTAAGTTATCAAAAACAACACTCCACTGCATGCCAAGCACTTCTAAAGTAACAAAGAGGTTACAAGTCCACTCCAACTTCTGGTATCAACGAGAATCAGAGCTCACTCCGCTTCCCAGGCTGGTGCCACAAAAATCAGACTATGCAACACAGCCAAACCATTTCTGCACTACATTTTTGGCTGCACCATGTCTTTAACAGATACAGTATGCTGAAACGAACACATAAAATGGTTACTTAAAAGCTGCGGAGTAGATAAAAAACCTACTTTTCTTCATCTTGGATCAGGTATGTAAAAAATCATTGTCATCATAAACGAAATTCTTTTTATTTGTTTTCATTATTTAACCATTATTTCTTCCAAATAAAACACTTTTACACTTACACACCTGGCTGCTCTGGGATGTTCTCCTCTCAGAGTGGAATGGACCAGCTTTTATTCTTCCGACCTCTAGTCTTACTGTACCTAATGAACACTAAAGAACCAGTCACTTATAACACATCGCTTCTGTCTACAACATTAAAGCCTATGATAATGGTTAAGTCACTCATTAGATGGTGGAAGAAAACGAAGAAAATGGACTCAGGGGAAAATAATGGTCTAACAACCCTGTGATGAGCACTGAGCAGACAGAGCTCATGGCAGGATCAGAGCCACACAAAATATACAATGATATTCAATACTGAGCAGGGTACTTCTTGAATTAACCAATATTGCAATATAGATGTGAAAATTACACAGTAAGACTAATTCTGTTACCTTTCAATTAAAAGGGAGTAGTTTTTACTTCTCAACTGCCATGTCAATGCATATTTTCAAGATGGCATTTTTCAAGGAATAGTGAAAATGACTATTTTCACAATAAGCACTGAAAACAGTCTAACACCTCCAAGTATTTATTACTATTTCTGTTGATCACTGAGAACACGGTATTTAAACTGGTAGGTAGTAATCTCTTTCCTGCTCTTGAAATTCTCTGTTCCTCTGGATCCATACCAAAGCAACTGAAGAAATTTTGGACAGGAAATTTTCCAAACATCTATCTGTAGTTTAAGTGACCTTTCTGCATCTGAGTCCCAACAGCAAACTGGGAGGAATTGAATGTTTGCACATTGGCACATGCTTCCACTACTCTTTAAGCTTTTAATTATACTATTAAGTATTTTCATGTCTACATAAAATGCATATCTCAGAAGAAAATTCACCCTGCAAATATTTAGGAACCAAGACATTAGGCTGTTTTTGGAAACAGACAGGTAAGTTATTATCACAAACAACATCTAGAAAACTGGACTTCCGAAATAATACAAGCAGTGCCAAAAAAGACCCCATATCTGCAACGTATTCAAATACAGAAATTTATAATTTTTGTTATTATCTTGTTTTTCCTTCTTTCTTCCACTGGGAATTTATTAGTATGAACTCCTGTATCCAAAAAATTAATATTACATGTTTTGCCTTTATTTACCATGCTTTAGCTGTATTACCTTAAGAGAGGCTCATGTATTTGTCAGAAAATTCACAGTAAGAAATAAACTAATATATCAAAACTAACAACAGGACGTATCCATAGAAATATTCTGTACCTCATATCCTGTTGCTATTCTCTTAGGGGTGACATTAAGAGATTTAGTAATAAATTGCTTTTCATTTTTTAAATAATATTGAATTCTCTATGTCCTGGAAAAGACTTGATCGAAGCTCAGAAAAAAACATTCTTTCCTGCTGGCATGAATTGACTTGTGTTAAACCATACCAACAACTCTTACCCAAAATGGAAAAGTGATGAAGTAATCTGTGCATCTAAAATTACCAGATGCTCACATAAAATGCAAACGCACAAATGAGATTTATAAGTTATAATATGTGAAAGTGGGAGGTAATACTTTCCAACTGAACTTCTGAATAAATCAAATCACATTTACTTTTATTACAGTTTTCTCTTTCTTCCTGAAATACCCCATTTGATAAATCTGTAAGCGAAATGAGGGGAAAAAGTAAGCTTTTCACTTGTTTTAGGGATACTTAAAAAGAAACACTGCAAGAACAGGTGGAATTCTCAGACTGATGACACATTCTAGTGGTCATATGTTACCTTAAATACTCGGGAATTTTCCAAAGATTAAAAACAATTTTCAAGGAAAATACCTTTCAGGTATTTCAAGACAATTTCCTCCTAGATCTTATTCTCATGAATGAAACCAGAACTGATAACTGAACTAAAAATGATGACAGCCTATATCTGAGGGATCATGCTTCACTTCATTCCCATGGCATGAACAAAACAGAATCATTAACAATAATGTATCTGAGGTATTTTAAAGCCTCATTTCTCAGGGCCAGGACCATTAATTACAAGTACTACTGAGTGGGATGAAGTAACACCAATATACAAATGGTAAGTGGGAACTAAGAATCTTCAATTAGATACTCAAAAATGCTTGCCAAAATGAAAGAAACTTTTCACGTAAAAAGGCATTTTAATTTAGAGAAGATGTAAAAGTCTAGCATATGAAGAAGAAATGCACTGTCCTTAGATAAAACAAAGTATCAGGTAAGAATGGAAAAGTACTATTAGCCCATAAGAGTATATTAATGAATTAACTTTTCAGAACCCAGACTCAGTTCTAGCATTCGCACTTACAGGCGCATGCTGAAACTGCAGAAAAAGTCCTCTTGCCCCTCCTTTCTAACTTTCTCCCTGTTGCTCCAACCCTGCTCCCCCTCCCCCCGAAAAAAACCCAACAAACAAACTTCAAGGAACAGTTCAAGATCTGGAAGGATATACCTTTGAAAGGAGTGTGAAGAAGAATGATCATGTGTCTATCCAAGAGTCAGCTATAAGTACTGGATATTAATTATTCAGCAGGAATGTCTCAAAACCCAGGATGGAAAACAAATGGCTGGCTAACCAGCTTAGACTTCCTGCCAAACCACCGTAAATGTTGTGTATCTGACTTCATCCTGATTTGGAAATAGGTGGAGGATATCAGAAGCACAAAATTCATTGAGAACAGAAATTCTGGTTCCAAGAGCTGCAGTTAGGAGTTTACTTCAGTTATCTCTGTAAAAAAGTGATTTCTTATACTAAATTCCTTGTTCACTGGAATTGCATTGTAGTATTTAATGGATGTAAGGTGACACTAGATATACATAGAAAAAAAAAAAAGATTAACAAGTATCAACTATGAAAGTTAACACTTGTTGGCTCAACCTCTTTGATGAATTCTCCATCATTTAAAGTCAGTTCTGAGAATCTTCCTAAAAATTTGAGATAGTTATCAGTTTGTTGGAGAAAATACAATGTTAAGTTTTAGACTGTTCGAGGTAGTGGTCTTCTACTGCCCTATAAACATGGCCTTCTGCACCATCACTACTCCCTTTTTCATTTAATTTCATTTTCATTCATTTCAAAATCTGAATGCTCTAGACTTCAGGAAGCTTAAATTTGGATCCACAGATCATTCTTACTGAATCTCAATAACAGTCTGAACCCAGTCTGAATAAAGCTAAAGCTTTCAAAAAATCTGGATCTCAGTTCTTCACTTTTATTCACCTTATCTTTTCCCAATACCTTTAGCAAAGCTGCAACAGCCTCCTGGTTAGCATTTCGAACATCTTCTCCATTCACTGTCAATATTTGGTCTCCTTGCATCAATCTCCCATCGGTATCTGCTATTCCTCCTTTGACGATGTCTGACACAAACACCCCTGTATCATTTCTGCAAATACACACATGGTTTTTGCATTGCAATACTGTTTAAGGGCCATTTTCATGGCTTGCTACTGGGAACACAATAAACATTGTCTCATTTTTTTGTGGAGTAACATTGGGCTAGTTCCTGTAGGAATGGCCATAAATGGCCATTTAGGCATAAAAATGATATGCATGATATGCATGGACTTCAAGCCTACAGGATCTGAGCACCAGACCCCAAGAAAACCATGAGCATGCCCAGCAAGTCCCATATATTGACTGTCCAGGTATATTCTTACCTTTTCCCAACAATACTCAGCCCAAGGCCTTTGCCAGGCTTCTTTTGGAGCTCTATATTGAGTACATCATACATGTCTTCCTCCTTGTACTGGGCCTCATCTCTGTACACAGTCAGACGAACTTTTTGGGGAGTCTGTCGGAGGACATTTATCGCTTCATCGTGTGTGGCATTCCTGAGGTCAATTCCGTTCACCTGCAATGAAAGCATACCATGATAAAATGCACAGGGCCTAACAAGAGACAAATAGAAGATGCCTAGCTAGCAAATGACAGTAAAAGTGACTAAAGAAACCACTACACCTCTAATATCTGATCTCCAGCCCACAGTCTCCCGTCTTTAGATGCGGCTCCTTCTTCATATACTTCATGGATAATGATTGCTCCCTGTGGATAAATAAAACAAAAATAAATTGCATCTTGAAAGAACATGCCCTTGCTTTGAACCAAGAGCAACTGGTAAGTCCTACTATAATTCATCAGTGACAAACAGAACAGTCAGATGTATGATGAACAAATTACAGAAATATTGAAGAAGTTTATTTAAACTTTCAATTTTAAAAGTGTTTTTTTCTTCTTTTTTTCCTTTTTTTTTTTCCCTTCTATGAACTGGTACCTCTCTATATCTTTCTATAAATTCTACAGAAATGAAGAAAAATATCATTTCTATTAGGCATTTTAATTTCATGATTTTTATCACACTTCAGTGACACACATATTTTTCCAACCAACCAGCAAAGTGTCTGCTCCTCCAACAATGCTCAGTCCAAGACCAGTCCGCCCTTTTGAGATATCAATGGTTGTTTCACATCCAGGAATGATGGGACAACTAGCTGGGTCAGAGGCTAACGTGGCTGGAGTTGAAGATCTGCTTGTGCCTAAAACAACAATTAAAATCCTGGTTACAGAAAGAGAGCTTGATATTAGAAAACTGACTTTAAAACAGCCTTTTGAGAGTCCACTGACAGGTCTAAAGCAACAGCTGAACAGCTGCCCTACAGAGAACGATGCTGCCAACTTTCCCTCAGACAAGTACTATACAGTAGTTTTAATCACAGTTGCCCTATTTTTTTGTACCATTAAGTATACAGTCTAGATACCCAGAGAAGCTACTGTATACAACAAATCCAATTTACTACAGAATTTAATTTAAACATCTATACCAGCAAACACGCAAGGTAGATTAGAGATAAATTTAGTACATAGATGTATTAATACATGGACTCAAGGACGCAAGCTCTGCACTTTTGCAGTGGGTCCAGTCAAGATCCATCTAACTAAATCTTCCATCTCAGACTCATATCTGTACCATGAGAAAGAATGTTAGGTATGAATCAAACATAGTGGTATTTCACAAGTTCACCAATCCATGCTCAAGTCAAAGGTTTTGCACACATCACTATATTTAGTGGCCTTCAAAATGATCTTTTTTATACCAGTCCAACTTTCAACTGGCCAGCTTCTGGAAGCAGTAAGTTTCATGGTATAAATATATATTCTCACAGTGCAAATAAATATGGCATCCTTAAGTAGCATTTTATCTGTAAATTCAGTATCTCTGGTATGTCACAAATGAATCTTTGCTTCAGTATTTTAGTTAGTTCTGTATCCTTCACAGAAAAACAAAAAGCTAAAAATACTAGGAGGAGATACTGTATAGGATCTAAAGGAAAGAATAAGCAGTTGAATCTGGGATGTCCAGATTGCCTGTCACTGATGTCCTCTGTCCTTTAAAGAAACACCAAAATTATCTTTTTTCCAAAAGGTAAAATCCTTTCGAGGCACTTTAAATGGGCACCAATTGAAAGAAGTTCCACTGAAACTAACAAAGGACTTGTCCGTTCAGCAATACAGATTTATGTTAGACAAATACTCAGGTATAAACCTCAAAATTTGGAGTTTTGGCCTCTGAAGGGAACCAGAAGGGCAATTAAGACCTTTTAAGAGTAAAGTTTTGGTTAGAGTACAGAACAGGTTACTCTGCTGCTCTGCTATGCAAGTTCTTCACGTATATTATGAGCAACTGCTCATGCTTAATTCTGACTAAGTAAGAAAGTGAAGGGTTAAGTATAATAATTCTGTCCAGAAGGCATAAAATGTACATGAAATACATGAACTGAAGAATTGGAAGGTAGCATTAGAATGCAAGGTTGACCTCACCTAGGTAGCTGCATCGCTATTGGGCCAAAAATTGCCTACATAGCACTGCTGGAAATGCCAAAGTTGGGTAGATATGGAGTAGAAATCATACTAATAGGGGAAAAAAGTAGTTTTGGGGTAGGTTGCTTATTTGGAAGGAGTCTGTGCAGAGCTAACAAGTTGCAGGGGAAGCAAAAAGGTGAGCTTGGTAAAGGAAAGCAGAGGAATAAATTATAAAATCCAGTGCAGATACAAGAGGAGTGAGATCTTCCAACAATTGGGTTATGGATGCTTGTAAATGATAGCAAAGCCAAGTTGCAATCACAAATCCCCAGGATGTTGGAGGGAGCACCGCCGAAACCTCCATCTGGTCCCACCTCATCTCTAAGACTTGCTGTGGCAGGGTGATGATGGAAGCGAGAGACTCGGACAAAGCAAGAGATTTTACCCCAGAGCTAAATGCAGAAGGGAAGACAATAGAATTATTACCTACTAGGTCTCTCGTATGTTTCTTAAGCTTTCTTTATAGTAGTATTACTGTGTATCAACACTACTGCCAGTAATAAGCAACAGAAATGTGACTCAGTAATGCCTGCAGTGATGTACATAAATTAACTCTGATGTGCGTATTACTCAAGTTATTATTAGCTTCTTAGTACTGTGTTGCTTAACCTTCATCAGTTGCATCTCAAGTCTCCACTCTTAAGGGGGAGAATCAAATGTGGCTAGTCATAAAAGGCAAGACAGTCTCAACCATGCCCCTGTTCTAGGAAACATGACACACCTTTTCTTCCTCATTTAAAGAAATGCCTCCCACTTAATTCTAGACAACCATGACAGGGGCACCGGCTGAACAGCCTTTGAGATGCAGTGGAAATCCCTCTATCCTGCCACCTCTACAACAGGCCAGTGGGAAGGCAGGAGGTAGGTCTTCAGTGTCGAGCCTTATGGCTTTATTTAGATCAATCTGTAATCTGAAACTACTAGAAAATGCAACTCAGAAGACAGCTGAGCTCATACAGAAAGAGAAAACTTGTTTACAAGCTGGGTCTTCATTTTTATGTCACAACCACCATGAAGATGGACACACAAGGAGAACCTTACTTTTGACTGCTTCTGGTTCAGGTGAGCTGGAAGAGGGGACATTTGCTGGCAGGTGTATATTCCTCCTCTCTGATGGGAGAGGGACTGGCGCTGCAGTCATGTTATCCGTCTCTGCTGAATTGACTGTAAGCCTCACGACAGTTTTGGATGTCTTCAGGAGACTAATAAACTGAATGATAAAGAGAAAAACTGGTGAAGTGCGTAACTGGACTGTTCAGCTGCAAAACAAAACAAAGCCGAAGAATTGTTCTACCAACTCGAGCTACAAGTCACAATCCTGAAGCTTTTCTTGGAAATGAGAAAGAACAAATATTGATGTTTTTTATAAGAAACAGCAATAGAGTTAACCATGGGTCAGACCTGGCTGACGTTAGCCGTAGCTTCCATGAAATTTTGCCAAACTATACCAGATGAGAATGTGGCAGTCTTTTGATGGCTTCTCAGGACAAAACTCTGTATTAATAGCAATTACTAGAAAAATCAGAAAACTAGTATTGCCTTTTAATGCTTGGGTAGAGCCCAATTCTGATACTACAGAAGTCAACACCACACTATCTCGTGATTTACATAGAAGTACTACTTCCATCCTAGCTACTTAATCAGATGCACGGCTGGAAGGAAAATTTGAAAACATTATCTGAACTACAGTAGGTAGAGAAGGGTATTAGGGTGTAATGCAAAATCTAGTTTAAAAGGGATACTGAAAAACCTTCAAAATTAATTGCCATCTCACAGAAAAGACTCCAAATCCTCCCAAGACTTAACATTTTAGTAGAAGTATTTTCAGAAATTACTTACTCAATCTCTGTACCGTCTTCTAACGCCTACCTATTTCCTGCTTCCCTACTTAACTATCTCTTACTCATTTACTGCTTCAGAGATAGCAGCTTGTCAAAGAGTAAGATGGATGCTCTCCTAATTGCCCTTTAACAAACAGAAAGTAATCTTCTCATGCCTTAAGAATCACTTTTCTTGGTAGCAAGGCAGGTGCTAGAAAAATGTCCTCCTTGATTCATTACAGAACCCAAACTGAGTTGCAGCACTAGAAGTTAAAAAAAAATCTCATTATTTAGGAATGGAGTCAAGTTTTCTCTTTGAAATACCAGGCCTGGAATATAATGAGGCCATCACTACAGACACTACCCAAGCATAACCACAGTTCATGACCTGATTTACCAGTGATGCAACTCACACATGTAAATTTACACATATCAATTTTACTGGTTCTAATACTATTAAAGTGGAGTAGCTATGAAGAGTCATTATTGAGCTACAGTGCATGACTTTTTGTGGGACTTTTTGTCCCACAACTAAGTGCCTCTCAGTCATCAGATCTCAACCATGGGGTTGAGAAATCCCCCCCCGCCATGGGGTTGAAATCACATTTGTAGCACAGAGATGATTCATGTAGTGCATTAATGTAAAATAGAAGCTGAACTTTAAATTCAGGATTTATCTTATTCTGCAATAGTTTCCCTATCCAGACAATGCCTGCAGATCCAGCCAGCTTTGGAAAGGAAGTCAGAGTATAGTCAAAAAACCTCACTGGTTTGTTTAAGACACAATCACCTCCTACATTAAGTGTTGTGATTTCTGCAACATTCCTGACACTTCAGAAGCACCTTTTCTACTGGATATCCCACAACAACTTCATCATCCACTGCCAGGATCTGATCTCCAACTTTGATTCGTCCATCCTAGAAACAGAATAGAATAAAAAAAAATCAGCGCTGGCTGCTACTCCAAAAAACATTTTTCATTCCCTGTTTGGATTTTAAATGTTCTCGCACCTTTGCTGCTGCACCATGATCTGTTAAGCTCTTAATAACTACTCCATTAGTTGTGTCTTCTTCACTAATGGCAATTCCAAACCCTCCTTGATCCTGGGGCAAACAGAAAAAAGCAAATGGTTACGTACTGTGTTTTTCAAGTTCTTAGAATACATTCACTAAAGATAATGAAACCAGTAGACGTAACAAAAGTCTGGGTTTTCACAATCCATCAATACTTCTGTTTTAAACTAATCTATTTGCTACCAAGATAAATCTGAAACACTTCCGAATTCAAATCCACTCCTTTGAAACTTACAAAGTAAATGGTGATTCAGTTGTTAAATTTGTAAGTAGGAATAAGAAACAGAAAACGTTTTGAATCTACAAACTAAGGTAAACAAAACTTCATGCTATAGCTTAAATTTATTATTTGAAACCATAGAAAAAAATACACACAGGAGTGGAAAATACAGACAATGGCAAAAAAAAAAATCTTCCTGTGAAATTAGTAAATGTTTATGGCAGAGTGGAATTTCTCTAATGATTTCACCTAGAATTAAATCAACCAGATACCATAATCTGTAAAATATTCTCCTGGTTAATAATGGAAGTGTAGGTGCCTTCAAAGGCGATGAACTTACAAACAGTCTGCATATCTCCATCCTTACGTCCACTGAATGCAACTGTCTTCTCCAGGTCAATAAGCAGAAGCAGCTATTTTTCCAACCTCATTTGGAAGCTTCATAGTTACGGACACCTGGCCGTTTTCTCCCAGCTGCACAATTTTCACTAAATATGTATGTTGAGTGAGAGGATTTGGAGCTTATCATCTGCTAATTCATTTACTTTGAACAACTAAGGCAATGATTTTACCTGAGGCACCACCAGCAGCTGGTTACCAAAAGTTTTGCAAATAGGCCAAGAGGTGACTTCTTGCAGACACACAGAACAATTGGCAAATTTATGTGAAGTTAAAGAGGTTCATGAGGCTGCCAAAGATAGTCATTACGTCAGGAAAACTTTGAGGTCCATTCACAAATAGGAAGAGAAGACCTCCAGAAATCTCTATTCTGACTTCCAGTAAGTAAGAGACATTTGTTTTCCATAACAGGGACTCCATTATAAAAAAGCAAGCTAGTGAATACAGATGTGGCTGATGTAAATTTTATTTTCAGCACATACCTTAGGGAGTTCCACATACTGAATGTTTTTACATGAACTGAAGTCAGAACAAGCACTGGAGTTTGCAGCACTGATATCAATCTAATAGAAAATGAAAACATAACTATATTCAACATTTTGCATCAAACTAAAGTAGGGCATAGCCATTTAAAGTGGGCCTGATAATTTTCTGAATTCATTTAAACTGCTATAAGCCTATTCACAGGAACGTTAGATTTGCTTGATAATTTAGATGAACATACAATAAAACAGAATTGAGCACAGCTGTACTAAATTTAGCAGCTTTACTAACATCTCATTTGTTTTTCCCTTGGATTTCTTTTTCTTTCGTAGTATTTGCCAAGCAGACAGGGCACTCCTCTATCCAGAGCAACGTTAGTATACCAGTCAAATGAGAAAACCAAAAATTTACTTTACCTCTTGATGTTGAAGTGTCCCTGAAGCACACTGTGATGCCTCTACTGACTTTGCAGGGCAAACAGCCATTTGATTTACTGCATCTTTATTTCTACAACAGATTCAGTTAAAGAGTGTAGTAAGAATGCAGTTATACAGCACTCTATTTCCTAGAACAAGTTTACATCCAGCGCTTGCTTTCTCTGGCACTCGCAATGCAAATATCAAAACAGAAAGCTCAAGACATACTTAACAATAAGAACTGTGTTCAAAAGCACATCTACCTTACCAAAATTAAAAATAAAACAGAAGCAATCAGTGCAAAACTTGAGCATATTAAAAATAAACCTTTTTTAGCCAAACCTTTAACAAGAACTTACCTGATAAAGATTATTTTTACTTTAGATGGTGCACATTTGATTATTGAGGAAGCATTCTGATGAGTCCGTCCATAGAGTATTTGCCCATTTATCTATATCAAGGAAGGTAGCAATTATTTCTCAAAATATTTTAATTCCTTTATACTTACAACTAATTTTTAAGCCTTAAAAAAATTTCCATTATCCCACATCACCGGCTAAAGCAGCAATTGTATTAAAATAACAGAGTATCTTGTGTCCTACTTTCACTCCCTTCTTCCAGTAAAATAGACCTTATAGTTTGATATGAGACTACCACTGTCACAGTGCGAAAAATGTCATTCTCTGAGTTATACTGGGTTAACTTGGCACACCATTTATTTCCACTTGCCATTGACGCTGCCTCATGACTAATATGGTGATAAAGCAGGGCCATGGGACATTCTAACCATAACAAATAAATGAATCGCTTATATCCAGCAATAAGATTGCTATTATTTCTTAAATTTCAGCTCTGAGACAGGCACTTTATACACAGGAGTCTGAACACTGGTGCACTTACATCTGAAGATTTGACTCGACAGTCATTGCCTTCATTTGGCAGAGTAAACTCAGTGAAACCCTTTGAAACTCCTAGGACTCAGATATGATTGGGGTATCAGTGTGAATATGCAGAATAAAGCCATTATTCTCTCACATTTTATTAGTTTAATTTGTTCTTAGAAATTGAATACTACAGTGCAGAAGTCCACTCTATGACAGGAGAAATGACTGGAAAAGGACAGCTTGGCCCTTTGCATCTGCAACATCAAGGTTTTAAAAACAGAAGTTTTAACTGATTCAAGAGAATCATGTACCAGGTAATATTGGGCTCTGCAACTAACAGGTTGCCTCCACGAGCTAGGGCCACATGGCCACAAACCCCTTAGTTTCTCTCCTGGTCTGCAATTGCCAAACTGCATCGTTTACTCTCTGTCTTCCTCAAGCTTTTTTCAGTCTCACCATTTCCCTTCCTGTACCATCTTCCCAGTGGATCCTCAAACACCGTCACATAAAACTTTGGAGTTACGGAAAGTATTTTTGTGAGGGTAATGTTACCTACTGCTATCAGAAAGAATGGGAAAAACTATAGCAGAAAATACATCTGCAAGAATTGTCAACTGAACTGTGGTAATATAAAAATATACCTTATATTCATATACATTGGGAATGTTAGCTGCACATTCAACGGTTGAGTCTCTCCACAAAGCCACTAGAAAACAGTCCGAATGCGTCAGGAAATGAAAGTCCATAATACAAATGTTCCTGTTCTCCCAATTTAATTTCCTTTTATAAATATAAATAATATAAAAATATTCTGATATGATCACACTGCCAGTAGGCAGAGGGGTAACTAGAAATTATGCAGTACTTCACAGGTGGATAGACTAAAGGACTTCAGTATTTCCCATGGTCTGCAATGCATAGTCTTCTGTACATCTCCGTATCACAGAAACTGATGTCATACCTCATTTTCATCTATTTTAAATACACACAGCTTTACTTAGTACAACTATAAGCAGGAAGAAAAAAACCCACCTTCAACTACTTGGAACACATCAGAATGAAAATGTGGTAGCATAGTGATGTCAACTTGGATAACTTTAGGATTTCAAAGTCCACTGAAGAACATCTATATTGCAGCAAGAATCTAATATTTTAGTGCATTTTAAGTCAGTACGTTTGGGTTTCAGTATAAATTACAAAAACTCACCTCTAGTAATTCATCTGCAATCTGTAACCTGCCATCTTTGCCAGCTGCTCCATTTGGATCAATTCCCACTATAAAGACACTCATCCTGGATCGGTCTTTGTTACCAGCCAGACTAAGTCCCAGACCTGTCCTTCCTTTTTCCAGCTCGATCATATGTAGCTCCCCTGGCAGATTTCCATAGCGCTGCACGATCTTTTCTAAATGTAAAAGTGTGGGCAGCAGAGGTTGGATTTACATTAGAAAGTTTCATGAGTTACCTAGGCAGTCAAGATCAGTGTCCAGTGGGCAGTATCTGACAGAAGAATCCCAAACTGGATAACAAAATTTCAAGTCTACACCACATTTTCTTTTAAACTAAGCCTTAGGTGATTCATAACGTTATTTCTAGTTCATTGTTTTCCTTCTAACTTGGGCAACATTAAAACTTCTCTTACAAAAACACATTTTACACATAAAAGCAATAACCTCCCCTCCAGTAACATCTTCATGTAACAGAAGCTATCACATCAATCACTGCCGTCAGTTACCTAGAGCACACTGAAATTCTTCAAGTAGTCCTACATGTGAAACAGTGAATTTGGATCACAGAGGAAAATAGAGATTGGAGTGCAATGAAAAAGAACAAAATAGTTCCATATTTTACCATGTGCATCTGAACAAGCACAACTGAAAGCTGACAGCAACACTTAACACCCAAATTATGAAGCACACAAGAACAAAGTATTCCAACTGGATCCCCCAGGCCTTCTGTTACAGTACTATTTCAACACTGAATATTTCAAACATTATCCCACAGGATAAACTTACTCCAGCTGTAACCGAACTCATCCTCCTTCTCCACATCCTCTGGGACTCTGCTAGAAGATGACTGTGCAACATCACAGCTCATTCCTGAAAATGCTGAAGGAGGGGGCAGAGGCAAGTTACAAAGCGAAGCCTTTTCTGGCTCTAAATCAGCCTGACCAAATGCCTGTGGAGAGTAAGAAAAACGCAGTGCCTAAGCAAATGCAGACTTTGTGTAGGGCAAACTAGTATACAAAAATGTCGAAATGGCAAAGACTATGACTTTGAAGTTTAAATACCAAGCAGCTGGAATTCTAAATTAATTACATAGCACAGAACGGCTGCAAGAGATCCAAGACAGAAACAAACACCAGGCACGGTAAGAGATAACATCACTCCAAAATGTATTTGGAAGCAAACAGAAATCACAATAAAAGCCCAATTCAGTAAAGTTTTATGTGCCACTTTACATTCTTTAAACAGTCTCTTACGAAGACTCATGTGATTTTCTTTTAATGCCGTATTTGTAGAAGACTTTTATTTTTAAAAGCCACCGCACAGAACTTCTTCCTATCATGTGCTTTGGAAGACAAATATGAGGAAAGGGAAAGGAAACAAAGAACATGGTGCTTTTAAAAGTGCCTCCAGAAAAAAAGAAAATTACTGACATATTAACTGAAAGGACAACTTAAACCCAAAATGAAACAGATCATAACTGAAGAAATCCACAATAACTGGACTTTTTCAGTCTTATTTACTGGTTTCCTGTAAACTGGTCTTGATGAATGTGGTCTATTCATATTCACAAGAAGTTTAAAAGTATAAACACATGACTACTGCAATATAATGGTTAAACACCCAAATCCATAATCTGGCAAGCCTCCCATTCACATCAGTTTCCCTGAGGAGTATGGGCTCTGATCAGGGATTGGCTAAGTGTTTGCAATTTATATCATTTTGGCTTGCTCAGAGTAAACATGTAGGCAAGAAACTCCTGTCTGACCATCATCAGTCTGAAGATTCTGCATGCTCAAGAGACTTTGATACTTGGCAGATCAGCTGTTGACGTAAAACAACAAAAACTTAGGTGAAAACCAAGTAATTTTCCCTCACTAGATTTTCAAGCGCTGCTCTAGCTTTATAGCCCTGTTTCTCATCATTGCAGTTTTCATTACCTCCATTTGCAAAAGTTTGAACACGGTATCTCAGATGGTGTCTCTGGATGCCAAAAACATTGAGACAATTTCTTCATCAAAGGCAACAGTGAAATGGATAACAACATACACCTTGGAAGACTTCATTCTGCTTTAAATTGAAGGTATGGAAAAAACTAGTAAGTTACCAATCTAGTTATACTGAGATTTAAGGCAAGTCTCATCTCACAGGGAAAATGAGTTACCTTCACCCTTTCTAAACTCCCAAGATTTAAAGAAAACACAAAAGCCCTATTTCAGTTCCCTTATTCTGTTTCCACTTGAAAAACATGTTTCTTCTTCCAGGAACTTGTTCTAGGAGTCATTAAATGTCAGAAGTGTGGCAAGTTTTAATATGGGACCCAAGCCAGGAATTTTTATAAAAAATGCATATAAATGCTACATGAATTTTCCATCATTGTATCAGTCACATTGATCTGTGCTTCAAATCAAATCCTGCTGAGATGATACCTTGCATCACTAAACTTCATGGAGGAATTATTTACAGTTTATGCAAATTTACTACAAAACATGCTAATAGTTACAGGGCAGACATAAACCTCAACTGAAGTAGCAAAATTCTAGCAAACCCCTCAGAATCAGAGGAGGGTGGAAACAGTACTTAGTGACATTCAACGCGATTTTTCATAATCAAAAATTCATGTATCCACCACGGAGAAAAGTTGGTGACAAACCTCTACCTCCCGGAGGGGTGAAGGGAAGAGTAGTTCTAGAAACACTAATTTTTCAGAGTGCTTTCTAGAGTTTTAACTAGAAAGCTACGTAACACAGCGAAAAAATGAGGAAATACAGCGTAAGAGCGGACCAGATCAGCAGACCTTACAGTAGTCTCTGTGTTTTAAAACGAAAACTAACATACCACTTTAGTGGTACTCTTGGTAAATGACAATGTCCAAAAACTCTGCAAAATTAAAGACAACGTGGCCAAAAATAAAGAATGAAAAATTGCTGGAAGATTTTTAATGTGTGGATGTATGGCTAGATCCTGACAGATTAGCACTTAGGAATTGCAGCCACCATAATCTGATTGACAAAAAAATGCTTCTTTCTGTATCTCTGTGCATGTGTACCTAAATCTGAACATGTCTGACGTTTAAGAAAATGCTGAAACGAAAGTAAAAGCAAAGCTCCTTTATGAGAAGGGTAAAAAGGGTGTTAATATGCCATTTGGGTGAAGGAGCAGACCACGTTCTTCCTCCAGAGCTCAGCCTGACACTCACGCACCACCAGCAGCAGAAGCTGTACCCCGCAGTTTACACACACATAAGACTTTTGCTCCCTGAATCGGGCAACACACAAAAAACCTAAAATGCTTTAAGTCATGAAATACTTTCAGTGTGCCATGGCACAGTATTTCATTTAAAATGCAAAGCATGAGATAGTGCATGAACCCATTTGACTATCACTGCCACTCTGATCACAGACAAGCAAATATTAAAAACGGCAGCAAGTTTGGAGCTGGAAGTATCACGTTCAACGAAGGAGGCACACATGGGGGAAGCAACAGTACTCCAAAAGGTATGACAGGCCATGTACAAGCATACAGCACACATACGGTAGGACGCACTCACTGGAATCAAGACAAACCTTGAACGGTGTGGGAGCAAAAGGGTTAGTTGGGGAACAACGGAAGGTAACCCTAATTGGATTCGATACCTCCTACAGTAACAGAAAACAGCAATCCACATGTTACAGCACCTTTGGCAACACACAGCGTTATTAATGAGTAACTCATTTTTGATTACGGATTCATTTTACTAGCTGCAGCAACTTTATTCACTCAGTTTATAAATGGACAACAGCATTTAAGGGGTTATTAAGGACCTCAGTTCAGCAAAGTTTTTTAGTGTACATGCACCTTGGTTCAGAAGCGGACAGAGATGACAAAAGACCATTCTTATCTCAATGTTAAAAAAGGAAGTATGCAGTAGCTGCAAAAAACATTAGGTTTTCACTAAAAATAGGCGGGTTTTTTTCAGAAATACTTTTGAAAATATAGCCATCATTTCTGTTACACTCCTACTCTCTTTCCTCAGAACTGTAAGACACAAAGACAGATTTCAAAAACACACATGCAATTTTACACCACATATCTCATCATAAATGTTCATTGTACATTCGATACATTTGATAACATGGGAAAACAGCAAAGGGCACAATCACTCCCAAGACGTATAACCAGCCAGACATTATTTATAAAATCAGAAATGCATGCACACAAGAATTAAGTCTTTATTTATTATTGTGTTAGAGGTTAGCTCTCTTCCCAATATGAATAACATGCAGTAAGCACTAACGACAAAAAAAAAAAAAAAAAAAAAAAACCCCAAACAAAAAAACCCAAAAAAAACCCAAAAAAAACACCCAACAATTTTCATATTTCCAAAGATGCCAGCATCCTGTTCATGGTGCATTAAAAGAATTTGCAAGAAGCAGAGAGAAAATATTTTCAGCATGAGAAAATGAAAACTGCCAATGTTTGGGTTGTTTTTTTTTAAATGAAAAAAAAAAAAGATATATCAAAGCTGGAAATTCCTAACCACATCAAAAGAAAATGAAGTACATAGCAGCAAAACACCTCACACTGATGAGAGAGTCACACTCAGGTGGATATTTTAAGAGTTACCACCAGGACTGATTTTGTAATTGAGAACCCACTCCTTTAGTAGCTCTGATTAGATCAGATTTAGTGGTTCTGACTAATGGAGCTGGCATTTTTTTAACTTCTTTAAAACTTTTCTGTGTGCATGCCTGTCTGTGTCTTTTTAATTCACTACACAGAATTTCCGCTCTCATCAGCACAGTATTTTACCCAAATTGGTATAAAAGAATTTAAATGCAGAGTGGTATTAATGGCAAAGAAGCACACACATGTTTGGCGAATCAAGAGCAGACAGCGTATCATCATCCAACCTTGTTAGTGCTGAACTGAGAAGAATCAGCAAACGGGTTAGTGCTGCTGAAGACAGCTGGCCTAGAGAGAAGACTGTTCTGGGGGAAAGGCAGGGAAGGGTTCTAAAAGGGAAAAATAATAGAAACTAAGCAAAAACTTTTTAAAATGAACCTTTTGTGACTCATGAAACAAAACACATTTATTTAGCAGTTTGTGCTAACCAAACAGGGTCTGCTTCCTGCACTTTGCTACAGAAATGTGAAGGTAAGCAAAATTGTATTTGCTCTGTGTTTGTATCAGCTGTTTAGCAAAGCATAGAGGAAAAGTATCAAACCTCATACCTGTTCTAGCCCATAAAGTGCAGAATTCATCAGCATGAACAGAAAATTTACTTGCTGTGATATTTGTACAATTTTGTCCAGCATATGGGATACTCTTACACATTAGTTAATTACAAAACTGTGGATTTCCGGATTAGAATAAACCCAATTCTTTGTAACAATGCAGTAGGTTTGGTTTTATTTTAATAGAGTGACAATATTATTTACTAATAATAGATAATTATTTCAACAGATTACTTCTCATTATTTGATTTACCTCTTGTGGTAACACATTCACTGTGTATTTCACAAAAGAGGAGGTTTAGTAACACCAGGCGTATCTAAACAGACTTCATATCTAATAATAACGTTTACAGATCACTTTGTATGTGTGTGCATGCATCTAAAATTTTCTAAATTTAATGAAACTAAATTGTCAGTCTTCTCCTTAAACCATACAAGGTAATTCCTCATTATTATTAATACAAAATCAGTTTTCATATTTAGACAGACTTGAAGGATGCAATTTGACCATTTATATTCTTTACATTGTTTTCATTCTGCACTCTATTTTGAGATCACAACCTGTTTAATAAAGAGGGATCAGCTCAGATTTTGCACAGTATGTTGGAATTACTGTTCAATGTACACTTAAAAATAATTTTTGCACTAGGTGTATCCATGTGGTAATTGCCTAACTGTCTTAAGGATACAGGTTTAACACTGTTGCAAAAGAAGAAGCATAGTAAATAGAAAGTAACATGAAAGGCTGGCAGCATCAACTGATATATCACAGAAATGTAATCCAGAGATACGCTGCTGTTTAAAAATTTTCTTAAAGCATTTTGGTATTTTAAATGTTTCTGAAAATAGAAACGCTTTATTCTCCAATATGATTTTGCAAAACCAAAGGTTATGTGATTTGGTAAGCCAACGTATGTCTTGGTTCTACAGTATCTTCAGCAATGAGAACACAGAGCTGTGCATGAACAAGGTTTCTTCACTGGCACGTCACTCAAAGTCAAGAGGCAGTTTCCGTACAGTACAGCAAGATTTTCTCTTTACACATGTGATTCATATTGGATTTTGTCTTTATAGAGGGAAATTTGGGAAAAGCAATTTGCCAGTGTAATGACCCTATTACAAGTCAACTATTACATTTGTCATCTGCATAAAATTTTAAATTGTTTCTTGATAAAACTTTCAGCAACTAAAATAAGCATCACAAGTATTTTGTAGACAAACAGTGAAATACTAGAAAAAGAGCAAAGTATCAGCCACAGTAATTCAAAATCTTGCCTTTCATACACTGTCATAGCACCTAAAATAGTGCTGCTAGCTCAAATTTTAGTCTATGCAACAACACTGTACTAATATGGACTAACATGGAGCATTTGAGTTTGTCTGAACAGTTAGGTTTAGCATGCTTTCTTGCAGTCTAGAACAAGATAAGCAAATGCTAAAATAAAGGAAATTTTTCTTTTTACCTTTTTTTTCAAAACAAAACATAAACCAATAGAATTAATTTTACTTTCTTTTTGCTTTTTACCTTTTTCAACTAACTTGTGTTCATCATTTTATCGATGTGTCCAGGATGCTAAGAAACTAGCTAGCATTTCATATAGCACAATGCTGTAACCCTACCAACTATCTGGGAATATACCACAGTGATAGATTAATTCTCACTCGGAGCAATGTGAAACACAGATTTGATGGATAACTGCTTGCTAGCAAAATTATCAACTAGTTTTTCACAGCTCATTTGCATTATTTGGGCTATTCTGGAGACCACTTTAACTGCTAGATCGCTGGATCTCTTTAACTACCACAGCAGCCTGAATGAAAAAAAAAAAAAACCGGGGCGGGGGGCAGGGAGGGTGAGAATCTGACTCAGCAACATGTCACTTGAAACTGACTGCCTTGCTAAATACCTAGTGGTACCATAATAAATATACTGTGTGCAGGCAGCTAGCTATCTGAGTGGTTGCACATGAACGAAGGCTGGAAATTCCCATATAAGATCTTACTGTAAAGTACAGATGCAAGGTTCAAAAGATGAAGACAATAAATATAATGATATTCACAAAGCTCACAATGCAACAGGTGTACAGTAAGAGCATTTGCAATGTTTCTGCTTACAGAGAAACAAGAGTTTGTTAATAAACAGTCAAGAAGTAACCAACAAGCTTAATAATTGGAAAAAAAAGACAGCAAAGAACTATAATTAAAAATAGCAAAGGAGCATTCTCTAAATAAAAATAAGTTGTGATAAAGTAATGGCATCATTTCCATCCCAAACCAGCCTAAACATTCAGCAGTGGCAATTTTGTTCACATCACAGCAAATGCAAAAGCCTTACTTTAGTACCTTGAATATCAATAACCAACATTCAATAGAGCTTTTTCATGCAACTTTACCTTAGATGACTGACGATAAAATGGGTTAGTAGTTTTCTGCCCATAGGGAGCAGAAGCTGAAGAAGGGCTATAAAGAGGCTCTGGCTGGGGAACAGGGGAACAAGTGTTACGAGACAACTAGTAAATAAACCTGCAGCTTATATAGACTCTACAATGAGGAAGTTTAGTTTCTAGTGATGCAAGCAACTTATATTAAAGCTCAGTAGCTTTTGTCTGCAATGTCCATGCAACTTAGTGACAGAAAACTTCTGTGTACTTCTAGGTCCTTTCATTAATGTCCAATGAATTTTTTAACAGGTGCTGTATTTCTGCATGCGCTTCCCAGACATGCTGTCAATCTCTAAGAGCTGGTTTTAGTTAGACTCCTACTCTGCCCCCCAATAAATTATCTTTCTTGAGGCTTTTCAAAATAGTTTGAGGACGCCGTGCTGGAGGGTAATTCCAAATCCAAATCGATTTCATTCTAAATGGAAATAATATTTTAATCAAATTTGTGTTCCTAAAATAGCTGAGATGGAACTTTCAGGATTAAATATCCCATGCCCAAATACCACCACATCTGTTTCATCTATTACTATGTATTACATCTCTTTCCACATTCTTTATGCTTACCCTTGGTCTGCTTATAATGCTCTGTACCATAAACACTACAGGATTGCCTGCCTTCCGTATGGCTTCCACAGCTTGTTCATGGCTGGCATCTCTGAGGTCAATTCCATCCACCTGTAATTGGAAGGCCTCATCTTAACATTGCAAGAAGCTCCAAGAATCATGAGTCATCTTTGCATTTTGGTTAGGGAACTCTGACTAAAACCTAAGCCCAAACTTCTCTTACTAGTGGAAAGATTTCTACTGAATTGGTCTAAGTTTCCTCACACACAGGTTTGGGATTTCCAAGAGCGCTGAAAGGACATAAAATAAATAATCTCCATGGTTTTAAAAACATTCTTTGTTCTACATTCTTGGTTCAGCCTCAATGTGTTTTCCCACAGGCAATGTAATGGGAGAGATATGGTAATCTGAAGAGAATGGTCGCATTTCCCAAGAACTGCTTCCTGTAAATCCTATCTCAGAATAACCTACCTCCCAGAACTTCATGAGAATTACAAAGTAAAATTTGTTAGGTGCTGGAGGGTTTTTCACTACGGTGTTATTATGTCATAGAATCACAGAATTGTTTTGGTTGGAAGAGACCTTTAAGATCAAGCCCAACCGTTAACCCAGCACTTCCACGTCAGTACAATGTACTTTTTTCTTTTTTTTCCTTCCCCTCAAAAACAAGATAAAACTAATTGTAGCTACTAGACTCTTTCCCCAGAAGTTATATTTTCAGGTCAGAGCTGAAGAGCTTTCTCTTTTCTGGAAGAAAACATTTACAAAGGATGGCTAAGGACAAATTTTTCTCTGGTTGCTTTTTTTCATGCCTTCATATGTATTGATGTGTAAAACAGTTTGTCTTGCGATCCAGGTAAGAACCATGTTATGGTGAGGTTAGCATCAGTAAAGCATTCTCACAATGACCATAAAAAAAAGCTAAGAGCTAACACAGAAAGGTTACTTGTTAGTGGCGATTCTTGCACAGAAAGTTATACAATGAGGATTACCCCTAACCTTTAAATTGTCTAACTCTGCCTTAAACTTAACCATCCAATGTAAAATGAAAAGAAAACAAAAATAATATGAGAGAGAAGATTTTAAGCCTATGAGGAACTGAACACCACCACTAAAGTGGTGGCTTTCTGATTAGCCATGTCTGAAATACTGTACACGCTAATAGAGAGATAAGAGTAGATATGCCACAACCTGAGAAACTAAAATAATCCATTCAGAAACAGTCATATTAAAACAACATTAGCTACTTAATTTCACTCACCCACTCATAACTTCTGCAAGCATCATTGTCAGAGACAATAGCTGCATTCGTAAAAATCAAGGTATTAAGATATAATGTTTTTTAACTTTGTGGCCACCACGTCCCAAACTGTTATACACTGAAAGCTCTTCCACCCTGTTATGGGAAGTGCTACCTATATTAAGGTATTATTTCAAGAACTTTTATATGGATCTTGCAGCAAACAGTAAACTGCAGTTTAAGTATCACCATGTAAAGCAAGGCCAGTCTGATACAGGGGAGGAATCACTCTCTCTATCACCCTGCTTGTTAAGTTCTTACTGATGGACAGCGAGCTAACGACATCCAGCAGGGCAGAGAGGAGTGCAGCTCCTAATGGCCTGACACTGGAGATGGTGTAATGTCTCCATTATTGATAATCACCGCAGGAAAGACACATTCCTTTCCGTATGTTCACTCTTCAGTATCTTTAAGTGAGAAAGCAGAAGGGTCTGCATGAGCATAGGATTGGCTAAGCAGAAGAGGAATCTAGATAAATTCCTCCCTGCAACACTGCTGGCTACCCTATCCTTCAACATGGGTAAAACGCCCTTAACTTCCTCTGTTTCAAATTCAGCTTTCTTCATGTCAGCAGGAAAAAAATTGTCTCCATTAATTCCTGCACAGGATGCACAGGAATGATGTCATCCGATTAAGATTTGAGAGGGAAGTAAGTTCGGCATTTATTAGCATGACTTGCTATTCACTGGCCATTTCTGTTGCTATCCAGTGTGCAAAGGTAAAACCTTTTAGCTTCACCAAACTCAGGCTTTCTCCTACAAATGCAGGTTTTAAAACAGGCAGGTAGAACTGCTGGCTTTGTAGACTCCTGCTCATTCAGTCAGTCATCCATTCTTTAGGTTGTATATTCAACTTAAAGCTGTCTGCACAAACATCAGCAGATGGTACTACACTCTGTATGGCTCAAGTGGTGTCAGCTGGAGCAATTAACCAGCTGTCCGCCCAGGACATCTCAGCAGTTCCTGAGATGCGGGGGTATTGCAAGGATAAGGCACTTGTCTGGTACCTCCACAATCCGATCTCCAGTTTTCAGTGTTCCATTTTTGCCGGCTGGGCTGTCTTCTAGGATGTGCTTGATAAAGATGCCTCTCATCACTTCTCCATTACTCAGGCGGCTCCCCATCCCCCGTCCTCCAACAATGCTGATCCCCAGTGACTTGCTAGGCTCTCTCCAGAGTTCAACCCTGTTGTGACAAAACAAGGACCAAAATAAATGAAAATCTGTTGTGATTATGACAATGCTGCACGCTGGAGACACCTGGATCTGCACAATGTTTTAAAAACATTCCGAAGTAACTCCTCTTTGGAAAGTTGTGTCTTTCAGTTGAAGTTATCTACTGAATTGCTCAGAAAGCCTGTGTCTATTTTTGTTCATTTTGAATCCTTCTCTTCATCCTTCTTACCGGCTCCCAGAGAGTCAGCCTATAAAGACAAATTTCTAAAGCACTCCAGAAACTGCTAGATTGCAGGGGTTTAGCCAAATGGCAGTAATAATCAACCGTAAATTACTCCGGCAATGCACAATATATATAAGTGAAACAATTCTTTTGTTTTCTCATTCCTTGTAAAATATATGACAGGTTTCAAAATTTTTGAATTTCAGATGTGATTTTATACTGTGCAACTAGACCTTCACTTACTTCCTGGGTTGGTTCCAGTTACTGAAAGCTGCATTTTGAAGTTCACTTTCTTCTCCTTCCCCCTCTTCACGTTCTGGAAGCTCAGGGAGTTCTCTGCTGATGAACAGAAACATGCAAGTAATTTTTAAATCACTAGATTTCACTGCAACAATTCATGTACTGGATCATCCTGCCAGCATTAGAATTTGTACATGGGGTTCATGTAAGGAACTTCTTTTTCAGATGTCAGTTAGAACACGTATTGTGTTTGGGGATTCCTTGTCTACTTGTCTTCTATCAACTGACAAACACAGGCTAAAAGACTGCATTTTGAAACTAGAACTGAATGAAATTATTTACTGTTTCTAAAACTGAAGAAATTACAACAGCAGCATTCAAAAACAGATACTGCTTTTGGAGATTAATTCAAAGAAAACAAAAAATTAGTCACTTTGAATAGTTTGGCTTGTAACTCCAATGAATTTTTGAAACTGAAGGAAAAGGACAGCATAATTCATTCTTCCCAGTATATATTCTGGAAAGACCATAATGCCAAATTCTCATGTTGGAAGCACTGAGTCCTTGTGGTGATATGCAAATCAGATTGCATGGTATTTAACAAAAGATCAGGATGAGGCAGTGTTCAACGTCCTTTTTAGGTAGATCAAACACTTATGGAACAGCCTCATAAAAATATCTGAAAAAGTTGCTAGGCAAAGCCAAAAATGTATCCTAAACAGTTTTTTATTGTGATGGCTGCTTGTCTGAAGAAAAACATCTTCTAAAATATAACTTATATATATACGCACATATAAAACTTTCTGAACTGTGTAAAGAATATGGAAAGAGTTACATCTGAGAGCCCTATGGGAGAAAACAGTAAGTCTTTTAACTTACCTGGCAGTATGTGAAGGAAAAAGTTCAAGTGGCACAGCTCCCTCTGTGTGTTGTCCCAAACTGGTCCTGTACTCGTCTAAATTTTCTGCTGGCACATACGTAATACTGCAATAAAATGAGACATGATTAAAGTACTATGAGGACTGCTGGTCCTGCCTTGGGTGGGTGTGAGGAATGGCTATGAGGAAGCCACTCCAGAGTACTTCATATAGTCATTGACTTCAAAGCCACAACTCTAGTATTTTGGCAGTAAAGAGTTACATGAATTCTTTGTGGCTTTGCAACAAAGATGCATTTATGATCAAATTAGGCAGCTGAACAGCACATCATTTTCTGAGGGCTGGCCACTCCATTTTATGTAAATGCTGCTTGAACAGCAACAAGAGCGTAACAGAGACATCCAGCTTCAGTCAAAACAGAGACTCCTTGTGCAAAGACAAACTGAAGGATCTGTGAGATGTAAAGCACCATTACCATCCTAAATGCTGGCTGAAAATGCTTCTGGATGTTGTCTTGCAGGAGGTTTTGTGCTTTCTTGAATGGTTCTGCATCTATTTTAGGTTTCTATGCTTTTGGTGAAAAATACTGCATGGGTTTGGACATACAAATCTGTTATAGCCCACCAGCTACGCCACAGGGAGCAACTCCCTGCTTAACTCCTTCCTCCACTCCTTCATGCACTTCCAGCCAGCTTGGGAGAGTCAGGCAGTCATGTTTCATCAGCCAAATGACACGCAGACTTCTGAAGTTCTGGTGTAACCCAACTGTGTTTGAATGCCAGAAACAGAAATGGCCCAATAGACTGGGGAGAGGGAAACAAAGAGAAGGAGGAAAGATTAAGGCATGAAGAATATTTCTTTAAAAAAATTCCATCTACAGGCAAAAAGACATCATGATCTGAACAGGGCTACTTAGACGGCCCTCCTTTAAAGATGCTTTGTCTTCTTAAAAACCTTTAGTTCTCTGATAGGCAGCTTAGCTATCAGAACCAAGTCTGTCAAGAAGTAAGGCTGATGGAAAAAGAACATACAAAAAAAATGGCTATTCTCCCATCCATCACATGGTTATAAGAAATATGAACAGATAGGAAAAAAAAAATTTTGACTACTTCACAAGGATGTGTAAGCTGCTGAGGAGAGACTCCTTCAGCTCTGAGTCTCTGACTCACTTGAAGCCTTCTACTGTCTGTCAGTTCCCGACTGGAGTCCTTTTCTGTTTGTCAACCACTGACTGCCACTGATTCCCCCTCTCATTGGTTTTCTATTGATATAGCAAGCAGCAGAAGGCAGAGCAAATAAACTTTTATATAACTAATGCTGTCTGTCCAAAACAGTCCACCAAAATTATCATACGCATCACCTTTATTTATCTTTGTCTGCACCCAAGCATGTTCCCTACGTACTCTCATATCTACCACATCTAGAAAAGTGCAGAAGAGACAGTCATTAAGGAGGTGCCTAGAGTGCTGAACAGAAGCAACTCTCCAGTTCTTTTAAAGGAAATTTCTACATCATCATCATCATGGCTTGGCTTCGCGGACGAAGATTTGGGAAGGGCTTAGCCCATGCTTATTGCAAGTGCGTTGATGGCTGAAAAGGCCAATGCGGGATAGGCAAGACCGGTTGCAAAGAGCACACCGGAGGGTCTTTCCACCTGCCGTTTCGTCCCTTGCCTGTCGCTACAGGGCTTTGCAAATGTGAGTACACCCTTCAAGGCTGCGCGGTGGATTTTTTTAGGTGAGGCGCAGTGTGCGCGAGACTGGCCCCACCCTTTACACCTGAGGTTCATCTGCCAGGGCCTAGCGAGCTTGGACGGTGACAGAGAAGTCCTCAGGTCGTAGGTTTGGTTAGAGTAGCCTTCTCTTAGATGGATGGCCTTACAGGGCTAAACGAGCTCCATCTGCCCGGGTTTGCAGTTAGAGTTGTCCTTCTCCTAGGATGCTTGCCCGAAGGCTAGTGAGCCCATCCTGCCCGTGGACACACTTTGTCTGACCCTTCAGTTGAGACCTGTCAGGCTTGGGAGACCCTACTGGAGGCATATGCCACCACCAGCACAGCTCTCAACTTCACAAGGGCACGCAAGCTCTTTCCCCACGGCAAGGGGGTGCTCTTTCGCGGAAATTTCTACATCATCCATATTATCACCAGCTTTTTTTCTTCCTTAAATCTCTTCTGCTTTGCCCTTTCGTCAAACACACAAGCCTTATGTGCTTGACACAAAGTGTCACACTTTGAAGTTCTGGCAAGTTAACATCTACTGGGTAAGAAATACTTCCCAGAAGGTCACTGGCTCTTATCTGTCTTTCCTGAGCACATTTCAACACTGGGAAACACACAAAGCATGCAGCAGTTATTCTGTGAAGCCCTAGCAATGAAATGGAAAAGAAGCAAAAGGGAAAAGAGTTTTTGAAAATAATCTGTACTATTTCTCTGCCATCTCCAAGTCCAAATGAGTTCAACTATAGCAAAGTGATGGTATCATGGTCGCAAAACTCTCACAAGGCAAATACTGCTGCAGAAGTAAGCCCACTAAGCCCAGAAGAATACCCTGCCTCTACAAAAGCTAGAAGACATGCAAGATGCACTTCAATGAAATAAAATGTATAATTCATTCAGTTACACGCATCAATTTCATCACAATCAAATTAATCAATTTCCACCCTACAAAAATAAGTAGAAAATAATGTGTTTTCCCTTGAAAGACAGCTGCAGTAAAGAAATCAGAACTGCAAGCAACATTTCTGCTGGCTAGAAGGCTTGGACAATATCCTTCATGCTCAATTGCAGCTGGAAGTTATTGTTCAAAGTATGAAAAAGAGAATGGCAGGATCCTAAAAATGCCCAGATTCAGCTTGGATGTATACAGTAGAGTGTGATGACTGGTAGTAGAGTGCTTAGCATCTTTCAACTCTTGTCCAGATCTTTTGTGTATGAAGCACATCACAAACAATTATGCAGGGTCCAAAGGGCTACTACCAGCAGCCCTTACCTCATACTTCTGTGTAATAGCAGTGTTAGAGATCAGCTAAAGGGGAGGCAAACCATATGCATTCCAGCTTCTGGGATACCCTGCTCTTTTTCATCATAGGAATGAATAACTGACGTTGTGCTGGGTCATTCAAAAGGTACAGTTCAAAGAATGCTCTCAAATAGCCTTCTATGCTATTTACAAGCTCCCAAAAACTCTCTTAGGTAGGTAAGTCTCCCTTTCTGTGTACAGCACAGGAACTGAGAAGAAAAGAGGTTAACATCACCATTTTTAAAAATGCATCTAAAACTGAGCAAATGAATTCCCTAATTTCCACAGATGGAGTCAAATTTAGATAGTATTACTGGGGATTGATACGTTTTAGCTCTTTGGAAAATTACATTATTTCTATTCTAGTTCTTAACTATAATTCCAATTTTGCCTCATTTTAAGCACTCAAAGGAACATTCAATATGTTTTTATTATTCATTCTTATCTACAACTAAGCTTCAATAATGCTTGAGCTACTTCATAAATACAAATCAGAACACTTACTTCCATTCTGCAGAAAAAGCACAGAAAAGAAATTACATGGATCAAATATATGAAAGCATATATTCTGTGTAGGAGTTCACTTTTGTTTCTTGCTCAAGATTTCCAAAGTTCAGTTAATAGCAAAGGTTTCCACAGCTGCTCTTACTAGCTAAGCTGTTATGTGGGGTGACTGTCCTCATCCCTTCTCTCCTTTGCATGTTATTATTGAAATGAAAAGTTATAAAATACCTCTAGCTTTGCTGTAAATTAAAAGTTCTAGAAAACATGTATACCACAAAGTCATCTTTGCCAAGTGGCTGTCCGTCCTGCGTCTGCCTTCTGCGGCACACACCAAGGTCAGATTGTACTAAAGACTGGATTTATAGCTGCCAAGAAATTTTTTCCCGTTTAGTATTTCATGGGCAGAGACCCCACAGTTATCAAATCCACCGCCTGCTGGATTGTTACTGCAGCTTGAATTTTGGAGGTCACAATGAGGTTTGAAGATATCCAGCATGATCCTGAACAGCTCAGCCTGTGACTAGGATGATGAGGCGCCCAGAACAAGAAGGCTGTTGGACTCCTCTGATCAACCATGTTGACCCTTGTGCTGTAAAGCAGAAATATAATCCACCCAGGCACCTGAATGGTTCATCTGCAAAAGGGACTGATAAATGCCTTAATATGGTCACAGGGAAGAAAGTAACAGAAAAAAGTGCCAGGAAATGGGGTGAAGACATAGAGCACAGGAAACAAGTAAATGACTGCTCTACTATTGTGTTGCACCTCTTATCTGCAAGAGAAGTTAAAGTTCAATAATTTCAAGGGAAAGTCTATGCAGATTTTAATAATTTTCTCTCTTTCATAGCTGTAGAGCTTGAAGGAGAAAGTGTTCTGGTTTCCTTTCTTGACAGCTACAACCACCCTCCTCCCCCCAAGAGATACGCACTAGCAATGAAAGCAGTGACAATGGAAACACCAAAGGGTGTACATATGAAAATACCTTGTAAACAGAACACAGCATGCAGTACAGAGGAACATTTATCACATGCTTGACTGAACAGCCACATAAAACCTTGAAACAGCAACAAACCAAATAACAAAGTATGGAAAATGTTCACGACAAATTACTGTCATTAACACTTAAGGTCTAATTTGTACCTTTTTATACATGAAGGAAGTAAAATGTAAGTGCCACAGAAAATGACACTGAGATTAATCCAGATATCAGTACATTGTACCCAGGCCAATTCTAGCAGTGAACCCTGAACAAACACACGCACTCACACAGGCACATGCTCTGAGCACATCTGGGGTGGCTGTCATAGATGAAATTTAAAAATATTAGCAATAGTTTTAGAATACAGGTGTTTTCATTCCAGTCTTAGGAAGTATGCTCCAATCTTCAATTTTAAACCCAAATGTATATACAGATGTATTTAAACACACACACTCCCATACCTTTTTTAAAAATATATATATATACAACCACATGTGCAGCTACATGTGCATGCACTCACACACATAGATACACACACAAAGAGAGAATATGTACCTGTATCTGGATATATCCCTGACATTACTATGGATGTCATAAAAGCATGGAATGATTTTACAGACATGTTGCAACACAGAGCCATAATGAGTTTCTGAATCGCCAATACTCACACATAACAGAGGGCCTGATCATCAGCAGGTGCTGGAGAAGATCTAGAATGTGAAGCATACGATGCAGCATCTTTTTACAATGGTGTTAACAAATGTCCATGTCTCATGCTGAATGTGAGAGGCATACTTATGTAGTTAAAAGTGTGAACTGCTTTTTTTTCCTTCTTTTCCTTTCCTTTTCTTTACCTCATTCAACCTCTACTTTATCTACACCTCCCCCAGAAAGCATCTGCTCTTTATTACTCTCTATAGCACTGATTATTATCAAGCATGGAAAATGGAATTGCAATCTATCTTGTATTTCTTTATCAGGAATTCATCCCCACACTTTAGGCAGGTGAATTCTGATTCAGCTCTAATTATCTGACAGATGTTACAAGCAGCTGCTTCTCAGCACAAAACCCTGGCTATTATATAGAAATGTAAGAGCTCCTGGCAAGGTGGAGTGAAAAGGGAAACAGAATGCATTCTGGTAAGGCCACACATCTGATTTTCCATTTGCAAAGGGGAAAAAAAAATAAATCCTTAAGTCTGAACTCAGCTTGCTCATTCCTGAACTATTCAAAATCAAATTTCCTTTAATAAAATGAAACAAAGCCTTTATGTGGCAAGTAAGAACAGCTTTACGTTTTCTCAGCAAATAATGTTTGCCACTGAAGCACAACTCTGAAATTAAAATACTTCTGCTTAATCACTTTTTGAGGGAATTGTTGTATGCTGCCCATTAGCAGGTTCAGGTCAGCCAGGATCTTAAGCTGGGAAGGGCAAAAGCCAGGGCAGCTGACCCAAGTTGGTTCAGAGGTGTATTCCATACCATAAACATCACGCTCATTATAAAGGGGGAAGTTTGCTGAGGATGGGGGCTCCTTCCCCTTCTTCTCACCATTCCTGGAGGGGCTTGCTCGTCATTCAGCTCCTGAGAACTGCTTTCACTTTTTTTGTGACTGCTGTAGATTCACTGGGCTGAGTATAACTTCGTATACTTTAATTGGCATTAGCATTAATATTAGTTCTACTGTTTCATTAAATCTGTTTTCATTTCAAACCACAGGTCTCCTCTCCTCTTCCCAATCCCCTTTCTTGGCTGAGGAGGGGTGAACAGGCTATACACAGATAACCTGCTACCCAGAAAAACCTCAATCTAAAAGTTAAGGTGCCAACTTTGCAGCCCTGTATGGAAAAAGAGGAATGATACCTAGATGGCCACACCCCAGTGCCTGTGCACCCTTGTTTCATGAGGAAGACAGCAAAGAGACTCAACTTGCTTATTTGAAATACTGGCCCTTAAATCACAAATCTCCCATGGTGGTACGCTACATTAGGCCTGAAATAACATCTATGTAGCTGCATATCCATCTCAGCAAACAGGAAGAACTATCATGAGATAACGTTCCACATCTCCAAATTTCTGATCTGGGACATTACCCACAAGTTTGTATCATAGTATTTTCTGGGATCCTATACTGCTCCTGAAATTAAAAATTATGGAAAAGTGTAGTTATGCTGAATAGTTTTGTATTAAAACTATGTAGGCCCAAAAATATTGTGCTTATTCTTGCAAAACACCTTTAGAAGCTACTAAAGGATTTGGTCTTTCTGTTCTTTGAAGTGCAGAAACCGGCTTAACTTTAAACTCTTGTAAGGGGAAGGCATTGAAGAACAGAAATATAAAATGAAAGACAAAAAAAATCTTAAGAAAGGATATGAATAGTAACTCCCCCCCTTTTGTGAGATCTCTCAGAAAGGGGATGCACTTTTCTCTGGAAAACCTGAATATTCACGTCTAAGACAAGATTTTGCTATTTCTGACAAATCTGCAAAAAGTCTAAGACTACAAAACAAAACTTATAGTCACATAGTGTAAAATGCAGCAGCTATAAAGGGATAAGCACAAATAATGGACACATTTGTGTTTGATCATGTAACTAGAGTTAAATCAAAAGACTCCTCCCAGAAGAATGGTACTGTAGCATTTTTATATCCAAGCAGACGTACACACACATGCATGCGCACAGACCAACTGATTTCAGTTCTGGTAGCAGGAATTATAATACAGTTTGAAAGTCTACAATAATCATCAAAGCCACATTTTATCAACACTGACTCACTCATATTCATGACAGCATTGACAGTAATGTAGTTCTTTATATAGGCATATCTCATTACTTAAACAAGCTTTCATTAATTAAATCATAATCCTAAATGCACAACGGCTATGGGGCTGACAAACGTACCACCCACAGTGAAGATACTTTGCCTACCTGTTTCCAAAATGCCAGGTCTCTTCAAAGCTAGAATACTTCTGGGAAAGAATGGAATGACCTGCAGTCTGTTTTGAACTGACAGAAACTACAGTTACCTGCCACCGCTCTGGGACCGAGATGATCTCTTTCAAGGCCACCCTCTTAAATAAGCAGAGGCTTCTATTACCAGCTGCACCATTAATCCCATTTGCCCATTTGACCCAATCCATGTTACCACGGGTTTGACAAAAAAGCTCCTAGATTTTTGGAGCTGTAAACTCAGCATAGGTGTGTCTAAAGCACCATCCACAAGCTTAGGAACAAGCTCATTTGTAGATGGTGCATGTGGGCAGAGCTAACTCCACAACCATGATAGCCAGAAAGAATTGTACTTTAAGGAAAGGTTAAATTTCTGCAAATTCAGCAAGCTTGAAAAGAAGAAACTTTCTCATCAAGCAAGCAGATTTTTCAAAACTTGTATTAATTACTGCAAGTTTAAAGTAGCACTCGCAAGAGCAGATTATTTATGCACTAGAGCAACAGCTCCTTTGTATGTACTAATAAAAAACTTGGAATTGACTGTTTCTGCTGTTTACCACAAATGTAGTGAATTTTTTTTAAGTATTACTCTTCTGTATTAACACCGTGTCACACTTTCTGTCTGGTAGACAAAACCAAAATCCACTACGAAGATCTCCATCAAATGAAATCACTTGTCCAATGGTCAGAACAGTCCACCGTTGAAAAAAACAAACACCTTGAGGAAATCCTCAGAAAAATCATACTACAAATGCAAAACTCTGACTAGTCCCATTCCTTCAATAAAATCCGGCAGGGATGTAATGATGATGATTACTAATGACAGCAGTTAACTTTTCTAAGGACATCCAAAGCCTCTCACATAAGTGATTTTATCTTTCAAACCCATGAAGCTGTAATCTGAAGGTGAATTATAGATCTGAAGCTGTAACTTAAAGGTAAATTCATGTTGTAAAAAAAACCAAAATTTTCATTTAGAATTCTTGCATAACTAACCAAATTTTAATTATTAGCCTCTTCCTACTATAATTCATCATCTAGCTTTACCTACTTTATATCTGGTCCAATGAGCGAATGCCTCCTTAGCATAGCCCGGGCTTGTGCATTCGTTAAGTTAGTAGTTGACTCTTCATTAACGGACAGGATGCAGTCCCCTACACCAATCCGTCCATCACGACTTATTGAGCCTCCATGGATGATGCTGCGGACTATCATTCCTGAGCCATCTTTATTGGAACTTACTGTCATCCCTATAGTGAAAAATGCATGAAACAGTTAATAATGTCTTTGAGTTTCAGCTCTGAGTGCCAAAAAAACAAGTGTAACCTGGGGCAGGGAAGGTTAAAGCCAGCCAGCCGACCTGCCAAAGTCAGCAAGCTTATAAATGTAGCCTTACTCTCCTTTGCATTTCCTTCTTTCCAACAGGAGACAGCAGTTACGAATCACAATCACAGCATCTTTACTTTACCTTGTGTCATTTCACATACCAGGCTCAATATAAAAAAACCAAAGGTAGTGGAAAATTTAAGAAGAAAGTAAACAAAAAATGTAATGAAATTGTTTCTACAACAATCAAATTTATCACTCTTCTGGATTCACCAAGTTCACTGAGTTTATACACCACATTTCAGTTTAGTTTATGATGTTTCACTTCAGAAAGGAGTTGAAATGATTAAGCTGTGAATTAGGAGCACAGGGCAAATAGAACTATACATGTATTTTCAACAGAAAGCCTGAATCAGATCCCACTGAGACAGCGGTTACCTTCCCACTCCCCTAGGTGGGCCAGTGTTTAGGCTCATTCTCACTTCTGTATACTCCTGTGCACTACTGATGTGTAGAATCTACTACTTGACTTACACCATGATCCCCGCTGTGGCAGAGCAGGACACTACTTCTCCATCTTTATACACACCATTTAACTCCATTTTCTTTTCTCTAATGGGAAATGAGACAGAGATGCTCCTCCCTCTCCTCACTCCAGGACTTGTAGTTCTGGGCTTCATGTGTCTTTGTGACTGTTCATACATACGAGTTGTCACTGTCATTTTCAGGGCAGTTGGTGCTCATGAAATCAGCCTTGACAACATTTCCAAGAAAAAATATTCTTCACTAAGGCAATGGAAAGGCAGCTGAAGGGCCAGCACTCTCAAAGTCCACCCAGTGGACTTCAACTATCTTAATACTGCCAAACCTGTTTCTCTTCTTTTTTATGTCCTCTATCGTGGAAGCTTTTCTTTAATAACAAGATGAAGCCACTGAAGGAAAAGCACCTTATAGAGGAATATATATTGGAAAAAGAGGCAGTGACCACACCACTATGTGTTCTCCTGGTTTTGCATATGAACAGAAGGCTAGCAAGCGCTGAGAGTGCAGTTGTGCGTCTGCAAGTTCTTACCTTACTGTTCAGACTGTGAGTAGAAGGAAGATGACAGCTACCAGAGCAAAACCTCCAAGGATACTGACTATGAAAATATTCTAACCATTTATGTACAACATGTCTACAGAAGAGAGAGATGATCACCCTACTCTGTGATTGTACACCTTGGAAGACAGACGGGATGAACAGTTTAGAAGGCAGTTGTAAGCCCCAGGCTGCCCAGACAGCCAGTCATATAAACATCCGCCTGCCTATCTGTCTCAGAGAAAAAGTAAAATACTTTAATCATTTAAGGAACAAGATCCAGATATTAATTTGTGCTTTTTAGGACTTCTTTCAGAACATAAAAATGTGTTCTTAGTGTCAGCTCCTCACACCCACTTGTAGTTAAGATCAACATTGCTGTCTTAAGTATGAGAAGGGGGCGAAGGGGGCCCTGACTAGCAAGGAACTGTCCAATCAGCTTCCTAGACACGGAATACATGTACCTCGCTACTTTGGTATGTGAAAGTCTAGGTTTATCTTTTGGTAAAATGGCAAAACTCCTCTTCCTGTTGGTACTTTTTAATTAAACTGATGAAAAAATATGGTATTACCATTGACTGGAGATTTATATTTATGATTTCCCAGGTAATGATGTCAACTGTGGTCAGGCATGATTTAAACATGAGTGTATCAGACTTGTGATACGGACACACAATGGCACTGCTTTATTACCTTGCTCTTAGAAAAAGCAGAGGTAAACTGCCTGTCACCTACCCTTCAGATTAGTAATGTTACAATGTTGAGCACGTCTCAGATGGCACTTACAGGTGCTGTCCTGGGGCGGATATCAGCATTTACACTTATATACTCTTTCCAACAACCACCTCTTGACAAATAGGCTCACTCAGGTTACTCGGTCAGATCTGAATGTAAACACAGCTCTGCAACAGAGTGCTCTCCGCCAGAATACAAGCAGCATGCACAGAAAAGCAAACTGCCAAGGAAACAGCTGAAACAGGGTTTGAAATTCTGAACCTAACTTTGCTGCTTGGTTAAGCCAGTAATAAACAACAGTATTATTGAGGCTAGCATAACAGTACTTTATAAATACACCACCCCTGGTCTCTATGCTGACATCCTCATTACAACAGATCTGCAAAGCTGATGTCAACCTTTGGACAGCTACAGTTTCAGGTTAAAAATGCAAATGTTACTATCACATTGCCAAATTAATCACACCGGACAATGGCTTCTCAGCTCTTGCATGCGAGTGCTTCACCCTCTTACCTTTTAAAAATTACAATAACATTAGAGCTCCAGCTGTGGCTGGATTTGAAGAGCTGTTGCAAGCTACGGGTGACACCATTTAAAAAGAAAAAAGAAGTGCCAGTTCTCAACTGAAATAATTGATGCAGCTGCAGCTTTCAACATCATTCACAGCTCTTGATTTCACTCCTTTTGTAAATATGAAAGTTAAAAGCAGTGTAGTCATGTGTGTAAATTGGTCACTGTGTCCAGGCAGCTTCCCAAGCCAGAGCACACACAGACTGGAAAAAGAATATCATCAAAAGCCAGAAAAAAGCATTATTTATATTCATACTATGTATACATGAGCAACTAGTCCTACTTTTCATGCATTTACTGACTGTCAATGTGTACCCTGCCCCCAGTTTGTATTTTTATGCTGTGTTATGCTTGACATCATATTTGCTTTATATGTTCACTGCACTTAGAATGCTCATAGACATACATGGAAAACACTGCTCCATTGAGTTAAGAGGTTATTACAAATAAAGCTTTTTTAAAAAACCAAATGCCTGAACTGCACTGTGATCTGCGTTTTATAGAGCATGTCAATGAAGCCAGTAAAGGCAGTAGTTACTTAAGCACCTTTCATATCAGCAGCAGTTTAAACTTACACCCACATCAGCCTTACCTACAGCTTTATATTTTGGGGAGGCTGATTTAAAATAATGTCAGTTCCCGATCCAGTTTGGAGGCTGGCTGTACCACAAAGAAGGCAGACTGAGCATCCAGTCATCAAAGGGCAGTTTATCCCAGGCAGAAGCACCCACTGAATTAGAGCATCACAGTGCCCCACCCACCTCTGCACAGTGGTGGCTGTTCACAAACAAGGGGGCCATGGGATGCTTTCAGGGTGCTTTCTGTGGACAATCTTAAAGCATTTGCAAAGTCACTTGAAACAGCCAGTGCCCACACAAACTCCTGCCCTACCAACACCAGAGAGTCTACAAGGATGTTCAGTTGGCCTCAAGAAACGGTACCAGGAACCTAAACCTAAGTAAATGAACATACTAGCCACAAATGGGTGGGGAGCACCACTGCCTCCCACCACAAAGCCTTCCTGCACTGACTGTGTGAAGTGGCCCGGGAGGAGTCTATCCCCATGCTCCTCCTCACACTGCCCAGAGGGACCTGGTCTCTGCTCCAGAGGCCAGGAGAGGACACTGAAAAATGTTTGCATCTGTTGTGCCTGTTCGCTCCAAAATGTCCTCTTCTCAGCATGCTCACGAAGTTGCAGAGTGAGGATATTTAAAATTCTGAAATTCTTTACAAAATTATCTACAATGATAATATTGAGCTAAAAATACTACTTAGCAAATGCATCAACGATCTGACTTTCAGAAATATTGAAGCACTTAAGATACAAGTACAAATATGTAGCAAGGAAGTAAACAGCTTGTTTAGACCCTTTTGACCACCCTCAGAAAGCAAGATCATTTTGTGTTTACAAACATTTTAAAGTCTAGTCTGTTGCTTTTTGACCAAAGTGTTCTTCTACAGCATTACTTGGCTATAACTCAGTTTTCCACTATACCGTACAAATGAACAGACATTAAAAAACAATGTATTAAAATTGTTCTGTTGACATTTAAGAATGACTAGACTCCTTTATGGGAAAAATAAAATTCTCAGTAAGACTGGACACTTTTGTGTTCATGGTGACAGCAAATGGATCCACTGCCATCGTAGCCAAACAGGTTCAAGAGCAGCAAAGAATGAATACCCTGTTACACTTTCCCCACTAAAAGGAAAATGTTTAGTCTTTACTAACAAAACAGGAAACATGAGAAAAAAAAGAAAGACAGGTTTTTGAACAGGTTACAAAAAAATGTTATCTACTTTACCTAGACTTGAATTGCCTTTTGCAATAGTGATAGTCTTCTTATACAAGTTTTTGACTGAATCTGGGGTTATGGAACTTCCCTCCGAAGATACTACACCTCTCTTTTCCATTAAAAGCACTTGTTCCTAACACAAGGGAAAATAACACCAGTTCAGAATCCTGAGATAAAAATACAGTTTGACATACTGCCCTCAACTCATCTCATCTCATCTTATACAAAAGCTAGGTGCATAATTAATACAGATTCCTTATACAGACATTGGAAAAGTCAGTCCATCAAAGATCAAACCTACATACATGAGGTTTCTGTTTGCTTTATTACCTGAATGAAAAGCTACCACAAAGTATGCTTTTAATTTGGGGACATCAGTTACACTCTTAAAATTGGTGGTATGAATTCAAAGGCTCTTAAGACTTTTTTACCACAGTCGTCTGACAATCTGCTAGTGCTTAAAATAATAAAACTGGTAAGAAATTGTGTCTCTTAAGAATTTCTTAATAATTCAATGAATGAAAGAAAAAAGAAACATGACACAGTGATTGTCACATAAAGGAATACTATGTTTGCACACTGTGGCATCACAGTCTGTGAGCTGAACTGCGCAGGCTTGCATGAATACCCGGATGCAAGACTTTCACACCATTACCTCTTGGCTTCTAGGCCTGGTTTCCATCTGTGCACCTCCTCCTTGGACCCATGCCTCTGCAGAGGTTAACAGGGGATTAGAAAAGACCCCTGGCCTGTCCAACAAGTACACTGTGGTCCAGCAGTGTCTACTGCTGTGAGGTGTGAGCAGACTTTTATATAGCCCTGTATCACCAGGCTCTGGGATATTACTATCTTAATAGCATGAATTATCTCCTGTTTTGAATAGGTCTAAATCCCTAAGTTTTGATGTGAGCTACCATGTCTGGTGGATACTTATATTCAAAGCACTGTACATGGCTGTTGGGCAGTGTCAAGTTCTGTAGGAGATTCTATGGTGTAATATGGTCTTTCTGTAGTTTCTTTTTTATTACTTAAAAAAAAAAAAAATAAAGTCTTTACTTTTCCAGTGGGATCAAGCTGCACTGTAGTAGCAAGGCTTGTACTAGGTGCAATTTCTGCTGTCGTCTGAGATCCAGTCCATGTTGCTGTGTTTTCACTTTCATTTTGGTTTATATCCGAAACATCGAAAGGCCGAAGACCCTTTTCAGTAAAACCAGTTGCGGTTTCCAGGCTAGTGCCCGCTACGGAGTTTAGTTCTCTCACACACTGTTTCAGATCCATGTTGTACAGGTTCTTGTCAGATACAGAGGAATCAGCTGAAGCATCTGAACATTCTTCTCCAACAGACTGTTAAGACACAGGAGGCAATGAACAATCAACATTCTTTTACAGTATAATTAAAAAGCATATTTCATGCTAAAATCTTAAACAAAAACTAATCTCATATAATTTAAACTTATTTGTTCTAACATCAGTGTCTTCATTAGATCCCTACAGGTATTTTGCTATAAAATTTACTTGATTACCCAGACAATTTCTTCTGTTTTAAAATAACAGAAATCAATGAAAATAAGTTACTGCTGAAGGCCAAATTCTCATTTGATACTCATCAATAACTCTCCACTAACTTTGGCAAATTAATGTCCACTCATACACTCTCAAACCAGACATCAGTCCAGCAAGTTGTTAAAGCATCTATTTATCTTTCTCACATGGAAGAACTTAGCAAGACCAAGGTCTTTACTTTCAGAACACTCAGCAATCAGACAGCATTTCAAGTAGCTCAGACAATAAGCATACAATCTAATAATCCATTTAACTGAGTAGAAAAATATTTAGATATCCCTTCCACACAAAGAGCGAAAATTAACAATTTGGTCAAACCTCATCAAAAATTAACATGGAGGGGTGAAGTGTGACAACAATGAAATACAACGATGCAGTTACATAAGCTTAGTACTGTAGTACTTATTGCGAGTGTAACAGTTATGGCTGTAGTACAAGGATTAAGTTCTCTACACAAAATTTGTTTAGACTTTCAAGATTCCAAGGTCCTGAATTTCACATATTTTGAGGGATTTCAATAATCTCAACCATCTGAAAAAAAAATCTTCAAATATTCTTTAACTGATCTTTCAAAATAATTTTAAAAACCTGTAAGCTATTAGGTATTAGAAAGACATATCAAGGACTCAGAGGTTAGATTTGGAGGGTCTCCATCAATATTACGGATTTTTCTCTGAAATACAGGAAATGTAGTCACAAGAATGTCTACCTCTGTCTGTCTAGTTGTTATCCACTGAACCTATTAATTCTGCAATTCCTTTTCCAAAAAGCAGGGAAAACATCTTCCCCACGATTTTGGGGTATTTCGTAACATTTTGAATCAAGGCTCTTAGAATTAGATTTTCTCATCTTTCATGAAGTGCATACATGCATACTCTGTTCCCAGACAATCACCAAAAAAGGTTCACATGTAAATAAGTGGTTTAAGTATCATCTGTGAAGATAATTGAGCAAAGCCTAAATACAACTAATCTGCACAATGTAATCAATGAAATAATTTCCTACCTTTTGGAGGACAGAACACTAGGACTATAATCTATTTAGATTATCTTATAAGGTTTCAAAGACAGCTGGGACATCTATTTTAAGTCTATTTTGTAACCATTTCCAAATTGTAATTCCAATTCCAATTTCAAATCCAAACCATAATCAACATTTATTCCATATACCATATATACATATAGAGTTTCAGCATAAGCCCATTTTTATTTTTGTTTCTCTTAAAGAAAAGCCAATGCTGTAATTTTTGATGACAAACACCATTTCAGGAATTTGTAACTACAGCAACATGGGGCCTCTTTGGAGAATCGGCATTACTTTGACCATAATTTTTTTACCACCTGTTTTAAAAGTGATAACACAGACATTCAGAACCTGTCAACTGCCCTGCAGTCAGAAATAGCTGAAATACCTCTGCATTCCTCCAAGTATCACACAGCAACTTTTTCACTTTTACTGCCTTTCACTCACTTCTAACATCTCCTTTTATGAACAGATTTTCTCACTATATTCACTACGTGAAGTCAATCATAACTGTAGAGTATAAATTGTTACTTGATGAGAACTTAACACTCAGTTTGTACTAGTGCACAGAGAGGAACACTGAAAAGTCAGTACCATAATCTTTAAAAAAAGCTATGTAAACCCAAGCCATCTTTAAGGCAATGCTGAAAATAACTTAAGACTTTCCAGACCCTCAGCGTGATATAGAATGTAAATCCAGCCTCTATCTCATAAAATGCTTCTCAGTGTGCAAAATGCATAATCCGTTTAAGTAACAATTACAGAGTTAAACAATGCAATCTGTCTCACTGGCACAGCAGAGATGTGCTCTTCTGTGGATTAGGAGAAACCATTAGAAGATTAATTTAGCTTTCCAACCAGTGACTTCTAAGGGATAAGCATATTCCAGATGGAATAAAGAGAGTTACTGCAACTCAGGTGTGGAGGAAAAAGCAGTAGCTACACTACTCAAGACCACAGACTACTAACATTGTAGGGAAGAAATCCCTACAGTGTTGCTTTCAAAGATGACTGCTACAAGAAATTACTTGGAAGATTCTGGATTAGCAAAATAAATCTATAGATTGCCAGGAAAAAAGAGCACGAAACACCATGGAGAGAAACGAAAACACCAACTCTGATACAAACAATCAAGTCATTATGGGTACGTGACCAGCCAGAAAGAAGATAGAATCTTCTTAATATTCTGAAAGAATTTATCTTCATTTACTGACTTTAAATAGAAATTCTTATCAATCAGAGGTGTGATATGTACAGATTTACTTTTACAGTACTTCTGTGAACACTTCATTCGAGAAATCAGTAAATGAATTAGCAAATGAACTATGAAGCATAAAAACAAAGCTTAGCATGAAAACTTACTCTTGCTTTTCATACTTAAAATATTGTAGAACAAAGCAGCTATTTTTTGTTATCACTCTTTATTATGCTCTAAAGTAATAACAATCAAGTTTTTGTAGCAGACTGCTCATCACAACTTTAACACCACGAACATCTCACCATACTTTATCTAGCTATACAAAACACAAATCCAAGCTTTCAACCTTGTAGATGTCTCTGTTCAACACGCCTGAAAGACAACAGCACTACCCTAAATAAAACTGCACTTTCACCTGATAACAAATAGGCATTTTGAAGCAGGATGACATAAAACATTTATATCTAATAATACAGCCTTCTCACGCTTATAATCAAAGTCTGTCGTCAATAAAACCATCCTCCTTTTTACCTTGGGAGATGACAACGGAAGAGAGAAGCTGTAGTTCAGCTGACCGCTACAGGCAGTGTCATGCAGAGCTACCATTGAAGCCTGGAAGACGTCACTCTCTAGAGAATACTGCGATTCAAAGGTGGACTCATCCACTAGATCTGCCTCGCCGGAGTCCACCTAACAACAAAAGCAATTCAATCAGCCAGGCTATCTGTTACCTTCACACCACATAAGCCCCAAACATACACATCTCAGCTGCTACATATTGACTGACACTTCTCTTCGTTTGTTTTTCCCCTCCATGTTTTACCCTTAAGTTATATTTGCACAGCACAGTAGGAAAAATTTTTGCGTTCAGTTACAATCCACGTTACTACATCTTCCGAGGCTGCAAAGAATATAAAGTGAGAGTCTCAACTGGAATGAGTTGCAGGGCTGAGGCAGGCTCATGACTATTAACCGGAGTACAAGGTATTGGGAGAATTCTGCTGTTCTCCCTGACGCCAATATTTTGATTTCTTAAGGGCTTTTTTTTTTTTTATTTCCTTTTACAAGAATTAGCACGGAAAAAATACTGAGCTTCACTTCACCTGTGAAAAATGTTCCCTTCACGCAACTTCATAGCATAGCCTTTAAAAGGCTACAAAAAAATAATCTTCTGGAAACTGTAATGCTTTCCAATACATTTGTAAGAAAAATTTATGACATGATTTTTTTATGATTTCCAAAATATTTAACATTTGACAATAAGATTAATGTGGTCAATTTTCCTCTTTTACATGAGAAATAAAATTTTAAGAAGAGTTCCAGACATGAACATGCGCAGTGATTTTTGCCTTCTCGTTTTTTTCTAAAATGAAATAATATTTTTTTCAAGACTCATATACTTTCAAATGCTAGGAAAAAAATAAGTCCTAAAAGACACACTGTACTTTGGTTATAATTACATCCCCTGTGGTAGAGCTCAAGAAAGCAGTGTACGCTAACAAAAATGATCAGTGAGTTCAGAGCCATAACTATACGATAAACTTGTATGAAGCAACCAAGTGCATCCATCTGCAGAGACGGGATCCAACTTGTTTTCCAGCCTCTGTGGTTAATCACACTATGAATTCATTCTGTCAGATGCACAACAGCAATAGTGACAATCTGCAGTGATACAACATACTGATTCCTTTTTCGGGTACAAATGATCCATTTTTTTAATTGTCTCAACATTAAAGACTTAACAGCTAATTAAAACTGTTCCTGTGGTGTAACTTAGCCCATCTTCTGGAAAATGCAGACTAGTGTTACTGAAGGTATGCCCTAAAAAAAGGATTGTGAAAAACGGGAACAGACCTGTAGAATCTGAGTGTAGATTTATCTGAGAAAAATGGTGTCTCACGAGTGCAATCTGCAAACACACCTTCAACTGGGTGACTGCACATTCAATTTCATATTTTGCACATTTAATTAGTTGACAGAGTTGACAATTTAACCATACTATTACCTTCCATATATTTTCTTTGTTCTTTCACAATTCTATTTTTTTTATTTGAATCACAGATAGAAGTAAATTTTTTAAATACCTAAGTTTTAACCTGATCACTTCGACACATCTTTAATTAAAGGGCATTTACAATATATAACCTGGCTTCCTCACACTTCTCAATGAACAGAATAAGGCATATACTGCTATCTAACTACTGTACCAAGGTAATAAACTGCAGGGAAGAAAAAAAAAGAAAAGGCAGTCTTGTTTAAGAGCAAATTGTTAAACCCAGCTTGTCATTTGCAAACGTGAAAAAACACCAAACATACTGGAATCAGTAATTCAGAGATTTTTACCATGGAAGGATCCATTTCAGGGTTTTGTTTGGTTTTCACTTTTTTCTAATGAATTAAATCCTGCTGTTTAGTAGAAACTGCTTTCCTACTCATGTCCCCAGAAAATAAAAGCCAAACACAGATACAGATCAGCTCAAATAACCATAAGAAGACACACACGGGAAATATTTACATTCTGGTTTTGGGTTGGGTTTTCTTTGTTTGGTTTGTTGGTTGTTTTTTGGTTGGTTGGTTGGGGTTTTTTTGTAGAGTCCTATTTCCTTTGTCTTTTTTATGAGTTCTTATTGGTAACTTTTGGGCTATGTAAGGCACTGAACGCTCAGTTAAGCCACATTGTTCGTACTAGTGAACCTTTTGACCTTGTAAATCTCATAATCACTGACTGACGCTGGAGTCTACAGAATACTATTAGGAGGAAGCATTTTGAAGACAGACAGCATTCCTTGTAAGGCTGACTTACATGCAAGAAGACAGTTGCAAAAACTTTGAGGTAGGGAAGTGATGTATTACAACATACAGGTGAAGAGATTTATTTACAAAATAAACACATGAATATTTCTCTACACAAGGTGAGATTTTCAAAGGGATACTCAGTGCATGCAAGGAGGAGTAACCATGCGCTCTTGAAAACCTTAGCAAAATACTTCCTTTTTTCTCAGCAACTAACATATCACAAGCCAGATTAACAGCTCATGCAACAGTCAAAACCTCCAGATTTCTACCATGTGGGTGATCCATCCCAGCTATGGTGGATGAGTAATGTGGTGACAGTAAACACTAAAAAATAAGCATGAACAGTGACAAAGCAACTCCTTTCATTACAAAATGAAAAGACTTAAACAATCTTTGGTAAGTTGGGCCACTAACCAGAGCCAGCTCAGCATGGAAGAGGGCTGCATCAGCTGGCCCCTCCTCCTCAAGTGACTGGGCAGTGTAGAAAAAGCAATCTTCCTTAGCAGAGACATAGCCCTCCTCTGGTGAAAGCTGCAGAAAGAAGGAAGCTCTGAGTTGGATGAGTGGCCAGGACACAAGGTGTGCAGAGTGCATTATGTCTGGGGGTTTAGAGAGGCAAATGAAATCCAAATGTGGCTAAGAGAAAATTTCAGTCATAGTCACAATGTTGGGTAGGTAAACAGACAGGATTGATTGTTTTTTTTCAAATCGACCTGAATTGCTTCGTCTTCCTATCTCACTTTACACCCCCAAGTAATGAAAAAGGCATATCCACCTACACCAAAGAGCCCACAGCTTTGTCTAAAGTAATTTTCAATTTCTGCTCTTTTTAAACATATATTAAAACTGCTATCAGAGCTGCCACCAGGGAAAGAGCCTAACAGTAGTGGCCCTCACAACCTTGTTAGCTGCAGAGTAATCTTGTTAGCAACAGGAAGAGTGCATTCACTGTTCGTGTTTTAAGATTTTATCTGCCATGTGGAACAGCCTCAAGAGGACAAAACATAATTCTGACTATAAACCAGTAGCTTTTTCCAACATAATTTGATGCTAGGTGTACTCATCCAGTACTGCAAAGCCAGTGATTATTCACAATGTTTAATTAATTGACAAGCATAATACATGAAAAATTAAAGTGCAAATGCTGAATGTTTACAAACTGCTGGTAACAGAAACGAAACCCCACATGCACATTCTCTTCTAGAGTGACATCTTCTTAAGCATGAAGATGCTGATTTGCAAGACATTTTAGTGTGTAACACAGTCTCCACTACAAAAATAAATTTAGCAAAACAAGTTTAAAAAGTACCCTCTTGCTACGAAAAGCAAAGTGTCAATTTAAATGTCAGCCATTCCCTCCCATCTGCTCCACAAAGATCTACTAAGAATGAAAATTTGATATCTGCATCCACAAGGATTACAAGATTGTAATTTAATGAAAAGCAAAAATGAAACCCAAAGACTGCACTTGGGCTTAAAAATATAGTGACTAGTATCTTCTTCGTATGTATGCTATTCTACCGATTTGAATCGAACACACCAGGGACACTAGTCCAAGCATCCTTACTGATACGCTATCTTGGTAATCCTAGGTCTCCTTCAATCTCATTCTTCTAATTGTTACAGACTACCTTTTAAAAATCTGAAATTATTTATGGCTATACTAAAGCAACCAGTTTGAGGTATATGAACTGAGGATTACTTACTGTTGTTTAAACATGAAGTGTACAGTCTAAATACAAAGACTGTGTACGTACTATATTTGGCAAAGCAAAGGAATAGGCAAATTCCAGGCAAACCACATAGAATTTACTCTCACGCATTCAGCGAATCTTGTAAAGCGCACTAAATTATGCCCAGCAACTTGCAGCCCTGAAAGACCGTGCTGGTTGCAAGATGCTACACAAGCCACTCCTACACTCGAGGAGAGAGAGTAATCAAAATTTCTAGAAGTTTTGAGCCACCTGGTTGTACCCTAAAGCACACAAAGTGTATGCAGAAGTCAGGATCATCATGTACCAGCTTAAACAACATGAAAAAGTACCCAACGAATTCCCAAGTCCTTACAGGCAGTGGTTTGGCAACTCCTATTTTAACTGTGCCTGTTGGTGCTCCTTTCAGTGCTTGTACTGCTTCCTCGAGGCAGCTATTTTCCAAGTTGATATCGTTGACAAACATAAGCCGGTCTCCGGGAAGAAGTCTGCCATCTTGCTCAGCCACACCCCCAGGAACTAATGAGCGAATCACAATTACTGTGTTTGCTGGATCAACAGGATCCTAATTAAATAAAAGGAAGGAAACCATTTCATTTTATTTACTCTTTTATGTCTTGAGAGGCTAATTTTTATGCAAGAGCTTTTAATAACCCAACAAGGTTATTAAAAGATTATTTAAAAAGTTGGAGCTCTGCCCCACATGAACCCTTAGCAGGAACATACTCTCCTATCCATACTGCCTAGACATTTAGACTTCCACCTATTTTTAATTCTTAAATGTGAAAATTATAACTCCTTTCCAGGTAATGTCTCAACACATATCTCCAGCATAAAACACTGCTAAATTGCAAAGTGCTGTTCACACTGTAAAGAGTAATCACACAGCAGACGTTCAAATACTTCCTACTGCAGTGACAGTGTTGCAAACTGCATCCTCCCTCAGATTCAGTGGTTTGGGAACACAACTGGGCAGTGCAGACTGGGGTAAAGTTAACAAAGGGCTTGTTTTCAAGAACTCTCTTACACTTCCTGGCACCAGATGTTCTCAGCTGAGGAAGCACTTTTTAAGAGGCAAGTTCTTGTGCATGCCTAATGAAACGCTTTATGGAAGAGAGGAACATATCAATACAGCACACCAATAAACAAGACACAACTGAGTGGTGTTTGCTTTTAAGAAAGAACACTGCTTTGCCATCTCCATCCTCCAATGCACTGATTTTTTAAAAAATGCTAGCACCAAATACTAGTAACAGGAAGGTATGATTCAGTTTTAACAATTATCAGAGGTGTATACAATTGCATAATTCTTATAGAATCACATTCACAAGGAACATCATTATGTTAATACTTTCAACACACAGCAATTCACTTGAGTGCACACACAGAAAAAACCAAAAAACATAATAATGTACTAGCTTTACTACAGCAAAAGGAAAAGTAAACATCCACAAACTGGCATGCCACTGTAACCAGTTTTCATGCCAAGATGTACACCTGCAGGGATGCACACTATCAGGACAGCACCCAGACCCACAGGAATCGGAAAATGCTGAAAGCTAGTATAAGAGAAGCGTTGAGGGAGGGAGGGAGGGTGTGAAGGGCACCAAGCAGACCCTTAACATTTCATGGCAGTTAATGTAGTAAGAAGAATGTCATGGAGCAATAAAACACTTCACAAGTGGAAATACAACTAGCATTGCTGGAGATAGTGCTTAAGCCTGAACACTGACAACCTCCTCACTATTTTAACATGTATTTCCACTGTCACTTTAGATGACACTGCATGACACATTTTTTTAAAAAATCACCTCTCTAGTATATGCATAGTCTTCCCTAGAGTAAGAAATTATGTAGACTTGCCTACATGGCCTGCCATTGTATAAAACATAATGAATGTATTAGCGTGAACGTAAGTGTCCTTAACTTCAGTCACTGTTCATTGAAAATTAATTGAAAATTTGATGCAAACCGCAAAATACAAAGATAAATCTCACCGCAAACTTATTGTTCACAGCCTTAGATGAAAGCATAAGCCTCAGTGACAAATCGAAATGTTATAATCACATATCAAAGGACAGAACTTAGGACAAATCACAAATATTCTATCATCAAAAAAAAGGTAAGTTTCAGAAAGCTGACTAGACCTGTAGGATATAATCAAACTCACATTTGCAAAATACCTAGAATAATTTAAGATACTTCCCACAACCCTTCCATATTACCATCCATAAACAAAATGCATTAACTAACCACACAGGCAAGCACTATTTGCGTCAAGGCTTCAGGAGAGGCTGAAGCAAAAATACATTTTACTTTGTGCTGACATGGACTCCAAATACTCAGGCTCAGCTACCATGTCTCACTGTAAAGCATCCTGAGTAACACACTGAAGAGGAGTCACTGTTTCATATAACAGAGATTTGACCACGCCTTCATCCTTCAGATTACTAAATTACACTGCTCTTCCCCTTTATCAGTGTGCAAATGCAAAATACTATTGAGGTACAGATTAATTCTAGTCAGTGCACTATGGGCATAATTTTGATCTAGAAGTGACCTCTAGATGCAAATACGTGCACTCTTAGGGACATGATCCAGCAAAGACCTGGGAGGACACTGGATCCTGCAGCACCATCAGACAGCTGGGCAAAACCCTGCGCTGACTGCGGGGAGAAATTCACTGAAGACAGATAAAAAATTATCCACTATGACAACTGGGAACAGAAGGAATATTTGTTTTGGGGTCCTGACCAAGTGCAAGCGAGAGACAGTCACTGAGCTGTTCATTGGGACACATCAAGAATTGCAGCACTAGGAATTTTTAAGTCAAATACAAAATGAATGGGGGTGTTTAGGCATGTCCTGGACAGACAGCAGCTAAGCAAGGGATTTCAGAATTGCAGTTTGGATTTTAGTAAATCCTGTTTAGGTACCTAATTCCTTTATTGGATCTTACCCTAAGCACCCCACTGCAGGTGTGAAACACATGGCTAAATGCCTGAATATTCTGACTACGTCATTCACTGCCCCTGGAGCATTAGAAGATGAGCTTTCTGAAGACCCTAGTATATTACAGATTATCTAATTTTCTGGATCAGTATTACCACTATGATTAGAACCTGTAGTCTTAATACAGTAAGAGGAATAAGTAATGTAGTTAGTGAGATGCCTACCAGTAGTGACACCCTTTAACTTTACTGTATTGCTTGATTTCCATTATAATGGAAACAATCCAAAGACCCAAACAATACATAGTATTTTGTCCTCTACTCAATGAAAGGGTGGAGAAGTTACCTGGTAATCCAATATGCTAAATCCAAGTCCCATACTCCCTTTCTCCAGCTCAATGTGCTGTACTTCTGCTTCCCACATTGCCAAAGATGAGTTTTGCACCTCTTCCATACTCTGACCCTCATCCGCTATTTCCAGAGCCGTTCCCTCAGTGTCCGAGGAGCCAATGAATCCAAGTTCTATGTGAGCCTGAGAAAAACAGTGAATATTCAATACAATGTAAATGTTTCTGAATCTATAGAGACAAAATTTTGTTTACAAAGAACAAGATAAAAACTAAACTATGTGCCTCTAAACACAGAGAAAGTGCAAGCACTCAGTAGAGCAACACAAGTATGTCTACCAGAGAATGCACACACAGTTCTCTACAACACAAACCCAGAAAGCAAAGTTCAAAACCAGATAAAATATAATCAGATTCTAAAGAACACACAGATCAGGTTGCCATACCCCACAGCCCACCTACAAAACAGAAGTTTTGGGTAGATATACCTGTGTAACAGAATATTTCTGCCCATGACATACTATACGAGGATGGAACAAAATCTGCCTTTTTCTTTTTATCTGGTTCTAAGTCCTAAAATATTAAAATGTATTTCTAATCTTGTTCAAGAACTTTATTATTTTTTTCCTTGAGGAAACGGTCATCTTCTCAGTGAATTTTTTAAGACAAAATACCTTTTCTGTGAGCTGAACCTCAGATAGACTTAGACTCTCCAGTACTTCTGGGGGAGTGATGGCGGGAGCTACTCGTCGACAGCACACCATTGTCACCTTAATAGGCAGTTCTTTCAAGATATTTACCACATCCTTGTGGTTTTCTCCAAGCAAAGAGATCTCATTCACCTCAATAAATAGAGAACACACAATGTTTAGAAGTGCAATGAAAAAAACTAGGTAAAAAAAGCCCCAATTCACTAATCACCTCAGTTGAAAATAAAACCCAAACCCCGCAGTAAAGGACATTGTCAATCCTCAATTTCTACTCAATTTGCTGCTCAGAATCAGCACCAAAGCATGTTTTGAAGGAGTGGATAGTCATGTAAATTGCATGACATCACCCTACAAACACCACGTACTCTGTCACTTCATATTTCTTGCTTCATGTGAACCAAATTCACATTTCAATTCTAGGAAAATCATTTAGAAAAGTAAACAGTTATTTAGTCCCTTCACTACATAGGGAAATACTTATTAAATCTTGATGCTTTTCCTAGAATTCAAGGTCAGCAAAAAGGAATACCTATCTGAAAAACCAGCTATCAGCTGAGAAATGCATGTAAGGACATGTATTCACAGAAATATATTTAAGGTCATATAAATGACTGCTCAAGCACTTCTTGTTACAGCTGGTATTCAGGGAGATATGCAGCATTTGCAAAGTCATAACCCTGTAAGAAGCAAGTCACTGCTCAAAAATCTTACTGAATGCAGACTAAGATAAAGCAGTAGCTTTTTTCTTACTTCCAGCAGCTCATCTCCACTGAACAGCTTGCCACTTCGTCCAACTGGCCCCTCCGGTAAGATAGATCTGATGAAATGGTGTCCCACTGTTGCTTCAAGGCTTATCCCTAACCCACTGCTTTCGCTGAACTTGTTAACTACAGCCACCTAAAATAAGATTAAGAAATGGGTTTTTTTGACATATTTACAACCGCACCTGTTACTTTCCATTTCAATTTACATACAATGAGGTTAATATTGCAGAAGTGAGCAACCAGAAATATTGTCATGTGTAACATGACAGGTACGGTAAAAACTGAACAGTCGAGTAAAAAATCCTGACAGTCAGGTAAAAAATCAAAACTTTGATTACACACCACATCAGCATAAACAAGTGGGGACCGTATAAGACAACAATATATCTAATAATACATACTTTTGCAGAAACTACAGTTCTGGCATATAAGTTTGAACTAAAGTCCTAAACTCGGATATTGCTTTTCAACTGTACCCACAGTAAATGTCCTACGCATTATTTAGATCATTACATCAAACAATTCATTCAGTATGCAGAATGGGTAGGACATTTCAAGCTCTAGCTTCAAATTCTGGCTAATGACAGGAACTTTGAAGTTCCCTTTAAACACTGCTTTTTCTCTAATACACATTTATCCTCTTGAAGCTAGGAAATCTGTGAAATTATTTAAAGGCACAGTAACCTAAGAAGCATGTGATTATTTTGCTAAAATCAATACAGAAAAACATCTATCTATATTCAAAATTCATAACATAAAATAACCTCAACAGACTAAGAAGCATATGTCTCATTTTTACAAACAAAGGAACAAATATAATACAAACATATTTCTATCTATGTTAGCAACATAATAGGTGGACAGATCAAAGGGCATTTTAATAGTAATCGAAGTTTACCTACCACTATTTCATAATTCAAACCCATAATCCTCTGCCACTTTGCCTTCATAGCTGCTTCTTCTGTAGTAGTTAGCTGGAAATCTAAAAGTTATGTCTGAGATTACTGCGACAAAAAGTAAAACATCCTGTCTATTCCTATAACTGATAAAGTATATGGACTATGCAAGATTACACAATCATTCCCATGATGCCAGAACTCTTCTAAATGTGACTAAAGACTTGGCACGTTTTGTCTCACCAGGCTTCGGTTTACCAGAGGTAAAATTTGCAGAATACTATTATATCCCACCCCTGCAAAACTGACTGTGTATTTTGAAAGATAGTAAGATCAATCAAAAAGTGTGGTGTGTGCAGCTGGGAGGAAAGGACACATATTTAAACTAGCCTCAGTGTTGAGTGAAGCTATGCAATTTTACAAGACAAGGGTTCCAAAGCAAGTGAAAACGTTACACACATGCGCTGGTCATTTGTTAAACCAGACTGTATGTGGGCTGATCAGATTGGTTCAGGGGAATGGACAAAATAACTTTCATATGTGATACCGCATACTGATTCTTTTAGACAGACCCAGCATTTTACAGAGACTGTCCAAGGAAAGTTTTCCAAAAAAATCTGGAGGTTATGTACTTTCAAATCCATGAGCACAACTGTAAAAGATTTTTTTAAAACTGTAGGTCCTAGAGGGCAGTGAGAAAACCCAAGTGCTAGCTCTTTTTTCTTTTTTTTTTTTAGTTACATTCACATAGGTGCACACATACAATGAGAAATAATTCTAACAGCTAAACAGCAGCAAGGATATGGGAAGGAGAAAAGTAATGATGCTGTGAAAAATACAATGACAGGCTAGACAGCTAGATGTAGCAACTCCTAACTTGACTGGAAGTTTTTCTGTAGGCTGAAAAAACAAGGAAATGCTTTCCTCCTGCTCATTTTCTCCTCATTCACACTGTTTCAATTTTAGGGCAGGAAACAATAAAAAGCAATATTTGGCTACAACAGCCCACAAACACAGCGGACTTAATAGGATCCTACATATTCAAGGTCCATGGTCTGTGCTGAGACTACAGTAAGCACCAAAATAAACTCTTCAGATCTGAATTTGTGTCACAGGCGAAGACTAGTATCTTCTTTAAAAGGTTAAGTTCCCAACTCCCACTGACTTTTAGTTAGAATTTAAACTGACTAATGGCCTCAGTATTTTAAATCTAGTCATTGCTCAGAAACATTGTTAAAAATAAAGCCAGGTGTTGTGTGGCATTCAAATATGACAATACTTTCCCCAAAGCAGAGACCTTGCAGAATCCAAAGGAAAGGTCTTAAAAAGAAATTCTTCAGCTATCTCAGATAATGTGAAATCTTGGAGTTATGAAAAGATACATATTACAGAACTAATACGGGTGATGCTTTTCAGTTTCTGAAAACACACCAAGTGCTGTCTCGATCTGAAAAACATATCACATTGGACTTCTGAAATACAGCACAGTGCTCTTGAACCATTAAGCTCAAGAGAGAAAGGAAAATACACATTGGTAAACAAGAATTTTCATGAAGAGTATGGGAAATGTCAGCACGTATCAGTGCACCAGAACTGACAGAATTTCAAACATTATCAGAGAACACAGACTGAAATGAATACAAGTTCAGGAATTTGTGAAAATGGAGTTTATCAGAGGAGATTGAAGTCCTGGAACTGCACAGCTCCAGGCAGCTGGAAAGATAAGGCATGCTGGGGAATGAAGAGGGGAAAAGTTTAATACACAACTGGATAAAACGAGTAGAAATACAAAACTAGACTAAAAAGAGGGATGAGCATGTAGTAAAAGCAGACTGCTTCATGTGACACCTTTAACACACAATTATTTTCAGACACATACAGTAGCCAATGATCTTACAGTACTCAAGAGTACATGCCTACATATATGATTACTTTCACTTCCTAGCTGTACTTCAGTTGCACAGCACAGAGATAGAAAGGCACATGAAAGAGCTGATCTTTGTGTAAGCACACTCAAGCACATTTTCACAGAATAAAATAGTAAATGTTGACAACCTGTTTCCTGTTGTTTCATGTCCTCTCCAATATATACCGTATTGGTACTGCATGGCAGCAATGGGGATCCCTGTTCTGTTTCACTGTTATCTGTAAAAAGAAGACAACGTCTTTTCAGCTATTTTATGTGTTGTAATATTCGTCAAGCTCACAGGCATGCCTCAGGCCAGTGACTCTTTCTTCCACTGGACTTCAAAGGATCCATATTTGCCAAATGAAATTTGGCACAATGGGCCCAGAATAGATGCCGTATTTTAAAGACATTTTGACTTCTGTTAATGCTTTCCCTTCTCTAGTGAATTTTTAAATGAAACAAGCATCAGTAGCTGCATGTGTATGTTTGAAAGAAAAGCTACTGGAAAACATATAAATATTATATTCTTTAGCACTCCAGTATTACCTTTTTTCCCTTCCTCTTCTTTTCTTTGCACAATTCAGGAAGCTGACACTGAAAAATGAAAATGCTACAGACTTGGAGGCTTGCACACCTGACGGACTTTTCACTTACAGAAAGCCTCTTCTAGTACAGAGTTCTGCTAGGCACACTGCTGGCTGTCAGCTGTCCTGAACACCTCTAAGCTGAGTATTACCTCTGTAATTTTTGCTAAAGGTGGGAATGAGAGGATGCCATACAGATAACATACTACTGGGTCTTTCAAAATTGCCTCAAGTCTATGAGTTGCAGTATACTTCTGCGTATATCAATGTGTAACACAAGTAGCTGAAAAAAAATCTGTCTTTGCATCCAGACTCTGTGCAGATATTCTGTTCAAACACACTGACTTTCAAGATCTGGCACACAGACTTCAAGATGTGCACAGTATAAGATTAAGCTTCACTAATCTGATCAGCAGCAAAATTAACATGGGTCATTGGCTTCTGAACTTTGTACATATAGTTAATGCCCTATCAGATCATCAATAAACGCTAGATATAGGCCACTCCTCTCATACCTCAAGTTTGTGACACTGACACACAAGAGTGAAAGGAACTAAGACTTGCTTTAGCTCATTGTGGAGGGCAACTCTTTGTTTGCTCTTGAATGCAGCTTTCACCCTTGAGCACAAATAAAACATTCATTGCCTTCTTACCATTTGAAGATTTGCAGGATCAAAGTCTTGAAGCAATTCAGCCTGAAGTGCAATGCACTGCAGAGTTTCCAAGACTTCTTTCAACACTTTGAAAATGTAGCAAATAATACCACTGTGTCTAAAAGATTAATCAAACCATAGTAGACCAAATTCTACCCTCATGTACAACAGCTCTGATGTCAGTAAGAGCTACCCAGAATGAAACTGGCCCATTTTATTTCCAGTTTGCAATTGAGAAGAAAAATGTTTCAAGCCAACTTTAAAGCAAAGCCAGTTTAAATTACCTTTGGCTGTGCTACCATCCATTGTTTGGAACAGTAAGTCCTTTTCAGGAGCACTGAAGTCCTCCTGGGGCTGAATATGATTTTCCTGCTTAAACCCTCTTCTGATCAAAGTGAGCCGAACCGTTTGTCCTGTGTGCCGCAAAACGTCAACTGCTTGCTGGTTAGTAAAACCCTGAAGATTTGTTCCATCCACCTGCAGGATTAAGCAGCTTTTCAAGCCAAAAGACAGCATCCAGAAAAAAACCAAAAAATTCCAGAGCAAAATCATATGGTGAGGTCTTAGCATCTGTTAGCCTGAGCACAAAGCAAACAGAGGGACAAGAACAAAAACTTGGACTTAATGACATTGGATACACTAAACACTTTCAATGAAGTACCCCACAGCTAGGGAACAACCAGTACCACAAAAAAAGGGGGGAGAAGTGCTTTGGGTGCCCACCACAGTGGTGCCAGGCAGCTCTGCTCTGTGAGGTGGGAGGACGCAGCACATGCTGTGCAGGGCATGTTGTACAGTGTGCCTGCTCAACTACTTCAGCCATCCCCACCTCCAAGGAGAAAATACTGGGTGAATAAACCTACACAGCCATGGCCAGCAGAGTTGAGGTGGCAAGCACGAGGAGACACACATCCATTCACTGTGGCAAGAAGAACTACAAAGCACAGCCATTCTCAGGCTAGGTAACCTCAGACAGAGTGAAATCTACTACTGATGAAGTCCAGCTTCCCAAACAAAACACTGCCCCAATCAGTTAGATGTTATCTCTGGTCCATCATTTTAGTATTTCAAAGAACAAGATTTTGGCCTCTTCTGCTTGAAGCTACCCCTTCATCTCACTTACTCAGGGGTTTTTTCTGAAACTCAAGATTTTGGCATTGCTTAACTTCATACCATTATCTCTAGTACATGCCACATTTTATTCTCCTCCTTGCAAACTCTGTATTATTCTACTCTTTCTCCATCTCACCCCTTGGTACCTTTAATTTCTGAAATACTTCTACTAACACTATATTCCCTGACTGCTGTATTATTTTCAATCTATATAACACACATACTCCATTATTTTAATTCCTCCTGCATGAAGAATGACTGTCCGTGGCCCATTCATCATTTTGTTGTCCTTCTCTGAACTTCTTACAATGCCAGTGCTCTTTTAAATATAAAGCAATTTAAAATGAGCTGGGATTATTTAATTTTTCTTCCACGTTTAAGCAAAACATATTTTAAAAACTTTTATTATTGTTTTTGTCTGAGGTCACTCAAGTATTTTTCTCCTTCTGCATCTGCATTAGAGGAAATTAAACTTTGAAATAATCAATTTTAGACATTTGCACTCAGCATTTAAATCATTATAAAAAATATATATACTTCCATTTATAAACATACAGGCACATTTGTACATGGAAAGACATCATAACTTGTTCTTAGTGCTGTCTTTGCACAAAGGCAAGGTCAGATCTACAAAAGCCACAAAAACGCAGTTTCTGCATTTGTGACCTGATTTTACCACACAACCAACATTCTATGCATGAAAATATTTTCTTCTTTCTCTGAGCAGTTAATACTTTAAAGACATACTTCTAAAAAACACTTTGAAAACAGTTACTTTGAATCAAACTTTGAAACTTTGCCTTTACTAAGCAGTCTCAAAGCTCCTACTGGTAAGATACATACATACAACTCAGATTTTCTTAAGAAACTCAAGTTACACACAGGTAGCATAACCAGAAAGATAATGTGATCAAATACTTTGTCAAAAAAGACTCACCATTTCAACACCAATCCTACATGTTTTCTGTACAACTTAAAGAAGTAGTTTTGCAGACAAGTGATCTCATTTCTTTCTGTGTTTACTTACAACTATAATTTGATCCCCCACGTGGATTCTGCCATCATGTTCAACAGCACTGCCTTTTGTAATGCTTTTCACAAAGATACCAGAAGGTTCTGGGATGAAGAAACCAAGAGAATTAAATTAACGAATTTATTAAGAAACAGTATAAATAATGCATCACTCTCCAGCTAATGCCAACAGTCAAAAGGAGAAAAAGAAAGAAAACCCAATCTCCATGTGAGATAAGAAAAGATTCATCAAGAAAATATATGCTGTAAGTAAAACATATATAATTTTTCTAAAGGATAATCCTGATTAATGTCAGTTTGCATTAGATCAGTTTTCATTCAAAACCTAACAATGCCAAACTCCCAATTTCTGCTGCAAAAGAAGAAATATTATAACTTATTTTTCATCTAAATGTTTCATCTAAATGTTGAAACCAACATCAACAAAAAAAAACCTCTCTCTGCCTTTTGGTCAGATTTAAAACTGCATGACAGAAAACTTAGTTTTGAGTACACTAAACTGGTAAAGTATTTCCTATGTACTTAATAACTGCTTAAGAAAATGCATGTTTGGATAACTAAATGCAGAAAATTGTAAGCAAGCAGGACTACAACTTACATTTCAACCAGCTTTTAACTATAGTTTTAAGTCAGTATTTGATCCAATTAAAAAAATGAAGACACAAAAGAACAAAAAAAGCCCAGACCCCAAAATAGTACCATTTCAGACAGATACTGGTTTTGAACCAGAAGGAAAAAACCTATGTATAAAATGCCTACAGAAGGAATTTTTTTTTTTTTTTTTAAAAAACCATTTCAGGAAAAACACACTGTAATTTTAAACAACAGCTCGGTTAACTGAAAATCTATGGAGCTCCTACATGCACATTTTGCATAGTATATATGAAATCGAGAAAAATACTAGCATGAATGGCATGAAATCAGGTCTGAAGGTCACAGGCTTGTAACACTGGTATCAGAAATCTTAACAGAACCTAATTCCTCTCAATAAATGTTCCATATCTGTTAAATGAATACGTTCATTGGGAAGATAACCCACTACAAAATGGGGTTTAACATCTCTCAAGACACCCCAGCACCTCTGCAGATCTGAAACTCATCTTTTACTGGGCCTCAGTATCACAAAAGCTAGTAAGAAGGAAAGATAATTCTGTTTTGCTTTAATGACTACATTACGCTTAGAAAGGACATGACTGCAAATATATTGAGGTCATCACATTGATAATTTTTTTCTGTTTTTTTTCTTAATTTGTCTGGTCTTACTAACTTCAAAGTGTTTTTATATCCTATAACAGCTGTATGCTAACATGGCAAGTTGCTATTTGTCATTCATGAAAGATTCAGCTGCAGATGTTGTTGTCCAGTAGTTTTATTGCTGCTTCTCAGTTAAAGAACAACTTTGCTGTCAAAGTGTTAAGTTACAAAATTGAGATGCCCAATTAGTTCCGAAGGCAAGAATATTTTCTAATGCAGTTACATGCAGCACAATAATTTGAAATCAAAGATACTCCAAGACTAAATGAGTTCAAATATGCTATCAGATCTAGCACATGCTCTACAGTTTAATTTGCCTTTTAATGATTCACCTGGAAGCTCCTAAAAAGTGGACTTACACAAACTGTGACCATGCTGTCCTATGCAACAGACAACACTGTTGAAATTTATTTCAGCTTCTCAAATTCAACAAATTATGTCTATAAAGCATGAATAATGTGGGATGTACCTATCCATACAGTTTTCTAACAATATATACACGAGTAGAAGTAAAACCAACAGGTCTTGGAAAAGTTTTGTAAAACATTCAACAAATGTCCCTTCCTAGTAGTACCGCATTTGCCAAAACCCTCCTAGTGAGGCCTAATGGAGTTCTGGATCCTTTTTCTGAAAAATGATGGAAATTACAAAGTAAAAACACACAACTGTACATGAACACTGTTGCATTTATTTAACTTATTTATTGGCTGCAACAGTCCAGAGGTCAATAAACATTCATTATATCCAGAAGTCACTAAGGAATTCTTGATCTGCCAGCAGATGCATATTATTTAAAAAATAATAACAATCCCTCCTAAAACTCCTCAGAATACTAATATATTATCTTGTAAGAGCCTTTTAAAAATAAAAATGTAGTTTAAAAAGCCCAGCTAGTTCTATTGAAAATGTCACAATGTATTTTAGAATTGTTTAGGAATTGTTATGCAAACTTTAGCTAACAGTGAATATAAAAATTGATTAAAACCTGCTGAGGTCGGATTTTACAATAAAACTGATTGCTTCTAATCTAAATGTCCTTCTCATAAAACAATTCCATTTTCTTTACAAGCTTTAAAAAAAATTTAGATGCTAAAGGCTTTTCATCAAAACTAAAATTAAGTCTTTGATGCACATACAACACAGTATGCAACAGATTGGACAGTAAACTGCAGGAACTGATCATTACCTGTTGTTTTGTCTCCAATGTAACCAGCAATAGTTATTCCTAATCCTTGGTTGTTTTTAGTGAGTTCAACATTAAATTTCTCCCCATCTTCACAGCTATCAACAGAAGCATCTGCCTAATAAGAAAAGTGTGATTAGAACGGAAACTTTTTTTTCTTTAAAGATCCATCACATTCTTTGACGTCATTAACATGTAAAATTAGACACAAATACAAAAAAGAAATTACCAGCTTTGCTTCTGCTTTATTTGGCATTCAGCAGAGAAACTGGACATAGGTAAGATTCCTCATTGTAAAGCAATGCAGGTCATGCCCTCCTTGCCCCAGTGTCCCTGGGATATTACCCTCTAACCTATAAAATCATTATTTGATGACTAGTATGACTGGTGAAATTTGTACAAACTGAACAATGAACCTCTTGCACAGTAAGTTACACAAACCATGCTTAAACATTAGAACATGTAGTTTGCTGCTCTTCTGAGACCTCCTCAAAACCAGCTTTAGCCTGCTGTGTTATTAAAAAGAAGAAAAAAAGTCAAAATTATATTTTGTACTCTATTTAAATTCCTGTTCAATAACTGTAGCTGGTTTTTTCCTATGCATGCCAAGTTTAAAACAAGATAAAAGTTATTACTAGTGCGGCAATTATGTTTCTTGGTTTTGAATGACTTAAAAAACTTGTTTTAGAAAGTAGCAATTATACTTCCAGCCAGTTAAATAATGACAATCTCCACTAGTATCTACTATAACCCTTTGAGTTTCAATAACAGACTTTTTGGGGTAATGAATTCATTTATTTATTGTTCATGAAAGTACAATACATATTAAAATCCCATTTCAGTAATATTGCTTTCACATTAAAAGAAAAAAATCAACTTATAAAACTTAATTTCAACCTTTTCTAAATTTTTCTTTTTATTTTGATGTTTGAGCTGTCTAAAACACACAGTTACTAGCTACTTCCACAGCTGATATATATCAGTATATGATTACATATACAAGGCTTAAATTCCATTGTATTTATATTGGCACCAGTATTTATGCAGATACTTAAAATGGATATTCATAAATATAGTACAAATCTATCAAGATCCTACTATACTCCTATTTTATTCTGTCTCCTCTGCATGACAAATAGCAGATAGTATTTTTTATAGTGCAATTATGGCAACCAAGCAGATATTAACTGAACTTGGTTTGACTAGATGAGCATGCATGTGCCAAAAAAAAGAATACCTCAGGAGAGCTATCACGCTATTTGCCAGAAGAGAATCTGACTTCAGTTCTTTATCTGAACAACTCCACCCAAAACGACAATCAAACACAAGAAAAATAAATTTCTACTTCTTTAACTACCTCTCTGCTTGATAATATGGGATTATTTTGGTCACAGGTAACGCACCTAAAATACTGCTCCGATTTCTGTAACCTTATGATTTTTTACAATATAGACATGTATAGTGGACATGATGAGAAGTGCCCATTTGGAAAGTCACTCTGCTCTCACCAATAGCTTTAAGAGTATCATGAAGTCTTCACCCTCCTTGTATTGGCCAGGAAGAAATAGACAAACCAAGCTGTTTCTATCATCGTCTTCACTCTGGACCTGAACAATGAGGCTTGCAACACCATTAACTGGGTACTCCTTCCAAGAACAAGACTTTGTGCAGGCAGAAGCAGCTTAAAAATAGCCTGCCTCCTGCCAGGAGGTATGTACTAGAGATGAGGTATCAAAGAACATGGAAATGGAGAGGAAGGTGGCAAAAAAGTCAAATTTTGCCACTTGGTGGCTTTGAGCTATTTTCTCAGTACTAGAAATCCCATACATCCTGCAGCTGCAGATAAAAGCCTTAAACATTGCATCATATAACCTCAGAAAAGCAAAACCCGAAGAAATATAGAGAGATTAAATTATCAAATTTAGCTTCTCTTTTGAGACTGCTGCTTTTCAAACAAATAATATTTGGACTAAATATTGATCCCTTTATCTGAAATATAGCCAGGTTTTCATGCCTCTGAGTGCTGCACAGACACAAAAGCACCACGGTGTCTCTTCTTTCAGATATTCAGAAAACTCCATGTTAAGATTAACTTTCTTTGCCTTACAGCCTAAGAAGAGAGGATGCACATATGCTTGTTTTCCACAGACACCACTACAACAGACAGAGTCAAAATAATGGGAATCATGCAGAAATTCTTAAAGTTGTTTATTTTTCCAAAGCGACCTTTATGAAATACAACTTATAACTGGGAATAATATGTCTAGAAAAACAACAGGGAAAAGTAAAACAAAAAAATTCTTTGTAAGGCATAAATTCTATTTACTTGTAGGATCAAAACCAACCACCTTCTCTCATTCACTTACTCCAAATATTCACATTTAAATGTACCTGCTCATAATTATATGTGACAAAATACTACTGTTCCTGGCTCCAGCGAAATCAGGCTTTTCAGCAAACATGCAAATGACCTAATGTATAGAGGTTTTGAGCTGACAGGATATTATAATATTTACAGAATTTTTTAATGGCTCACAGTTGTAGAGGAGCAACAGCATAGACAGTACAATCATCACGAGGAGAATAAGGGTAGCAGCTGGCTGGCTTTTTTTGCAAAACACCTAGCAAATGAGCAGTACCGAGCGATGCAGGAAAAAGGCAGCATCTGTATGCTGGTTGGCCCAGGGAGGAACTGTCTGATGGATGACTGCGATCATACGGAAATAAGAAATGTTTCTACAGAGGAAAAGCACAGGCAGACAGAGAAATGCTACAGAGCCAGCTTGCTCTGTCTGAAGAAAAGACTGTATGGCTTCAGTTATTCTCAATGTATCACTGCATGATCACAAGCAAGAAACATTATTCAGATCATACTTATGGAAGTCCTAAGCTTTGATCCCAAAAGGCCTGAAGTGTATAGTTCCTTGCACTACGGACTCATGACATTTACATTCTTTCACACCGTCAGCTCAGAACACCACTACTGGAAAACAAAATCCTGCCTTTTCAGAACCTAAGCATGGAACATATTCAAATAGCAGTTAAAAGAAAAGGAAGTTTCAAGTAAAAGTTTGCAATGAATTAAGTATATTCACTGTTGCTTACCTGTTTCTCTGGTGTGGAGGTGGGTACTGGTGTACCTGGAGGGACTGCTGGTGGAGGTGACTCCTCAACAGGACCTCTTGCAATTACCAGTTTCACTCGATTTCCACACTGCCTCAGAACTTGTGCCACCTGCTCACTGCTCATTCCAGTTAAGTCTGTATCACCAATTTTCAAGATGTGGTCTCCACTACATAATCTCCCATGCTGGAGGAAGAACAGTGATTAAAAAAACCTATTAACTTCCTGACATTTCTCCCACATACCATACAAGTAGAAAAAGACCATATAGCTTTAGTCACTTTTAAGACATATGAACTTTTTGGGTGCCACGTCAACATCTTGATAACATGGGGAAGAAAAGTAAGTTGCCTAATGGCATGCTAATTCTACTAGAGATTTCCCCAGAAATATCCAAGGCTTCCTTTTCCATTCAGTCAGTCACCCAAGCACAAAAAAAAATTCATATAGTTACAGTTTACCATCTACTGGATTTAACAACTGTACGTAGATTAGAGAACTTCAGGTTTCATATCCAAACACACATATAACTGTACATTCAGCTTTGCACCTAGTTAAAAACTCATCCTCAGGATTAACCATAACATCAAAATAAAATACATTTCTCCCTTATTGCGATCCAGTTATTTTTATTGCTTCACACTGGTTTACTCAACCCCATCTTCCTGCTCAGTGAAAGAGTGCAGGGACAGGATTTACTGCTGCATCTCCAGGCTGTCTTACCAGGCCCCCTCTTCCGTCATTGGAATATTGACCTATCTCTGTGCCTATTCAATCCTTGATCATCATTAACGCACTCCTAGGTACTTGTCCAATGAACAAGTTAGAAATGAACTTGATCACCAAATTCAATTCGCATGAGCCCTTAGGCAGCAGCAGAGCCTGTGTCTGGAAACAGATGCATGAAGCCACACACCTGCTCCAAGCTTCAGAAAACCCAGTGGAGAAGCAGATGCTCTTCTTAGCTTCTGGGGCAGAGCAAGTTAAGTGTTTGTGTCTGGCCTCCACCCCTGCATCACAACCAGTACACTCATGAAAAACTTACGAGTCTAACCACATCTGGACCAAACATGTAACAGGTTTGGAAATGTGATTTAGAGTCTAATCCAGCTTTTACATTCAAATGCACAGATCCCCGCACTACACACACCTTTAAGGATGATTTTCACCACTTACTCTCTGTTTTTTTACACTTATGAGGAAAAAAGCTACCATTGTTTAGCATGATTATAAAAGTAAAGAGTAACTTCATACCTTACTGCATGGTAAACAGAAGGCTAGGTTGAATTTACCTGATCAGCCACCCCTCCTGGGAGGATGGTTTTAACAATCACTCCAGTTGACTTTCCTCCCACTATCCCAAATCCCAGACCTGAGCCATCGTTCACCAACTCAATGGTCTCCACATGCTGCCAGTGAACCTAAAGAAATAAATATAAGCTTGCAAATGATTTAAATAAGGACACACATTTTAAAACTTGTAAAATATTTTCTCTTATTTTCTGGATTAAAAAAGGTGGGAGGAAGACAGAAATACGGGACCTAACAATTAGTATTGGGTATAAGATTACATAATATTTACGCAATAAATTGCTCATTCTCTAACAGTTGGAATTTCTCTGGTATAAACCAGAGCTGGGTCAGGCCTTTCAAGAACTTGCTCAATGAATTTAAGCAGTAACCTAGGACTGTCCACCTCCATGCCCTAGTACAGACAGCAAGAAAACTACTGCTGCTAGGACGTGTCACAGGACTGGAAATTACAATCTTCAGGTAACTGCGTGTTCACATCGGCCATTATAACAAAGCACAGGAGAAAACATAAACCCAATTAGAAGGTTGAGGCTGAAAGCAGAACTAGGTATTGTGAGGTAGGTATTAGCAGAATTGCCCCGTGTAGTGAACAAAGATTTCAGCATTGTTCAGTGTCAACAGCACTGGAATGAAGTAGCTCTGATGGCAAGCTTCATGTTCTGACAGCAACAAAACTACTCTAAAAGAGAGACAAACACTAGCTTGCTTGTGTGGGCTGGTACAGAAGGGACGAGTGGAAGCTCCTGGTATTGTTTGTCCTGAAGAATAAACTGCACCATAAGCTCATCTGAAATTTAAAACCACAGCTGTTGCTCCACCAGGTAGGATCTTGTAAATAAGCAGTTATTTTGGAATCATCAAGCTACTGCAAATTCAAAGCCCTGTGGTAACTGTTTGGGAATCTGCAGTCTTAACATAAACCAATGATGATCAAGCAAAGCCTGAAGGAAAAACAACAGCTCCAGACAAGGTGCTTTCTCCCAGCATTCAACAGCAAAGGGAACACAAGGACTGGGAAAGGCATGCATAAAAAACCCAGAAGGAGCTGCAGTAGGTTTGAAAGGAATGTTTTTTTAAACAAGGGAAGCTGTTTAGAGAACATGGAGGCAATCACATAGAGAAAGAAATGTGTCACAGGAGTAAGTGAGCAGGCCTCTCCTATGTGCTGACAGGAAAAGTCAGGCCAATTAGCTTTATTCCTGCACACAAAAGAAAAGAATAATTCTGGAATTTCTTCACTAAAGGTTTTATGCTAATGTTTAAAATAAACACTAAAATAGCTGCTTTTTCCAGACTGATTGCTTCTGTACACTTCTGATTATCAACTCCCTTAAAGAAGAGCCACAGATGACTGAACAACAAAACGTACAGAAACCAAAGATAGGCTGTTTGATCCCAGGACAAGCCATTACATGAGTAAGATACCAGGGAGAGAAAGTGCAGTTATCACCATGTTTCTGGGCCATGGTCTCTACACCTGGATGTGCAAACACATTCAAAATAAAGGCTATGTAGCAGAGTTGTTTTCTGGGGGTCCTAAAGCACGTCCTCACACATGGCATTTTGATTGCTAACAGACAACAGTGAAACAAACAGAGAAGCCTCATCCAGCTCGTGGAGCAGATCAGATTGCAATGCCACAAAAATTTGTTTGCGAAAGCAGACGGTAAAGAGAAAAAAAGACCCTGTGTAATGCTACCTTAAAATAAAGCTTCATAAAGGAAGGTAAACATGCTGTATTTGCATTGGTGGATACAGAGAATTTGGCAGATGTGAAGAAGGAGTATGTCCAAGATCAAGATAACCCCAGGCAAGCCTGAATATTTTCTACTCTTTGCATGGGAAAAGGTACAACAAAGGTAAACAGAAGAAAAACCTCAAGACTGTGAAGGTAACGTACATACAACTTACAAAAAAAGTCTCAAAATACTAGATGCAGTAAGCACATACATGCCCAGAACTGAATACACAGGCATCTGGGGTATACTCACCGGGTTGGAATGGGCTGAAACTGTGCTAGCAGCAGATGGAGATCGGGAAACTACAGGACTGATGAGCTGAGGGAATGTGCCTCTGGCCACAACTAGCTGGACATTATCTTTTGCTTTCTGCAGGATGCTGATAGCCTGTTGATGTGTAATTGTCTGGTCAAGGGCTTGTCCATTAATAGCAAGGATTTGATCCGCTTCCTTCAGCTTTCCATCTCTGTCATGTATGTGTAAACGGGGAAGGGGGACAACAAAATAAACACAAACAAGAAAAAACAAAGTGTTGCTACAGAAATTGCAATATTTTGACAATTTTCCAGTATTTTTAATAACCTGTCCTCTATTCCTCACAGCTTTTCATCTCTCCCTGCAGTTTTGCTGAAAGGAGCTGATGTGGTACCCTGGTGATCGCTTTCCTTTGAAGCTAATCCCACTGCTACTCTCCCCTGGCTACTACCCCCTAGCTAGGTTTCTTCTCCCTGTACCCCCATGCGAGACTAAGCATATTAGATCTCAGTCGCTCCAAACCGTAGCCTGGAAACTTATGTTTATTCTTGACTTCGAGCCTCTTGCTTAACAGACCAAGTGCTCCACTTTGTTCAGTGCCCCCATTCTGAATATTCATCAAACCATGGAGCGGAACACACTTTCATCAACATTATGGAAAAAAAATTTTGTTTTGCACAAAACCAAGGAGGAAAAAAAAGGGGCAGGGGGGTTGTTGGCAGAGAGAGAAACAGAAAGAAGATGATAAAACAGATCCCTTTTAAATGAGGGGGAAAAAAGACCCGAACAAATTTAAAAAATAACTTCATTTTCTGACAAAGGAAGCACTACTGTAAAATTACATACTGAGCCCTTCCCCAGACCTACTTCAAAGGAACTCTACGAAGTATGAAGTCTATACAGACGAGTTACCCTCTGCCTTCTCCACAGCTTCTATTGCTTCTGTAACAAACCAACAAAACCTCTGGAGTCTTGCCTTCAACATCACAAAGTGGCAACACTTTGAAAACAAAGGCCAGCAACAAAAACAAGGACCCCTGTTACACAAGCTTTTGTGAGCACCTACAGTGTCAAAGCAAAGGTACCAAAGAGCATTCAGGAAAAACGCTATTAACTCCAACCCACAATATTTCGCATGTGAATTTGAACCGTTTTTCAGAGTGCTCTCAAAGACTTGTTACTGTCAGGACCTTTCTGATTTATGAGACCTGTAAGAGTTGTTGAATGTTTTTCTTCTCACCAGTGAATCCGGCAGGGCCTGATTCAGTAAAGACAGGTCTCAACTCCATGCAACGACAGAAGTAAAAGCAAAGACCCCTTGAAGGGGAAGAAAAAAAAAAAAAAGAGTGGAATTTAGGCAGATTAACAGAATTACTCTGTAGGGCCACACGATGCCCTCTGTTAAAAAGGACAGTGTTCAGATCACAAATAATCAGAAAATTTCTCCCTCCAGCACAGTGAGAAATAGCACCAAGATGCCTCAGCCACCCTAAACAACATAGAGAACCCACCACAAAGCAGCTCTGGCCAAGATCCTGATCAGCAAATCCACACACAGGGATACACCCCACCAGTCTGCAGTGAACCAGCACTGCTGACATTCACCATTGACTTCATTTACTTGCTGGGACTGTTCTTATAGCAGAAATCTATTTCTTTCAACACTACTTGTGGAATCAGGATTAAAGTCTAAAGCATAGTTTCACCAAGCTATTATTATTCCTGGTAACATCAGCTGACTATCTCCTTTAAAGTCCAAAAACTTTAGGTCAAGCCTTGCTTAACTTAAAAGTTGCGTTTCAGACCTGCTCAGTAGAATGTTACCTAACAAATAACCTTGTTCATCACAGCCAATATTTTTTTGCACAAACTGCTCTGTGCACTCAAGGATGGCAAAATCTCTATTTCAGCTGTAAAAGCCACAACACAGAATAGTAACCTCCCACTTCTGTTGCAAAGGACATATTATAAACAAACCACAGAGAAACTACATCTGTAGTTTCTAGAAATTCAGAACAGATCATATGCTGCCCCGTTCCAATGTTACATGAATTGTTCTGATAAGCAATTTTAAATCTTGCTGTGATGTATGGCTTAGAATACAAAATAAACATGCCCTTGTAACACAAGAACAACAGCAATTACACAACTAAATTACAGTGTCATGTTAACACTTTTTACAGAAAATATTCCAGTATTTATTTTACCTATGTGCCACACTTCCCTCCTGGATCTCTTGAACAAATATTCCTAGTTCTCCCCTGTTTTCACTCTTGAGTCCTACGACACTGAAGCCCAGACCACCACTTAAAGGTTTAATGAGGTCAATGGTCTCAACAAGACGACCCTGTGTAGAAGAAAAAAAGGGTACAAGCGTTAAAGGTGTCGAAAAGCAGCGTTAACGAATGTGCTAAACAACTCAGAAATGAGTTTTGAATTTGATAGTTACAGCTGGACAGGGCTACACTGATAACTGAAACAAAATCGTTCAGTTCCTATTTCTCGCTATCATACAGAAAAGTGACAGTTACAAAAAAAATTGAGAAATAAAAATTATTACAGCCCAGAAGAGGACACTGGGAAAGAACAGCTAAATATACAGAGTTTAGGCTTAGTAGTGACTAAACTAGGATATGTATGTCCCTATAAAATTTTAGAGGGTACAGACCAACTCTCAAGCAGAACTAGAAAAAGAGGACGCATTTCAGAAAGGGGGAAAAAGTAGGACTGTGCAAAAGGCTCTCGAGGAAACAGCAGAAGACTTCCCTTATCTGGCTTTATTACAGGTTAATCAGAAAAATGCTAGAACATACGCCTGGCCATTCTCAGCTCCAGCCACTGAAGGGACATGTACACTGTTTCTGCCTACCATAGGAAAGCAGTAAGATTACAGAACAATGCGTTGCAAGGCCGAAAAGGAATTTTCTATCTTATTTCCAAGCAAATCACAGAATTAGCTTTCTTCAGTTATGCACACAAGAGCATGCTCTGACAAAGCGTCTCCCTCACTCACAGAGTCATAGTTCTACAGTGAGCAAGGAAAGATAATGGCATGCCAATCTGCAAGAGGCACACTACCCAGCTAAGGACAGTAACTCAGCAGTGACAATGTCTAGGCTACTTTTCCAACTGTTTTTCTCATTTACCAATTTTTTCTCAAATTAAAAGGTTATTTTTGTTTTATATAGCAAGTGAGCTCTGGTTTACATAGTAACACAATTGCTTTTAAATAAACATACATGTATTTAATCTTGCAGATAATCAGTGATCCACATTTCTTGATTACCAGACAATACGCTCACCTGGGACATATTTCTGATCAGCTGCTCAAAGTCATCACTAGAAGACTTCCCATTAATCTGAGGGGTAACAGATCTCATAGATGCTTCTAGCACATTAGCTGGGCTGCCATTCTGCTGAGCCAACAAATACGACTCATTATGTGGCAAGGACCCCACGTTCACACCATGATGGAGAAGCTGAGGGAATTCAACAGTGGAATGTACGGAAGGTGTAATATTTGCCTGTAAAAGATTGATGGCAACATAGATTTGTAGACGCAGCAGCAATCTCCTCCTTATCCAAGATAAGGACAGGCCAATTGCTCGTTAAAAATATTTTAAAACTCAATTTGCAATTTTAAAAGAAAAATTATCTTTAATATTTACAATTGATGTAAAATTGATCAGCATAAAACGTGAAAGCAATCGATGAAAGTAATCTAAAATTATTTTCCACACTACATCTAAAATTCTTTTGTTCATATCAGCATAGCAGCTTCAAGTACTCCAACACAATGGCAGAGGTAAACAAGAATGAACAAGCTTTTTATACAGTACCAGTATTTTTAAAAACAAATGTATCAATTATTTTACAGGAAAACCAAGAAAAAAAAAAAAGAATGTGTATTTTGATGAAAAAAGAAAGGAACTTCAACAGCTACACAGGGAACAAATTTCACTGGTCAGGGTTTCTACATCACTATACCCTACATCTGCCAAAGCAACTCTCTACATGAGCTACAAATTACTGAACAAGTCTAAAATCACCAGGTTGATCTGAAAACCACAGTCGTATGTTTACACAGACAGCCTTGACATTACACTTTTCTTAGAATAGAAAGGAAAATAAGAAAATTCTCCACTGTTCCCAGCCACAGTAAATTACCTATTTTCAAGCAGGTCTCCACCAACCAATCTAATGAATGGCTGGTGGTGGTATAACGCTCATGTGAAGCATGACTCCTCATTTGGCTGTTGTCCAACTTGCCTGTTGACTGTCAACAAGGACTGTTTTACTCCACATCAATCTGTTTCATACTTGCTTGGCACACTAACACCAATTTAGGACCACAATGTTGCAGCCTCATATACTTTTTGTAGTTTTACAGTGCAAATTTTCCAGCATTCTGCACCACAATACAAAAAACTGGGATTCCCCTTCCTTGAAGCTTTACTTTTGAACTTCATGTATCACCAAAAAATTTCAAAACTGTAAATGTATTCTAAAATGTCTACTTCACTAGTCTCAACTGTGTAAGCATGCTACTTCCATCAGTTTTTTCATATCATTCCCCCAACAGTCCAGTCATTAAAAGGTCAGTATTGTCCTCTAGCACACAATTCCTTCTCATCTCGGTGCTTTAGAAAAACACAATAGAAAAAAATGCCATTTGTTGAACACCTTATGTGCCTGGATAGACCCTCAAGTTACAGAAGAAATGCTACAAGACAGCATCGTAATGAAATGTCCTCAACAGCACTTAGCCTACCCTGCCATAACAACTGCAAAGAGGAAAACCAGGATCTTTGGAACCCAGTGATATCCATGACACAGTGGTTATGTTCTGCTGTCCATACCTCTGAGGAATCACTTGGAATATATTTCAAACAAATACTTAACATATGCACACATACGCTTTCTTTAATCATATACAGTCATTTCAGGTAGATAGGTCTTGTTTCACAGTTTATTATGTGTAAAAACAAGCAGAGACCTAATCAAATTCTGCACTTCCGTGAACGCCAAGATTTCCCCTTACATTATATCAATCAGAAAATCACAGAATCACAGAATCGTTTTAGTTGAAAGAGACCCTAAAGATCATCAAGAACGACCATTAACCTAGCACTGCCAAGTCACTACTAAATCACGTCCCTCACCAACACATTTTAAATACCTCCAGGGATGGTGACAACCACTACCCTGGGCAGCCTGCTGTAATGCTTGAAAACTCTTTTGGTGAAGAGTTTTTTCCTAATATCCAACCTAAACCTCCCCTGACACAACCTGAGGCTATCTACTCTTGTCCTATTGCTTGGTACTTGGGAGAAGAGACCAACCCCCACCTCTCTACAACCTCCTTTCAGGTAGCTGTAGAGAGCAATAAAGTCTCCCCTGAGCGTCCTTTTCTCCAGGCTAAACATCCCCAGCTCCCTCAGCCGCTCCTCATCAGACTTGTTCTCTAGACCGTTCATCAGCCTCGTTGCCTTTCTCTGGACACACTCTGGCACCTCAATGTTCTGCTTGTAGTGAAGGGCCCAAAACTGGACACAATATTCGAGGTGTGGCCTCACCAGTGCTGAGTACAGGGATACAATCACTTCCCTACTCCTGCTGGCTACACTCTTTCTGATACAACCCAGCGTGCCATTGGCATTCTTGGCCACCTGGGCACGCTACTATCTCATATTTAGCCAACTGTTGACCAACACCCCCAGGTCCTTTTCTGACAGGCAGCTTTCTAGCCACTCTTCCCCAAGCCTGTAGCATTGCAGGAGGTTGTTGTGACCCAAGTGCAGAACTCAGCACTTGGCCTCAGCCCATCAATCCAACCTGTCCAGATCCCTCTGAAGAGCGTCCCTACCCTATCCATCCACATGCATGGATTTTAAACTAATAAAGTCTAAGGCATACTGCATTTCTTATCTGCATGAATCCACACAACAGCTTAAATCACTTCTACCTTCCCAATGTCATCCATTTCAATGTATAAAAGTACATCACTGACCTTGGCCAATTAATGCACTTAATTTCTTTTCTCCTCCACTTTCAAATCTTCTTATACATCCTGCTGTCATGTTCCTTCCCGCAAAAAACTGTCATGGATCAAATAATTATTTGTAAGAGTCTCTAACACCTCTGTAACTAGCAAGTCGCACACTGCTTCTATTTACAAACACTTACACATTTTCACAGCACGATAACACAGCCTAAGAATATATGGATGAAAACCCAAACTACTTCTCATATGCACTCAAAGGCTATAGTATATATAAGTCTGATATCACAAATGTTACTAAGTCATGGATATATGTTAATTTTCTAAATTGTGGTGCTTATTGTAACAAATAGCACTGAACTAACCTTCCTGCTGAAGGTTACCATCGTCAGCAGTCACTTGGTGAAAGAAGTTGCTAGAGAACTCATGACCTGCTCAGGCACAGACAGCAAGGTTAGCCTAAATAAGCAACGGTTTGTTTACAAGTATGAGCAAAACCTATTTATTTTGCCCAGTGCGGATTAGTGAGAGCTCAAATAACCTCTTTGGTTCAGCCTTTGGAATGGTAACCTCAGACTAAGTAGGCAAGGCTCAGTAGTCAAGAGTCATTATGACACCAGTCAATATGATTAAACCTAGAGAACAATACAGGAAATGTCTGTGATTTTATTTGGCACCATTCCGAGTGCAGCATTACACTGTCTTGGGACCCTTTTAATGTGGCAGGAGTTTTCTGAGGTTTCATCCTTCAGGATGGTAGAAGGGGAAGGGTCACCAGTATGACAAATAGTCCTATTAAACCCAATTGTGCACGAATCCCTGCTTCAAAGAGAGTGTGCAGACATCTTCTAAGACAAAAAACAGAAAAGAAGGAAAATCCTACAATAACGTTAAGGGTAAAATTTAAGGCTATATGCAGAAACCCTTTTGCTTTACAAAGAAAGAGCCATGCAGGTAAAAATGGATGGGAACAGAATTTTAAGGCACAGAAATTGACTATAGCTGAGGAACCCTTGTTGTGCCCGCTCCACTATTTTCAATCCGTCTTCTTTTATGAATTTCACTTCATGTTTTTCCCATGTTACCATGTGGTGTGCAGACTGCTAACATAGACACAATCCCAGTTTGTGAAACCTCTCTCTGGATAAAAAAATCAATGTCTTTCCCATATCTAGAGCACTTCTTTACACAGAAATGTGCACAGAGCAAGTTGCAACACTGAAAAAATGATGCAACGCACAAAAAGTAGATCAAGCAAGCCACAGTAATCTTAAAACATGACATTTTCAGAATAGTATGAATTATACAAATGGTGTTTACATCATGATATTGTTTTTACTAATATACAATAAAACACTTCCCCGTATGCACAAACAGCAAAGAAAACAATGGAGCTACACATTCTCTAATCTAGAATACTTCTTGTACCACTCAACATCCCGTAAGCACATCCTTCAGTATGCAGAGGAGCTCTGTGCCCATCCTGCACAATGTTCTACATGTGTTCTGCTAGTACTGCTTAACCGAAGATTGCTTTAGGCAGCACACTACACCATTTGTGATGTTCAAACAGCAGGTTTGCACATGATGGGCACTTGATGGGCACATTAACTTCCTCCTGAACATGTGCCCAGCATCATCAGTTTCTTCTCTAGATAACTTTGAAAGAGTCCTTCAGTTAAGATATGATGGTCTCCTTAGGGATTTATGTTTTTATCTCTGGTAGAAAACTCACACATCCTCATGCTAAAATAGAAGCAGCACCAGGCCAATCCATATTTTAGTTTTACTTTGTATGTTTTCATAGACCAAATCTTGTTCAAACTGGCAATATAGAGCCTGTCTTCTCAGTCTGACATTTCATCCCTTCTGCATACTTGTACAATCTGGGACATCATTGCAAGTATATAGGAATTGACTGACCTCTCCCATTCCTTCTGCCTTCCAAACCAGAACATGGAAGTTGTTCATGTTTTATTAAGACATTTTCCATGACTAATTAATTCCATTATTCTGAAGTCACTGGATGGTTTTTATTTGCTTGATGGTTGAAATACCACTGAAAAGAAGTGTTGCATACCACATACATCAGGAAAAGGCAAAAACCTCCAATCTACACCAGTTTTAACTAGACCTTTAAAAAGCTTCACTTCGAATCTTCAGTACAGCTACAATGCAGTATCAACACCACCTCTTCAACAGCAATTGATAGTAACACCTCACACCTTTTTAAACAAACACAACTACACCTTCGGTGGAGTATGCGCTTAACAAAGAAGCCCACCTCATGTAGAAAAAACCTATAAAGTCTAAGAAAAAATGTCAAACTGTTAACAGGTGAAGCTCTGCGTACGTGTGTGTGCAAAAAACTTAGATTTCAAAATGTTTCCTCTCGTGAAAAATACACACTTTAAAAACATCTCTATTTTATAATGACATTTATAATGATCCTAAAAGTAGAAGTTCAGTATTGCCAGACAAATTACAAGCAGAACTGTGACAACCACTCTCTCATCTGTCCTGGCTTCACCTGCCCCCCACTCCCCCAAAATACAGGCTTATAGCTTGTAAGAGTTTAGAAGAACTGGTGTATATTCTTGCTAACCACAGAATTATAGTCATTCCAGGGGGAACAATAAACCACAAGACAAAATCTTAGAAAGATGATGCTTTTGTGGTTGCATGTTTTTCATAACATACAAATTGCACTACTTTGCAGTAATAAAATCACCATAATTCCATCAAAAAGTAGCTTTATAGCACTGTGATTGTATAAGTACTGTAAGAAAGAATATTGCTTTATTATTTTGCTTATGCTAACTTTCCTTGACTGGCTTTCTCCTTACTTGTAAGTAACATCTGCAATATGGACATTATTTGGCATAATACAAAAAAGCATAATACACAAACATAACCAAGTATGATAAAACTTATGTTACACCCACTCAGACACTAAGTGCAATCAAATAGTGCTTACATGCAGTTGCTCAAATATTTTTTTTACCAATAAAGGAGCTACCTAAGCCGGGTCTGCAGTGTATCACCATTTAAAGCCATGCAATTGGCATTGCTAGGCATCAACTTGGACACAAACAAATTCCTGGTGTTTTCTGCACTCCAGCCATTGAGCCCCAGCCCTTGGAGACCCCAAGAAGCACAGGGAAGTACTTCAGCTGACTGCAAGTGTCCTGAGTAACAAAAAGACTGCTGCAACAGCAACCACACTGAAGTGACAAAGTGCAAGTCGGCCACCATATGAGCCCCACCAGAAGGAGGCAGCAAGCACTGCCCTGCCAGGCTCTCCCCGCAGACATGCTGCCTGTGCCACAGCCAAAGCCCCCAAGCTCCCCGGGGAACAGGCACTGGCATGAGCATTGCTCTAGCACTGCCCTGCTGGCTGCTCCTTCACATCTCCATCCTCGGGGTGGGTGAAGCAGAACCCCAGTTAGCATTTCTCATAAGCATTTCCTTTCAAAACACAGAACAAATGGTGGTGTTGCAAAAAAGGGGTCAGGATAGGAACTAAAGGTCTTCTCTAGACTTAAGTGAGTGTTCACAGGCAATATGAAAAGCCAGTTTCTCCAATTCTTCCCTAACTTGGTTCTAGCGCTGACAACCAGCCATTCCATGCACCCCAGCACATGCTGTGCTATATGGGGACTCTTCCCCACTACTGCATTGTGAACAAAAACTACAGTCAAACTCACAATCAAAAGAAAAATCTGAGGAATGCAGGCAACCAAGGAAAGGGTATTTTGTTCTGGCAGAGCTCTGAGTGGAGTAGAAGCCGGAGGAGGAGGAGGAGGGGGGGAGGAGGTGGACAAGGGAGATACAAAAAAGAAAGGAAGAGAAACAGGACAGAACTGCCAGCACAGTCTGAGTATTTTCTTTACAACATTTTATAAAGAAAAGATCATTGAAAAGTTCAAAACATCGCAATCTCTATTTTTGTTTTCTGTCATTCCCTTATCTTCAAACAAGGCTGCTCTTCAACATGAGAAAACAAGCATTCACTGAAGAATAAGGATATGAAGAGGCAGAAAAAACGTGGTTCCTTCAGTGCTCAACTCAATTGACTAGTGAAATCAGGACGGTAATTCTTAAACAATCATCCCTTCTCTGTCCCTAGACTTTTCCCACTCCAGTTCTTAATCTCGCAATGACAGATTTGCAATGTAAACAAAGCCTGCTTGCTTGTTTTAGAAAAACAACTTTACACTACCTACCAAGAAGCACCAAAGCATCAGATTTGCTGACTTTAGCATCATGCCTCACCAACACCTAGACAAAGTAACATACCACACAGTCCACACCACTGCATGTAACACAAATGCAAACCCAAGAGGCTCTTGTTAAACACACACTAACAATGAAGTGGATCAATTTCCAATTTACAAGCAGATGCAGATGCTTTAAGAAAATGAGACAGTACATCTCAAACACCTACATGCACACAGAAACAAACACTTTTTCAGATCTTCTTCTGGTGCTTGAAAGATCACTTATCTGAAAAAACAGAAAAGGAGATCTACTATTTTAAACCATAAAAAAATGGTGGTAACGCTCCGTAGAATGCAAGAAATATTTGTCTGCTAAAACTGTATATTTGCATCTATTTTTTGCTAGGAAAACTCAACAGATGTCTACAAGATTTGCCAGCTCATCTTCCAGACTCACTGCACAAACAGAAGTCAGGACTCTCACTATCATCAATATGCCTTCCAGACACAGTGCCTCAAGACAGGAATACATCCTCCTCTCAAATTTATTGAGGCCACTACAGGCCCACAAGTAGGCCTTGCTTAGTGACATGCTTCTGCTGGATTGCTTGCAAGGAATTAGTTTTGACTTAGAAAGTAAATTGCCATTATTGCTTCCCTGCTCCCATCCTCTCTTTCAACCTATACTTCTCTAAAAGATGACTTTTGGGGAATTTTGCAGGAGTCTTGTAGCTCTTTAAAAACTTATCAACTAATCAGAAACACAGGAGGAGTTTACACTTACACTTCACCTTGAGGAGAGAGAAACACCCATTCAACTTTCATTGCGGCTCATCGTGAAACATCCAAAAAATTTAGCCATCTTGGTCTCAAGTAGGTAGAGACTACCACACCTAGCCGCTGCGCAGCTCAGCACCACTTGTCATCCTATCTCAAACATAGCTCTGACTGCAAATGCTTGGGAAACAACTCGTCTCCTCCGTCAATTCGGCACAGCTAGGCCAAAAAGCGTGCTGACTATTCGCATGCTTTGTGGTTTTCACCAACCTGTAGTTTAAGAGTTTTGAGAGCATAATGCCTTCCCAGCCATAAAAAGAAAACAGAAGGGTGTCCCGGAACAAAACTAAGTCTTTGAAAATGCCAAGAAATATATTTGTTTTAACATGACTGCCTATTTCATTATGTTATTCTTTGTCCTGCTCCAATATGCTTTATAAAATTTAAATGAAGCAGAGACAGACAATCTCATATTCTACTGTAGGGAAGAAATGATTCAGGATTATTCTCTGAAGAGCTGATCCAAATCTAAGAATGGCCAGAAACATATATTTGTATGTGCAAGTGTTCATATAAGCCCATATCAAGAAGTGAATTCACATCCACGTAGCTCCCCTGTCATTTAGACTGGATATGTACCATGCAACATGCATGGGCCTCTAAAGTTACTGCACAGATAAACCTGCAGGGTTAGGGCAGAAAGTAAAATTATTATCTGCTTTTTAAAAAATACAGACCTGTAATTACCCATCTGTAGTATCAGCTGCTTCATTTTACTAATTTACATGGCAGTATTTGAAAAGAGAAATATCCTTTAACTTCATAACTAATGTCTGGAAGTGAAAATTTAATTTGCCTTTTCACCAAATCCCCATTAATGCTTCAGGCGTGCTTTCATATCTCTCTCCATGTTCCCAGAGTCATTGCCACACAATTCACAGAATTTCTAGATGTCAGTGTTAAATTCTGCTTTTCAAATAGCAGAGCAAACAAATCCTCAGAACAATGTTTTGTCTTTGATTTTTTTAAAACCACTCCAATGCCATCGAGTTTCTTCATACCAAACATGCAAAATATGAAAAACACCGTACATGTAGCACTGTAGACACTATTCTAACTTATTTCTTGTCCATGCAAAATAGCATCAAGATGACCCACAAGAAGCAATAAAGGGCCAGCTTGTGCTCTTCTGTCACACAGTTGCAAGCAGTGTCAAGATCGTGAGGACGCCTCACCAGTTGCAGTCCAACCAAGAACAGATGCAGCTCCACACTGCTGACAAGGTCAGTGTGCAGGGGCTGCATCCTCCCACTTTGGCATTTCTGCACACCAGCCACAGAGCTGCTGGTCTCTTGTGGGAGTCAATAGGAACAACTATTTGCCAAGCCAGATACACAGTTTAGTCCTGATTCAGTTACTGAACTACTTTTTACATTCTCCAAGTTCTTATTCTGCTTACAAGAAAATTAAGCTATAGTAATAAATAATCAAGTCAATATAACCAAGCTGCTGCCCCTGCAGGGAGAAAAAAAGGTGGTAGAAGCTTTTGATTCTCTTTGATCTTTTACTCCTATTAAAAAAAAAAATAGATCTTCATGTCCTTCTGAAGTCAACATTTCACAGCTTCCCTTATATATTCTCATTATAGCAGGGTAAGACACAAGAGAGCAATAAAAAACTCCTAGGAAAAAAACCTTAAGACCTTATACAAAACATGTTGCTTGTGAAGGACAGACAGAAAGCCTTATGTTAACTCCCCACCCAGTATGACCATTTCCCCACCATGCACATAAGTAACTCTTTCACGGGCACCCCCTTGCCGTGGGGAAAGAGCTTGCGTGCCCTTGCGAAGTTGAGAGCTATGCTGGTGGTGGCATATGCCTCCGGTAGGGTCTCCCAAGCCTGACAGGTCTCAACTGAAGGGTCAGACAAAGTGTGTCCACGGGCAGGATGGGCTCACTAGCCTTCGGGCAACCATCCCAGGAGAAGGACAACTCTAACTGCAAACCCGGGCAGATGGAGCTCGTTTAGCCCTGTAAGGCCATCCATCTAAGAGAAGAATACTCTAACCAAACCTACGACCTGAGGACTTCGCTGTCACCGTCCAAGCTCGCTAGGCCCTGGCAGATGAACCTCAGGTGTAAAGGGTGGGGCCAGTCTCGCGCACGCTGCGCCTCACCTAAAAAATCCACTGCGCAGGCTTGAAGGGTGTACTCACGTTTGCAAAGCCCTGTAGCGACAGGCAAGGGACGAAACGGCAGGTGGAAAGATGTCACTGGAAGCCGCAGACCCAACCCTGCACGCAGGCGGTTCAGGACATTGGTCGCTTGAGACTGACCCGGGAGATGACCGTCTCGTTCGGCAGCATCCTGAATGACCAAGCAGCCTTTTTCAAGGAGAGCACTGCTTGCTCCACATGGAGAGGGGCCTAGAAAAGGTGGCCTAACCAAAGCTCATCTCCCCTTCCAATCCGGTTGGCTAGCCGCGGCCAACAGGCATCTTCTGTTGCAGTCAACCAAAGACAAAGAGACAAAGGCATACACCTGCCTCCAAAGGTGTGTCCAGATTGACACTCGCATGTTGGAACATCAGAACCATGCTCGATACAGCAGACAGTGGGCGTCCTGAACGCCGTTCTGCTATAATTGCTCACGAACTGTCACGACTCAACATCGACATTGCTGCTCTCAGTGAAGTTTGCCTTCATGAGGAAGGCAGCCTTCAAGCACATGGTGCCGGCTACACACTGTATTGGTCAGGCAAACCCAAAACCGAAAGTCATCATTCCGGAGTTGGCTTCATGATTAAAAACTCCATCGCCTCTAAACTTGAAAATCTGCCAACAGGTCATTCCGATCGCATTATCTCCTTACGCCTCCCGCTACACAACAAGCAACATATTGTTCTCTTCAGCATATATGCCCCAACTCTCCAAGCTGACCCTACAGAAAAAGACAAATTCTACACCGATCTGCGCCGCCTTACTCAAAAGGTTCCTGCGGATGACAAGATCATAATCCTTGGTGACTTCAACGCCCGAGTAGGTAAGAACTCTGAAGCCTGGAAAGGAGTACTAGGCAAGCATGGAGTTGGAAACTGCAATGACAACGGTCGCCTCTTGCTAGAGTTTTGTGCTGAGCAGCAGCTTACCATCACCAACACTACCTTCCAGCAGAAAGACAGCCTGAAGACAACCTGGATGCATCCTCGATCGAAACACTGGCACCTCATTGACTCTATCTTAGTGCGCCAGAGAAACGTTCGCGATGTCTGTCACACCTGAGTGATGCCTAGTGCAGAATGTCAAACAGACCACCGCCTTGTGCGCTGCAAACTTAACCTCCATTTTAAGCCCAAACCTAAGAGGGGCGGCATTCTGAGGAGGAGGCTCCAAGTTAACAATCTTCAAACAGCTGCAGTGAGAGACAGCTTCCAGGCAAACCTTCAAACTAGGCTTGAAGACTGTCCCATAGACTCTTCTCCTGAAGCGCTTTGGCAACATATTAAAAATAGCATCCTGCAGTCCTCCGAAGAATTCTTAGGGTTCTCCACAAAGAAAAACAAAGACTGGTTTGATGGAAACAATCCAGAGATCCAGGAATTGCTGGCAAAGAAGAGATCTGCTCACCAAGCACACCTCGCTCAGCCATCTTGCCATGTAAGAAAAGCAGCCTTTCGTCTCGCATGCAGTAAACTCCAACAGAAACTTCGAGACATCCAGAACAAGTGGTGGCTCAACCTAGCAGAAAAGACTCAACTATGCGCAGATTTGGGTGACCACAGAGGATTCTATGAGGCTCTGAAAGCAGTGTACGGACCCACACACCAAGTTCAAAGCCCCCTACTCAGCGCAGATGGCCAAACGCTTCTCACAGATAAAACCTCCATCCTGAATCGATGGTCTGAACACTTTCAAACTCTCTTCAGTGCCAACCGTGTAGTCCAAGACTCAGGAATCCAGCTCATCCCAAAACAAATGGAGAAAAATGAATTGGATATAGCCCCTACTATGGGAGAGACCCTTAAGGCCATACAGCAGATGAAAACCGGCAAGGCAGCTGGGGTCGACGGAATCCCGCCTGAAATCTGGAAACATGGAGGCCAAACGCTCCATGCTAAATTTCACGAGCTAGTTGTGCGCTGTTGGGAACAAGGCAAACTACCACCAGATCTCCGTGATGCAATCATCATCACCCTGTACAAGAAAAAAGGAGTAAAGTCAGACTGCTCAAACTACCGAGGCATAACTCTGCTCTCCTTTGCTGGAAAAATCCTCGCAAGAATACTATTGAACAGATTGGTACCCGCTATCGCAGAAGAACTTCTACCTGAAAGTCAGTGTGGTTTCAGAGCCAACAGAAGTACCACAGACATGGTATTCATTCTTACACAACTGCAAGAGAAGTGTAGGGAACAGAACAAGGGTCTCTATGTAACTTTCATTGATCTCACCAAAGCCTTTGACACTGTGAGCAGAAAAGGTCTGTGGCAGATCTTGGAACGATTAGGATGTCCCCCCAAGTTCCTCAAAATGATTATCCTGTTACATGAGGGGCAGCGCGGCCAAGTCAGATATGGCGATGCACTCTCTGAGCCCTTCCCAATAGCCAATGGTGTGAAACAAGGTTGCGTTCTCACACCAACTTTATTCACAGTTTTCTTCAGCATGATGCTTCAAAGGGCCACGGCAGACCTCGACGAACAAGACGGCATTTATATCCGATATCGTACCGATGGGAGCCTTTTCAACCTAAGGCGACTGAAGGCCCACACCAAGACCCTGAATCACCTTGTCCGCGAGCTGCTTTTTGCTGACGATGCCGCCCTTGTTGCCCACACAGAAGCAGCTCTGCAGCGCTTAACATCCTGCTTGGCAGAGGCGGCTGAGCTTTTTGGGCTGGAAGTCAGCTTGAAGAAGACAGTAGTTCTCTACCAACCAGCACCACAAGATGATTACCATCATCCCCACATCACCATTGGCGAGTCAGAGCTTCAGCCAGTTCAGCAGTTCAGCTCTCTGGGTAGCATCATCTCCTCAGATGCCACCATCAACAAAGAGATAGACAACAGAATAGCAAAGGCAAACAGAGCTTTCGGAAAACTCCATAAAAGAGTCTGGTGCAATAAACACCTGAAGAAAAGTACAAAGATCAGTGTCTACAGAGCCGTGGTACTGCCTACTCTTCTGTACGGGTCTGAATCATGGGTCATCTACCGCCACCATCTGCGACTCCTCGAACGCTTCCATCAGCGCTGCCTCCGCACAATCCTAAACATCCACTGGACTGACTACGTGACTAATGTTGCTGTCCTTGAACAGGCAGACGTCACCAGTATTGAGGCCATGTTGCTGAAAACACAGCTGCGTTGGGCAGGGTACGTCTCCAGGATGGCGGATCACCACCTCCCTAAGATCGTGTTCTATGGTGAACTTGCCACCGGCTGCCGCAAGAGAAGAGCTCCAAAGAGGAGATAGAAGGACTCCCTGAAACAACACCTCAGCCTAGGCCATATTGACCACCACCAGTGGTCCACCCTGGCCTCCAATCGGGAGATTTGGAGACACACCATACATAACGCTGCTGTCTCCTTTGAGAGCACGCGTAGAATCAGGCTCGAGGAGAAAAGACAGCGCAGAAAGAACCGTGCCTCGACTATACCACCCAAGGAGACCCTCCGGTGTGCTCTTTGCAACCGGTCCTGCCTATCCCGCATTGGCCTTTTCAGCCATCAATGCGCTTGCAATAAGCGTGGGCAAAGCCCTTCCCAAATCTTCGTCCGCGAAGCCAAGCCATGATGACATAAGTAAAAAACATATACATAAAAAACAAATACACAAACTACAGGTCTCAACAAAGCCCAGAAAAGTCGATTAGTATGTCACTCTCATTAGCTTCACTCCCTGAAGCTTTGGATCAGACGTTTGATTTAGGCTGTTTGATTTCACTATTCAACATGCAGAGACACACACATTTTTGCACCTTCTTAGTAATTTTCCTCTTACGCCTGGGCAGCTGCTTTTCCTACCTGATCTCTCAGTTGTTGAACGGAAGTCTGAAGGTTGAGAATTTGGTTAAAGAGAGGACTCTGCAGCACTGATTTTAATAAGCTCAGTTTCTCCTCATTTGCAATGTCACCTCGATCCCGAAGTTTTGCCTGTAAGCGCTCCATGGCCTGGAGGGCCCGATGTGTATCTGTAGCAATAACAATTCCTAGTCAGCAACAGTTTAGAAACAGACTCCTACAAGCAGGTAACAAGTTGAAATGTATCCCTCTCTACTGTTCAAACTAGAGAGGACTTAAATGATTCAGTTCTGAACAAAAATCTCAGCCCAAACATGTCTAAGGAGTCAGGAAGTCAGAAGCAAAGCACAAAACAGAAGCCAATGAAAATTAGACTTTTGTCCATGAAAAACTGGGTTACAAAAGTGAAAGAGCCTTCATTAAAATTCAGTTACAGGAACTGCAGCTACGCCACTGTAAATAAGCAGTGACAAAAAGTCCCATAATAGAAAACATGTGTCTTTTTAATGTGAACTTTTTTAATTCTAGTAAAGATTAAAACAATGAAATCAAGACAACAGGCTAAAAATTAAATACACTAAACGAATGATAGTACACCTTTTTGCTTTCAAATGCAAAATTCAAAAACGAGAAATTACATCATATATTTCTAAGCACAGTAAACTTCTTTTATAAAAACCTCTCCCAGCAGTACATTCCAATGTCCTGAATCTATCATGCACACTTGATTTGGCCACAAAAATATAGTGATACAAAAAAGAAAAGATTACCAATTGTTTCCAACATGTTTTCCTGCTTCTCAGCTTCTGTTCCAATAATGGTTTAAGAGGCAGCAAATACAATATCTCCCTGAAAAATAACAGAAAGGGAAAAGGGTCATGTTCGTAGATGCACTAAGCTCTGAAGAAGAAAAATGCTTGACTTCTGAAAACAAGAAACAGCCCCACAAAACAACAATCCAAAAAAGCCACATCTGCTCGGATAATTAAAATAACCTCAGAGACAACCACATTCTCAGTCACTTTTGAGCTTAAAACCTGCCTGAAAATTGCTTTTAGGAATATACTTTGTAATATTTTTGCATTTCCATATCAAAGCTGCTGTCTGCAAGCTGTTGCACAACATGTCCTGCACTGCTTTTAATCAGAAGTGATGAATCATAGCTGTCACTGACACTTTACACAGTTTCATTGCTTTCCTTTTCAGTGATTCATAAAAAACATTCCCTGCAGGATCACTTTTCGAGCTCTATGTTGACAAGTTCAGGTGCATGAGCCATAGCACATTTTTTAAAGTCACCTTCTCAAAAGAAGCCACAGAAGTCACAAAGTCTTCATGCTACACAGGCTTGCAGGACTCGCACTACAACCTCCACTATTAGTGCCCGTTACAACTGAGACTTAGATCTGGATGATGGCTGGGTTTTTCCCACCGTGGGTTTCCAGGTAGGAAATTCTGTACTGGGAGGAAGAAATCCTGAAATGGCTTTGTTTATCCTTTTTTATTGCTTTTGGAGTTTGTTGCCTGTTTGGTTTTTTTTCAACAGTGTGTCTGCAATTACTCAGAAATTTGTAGTGACAGAATATGTTTGATGGAGATGGATAGTTGAGGAGAAGCAAGAAGTTCAAATACCATGGCAGGTGTACAAACTGAACTGTCCATTTTATCATGTTGACAAGCCTGTACTATTCGCAGTTTGTACAGAAAACCTATATCAAGTGGGTTTAAAATGGTTCCATCGCCAAGACTTGCTTAGTTTTGATATGCCTGAGGCTCTGTGTAACTTTATTTTACTGCATTTGAATTTGCCAATATATTGGTAGAGAATCACTGATCATCCTTTTTAGGACAATGTACCACTTAAGGACAGATATTCAAATCCTTTGAATCTGGCTTCATTAAAATAATCTTATTCCATGAGCCAAATTATGTAAATCAGTAATAAATAAAAACAACCCTTTACAAATTTGTTTTCTCTCTTGGCAAGGCAAATCCCAGCACAATTACCAGATCTGAAAACCAAACCAAGTATCTTGTGGTTTCACCTTGTCACTCTACAAAAACAAGACCAAAAAATATCTGTTTTACATAGGAAGGCTGGATGAGATTATTCAAACATTATGAAGGAAGAAGGCTTCCCAAAACATTAATCACTCACAGCTTTTCCTTCTAGAGTAACAAACTATTATCACTTCTATTCAGAGTCCCTGTTTAAAAATAGAGATACTTGTGTCATGTTCACAGGTGTTCCTCTCGGTGGCAATGCCAACCAAAGCATTCTTTCCTGTTTTCACCATTCCAGTTCTTCCTCCAGAGCTACTCTTGGGGCTATGCTGTGGATGCAGTCAGAGAACTGTGCAGAAAAACAGATGTGGAGTATTTTTCAGTCATTTCAGTGCCATGGTCCTGTTTATTACAGTACTATATGCACAAGCACACAGCATCACACATTCAACTCTCATCTTCTGAGGAAATTAATCAGGAAAAATACAGGGTTGCTGTTCTGCTTTAGCACCCTGAGAGAACCTCAAGAACAGATGCAGCTGTAAAAAGTCCTTATCTTTGGGAAAAGCCTGATATTGCTTTACATTATAATACAACTTGCCTAAAATCTTATTCTTGGTGTGCTGTGAAAGGCATGTTTTACAAGTGATGGAGTGGACAAGGTCACCACTATGTTTGTGCAATCCCAGAGGTATGAACTCTGATGAGTTATAATGGAAGCTTTCTAAAAGCAGACTCAAGTCCTGAACATACTCTATAGATAGAGATGATCCTATCTAATTTGCACTGGAAAGAAGTCCTTAGTGAGGACTGTCTGCTAAGACACTCATGATATACTTTATATTTATCTCATGCTCTAGAGGCAGGAATACTGCTCGAAAGCTATCTTAGTCTCAGCAAATCCATTTTTAACTCTCAGTTAATTCTTCTTATTTTATGTTTATATTAGCAGGGAATCCCTCCTCAGCTGACCAGCTTAACACTTGTGTTGATTGTGGCACTAGGCAGGAGCAAGACTAAAACTGCTGTCAGGATGTTTTCCTTGAGGACACTTCCTCTGAGGCAGAAGCAGTGCATTGAAGCACACCACAGCCAAAGATGACCCCTGTTAGCTCTGCCCGCACTCTGAAATGGTGAGAAGCCATGTGACTGTGCTCCTGCTGTGCCACATCCATGTTAGTAAGTGGCATCTGTCAGCGCCAGCTTAGTGGCACATTAACATAGCAGAAGTACAGGGGAAGCAAGCATGCATCTGTTCAAAATGCACCACAGAGACCTACCCATAAACACCACCACCCATCACAGCTGCATCACCTGGCCTTTAAATGAGCTTGCTGCTAGGTATTTTAACAATAATGCACTGGGGAGAAGTATGGAGGCATGTATGATTATTTGTTGAAAGGCTTATGTCTATCAGTTGCTATAGTGAATATTTTTATAATGCCATCACAGACTTCTAGATGCACAAAGGGAAGTTTATTTCTGATTCTCTCATTTTGCGTACTCCTGGCAGTCTGTATCGCAGGAGTCTGAAGGCAAAACCAGCCCTTCTACATGATACAAATACTGTTCACGCCTTAAAGAGCTTACTAGCTTAGCTCAAAGTAGATTTAACTATTTTTGTATTGCAGCGCTGAAGTTCATTAACCTCTTCACAGTTCTAAGAACACAGCTCTAACTCTGACTGAATTAGACTTTTTTGCTGACAACTTGAAGAAATATCGTTAAAGAAATACCATGTTAAAGTCCCTTTCAAGTTTTTAAAGGCACCGATACCTGAAAGATATAAACCCTTCCTCTATAAAGTTGCCGTAAAACAGCTGGATTGCTGCAGCCCTGGTTTCTTCATGCCCACTTCCAAAACACAGGTGTCAATCCTTCTTAAAAAAAGACATGAAATTTATATTGGTCACCTCCTTTCCAGTGTGCCCACATAAGCCACTTAGCTAAACAGCCAAAAGATTCATGAAAATATGACCTACTTCTAATAATTTTTCTTTCACATCTGATCACGTAGTTCCTACAAGGAGACTTCCCCTGTTTCATTGACAAGATACTCCATCTACTACTTCACAGAGCCATTTCAGATAATATTCTAGAACCTAAAAGCTCATAGCACTGGATTAGCAAACATGTGATGCCAAAGATAGAAAACACAGTAATAGGCTTTGCCCTGTAGCTCCTGCATTACTTAAAGTGCCCTGAGGATACAGAGGAAATGCCTAGCTTAACCATGATCTATAGGCCCAAACTTTGACTAGGAGTTGCTTGAGGTTAAAACTAAAACTGTTTCAATTAAACAAAACAGTAATCACAACATGCATTTTATAGCTGCTAAAAAGAGCATCTAAAAAATTCTGAATTTCAACACCTGGGCCTGGATTTGGCTGGGCTAGAGATATCCTTTGTACTGGACTTTTATCCCATGATGTTTCCCTACCCTACCTTCTGGCTATCACTCAAAGGAGCATGTTGTGTTAGCACTGCCTGGCACTGGAACAGAAATCAAACCGCATAGGAAAGGAAGATACTAATTACTGCTAAGCCTTTTGCTTTGCCTGCCATTTCCAGGAGCTCTTGCGTTTCACCCAGTTACCTCCCACATGCTGGCTACCATCCCTGGGAAGAAAATTAAGGTGATCAACAAGTCCTATCAATATAAAGACAGTGGAAACCATTCACAGTAAATTGAAAGATCTCACATTTTCCCATGTATTCGTCCAATTTTGCTGTTGCATACAGCACTTTTTAGGATTAGGAGCAACATAGCCCAACTGGTTAAGCCTTTACCACTCATAATGAAAGAGAGACATATACCTGAGCACGCAGCGAAAGAGTGTGGAAATAAATGTGGGAGAACAGTGACCAACAGGAAAAGAAGCATAAACAAAAAGCGGGAAGTAAGAGAGAAGCCAAAAAAAAAATAGCCTACCGTTTTACTGACAGTAAAATTGCCAAATTAACACCAACCCACTGATTTTATCAGCCAAGAGAACAAGCACTGCTTGCTTCTGAATGACAGAAAGAGAACTGATTCAAATTAAAGATTTAATACAAATAAAATTATTTTGCACTATTCCACAAGGAACAACGCAGATTTCCACTACGTGGAATGTAACAGGCAAACATGAGAAGCCTGAAATTTACATTTAAAAGCTATACTAATAAAAATTGTTCTGAACCATTCAAAGTAGAAATAAAAAAGCAGTTCAGAAACTAATGCACCGCCTATATTGACTACAAGCAGTTTTGTTTGAAAAGTGACGCAATTAGCCTCTTGAAATTTAACAGAAATTTGTGTGGATGAGTGTCTCTCTACGTTAGACAAAAGTACTGTAATAGAGCTGTACAGCATCACGTATTTTGAAGCAACTAAGAAAACAGAATTTTGAACACTCAACTATTCTTAGTCTTCCATACACATCACACCAATGTGCTCAGGAAACTTACAATGCTTTTGGATGAAAAAGCGATCTGTTTGATGTGTTTAACTAATAATGTTCTGTAACTCTGTGAGGAGCCCTGCATGAGCATAATATACATGCTAGATGATGTGCAACTTATAATTGCAACTGGGAAATGGGCCTAAACTATACTTGATGCTGTCACCTGCTGATAAATGTGTGTGATACATAGTATTCAAAAGTAATTTGTAAAGACTACTGCAAAAAAACACAATATAGAAGGGGAAGATACTCTGCCGTCGGTTTGGAGTTTGTTTTTTTGATTAAGGACACTAACAGAGCATGTGTTTACCAAAAAAATCTTTCAGTAAATATTTTAAATTGAGACTAATTTGAAACACTTTCTTCTAACTTTTGAAATACAGGAATAGCTTCAGAAACCGAAAAGCAGCTTTTTAGTATTTGCAGAATATATGCGACAAGATATACACTGAATTAATGTGTGAAACTCAGGTATGCTTAATACTGCCTCTTTGTATTGCGGCATAGATAACTGATTACCATATTCATCAAACTCACGAACTCATTCGTTAGTGTGATGAAACATAGTTCCTACAACAGGTGCACCTCTCAGTGTATACTGGATTCTTCACAGAGGTGACAACAGCACACATAAATGAATAAATAAGAAGCCTCACCGAATAGATGCCAGTAAACTTCAATGGAGAGTCACTGTTTTCCTTACAAACTTAAAACGGAAACTTCTCATTTATATTGTGACAATAATGGAGAAATAATGCAGAAAACGATTACAGCATGTAAGAAGTCTACTGTGCACGATGTCTCAGATGCAAGTACAGGGTCTGAGAAGCTGATGAAATAAATACTCCAACACTGTCTAAGCAAAAATCACATATTTATACATTGACTGGCTGGGAATGCAATGGTGAAACAAAACTGACCTTATTCGGTATACTGCCAGCACAGCATTGTATTTATTGGCTTAAAGTACTTCAGCAGGGTGCTCAAATAGAAAGCCAATTAGAAAATTTACTGGATACACAGTATTTTTAACTTTCTTACACGAAACATGCAGCAAATTGTTTTAAAGGTCTTTATAATGTTTCTCAATACACTGATTAAAGTGTTATCTATTAAAACACCACCATTTACAGCGACCTGTGTGACTTGAGAAGCTGTGTGGAATTCCTCTCTGAAGAATTCAGACACAGAGACAGACAGAATATAAAGAACATCCATTAGTATGTAAGTAGTACACTTCTCCTTTCCCTAGTGCTGATACTGATCTAACTTTCCTAGTGACTTATGTGGGAGAGAAGTATCCAGTTCCTGATGAAAAGGCTTCTTGAAAGCACAAAGGAAGCCATTGAAACACCAGTGCTAATCAGTAAATCTTACATGTATGTTACTGTTAACAACATATGTGGAGATAAAAGATAGGTATTCTAAAAATGGATAACAATTTTGAAAAGAAAGAAAGGGATGTCCTCTGTCATAAGAAATGTTGCTAGTCAAGGTGGATATGTCCTCAGATATTTTCATTCTGCATTTTCTTCTAGCGTTATATTACTTTTCATTTCCACAGGTGCAGAAATATTTTACCAATTCCCCCTTTTTCAGTACAGATTTTTCCGCCCCAACGAGTTGCTGTCATTTTGGAAAATGCAGTGCTGATATGGAAACCACAGGGCATTACACAATAGACTTCCGCAACAGCAGAATTCAGGCCCTTCAGCTTGATTACAGTAAATCACTGCTCTGCTCTGGCAAGAGACTCCCGCTACCCTTTCTGGCACCAAAGTCAGCAAGGACATTTCCTGCTCAACAGCCTATACTAACAAAATCGTCTGCATGTGCTAAGAAGCAAAAACATAAATGGATGAGGCAGTGTTTATAAAAGTGAAAGGAAAAAAATAAAAAACAACATTGCTAAGCCAAATGGCAAATCAGATTTGTCACATGCGGCACACACAGTTGAAATGGTTGGCTTTGTGAGAGTTTTTCTTTATCCTTGCTACTCCTTCCAGCAATGTAGGGAGGTACTGGCAGCAAGGGGAGACAGCACACGAAAAACGAACCATCCCCAAAAGCAGACCCTTTGCTTTGCACAACCAGACCATCAAAAAGCACAACAGAGGTTTGTGTCTCGCCTGTCCAATTTCACCGACAAAGCAGTCCCGTTTAAATGCAACCCGGGGAGATGCTAGAAAGCTACAGCGGGATTCGGACCTGCGAGACGTCACACCACCAACACGGCAACAGGTACCGGGCGTGAGCCCCCGCGGACTTGCGGCCGCCGGTCCGCCAGGAGCCCGCAAACCCACCGCAGAGGACACCGCCGGTCTCGCTCGAGCCCCTGGACCAGCTCTGGCTCCGACCGACCGACCGCCGCCGACCGCAAGCCCCGGGCGAGGGCCCCTCTGCCACCGCAGAACTGTGGCGGCAGCAGGTAAGCAGACCTCCCCTGGCATGAAACACTCCCACCGGGCTTAAGAACAGAAAACGGGGGTGGGGGGGGGGGGAGGTGGAATGAAGTGTGCGAGCAGAGCTCCCAGCAGCAGCCGGGAGAGCCTCAGCTTTTGTTTACGTGAGGATAACTCCGCGCCAGGCCGCTCGAGCCCGCGGACCGCCCGTCTGCTGCAGGCCAGAGCTGCGGCCCGGCCCGGCCCGGCCCCCAGTGCCGCTCCTCGCCGCCCGCGGACAGCCCGACCCGGCTCCCGCCCGCGGACAGCTCGGCTCGGGGCGAGGAGGACTGGGGGAAGAGCAACAGGCTCAGCCCCGCCGCGGCTCCACGACTTCTGTCGTCCTCCAACCGCCCCCACCCAACTCCCCCGGGCAAAACCCGGCGGATCAGCAGAACAATAATCAATAGCACTTCGCGAGATAAATACGTTTTAAAAGGCCGCTCAAAACTCTACCGACACGGCGGGCCCCTCCCCGCCCTTGCTCGCATCCCCAGAGGACGACACAGGCGAGCTCGCCCCTAGCCGCGCCGCCCGGCCCGGCGCCCCGCTTACCCCTGCAGCTCGGCGGGCCCCGCGGCCCAGCCCCGCTCTGCGCCTTCGCCTTTCCCGCCCCCAAGTAACGGCGCCGCGCCGCGCCGCGCCGCGGGGGAAGCGCGCTCAGGCACGCCCCGGCGGCCTGAAACCTAATCCTGCCGCGTCGCACCCCTCTGGCGCGGCCACCACAGCCGCCGGGTCAAGACCCGGCACCCCCCGGGGCTGACTTGGGGGCCGCCCGCAGCGCGGAGCGGGAGTACAGCCACGTCCCGACAACGGGGTATAAAAGGGATCGGGGAGGGCACTTCTGAGGGCTTCCCGGTCCGCTCTCTCCCTGGCGCGTCGCGTTGCAGCCCCTCCAGGAAAGTTTCTCCCTTCGGCTGCAAACGAGGTGGCATACGAGGCCGACCAGCGGAACGTATGCGTTGCCAGCGATGACACCAGGGAGCTGGGCTGCCCTGGTGCTCCCTCCCCGGTTTCCCCGGCTGACGGGTTGCGGGTGAAATGAAGGCGGCGGCAGCAGCGGCAGGCTTACCCCTTGCCTCTTTCAGATTGTGCCGTGCCTCTTTCAGATTGTGCCGTGCCTCCTTCAGCCGGGCCTCGCCCTGCGTGTGCGGACGGGCTGCCCCTTCTGCTGCCCCGGCGTGACCGGCTTTGCCCCTTCTGGTTTAACAAGATGAGCCTGGGCTGGAACGGAACAAAATGGGTAGTGCTTGGATATATTGAAAAAAAAGCCCAAAAAAACCCCCAAAAAGCCAACACCACCACCACTCGATGAAGTAGTTAGACAAAATGATGAATAAGGTCATAGGGCTAACGAAAGGATGACGATTTTCCCTCTAAGCAATGGCTGGTTAACGTCTTAACTGAAGGCAAAGAAGATGCTCTGTAGCTGTCTCCTATGTTATGTATATACATGTCAGAATAAAGCACATAATGCATGGGTGTTCGCAGTGACCCCCAAAATTAAGTTCTGCAAAAAGTGGAAGTATTTTGCTCTTTGTTAACTTTGTTTTACCTAGCAAACGTTAGCAGAGTCACGGTCTCCCCTTTTCCTTGCCAGGAGATAACCCCTTGCTGTAGGTGCGCTGCGGTGCCTCCGCGGAGGTACCGTCCCACGCAGGGATAGGACCGCACGGTGCCGCAGAGTTCTCGGTGCGCTTCTGCAGCTGTGTGCCTTCTGATTCGGTTTGGTTCTATATCCAAATCGATTGTAACTGTAAGCGTCATCATATTCATAGGGTGGCTTTTTTTTTTTTTGTCCCACCAACAATTTGAATAAAGTTATTGCTTTGGAGATAGAATAGAATAATGCCCTATTTGTTTGAGAGAGGATCAATAAATACAATCCCAGTACAAACACTGCCACAAGCAGAACGTTTATCATGTAAACTAATAAAAGCAGCTCTTTGTACATTGCATGGATTTTTTTTTTTTTTAATTTGGAAGATTAACTTCTGAAAAAAGTTGACCCTCCAAACAGTATTCCCTATGCTTATTACAGTTGTCAAAGAACTCCAAATTACTTTACCTTTTCCTCTGCTGCATATTAAATTATGCATCTAATTACACCTGTTTAATAGTCATTCTTCCACTTCTTAATGAAGAAAAAATTTTCAAGATTTTATTCACAGCTTACATTGTTTGATCCTGCATGTGCTGATGAACATACTGCTTTTTTAACTCAAATAGGGAGGCTCTGTTTGCTATAGTTAGGACATTAAATGCTCTATAAACTCCCACTGGCTTTCTAGGTTATGTAAGCCTCTACAGAATCCAGAAAGGAATCTTAAAAATAAGGTAGAATTTGTTTACATTTATCATTGTTCAATATATAACCCATAATAGATTAGATAAGTGCAAAATCAGACAGCTTTTTTTTTTCCTGTTTTCCTGTTATTCAAGCTGTTTATTCAAGCATTGCACTGAAAATACAGTGACTTGAGTAAGTTTATTTGGAGCTAAAAACAGGTAAAAATTAGGTGTAATGGTACTTTACTCCTGATGTACAATATCAGCTGTGTAATAGTTCTCAGTTCAACTTGTGTTTGAATAACACAAGATAATTTTTTAACATGCAAATGGCTATTCTCAAGTAGAATGGCATTTTCAATTATATTCAGATTTTGTCAAGTCCCTTGAAGTATCTACTAAATAGCTTATACCTACCGAAGTTCAAAACGTCATGCTGCCTTAGGTCTTATTAAAGTATTAAAAGTATTTGCATGGGTACAGTTATGCTAACATAGCTGTACCCACAAACCTAGCCCTCTCGGTAAGCATACAACACATCTGTAATAGGAATTTGCATCACAGTAACATAATGAGCACTCATGTACAGCAGCTGATAACTCTGATGAAGAGTCATGTACACGCAGGGCTAGCAAATAGGAAAGCAAGTTATTAGGGGTTGGAGTACAGTAGCGGTCTTGTGGAAATACCTGTTAATAGGTTTAGAAAGATAACAAAAAAAGACATCAGCAATTAGTATTTACTCATTTCTTCTTTTTGCCAGAAGTGTTATAAAGTAAGACAAAATTATAGTCATTTCACTTGAGTCCACAATGAGGAAAGCAAGTTACATCTCCAAGCCCTTCCCAGAATAAGGAGGGTCTCAGCATATATAATAACTCCCCAGGGTGGGTTAGGTGATGTACAGTGACACACGATGTTTAAATTATGTCATGGCTTCATTACTGTAAGTAGTGTGGCCATTAATATTGTGTAATTTTGAGAGATGCTGTCCTTAAAATGTCCTTAAAGTGACAGGAAAAAGTATCTACTTTGTATTTCAAGTCTAAATGTGTTTACAAACTAAGAAAATAATTTATATACCTACATATGTATATACATGATTTAAAATAGAAACTGCAAACATTTTTTTAAAACATAAGCTTTCTTCAAAAGACCATTATGACCACAAAATCCATAATATAGTATTCTGTCAGAAAGGATTCTTAAGGAGAAGATGAAGGGGAATTTAAAAAAAAAAAAATTATGTTCGCCAGTATTAATCTCCAGTAATATTTCATTTCTCAGTCCAATGTATAGTATATTCATGGTAGAAGTATCAATATTGGATGAGATGTCTGCCTTCTTGATTTAGTAACTGCTGGTAAAATAGCAGCTATTAATATTAATGAGGTACTGCTTAGATTTATTAGAACTCATGAAGGAGAAGTAAACTCAGAAAAAAAAGTCTTTAGAAAAATAACAGGGGCACCAAAACCAAGGCTATGTGCCCATTAAATCATTCATCAGACTGCTGTTGGGAATAGAGTCTTTTAAAATAGTAATGGGAACAGGATCTAGCAAATGAAATGAGAGTCGAGACCCTGATCCTGCTCTGAGTTACAAACACTGAATTCACCATGAGAAGGATGTTGCCTGTGAAGCACATTTGACAACATTTATGGTATGAGTCAATTTATTTCCTAATAAAAAAGATGCATTCACAAGAGTAATTGTTTAGTTTCATCACTCTGGGCATTATGCTTTGGTATGGGCGTTGGTATTGCATGCCCCACTGCAGAATGGGTAGAATATGTATTTTAGGGACCTAGAAGAATTCTGAGAGGAATGACTCAGAATTATTTATATATATTTATATTTATGCTTGAAAATTCCATCTCTGAACTTAGAATAACACATAAAAAGAGACCAATAAAACCTTTTCATAAGCACTACCTTAATTAAAAACTGAATATATTTCTGCTTTTATAACCTTACTCTTGAGTATTACAGCATCGTTTTGATAATGTATATTCATGCGTATTTATGTCTACACAGACACAACAGAGCATTTACTCAAATTTTAGGTTAAACACAACTAATAACAATTGTCCTTGTTAGAAAATGGTAATAATTATTGTAGATCAAATTTTATTCCCAGATGTGTATACAAAGAGTAATCCATTGCATTAAGTGGTATTAAACTGTAGAAAACCAATCTGAGATCAAAGGTAACTGTGATGAATAGCTGCTAATCTAAATATATTAAGTATGTGATTCTGTGTTCTATCCTTATTTATCCAGATAAGGCTGGATCACCATCTTTCTTCTTCTTTTTCAAGGAGCTCTTTACAATACTTCTGTACTGCATTTTCCAGAAGTTATACTAGCAGAAGCATACGGTCAAATTAAATGTAACAACAGTCTTCTCCTCCATCACCTCAACACAGAAGTTATGCTTCAAAAGTCAGATGGCAAGAAGTAACCATGCAGTTGGAGTTAACACCACGCATGCTGTTATGCAGAGTTAAAATTAGGAACGTTCTCTTAATTTTGATACTTGGAATTTCTTCAATTTTTCGATTAGTATGCTGGCAAGTGCAGAATATTAGTTTCACTTACAGGAGCATACATGTTGGCAGGAATGGTGCATAGATTTACATTTTAAAGGTTTTTAGGGAAATTGTCTCTCCTGGGGATATGCTTCATAACTGTTATTATTGCTATTGGAGGTTACACATGTGTAGAAGAGTATGCCCCATAAGGTAAAACAGAGTAAAAAAAAAAAACATAGAAAGTATTTTAATTATTTATAACTACAAAACAAAATACTTGAAATTATCGCAAATTAAAAGGGCATTTATTTACACACAAACAGGATTGTTCAAAACCACAGGCCTTCCCCACAGCAAAGAAGCAAAGCCAAATAAATGTGACAAAGCATATTAACCCTATCGTAGATTTTTCAGACATTTAATACCTACAAGGAGAGTCTGGTTTTGTCAGATTAAGGCTATTTTTTTTCAAATGTTGTGTTTTGCCAAAGGTGGCCATATATTTGACAGACCTCACTCTCAGAAAATCTAATTTAAAAGGCTTTTTTCAGAAGTGCCTCAAGGGACACGGTCCAGAGCAACATGTGATCTGGGGTACTTGTCAATGCAACAGTTGTTCCAGTATTTGAAAAGACAAGACAGTATCTTATTAATAAATTTTATGTTAGAAGAATCAGTAGGTTTCCTTGAGTTTGAGAAGTTCAGAATGGGAGGAACTGACCTGACGAGGAGTTTGTACACAGCTGATAATGTTATGTATTGAAAATTACAGCACCGCTTCCCTGTAGTGTTGGGATACCAGAACAGTTAGATAAATTTATCTGAAAAATTGCCATGTTTTAACCAGTTTTACAGCCAGGTGAACTACAGTATATTAGAGGAGAGGGAACTATGCTTATTGGAAGAAAAGGAAGTATTTCTCTGGCAGGTTGATTTATTTTCCGAATAAATCCTCTTGAAGATGAATCGGTGAAACTGAAGTAAAGCAGAGCAGCATGTATAGACCACTTTGTCATATGGCTCTACAGTTTATCTCTGTCCAAATACCTTGTATTTTCCTCTGTATGCACTATTTAGCTAATCAGTGTGTCTGAGATCCTGCTCTCTACAGCGTATGATGCAGATTAAGAGTACACATCGTCATCAATTCCTTGCTTCTCTTCCAAACTCTGAACTTGGAGAGGTGTTCTTGTTTCAGTGGTTTTCAGAGTTGAAAGCTCAGGAAAAATACAGCTCTGCATTTGCAGTCTCAAACCTTTTCTTCCCCAAAACAGTCATGATATTACCCATTTTGGACAAACAGTTCCCTAACTATTAGACCATCAGAATGGTATCTCCTAGTCCCAGGCAAGGACCAGCATCAGAGTTGTAGTCTGTTTGAGAGAACAGTGAAGATTTACAGATCATTTTGCCAAGTCATTGCAAATAACCCTCCTCCATGATGTTCCACAGATGCTTTTTGAAAGCAATTGTTTCTACTGGGCTTTGTGTGGTCTCTCTCAATTCAACTTACATGTAGAGAAGATGCCAAAATGTACATCTGTGTCCTTCTTTTTCCTTAATTATGATGTAGCTGCACTTTGGTTTAGGACTAAAGCTATTACTATTACTAGTATTAATAATTGCAGTTTATACCAGTAATACACAGTTGAGTTGAATATCTGATTATTACAAACTAGGAATTGCCAACACAGTGTTGATGTTGGTGTTGGTATGGAGATTTTGAGTCTAAAATCAGAACATGCCAAATACATATCCCTCTGCCTGGAACTTGAAAAGTACTTAGTGCTTGTTCACATCAGCCTCCTCACTTGTGGATTAGCATGTGCCATCTCTGAAGGAAATGGCTCTGATCTCTTGATGAGGTTACCCAGGAAAAAAGGCTTTATCGCTGTCATACTATACCAATGCTATTTTGTCTAGCAAAATCAGCACCTGTTAAAACAGGAAGAGTGGGGGAAACTTTTCCCATATTGAGAACATCTCCTATTCAGTGAGCTGGATGAAAGGAGGAAACTTCTGGTGCTTTGGGCTACAGACTGTTGGCTCAGATGTGAATGAGCTTGTCTGAAACTGGCCTAGTTTTTAAGGTCTCAGGCAGGTTCGCTGACGTAAAAATCCTTACAATTTGCTTTGATTGGTGCTGGACTTGCCTTCCTCTATATGTGCTTGGCCACTGCAAGGGAGTTCTCCATTCCTACAAGCCACCAAGAAATTACTAAGAAAAACTTTACAAATGCAGTGCAGGAAGAGATTTGAACTGTCTAAAACGCTTTAAAAGATTGGTGTTTCTGGAATAAGCCCATTTATACAAGTATCTGAATGGTCCATTTTACTTCGTTCTTAAATAGGAATTTAGTACTAAGTGAAAATCACTGTAGCGGATGATACAATCATAAATTTAGTTGAACTGTACTCTCACCAACATTAGAAAAGCTGTGTTAGAGCAGGAAGCTGATTAATAACCCCTTTTTTGTGTTAAAGTGCATTTTGGTTTAGGTCAACTGCTTCTTTTACAGATAAGGGTTCCTTCTCACCGTGGTACTGCCGTGAGGAGCTCTTAAAGACTTTGATTTCAAGTGTGAAAATTTGCCCTTAGAGCCAGAAACTTCCATCATAAGTAAAAATAAGGATGAATATGCCATACAAACCCACACAACTGAAGTAAGCTAAAGTTCTCACTTTAAGCAGTTGCCCGTATGGATTCACAACTTTGTATGCAGAAAATGGTTCGTTTTCTAGATAGAAAGGGTTGCCACTGGCATTGGCTAAGTCTCCATTCTTTTTCTCCAACTTTTAAGGATTCCTACAGTGTGCAGAGCATAGGACAAGATCTCAAGGCACTCGTAAACTTCCTCCAGTCTTCGGGCTTGAGCCAACATAAAATCTACAACCATGCAGAATCTCAAGACATGTTATGCAAAGACAGGCTCAGATAAGCTGCAATTTTCTTTTCATCATATGGTTGCCTTTTAATTTTTGTTGCCAAGAGGACAAACCAAGAGAAATGGATTTAATAACTGCAAAGTGATGAATTTTAAAGCTGCTGTTAATAATATTTGAACTCTAAATCTAATTTGTATGCAAGAGGAACGAAGAATAATAATGTCACTTCAGAAAATAAACTAAACCCAACTAAACAAAAATCACCCTTTCCCTCCCATGCTCTTCTCTCTCATGACTGTATCATTTGATAACTTGAGCTTTGAGTAACAGAACTCTAAGCAGACAACTACAGAAACATGGGAAGGTGAAGGGCACAAAAATATTGAAACTGTTATATCTCATAACTCTGTATTACCTTAATATATAGAGACGTTCTTGAAAGTGGAGAAGGTCCAAAATGCACATCTGATTTCTACAACACTACTCTAACTGCAGAAAGAAACTGCTGCAGACAGACGTTTCTACACCTCCCCCTCCCCCTTGGGCGTTTTTCAATAGGAAAGACTTGACAAGAGGGACAGGGGTGGAGCCAGAAGCAGGAGAAAAACCCTTGTAGACTTTAGGACTGCTCTTTGTGTAAGCTAGCTGGAACTAGCTGTATGCAAACCTAGACCACTAGTTTGCATAAAACTCCCTGCTCTGCAGTACAGAGTCCATCATCCTGCTCCTGTGGCTACACGCAGTCTTTCTCCTTCCCTCGTCCAGGTTACTGTGTGTGTTCTCCTGGGACCTAATGCATGACCACTCACATGGACTTCACTGCAGGAACATTGCCTTCAGACATCTGCGCCTGCAAGGTGACCCCCACTGCAGACATCTGCAGATGTTTTTTTTAATGATGCCACTGCCCATTCCTCTAGTGAAATTCATGCTGGACGTGGGTATTGAAAATATCCTCAGAAAAGGTAGAGAGAAATAGTTCTTACAAGCTGGAGAGATCAAAAAGCCTTTCTCCAGGCAATGTTTTTAGTTAAAATGATTGAAATTGAAGACGTACCAATTAATTGACTGGTGCAACATAAACTTTTTTCCCCAATAGATGCTGTAGTATCTGCTGCAGTCTTTGCTTACAGAAGACCAACACTGATTGAAGGACACTGTAGAGTAGCAAATGGGACAAAGAGGGAAAATGGAAAACAGAAGTTCATTGTCTCTTCCACTGAAATACTACCAGACCACAAATTAAACTAAAAGTTACTAATTAAAACAGAAAGATATAATTGTTCATACAACATATGGAGCTCCTTGGCACAGGACAAAAATTTAAATGGGATCAATAACAAGTTTAGAAAAATATTATGGAAGAAAACCTATTAGAGATTTAAAACCAAAGACATGAAAAACAATGAGATCTAGACAAAATATTAATTATATTTATGACCTTAATTTTCTGATATTTTCTTTAGAAACAGTCAAATAGTACCAGGATGTCTTACTGGGTGCCTGTATGCCTGACTGGAAGATGTGCAGTAGCTAACTAGAACGTATATTCCATTAAAAGAGATATCAGTAATCTTTGCTAAAGAAGACACTATGTGAAATCAGAGAGTCATGGGATGGTTTTGTTTAGAAGGGATCTTTGTAGATCATCTAGTCCAACTCCCCTGCCATGGGCAGGGACATCTTACACTAGATCATGTTGCTCAAATCCCCATTCAACCTGATCTTGAACATTTCCAGTGACGGGGCATCCACATCTTTTCTTCATTGTAAGTAATTTCTTACTTGTGTTTAAACTGTTGTCCCCTGTCCTGTCACCACAGGCCCTGGTAAACAGTCTCTCTCCATCTTTCTTATAAACCCCACTTTAAGTACTGGAAGGCTGCAGTTAAGAGCCTTCTCTTCTCCAGGCTGAACAACCCCAAACCTTCCTAATGCCTTCCTTTAATGCCACCCTGAGAGCTTGTCATGTCAAGATGGTTAAATTAGGCCATATTGCTTGTAATTTATTGTAGTTTCAGAAAGCTGCACGTCAATAACTGGAAGAATTCAACATGGCTATTGGTCGGCAATTTCTCTATAGTGAGTCCTGACTCCATATAAAGACTAAAGCATAGAAGGATTTATCTAATGTAATTATGACGTTTAATTTACAAAGAGTATGAAATCTTCACATTTACAAAATATCATGTCCAAAGCTAATGATAATCAAGAAATCTGTCAGTATTTTCACCTCTCAAATTAAGTATTTAATCACTTAAGAAGACTACTGCTCCTCCATCTCAAACTTCATAATTTCTTACTGTTTAGATCAAGTCAAAACCTGAGAGAAAAAACATAATTACATTTAAGAAGTATGTAAAACTGCAGGTGAAACATAAATCAACTATTTCAAGGGTTGCTCTGTTCAACCTAGCACGATCCTATAATGTGGTATGCTGGTGTTTTATGCATCTTGTCAATCAAGTAGATTTAATGATGAGCATAGACAAAAGTGAAGCAAGAGCTGCCATATACATACCCTGCAGCTTTCTTTAGTAAATGGGCTAGTCTAAAGAACATTTCAAAGATCCTTTGAAAGACAAAGCATACAAATTTCTTATTAAATCTCAGAGGATCTCATTTCTTAGTCTTTTTTTTCCATTCTTGAACTGGCACAGTACCCATTGTGTCTCCTTCCTCTGATCAAGATAAAAATGTTGCTCTGTAATCAGGAGACTCAAGCAAAATTCAAGAGAGAATATTCCCAACATTGGACTTTTTGTGAAATGTGACTTGAAATCTAGAAATGAAACGTTGTTTAAAAGGTGGTAACTTAGCATACCTCTTTATTCCTCAGGTTTTGAGGGAAAAAACCCACCTGAAATATAGCAAAAGTTATCTATTAGAAGATTATAGACTAGTATTTGAAAAGACTGACATAACCTCCTTCATGTGTTAAATGGCTGAGGACACATTCCATTGGAAATTTTATTACATTGTAGAAGTTCTTGTTTGTCTCTTTGAGTTTTAAATACATGCTTTGTAAAGAGCAATATTTGTATGTACTGTTTCCTACCCATCAGCTTTTTTGCATGTTCATTTCTAATGAGATTCCATTTTATGATGTGCTTGGCCAGCTATAAATTAAAAACTCCTCCAAGAAGTGTCAAAATAACTCCAATCAGAGGTGATTTCAGGAGGGAGTTGGATGTCTTTCTGTCCTCATGCAGACACTGCATGGCAGGGCATTTGTAGTGTCAGAGTGATAATACCGCAGTTCTGATGTAATACTAGGGCTGTTTAAACTCTCACTCAGAAAACCTGTACCTACAATTAAATTTGTCATTGCAATGATGTTTGTGTAGTACAAAATTAGACGGTCGCATCCCCAGTTGCTTTTCATGCATGACTAGGGAGCACAAAATGAACCAACTAAAATGGGTTAATATACCAACCAACCAAAATACCACCCAAAGTACTCGATTTGCAACCCTGGCAGTGATATATGTCATTATGATGAAAATGCAGTTCCTGAAAATGTATTCTATTATTAGCAAGATGTGAGCACAATAGCATAGATGATTGTTTTAATGAAAAAAAAAAAAAAAAGATAAATCAGTACCTGTGGGGACTAAATGTTTTCTTATACCACAACTAACAAGCTTGTAATTTTTAACTTTAAATATCACACAGGCTAGTTAAAAATAACACTACACCAGTAGATGTCAGTACAATCATTGAACACAACTACAATATAGTAGAGTATATTCACTGTGGCAGACAATAATGAAACACTTAGTCTGACAGATTTTGAAAAGATTGCGTCTGTACTTTTAAAATTGATTCCTTTATAGCATTAAGATCTTAAAGAGATTTTCAGTGCTAAAAATTTCCAAGGTATTTTCTAGGCATCTTCTTTACTTACTTAACAGCGACTCAAACTTTCCACTTGCTTTCTGAAACCATTTGTTCGTACATTAACAAATTCATAGCATTTACAGAAATAGGTATTGGGACATGGCTTTTTCAGACCAGAAACAAGGATTTAGAAATCCATCCAAAGGTGTGTCTACAATTTATTGGCGATAACTGTAGTTTTCTTGAACCTTTCCAGAACAAGTCCAGAGCTGAGAGGACTACAGCTCGTGTTCCATTAAGCCTATATTACAAAATTTTCTTCTGACTTTCAAGAGGAAGGGGACATTTGAAATAAGCTTGAAGTAGTTAATAGGAAGAGACCCTGGAACTGATTAACCCTTGAAATAGAGTGGAGGTGGGAATGGCATAATAGCTTTAATGAGTGTAGACCTAGACTGTTTCTACATCATTTCTCTGATATGGGCATGGCAAACCTCTTTATCAGCTCTGGTCTGGAAAGATTGTTTTCCCGCTTATTGTCACACTGTTTCACCTCCTCTCATTCCCTGTTTAATGTGTTGCTCCTTGGGCTGAAATCTTGACTAATCCCTATCCTCCAGGAATCCAGAAGAGCTGCAGAATTAACACCATGAATAGTACCAATAATAACCAAGTATCTGTATTTGCAGAAATATACCACACTCACCCCACTAGTTCTGATAGTCTAATAGCTACAACAGCATACTACACACACACAAAAAAAAGATTTTTCTAGGTATACAATGCATACACATTTGATGATACATGATCCTGCTGTTTAAAACAGGAGCTGGATCCTCAATACAAACATTATCAAGTGTCAATACAGTGAACACTGAAGCTTGCTTTTGCTTACCTCAGACAAAAACAGGCCAGTAGCATCCATCAAAACAAAGAATCAAAAATGAGATGCATCTTTTCAGCTACAGACCATCCTTTTCTAATGCCTTCAAATGCTGCCTAGACGAAATGATTGCTCATCAGAAACAGTAGATATTAATTTGCACAATGTAAAATTCCATCTTGCTTTCATGTATCTTACACTTTCCTATTACATTCAACATGCCTATCCTCACCTCCCTCCACAGAGATGCTGAAAGAAACTTAAGGAAATTAAAGTAATGGCTAAGCTGGCTTCGAGGCCCCTGAATGTCACTTGCTCGGGTTATTTTCCTGTGACAATGCTGACATTTCTTGCCCTGGACATAGGGAAGGAAAGTTGTGGGAAGGTAGTGGAGAGCATGGTGGGTGCCTGAGTCTCCCTGATACACCAGCCTGGGACAGACTCATGGTGTGAACCCCCGTGTGGGCTGAGCCTAAGAAGGACAAAAAGCCAAGCAGGTAGCACAGGATCTCATTTCCATGCTGATGCTATCCTTCCTCCCTACTGGTGAATATTAATTAAACAGTGTTGTAATGAACTTATCATTCTTGTGCCAGATTGGTTATTTTTAATGTATATGCTTTTAACTGTCCTGCTGTGGGACTTCTGTGTCATTTATATGAGTGTTTGCTTTGGGTGCCTTGGGACAACTGTTGAAAAGAGTACTTGCACTTAAAGTGTGACAATGTCTGGTTTCTCACTCTGTCCCTCCATGTTCAGCTAGCACACTTCTCTTGACTCTTCAGCTATCCTTGCATAGATGACAAACTGATCCACAAGGCACTGAATTGGAAATACAGAGGCTCAGAAGCTGTGTATTGGAATTGCTATGACAGCTATCTGCCTTCCTGCACCTTTGTCATCTGAGGATAGTAAAGTGTTTTACAAACTGGAGGTAAAACCAACAAATGCTATGAGAGGCATGGTTAAGCTCTCTTTAGTCCCACAAAGGAATTTGCAAAGAAGTTTTACTCCTGCAAATGATGAGATCCAAGCTAAGCAGAAAGAAATTGCTTCCATTTGAACCCCACACACGTACTTCACATTCCTGTTACACTTCTATGCATACCTATCTTTTTTCACAGATATTCCTGTGTATGGTGGCTTATATAGCCAGTTACATTTGTGGGACCAGGTATGTTGAACTGGTAGATTTATAATCCCATTATAAAGCAAAATAGCTGATGATGCTGTTCTTCCTTATTTTAAGTTTTTGTATGCCAAGACTGTGATTCTTTACTTTTTCCTGCCATAGCTGATGATAGTCCTGATGCCTAAAGCAAAACATAAAATTAGATTCTTTATGATGATGTAGGTGTTGGTGATGTTATTAACTATTAAAAGAGAAACACAAACCCTACTCTAAAACCCAAAGTCCATGGCTGTTGTGCAGAATGAAATCAGTTGATTTGTTTACCTAAAACTAAAGAAGGAGAAGCAGAGAGAAGAAAAAAAATGTCTATTAAATGACAGTTTTTAAAGAAACAAGGACATACTACTGTCAAGTTAAAAAAATCATTATGGGCAATTTGCTCTACTTCTTTAGGGTTTTAGAAACTCATATGAGAACCCTTAAGCAGACCAGGGCGCTTTGAAATGGAAGAATGTCACCAAGGCACATGTTCCTGTCTCACCCTTCTGACTCCTATTATCTGTGTCTTGGCTGTGCACAAATAGTTTTCTGCCATGAGGTGGAATATTTAATGAATGATTTGAGAAATACACATTGTTCTCTAAAGACTCTAGGGTAATCAGCAACAGGTCTGGTCTTGACTAATACCTTTCTTGGCTTCATGAATCATAGAAAGTTTAACATCTCTTCATCAAACTTAACAGACTGTCTTATTTACAATCTTCACAGCTCTCCTGAAAGTCAATAATTAGGCCCGTATTGCTGATCATTACCAAACAGCTGACATGATGATGTAACAAGTACATAACATCCAGTACAGGAGGATGGTTACAGAGCTTGGGAGGAATATGCTTTGGTGACACAAAGTTCTCTGACCAGATACGTGGACATGAAAGAAAAGAGACAAAATCAGGCACTCAGGAGACTGTATCTATTATACAGACTGCAAAATGTGGTTAGGATCAAAGATGGAGAAGAATACATTTCTGCATTAAGGGATGGACTAGCCTCTTAAAATCAACATACCCCTGAATGTAAATGGAAACCAATGTGTAACAAATTCTTTCACCCATTTCTCCAGGACTTCTATCAGTCACACAACAATAGGTTCTACATAAGAAGGGCTTGTCTCTGTGAAAGAGAAGAAAACTTTCCACTTGATGCTCTCTGAAGAGCCAAGAATCTAAAATCAGTCATTGATATTTTGGCAAAATGCAAGGGAAAACTTGGTCCCCTCAGTAACTAAAGTTGAAAAGAGAGATGAATGTTTGTAACCATCAACAGAAGATTAAATTTCACACAATGTAATATAGCAAATACAGACTTTCTGGATTGTATTTAAAAAGTGCTATTGCATTTTACTTAAACTTAAAAATAACTTTAAAAAGTTGTAAGAGACTGCCTATCTTGAACTGCCAGGCTGCCTGATCACTCAGACGTTGCTAATATATTCTGGCTGAGCGTTCACTTCGTTGTGCCTTCACTATACGAGTGAGATCTTCATGCACATGCAAGATCTTGCAGTGCTTTAATAACCCTTAAGTGGCTTGGCCTCACCACTGGGTCACAAAATTCTCCCCAGTAGGGAAATCATAAAGTCCAAGAGAAACACAGAGCTTACCCTGCTAGGATCTCACTGTCACATGTCTCCTCTGCTCACTGCTGAAGTGCCTGCTTTCCTTCACAGACAACTATCCTGACCCTGGTCCCTAGTGGGGCATCTGTCCAGACACAGGTGAGCTGAGCTCAAACCATAGCCTTTGAAGTTACTGATCAGCTGGTGGAAGGTGTCATGAAAATCTGCTGTGAAAATTGATAGCTCACCAGATGGTGGCATCACTTAACAACATATGCAACTTGGCTAAACCCTCCTTCATCCTACTTACTTCTTTCCAGGAACTCAGTAAGTGTCAATTGTGCCCCAACATACTAATTCTGTGCTGCCATGAGGTAGCAAGATGCTTGAATTTCTATAGTTTTGCAATGAATATTTGACATAACTTGATGAGATACGCAGCATTGCTAGCTTACTCAAAGGCTAAGTTGAAGTGAGCTGCCATGTATTTCCCTACCCATCTATATCGCGTGGTAGTGTTGAAAAAAGTAAAGGAACGGTGAACTGAGTAGCGTAAGGAAGGCTGCAGCTCTTCACCCCTTTTTTTTTCCCCTCTCTTTTACAGACTGCTAGATGATTCCTTTTACTGAAAGGGATCTTCAACAGTAAAAGTTACTAAAGAGACCCTCAAATTGGATATGAAAAGCAGCTTGCCCTAGCAGTAGAACTAAACAAGCCTTCTGGTTCCACCAATGGTTTTTCAATGGTTTTCCTCAGTAGTACATTGGCTTATGGCAGAGGCAATATCCTCATGGAACCAGGAGGAAGGCATTGAAGTTCAAAGCCATAAAGCTTTCAGGCACCCAGCTTCTAGCCCACAGCTGTTTGGAGAATTAAGCGCCTGGCCTTAGGTCAGGGCAACAGAAGAAAATCACGTCATTGGAGGAAAGCACAAGGGCATGAAGATTAGCGGCAAATGCAACGAGTCTGCTCTGTTGCAGCCTACCCCACTACTTTTTTTTTTGAAAATACCAGGTACCCAGGTAATCAAGATTGGCACACACAAGGGTGGACAAGGTTAGCTTAGTCAAAGTTCAGTCTGCTTTCATGCTACTTGGTGGTGCCCTGAGGACTCTGCTGCCATGGCCCCAACAGCATGGCATCAACAAAAGGCTCACAACACTTCTAAATACTTGGAATCAAACATACTAAAAGGATGTGTTGTGAAAGTAATAGACTTGCATATGAGTGTGCGTTGATGGAAGCAATAAAATGAGTTTGACTGCTGATGTTTGCCAGACTCATAAGGCAAATTAAAAAAATTTACAGTAAAAAAAATATCTACATCATCTGCCTTGAAACACAGATTACAGAGCTCATGTCCATGGTAGAGCCCACTCAATATTTTAATTCACAAAAGAATGAATAAAGTATATCATTTACAAGGGAACAAATTATTCACGGATTAAATTGGTCAAAACTGTACTGTTAAAAGTCAAAAAGAAGAGTCTTCATAGAGTTTTGAGGAAAAGGATTTTTTTAAAAATAGAGAATGGCTGGCTGAAAACCACAGATGCAATTAAATATGGAAGGCTTTTAGAAACCTAGCCCAGATGCAAATTTCGTCTTTGTGTCTGCAATGATGTAACCTAAAAGTGAGAAATTAATATAATGGAGTCCGGAGATGAGGTAGTAATAGAAATCTGGGTGTGAATTCTGTGATTCAGATGTGTGTCTTCATACATATACTACTTTTTAGGACACCCCCATCTTTATGTAAATGATGGATTCCTAAAACGTGTACCATATGATTTGCAGAATGACAGTGCCCCGGTTTTGCATAAATTAAACAGCAGATCCCGATAACTAGGCTTCCCCATTTACATCATGCCTCGGTTCCAAATCCATGGGATATAAATGAGAGCAGCATATGGTCCAGAAATGGGAAAGCTGTAGGACTTTCATGTACGCACCATGGGAGCAAATGGCTGTCCCACAGATGGTGAAGTATTTAGATGCATCTCCTGTATGATGGATGCCAATGTGCAGCAGGATGAAGACGTGAGCAGCCTCTAGAGGTCTCTGCTGGCTGGTATGCCTAGAACAGATGCCTGATCAACACAAAGGGTTTGTAAGGATAGCTCTTCTGTGTCTTGGCTTTCCATTTTCAGTGCTTGTCTGTACGTGGAAGTTTACAACATAGATGAGTGATCTTTCCATTAAAGCTGTACTATAGTTGGAACTTGTCTGTGAGAACATTAGTAATGAAAATAATTTTGTTTCAGATTAATTGTTTCACTTCAGTTTTTTCCGTGAGCAATACAGGGAGGAAACACATTTTTTTTTCCTTTCTTGGCCTGGGGCTGTGAATTAAAATTAAAAGGGAAAGTGCATGATAAAGAAAGACCTAAGAAGCTACTTCCATATCCCACAGAATTCCATAGGCACAACACTATTAGCATTGCCAGAGGCAAGCATTTAGACACAGCCAACTGGGACAACATCATTGGAAAGAAAGGCAGCAAAAGCTGTATGTGAAGAGTAAATCCGTCCACTGATATATTTTGAAATACCAAGCTCAATTATTTGGAGCAAACTTTTAAGATACTGGGGGGGGAAGCCCAGGCAAAACAAAGCAAAACAAAAATTTTGTTTCAAAAACTGCTCTATATTTACCTGTGAATCCTTAGCTAGCTATAAAAATTAATAAGGCCATGGGACCCCTAGCACAATGGTGTATGTCCCATCAGCTATAATCAAAACATGCATAAAAGTAGCAGAAAACTGTCAGAAGAAACAGATATGAAATATTTGTGCCAAATGACAACAGTGCACCATGCAAGGTATTGTGAGCATATAAAATTCCTCTTCCTGGCCCTCCTCTTATGGCTGACCATATCTCCCACGGCCTGCACGTCCCATGTGCACTCTTCTCCTGGCCCCACTCACATTGCCTCCTCCTGTAGCCGTGCTTCTTCACCCTCCAGATTATTTCCATGAATACTTCATAGTTTTGCTGGCGTCAGGATTCTTCCTGCAGATGGGGAACTTTATGTTCCTTTGATGATGCCTCGTTGGGCTGCAAGGGTTGGGCTTCCACATGAGGTTTGGAGAGGGCAAGTGGTGGGAGCTAGGCCAGGAGCTGAAAGGATTGATCCTTTTCTGATATCTGGATGGGGAGTTCTGGGTCATAACCTGGGTAGCAGAAAAGAGGGCAATGACATGCCAAACCAGGCATGGGTGCAGAGATGGGGCAGCAGCAGCGTGCATAGGTGGCCTCCTGTGGCAGTGGTTGATGCTGTTGGAGGATAAGCCCTGCTGATGCTGCTTGAGGCCCTGAGAGCTCCTCCACCACAACACTGCAGGAAACATGTTTCTTCACACTCTTGCCTCCTTACCCTTTTTTTCATCTGTCTCCTAAAGATGGAGGGTTTTCTTTTGTGACACAGTTAAAGTGAGTCAGTAAACTTCCTTATAAGACATCATCTCAGTCCTTTAAAAACCTATACTAGCACTTTCTAGGTGCAAAGGGCAATAAAGAGAGCAGAGACACTTCAGGATTTTTTCCCCTTTGTACAATTCAGTCCCAGTCATGGGTACAAACTGGAACAGGAAATTCCATCTGAACATAAGGAAAAACTGTACTTCAAGGGTGACAGAGCACTGGAACAGGCTGACCGGGGAGGTTGTGGAGTCACCTTCTCTGGAGGTACTCAAAACTGCCTGGATGCGATCCTGTGTAGCCTGCTCTAGGTGAATCTGCTTTAGCAGGGGGGTTGGACTAGATGATCTCCAAAGATCCCTTTTAACCCCTAACATTCCTGTGATTCTGTGATTCCGTGATCCACAACATATAATAAGAATATAACAGGTAGAAGGAATATTTTATAAAATATTGCTGTATTTAAGATCATACATCAGATGTAGATCTCGGATCTCTCCAGCAGGTTCACTGCACTGGTGGAATCCAAAGAACAGAGCTTTTTCTCTGAGGTTATTTTGTAAATCAATAGCAGACTCTATGTATGTAAGTTATAACAAGCTTACTCTTTGATTTTGCTGGGGTTTTTTTCCTTGTCTTTCCTTTAGCGATTTCTCTGAAATTTTTATTCAATTTGTGTTTACAATTAGTTTTAAGGACATTCTCCATCATCCTACTTTTCTGTTCTAAAGATAGACTTTTCTGATTCTACTTCATTTTTTCTCCTCCCAAACACTCCTGAATCATTTTTCTTCTCAATCTTTCACCAGCCGTTTCTCCAAACTATTTTGAGATTTTACAGAATTATTTTTTTCTGCGAAGGCCTTTTCCCCATTTCAATTCCATTTTTGAAAGCAAAGAAATTTAGTCTCTCCTCTTCTGTATTCCACTTTTTTGCCTCCAAAATCTCACAGTTTTTCCCATTAAAATGCTTTTCTAGAGATTATTTACTGAAAACAGTACATGCAGTACAGACTGAAGTGGAAAGTCAAAATCAGTCCCTGGGTAGAGGACTCTCAATAAGAAGCCTGTTGGTCTACAGCAGACACCATAAACAACAACGGGTACCATATCCATATTTATGACATCGTATATTGTGGCATAGTGTTGTGTATCTGTAAATTTCACAGCTAAATGTGCATTCCTAAATCCCACAGAGAACCAAATATATCACTGCTGTAGGTGCACAACAGTCACTGGAGTAACACAGAAGTGAAATCTGACACAGGGTGTTCTGGCAGAGATCAAAGACCGATCAAAGATCTAAATTTATAAAGTATAATGAATATTAAAAGTGAAAAATAATTATAGGCATAACTGGATACTTTTTTCTAATTATTTCATTTGTATTTATGCTATTATATTTTATTGTTACATTTACTCAGTAGGATGTTCAAATTACATGGTTATATAAATGAGAGTCTGACAAGTTGGATTCAATACAGGCAGTATCATGAGTTAATTTACTAAACAATGAATCATTAGACCAACTTTCACTATTTAAATAAAAACTATAAATGAAAGCATAGCAAGATTGCTAGGCATTCACAATAAATTTCCAAATGGAAAATATATCATCTCCTCAGTTACAATGGTATGGATCAAAATTATGACCCTTTATTTTCACCAATTTAATTGAGAAGGGAATTAATCTTAGAACTTTTTTTCAGTTCTTTTGTTCTATATAAGATCACGAAAAGGTCGATAGCTTAAGTAAAGCCAGGACAAGCAACTTGTTTCTTAATATAAAAAGTGTCCTCTAATAGCTCAAAGGAAAAAGAAAAAAAACCTTCTTGTTACGAAAATGCAGCAAATGAGCTCTTGGCTTTCACTGCATTTAAAGTTCCAAGGTTTAAAGTTGACCTGTTTATTGGCACCCAAGTGAGTAATGGAGGAGTTTTATTTGGAAATAGTTTTGGAAAGTATTCAACCCAGTTTTGGCAGCATTAATTTCACTGTAGTTTGGGGAGATTTTCGCCTTTCTTGGAGTGTGTAACTTGCTGGCATTAACCCAGGTATAATCTACCAGAATCATGTAATCTAGTTTTTAAACATGTTCAATGAACATTTTGGGAAGAGTGACTAAAAAGACATAGAATATCTCTTCTGTTTTGCATGTGGTATCTTATCTTTTGGTCTCACATGAAGAACTTCGAAGCCTTAGGAAGTACTCTCCACAGAATGAAACATTTTTCACAAATGTGATCTGGAGCTATCAACATTTGGAGTTGATCTTACAATTTACTCACTGCCTCCTGTCTTACTGAAATTAACCTGTATAGGAACAACTTCCAAAATGGAAAAAGAATGCCATCTCTTGCATAACTTATTTTTTTCACCCAGCTACTCCACCCCTTAAGCTCCATTTTCTTTTATTTATTAGAAACATAAAAAAGACTTATTTTTCATTGGATTTAATTGTTTCAGTCACAGAATCCCAGAACTACAGTGTGGCTGAGGCTGGCCAGCACCTCTTAAGAGATTGTCCAGTCCCACTTTTTCTTGGAGCAGGGTCAACTACAGCAAGTTGCTCAGGGACATGGCCAGTTGGGTTTGATTATCTCCAAGGGTTAAGACTCCACAGCCTCTCTGGGCTCTGTTACAGTGTTTAACTGCCATTGAAATAAAAAAGTGTTTTCTTTACATTTAAACAGTATTTACTGCATTTCAGTTTGTACCCATTCCTTCTTGTCCTGTCACTGAGCACAAATGAGAAAAGTCTGTCTCTGTCTTCTTCAGTTGCCCCATCGGGTACTGTACACATAGATAAGATCACCCTGAGCCTTCTCCAGGCTAAACAGTCCCAGCAGTCTCAGCCTGTCCTTGTATGGCAGATGCTTCAGTCCTTCACCTTTTTTGTGACCCTTCACTGGACCCACTCCAGTATGTCCATGACTATTTCTACTGGAGATCCCAGCACTGGACCCAGCATTCCAGGTGTAGCCTCACCAGTGCTGAGTAGAGGGAAAGGATCACATTCCTCAACATTCCAGAAACACTCCTTCTAATACACTCTTGAACTCTGTTGGACTTCTTTGTGGGATGGGGCATTGCTGGCTTGTGGTCAACTTGGTGTCCACCTGGGCTTCTTCTGCAAAGCTGATTTCCAGACAGTTAACCCCCAGTCTGTGCTGGTGCATGGAGTTTTTCCTTATCAGGTGCAGACTTTGTATTTCCCTTTGTTGAACTTCATGGAGTTCCTGTCATCCCACTTCTCCAGTGTGTATAGGTCCCTCTGAATAGCGACACAGCCGGCTGGTGTAACAGGCACTACTCCTGGTTTTGTATTGTCAGCCAGTTTGCTAAAAGTGCACTCTATCACATCATTCAGGTCATTAAAGAAGGTGTTAAACAGTGTTGGACCCGGTATTGACCCCTGGGGTACACCAGTAGTGACTTACCTCCAGCTGGACTTCGTGCTGCTGTTTGCAACCCTTTGAGCATAGTTGTTTGAACAGTTTTCAATCCACCTCACTGTGCACTTACCTAACCCATGTCTCATCAGCTTGTCTTTGATATTATGGGAGACAGTGACAAAAGCCTTGCTAAGTCAAGCTAAATGGCACCCACTTCTTGCCCCTTATCCGTTGAATCAGTTGTCTCATTATAGAAGACTACGAGAATGATCAGGCATGATATCCCTTTCATAAATCCGTACTGACTTCTTCCATTCTCCTTCTTATCCTCAATATGTTTGGAAATTGTTTTCAGGCTTATTTGTTCCACAACCTTCCCAGGGACTGAGTTGAGGCCGATCAGCCTCAGTTCCCCAGATCATCCTTCTTACACTTTTTGAAGACAGGAGAGACGTTTGCTGTCTTCCAGTCATCAGGGATCTCACATGATCTCTGTAACTTCTCAGAGAAAATCAAGAGTGATTTCAGAGTGACCTAAGTCAGCTCTCTCAGCACTCGTGGATGCATCCTGGATGGTTCCAGGAACTTGTATATGTCCAATTTGCTTAAATATACCCTTTCCCAATCCTCCTCCAGTTAGGGTAAGTATTCTTTGCCCTGTGTCCATATAGTTTCATTTTAACTGACTGTTCCTTAAGTGTTAAATTAATTTTGTGGGGGAATTTAGTCATATGACTCACAAAATTTGGTAAGTGCCATGAGGAAAAACATGGCTCCTTGAAAAATCACCACTAGTGATAGTGATAGTGATAGTACTTTTGTAACTTTTGGACAGAAAAGTTAAGAGGTACATAAATACAAAGGATTTTTGAGGGAACAATAGGAGGATACAGATTGGCTAAATGTTAATTTAAGTGTTTAAGAAAACTGATGGCCTAAAAAGTCTTTATGTGGAGGTAAATGTTTCAAACCATTGAAATCAGAATACAGTGTTGAATAGAATTTGCATCAGTGACTTTTATGAAATGGTTCTCCGAGATAGTAAAAAAACTATTGTAAATGGCACCTCGGTTGAATATCCAAGCTGAGTCTGAAACAAGAGTAAGCAAGCGATGGGGACAGAGTTCTTTTTGAGAACTGTACTTCCAGGAATAGGTCAATGCAGACTTGTGCAGATTTATGCAGATCTAGCTCCTATCCATGCTAGAAGAGTTTACTGAGAAAAAGAAAACTTCGGTTCGTACCGTCATCAAAATGTCATCTTCTGCAAATACTAAGATTTTAAAACGTAAATGGGTTTATTTTGAAAAACAAACATCTTTTAAATATAGAGAATTACTTAAGACAAGGTAAAAAACTTAGTACCGCAAGCTTGAAGAATTATAAAAAAGTCTATCCCAAAAAAGAACAAAAGAATCAGCAATTAATATGTGGACCTTGTAATAATAAAGTTGCCAATAAAATAAAACCTCTGCGCATCTGTTAATGCCAGAGACGTTATCTGATGTGCAATGAAAAGCCATCTCATATGCGCTAGATATGACATAAGACTGGATGAAGCACTGGAAATATAGCATATTGACCAAGATGAAGAACTAGATGTAACTTCCCTGTTTGGATTCAGCTCTGTTCTTCCTTTATGTTTAGGCACACCACCAGCTGCCGTATGGTACGTAGCTCAAAGTAAAATGAAAAGTGAAGAAAAGTTTTATCCATACCAGCTGGCAAAAGTTGTTTTTTGCCAAGTTTAGTAGGATGTGCAGGAGCTGTGTTGGGATTTAGTGCCCCTGCAAAAATATCTGCTTGCTGAAACATCAGCTCTCCAGAGTTACCTGCTTCTGCTGGGTGTTACCTGTCCAGAAACAAATGTTAATCACACAGAACTTTACTTTGATACAATCCAGTAAGAAATGTGCTTTAGGGAGAAGGAAAGCCAGAAATTATCTGGAAAAAGTAATAAATGTTGAAATCAACTATCAAATCTATGTAAATATAAATATACTCAATGTGAGATGAGTAAACAGGAAATGTGCATGGTTTTTTTCATCCTCAAACAGAAGTGAGAGCAGCTGGCTACATGTCCTGGGGTGGTCAGGGTAATCATGTAATTAACATTGCACCACAACAGCAAAAAATTAAAAATTCCTGCTAGTCATCTCATATGTGAGGATGGACATGTGGAGGAAGAGAGCAGTAAACAGCATTTAAAGACCACTGCCAGGAATTTTTGAGGAACCAACTTCATGTCATGTTCACAATGAAGTATTCTGGTGCACAGGTACATCCTTGAGCAGTCCAGATAGCTTCTGGGGGTCTTGCGTCAAGACATACTGTTTCTTAACTGCAGAAATACAAGCTGTGTTTCTCTTGGAAGCCAAGAGGTGCTTTTGTAGAAATGTAACATGAGATATAATTCTGCTGCTGCCTCAAGGCAAAAGATATATGAGTATGATTTTCTCTTTAAAATTTTATTTTTATCCTACCACCCCTCACTGTGAAAAGTAAAGGATTTCTGAGATCACATGGAAATAACCAAATGGATGGATGACACTAGAAGGGGGATGGCAAAGGAAAAATTCCTCTGGAAGACACAAAACTGAAAAAAAAACCTGGGCAAATATTTTTTGTGTGATCAATGCATATTCTATGCCTTCCAGTTTAAGTAGACTATTTTCTTCAACTTCCTTTAAAATTTAATATAATTAGATAAATCTGTTTAGAGAAGGATCTAAAGTGGTAATATACCTGCAAAGCTACTAACAGGTCACATCCTTTTCTCCTTTATTCACAGACACACAGTAATGTTGCCATTGAGCAAGAGAACTTGCTGTTGGTTAAGGACCATTTCACCATGGACAGATTACTTTCTTCCACTGATTTTTGCTCGTTATAAGAGAGGATAGTTTGATGGCAGGGCTGTGCTTAAGGGAAGGCATGTGTGGGTCCAATGACTCATGACAATTGAGCCTCACCTGCAGTATTTTAAAGTGAAAAACTCAGTTCATGGAAAAAATGGTCATACTCATCCCTGGTTTTGTGAGGCTGCTGTGAGTTCCCTGTCTCAAAACTCAGATTTCTGTAAAACATAAAATATTAATTATTACTGATCTATGACAGATCAGCACTATAACACAGCCTCCCTGGCTTGACTAACCCAAGCTCTGCAAAGGGGCAGAAAACATAAGGTTTCTGATTTTAGATAGGGATAGCCTTCCTTCCCTGTCTAGTGGGTTTTATCTCAGCCCCAGTTGTTACCTGAGAAGATCCAGAGCCCAGCACCTCTGCCACTGGACATCAGAAGAGCTGGCTTGAAGATATTACCTCTGAAACTCTCAAATCCGTAGTAAATCTTGCCCGACTTGACGGTAGGCAGTAAACGTATTGGCAGCTTTTCCAGCTGATATCCCATGCATACAGTTAAAATCACTAAATGATATTTCACTTGGCACTGTCTGACAGTAGGATGTATAGTGGGCAGGCCCCTGTAGCCTAAGTCTTTTGGGGTTTTCCCTCTACTCCCACAGGAGACAGCCAGTTAGCTGTTCGCCAGTCCCCCTTGGTGCTGCATTTGTCCCAGACTCTTTGTGATGTGAATGTCAAAGCCATGTCATTGTGACCAAGAGTGAATAAATAGTGCAGGAATTCTCAGTGATGTTTCACTTACGTATCATAATGGGTGCTTGAGCCTGCTCCAAGTGCCTGCTAGCTTAGCAAGAGATGAAGGGTTAAAAAATTCACCTTGTCCTTTCAGAAGTACCATTTTTGGTTTAATCTTCAAATAGCCTCCAGTTCATCTGCGTTTCCCAAAAGCAGGTGTTTGCAAACAGCTCTTTTCTTTTCCCCCTCCCTGCAGCCCTGCCTGTGCAGACCAGAACCTTCATTCTCCCAGCCAGAGCAAATGGGTTGCAATTCCCCTTGGATTTTGTCCACAAATCTTCTTAATTGGCAGGAGAGTTTGCCACTGGGTGGTGTGAAGGACCCTTTCCGCCACAGGGGCTGATTGTGCTGCCTCTGCAGGATTACCCACACCTGCCATCCGGCAGAGCAAGAAGCCAGCACTGGTCATCATCAGATATGAGCCTCCTGCCTAGTTAGAATACAGTGCTTTAAAGAGCACATCAGATAGAATACGTGGGGTGCACTTGAATATAGCATTATTGGGTGGGTGGCTGGGGGAACTTGGTGGCAGGGTGTGGGGAGGTAGCACTATTGCTCTGGCCACTGAAAATGAGTCAACCCTTGCAGGACAATGTTCTTTTCTCTCTTGATGGTCTACTACCTAGACAGGGGTGTTATAAAAGGATTACAGCCAGAGAAAAAAGGCCCAGGTAATGATGAAGATTCAGAGATCAGCACTTTGTCTTCCAGCTGTGTCACCCCTTACAATTCTCCTCTCTCCAGGATGATAGCTACAGGAGAGAAGATTGGTCCATAGACACATATCACCATGGGGGAAAGCAAGCCAGGGGAAAATACTCAGTGGTATCAGTTTCTCAACTTGAGGGTACTTACCAGCCGTGAATGTGGAGAGCCTTGTCAGTTGGCAGCAGTCAGTTCTTGCTCTCAGGACTATAATGTGCAATGCACAATAGTAACTCTTTTCAAGCTGGTGCAGCTGTTCAGCTCCATCAAGCACCTACTGAGTTGAAGGGTAGGCACTTCATTTGAACACTACAGCCCCAATTTTAAAAGGCAAATGAATTTCCTGAAATGTGCAAAAGTCTTAGCAAGTCATGCAAATAGCGTACATGAGCTGGTCATGGTAATTTAAACACTTAATTTGTATACTGATTTTTTTTGGGGTGAAAAAAAAAGGAAAAAAAGCCCCATCTGTCTTTCTAACTGGCTGGTCATTTTCTGTCAGTTTGAAGGTCCATAATACAATGTGAGCTTGGAAGGCAAGTGCAAGACTGACCAGTTTTTTATCACTAAACAAAACCAACCAAATACTTTATAGAAAAACATCTGACTGGCAAATTTCTCATTTTAGCCATTCATAAAATTTCTGCAATCATACATCTTTCTGGGTAAGTTTTTCCCAAATTGCTCCTATGTGTAATTCTTGTTTTACTCTTTACCTGACAGCATGTAATTTGACCTCTGTAACTTTAGTAATGGGAAGTTCAGATTGTCCTCTTAAGCTTTTGTCGGGTGAACGTTGGTGAACATCAGGTGAACAAAGCATTGCACTGAGGAATGTTAAAGTCAGCTCAATCCACCCTCCAATTTCCCCATTTAAACATATTAGCGCAGAGCTGAAAACTAGGTCTTGCCAGGTAGCACACAGTCTTCAGCCTACATGTTGGAATGGTTTCTAGCATGGTCCATTGCATGATGCAATGCTTATGACCCACTTTCACCTACCTTGCTAGTCATGCTGTAGGAGTGCTGATGTCTAGCATGGCTTTGAATGGGTAACAGAAAGGAACACTCCAAATGGCAGACAATACCCTTACCAATAGCCATTAAACAGCACATATGGCAAGTACTGCTCAAAGCAACCCTCACACTGACCTAAACTTTGCTGAAGGAACCAGGCCATATTTTAATAATCATGTTTAAACAGAAGAGATGCCATTCTTGCATTTCAAGCCTCCATGTTTTGCCACATGGTTGCTGCTGAATGTGGTAACTGCAGCTGTGTTCTACCACCACAGAAAAGATTTCATATTTACAAGTTCAGTCTTTTTGGTTACTTGGACATACTTAAAATTTGTAGCTTCCTGCAGTAATCTGAGACAGAACATCCAGAATGAGCAAACACTGAAAGCAGGGGAAAGCACTGAAAACAAAATTAACGTAAAACACCCACGGGTACTGGAAAGGAATGTTGGCCCTAACCATTGTGATGACACAGCACTCATTCTTGAAGCAGGAGATAAAGCTTTCGTATCTCAGAGGATGAATACTGAATTTTCTTTGGTTTCCTGGTGCGAGCGGGATCTCTTTAGGACAACTTGAGAATTATCAGAATACTACTGAAGACTGTTGTACTATTTGATCACTCACTCCAGAAGTATTACATGAAATGTAACATATGATAGAGTACCAAGCAGGCTAACTGCACAAGAGAAAATTTTGTCTAAAGACAATAAAAGCTATGATCGCCTGGAAAAAAATGCTGCTACATATTTTGTTTTCTGGACTGGATGTAATTCTATAGAAATGTAGGAGTCTGGCCAAGAGAAAATTAAAGAAATTAGTTTTTATCAGGTAGAGGATTTTTTACTTTGTTTTGTTTTGTTTTGTTTTGTTTTGTTTTGTTTTGTTTTGTTTTGTTTTGTTTTGTTTTAAATCAGAGAACATTATGTCTTTGTAAATGAAATATTCAGACAAGAAATTCAGAGCTGGGATAATAGATATCTTGAAAGATGAGCTCTTCTTAATTAAATAGGATGTTATCTATTGAAAGAATTAATTTCTAAAACTAGTTTTCCAACTGAGGTGCGATTTTTTTTTTTTCTCTTTACCATGCTGCCTAGTTGACAAAAGTAGGAAGGAGGATCTGGACACAGAATCTCTTTTTCAGCATGCCCAGTGGTAAAACTTACAGCTCCAATCCTTCAGAAATGCAGTCTCACCTCATCTGTATGGTTTCAGTGGAACTAGTCACAGTGCATACAGTTCATACCGGTGTTTGAAGACCTCTGTCTCTATGTTTTATATACACTCACTGGGAAGTTGTTAAGAAGCAAAATGAAGGCAGAAACCTAGACAATAGAAAGGAGGGACAAGATTTAGAAATGCAGCTCTGTTACAGCAAAATGGGGAAGCTTCTTGTTGATTGGACAACCCCCTAGTTTCAGTTGCTCTTAAAACTCACGAGAAATTCACTCTAATAAACCCAGGTAAGAAATTATGTAGTGTGACAACACAATTGTATTGAAATAATACAATAAACCAAGACAGTAAAGCTCTGTCAAACTCCCATGTTGATCCCTTCATGTCCATCTCTTAGCACTGAGTTACTGCTCAACCTGTGCTAGCACATCCATGCAGACAGCATCTGATGGGGTCTAGATTCACAGTGCTGGAGGCCAGTGCTCTCGTTACTGCTTTCTTCTTAACCTCCCTGGACAGGTAGTTCCAGATGAACAGTTTAGCAACACAGAGTACTACTGTGGTTTCCTTGCAGGTTTGGGGAAAATTGTGTTGCAATTGTCTCAAAGATGGAATCCTTGCTTTATTAAAACTAGTGGAATATTGAAATTAGCTTGAATAAAAGCTGTTTGTCAGACCATTTGGTTATTTTCAAGCAATGTCACAATATTTTGCAACTACAGCTCCAAACTCTACTGAAGATATTTACATATATTCTATGCAGTTACCTGTGTAATCTGATTCCTAATATTGTATGTGCAGATACCCAGGTATGAAGACTGAATAACCTGGCTAGATTGGATATGCCTTTTCAAGCTTAATAACAGCAATTTTATGAGGTTGTATTTAGTGTTGGGTGGAGCATACAAGATTCAGCCATCATTTAACACGTTAACATCTGAAAATTAGGCTGGAATAAAAACTGCTGTTATGTCATCCCATTAAATTCTACATTTAATAACAAAAAATTTAATCTTTTCTCCATTCCTGTACTACGAATATTTAAAATAACTGAAAGAAATGGTACTCTTAAATATGAAAACAAACATCATAAGTGCCTGTAAATATTTGTGCCTTTGTTCAGTTTTAACTGTTTTGAATGAATGACTGAAGGTGAGAGCTGGATAGTCAATAAATGACACCTTTTTCTTTCCCAGTACTAGACTCCAAATCAAACAGTTTATTTGTCGTGCTGAGTGAATTCTCCCCTTGCTTATAAGAATGTCTGTTACTCTCTGTCTAAAGTATTTATTGAAAAAAGATTACTGTGAGCCAGAAGGGCATGTGGAAACCTTTGGTCATTGAGAAGAAAGAAAAAAAAAAAAAGGTGGACAGTCGAGAATTAAAAATTATATTTTTGTAATGAAACTCTTTAACCTACATTCCCTCTGCTAATAACATGTAGGGAAAAAGTTAGCGAGTACTTCTATTGTCATGCCAGACTCTGTGGGTGGTTAATCCTTAACTGAATTCTGATTCAGTTTTAAATGACTGTAAGGAGGGTGGAATATTGGAGTAGAACCACTTATAGTGAGAGAGCAGACTTCATGCAAGGACATATGAAAGTGCCGTTATCTGGTTGCAAAAATACATTTATTCTTATTGAACATTTTTTTTTACTTACTTATAAAGTAAATTTTTTTCATTATATATGGCGATTATTCTAGAATGACACAGAAGCCTAAACACATTACTTGGGAAAAGAAACATATCTGTGCCATAAATAGTCAGTGTCAAGACAGAAGTATTTTTTAAGTACATTTTAGATTTCTTTCTTGCTTGATCCCTACTTTGTTTCGGGGATAGAAAACAGACTTCGTCACACTTGCAATTTCATGTTAAAAAAGAAAGAAAAGTAAATTGCTTTGAGTGCAATGCCTTAGTATTATAACTACGTGAAGGAACAGCACTGGTCAGTAGGGTATCAGATTTCTTGTCTGCTGAGTTTTGATGAATGTAAAATTTTTACTACGTACATATCACATTCTGATAGTCTCCAAAACACAGTAAATGTAATAATGCAATGCACAAACTGCCTAAGAATTTAGTACTCTTTCCTAAACAGTACCCACGGATAGCAAAAAACTGACTATGCTCTGTGTACTCCAACGTGACAAAGCAACCTTTAAAAAAAGAACAGTCTTATTCTATAGCCACATTGTTTTTCAGCAATGTGGTGGTAACACAGGAAACAAGAAAAGGGGGAAAAAAAAAATGAAGAAGTATTTTAAATTTGGCAGGGCCCTTTTAAAGGTGAAGTTTGGAAACAGCAGTCTTATCTCTTTTGGGGGGGCTATGTTCAATCAGACTGTAAAAACAAATCAACCAGCCAAACAACCAACAAATACAATCCTCCAGTTGTATGTTTCTGCTTGTAAAGTAAATGATTATGGGGAGATAAACCTGATGTTTGATGCTGTAAGAGGAGTCAGCGTATACTTGTTAATGTGCATGCAGCAGACTCACTGAACATCCCGTTGAAACCTGCTGCAGTTTACATGAAAGGAAAGTATAGGAAAATATAGACCCTACAGTCATCTGGGTCTGCATTACTTACTGGAGAGCATTGTCAAGGTAGATTGCTCATTAGAATTATGAGAGAGCTCAGCTTAACAGTGCAGATGTCATTTGCTTAGGAAGATTCTACAGCAGCAGCTTGTTGCATCATGCAAGCACAAAATTTGGCTACTTTTTTATGGCAGACAGTGTAAAGCTAAAGCTGAATCTCAGATGACTTGCATAATAGACATGATGTTGGAGAACACATGACCTAAAAGGAAATGAAGTTGCTACTTTTTTTTAAAAAAAACCAAACCCTAATTTCATCAGGGCAAATATGTGTAGCTTTGTTTATTCTCCAGCCTCTGGCACAATGTGGCCCTGGGGCCCATGACACAGCTGCATTGCACAAAGCTCCAAATGTAAGCACAGCCCAGCAAGTGTCCTTGCCTTCCAGGTGTCCACACAGCATGGCCATATATAAACCTACCACACAGCAACAGTTGTCTATAAGACAGGAGTACCCTGTTAGAGACATATGGACCTTCCCAAGCCGATGACAAACGCTGGCAGTGCCAGGACATGGTCCTGCATGCAGATCACCAAATCAGTCTGTAGCGAAACTCAGCTGCATCCTGTCTTGGAGCAGGTTCCCTTGCCCTCCCTGTTCTGACCCCTCTCTCTGGTTCCAGGATTTGCAAGCAGGGTATTTCCTCTCATAATTGATCATGCTGACCTGTGCTCTTCCTTGCAGCCTGAGGATCATCCCTATCCACCTTTGTCTCAGTGCCTGTCTTGGCAGCCCCCAGTCCTGCATCCTCACCCCATAGCCCACCGACTAGAGTTTCCTGTTTTCCACTCCTTCTCACAGCAATCTTTGCCTTATCTCCCTGCTGGTTTCATTCTCAGCTCCATCTGTTCATTTGACATTTATGAACCTCATCAAGCACTTGTTTTCAAACCCATCCAAATTTAAATAACTTCCATTGTAATTGCATTCACTTGATTCTCACGTATGTCACTGGGTGGAAAACTGTGCTGAATAACCCAAATTTTATTCTGACTTAGGCTTACATCCTTTTCCAAAAGCCTGCCATGCTTTAAAAGCCTCACAATGAGGTCCCAATGGCTAAAACAGTCCTTTTTTTTTTTTTTTTTGTGCTCTGTGCCTGTCACACATTCTCCAGATGCATGAAACTTCTGATGTAAATGGAGCTCCACATTCTGCCCCCTGTACTCTCCAAGACATAAAATGTATTACTTTGTCTTCAAATATTGTCTGATTTTGTCATACTCCCTCTTAGGTTCATGCATTTCACTCCTGTGAGAAGCATTTTTTTACTCTTCCAGGCTGATTCTTCCACCTCTAAATTCAATGGGAAACCTTTTCTTCACTTCACCTTCCTTCTCAGCAGGCAGGGCAGGTTTGAAAAAAAGACAACTTTTTATAATAAAATAGCTCCCTCTTCGCTAATGTTTGTATCTCTTGGCTGCTTTATTCTCATCTGAAATGTCTCATTCCTCTATAGTTTTAGCCATAGAGAAGTGTCACATAGATAAAGACAGGAAGGAAACATAACTAGCCTAATTTATCCTTATTTTTATCTCAACTAAATCTGACTTAAATCCCTCAGTTATTAAACTGGCTCCATTCCAAGTATGCCACCTGCACAGGATACTTCAAGAAATATGCTACAGTCAGGACTCCAGCTCATGAGCTGAAAGTTGAAGAATATCACCACCCCACCTCCCCACTCCCCCTTCCCCCGCCACCCCCCCCAACCCAAACAAAACCTTAAAAGCAAAATAAACACTTCAGATTTGCAAAGAGCAGACTAACACTGAGATCTTGACTTTGTAGGTCATAATTTAAAATTCCTCACTCACCTTACTAGAACATCCACAGAAAATCCATATCTCACCACTATTGGGTTTTTTAGTCTGCAGACCATTTTTCTATTCTTTTTTTCTTTTTATTTTTTTCCTGAATCTCATCCTGGTATCTTAGACTAGAGCCTTTGGCAGCACACAGGTATCCTTCTGATTACAACAGCTACCAACATTTCCTTTCATTTCTAGCCTTCAGATGTTTGATTTGCCATATTCCGCACTAATACTTGTGGTGTTCTCGTCCAGATGATACTATACATAGACACTTTTCCTTCCCAGGTACCTAGTAATGGTTCAGATAGGTTTAGTGGATATTTTTATCTTAAACCAAGCCAGTTTAGTTCCGTTATCATCTTCACTGCTCATCACTGAATTCTATTTAATGTATCTATATTTCATTATTTTTCAGGTCTGTTTAAAAATCTTCAGCAAATAAATTAAAAGTCCTCCCATCTATGATTTCCCAACATGCTGTCTTACTATCAAAAAATATTGCATTTAAAGAGGTTTTTCTCCTTCTCACATATATTACAGCTTAGACCATAAAATGATCAAAACACAGCCAAAGAATTTTCAAAACATCTCTAAAAATCAGTGATGATCATTTTGTCAGGCCTTGGAATAAAATTATGATCACAGCAGATACTGCTATGCTAGGACAAAACACTGGCCCATCTTATAAAGTCAAAGGAACCCATAAAAATGTAGAACATTAATTAACAAGAGTATATTTCTGAAATTAAACATGACAAAGAACCACGAGAGAAAACAGAGGCTATGCCATTGCTCTAAACTCAGTATTTCATGATCAACACGTGATCAATTAGCAACACTTGTGTTAATGGTACAGCCATCTCAGAGCTGACTTCTGACTTTTCCAGGGCATAACATGAGGCAGCAGGATAGATTTATGCAATTAAAATGCAAACACCTGCGCTGACTTTTAAAGAACAGATGTGCTTCTATTAAACAAGCCCTGAGGTTTGCTTAAAACTAGCACCTGCTTCCCAGTTACATACAGTCACCTGGGTTTCTGTGTTTAAGTATATTTTAAATTTTGAATGTCTTCAGTTTTCTGTGCACAGGAAATGCCTGAATTTAAGTGCTTCTTTGCAAGCAAGGCAAATTACCCTGTCTTCATGGTAAGTTCCAAATTTCATTCCCAACCTTCAGCTTCCCCCTCAGGTTCTGTCCTGGATGTTATGAAATAGCCAAGAGCTAAGAGCTGCCCACTGTGCTGTCCCCCAGGGCTTAATTCTTTTGATACCATCAACTACAATGAAGAACAACAAAAATGAAAGCGAACCTGTAATAAGCCAGCATAGCCCATTAAACTACAGCATCCCTTAGGCCATGGCAAAAACGTCAAAGTAGCTCTACTCTAGTTTCTCTTGGCACCTTGTGGACACATTCATGGGCTCTGCCTGGCAACTCCCTGGTTTATAAAGGATTTGACTTTGGGGCTGAGCACATATGTGTCCGCTGACTAGGGACTCCCTCATGCCATCTGTTGTGTACCAGCCGTACTGTCCCAGCATGTACCAAAAAAAGCCCACACAATCTGAGACTTGCAGGTAAGACAGTGCCAACAGCTGCCTCCTGGTGAGCAGATTCATAATTAGAGGAATAGGACTGTCTGCAGATCCACACAGTGAGTGAATAGCATAGCTCTGTTGTTCAACGTAATAAATATCAGGATCTGCATGTACAATGTACTTAGCAATATAAATACAATTTTTGGCAGCTAAGAAATTAGCCAGATGATAACTCAGTCAAAACTTCTTTCAGATATTGGAAGAAATAGTGATTTTATCGTACATCGCAGTCTGCTTACTTTCCTCTCAATGACAGCTGATAAAAGTAACAGTTCTAAAAATATCAGGTTTTGTACTCAAGAGCCTCAGCTGGAATAGGGAGATGCCTGATTTTAGGGTGTTTTTAATACCTGTTGGGATCTAGGAGTACGGCAAGGAAAAAAGGACTTTTTTTTTCTTTTCTTTCATGGATACTGTCTAGATTTTCATTGCAGTTTTCAATCTATGTTCATTTTTATTCTAACTCCTCTTTTCATTGTCGTGCTCAAACAAAAAAAACCTCTGTTTAAACACAGCCTAGAACCAAATCACTTCTGAATCTGTAGGAACTGTTGTATCTCCAGGGTAGCAAAATAGGAGGAGCAGCAAAACAATCTGTGACTATTTTTATCTGGGTGCCTGTGGTGAGAACAGATATTTGATGATTTGCCTGGAGCATTGCAAGCCTTAGTGTCAGCTTTGAAAGTGTAAGATACACAGAGAGTGAGGAGAGGGACATGAAATATTCAAGATGTGGTAGACTGGCCTTTTGCAGTGTCTGATAGAGCTTATGGGGAAGTAGGTTGTTCCATTTACCCAGAAATGTTCAGCTTGCAGGAGCAAGAGGGGAGTTTACACCAGCCGTTGATGTAAAGATTGAGCATTGGCATGGAAAAATTATGATTCTCATGCTACGTTGTTTTCAGAGTGACTGAATTCACAGCTATTGGACTTCTCCAAACCAAGAGGCTTTTACGCGTTTGGTGTCTAGAGAGCAAACAACACACTTCAGTAGCATTTAGAGAATTCCAGTTCTTTCTGCTAGCATGGAAAATGGACAGGCTTGTACACATGGTGTATGCATGCACTTATACATATCTAAACACAGTCACACACGTATAAGGAAAAATGTGGAACTAATAATGAGATTAATTCAGCTGCCTTTTTTCTTACCTTTAATGAGGTTCTCGTCCATGACCATGGTAAAGCTCAGAAACACAGTATACATCAAAAGAACAAGAGGAGGCATTTTGCTGGTATTTTCATAGCGTAAATCACAGAAATATGTCTGAAAGAATCCTTTATTCTCTTATAAAGGCTCTTTTCTCTTGTGCTAAGTCATCTGAAGCTGTGACTGCTGAGCACTGTGCTATTCATTTGGAATAAGTGCCCCGCATTGCTGGGTCTTGTCTTGTGGTCTCCAGTTCACAATTTGAGGGGAAAGGCATTCAAGGATTCAGTGCAAGGTTTCATATTGACCTTTACCATGAAAGCGCCTGAAGAAGCAAGAAGAAATTTACCTCTCCTGTCTCCCTCTAGCAGCAAGGGCCTGGAGACCAGCCTTGGTATCAGGTAAGCACTGCCAGGACTCTGCCTGTCCCTTTTCCCAACACATTTTGCTTTAGCAGCATCCTACTGCTCCTGACAGCACGGTGCAGCTTGGGACGCAGGAACAGCATGTGTCCTCTCCAGTGGGCAAGGCACTGCAAACCACCGACACTGCACACTGCTCCCTTCCATGTCCCCACAGGAGAGAGGCATAAGGGGAAGGGAAGCAGTTAAAGAAATACTTCAGAGAGGCAGTTTAGCCCCAGTACTACACGAAGGGAGAAAACAGTCACACGGAGAAGTTCTTTGCTTGCAGAAAGCAAATTAATTCCAGAGATGCAAGTAGGATCTGGGCTGCAAATCGGTATGTGCATGCAGAAATTATCTGATGGAGACCAGGTTTTCCAGTGTGTTTAGACAGCCACAGATGCAAACAGACATGTAGCCCCAGATCCTTGGAAATATTTAGACACCTATCTCCAGTGAAATTAAAGGATCTTAAGTCGATGTCAGCATCTAATTAATTTGCATGGTTTTGGCCCTTGTGAGTTTTGGAGAGGCTTAAGGCCTTTACCAAATTCCTCAGGTTCCTGCATACCTTTACCGATCTGTCCTCACATGCCTAACTAAAGATGTGAAACACAATCAATGCTGTTATTTCACTTCCTCTAACCTGTGTCCACAAGTCTTTTCTTGACAATTTAACCCCAAAACTTACATGAGTGTAACATAAATTCTGACCGAATTCCTGGTAGGCTGGTCCTTTTTAACCTCCAGATTTTAAATTGGTTCTTATATGAGAGTTACTGGCACTAGTCTGTACTTTTTCCTTCTGGATCTCATTTTCCCCAGTAGTATTACTTCATCTCTTATTTTTGCCTACAGCATTCAGGTCAAGGCTGGATAATCTTGTTTTATTTTTTGAAATTAACCACTTATTATATTTTTTAAGAAGTGAACAAACATGCATAAAATACTTTCAGACATCTGTGTCTGACAGCAAGAAGCCAGTACTGCTTTATGGTCACATGTAATTGTCACAGATTCATTTTACAGCACATATCCTCGTGTTCTCCAGCCTGCCTAGCAGTTCAGCGCCATTTTCTCCTTGCCGTTAGAGCTGCACATAGCAGCATTTCCTAACTAGGTCTTGCTGTGCTGATCTAATTTCAAAAATAACTTCAACTCTCCATTCCTCTGTGATTATTATATTCAATGATCCACTTTGCCTTTTCTTTCTTAACTGCTGCCAAAACTGGCATTTTGACAACCTTGGAAACTGCAGTCCTCCATTCAGGGAACAGCTACAAGCGCAGGCAGCGCTGCAAGTTATCCCAGCCCTGCTCAGCCAATATACCCCAGCCTCCACTGGAGAAACTGCTCTCACTGTAATTGTCTTGTTCTCTACTCAAATCATTTGGGTCTTGCATTCCCCTGAAAGGCAGCCTGCAAGCACAGACTGGTTAATGATGGCTGACAGCAACTTGACAGTGACCAGCATCTCGTCTTGTAGGGACTGTTGGACCAAAGTCACAACTGCCTTGAGGTGGATTTGAACCAAGGACCTGGAGATGAAAGGCAGGATTTTAACCTCTTGAAGCATTCAGTACAGCTGTCTTACCATCTTTGCTTTTCAGTTACATATATTTTTAAATCTTCATTTTTTTCATTCCTCTTTCAAGGTTTTGTTCATCCTGCTAGAACCAGAATTCGGCTCCTTTACAGACTAGAACCCACATGCTCCATGATCTCTGTTGCACCTTTTGAGTTATCCCCTCTGTTCTTCATGTCACCATCATCTCCATCGACAGAAAGAACTCCATGTCTTTTCTGTCCTCTGTCTACACTCTCTTAATATAAAACATCCCTTAATGCCAGTGGTTTTGGTGTTAATAGGTGTAGTTTCTTGATTCTGAGACTGTTTGACATAGCTAATAAACTTCCTGACCACAGGGAAGGTCAGACAATATTTCTTGTCCTGCTTGAAATATGTGCCATAAAGTTAAATTAAATAAATATTGCCTGTGTCAGTAATACATGATTTTAATGGCACACTTAGCTATCCTGAAGGATAATTTAACAGCAATGGAAGCACTTATAGCATCTAACTTCACTATGAAATAAATTCGTACCCATCATAATGGTGTGACATTGAATCCTTTAGACAGGGACTTCCTCCATTGTATTTTTGTAGAAACTCTCCAGATTACAAGAAACAGCTTCTAAAATTCACTAACTTTTTTTTTTTTTTTTTCTGTATGCACTAAAAACACCAGCAGACAAGACTATTGTGATCACTCTTTGTCAATACCCCATTCCATAAGTGAACCGGCAATATTCACCTTTTTCTCTACCAGTTACAATGTTAAAAAAAAAAAAAAAAAGAAAAAAATTAAGCAATGTATTTCAATTTATTCAACATATTAAAACCAATTAGTACTCCCTCAATTACCCACCTATAGCTTGGCATGTTAAGTATGTATGTGTGAGTTCTGAACTCTCCTGATCACAGTAACCTGTTACAAGCCATTAAAACCAAGCACTGTGATAGGGTGTCGGAGGGCTGTTAGCAATTGAAAAACAAAAGCTGTGACGTCTGATTGAACATGCTGTCCTTCTGCTGGAGATAATTTATGGTTTATTTTCATTTCTTCACTGAACTGCCATGATCTAACCTTTCTGACCTCTCATTTATGGGATTTGTTGTAGTTCAAATCATCATCTGCATTCATAAATGCTCCCACAGGTAATGACACAAAGCAATTCAACAGGAATTTATGGAGGAATTTTGATTAAAACTGAGTCCTGAAAATGTGAATGGACTGACCTCTAGAACATTTTATTTGAGAAGGAAACTTTCTTGAATCCTAAGGTTTCTAATATTTTCCAAAGAATGTGACCACATTAAAAAACTTAATTAGTCCCTCAAGCTTAAGAATCATACACTTACAGACATTATTTTATTTTTATGCATGATGCCAGGTTAGTATAAAGTACATTTACAGTAATTTTCCTTTAGAGGGTTTTTTTCCCCTTCTTTGAGGTTTCCCTTTGAGGTTTATGTAGAATGTGCATGGGTACTGCAACTGTTATATCAATCATATTTAATCATTCCTTTTTACAATGCTATGCACACACTGCAAACAAAAGATCCATTGATATTAAAAAGTAACAATTATCTGCAAACTGTGACTATTATTATCATTTTACCTGTAGAATACATGACAAAGGATTTATTCATTTTTACAGGCTTGCAGTAAGATTTGTTTTGTAAGGCGGCAGACTGTTTCATATGAAAGTTAGGAGGTATTATGGAAGGATACAGAGCAGTTTTTCTGTATTATCTCTTCAAAGATACCAAAATGCTGGAGAGGAAATATGTCTTAAAAGACAGTATTTTATATTTTTCATACATATAATAGAGTGCTATCTTTGTCATGCTTGCTTTCTTCCCATCTAATATCTGAGACTTAATGTTTATATCATCTTAAATCATTTCCAATCTACTAATATACTGCATTGATCTACTATTCATCTGATTGTTGAGAGGAGGAGATTAATGGTTTCCATTAGTCCATTTTCTAATTTCCTTATGTTCTGATGATAATAAATCTTCACTTTATCCATTTGAGAGGAACAAGCAGCTCCAGCAGAATGGGCTGCATTGCAGATGACAGAGGTTTCTAGAATGAGAAGAAAACCAGGGAACAATGATTGTCTCCACAGCAGGAAGAATGGCAGGTTCTTTTGAAGAATCCACTCGTGAGAAAGAAGATGTGCAGGCAGGCAAGGAGGCTCAAGCTACAGTATGTGACTGAAAACCTGAGGGCCAAGATCAGTCTTGGAAAAAACAGGGGAGGGGGTGAGGGCTGAGGTTTGGTGTCAGGGCTCGGAACACAGCTTCCAGGTGGGAGGCAGCTCAAATCTAGGCCACACCAGCTGGGGGGAGTGACCACACACCTGCCTGAAAACAACCCCAAGGAGCATGACTGTGATTCCTTGTGTATTTGCACTCCCAACCCATCCCCATATGGTTGGCTTTGAACTGTCTTATTCTCTGAGTAACACTGAACTTTAACATTCTGTGCATTTCCTGAATAATTCCTGAAGAAGAGGGGTGAGTGTGGAGTTGAACTAAATATAGAAGGATGGTGTTGACTTCATAGACTGAAAGAACAAACCCTGCATGTATTCACAGACATGCACGGCACCAATAACATTATGAAATCTTCCCTGCTCTTTCTTTGCCTCTCAAACCTCATCTAGTTAACTTCATTCCTTGTCTTCCCTGACAACGGCATTGCAAAGGTACTAGTTACACATCACTGTTCAGAACTCTTTGTTTCCATTCTGAAACTTCAGCATCCTGAAAAGGCATTGTGTTTTGGACCACACGAGTAGAAACTTTGAAACATCCTTCGAAGGAAAACATCTAGGCAAAAGTGCAATCATTTTGTTCTGGAAGAAAATGGCAGAATGAGCAGTAAAGTCTTTGGTTCAGCCATGGCACCCTTCACCTTTCTGTGCTGGGAGAGGAAGAAACTGCCCAGGAGCCCTCAGAGGGACTGAGGAGACCCTCATGAGTGACTCTGGGAGGTTCTGGCTTCACAACAGGTGAGACATGCAGAAGGCCCATTGCTCAGGCTTCCACCTTGCAGCATGACTGTCAGAAGCCTTAGCGCCCAGACCCTCCACCTAATCACCTTTAGTCAGGAGCACCTTGAAATACAGGCATTTTGTCAGAAGCTCCTTGCAGTATAGATATTTTCACATAAGATGCATGTATTATTTTGAGATCTGTTTAGATATTTCTGAAAACAAAAACAAACACAAACAAACAAAAACAAATGGGGATTTATGAATTTGTATCTTCTGGTGACAAGATTTTGTTCATTTTCATGTAACCACTGCAAGTCTAATTAACTGAATTCTATACAGTTCAATGAATTTATGAAAGAATAAGCCTTATGTAGGCAGGGTGAAAATGACGCTCCATGGATTTGGTTTCTTTTTATTTATCAAAAAGTACTTACTAAGTAACCGTGCACAATGCATAGCTCTGTCAGTATCCAGCAGTGGGTCAGGAGTATGCGTATTTTGTACATGCTACTCAGAACAGATATTGCATATCGTAGTGTGAAAAACTAATAGCTATTGAAGGACCAAAGCTTTTACATATAACCACACTTCTGCATTTTCAAGAGAATCCTTCTTTTAAACAGAATTTATTTGTCTGATCTACTCTATATTTGAAAGGCAAATGCCACTTGTGCTTCGTGTGTTTTCACAATGCAAAACCTGTGGCAGTAATCCGTAAATTAAAGGTGAGTAGAAAATCTTAGGGGTGATATCAATGGAGCTATCATTCCTCCTTTAGGAATAGACAGTAATAAAAGCTCATAAAGTTGTTTTCCTTGGCAGGATTTCAAGTACGAGTCTCTAAAACACAGCTTCAATGGTCATGAGTTGGCAAGTCATCCTTTTAAGTCTCTAATGCTCACACATATTTCTCAATTTGAACTTGGCCTGACATTATCAGTTTTAAAGTTGGACAAAAAATCATTTTGGAGTTTATTGATAATGAGGAGGAAAAGAAAAAAAAAAAAGTCTGATACTTAAATAAGATGTTCATCTTTACCACAGAGAGAACATGTATACGTGCAAACCTGTGACATAAAAAACAAGGGTAGGACAGGGCAGGAATGGTAAAGGAAAATTAACTGTGTTAAATAAAGCATCTGCTGAATATGGGGTACACAGTTTTGCCAGGGTACATTTTGGAAAAATTATTTTATCCATAACGTTGTGCATAGTGCTTAATATAACAAAGTTTAAAATTAAATCTAGCTTTTAAGAGGGTGAGGGAAACCCAGATGATCAGTTCCAAGAAAAAGTGGTTATGAACTTGAACAAGTTTTCCACTGCCACCCCCACCCTAGGTACTTTAGGAAGTTGTTGACTTCTTAAGATTGTCAGGCTCTGAGGACTGTATCTTAGTGAAGAAACCAGAAGAGAAAGAATAAGAAATTAGCCTCCTGAGGAAAACAAAAAAAAAATTAAGATAAAAGAAAACATTAAATATTTAGCAGCACACTACCTCCTAGGGCAGCTGACAGCCTGCTGACCGCACCTAGCACAATTTAAAAGCAGAGCGTATGAGTTCAGCCACTGAAGGAACTTATGAGTGGAACCAGAACAGCTGGCATGGCATGAGAAGCAAGTGCTGCATTTTATGAGCTGTGCAATAATTTTAAAAGCTTTCTTCAATTTATTTTAGCTTGAGGTATGAATGCCTGGGCTCATCAGGCACTGTGAACATTGGAGCACCCTGCAAGCTCAGAGTTGATGAATGATCTCTTGCGAAGAAGTCCTGTCAAACTGAATGAGCAAGGTTGGGGTGGGTGCTTCTAAACCAACCTTTTCCATTTGATGCATAATTATGTCCTTCAACAAATAATTTGGTGTGGTACCGACATAGTAATTAATAGAAATGGTCTCTCCTGAATGCTGTTGTTAACCTGTGTTCAAGCAGAAAGAGAAGAATTGTAATTCCAGGCCAAAGGAGGAGAGTGGGAAGAGACATGAGGACACAGTCTGCAGGCAACCTCTTTCCTGTTGCTAGGGGATGAAAAGGATTTTGCTCTTCTTCTCCATTGTTAAAAATCTTCAGCCTGCAGAACAAAGTAAAAAAACCTGATGATGTCAATAGTTCTCCTTTAATTTAACCTTACTGGAGTCTATAGGATATTTTCCATGGGATCTTGCCATTTCTTTCAGCTCTGAGTCTGTTCATGGTGGAACCATGTCTCACGCTTACCAGACGTGGCCTTGAAAGGAAGTGGTTAAGCTCCACTCTGCCAAGCTGGCAGGAGAGTCTGTAGCTCTGCAGGCAGCTGATCCAATTGAGCTGCTGAAATCAAACAGCACATTTCAGATTAGATTACTGCAGCAGAATCTCATTTTGAGCAGGGTTTCTGTAGGGGTGGCAGGGAGTGGGTGACTGGTCCAGCCCAGTGACATCACCAAGAAAGATTGAGGAATAGATGGAGGAGAAGGTGGGGTGGGTTGAGGAATAGGAAGGGGGATCCTGAAGAGGAACGAAGTGACAAGATTTGCACTGGCAAGCCAGATTCTTCAAACAACAGCAGCAACTGTAGCATAAACAAAACAACAAACAAGCCTCTTAACATCTATGTTATTTTTAAAGTGCCAGAGCCTGTGAAGGGACAAATGATAGCAGCTTCCCCCTGCATCCACAGGATACAGTGGAAGGATTGGTTTCTTATGCTGTACCTCCAAGCTGAAAGTTAACCCCACTAATTCTGGAGAAACATGCCTGCTAGCCCTGCTGAGCTGGGTGATGGTTTTGTGGAGCCACAGGATGACAACATTTAATTAATCTGTTTCCATATTAGAAGCCACATTCTAGCCTCAAGGCAAGTTCTAAGGGAGCTACACCACACATCTGGCTTATGAAATGTCTCATGTTTTGGGGGAGGAGGGGAAGGGATGCTACACCGTGATGCCACAAAACCATCCCAACACTCCAGCTTTGCCAGAGGCAGGCATCTACTCTGACTCTCCTACTTCCTGATGGTTACTATGGGAGGTGCTCCGGGTGCTCTGTCCGCCTGGCTGTTCACAGACAAGTCTCTCTTGAGGGGAATAGCTGAGCAGAGCCACTGCTGGTAGCTGGGAGATGAGCTGCTGGGAACAGTGTTGGGAATCCAGCAGAATAAGTGCATGCAGGTATCTTCTAAGAGCAGATCGAAATCCCTTCCCTCAGTACACCACCTGAAGTGAGAAGCACAACTCCTGCATAACACAGCCTTACACCCTTCCATAATGTGAGGTTTTGAGGAGAGATATAGGCTACTACTTCTGAGAAGGTAAATTCGGTTTCTGGAGCGCTTGCAAAAGGAACAGGATTGTTTCCCTGGCCATTTTGTATTTCAATACTAAAATGAGGAAGGAAACTTACCGTACAACAAACTTTTCATCAGAGTTAGTATCGCTGGTGCCTACTTTCCTGCACATAGCTCAGAACAGAGCTGATAACCCAAGTAAACATGATTCAAGTCTTGGATCACGCTTTCCAGGACCACAGGGACTCTTTGTTCCATCTCTTTTCTTTATTTATTAATATTACTTTTCCTTCATTCCTACATTTATTAGTATTAATTTACTCTAACAATAAATTCTGTCTCTAACATTTTTTAGAAAGCAAGGCCTTAAGAGTGTTTTTCCATATTCCGTATGTCTTAACTTACTGCATCTGCCTGAATGCCTAAAACTCTAAAGCTTAAAACCAAAAGAAAATACCATGTAAGTGCCCATTCACGTGTCCATGACTGTGATTTAATTTTGTTTCAATTATATTTACTAAGCTGAGGGGTCAAATATAATGTTTTCTTTGTAATATTCAAATTTAAAACATTAATCTGGGAAAAAAAGAGCAAAGAGCCAGCAAAACATCAACAATGATGCAGTCAAGAGGTGTGAAGAGGAAAGTTCAGAGAAGAAACAGCCTTGGGAAGTTTTGACAGGTTACTTGGTGTTGTAAAATGTTGCTGGTTTGCTTTTGAGCTACACTTCTGCAGGGCAAGCATGAAGAACAGAACAAGTAAAGCTTAGGGAGAATCGGAGCAAAACTGATTTAATGTCATTGTGTTCCTATGGGCCATCAAGGCCCTCACACTGAATTAGTCTCAGGCTGCCTGTTCTGCTCAGGAGAAAGTCCTACGAGCCAATCTGTGCTTCACAGAGCAGCAGAAGGCTACTCAGACAAGTCTCAATAGTCCCTTGTGACAGCATGCTTATTGTTTATCCACCTGTAGCTATTAGGTTGTTCTGATTGGTTGCATCAAAAGAAGTGTGGCCAGGAGGTTGAGGGCTGATGGCTGCTCTACTCTCCCCTGGTAAGACCTCACTTGGAGTACTGTGTCCAGGTCTGGAGTCCTCAGCACAAGAAGGACATGAACCTATTGGAGTGGGTCCAGAGAAGGGCCACAAAAGTGATCAGAGGGCTGGAGCCCCTCTGCTATGAGGAAGGACTGAGACAGTTGGGACTGTTCAGCCTGGAAATGAAAAGGCTCCTGGGAGACCTTGCTGGAGCCTTCCAGTACTTAGAGGGGGCCTATAAGAAAGTTGGGACAGTCTTTTTAGCAGGGCCTGTTGCAACAGGACAAGGGGTGATGGTTTTAAACTAAAAGAGGGGAGATTCAGACTAGATACAAGGAAGAATTTTTTTACAATGAGAGTGGTGAAACACTGGCTTAGAGAGGTGGTAGGTGTCCCATCCCTGGAAACATTCAAGGTCAGGATGGATGCATCCCTGGGCAACCTGATCTAGTTAAAGATTTCCCTGCTCACTGCAGGGGAGGTTGGGCTAGATGACCTTTGAAGGTCCCTTCCAAACCAAAAAGTATTCTAGGATTCTGATTCTGTAATTCTATGATTGATTCTATGATTTTATTTAAAAAGCATTGGAGCTCCAGTGCAAGCCATATATTAATTGCAGTGTATTCTTTGGCCTATAGTGAGAGTCAAGATTAACACCTGTGGTTTCAGTGACTGGAAATGTACTTACAACAACTGAAACAAAATTAATTAAGTAAACAGATCACTGTTCTGTGAATCACATTATATGGATTTTATTCCGCGTACAGCTGTACTCCGCTTCAGCCTATCTCCATGCCTCGGTTTGTCCTTCCCTCATTGGTGTAATAATGTTTGTTCATCTCACTTTTGCAGGCAAACTGCAAACCTTAGTGTGTGTTATTTTTACCCATTACAATTGTACATACACACACTTCAAAGTGGGTGGTGCTAGAAGAACTGTACTAAACCTGAAAATATAACATTCAGACTCCATTCATTTAAAAATTGGGAATAGACAAGGTCTGGTAAATGAAAGATCATGCACAACATCGAAAAGCTTTTAAAGTACTAGAAGAAAGGGGTTACAGAAGAAGAAAGAGGTATGCTCAGGATTGGTAAAGCTTCTGAAAAGGAAGTCAGAAATTATTCATTTGTAGGGTCGTTAATACAGTACTTGAGAGCAATTGGCTTTCATATCAAAGGTCATGTGCACTTGTGCCTACAAGCTGCTCATAGGCCTTCAGAAGAGATGTACATCTGAGAAGAGACTACAAAAACGAGTGCTAGGATGAATTAGTTTCTTTGTAGCAGTAACCTTGAGGTAAGAATTGAAGAAATGTGATAAAATTTCAGCTTAATGGGAAACAGCAGTAATGTAGTCAATACAAAGGAATGCAATAAAAATTCACTTGATATAGATAGGTGAGTAACACGAGCTGTTGGGCAGTTTATTCCTCCTGGTAAAGAAATGTCACTTAATGGTGCTAAAGGAAGAAAGGAAATAGCATATGCCATGAAAGGGTAGGTTGCACTAAACAAGAAAAGTATCTAACAGTCATATGAGTATGTCTTCTTCCAGTTCACAAACAGCATAAGATGCCATATCCACAAATGAAAATGTGGAAATTGTACAAACTGCAGGACTGAAACAAACCAAACCAAACGAAAGCAAACCAAACCAAACCAGACCAAACCAGACCAGACCAAACCAAACCAAACCAAACCAAACCAAACCAAACCAAACCCCATACCTGTTCTCTACATTTTTAAATTTGGGCATCTTCAAGAATGAAGTAACATTCTTGAAGTGCACAAAGTAACTTAGGACATCAAGTTTCTCAGAACACACATACAAACCCATACACGCAGGTGGAAAATCATCCTTCACTGATTATATCATCAATCTTCAAACCATGTGGATGTCTCCTGGGACCTTCCAGTACAGACTGCTGATCAAGTGTGATAGCTGGTGAGTTGGCTATTATTCACGTGGAGGTTGGCTGAGAATTAGATTAACAATTTCATTTCCCATGAAAACTGAGGCTGTGTTTTGAGCATTTTCCAAAGACTAAAACGTAGAGCACTTTGTAAATTACTCACATTGGTCTGTATTACCTCCTCTCCTTCTGGGTTCACCTTTACTCACACAAATGTGCTCTGATGGGCTCAGAGACAGTTCCTAAGAGTTTTTATTTTCCCGTCAGAGTTTATGATTATCACATATGGGAAAGTCCTCCTCTTCCATTGTAACTGTGGCAAGCCTACAAGTTCCCATTTGTGTAAGAGTGCAAGAGTTCCCTTCAGTAAAATCTTACCATGTTAATAGTACCCCTATATTCCATACAGATTCCAGGTAATGCAGGTATGTTTCACATCTACTAGAAATGCACCACTACCAAGGGAAAATTACTTTTTTTTCTACTGCTCCCTTAGGGAGCATGGCTTTAAAACTGGAACATAGCCCAGATTCCTACACAACAGGAATATCAGAGCAACACCCAACGAAATCTTGAAACACATGCAAAGAAAGATAAGCAACGCATGGACTAGTCATACAAAAAAGAAAGAATGACATATTTTTAATATTGTGAGTATTATGCATTTATCGTAAAGCAGTAAATAACATTGAAATATATGAAAAACAACTCAAATGCCAGATGGCAGTATCAACTGCTGCTGATTTAAGGCAAGGCTTTGTCTGAATGATGAAACCATTGGGGAACTACTGCAACTGAAGTAAAAAAAAAAAGGAGGAAGTCTCCAAGGGCAATCTCTTCCAAGCTCCAAGTCATTCAAAATTTTCAGGAAAATAGTCAACCTATCAAAAGATCAGTTTGGCTAAATGGGGCAACATGTCTGAGCACCAGTGAATAATCTTAGACAGGAGGTGGAAATGAGAACAGGCATCAAAGGAAGAAAATAGAAATATTATCTGGGCATGCAGGGATATTGTCAGGAAAGCCAAAGTCCAGGTAAGGTTGAAAGTGCCAAAGGACACCAAGAGCGATAAGACAAACTTCTGTCTGCACAGATGAATAAAAAGAATAAGAAAGGAAGATGTTGCCATGCAGCTAAATGAGGCAGTTGAATAGTGACAGTGGATGAGTAAAAGGCTGAGATACCCTGTATCCTTTGCCTTGGCTTTCATGGAAACAATCTTCCATATGTCCCCTGACGGGGTCCAAGGAGGAGGTGTGCTACCAGCAATGGATAAGGATTAGGTCATTACTTGATTTGCTTCTGCGGTAAAAGACAATAAAAATGTTTCTATAAATGCATTCACAAAAAAAGGAGGGCTAAGGAGAATCTCCATTCTTTACTTGATGTGGGGGAGAAACATACTGTCAAGGGATAAGGAAGAGGCTGAGGTACTTAATGTCTGTTTTGCCTCAGTCTTTAAAGGTAAGACCAGTTGTTCTCAGGGTACCTAGCTCTCTGAGCTGGAAAACAGAGGTGGGGAGCAGAATGAAGTACCTATAATCAAAGGGGGATTGGTTAGCAACCTACTACACCACGAAGATGCACACAAGTGTATGGGTCTGTATGGGATCCGCCCAAGGGTGCTGAGGGAGCTGGCAGAAAGAAGTGCTCACCATGCCACTTTCCATCATTTACCAGCAATCCTGGCTAACTGGGGAGGTCCCAGTCAACTCAAGGTTAGCAAATGTGACGCCCATCTACAAGAAGGGCCAGAAAGAGGATCTTGGGAACTACAAGCCTGTCAGCCTGACCTCAGTGCCAGGAAAAGTATGGAGCAGATCATCTTGAGTCTCGTATGGCAGCATGTACAGGACAACCAGGTGACCAGGCCCAGTCAGCATGGGTTTGTGAAAGGCAGTTCCTGCTTGACTAATGTAATCTCTTTCTATGACATGGTGACCCTCTTAATGGATGAGGGAAAAGCTGTAGATGTGGTCTACCTGGACATTAGCAAAGCCTTTGACACTGTTTCCCACGGCATTCTGGAGAAACTGGCTGCACTTTTCGCTGGATAAAAAACTGTCTATGTGGCTTGGCCCAGAGTGAATGGAGTTAAGTCCAGTTGGTGGCCAGTCACAAGTGGTGCTCTCCAGGGCTCAGGATTTGGCCTAGTTCTGTTTATTATCTTGATCAATGATCCAGACAAAGGGATCAAGTGCACCCTCAGTAAGTTTGTAGATGACACCAAGTTAGGTTGGTGTGTTGATCTCCTTGAGGGTAGGGAGACTCTACAGAGGGATCTGGACAGGCTGAATTGATGGACCAAGGCCAATGGTATGAGGTTCAATAAGGCCAAGTGCCAGGTCCTGCACTTGGGCCACAACAATCCCCTGCAACACTACAGGCTTGGGGAAGCTACAGGCTGGAAAGCTGCCTGGTGGAAAAGGACCTGGGGTTGCTGGTTGACAGCCAGCTGATTATGAGCCAGCAGTATGCCCAGGTGGCCGAGAAGGCCAACAGCATCCTGGCTTGAATCAGAAAGCGTGTGGCCAGCAGGACTAGGAAACTGATTGTACCTTTGTACTCAGCACTGGTGAGGCAGCACCTCAAATACTGTGTTCAGTTTTGGGCCCTTCACTACAAGAAGGACATTTGGGTGATGGAGTGTATCCAAGGAAGGGCAATGAAGCTTGTGAAAGAGCTCAAGTCTGATGAGGAGTGGCTGAGGGAACTGGGGTTGTTTAGCCTGGAGAAAAAGAGGCTAAGGGGAGACTTTATCGCTCTCTACAGCTACCTGGAAAAGGCTGTAGCAAGGTCTCTTCTCTCAAGCAGCAAGTGATAGGATGACAGGAAATGGCCAGAAGTTGTGCCAGGGGAGATTTAGATGGGATATTAGGAAAAATTTCTTCACCAAAAGGGTTATCAAGCACTGGAACAGGCTGCCCAGGGCAGTGGTTGAGTCATCATCCTTGGAGTTATTTAAAAGATGTGGAGATATGGTACTTATGGACGTGGTTTAGCAGTAGGCTTGGCAGCATTAGTTTTACAGTTGGACTCAGTGATCTTAAGGGTCTTTTCCAATCTAAATGACTCTACAGTTCTATGATTCTTCAGTAATCTTGACCCTGTGAGTCCCTAGGACCTGGAAGGAAGCATCTAAGGATGCTTGATCTTTGAATGTTTCTTGGAAAATCTCCTAATAACAGGAGAAAGTAAAATGTTGCAGTCATCTTCAGAAAGGCAAAGAGAGAACACCCAAAGCACTACAAAAAAATGTCAGAGACGGCAATTAAGGTGGTGGGGCTGGAGCCCTTGCCCTGCAAGGAGAGGCTGCAGGACTGAGGCTGGTTCTGCCAGGAGAAGGGACAGCTTCAGAAGCACCCAAAAGCAGCCCTAACTTGAAATGAAGGGTACTGAGGAGATGCAGCCCTGCTGGTTTTTAAGGTGTTCAGGTGGGGGATGAGACACAATGGTCATAAACTGAAATAGGGGAGGTTCCCACTGGATATTAGGAATCAAAATTTCACTGTAAGGATAATTAAGCAGTAGAAGAGGTTGCTCCATCTTCATCATTGGAGGTTTTCAAGACCCAGTTGGACAAAGTCCTAAGCAACCTGATCTGAACCTACAGTTGACCTCCTGCTTGGAGCAGGGGGTTGGACTGGATGCTCTCAAGGTCCCTTCCAGCTGGAAGGACTGTGAGAGTCTTTAAAAACTTAAGGTGAGGATAAAATCTGGCCCTAAACATTTCTGAAGTAGGAACTAAACAAACTTCTAGTTGCACTATCTGGTGCAGGCGCCTGTGCCTAGCAGTCCCAGACTTCTTGTCTTTGGCTCCCTTGCTTTGTCTGTCACCGCTTCAAAGGGCTTTCTTCTGTCTTCTGCTTATTTTGGCTGTCCAAAGGAGATCCAAGGTACTACAGAAGTTAGTTAATGTCATAGATACAAAATAGCAAGTAGCTTTACAGGATGCTGAGCAGTGTTGTATTGCTCACAGTTAGCACAACAGCATGCTTGAATTTTGACACTGCATGAAACTCAGCGTGGCTTTAAATAAGCAAGAATCTAATACAATGCACAGGTTGTACAGCAATAAGAAAAACTCTTAATGCTAGTACAGAGATTAATTCTGCATAGTAGGAAGACAAGGATTGCCACATTATGGATTAAACAGTGGTCTATTTAGGCCAATATTTTTTTTTATTTTTGAGAGCGGGAAATAATACATGATTTAGAGGAAGCTGCAAAAAAATTGACCTAGGAGGTGTTTTCTTCCGTAGCTGGAGCTCCCACTGAAGTAAACAGGATGTGTACGTATATGTCTTTCCAATCAAGTCTCACTTCAGTAGGGAGTTATAAATCATAAAAAGTGCAGTCCTCGTCATTAGATCTCGCTACGTTTAAATAATTTCAAGCTAGCCTTTAAAACAGGGTTCATAAAACTAAGAGGCTGGATTCAGATGTCTAAATAAATAAGTAGGCCCTTCAAATGAGATGTGAACCTTCTGCCCTGACAGACTCAACAGCACTTTTGTGATTCCAGCTCTTCTAAAGACTCATCCACAATTATTTATGTATCAATTAGCAATACAGAAGCCTATGCTTAGCTCCCCAAATGTGAACATTTTTGCATCATGTCTGCAATACCTGTGATGACTAGGACTCATCAGCACCTGTAAACCCTTAGCTTTTTCAATATGTGTAGATATTTTCTCATCAAATCAATTTAACCATTTTAAAATGTTGCTCGTTATGGCAGCATCTAATCACCCAACAGCTGAAAACCTAATCCATCAGCTGAAGCAACCATCCGGAAGAAATTGGGTTATCTTTTTTAGCAGCTTTTTTTAATTTGTGTTCTCTTCTCTGTCTTCTTCCCTGCATTGCAGTATGGTAACCATGCAATCTAAGGTTCTGCTGCAGCTGATTTTTTTTGTTCATTTATACTTCTTTCTTTGCAAGTTTATTCTGATAAAGCCACTGCTTTACTGGATACAATTCCTTATGAATGCCTACCTCATGCCCACGCTCCACCTCTGCCTGTAAAATTCTGCCAGTGTGAAGGTGACTGCAAAGCACTCTTGCTTCGAGGTGAGAAATTGCAGGCTTTACACTAAGAGTCTACCTGTTTTCTATCAGTTTGATGCAGCTTTTTAGAATTCATTTCCAAAGCTTAAAAAAAAAAACAAAACAGAAAAAAAGAAAGAAAAAGGGTTTCATTTCATTGTGCATTTAAGTGAAATCTTTAAAACCCTTTGCCTTATTTTATCACATCAGACTTGTCAAGTCACACTCATTTGAATGAGTGAGATTTGAAAACTTCTGAGTGTTATATTACATTTTCCATTGATATATGCCGTGAATCTTTATGGCTGCATGAAAATGAAGCCAAAAGTAAGGGGAGACAGCTCAGTTCAAACGAGTGAGACTGGATAGGTCTGTCATATGTTATTTCAGGTGCTCAGAGGATAGCAATTCTAAGCAGAGATAGGTGATGCGGTTGACAGGTTTGCATGGGTTTAGATAAAGAAGGAAAACTTAGTCACAGAGACAGAAACAAAAGGGTATGGTTCTTCTGTTGGAGTCATACCCTTTGAAAACTAACTTGAGCCTCATCCCATACTCAAAAGAGGTAGAAATGCCACAGCTGAGAGCCCTTCTGGAGGTTCTCTTGAGCTCCTGCATTGACACAGCACTCTTCATAGGAGAAAGCAAACATCACTTGCTCTGCAGGTCATTCTCTTTGGCTGGAAGGGGGAATTCTGACCCCATAGCCACCCTCTCCCCTGTGCAGTGTTGGCTGGCACAGATGGTCCTAGCAAGAAGATATCTGTGTGGCAGAGAGACTTTACGTATCTTGCTTGTGCATTTGTTCAAAAGCCAACCGCAGATGGACCCTGTTCCTAATTTTCAAGAATATTTATCCTACATTTATGCATGCACAAGTTGACTTTATATTCCCATCTCTGTATTTTAATGTTGCCAAACAGGCTTCTAAAAGTTTCTCAGAGACTTTTCAAAGGAGAATTTATTTTCTGTGCAGCTGAGGAGAGAAATGCTGTGCATGCAGATTTGCACTGTGCAAGGGTGGACTTTCTAGTATGTGCCTGTAAGTTGATTTTTTTCTTTTTTTCTTTTTTTTTTTTTTTTTGATGGAGGGAGTGACACACCAGAGTTCATTGCCACGTGCACAGAGCGTTCAGCAGTGCCCAGTTCTAGCAAAAAGACTCTTATGAAAGATGAAAAGGGAAGCGCTTGCATTTAGTGAGTTTACTCCTGCGGAGAGTGAACTGGGAAAGTGCTCGGGCAGACTCATGCTTGCACCGCACGCCCCGAACGCCAGCCACTCTCAGGGAGCCCAGGGGATGAAACGCCAGGCTTCCCCGTCAGCAGCACCCGGCCGGTGCCTTGCCCGGCCGCGGGCAGTAGAGGGAGATGTTGGCATGCCTTTTGGCAGCAGGTTTGACTCGCTTGGGTTTTGCCACTTAACTAAACCAATGTTTGAAATCAAACCACCGTTAAAAATTCACAGGTACTAACATGCAAGAGTAGACAAGTAACGTGGAGCATTTCCACTAAACTTTCTCACATCTGCAAAGTTTGAGTACTTTTGTGGAAAGTCGGTGCAGCCGAATTGTGGACGTTCCAGTGAAATCTTCTCAGGAAAGAGTTAATGCACCAGGATGTTTGTTCAGCATTTCTGATGCTGAAAACAAATCAAACGTGACCATTTTTAGGAAGGCAGAATAGAACCTAAAAACATGGTTTGAGCATGTGACACACTGTAACCATTTTAATGGAAGAGAGGCATGAGGATAAGGAATTTTGAGTGATATTAGCATACATTGGATAAACATATGGGCATACTTTGATGCCGTGGTTGTGGTGAGATCAAACTTGAGTGGTTTTATCTTGAAAAACAGCAAAATAAGCAAAAAATAGTCTTTGTTCAGTTCAGCATATCCAAGCGGCCACAGAAGATATGTCAATTTTGTATCAGCCAAGAATTTTCTCTTTGTGTTCAGATTTCATTAGGTGAAAAAGAAAATCAATATTTCAATTTAATTCTCTGGGAAGAATGTCCACTAACTTGGGATGATGGAATGAGAGCAAGCATTAGCTCCTTGTACTTCTTCCATGAGTCAAGTGAATGTTAGATTTGTTTCTAGACATCAGGTAGGAGGAGATACACAGGGGACCTGGTTCTGTTTTTACTGAAAATGGGTTTCCATGGGAAGGCCTCCACTGACTTGAGATTCCAGGTAAGCATGAGCAGGGTGGGGTACTCTGGTGGCATCTCTGCTGCTCCGGAGGGGGAGAAATGCCCTGTGTCGATGGATTCCCTTTTCCAGTCACTGCACATCTGCTTAAGACTCTATTAGACCCAATTAAGAATAAACAGGGACACAAATCAGTAAAAAATAAGTTGGACAGTTTTGCCTGGAAATTATTTTGCTCCTAGACAAAACTGATTTTGGAGGCACATTCCTTAAATTTTGTTTTGTTTTGATCTTACCATTTTTAGGTCCTTGGATTTCCTCTAAGTGTAAAAGGGCGAAAAAGGTAAGGTATTGTTTCCCACTAAAAGTTATTCAAATGTGAAGTATAGATGTTACCTGAAGATACTTACAGAGACACCACTTAGCACCGTGGCAAAGGAAACGTTATTAAACACTCAGCATCCCTAGGTGACAGTTCTTGAAGCCGGATAATTTATACCTGTGACTTATATGTGGGCACAAAGCTGGCTTCAGTCAGATTCTCCCCATTCTAGCAGGTAGCCTAGGCAGCCACCATGCGGTTGCACCAGCCCAGATTCCCTCGGCAGGTGACACCCATGGCACTGGCACTGAAGGTTTTGTCAGTCAGTCAGTGTCAATGTTTTTCAGTTTGTCAACGGGTATTGCAGGGAAAGGTCTAGCAAGAGCATAAACACAGCTGTAATGGCAGGCAAAATCCCCTCCCTCCATCCCTCATCCTATGTCGTGCTAGTTGGTGTTTGTGGAAAATGTTGTTTCTATGAACTTTTGAAGAACAGGAGTTGTGTTTTTCACATTCTGGTATTTCACTGATAAGTACAGCAGGTCTAATTGTTTTTCCACTTTTGTGAATACAAAACTGCAGCAGCTCATCCAAAACCTGTGAGTTCTTCCAAACTTAACTGTGGTGCAAACACAAGCCATGCTAGGCCCTGCATCCCTACCCCTGGGGGGGGGGGGGGGGGGGGGGGGGAGAAAAAAAAAAGAAAAAATTGTTTTTACTCTGCCACGACAAAGTTCAGTCACAACCGGGTACGCACAGCATGTGGGAGATAACATGAAGTGACACAAGTACTAATGTCTAAAAGAAGTGTGAAGGATAATGCTTGCAGATTTTTTAAAAAAGTATCTAAAATGTGGAAGCACTGAAATAAAAAAAAAAAGAGCCATGGTTATAATGAGAACATTCTCTGCATTTCCTGCACCATGTTTTTAAATGGGAAAATGTAATCAGATAACATTGGGGTAAACTTAACATCATGTATAGCATTAATTTTAATGAAAGCTTTTTATTTATTTTCTCTTTCAAATAATAATGTAAAATTACATTTAAATTGTAAATAGTATCCAGATACTACTAGTTTTCTGGCTCAAATTCTTCAGTACATATGGCAGAAGCATAAGCTTGTGCCAGTCTGCCTACTTTGGGTAATTTTGCATGCAAATAGTTTAGTCCCTATACTGAGGTGCTAGAATGTGTTTAGTACACTTGAAAATATTTGCATTGCAAAAGGAGAGCTAATCTTGTGAGGAAAATCTAATTGATATTTTATATTAAGGAACTACTTTGGACATTGTGTGGCACTGTTATATGGAAAATTATGTTTACAGTACAGCTGGAATTTTTAATTGACCTTCACAAGAGAAGGACCCACTACTGCTTTGCCAAATTCATAAGCTGTTGGAACAGTCTCTGGTTGTCATTCACCACAATGCTCCTTTGCTGTTCCTGAATCTTTTCTGTGATAATTTCATCACTTTGACAAAACTATTCCCTATAAAGAGGTTTAGCAGTGATTGCAATGTTTAATAAGCACTCAGGAGGCAGGGTGGTTGGAAAGAAAACCCAGCACTTATTAACAGCATGAATAATTAGCACAGCTGGGTCTGCTCTAGCATCTGGAAATGTCTATTTCACATGGACATGCTTAGAGGCTCAGCTCTTGCCCACTTCATGGCCTTGCTTTCCATCCATAGCAATGCTAATATATCCATACCCATACCAGTAAGCTGATATTCAGACTTGTATTTCCAAAATTCCTCTGTCACACACACACACATCACTTTTTGTTATTGAAATTAATCTCTGACAACATTAATCTTTGAAACAGCATGTAACAGGTGAGCATAACATCTAATAGAGTACTGGTTCATTTACTTAGTCTACTCTCTTTACATCCTGTCCCCTTTTTATCTGCCTGGCTGTCTCGCAACACAGGACCAGCACAACTCAGTCCTGTTCAATTACGTGAAACTCAGCTGGTATTAGCTGGACCCCATGACAGTGGTGATGCTGGGGTCAGCAGTGACTCAATGAGCTTCCTCCGACATCAGACTCGCTCATGACACTGGAGACAGATCTCCTGTATTTCAAGTGCCACGAAGTACATGCTGTTTGTGAAGATAGCTTTTGAAAGATTTTTTTTCCTTAAAGTATAGCTGCAAATTCAGCCACACATTCCTATGGTTTCAGCACCATGTGTAGGATAGTGGAACATTAAAATATTTTCATATTGTTTTGTGGGGGAGGGAACTTTTGGATTTGTTTCAAGTTAGTTTATATAATTACTCATATGGCTATAAAAGCTGATGATGTTAGGAGTAGGCTCTTTTTTCTTTTTTTCAATCTAAACTCAGATTTTCTTGGCCCTGTTTGCTGATCTGCATGCAAATACAGCTGGCTGTCTCTGCTTCAGAAAATGCTCCTGTGAGGCTTACCTGATATAGCTGCCATAAACACTCAAGAAGAAAGGTGTAAGTGCCTTGGGAAACTCCTGAAGCGGTATCCCTTGATGTGGCGGATAGCCTGGGTCAGAGCGGAAGGGTAGGGGACGGTACAATCGCCCATGCTGCAGGGTAGTGAACTTCAGGGCCTTTTGCAATGGAACTGTAAACTGAAGCAGAATTCCTTTGCAGTGACCCGGGCTGTGCTGCATGGATTTTCTGAGGACCTACTGATAAGTCTTAATAATTTTTAAATGTCTATTGTAAATGTCTGTCTAATACCAGGTGAAGTAATTTTCCAGCAGGTCCCATGAAGGCCTGTTGACTTGCAACATATGGAGAAAGAATTTAATCTGAATGCAAAAGTCATGTAGATGCGCTTTATACTGTGTATGGAGTGTTTCAATTGTTGCTTTAATTTAATTTGAATTAGCAATTACATTATCTTTTTTAGCATATGTTTAATAGGTGTAATGGCTGCTAAACTGATTTTTAGACTTTTTAAAATTCAGAGATTTCCATTATCTTTATAAGGAACTTCCGTAGGTTTTCTTATTCTGTATAATTCACAATCCAGATTAAATCATCATTCATTACAACTTCAGGGTCATGTAATCCTTCAAATACCTGTGAAATTATTCTATAAAATACCCCAGGTACTGAACTAATATCAAATGGCAGTTTATGGGTCTTCAAACCTTCAAATGGTCTATTTGAAGTCATCTAACTTACCTCATCTAATTTGCCAGAAGTCAAACCTTACATACAAAAGTACAAATATGATTATTTATGATGTATTAACTGTTGCCTCATAATTTTTTAATTGTATAATACTTAAATCTTTGGTTTGGTATCATTTCTGGGAGGGTGTCATGCTTATTAAACTCTGTTGGTGCAGGCTGTTTGCAGGGGAAAACTTTCTAGTAACTGCCTGATACACTCTGGACATGATTGTTACGGCTTAGAACCTTTCTGCGTGGCTCTGGGTGTACTCAGAGGCCTTTTGCCCTGTATTTGTGTACTAGATCTGAATTACTTGACAAGAACCTTGTAATGCTGCAAGTGCGAACGTTCCTTCTATTGCTATCTCATCCTCACAGCCTTTCTTGCAGGGTACTGTGCTATCCCTGGAATAGCTGCTATCTCACATTACTACTTTTTTAATCCTCGTTTCTATTTATGTATTTCTTCGTGTTGGTGAGTCTGGAGAGGGAGATGAAGTACAGTTGGTTTTAAATATGCAGCGTGTAGTTGTGTGTTAGAAGAAGCCACTGGGCAATTATAGGGATCCTCGCCCTCAGGAAAGCTTTGGAGTTGGGTTTGATTTCTGGGTACTGACAAAGGGAATAATTACCAGTGGATTCAGTTCGAGGTGTTCACCATTTTTTTATGTTGGATGTTGATGTTGGATGTTAGAAGTAAAAATTTGAATTCTGCATTAATCAGCAAGCACCCCCTTTTCAATATCAGTATCAGTACCAATAGCACAGCTAATCACGTTTCATAGTTCTAAGTAATATTAACAATTAAAGAGCCATCAGTAGTATTCTGAATTAAAATAATAGCGACAGCAATGAAAGCAGTTCAAGTAGTCTTAGAGCTATGTATAAGGCTGACTGCAGACTGAGGCCTCTGCTCTACTCTCATTTCAGTAATTATCCTTCCAGCCATAAGGCAAGTGTTTAATATTTCTAATGAAAACTGAGATTCTAGAGTACAATTATTCAGCAAGTTAGGTTTTTTTTTTAAAAAAAAAAAGGCATACATATGAGCAGATGCATAATGATATTATTGGTCTTTCTGCAAACACATCTGCTAGCATAGACACTTCCATAGAAACATTACCTCATCATTAGAATATTCAGTCCGATACTAATAATAAGATACCTATCTGTACAACAAGGTGCCAAACCAACTACAAAGACAGTTTGATGAGAAGCACTGGTTGTTGATTTGTGAGCACTCAAATGCTCTCCCTGATTTGCAGGGGACCAGCTGGTTAGAATCTGAACTGAATCAAATAACATGCACTTTGGTGCACTTCATCAGCTGTGCTGCTTTTTGTTCTTCCATTATGCCGAATCAAGGGAAGCATGGTCAAACAGTCTCAGGACAGATCTGAGATCTCATCCTGGTCTCACAGTATCTTTTTATGTTGCTATAACCTGGCTTCCTGATTATATCCCATCTATGGAATGGTCTATGAACTTTTTTGCAGAGGATTGTGAGACTTGATTGGTTACATTTGTAGGATCAGACAAACAACAGCAAAACAATCACAGAGTTTTCTGAGGTAAAGCAGGAGATTCTGATCCAAGCCCCACGCACTACTTCATTTGCTCTGATTTTCCCCCTCAACTCTTTTATATAGCTTTAGTGCTTCCTGTTGTGAGGGGGAAGCCTCCAGAGGTGTTCAGCCAGCTGGAACTGCCAGCCTGGGGAACAAAGATAGAAATCGGGCCAGCTGAATCCGCAGTTTCAACATTTGCGCAAATACAGTCCTACACAGATTTTACAAAGCCTTTCCCCTTCAAAATAAATTATGATCCACCACAAGGTGATGGGAGAAGAAATAAGGTAATTAGAAGAGGTAATGGTAGAAAAGGGTGAGCATGGGAAAGGTGGAGGAGGAGAGAAAGACCGTGTGATACTGTGTGTGAGCACCTGCTTGTGTCTTCCTGACTACCCCTATTCTTCCTTTTTTAGCAGAGAATGCACAATTCAAAATTAAAATGAGCTAGATAGATAATTTCACAAAGCAGCAGGCAATGTGTTTTAGTAAGTCACACTGTAGTACACTGTGCCTACACGTTTCTGATCTCAAATAAGCGATACCAGATGGGATTGTAATAATTCCCACTGTTATGGAACAATTCTGCTACTTTTGGGAAAGTGCTGTCTGAGAGAGCTGCATTCTGTGAGCTTTCAGGCAGGCAAAAAACACTGCTTGCATGCCAGAGCCTTTTGCAGTATCCTAATCACTCAGTGTCTGCTGTAGCTCACAACTGCCTGGTGTGGGATTCTGTTTCAACGGATAGGCAATCACAGGTACTGCATGTGGGCCAACAGGAAGTTATTATAAACACAGAACAGTAAAGAAGGTCTGACCTAGTGTGTTTGTGAAAACCCTGTCTGTTAGCAATTCCCTTGTTTTGAAAAAAACAGAAAGGGGGCCTCTGCTGCCTGAGGGATGCTGGCATGTCAATCAATCCATTAGGTAAATAAATAAAGCAATAACTGAAGAATAAATAATTTCTAAAATCCACCAGCAAAGTTTTAAAATATATAAATTATCAGAATGAAATGACTCATGAACAATTTGGAGTCTGCAGTGTGTGTTCAAACATGGAGCAGGGGAAAAAAAGCGGGGGTGGGAAACAGCAGGGCTAACTGTGAAACATTCATCTGTCTTTGATCCCCCAAATCTTTCCTTTACTCGTCTCATTCACACCCTACTGTGGGGGGGGGGTGGGGGGGGGGGGAGGGTGTGGGGTGGTGTGAAGAAAAAAAATGAAGAATTAAAAAACATGCAGTACATTTGCTCTAGCACAGAGGATGGGAAAAACAGCTGCCTCCACAGCTGATGCCACCATTAATTCCCCAGGCTTACTCCACTAACCTGAAAGCACAAGAGCCCTGGAAGTCATAGCCCACAGCTCTGCAAGCAAAGTGCCGGGCTATGCTGGTGCTGCGTGCTGCCGCCTCACCAGCAGACACAACAGGTATGTAAAATCAGGCCTTCTGAATAATTCATCCCTTATGTTGGGAAAAACACCCAAGAAATAATACATTCACTGATAGATAAATGCTCAACATATCTTTTTAAGGCGTTCAGCAATTTCAGAGTTGAAGCTTTTTATTTCAATGTACTAATCATTTATTTTTGGCCGGGGCAGGGGGAACACAGGTTACAGTGCTGACAACTTCAGTAGGTATATTTCGTGTGCTGAAAACTCAGCATGAACCCTTTCAATTCATGATTAAGAATTAGGGTTGTGAATCTTGTGGCATGCTTTTCAACTGGACTGTGCATCCATAGTCCCCATAGTTCAGGGACCACCCACCCAAAACTGCTCTCATAGCAAAATGGGATAGTTCTCAGGGAGAAGGTGTGCTTAAACTGGTTGCCTGCTACAAAGCAATGAGTTGACCAGAAGCCTAAAATTGAGTTTGTCATTGATATTAGAATATTCTGGAGCCAATGCTTTTGTGGATTGGACTCTAAATTGTTTTAGTGTCACTTAAATAACCACTAATTTAAAATCAGTTAAATTGGCAGTAAAAACACCCCTAACTGTGTCGAGCCGTCATCCTATTTATGCAAAATAGCTCCAAATCTTAATACTAACTATGCTAAGTAATGCCACTGGGATGGAATTGATGGTGAGTGTGCATAACTTTTTTTTTTATTATTTTTTTTAATATATTATGAGGCGATCTAGCCAAGTTTTTTTTAATTACTATTACTACTTTAACATCACATAATTATTTCCATAGAAGAAGCACTGGAGGGGAAAGTGATACTCCTGTAACAACTTTGAAGCAAGAAGTTTTTGTGGTTAACCATTTCCAATTCACTCTGTTCTGCCAAGATTTAAACAGTGCCTCTTTACCACCTTGGAGTACCTTCCTTTGCAATTTGCCAGAGTAGTGTGTTCTCTTATAATTGCTTTCTTTACAATCTGACTTGGAGGTTAACCACAAATCACAGAATGTTTAGGACAGGGGTGGCATTCAGTGGATAAAGAAAGAAGGTACAAGAACTTCCTTCTGTGCCTATCCCTGACAATCAGTCACTGAAGCATTTAATGGAAATACATATGGTCTATCCATGCCTTACTTTGCCCATGTAGGAAAAAGGTGCCATGATCCATAACTATGTGATCAGATTGAAGAGAGTCATTAAAGGTTAGTGTGAACCCAACTGCTGTATCTGGTCAGCAGATAGCCAGTATCCTGGGCAACTCTGGGTACAGCACTGGGATATGGAGTGCTTTGTGATTCTTGACCAAAAGTGAGATGAACTAAAACCTCAGATCTCGAAACAATCCTGATGTCTGAGTTGATGTGCAGCTGGGAAGCTTAATAAGGAAACACATCTTGATCTTTCAAAGTGTCTGTAAATATTTGAGAGGAAAGATTAAAAGTTAAAAGAGTTAAAAGAAACAATCCACACTTAGCAGTATACTGCAATGTGATTGTTAAGTTTCTTGCTTATTCAGCCTCACTGACCTGTTTTGCATAGAAGGAAATGAGTTCTATCAAATGAACGCCTCCATCCAGAAAGCATTTCTTCAGCGTCCTTGGTTAAAATATGACTATTATACACTGTCCAGAGACCGGACTGGTGCTCACTGCAGCCACTTTTGAGAGCTGAAAATTGCACTAGGTTGATATCTTCTGAACAGTAAGGCAGTGGTCCCGTTTTCACCAAGATTCCCATGAAAGAAGGCAAAGTCTGAGATGACTTAAAAAATTATTTTTGGGCATTGTGAATGAGGCTGATCCCATTCTGCTGTAGCATATTTATAGACACATCTGGATATTCAGAAATAACACGAGAAGTGTCAAAGCCCTGGGAATTCTCAAACACAGAGACAGAGGAATGGATCAAGAAAGAAAATAAGCAGTATTTATCGTTGCATCTCAAATGCTCTCTTTTTATGTTTTTCAGTCGGCCTTCCTTTTGTTTCCTCTAGTCAGGTAGTCACATCTTGACATTTCTCCAACCTGGAGCCAGGTGCAATAGTAATATACAGATAACTATATTTTTCCTAGTTCCCAACCAGAAAACTTTTTTGTCTGTTTGTTTGTTTGTTTTATGTAAGGTAGGTGCAGGTCTGTCTGTGAGTCTGAGGACAAAGAATTACAGGAGGGCTCTCACAATAGTGTTAGATAACACCACAAGCATGGCCAAAGAGATGAAAACCAGATTTTTAATAGCTGTACAAATGGTGGGCTCCAAAACCACCACAATACCTTTAGGACCAGCGTCTTTTACAGACAGAATATGTTTACTGAGGCCATTGTCAAAAGATGTCTATTCAACTTGTTAAAACACCCCTTCTGTATGTACCGTGTCTGGGTCATCTCTTCATATTTAAGCAAGCTTTTCCTTATTCCATGTTAATTTCCACCCTCCCACACCCAGAACAAAAAAATAAAAAAAATTATAGCCTGTAGTCACAGAAAGCAACAGGTGACAGCATCCTTTGTAAATCCATCTCCTGTAGTGAAAGATTATAATTGTGTCTCAGCTTCCTCTCAGGATTCCAAACTAAATGAAGCAGATTTCTTTAACATTTTCCCTTGTATCTCGTTTCAGTTACCTTTCTTTGGACACTCACCATATCATCCTTTTTTTCCGATCAACAAATTCTGGCTTCACGTAACCATATTTTTATCCTTCATTGGGTTCATTTTATACAAAAATGGCACACTGGAATCAAACAAGATAGATTATTTCATCATGAACTCAGATAACAATAAACATAACCAAAATGTTTATTGTTTTAAAACAATAGAACTAGCAGCCCATCATTTTGGAGTAGAATATATAAGAATATATGTAAGGGATTTTAAAATATGTGCCAGAGATTTTCAAATGGCAACAAGGAAATAAATTTAATCTTAAATTTCTAATGGACCATTAAGCTAGTGCAGACATGTTAGATAGCTGCAACAGTGGAACTTTAGGAAAGGAATACCTGGACACCAATACTTTGATGCGAATCTCAAACTCTCCTAGAGACATGGTGTATTTTTGAAAACTTTGCTTCAGAAAAGGGTGGTTTGAATGAGGTTTAGGTACAGATTTTATCCTTCCTGAAACGCTTTACATTTGTTTATCCAAATGCTGACATGGAACCTGTGTCTCAAGTCTGTCACAACCGAAAGGACTTACAAGATGTATCAGTGCTTCACACTAACTGCATGAAAGTGTTCGGCCAAAGGCTGTCATAGCTGAGCCCTTTTTGTTCTACTGCTCTTCTTGCCAAATGTGGATGACCTAATCTGCCTTTGCTCGGTTTAGCTTCCCGTTTCAGATTTCCCAGAATTTATGCAGGAGAAAAAATTCCCAATAAGAGACTGTGCTGATATGCTATCATGAGGTCTTATGAAAACATGATTCCTAGAAAAACACAAATTTGTTGTTTTGTGGTAGCCCACAGATACAAGTGCGTTTGTGGTGCTATGCCTCCTGGAGGAGCTACTAAAACTGTATTGCTATACAGTTTGTCACGACCAGATACATTATATTTCTGCAGTTCTTGGCATGTCAGCTCAGTAACATGGTTGCACCATCATGGCTTAAATGTCTATAGATTCACACATCCTGTACTGAATATACAATAGAAATATAGCACACAGTCTATCCTATAGACTGTCATGATTCCTTCTGTATGGAACATTTACAATTTTTTTTAGAGGAAGTTCTCTTATCTCCCAGTTATGTTTTCCTTTAGTAGCAAATGCTAGTTGATACTGCCGTATCCCAGTAATGACTTGATTTACAGGATGATGTATGTCTGTAGAGATCTTGAGGGTAATGCTACTTGCTCTCATTCAGCCACTTTCTTTGTGATAGAGAAAAATCTTAGTGACTTACTGTAGTCTAATTACAAGATTGCCATTCAGGTGTGTTTGCCATTTTATAACTGCCATTTTAAAATGTGTTTAATAATTACCAGCAATAAACCCTAACTGGCATGGAAGCAAGTCTTTCACAACCACCAGACAATAGGTTTACTTCTGTACACACACACCCCATCAAGTGGAAATAACCTCAGTCCATACCTTATAATTGCTGCATTTAATGTTGTTCACGTTGTTTGTAACGCTTTCTGATTGATTTTTTTTTTTAGCTAATGAATTTGTATGTATCACAACAAAAATTACTCTTTTGCTCAAAGAAGTTCAATTTATAGTGAATTGTTTGTAGTTATAAATGGAGGCCAGTATAGCCGATATACATTTATCTCCTGCCCAATTCATGCTTTGGAGCTATTCTGTATGGGTAATAAAAAGCACTAATGAAGATACTTTCTTTTCTGCTCTTGGTCTTCCAGAGGTTCTCATGATCCTTCTGCACAGTAAGATGTAATACATGCTGTTTCAGATGGGTGTGTAAGTATTAGTAGGATAAATAATGCCCGGTCTAATACCACCAACAGTTAGACCCTTCACTCTGTCAAAAGTGTTGTATTTGATCCAGTATTTTGTCTACACCTGTTTGCAAGCACAATTTTCCTGGATATGATAGGCTGTCACAACGTAGAGGATTAGAAACATTATTCATGTAACGTAGGTATCTACTGCAATACAGACACATGTCTTATTAAAAGACACTCTGCACCTTTATTAAAGCTTAAAAACACCACCATCCAAAGGATTAATCAGATTCAATCAAGTTTATAGCACTCTGTCTACCAAGTATAAGAAAGATTTCTGCACAATTATCCCTTCATAAGCTATGGATGCAATGGTTTTTATACCTCTGTCACTGACCAGTCAAGAATATAGAGCTTCTGTTTCTGGTGTTGAGTTTTCTAGTTGTATTTTTTTAATCCAAGCTATCTCAAGATGATAATTACTACTGAATCAACAAATGCTACCCGATGGAGAATGATGACTCTTAGGAAATTATGTAGCTCCTCACTTATTTGCAAAACAAAAGCTGATTGTTGAGTAGATGGAACAAGAGTCTCTAATTTTTGCTTAGTTAATTTTAGTACAAAGTCAGGTGGAGTTTTATATTCTTTTAAAAGGCTGCTGTCAATTCTTGTTCACCCAAGATTAGGGTGAAAAGAAATGTGGTTGTAGGATAGCCATCTTTAGCTAACAGAGACAAATTGATCTGTAGGGCATGAGATGTGGAGAGGGAAAGGAAATCTTTCTTTCTACCTCAACCTGAGTTCAAGCTTCCTTCATCTTGCTCTTTCTATGTAGAGTTATCACCTAATATGTGTACTACAATCCTATTCAGAAGGTGTAATGAACGCACTGCAAATGTAAAAAGACATGGACTCTACCCTGAAAATCACTGCCTGCTGCTCTCAATGCTTTTCTCCTACTGCTTTACTCCTACTTTCTCCTCCAGAGAAATCATCACTGTGTAAGAGGCATTACAAAAGGCACAGTATGCTCTAGAGAGGACAGATTGAAAAGCACTGTGTTTTTCCCAGCAGACAGTTATCTCTAAATTCAAGCCTTTTTGGCAAGATCTGGGAAGGAGTGTTTTGTTTTGGAAGTCAATGATTCCCTCATGACTAACGTAATACAGTAATGCTATGTGTTATAGAGAAGTTGATGTAATACCATTGAACTGGGATCATCAGGGCAAAGCTCACTTTATACCTTTAAACTAGGTATATCTCTTATTTCAGCAAAGTAGTAATAATGATCTGGAAAGTTTACATTTTAGAGGGAGAAGAACAGTCAGGAGAGGGATCGGTCTACCGTTTACACCATAACTTGTATGATGCAATAAATTTGTACTTAGTCATGCACAATGGCAGCAAGCTTAATGTTTAGTAGGGACTGATGCAGCAGTCTTCAAATGAAAACATTTAAATAAAGGAGGCATATTTCCTAGATGGTCAACAGACCTTTATATCCTTCATAGAGGCTTGAGAAACATATATTATTATCTGTGGCAATAATCCTATTGATAATCTGATTAACAGTCCAGCTATTCTCCTTTACTTTGTAAAAAAAATTTTTTTTTTTTCTCTCCATATATTTGGACTTAGGACACTATGGCAAGCTGAAGGCAAGTTCAACAAGTAGGTGCTCTTGGCAGTCATGTTGGGATTAGTCATTCCATCACGCAATGCAGCTTCCTGAAATATGAGCCTGTACCATGAATCTTACTACACGCATAATTTCTAAGAGAAAGAGAGAGAGACACACACACTAGTATTCTACCAAAAGTGTGAAAACTTGCATAATTCTCAAAAGTAAGTAAAAACCTAAAGATAAATACAGACTATCAGGATAGAAAATTCAGTCTGATGTAAATAAATTTAAAGCCCCTTTCATTAAGGTAGACTAAGACTAAAAGTTTTGAAACCAATTTTTTTAAGTTTCCATTGCAGGAACTTTAGAAGTCTTCTGTCTTTCTGAAGTGCTTCACAAAATATGTTTTGAAAAACATAAACAAAAAATAAGCAGTGATTATCTACTCTCTTTGTCACTTGAGTGCAGTTCAAGGGTTGTTATTTAAGGAGTCATATTGATTTCAATTTATTTCTCCATTTCCGTTCTGACAATCCACTCCCCATTTTCCGTTTGTTTCTAAACTTCTAGCTTGAAGGTCTGGAGGACTGTGTGCAGATTTCACTGTCATCATCTTGATTTACTCTCCATTATTGTTATGAACACCTCGCAGCTTTCCAAAGTTGGCAGTTTTAAAATGTATCAAAATGGAAAAATTAAACCGAAACCAAATGAAAAACATACATACAGCAGCTTCATCCCCTGAAGGTTCTGAGTGGGATTCACTATATTGCATGAAGTGGCAACAAATAACAGAAAATAAAATGGAAACCCAGTATGACATTAAAAAAAAAAATAAATTGAAAGGTTTCAAGCAGTGTAGTTTATATGTATGTAGTTTGTTTGTGTGTTTGGTTTTTTTTTGTTCAAAGACAATTTATTTTAGGAAAAAAAAAGTTTAGTTTGGTATATGATTTATGTTCTGAACATTTCAAATTGGAGAAAAATAGTAACAGGAAAAAAAAAAAATCTGTATTTCAGTCCAAGAAGATCTAGTACTCTGCAGAACGATATAAACACACCCACATACAGTCATCTTTCCTGAACTACCTCGTGTCTTCTGTCATGATTTCTTGCTAGCTGTAAGGCGATGAGACCAAAAATGCTTAATTCGGTGTGGAAACATTATGGACTACAGAATATTGTGTAGCATTAATAAACCAGCTTATCCTGATCAGCAGTTTGTCAATACTAAAGATGCATGGCAGCACCAGAGAACATGGCAGAACATTTTCTATTATTTTCACTGCTTAGTAAGCAATTATATCCGCAGCTCTCACACATCCTCAACTCCCAGAGTTGGGCTAACAAAGATCAGGGAAAATTTGATCTTCAGAAAAAACATGCCATTCCACTCTCAGATGCCTCTGCAGTTTTTATATTTTCCTCTGCTGACCACTGCTCTTCTTCACGTTTGACCACATATGTCATTGATATTTCTGTGTTCATGGTAATGGTCTTCAGAGTAGAAGTACAGTAGAACAAGACTGAATCTTCCTCAAACTTATCACCAAAAGTAAACAACCCAGTAGAAGAAGAGCAATCTGTACAGCTCACATCATTCTTCCTAGACAGATTAGCTTTTTGAGTTCTTTGTTCAAAAGACAGCGTTAAAGAGAAAGATCATTACAAAGAGACTGCAAGTTTAATTCAGCTTCCTCCCAAAGTATTTGGTGCACATGTACCTTTATATTAAGTAGCAGTTGAATGAGCAGGATTAAAATGTTCCAAGAGGCAGATCCCAAGATTAATTTCTGACAGATTGTGGAAATCATACGTCCTTCTACTGATTTACAGACATTTATGCTGAGTGAATTTCATATAAGTTTTGTTAGTAATCTCGTAATGCATCTCAGAATTTCAAGCTCAGCCGGAACAAATCAGCATTTCATCAAGATGTGAGTGAATCAAGCAAGTAAGGACGAAGAAAAACAGGGTTTAAAAAACATCTTCATCTACTAATCTTTATTCTTTCCCACATCTTTACTCCTTGTTTTTTACTTCTTCTTTTACAAGTCACTTTGCCCTCCTACTCTTCCTCCATTAAATTGGATGAAACGTACAGGCAAACCTTGGCTTCCATGTTAATCAAACCCTGACCTCATTGTTCTGGCTACGCTCCTGTACATATCAGTTGGGATTTGAGAACAAATAAAAACAGTTTGGCAAGTTCGGTGTGTGCCATGTGCAAATGGTAAACATCCTAGGGCCTTTTGTTTCCCTCTTCTTGTGTCCTTCCATGATGGCAGACCAGCCATTTCTTCCTTTCAGGTTCCTCCCTGTGGGATGCAGAGGACAGGCCAGTATTCCACACTCCAGGTTTGGAATGAGTTTTACTGAGTTTTACTCACAGATGATGGAACACCAGGATCCCCTGATGGCACATGAGCTGTGTCTGAGAGCTTCCAGCCCAGGAAATCTCTCCCTTTTCTCTTACACATCTAAGTGTACTTGCAAATGCCCTGCAAAAGGGAAGAAACTACAGATATTACAGATGTTTTCACTGTAGAAGTACAGACTTCAGAGTCAAATTACACCAGTTTTCCATTCCATGTATTCGTGTGAGGTTTGAAAGTGTATAAAAGCAAAATTGGTACAGCCATGCTCACCAGTCAGTTCAGGCACAGTTTCAGGAAATAAACGGCAGGGAGGACTTTGCCAGATGGTCTCTGCACAGTCAGTGCTGCTATCCTCCAACCTGGCACAGAATCAGAGCGAAGAAAGCTGGGAGGAGAGACATGGGTTATTCCAAGGTAAACCGAGGATTCAACCAGTTCAACCAAAATCATCTCAATCGCAGACTTGCATCACAATAATCCACTTGGATTTCATTCCCGTGTTCAACAATCACGGGCATTTCCAGTGGCTGCAGCAGATCGAGGCCAAGGGCACCCTGGCTTCCTCCCACAGATGCTCAAGGAGGAGGGCTCTGGGCCCTCCCCCCGAGGCTGGAGGACAGCCAAGGATGGGAGGTCGCTGACAAAGACCAACTGCAGGCAGACACTGCACCCTCCCTGGTGCTGCCTGCCTGCTCATCCCATCTCGTGGCAGGAGAAAGAGCTTCCAGTATAATCTATGACAAGAATCCCACAAATCCACTAGGAGGAGGCCCAAACAAAAAGCAGATTTCCTGTGCTTAAAACTGCCTTAGCAGGAGGTGCAGTGGGTTATGTGAAAACAGTACATAATAGGGGTACATGGAAATGAAATTCAAGTGGATTACACTGCTTTGAGAGGGAGGAGGTGGTCTTTTGTCCATTCTATTTGCTCAGGTAGCTGGTAGCAGGGCATATCCAGGCGAGATTAGAGATCTTTCTTACAGATCATTAGAATTAAAATGATGAGCATTAATGTGGTTATCAAATTTCTCAACTTTTTGCTGGAATTCTCCCTAGTCGAGTTGCATTTGTATTTAGTGGTTGAGGGGTTTTTTAGGAGAAAGTAACTCAAACCCTTCATTGACTGCCTTGCCATGCATCCCCAAAGATTCGTGACCTATGTATAACATTGTTTAAATCACTGTGACATTTACAATAAATATGAAGTGTTTTATTATTTATTTTAAGTTTTTATTTGGCACAGTATATTAACAGTGCTATAGTCACAGTGCCACCTAAGAGTTCCCCAGCATTAAAAACCAAATCCAGCTTAAATTACACTAGTACTTTCTCTTACTTCCCTTTAACACAAATGTACTATACAAAAAATGAATGAACAAAGGAATAAATAAATAACCCAACCTTTTATTTTGCAGATTAACCATGTATTAGAGTTGATTCAGCCTTACTAAACTCGGACATTATTTCAATCCTGACATTTTCCAGGTTGTTGTGTTACGTGTGTTATGTTACGTGTTTTTCCCCAAAGACAATCCTCCCCAAAAGAAACTACCTAACAACCTTCCTCTCTTCCCAATATTTTTACTCTTTAAGAGCTTTTTATTGTCCCTTTTTCATTGCTATTTAGAATAAAAGCTTATTAAAATATTATGAAGCTCACAGGATAATCATGTGGCAGCACTTGCCAATGAATAACATCTGCAGCAATGTGTATGCGTATTTATATTACAGTAAACTTAAACCTGCTCATTTATTTTTTCTGCATTGCCTCTGTTTTAAATATTTTGTCCCAAGTAAAGCACTAGGCAAATGTATAAACCACACAGGCTACAATGCAGCCATTGTTGTTGAGAGCAGTGCCAAATATAATTTCATCATTAGACCAAGGTTCATGCCAGGGTAAACTTCACTGTGTTAGATGTCTGCAAAATGTTATTTGCTGCTTTTATTATATTATTATTTTAAACTTATCTGTGCTGAGATTGGGTACTTTCTGTGTATCTGTTTTTGATGCTTGCTGTCTGTGCATGTTATGTCCTAAACTAAACTGCATTTGGAAAACCAGCAGAGAGACTAGCCAACACTTACTGCCCTCTCCCAGTCTGTCTCTTACAGTAAAACAGAACTGGAGTACTCTTGTAAGGAAAATTTTTTTTAATAATGAGAGGCAGTTTAGTCCCAAAGTATTTTGGGTAAACGCACTGTGTCATTTCTTTTTGTCTACTTTTCTTTGTGGAATTGGGTCAACTGTGAATGATCACACAAAAAGAGGAGGAAAGCAAACTGTTCTCCTATTAAAAAATAAGGAAAAAGGCTTGTAACCCAAGAGAAAGAATTACCATAGTTTGTGGCACAGACAATAGAGCGTACAAACTCTTCTGAGCACAGCACATTGACCTAGCCAGTCTGTACAACGCTGCATGTGTGCAGCCTTTGAAAATTATGGGTTTTTTTTAAAAAAAAGACAATATAGAGACATAACAAAAATGCGTAGGGAAATGGGCTGCAACTGGAATTTTTGTGGCACTGAGGTGTTTTCAGGACTGTGTTCTTCCTTCCCTTCCTGACAGCACCCAAGAAGTCCAGCTTGTTTGCTAAGAATCTGACATACACCTACCCCTCATTTAAAGCTGTCAATCATTCTCATGCTTATAAATAAAATGAGTCTCAAAAAGAATTTAGATCCTAAAGCAGCTGATAATAGCTTAAAAGGTCTGTGACTGCAATGTGTGCCTTTCATTTTCCCATGTTAATCTTCCTATTGCTGAAAATATTTTCCTTTGGGAATGTTCTTGGAGCCTTCACCGTTCTTAGTCTTTCCCTCCTTTCTCTGCCAGTTGTTTCTATATCAAAACAATTTTGCTAGACAATTACAACCATATGCATTTTAAAATATACATTTTCTTGACTGAACTGTAAAAGATATCAGAAATACAGGTAGCCTTTAGGAAGGCTTGTGTGTCCTCATAAAATATGGCTCAAAAACTTTATTAGGCAGGGAGAAAAGGCAAGGCAGCAGCGTTCTGTTGTTATATATGTTTAGAAGCACTGAACCTTGCAGCTCTGACCTAGGCTTTTTGGTATTTTTCAGCCAAGCCCCAGATCAGACTGTGCATTGCAGAATTCCCACCACCTAGTTTTCTCAAAAATCATCACTACAGTTCACTGTTTGAATCTCATCTGGACTATCTTTCACAGTCCCAGGTGACCCTATTTCCTTCTCTTATTACTAACATGCCTCTCCCCACACGCATTTAGATTATGATCCACTTCAGGGTGGAAGAATTAATTTAGGGGGCTCTATTTTGTTCCAGATGTAGAAGCTTTGCAGGCAAAAAGTACTAAAAAGACATGGAAAATTAATCTCGTAGAACTCTGCACAGGAAGAAAGGCATAAGTTGCTATTTGTGGGCCTTTGAGAATAAGCTGATGAAGACATCAAACTGTAATTCTGTTCCATGCTACGTTAATCATCTCCAAGGCTGCTAGGGCATGAGATCTGACTTTGGAGCTGGTGAATGGAGGGGGAAAGCTATTCTGTATGTAAAAAACCCCGTCTTTCCTTAGCAGTGCTCTTAGCAGAACTGAAAATTCTAACTCTCCCTCTCTGTTACCACCTGATAGATATACAAAATAGGGAAGTAAGGAGTATATCGTAAGCACCAGCAGAAGTCTCAGGCTTATTGGTGGTACAAAGCGGAATTCACTCTCTTAGGTTGGCTTGGCTAATATCCTATATGTCCATCAGTAATCTGTCAAATTTAGTCCTCTTAATGTTTCCCCATGACCTTTTACATAGCATCTTCTAAAGCCTGCCCAAAGATAGATTAAAAGATTTTGTGGTGCTTAAAATAAGAAAGACAAAACTAGGCAAAAGTGAAAACAAAATAAAGATTACTGGCAATTTATGTTGGGGCAATAAAGGTTTAATCAAGAGCAAAGTAAATGACACTTCCATTTCTTCCTCCTCCACTCTTTTAAAATGGCCAAAGATAAAAAAGAATTTATACCGGCGGAAAATGAATTATTTCTGTTCCATTTTTTTCCTGTTTTTTTCTTCTTTTTTTTCATTTGACTCCCTGTACCTTCAAAATATACAGTGTTGCCAGAACCATGTAACTTCTACCTGTGCCAGCTTGGAAGCAATTCTAGTGGAAAAGCCTGGTTAGGTTCTTCCACACACCTCGTTTTCATAACAAGTGAAAAGCCAACAGGCCTCCACTAGGTTGTCCAGGATTTAAAAAGATAGCGCTCTACCTTTTATCTGCTGGTCAAGGACAGCAAAATGGGAACACTCTAAAACTAATTTTACGGCTAGAATTGGGGTGGGGGGGAAAGCGGCGGGGGGGAGGGGGGGGCGGTGAGGGAGGTGAGAAAAGAAAAAAAAGAAAAGAAAAAAGCAGGGAGTTTATAGTCTTCTTGATTTTACTACGTGCTCAGATCTTTCTGCTGGGATGTAACTCAAACACCTGAAGGAAGCTTCATGCTAGAAAAATATTTAAACAGCCTTTCTCAAGCTTTTGGTCTTCAGCTGTTGGAAACAGACCCTCATGCAAAGCACGGTAGCAGATGAATGCCCTTAAGAGTCTTTATCAAGATACAGACTGAGCCCTTGCAGAGTTGGGAATCCATGGACTTGGCTCCGTTAAAAAGACATAGGATAAATAAAGTAAAAGGAAATCAGGAAATTAAGACAGCAGCTGCCAGATTTACCGTGCAGAGTAAAAACTATTTCCCAGTAAACTGTGTGAGACACCAGAGTAATGTTTCATGTTTGCGTATCTTAGCTAGTGATGTCTGCTCTTTCCTCTGTTTAACACAGTTACAAAGTATGAAGAAGAACATAATCTGTACTTCAAGACTTATTTCCATGAGCCAATAGCAAAGAACAAATTTAGGTTGGTTACAGGCATGCAGCCATGCCATGATCATATATCCCTATACATTTGAGAGCCACTGTCAATCACCAGTGTGAGACACTCTTGCCATGCGCAGAGGAAGAATATTCCTCCTTTAGACTAATCAAAAAGATGCACAGAGAAATTACTTCTACGAGAATCAAAACTGATGACCAGAATAATGGATGACAAGTATTCCAATTTTATCTAGGGTCATGTATTTACAAAGTCCATGCACATTTATCTTTCCCCTTTTAGTCCCCTTTATAGATGAAGCAGTCGAGACAGAGATGACTAGTGTGTACTCCAGTATTAACTGCAGACAGCAATCCTGCTAATTCAATTGCATGTCGTAAGAACAGTTGCAGAAGAGCCATGACATTCACTGCATTCCCGGCCGTTAACAGAAAAAGACTGGTGAGATTTTATCTTTCCCTAATAAAATTCAGTTAAAGCTTGATTTTAATTAGAAAACCTGGGAGAAGTAGTTCTAATTCATTCTTGTTTTGTGTGTCGTTGAACTGATCACAATCCAAGAAGAGAATAAGCTTGAACAAAGGACTACACAATAAGCATGTCTGCAGTCAACTCTGGATTATCCTGGACTAGTCAGTGCCTAGTGCCACAGAGTAATAAACAGGGTACACTATTCTCCTGGACTTTGCTCTTCATGTTATTTCTTGCTCAGTCATTGTTCTGGACAGAAATTAGTTTAAAAGTTTTTTTTTTTTTCTAATATTGTTGTACCAAAACTTTATTTCTGGCCTAATTTAAAATCACTCTGTATTATCTATGCCTTTGTTTTAACACAGGCTGTGCCACTTCATCCCCATCCATATTCTCCAGGATGAGTGAGCTAGCTGTTTCCTTTCCAGCATTACCTTAATTAGTTTTACTCTGGTCTCAAATCTGCTGGCAAACTGTTTCAGAAGTTATAAGAATATTCTTCTCAGTCCTAGTTACTGTCAAGGTTAGTTTTTCTGAAAGTTGACTGGAGCATTCTGCACTATTTAAAAACAAAAAGAGGAAGGCTAAATTTGGCCTGTTGCTGGTGACGGATTACTATGCATTATGAACCTTCTCCTCAGGCCACCTAAATCAAGAATGACTTCACTCAGGTCAAAAAAGGTAAAGCAACTTAGGCAAGACAAACAGGACCTCTATGTATATTTTTTTCCTCTCCCACAGAAAAAAACATGCCACAGTGAGTCAGTTCCCCATTGTTGCAAGAAAATGCTGTGAAAATGAATAATGTTGGTGTGATGCATAGCACAATCACATCACATCTGCTGAGAAAAACAGAAAAGGGAGAGTGGTAGCCAGCTGCCACTGCCAGAAAGATTCATTCCAAGAGCTGCACATCTGGATCCTGCAGCTGCCAAACTCATAGTGACTGACTGCTTCCAATCCTGGAGTAATTAGAAGCGAATAACAGAGGCATCACCATTCCAGTACAATCAGTGATATGGAAAGGGTACAGGTATAACTCTTCACTCAGGAAGAGTGTTTTCTTAGCATTCAGAAGATGTGAACCTGTTTACTGACACATTAATATCTAAACCTCTAGAGCCGAGAATGATGAAGAGTGTTTTTTCAGGGGCCATTTTCTAAAATAATATACCTGTCTTTAGCACAACAACATTATGTATGATCATGATTTCCAGTTAGAAGATAACAGGAAACCTCACTCTCTGTTTGACTGGTATAACTCTATTGTTAGAGCTGGTCTGAACATGGTCCCCCCTCTCTTTTCTTCCTCTTCTGCTCATTTTCTTAGGCGCCGAGAAACACTAATAAATCTTTGCATATTTCCAATTAAAAATGAACATTTTTCAGCCGAAGCAATTATCTAAAATTTAAGTAAAATTTAAAAATTAGTAGAAAGTGCTTTTTTTTCAAAATTCCATTTAATCAAAAGCTAAAGCAAAAGAAACAAAAGGTTTTTGAAAACTATTCAGCTGTTAGTGTACTCAGAGTAAGTTCTGATATATACTGCCATGAAGTCTGAATCAGACCTTCAGAATGATCTTGCAGCTATTTCCAGTGTACACTACCAACGCTATTTCAGGGCAGTCAGAGACATTCATACCCATTTTTTGAGATGTTCCTTTTTTTTCTAAATCAGAGCAGTTACCTACAGATACACATTCATTGCACCTGGGACTATAAACATATTTTGATTAAAGAGTATGTGCCTCTGCAAACTAAATATGTACTCTCAAATATTCATGTTTTTTTATCTCAAATGGATAACAAATAGTCAAGTATTTTCAGTATTACTGAAACACATTCATACCAGTGCATTATCAGTCTGAAAGTTATACGCACGTTTCAAAATAAGGATACAGCTTTCAGTAATATCCTGAACAATCGAAGTCTCCTCTAGGAATCAGTAGGAAAATACACTAGTATTGTGAGGTGGATAAAGATAATCACGTATTCTATCTCTGAACATATCTAGTCATTAGTAATTCACAGGCTTCCTTTGAGTGGTTTGATATTTCTCTCAGTGATGCCAGCAATTGCAAGACCATACTCTAAGGATTACAGTTGTTGCATCTAGCTGTGCTTGCCTTTGCAACGTTCCTACAAGATACTATTATGTCTACCATGCCACGCACTGAGTAAAATTGAGCATTTTGAGTATAATTTACAGACTGTGTACAGTGGTGAGTGTACAGAACCAGATGTACAAAGTCCTGATCTGACTTGATAAGGGCTTTGTGCTGAATCAGTGGCACAGCTATGAAAATAATGCTAGGTATAGACACAGAATTAAGGACATTTAGCAGGTTTGGCGAGTAGAAATTAAGGAATATTTTCAGGCTGTTTCATTTACTCGCACGGTTTGCATTTTATCTCAGTTCATTTCATTTCACTGGACGGTCTGACTCCCAATACTCAAGAAGGTATTAATCATTAATTAGTTTTATCCTCACCACATGGGCTTGAGGTAGGGAAGCATTATCCTGATTTAAAGACAAAGATGTGTGAACTACGTGACATACCTCAGATCAGCCAGCATCTGTGGAACAAGATGGGGATTTTGTCATGTCCTCAGGGCCTTAGTGCTATCTACTATTTGGCTAGTCTAAAGACCTCTTTTTAATATTTAAGGAAGTTTCTGTGTGTTTTATTTGTTTTGTTTGTTTTTTGAAATTCAGCCACATTCGGGTTGTTGATTCATAGCTTTATGATTAATTAGTGAAGGGCATGAAAGCCTCTGGCTTGTCTGTTTAAGGGATTTTCTATATTTCTGGTTTAAAATATCATGCAAATCCTGGGATGCTCAAGGCCTATATTTACTCCAGTGTAACTAAAGAAGACTTAGAATGGAGGAGCATCTGAAAAATTGTGTAATCAGAAAACAGGGTAGAAGTAACATGAGGTAGACAGAAAAGTGGATACTGTGTGCTGCGGGATTACTTGTACTTTGTATTGAGGAGCCTGAACAAAAGACGGGCCTGCAGCAGCTGAGGTCAAGCAGGAACAAGGTCTATGAGCTTCTTTAGATACAGATGCTAGGACTGGGGTATCTTGTTTCCGTCAGTGGAATGTACACAAGAGATTACTTGGGCCCATGACAGGGGCTGAATTTTCTGCTGACAACAGAGCCGCAAAGCAAGGTCAGAACTGTGAAACCAATAGCTAAAAACACTCACTTATTTCTAAACCATGAATACTTGTAAAGAGGCATCTTCAATTCCAGGACCAAGTATCCTAAGAGACCAGACCAGTACTATCCCAGGGATATCATTTTTCAATTCTGTGTGATCATACTGTAAGTTATAGCTACTGATCATGCCAAGCCTATTTGCTTTATCTCCTACCTGACATTTATTTTTCTTACATGAAAGATACAACCCTATGAAAAGTTAAAGAACATGAGAAAGTCAGTATTTATGATCTCCAGCAGTTTTTCCTATATGGTCCACACCAATAAAAGACATCCTTTAGGGTACCAGTCACAATTTTTTTTTTTTTTTTTTTTTTTTTACCCCTGCTGTAGACCAGGGTGGAGGAAGTATCTCTGCTAGACATAGTTTTGGTCCTGTCGTCTCCCACGGGAATGTATAGAGTTGATAGCCAGTCATGATCAAAATTCGTAAACTGCAGTAGCCTGACACCAAATACTCTCAGCTACCTTTCCCAACAACACAACATGAAGCCAAATGTGGCTAATTAGCCTCCAAGGTTTCTCATCTGCTTCAAAGGCCACCTACTTGACCCATCTGATTAACAGCACTTCTCCCCTGTATCAATATTATGTCCTTTCCTTCTTCCTTCTATTTGTTAGTGTCAGTGTCCCTGCTACGGCAGACAAATGAGAAAAATAGGGATTATTTTGATAATCACTTGGTTTTGGTTATAATATTCTGCATGTGAAGGTCATCTCCTGTGTTCACAGATGGTGAAGCAGGTCCCTTTGTGCATGTGTATCACAGCAGAATTTGGCTCAGTGACTTTAACAAGGTTATAAACTGGTTTTTTGGTTTTATTTTTCATTTATTACATGGTGAATTTTACCACTTTGCTCCATAAATTGCATCTTGAATTGTGTTTATGGTCAGAAGAATGAGTGTAAAAATAGTGTGTATGCAACAGGATGGCTTCTTGTTTGCCCTGAGTTACATACGCTTTGTTTTTTGAACATAACTAGAGCTTTCTTCTTATTTCACAGAAACTGATCCAGCCAGGCAGCAACAAGCTTGTTTATTTCATGATTCACGATTCTTTCATTATCAACACCATTGTTAAGTGTTTACCGTTGCAGAACTTTACTTAATACAGAAGAAACCCTTAAATTAGTCTGGAAGAAAACCAGCTTACAGTTCAATTTGTCTTTCATATACAGATTTTTTTTCCCCCCCCCCCACTTGTGCTTTTATCATTGGCTACAAACCACATACACCTTAAATGGTGAAATCTTACCTTTTGGTCAGCGAGAAAAGTGCGGATTATTTCATACAGAGAATAGATCTAATTTAGAAATGAGAGGTGGTTAATTTTCATCATATTGCTTTTCACAGCAGACACTGGCTTGTAGAAGGATTTGGCGAGGTCTGTTTAGGATGTTCTTGTTACCCTTTTAAGTCTCTTGGACTAACTATTGTTCTCATGGTGAACAAAAAAGACCTCTATGTAGTCTCTAGTACTTTAATCCAGTACTAGAGACCTGTTTTTTCTTGTTGCCCAGCAATGCCCTCAGGCAGCAATACTGAAACTAAAAACATGCTATGGAAAGTCAGTGGATTTGTAGTAACAATATTCCACAAGATGCTGTGCAAAATTCATACCCTGTTTCTTTGACAAGGGAGCGAGTTCAGACTGTCTGGCAAGGACATCTAATCTGAAACAGATTTCCTTACTGTTCAACACTCGTAGAATGAGCTCACATGAAAAATCTAATACTGCTTGATTACTCATTAGTTCCAGCAACTTGCTTTCATATTTATTTCTGTCCCTATTCGCCTTCTTTTCCATCATGTCATTACTCCCTGTAGCAAGCTTTGCTGCTTGGAAGACATCACGACATGCCAGATCAGCCAGGACTATAGTTAAACCTATCATCAATGCTACGCGTAGCAAGTAACAGTATTGCTGGCATAAAGCTTGCACAAACTTCTGAGTACCAATCATATTTTAGACAATCAACACTCATTACGTTGTTTTTTTGGTTTGCACTTTCTCAAAGTTCACTTTAAAATTAGAAAAAATTTATTCCTCTTGGATCTGCATTATCCCAGTCTTGCCTCTAAAGACAGTTTCAGGGTTCAGGAAGGCATTTGCTGTTTGAAGCATGTGCGTTAAACCTCATAAAACACTTAAAAACCCCTAAAATAAAATGAAACAAATCAAAACTCTGGTAACTTGAGGACTGTACAGAACAGTCTTTTCTATGCAATGTTTCAAGCATTTTTTATTTTAACATTTGTCCAAAAAACCCATGAGCTTTTTAATGCTAGTTAGTAAGTGACCAGAAAATTTCTCCTTCTTTGTCTAAAGGGAGACTCCCCCAAAGTCAGCAATTTTTCTGGATGTTTTCTGCTTCTTAAAAGCCTCCAGCATATGGTGCAGGGGGTGTGATTTCTGCTTTGATTAGGTAAAGCTTTACCTTTCAGCAAAACTGTTTAGGTGTGTATTATTACATTTACCTTGAGGCAAGTAAACATCACACCCAGTTCCTTTGCAACCTGAGCCTTAACTGAAAAAGAAATAAAACATCCTTCAAAGGGGAAGAGGGCTGGGTTTTTACCTGAAAGCAATATCTTCAGGGAACTCTACATATAAGTAACTTTCCATTCTTAAGGTAAGTACTGTCTCAGTTTGACTACATGTGGATAAAACCACTCTTGAATCAAAGCAGTCATTAAATCTGGGGCACGATACATGTTTAAGATCAGCACTTCTGCAAGCATTTGGTCTTGAATCCATTATTTATACTGGTCAAATGGTAACGGGTGTAATTTCTGTTTGACAGTTGGGCAACGTTCATCTTGCGAGCAGAAACGGTGGCAAAAAAATCCCCAACCACATCTCCCAAGAGAAGTGAGACAAAAACCCGCTTCAGAGTGAGAGGAGATTCAATAAAGCAGCAGAGAGATTTTTCGATACTTGAAATATTTTTCCTGCATGTCTTTAAACAAAAAAGAGTTTTGTATTTGCCTATGTACAAAAGTCAGATTGAAAAGTACTTTATTTCCTTCCCAAGAAGAGAAAGATATGACAGATTTACTAACTGCCAAATGGACTTTATATTCATTTTTCTTGTCATATTCCAACCAAGTAATGAAGATAAGATATAACTAGGGACTTAATCAAAAACAACTGAAAATACCTACATTTGCCTTTTCTTCAAATACTTTCATGAACAGAACTGGTTTAATGAGTATTAACTAAAAATCTGCTAGGAAAGAGAGTAAAAGTGACCTCTCTGAACCACAGATTTAGCAATCCTATTTACAAATTTGATCATTATTCCTTCAGCAATACAGAAAATAACAGATCAACTTTTTTTTTTCCCCCCCCTAATCAGGTACTAATTTAGTTGTTTGGGCAATAAAGTAAGTAGCCTGATTCAAGACGCTGTAGGCATCTAAGATTTGTGATGAACACATGAATTCTGCAAGCATTCAGGACAATTTTTCGAGGCTAATGGTAGCATCCTCAATTACAAATGTTGTCCTCTGTTGCTATGTGACAGGTTTAAATATAGCGTTAGTCACATGTTCTTAAAATATCTACTAATTACTAAATGTCTACTCAATATCTACTAAATAAACAGCCCCTGAATCTATTTAGTACATTTTTTAGCAGTCTTAAAACCTGTAAACTGTCACAACATGTGACTGTCAGGAAAAAACTAAACATTATTTAGAGGCCACGAATCATGTATGACTATGCTTATAAAGGTACAATATTTTGTGGAGAACTTGAATGTGTGAAAATTAGCAACAAGGAAAAAAAATAGCAGGACTGTCAGCTATAGGACATATAAGCCAAGCTCCTTTATCACTAAATATCATGAGAAAGGATTAATTATCTGAAGAACAAATAGCACATTTAGGTAGTAGTTTAATATTTGCTTAGATAATATTTTGTACATGTCTTTATTAGTTTATGATATAAACTAGTGAATTTTATATTTCTTTAAGTCATTCTTTCTCCTTTCATTTAGGAAGTCTGAAAATTAATTTTAGTAAAAGTCAAAATATGGATATCCATTTTTCTTCTAGCGTTTTAGTACTATGTAAAAATCAGCAAATGAAAGACTTCCAGTGCTATTAATTTTTATAATTTCACTACATTTTTTATGATTTTAAAACTTAAGCTCCTGAAAACAATCAATCGTCTTTACTTTCATTATTAATAATTAATGTTTTCACAGTGTATTACAGTGACCTGCTCTCTCTCTCTATATATATATCTCAAAACTGTATTTATAATAGATGATTCTTTGGGAAAGGAAGGGATAAGAGAGGTTGGGTTGGGATTTTATTATTTTTATTTTAATGGCAAGGGCTACTCTTTTTAAGAAGAAGAATTGTGGTTTGAAGCATGGTCCTATATTGACCATTTTCCCACAGAAATAGTTTGGAAGTAGACACTCTTGATCATTTAGGTGGAGCTAAAGTAATTTTTAAATTAATTCTGAGCACTGTCATAGTTCAGGTGTTTGACACGTAAAAACTGGTAGAAGAATACTGCTCAGATATTAAGAATGCCTTTTAAAAATCCTTGTGAAATTCCCATCCAGATTTGTAAGATGCTGTAATGCATATTTACACTTTATCAATATTACCTCACATTAATTCTTTAATTTTTATGGTGTATGCTTCCAGACTAATACAGGTGCATCTGAATAGCTAAGAAAGAACTGTAGTGTTGAATCTGCCTCAGTGCCACTTTCACTATCTCTTCTGTAACAGCACCAGTTGCTTTCATTTCCACCTTAGTTCACAAGAGGGGGATAAAAAGGATATCAAAGAAGCTGTGAAAGCTATACTTTTGCTTGTATTTCACAGGTAATATACATTGTTCCATGTCAATTGCATCAACATCAGCATCGCACCAAATGCTTTTGTAGCAATCAGGATGGTTTTTTGCCCGGTAATATTTCTGAAAGTCAAGTGACAGTGTCAGCTAATCCTGGTCATTCTATAGCTCATGTAAAGATTACGCAAGTTTGCCAACTCTACTAATAGCTCACCTTTGACTGGTATTCAATCCTCACTTCTGTTCCAGGTGGACCCTTACTGTCAATATAATCCATGTCATACAAGCTTTCACTGTTTGCATCATTGGTCACTACCATACTTATTTTATTAAGGGTCGTTTACCTATGGGCACTAAGTTCTGTTGGCTGTTGTAATAAATTTCGGTTTGACTGTTCTTCTGATGGTGGCTTATTTGATAATGTGACATTCAATAAGAAAGATTATTGGTTTAACACATTGTTGCCAAGAATCACATGTAATCATCAGTTTGTTTCAAGTTGACCATAGACCTGTCTATTGTGCTCCTACATCAAGCAGTTGTTCATATTTTGGGCTCCTTTAAGTACTTGAAAACCACTGAACATGCAGTAAAATAGCAAAATGTAGTTAGCATGCATGCACAAGTTTCCTTTTTTTTTTTTTCAATTAAGCACTCAGACTTACTTCAAAAGTAACACAAATATGCAAGTCAACTTTATGATTAATAGCTTCAGTCTCAAATGCTTTTAATTTTGGTCTTCATGGAGAATCTACTATTTCCACTGAGATTTTTTAACAACTTTATCTGTATTTAAAGTTAATTATTTTTTTCAATTAAAGCTTCAGATAGATACTTAGTCTTTGGATAACATTTAGATGAACCGGGGTGTATCTAGATGGGTGAATTCTTAAGAGGCTCTGTATATACTTCATTCATTACAAGCACATTTTATGTTGCGGGCATGGACTGGACTTCATTCTAGACTGAATGAAACTCACCCTTGTGAAAACAGCATTACCATAGGCCTGCAAGTTCGAGGAATGACTGCACTAACAAATGCCCTTGAGAGTGTGTACAGTATCAACTATTCTGAGTGGCAGAGAAATCAGGACTGCCATTAGGGTAAAAACTACACATGGAAAAGAAGGCTGGGTTAAAATATAAGAACATTGTCTAAACTGGGCAAAACATGTCAGAACAGAGTATTGAAATCTTGCTACTTGTTTATAGGAACTAGCAGTAAAATTGACAAAGGGATTAAACTACAAACCCACACCACTTTAACGTGAGTTAAAAGGGGGAAAAAAGATTGTGTGGTTTTCAAACTGTGTACTTTGGTCCAGATGTATATGGAGAGGAAATACTGCTTTACACACTGACTCCCTGGGAGTTGATGTATTCTGCTTTACTGTGGGAGTCCTTTGTTCTAATCACTTTATTAGACTCCTGAAGTGCAGAAGTCACCACAAGATATAGCCTGCCTGGCCCAGAAAAACTGGCACAATAGATAAAGTAGTTCACTTGCATCTAGGGCAGACGTTTTAATCTGTGTCATGTGCGTCTTGTACAACCTTGAGAACATCACTTACACTGTCTCATTCTTGAGGCATCACCTGTGAAATGAGGATGGCATTGTATCCCTATCTAAAACAGCAATTGTGAGGATACTTGCTGGAGCAAAGGGCGGAACACAAGGAGGGACTGAGATAAATACCTATGAGGGTAAATAACAAATAGTGTTAAACTACAAGGTTCATCTCCAGAATGGGATTTTAAATATTTTAAACCTGGTGACCAGTCCATGAATACAACTCCCTATAGATATGAAGCAGAAAGGATTTGGAAGGAAAAATCTGAGTTCAGGTTTCAATTACTTCCTAACACAGGGCTTTCCAATTGCCCTGGAAGAACAGCTTTATAAAAACACAGATCACTTCTGTAAGTCTGTGTTTTAAATTCACAAATACAAATCTCTCAGTACACTTAGCTTTTCTTGATGTTCCACATACACACTTTCTCAGCTCCGTTCTGTGTCTGTTTCCAGGTTGGTTAGCCACACTTAACACATGCCATAGTGGATTCAAGTTATTCTCTGACTTCACTTGGCCAGTTAAATTGTTGATCGTGCAGCCTCTCAGTACAGAAGGGGGACTGAGTTGCCATTTCTTATTCTTCAGCTTTAATTCTGTCTTCCCCATCCAGTTGCCTGTTTTCAGAAAAGCTGATGAAGATGGAGTATCTTTGACACTACTCTTTCTCAAGTTTTCTGAAGTTGATCACTGGCTGCAAAACTGTTAAACGTGATGGCACGGAGAGACCAACGAGCAGAACAGTGCCATTATGTAAGGTTGCTTTTTTTTTTTTTCCTAAATAGTCCTGATAAACAGAATTTAAAGGCAGGAAAACAATTTCAAAGGCTGTAATTGGAGAACTGATTGAAAGAACTACCACTAAAGTACATGGTTTCATTTCTCTCCTCCACCCCATCTTTCTTCAAGCAAGAAACTGCAATGGAGTGTATTTCTTAAGCCAACACTTATTACCGCATCTTTCTGATACTATACTGCACTGAATGATAAAAACCAGAAATTGCTCTCTTTGTGACTGAAGCCTCAGTCTAAACCAGAACAGAACAAAGCTGTTTCTTCAAGATTATTCTGAGAATATAACTGTTCCAAAAGAAAACGTCACCTTTCTCCCCAGCGAATGTGGCATTAAAGGGAAAAATGGCAAAATTCCAACCAGAACTTGCCAAAACTGTGAATCTAAAGGTATTTGCCTTAGGAAGAAAAATATCTACCTTGTTCTCAGCAATGAAGTATAAAATGGCTGTTTTCCTTCCATCCAAATTTCCTGTGTTTTTTACTAAAAACTATGTAGAAAAAACCTTATAGAGGCCACAAAAATGCAATTCCATATTATTTTTGTTTTGAGAATTTTCTCTACATAACATAATCCAAATCCAGCCTCACACTTCACTGGACCCTTCTTGCTTTTTATCTTCAGAATAACTGAGCCAATGTCATTACGGCTGCCTTCTCATTTGCTAGGTAACAAAGCCATTTTTCCCTTGGCAGACGCGGCCATCAGAGAGTCATCCTCAGAGAAGGCCCTCATACATAGGTGATTGTACGTGCTATGCAAACCACCACCCTGGCCAGCTAAGAATCAAGATGCACACTGAGCGCTAGACTGGGCTTAGCTGTTGGGAGGAAATTCCTCACACAGCTTCTTTTGAGAAACCACAGCCTTCGTTCATGTCTTTAGTCATAGTCACTGATTTGGCTTTTTGAAATGCTTTGTGTCTCTTGATTGCTTTTGGTAGGTACTTGGCTTTGAATGACTGATACATGCAATGGAAACAGAAATACATGAAAACAGCAAGCACTGTTGGCGCTACAGCAAATTGAAAAAGGTGCTTTAAGAACTTAGCGAGATACCTTTGTCACTCTTTTTTTGGGCTTCTGTCCCAATGACTTCAGCTTGAAAGCATTAAAATGACTTCCTTATACATGCTTTGCAGGTGAGGGGGTTTTTTTGAGCTTTAATTTGCTGTTTGATTCGCCCCAGGATTTTCAGGTGTTGTATGAGGGAGTAAAGAACAGAAAGTACCTCAGTTCTTGGTTGTCAGACATTGGATGATAGCCACAACATTATTAAACCATCCAAGCATGCTGGGTCTCAACCACAAAATTTAATTTTCCCTACTGCAGGGACTAATCAACTACCAGAGGCACTAAGTCCTGAGGAGACTGTTTTTATCTGTATTTTTTTCTTTCAAAGTCTGAAGCACAGTTAATTTTACAGTTTTGTCTGTCCTCAGGCTTACAAACAATGACAGAATTGCAGCTTGATGAGAAACAGATAAAAAGTGGAATTTATGCTTACTCTATGACATAAATTAAAGAAAGATGAAAGGTTTAAGTAATTAACAGCACCTCCATAAGTCAGATAGAAAGACCCCAGATTCCTTTAACTGAAGGGAAAAAAAGAACAAAAGGCAAATACAGCCTGCTGAATAGTATCAGCAGCTACCTCTTGCTTTGTGTGAAAACTGAGAAGGAATGTTCATTCTTACTTCAATTGCCTGTTTCCACAAAACCACCTCCACTGACAAAGTAAATTCACATTTCTATGTCTTCATAAGACACTTGCAGTACACACATTTTTATTTCTCGAATTTAGTATTCATAAGAAATATTTATCATGGATTCACTGCAAAATAATCCATTACCTTCTTAAGCAGTTGCTAGCATACAGGTTTTTTCATTAACTCTATGTGTATGTTCTCCGCCCTAGAAATATGACTAGGCAATTGAACCATTTATGTTTCACTTACCAAAAAGTATAGGGTTTCACACTAAGAGGGGAAAGCTGAGAGGGAAGTAAAGAGAGTAAGGAAAGGAAAGAAATACTGCAGCTCAGCACCACCACAATATTCATCTGTATTGTTTTTAATCATAGAAACAGTTACTTGGAGTTCTTCCAAGAAGGGCTGGGGGCAGGGGGAGAACTCCGCAGTGAAATAATGATACCTTAAACTGTATCAATAATGGAGATAAAGGCTGTACTATGCACATGTTAAATTTATAAGAAAAAGATGGTTGCAAGCAGCAGTTCACATGACTAAGACAGAATTCTTTCAAAATGACAGCTGTTCAGGCTTTATAGGAAATAGGAAACATTAGCTTAAAAGAAATTTGGAAATAGAAGAAAGTTCCAACCAAAGAAAACAATTATAAATATTCTTAATTGCCTGGAAATAATTTGTCATACAAAATTGGACTGAGATACTTTTTATACAAAAGCTTCAGATGCATTGATGTTGTAATGCCTTTTCGGCGCCCAGCATATTTTTGCACAGAGCGTTCCAATAACACATTAAAGAAAGGGATATGACTTTCACTTTTATCTTCTGCCTCCCTTCCTCACTTCATTCTCTCCTTCACTTTTTTCACTTCACTTTTCCTGGCTTTTTCTTTCTTTTCTTTTTTTCTTTTTGTAGGGCAGGGGGAAGCATAAAATAACTGGAAAACTCAGTGACTGCTACTCAGTGTATTTTATTATTTCAGGAATTCGTTCCAAGCTGGGCTGCAATTATCTTTAAAACTGGAGAATAATGGGCTATTGACATGTATATAGTTTTAGAAATATAAGGCCTCATTTTCTCAGCTGGAATTTCCCCACAATGTGCATTTGCATTACATTAGAGATGCTCTTTGAAAGAAGAGCATAGACTGCATTCAGACATTTTGACATTATCTGGGTCAGAGGCAACGTTTAAAAGAAATAGCCCTACAACTACTGTGAATCTCTTAAAACACACACAATGCATTAGTGAAAATGAGGGAAGCACTGAGAGGTTCTCTATATTAAGCCATAGTTTATGACATACCTGCCTGCATCAGACATTAATCTGCAGGAGATGGATTGTCATGGTCATGGTCCCCTGCTCTACTCCAACTGCATATACATTACCTAAATTGAAATCTGTACTTCTTTACACCCTGTGCAGTTTGATGTGACCAGAAATGGTAGGATGCATAAACTAGCAGTTTTCATGGTGCATATAATCATCTCCCTTCTCCATGTACCTGCCTACACATATAACAGCTGGAAGTTTTTTATTCTGGCTTAACAATGAGGACTTTATTCTCCCTCAGCTTAGCTGAGGTCTAACTAGCTTGTCAGGCTCAAAATTACATGGCACTGGATAGATATGTAAGCAACTCAGTACCTTTCTTGTTCCCAGAAGTGCCTAAGACATAATGAAAAAGGAATGCAGAAGTTTTTCACCTGTTATAATTGTTTTATGAAGTCCCATATAAAGAATTCTTTGTCATCTTCCAAGAATGGGTCATTATGAATAGTAATGCTTACATAAGTGTGTTTTATGAATAGAAAGCTCTGTGTAATTGGTGTGGTATTGCAAGTGAAACTCCATGGAGGTTGCACAAGATATAGTCAACTTTCTAATTCACCACTTGCAAGATTTTCAGATTTCAGATATTTAATTTATCTTTCATCAACATACTCCATTCTAAGTGCAAAGGGCTCCAAATTAGTACCATCCCACTGTAATTACTGAGACATGAAAGCCAGTGTAAAGTATGGAATTTTCTTCCTTCCCCTATTCATGTCTCATTTCTATCATTTTGTCCCACTCCCACTTCCCGTCACCATCACATATTTCCCTCTTTCAAAATAGCCTATTTTAATGCTCTTCCTCTCTTTCCCTCTCACAAATCTGACACTACCTTTATTGTTTCCTTGGTTCCTGACTTTTTCTAAACCTCGCCAAACCCTCACACACAATATGTCACATCGAGCACTTTTTCTACTGTCTTCAGTCATTTTTTTTCCAAAGCCCCTCCTCTCTTTTGCATCTCCTGTTAAATCTGCTCTATCTCCTTCCAGCTAACAGACTACATTTTCCAGTCCCTTTCCCTCTCTCTCTACCTTTCCTTTAACTGAACCCTGGATTTGTTTTCATAAACCAGCCCTTCTTGATGACCCGTTCTCGCCCCTCCTCCTCCAGCTGGCAGAAAGATACTTCTTTTGCATTCCTGTCCTTCAATTTCCAGCTCTAACTTCTCTAAAGCTATTGAGCCAGTAACTGTCACAGAAGTAGCTGCTTATTAGAACCACAAACTGTGTCCAATAACAGTCCCTTGACTCTTGGAAAAAAGAAAACCCTAAATTCAGCAGACTCACAAAAAACCTCTGAAAATCCTGCAAGGACATCCCAGAGGACTGAAGCGTGTCATTCTTTCAACTAAATAAGAAGGGTAGGTAAGAAGAAAGGAGGATCTGGGATGTCCTTTGCCCTGCCTATATGCTAGGAACTATCATTCTTCTTACAAAGAAGAATGCTCCAAAGTTTCACCACCTCTGCCTGGGCTTTGGATCAATCGTAACAATGTCCTAGCCAAAGATAGGTGCTTTTCCTCTTCTGAGGGAAGGATTTGTTGTCTCCTAGTGCAGCAGAGAAGGTAGAGTTACTTACAGGTTCAGGTTCACTGTCGCACCAAAACATGTGAGACTGTATCAGATTTTTCTTTCTCCAAGGCAAAGCAACTCTCACAGGTCTTGCCCTCCTAAGTGGAGGATGTTGGGAAGTGGGAACAGATGGGGTGGTATTATTTTTCCACAGCAAGCAGGCGGATCCTGTTCTTTTCATTTTCCAAATACAATCTAGCTGGCTCACAACTGGTCTGCTTGTGAACAAGCATTCCTACCTAACACACTTGCTTCCTGTACTGTGTCTCGTCAGACAGGATAAAGTGGTTTCACTTCACTCTGCCATAACATATCAACACTCATGCTGCTAGGTAACCCCAGAAAGGACAAGGCCTCACTCTTATTTCGATCTCTTTTTCTCACAGGCAAAGTTATTACCTAGTACCCCACCCAGGTCTGGGAGAAAATACAACACTCGTGCTTCTGTTAGCAATACTACTCAGTTCCTGACTTGAGAAAGTTCTTGACATTTCAAACATGATTTTGCAGTTTTAGCATACGGCAACAAGTGTTCTAAATAAGAAAACTGATTAAAAACGCTATCGTTAGAGACAAAAAGAGGCGAAGATGGAAAAATGCAAGGAAGTATGTGTTAGCTGCTAAAAAGCAGCAGAGGGGGATTAATCAGAGTCTGGTTTTAGAAATTATATTGCTTTATCATTTTAGTGAAATTCTTTGTTCAGTTTGAGAAGGAAACAATTTTATCATCGTTTTTAAAACTTTCTAAAAGGAAAGTGAAGTAGAAATACCTGCCCCCCAAAAAGTGTATATAACACAATTGAAAGGTAATTCCTCTGAAGCTGTATACTCTATTGTGTCAAGAGATACTCCCTGGCTTTCATGGGCTGAAGATGCATCCCAAACACACAACCAGATTCTAATTTGGTGATAAGCAGTGATAGCAGATGACTCTGGCAACTGTATAGCAAGTAAATAAATATTTCAACAGTTTTGTAGAGTAAGCAATTTTGCTTTATCAACCAACACGACTATCTGAGAAATGAATAGAACCTGACAAAGCAGAACATGAGTTCTTCGGCACGCGTACTATCTGATATGGCAGCAAAACAGTCTGGATCAGGATTAAGCAACACATCACAGAATGTCTGTGATGACAAAACAGTGGCTATGCTGACAACCAAGTATGACACTGCTGCGTTCCATTTAGGGGGTACACAAGTCAAGCAGGCATTCAAAACCAGGATGACGCAGTCTGCTGTCTATTTTGAGCCTGAATCAGCGCTCCCGGAACTCTGGGCATCTTTTCTTCTTGTAATTTTGCTTCAGAAAAAACTCTTAACCCGTTTAGCATAGACCAACTATTCCTCTTTCATCTGACAAAGTATTCCTGATGATGAGCATTTTTCCAAATCCCTTCTACTCTAAGATGCTGCAGAAAGTTCACTGACAATTTAGCATTCAGGACTTAAGATGTTTTGGCGTGATTTTCCCTGTTCCTTTGGCCCCTTCACTGCCACTGGGAGGTGTTCTATCGAATCATCACTTATTGCTTCTTTTAAAAAGAGAAGCTATTTGCTATATGTGGAGATCAGAATTATACTGTGACTCTTCCTTACGCAAGTTTCTCATGTAAAACTCCTCATAACATGGTTTAGGGCTTAATAAATTGAAACCACAAATGCTATAGTAAGTAGAATTTAGGCAGAGAGATTCTGGCTGTAAATAAGTGCTACTAGCACTAACACTTGAGTCTGGTTACATTAGAATTTGAAAGTAGAAATTGACATTTCTCCAAATCCAATTGTTCCTGAAGCAGGAATATTTTTTCTCATTTTTGACAAAACCATTTTTCATAGGAATAGCCAATTCAACAAGGCAAAAAAAACTTTTCCACAAGAATGAAACTGCTAACTCAGGATTGTGATTGTTCTTGAAATAACAGGAAAGGGTAACTCAAATACACCTAATGAGAAACAAGAGTTGGATTGGCTGTTCATTTACCTGACAAAGCTGCATGTCTGCATCACAAGTAGCAGACAATTTCCAAACAAGTTCCACTAGGACGTGAAGTCTTGAAAATGGTGAGGGAATCAGCAGATCAATTTAGTTGCTGGGAAAGAGTCAAGGAAGTTGGTTTATTCTTTTCTAATGATCATGTTTCAAAGATATTGATAACTGAGTTATTAAAATCATGCATCCTTTTATAGGTAAAAAAAAAAATGCATATATTAATATGGGAAAATTACCAACTGCCAACACGCTAATATATGTTCCTGTTGAAATAACTAACACAACTCCAATATGCACAGACTTTATTCTAACACTTTGCTAAGCAGGTCTTCATCAAAATTAATATGAAAAGCACATTCTATTTCATTAGTATAAACTGCAAGCACAGATTTGGTGTACTGATACTTTCTTGAGGCCACTTTCTAAAGCTTTATTTAGGTGGGATATTTTATTAAGCATTATAGACATCAACCAGTCTTGTAAGTTCTTGAAAAACTTTGCAGACAATGGTTCCAAGCCCTGGCTAACTCACTCTTTGTATTACAATAAGTCACCACCTTACTTTTAAGGCTTTATATGGGAGGAAAGTCTTTGCAGGCTCTTCAGCTGATGACAGGAGCTGACTTTCCTACAAAATCTTGTCCTGCAAGTCCTTGGTGTCCAGAGGCAAAGGCTGCTGCTTTCTTCTCTGGAATTGCCTTCCCCCAGGACTTCACAGTTCCAATCCAAGACAACACATGCAACCTGAAAACGCGTTGCCAAGAAAGAATCAGTCTGTGCATAGAGATATAGGTACCTACATATCTGTATATAAATAGCTCTATCTACAATCTTTAGCTATATTCATATGCATGTATACGTGCATGCACACAGAGTGAGTACAGCTTGTGCTTTGGAAATGTCCTACGACTTTTAGCTTTTGCATAAAATTCCACAACAATAGCAGCTCCTGGAATTGCAAGGGGTAGTAGGTTACATTCTACTGAAGGCAACAGTCACACTTAAATCATACTTGAAAAACTTCCCATACAAATAGTTGTGGAATCATCTTTAATCTCCCTTTCTCTACTTTACAATGGATTGCAATTAAAAGGTGTTTTACACCATGTTATTTATATGCTGTTTCTCATAGAAACTGGCAAAAATCCTTGAGCTTTATGAATGTTGACCAAATAGTGAGTAGACAGCTTAGGATCCTAGTAATAGAATAATTAGCGCTGGTATCTTTAGATGCTGTTATTATTCCCCAGTGGTGGCTTGCAAGTAGGGACTGCTAGTACATTAAAAAGCAAAATGTGAAACTAATTTTATTGATGTGTTTGAACAATTAGATAAGTGTGAAACTCCATGAGTGCAAGAGTTTGTGGCAAATAAGTGTTCAGACATGTTCACCTAAAATTCCTGTTTCAAGAAATACTGTGCCTTGCCTTACACCCCTGCTGGTGCAAGGAAATTTGATGTCCCCTCATGTGCCCCAACCCCAACTTAATCACTGCAACAACAAGAAAAAGGCACAAACAGGAATCCTAAATATCCATAAGTGCATCTGAATACACTTTTATAAAGAGGTCAGATCTCCTTGGGGAAATTGCAGATTTGGACCTGAACATAAAAGAGCAGACATCATATCAGCCACACTACTATGGAGTCATGAGAGGAATCTCTATACTTATGAGTGTTGGGCTGATATATTAAATGAGACAAAACATGAAACATATAAACTATTATTTCACAATAAGCATGATGTGTCCTTCATTAACAGTAAAATATTTAGTCCAATATAATACTTTATGTAAGTTCAGTCAGAAACTGAAGAAAGTGAAGAAATGCAAAGTAGATATCCCAGTCTGCTCCATATTCTGATTCAGTTTCCTACAGAGTACTTCCGTTAGCCGAGAACATTTAAAAATTATATCACTAAAAGAAGACTGTATCTGCCAGACTTTTGTGAGCAGGACACCATACACTATATCTTCTTTAAATTGTGCTACTGATAAGGTCTGTAGTATAAAAAAAAATGTTCCTGATTTACAGGCTTTACCAAAAGGGCTGTTTGCTATACCTTCAGCATTCACAATGTTTTTGACTGCAGAGTCTGTGTGGAGAAAGTCATCAAAGACTGGAGGATTTGCAAGCCTAACCACATCTTCAAAGTCTTAAGGAGTCTGACAATAAGAAAAAAAGTATGAATAGCTAGAGACAGAGAAAGTCCTTACAGACACACAATCAGTAACTGGGAGTGAAACAGAGGAAACACAAAGCAGGCAGAAAGCAACAGAACTGATTCCGCTGAAGAGTGTGCAGCTCTGTAGAGAGATGGGATGGTATGGGATGGGGAGGGATAACATACTAATGAGGCTGAGCTAGGGTGATGCCCACTCAGCAAGATAGGGATTTTTATTTCTGAGGTAAGCTAGTACTTTACCTATTTGGACAGTGAGAACTGTGGAGTATCTTCACAAAGGGCAACACACGCTAGATTGATGCAGAATCTTAGGCCATCCTGAAATGAATAAGTTTTCTTTATTCTTTTCCACAACATCAAAATCTCACTCTGGGGTAAAGAAAGCGTCCTCTTCCAGTCTAGCATCTATGCTTGGGGGTTTTTTTAATTTTTTTTTTTTTTTTTTAATTCCAGTTGTGGTTTTGGAACAATTCTTCCTTTGTGTTTTGGCTGGAAGTGAATGGCTAGAAATGACTTTTCATTTGCCAGCTGCATTGCAGCTATTACTACTGTAGCGCTTTACTTTTGCTGCTGCTCTATTGTGGAGAAATTTTTTTCTATCAAAACTCACCTATTGGCTATATCTCATCCAGGCACTAGAACAGTGTTTCCCTAGTGGACTGTTTTCTTAATAGCTCCTAGAAGAAGCACCTTGTCAAGTACTCTATCAGTCTAGCTTTCCTCTGGGAAGGTGAGCAGAAGATAAGTCTGTATGCACCCCAGCCTCCTCAGATGGAGCTGGCTCCAGGCTATATAACATCACCGTGTAATTTAGCTTTTAACAATAATTTCAATTTGGATGAAGTTCATATTTTTCATGAGTTATTAGCTAACTTCAAAAGCAATAGCTTCACGGTCCCATCAAGACATAAGGACTGCTACACAACTACAGAAGCTATCACAGAGGAGACAAGGTATTTAACAACTGGTACCTCCTAAAATCCTTTTTTACTCCATTTTTCTTCAGTGAGGCTAAATTTTGACACTGAGTAATTCACAATCAATATGTTCCTAGGAACAAATAGTCCTTCTTTTCTATAAGCAGGCTAGCTTATGGAAGGGGTTAACAGTGAACAGCAAAAAATTGTTCCATTAAGGAATTATTGTAAACACTGAGGACTTCTTCCATTTCTTTCCCTCCTGTAGTTACTGTGTTTTTCAAGTGAGTGGTTTGGCAGCCCTGAAATTTTAGCCTTTACATCTAGATATAATTCAGAGAACCGTCCCCTTATGTTGACAGTTGCTATATAAAATCTGATTCTTTCAAGTTTTTAAGTGGTCCAGTGTATGAAATTTAAGAAATTGTAGAACACATAAATCTAAGGTTTTTATATTAAAGTCAATTACTTGCTTTTAACATAATGCAGACAGGATACTGAAGTGCCAAGGTTGCGGATGAAGGTAAGAGAGCTATAGTAAAAATTATTGCCATTTTTCCCTTCAGCTTCTTCGGCTTGCCTAAGACAGTAATGCACAGATGTATACAACTAGTGTGATAGAAATGCCTTTAAAAACATAATTAAAAGACCAGAAATCATTCAGGCATAAATTATATTTGTGCAGGGATTTGCAAATGGAATATCAATGATATGATGTAGTTTTATTAAAGAAACCACAGAATTTGCCTGTTGCAGAATCCAGTGTTTGAGGCCTCACAAACAAAGGATTAGGGGTCATTCAGTGAGATGTCTCCCCATTGAAGTCACTTTCCCAAATGGGAACCTGTCACACTGGGAGAATGCCATACTTCCTTTCAGGTAGACTCTATCCCTAAAATGATAGTGTTATTAGAGACAGTAGGAGAGCTGCAGGCTAGGATAATCCATCTGTGCAAAGAAACAAGAGTCTACTTCCAACACTGCTGGTGGAGTTTGCTGGGGGCATAATGCCTCATAGACAGCAAGTATTTTATTACTAATATGTCACTTTTCATTGCACCTGAACTTCTGACTATCTATTAACAGTTGGATATTTATTACATAAATATGAATGGTGGCTCTGTTCCCTGTATTTAACTTTTTTTTTTTTTTTTTTTTTTTTGGTCTGAATTCTGGCAACACAGTCTTGGATCAATCTAACAACACTTCAATGGCTTTTGAGAGTTTTTGTTATTTTAAGGTAAGAAAAAAGTGATTTCACAACCACTACAAATGCTGTAATAATATCCAACAAAAAAAAAAAATGTCATCACTTGAGGACAATGTGGCAACTTGGAAAACTTGCTGGAATAATCCATCCAAGCAAATAAGCAAGAATTTGTCTGTATGAGTCTTTTCATGAATGCTGGATTTCATTATTACAAGGCAATACGACTGCCTCCCTGCACCTGGAGCTGCCAAGGTCCAGTCAGGGCCTTTCCCACCTCCTGCTGATAGTCCCGGGTCAAACCCTGATGGGACCTGAGCTGCAGGTTGGAGACGGGCCCCATGGCTCTGTCAAGGGCCACCCTCACAGCCAGGCACCATGGGTCCTGGCCTCACAACCATGCCAGGAGTTGAACCCACAGCTATGTTCCATGGAGCTTGTCTGCCATGGCCCTTGCCCAAAATGTGACCAGGATGCAACAGCAGGTTACAGCCCTGCAGGCTTCCCTAACCCATTGCACCCAGGGCCCTGTTCCCCAAACGCTTTAATGAGGATCAGCTGAAGGGTACAGGTTTTGATTAGTCAGACGAGTCCAGTTTTCAATGTTGTGTAATATCTGGCATTACTGTCCTCAGCAGTAATTTCCTGGCCTTCCAGGTAGGGGCAGTGCCCCCTCCCCCATGCCCCAGGCCCCGGATTCCCAGTTCACTGCTCTGGAGCAGCATTGTGGAATCAGCAAACCCACAGCCATGATTGAGGCTCCCTTGCTGGAGCTCCACAGCACTGCCACCAACAGCACCATCCGGTTCCTGGAGCTGGCTGTGGGAACTGGCTAGAACGGAGTAAGTACCTGTAGCCCACTGTATGTTAGCGCTGGCTGAGGCCATCAATGAGACGGACAGGGTGGAGTCACATAGAGCCTGGGACAGCTTTTGGACCTGGCTGACACTTTGGAGAGGTGTCTGATGGCACCCAAGAAAGAGTTCAGGCACTGGACCCCTTGGGGGACCCCAGCCACAATTTCATCTGCTTACTGCCAAGAGAGTAGAAGCCTGAGGAGGTGGGAACCATTCAATCTCACCCCAGGAGGTGAAGATGCAGGTGGGAGGAAGGTTCATGCTTTTGCTGTGGTGAGAAAGACCACTGGCTTTAACAGCCTCCATGCCCAGACCAGTGCAAAGGGAGTGCAGTCAGGAGGCATTTGCACCACCATCCTGCCACACAATACTCCTTGCCAGAGAGTCATAGAAACGTTTCAGTTGGAAAAAAACTTTAATATCATCAAGCCCAACCACTAACCTAGCCCTGCCAAGTCTACCACTGTGTCTAAATACCATGTCTACATGTCTTCGATACCTCCAGGGAAGATGACTCAACCACTTCCCTCAGCAGCCTATCATCATCATCATCATCATCATCATCATCATCATCATCATCATGGCTTGGCTTCGCGGACGAAGATTTGGGAAGGGCTTTGCCCACGCTTATTGCAAGCGCGTTGATGGCTGAAAAGGCCAATGCGGGATAGGCAAGACCGGTTGCAAAGAGCACACTGGAGGGTCTCCTTGGGTGGTATAGTCGAGGCACGGTTCTTTCTGCGCTGTCTTTTCTCCTCGAGACTGATTCTACGCGTGCTCTCAAAGGAGACAGCAGCGTTATGTATGGTGTGTCTCCAAGTCTCCCGATTGGAGGCCAGGCAGCCTATACCAATGCTTAACAACACTTTCAGTGACAATCTAAATCTCCCCTGGCAGAACCTGAGGCCATTTCCTCTCATCCTACCACTTGCTGCTTTGGAGTTCAGACTGACACCCACCCCACTACAACCTCCTTTCAGGCAGTTGTAGAGAGCAATAAGATCTCCCCTGAGATCTCCCCCTTTCCATACTAAACAACCTCAGTTCCCTCAGATACTCCTCATAAGACTTGTTCTCTATACCTTTCACCAGCTTTGTTGCCTTTCTTGGGGCACATCATCTTCTTAGAGTGGGTTTGATGTCCAATCCACTGTCTCAATAGTTTTGTCACCTCTGAGTTTGTCCAGAATGCCCAGTTGTCTTCTTGGCGCCAGCCCACCTCAGCCATGTTCATTGCTATGGGTGGGAGCTGTGGAGACGTTCACCTTAAGGTAAAACACGAGACCTGAACAGTCATAGACTCCTGCATACCCCCCTCTATCCTGTCATCCTTAGGCTGTCTTGGCTGCAGAAACACAACCTTATCACTGACTGCTGGCTGAGATCCTTGTGCTGATGTGTTGTCACCCTCCGCTCCCAGCTCATCTTCCCTTATGGTGCCACCCCACTCCTGCTGCTTCCTGTCTCAGAAGGGTTTATTTTTCTTCTGAGCTTTGGATTTAAAACTTTCAGTAGAAAGAGATGATTGCTCCCTCAGTATCACTCATTATATAAGCTAGTGGGTTTTGTCCACTTCCCAAAGCATAACTCTCTTGTTACAAAATCATAACTTCAAATGTCAGTCTTCTTAACAGTCTTCTCATTAAGAAAGGCAGAGATGAAAGACCTTAGAGAATGAAGTGCCAAAGTGCCAATGAAGTGATCCATAAAAACTGAGCTTCATAAAAGATATGGCAGCATTCTAGCATTGTAGTACTCCAGCTATACCCAGTCTTGGAATATGTGAGATATTGGCAGTCTCCAAGTGCTTCTGTTTCTGACTTCTTCAAAGAATGAGATATAATTTTGTCTATTTGTCTCTACCAATAGCTTTGTGGACTACTGCTGAGGTCACAGACTTGTACATTTTTTTCTCCACCTCCACACAAAGGTCAATGGATAGTTTTACCTGTTTTTAGTATTGCAGGATGACCAGAGGACAGCCTAGCCTTTGCCTAACAAGTGTGTACTATCTGAATTTAGCACTTCTCTGCTTCGGCACACCACTCCTACAGACTGAACCAGTTTCATGAAACCTAGATAGAGGACGTTAAAAGAACTGTTCTCTCTGAAGCTTCTAAAATTTAAAGGGTCTGTAAAAGAATGGAAAAGAAAATTCCTGGAGTTGTTTGCAAAAGAATGAAAATGAAGAATATTTGAGCATTAGTATGAACCCATATGTGTTTATAACCCAATAGGTGCATCTCAGCATGTTTCAGTGCTTTTTTCCAGGTAGCGTGAATATCCAATCATGGGAACTTCATATCGTCCTTCCTGAATCCCACCAGTTCAGTGAGGTGAGTCTTTAGATGATATGAAAGGGATTTGTTCAGTTTTTCCCGTGAAGTTAGTTATGTCCTTCAACACATCCTCAATTTCTGTTATTAACCTGTCCTCTCTGGAAGTAATTTTCTTTTCAAAACTACTAGCACTAATTCTGCATGATGCTTCCTTAGTGCATGCCCAGAACTGCAAAGTATTGTACTACAATCACCTAAAAGGAAACTTGCAGGTGATATACACATAGCTTTGGCATTATACACAGGCACTGTTTGCTGTATAAACACTAGACTGCAGATAAAAATTATTGCCAACTGCCTGTGACGTATGAAATACACAGGAAAATAGCAGCCCAAATCTTCAGCTCTCTCATGTGTCTGTGGAAACTCCAGATGAAAATCTGACCCAGCTTATGTGATAAATAGCTATGTAGATCTGTGCAACTTGTTAGTATTGTTATACTATACACAAACATACAAATGATTATTTTTTTTCTATTATGAAATCCTGGGTGAGAGAGCTTAACGAACGGGCTCGAGTCTCGCTGGTATTTAAATTGTGGCCAGTAGGGACTTGTATGCTGCTTGGTTTCTGTTGAATAAAGTGTGATTGAAATTGATTTGGACAGTTTTCCTAGCTACAGAAAAGCCAAAAATATTTTATTCTGGACAGATTTTTGATATGGTACTATTATTGTTTCCCTCTGGCTAGAAAAAAGCTTCATTAAGAAGTGAGAATTATTGCAGAATCTTAACAAATATAACAGTCAAGCTCTTTATAGCCGAAGTTAAATGATTGATGTATATGTGATAAAGAATAAATCCATCTAATGACCATGAAAATCAACTTTTTTCCCCCTACATTTTTATTTTGTACTCAACTGGTGTTTCAAGCAGAGCAAGTCCAAATTCTTCCATTCGCTATTTGCTAGTTCCCTTGATAGTAACGGTTATAAACAGAACTCTTCAGCTGCAACTATGATTACACTTTAAGCTAAGTATCAATGCTAAGAATTTTTTCCTTTCAAAATCGTATAGTTCATGCTCTCATAATAAAAAAAATTATGATACTGTCCATTTACATTACATTCTGAGAGCCTGATCCAACTCCTGTGTAACCCTACAGGAATGTTTCCGCTGACTGCACTGAAGTACAAAACTACTGCAATACCGGATCCAAACACCCCTAAGCTTTGAAAAAGGTTGGAACTTTATCCAGACTTTTGACAGAAATCCATCTGCAGTCCAACTACAATGTACAGTCTTGGTTTCATCTTAGACTGCAATGCATATTCTAATTATGCAAAATTGTAGCAAAGAAAATTAGCCTAATAGTGACATATAAGGGGCTGATATATGCTGATATATGCAAATACCGCACTTATATTAGAAAGCCTATTGATACGTTTTGACATCAGTAGATGTTTCATTCCAAATTTATTTTATTATTTATACTACTATTAAAATACACATTGGCCATATTTGGCACTTTTATTAGGAAAAAAACACCTAAAAAAATTAATTGCACTATACTACTACTATGAAAAATAACTCTGTGAAGTCTGTGCTTTTTTTCTTCAGTAACTGTGTTCCTTTGGTAAATTCACGTTCACCTTTGAACATTGGGACTATTAGAGTCACATTAGTGACAAAAAACCAATCTTTCTGTGGTTTTTGTCTTTCACCAGCTATGCAGAATCATGAAATTTAAGAAGAAAAGGCTTTAGACTGCATTTTCTCCTTCCTGTTCTGAAGAGCAGAAAAAGATACCTCTTCCAGGTCTCATATCCGTGGTCCACACAGAGGCTACCAACCTGTACTGCCTGTAGCACTGCAGCATTCCCTATTTTACTTTACTTCCCACCATACCTCATAACAGACCATGAAAGCGTATTGTTGCTTTTGTTGCTCCAGCCCGTTCTTGCAGACTCTGGGCAACTTCATCTAGAGTACTTCCTGAAAGCTTGCTCAAGGACAGGAGGAGAGTACTTCTTGCTGCACTTATGTTACAGTCTGGCCTATGTTGCACATGAAAAGACATATGAGACATCTTTGCTTTGGTTCCTAATGACATCTGTTGACTTGTCAAAACTACCCATGCATAGCTGTCCTGGTTTGAGTTAGAACAGAACAAATTCTGTTCAGAGATTTTACTTTCCAGCTCAGTCTCCTCCAAGTGACTGCACTGTCTGAAGTTAGCAGCGTATTTTTGCAGACAGTGTCTGCTTCCAGAAGTGCTAACGCTTGATGTTTACAGTCACTACCAGGGGTTGGTGTGCAGAAAGGCTCGTGCTTCTACTTTCTCCTGTGCAGACCAAGGTCACTGCTAAATCCTGTGTACCACGGTGGGGGTGCAGTCAGTTCCAGGCTGCACCTGCAGGGAGGAGCAGACAGGACAGGTGACCCTACACTGGCCAAAAAGGTGTCCATCCCATACATATCATATTTGGTATAAAGCTGAGGGTCTTGCTCTCTCTTGCTCTCTGCCTGTTCTGCCTTTGATCAAAGGCTGTGCATCCCTGAATCCAGTTCTGCACTCGGTTCCCATCTGCTGCTGAGCCCATCCTGGGCCTTCCCCAGTGTCTGCCCTGCAGCATCAGTGGTGATGGTGACGTGATTGCCATTGGGGTGTTGGGTTTGGTATTGATATTGTATATATTTGTATGTATTTCATTTTATTATTATTCTTATCATTAAAACAGTTAGAGTTTTCTTTTCCAATCCAAAAGTGTCTCCACCTTATTCCTTTTCTCTTTCCTCTCTTTGGGAAAGGGGGGCAAAGAGGGAGGGGGATAATAGAGAGGGTCTGTTATTTGGCTAGTGGCTGGCCCAGCCCTAACCCTTGACAATAGCTAAACAAGGCCAGAGGGCTTGAAAAAGTCCTATATGTTAATAAAAAAGGTACACATCGCTACCAATTTCCTGTGGAAGCATTTTCAAAGGTAGAAGTCGTAACAGAGTTTGTTTTGCAGACCGTTAGTAACAATGATAGGTGAAAAACTGATCAGATTATTTCTCAGATCATGGTTTAGGTTTAGGAAGACAATTGCCATTGCCGTTGTTTCAGTTTTTATCTTTTTTTTTTCCTCAAAAAATTCAGCACACATTTACAACATTAGGTCTCCATCTTGCCATTAGTTTTCTGAGCAGAATCACTTCTTGCTCTGAGTTCCATACTATATGGAGAAGATAGATTAGATCTGTCCTTATTTGCACAAAATATCTGGTGCGTGGATGGCTTACAATTTCGTGCTCTGGACCAGACTTATACTTCAGATGAGAAGGTAAAACCTCTTTGAATTTTCACATTCCTTGATCTTCTGAAAGTATGAATTCACTGAAACAACCAGACATAAGTGAGTGTTTTACAAGATGAACTGGGCTGAGTTGTCACAGTTTTAAAAATCCTTACTTTTGCCAACACGCACAAATCTTTGACACAGAGAATAAACATGTGGAGTAAGTAGGAGTATTTTTCAGGCTGTTTTTTTCTCATTCTATCTTTAAACGCTTACAAATGCCCATCAGCTTTGTTTCTAAAATGAACCTGTGGTTCATGATAAAATAGCCTTTTATGGCCATAATTTCATCCATACATATGGTTCATATTTCTGAAAATAAAGGAGTTCTAGTGATTTATGATACTGAACCTATTAAAAATCAATGCTGTACAAGTCCTTATTAAAAAAAAAAATCCTTTTTTAATTTTTATAATTATTCTTTTTTAGCATCCTAAGTAGAGGCCTGTCTTTCATTTTCATCATGCATCACAAGCCCTATCTGAACAGCCATTTTAGACATACTGTGATGGAAAATGCCTGTTTGGCATGGAATTACTGAATAAACATTAAAGGCATTGCCCTTGTCCTATCAACTTTCTACTAGCACAGGTCTGTGCTCTTGCAGGTATGGCACATAAAGTGTCTGTTCCTGTTTTCATTTAGGAATTACTGGATCATCACAGAAATATTTCCTCTTTAGTTAGAGTGTCATTGCCGTTGCCAGAATGTTTGACATGGTAGTTGATTTGAAACTGTCACCATTTTGAATTACTATATATCGACTATACAACCCAAAGACAGTTGAAAGGCTGTGCAAACTCATTTATGAATCAGCATTTCGGAGAAAACTAGGCAATACTTAGAATAATGTTGTTAGATGCCTCAAAGGAAGTGTTTTCTAAAGGAAAGAAATGCTTGCTTGCCTTCTCTGCAATGGTAAATTTAGAATGGTCAGGAGGACTGTTGGAGAAAATTCAAAATATTCTGGTTAGAAACACACCAGTAGAACAGGGGAAAACCTTTGCCTCATGAAAATGTTTATTTTAGGCAAAATTTCAACGTGCAGAATATGTATCAAGCAAAACCTGATTAAATACATCAATTTTACAATGCATCTGCTTTGCCTCACAATGCAATGTTCCATTTTCTCTCAGACGACAGGCATTTTTTCCAGTGTTTTAACACCAAAAGATTAGCTTTATTCAGATTAGACTTCAAAGTTGGAGGAGTTTATCCAAACCAAACAGCTGAACTCGTGGAGTTTTACTTTATCAGTAATGATATGTTGTTCCTTTTGATACTCAGGTGATCAGAGTTATTGTCCCAGAACAGACACTGTATGTCTTACTGACCTCAAACAGGCCATTGGATCCCTGTTTCTTATTTTCCCATCCGTAAAATGAGGATAATGACTCCTTTATAAAAACGTATGATCTACTGATGAAATGTGCTTTGTAGGAACATTATCATTATTCATTTCAAGAATAAACAGAACCAAAATTGAACACCTCCCAGACTCTGGGGGAAGACTGGAACCATATCTGAAACTGTGGTTACTGACCCAGCTGTAATTTATAAATTATAATTAACACTGAGCATAAAAGTACACAGTACAATGATATATTCCACTTTCCATCCAAATTTAAAAAAATAAGTGTTTTTCTTTCCTTTGACCTAGACAACTCTTCCCCCCCCCCAAAAAAAAAAAAAAAGGAAAGAAAAGATATTGGATTTAGATAATTTTTTCATTCACAGATTAAAGAAAAAAAAAAAGATACTGACCTGTTACTAACTAAATTTGCAATCATGTGTGTTCTCTCTGTGGGCCAATGCCCCTCAGAAATTCCAAAATAATTTGAAAAATCTGAGAAACCACTGTTCAGATTACAACTATGGAGCAGAAGAATTAAGCAGGAGCTTTCTAGTAAACAACAAAAGGGATCCAGGCAGTCATCTTACCAACTATTGTGGAAGCCAGTGCTTAAAACCTCCTGCAGCTTTAAAAATCTCACCAGAAGTGTATCCACATTTTATTCTAGGCCAATTTGAATCCTACTAATTACAGTAGTTTGACCCAGAGGTCATGAGAACTATGAAGCAGATTTACAACTGCACTTGCAATTGACTTCAGTGTAAATTGCACAGTCCTCATTAGATGGTTCTCTGACAAGTCAGAGTGACCACAGAAGCATTAAAGAACCCCAGTAATGCTCAGAAAGAGATCCCCAGTGAAGCTAGGAAACAAACTTGTAATTTGCCTGTTTTTACAGTAGGCAAAAGTAGTCTTTGCCAAACTCCCTGTGAAATAATTCATCGTTGTTCACGGTTGATCAGTTTTATTAGGAAGCATTTATTGCTGACAAGTAATAAAGGTGTGCAATTTCTTCATGTTTGCCTTTGGCTGCTTCTAGTGAGGGTGAGACCCCAGCTAGCCTCCATTTCAAGACAGTCCTGGTGAGCATTCGTTTCCATCTCAAAAAAAAATAGTGTGTTAGAAATTAGAGTCTAGGCACCTTTTTGTTATGCAAATGCATTAAAATAATAAATCCGTAGAATTAGCATTAATATGTAAAGGCAATATCAGCTATTTATTTCCAGAACAAAAAGGAAACACGGATTCCTGTCTGTAAAGTAGTTGTGCACAAAGCTGGTTGTACAAACAGCTGAAACACACGGTTGTTTTACTGAGAAGAGAGCAAATTTGCGTGCACTTGAGCAGTGAAGAATGAAAGAGGAGGTGAAGGGGAAACGGAGCATGAAGTGAGTACAGTATCTGGGGCAAAACGATGTGTTCAAAATACAGGAATTTACTGTGGGATAGAGGTCCAGTAACCAACCTGAACATAACAGTGGCCTGCTTGAGCCCTTCAGGAGTTTATAGGAGAGAAGGTGTGTATGTTTGATCAAGGACAAACTTTTTTCTTTAGGCATCTATATTTCACTCCTGTTGGCTGCAGCAGCTTTAGGAAAAAATTGCCAGAACCCATCCATGCCTGAGAACAGAATCATCTCCGAATACCAAGGCAAATGTATGCAGTATTAATGCACATTACCTTTCAGGGTTTATTTATGCGCAGTGTAGAGTTATGAAAACTTCTAATTTTGGTTGACCCTTTCATTAATATAAAATCTGAAGTAGTATTACTTACTACATTTTGGCTTCCCCCCAAATGAAACCACAACTCCCATTCTATATATCTTGGCTCACAGAGACTCTGGCTTTGCAATTTTAATGTCCTGTTTGTGTTCTTTCATTTTGCTGCCAGACTTCCTAGTTGCTTATATAGGACACCCTCCTCCATTCTGCTGCTTGTAACTATATGATCTGTGACAATTACCAGGTGCTAAAGAAATGTCATAGGCTCCGAGAAACAAATACTAAACTTTAATATTGTAAAAGTAGCACAAATAACAGTAAGAAAGTATACAACTAATGAATCAGAGAGGTGATGCTGCCCAAAATGTACAGAATCAGAATGACATTTTTGACAGGTCACAAGTGTAAAGAAATGCATTATACCATAGAATTAAACTAATGGGAGCAGTCATTATGAATCTTTTCTCTAATGCCATGCTCAATAATGAATACTTTGCAAGCTACAATACTTGTTCACTCATCAAAGAAATCACAAGAAAAAAGATACTTGCTGGAAAAAGTGCTGAAAAGGGAAATGAAGCAAGTGCTTTGTTAATGGGAGTAGTTTCCATGCTACAGAGAAACAGTCCTACTGGAACTTAGCAGAATATAAAACAAGAAAAACTTAAAGTAAGGCTTTGATTTAGTGTACTCAAAACACACCAGAAACTAACAAGGACCTAATATTATGGTTTATTGTAGACATTGGGCCCCAAATAACTGAGGATTTCATCCTGAAAGGTGCTGAGTGTTTCTGGAGTATTGCTGGCACTCTACCAGCACAATATATCCAGCAACAAACGTACTTGTTTCTGGAGAGAGTGGTTTTTCCTTGTGCTGAGCCTTGTTATTGTTGTAGTCAAGCTAGCCTGACTTTCAGCAACGTATTTGCTTTGCTATTATTATGTTTTTAGACATACAACACTTACAAGTCCATCCAAGCAGCACATTATATATGTAAAGATCATGAAGTTCAGCAGCACATTAAACAAGAATATTGTAATTCAGAGACCAAGCAACCAAAGGCATACGTATAGTCACATGATCCTCAAGGTGCATTGAATTTCATTATTTATATATACAGATGAAGGTACATATGGAAATACAAAATAATTTATTTTACATCAGAGAGAGCATTATTTCCTATAAATCAAAATGGAAAGAAACAATTAGAACCATGACTTTGCCAATCCTTCAGCAAAAGGGTTAGAAAATTAAAAGAAAAAAAAAAGTCATTTTCCATAAGAAACGTGATACAATATGTGATATATATGTACAGCAGGATGTGAATGTTTGAGGCCATAAGTTTGTAATGGGGAGTTCATTTCTCCTTCTCTGTTGATATAATATTTCAAACAGTGGATTATAAATTTTGGATAGCGTTCAAAATGTACGAAATTCAAAGACTGATGACATAAGTTCACTTCATCTATGGTTTCATTTAATAGACCTTGGCTGTATTTTTTATATATATATATATAGCTATAAGCTAGTTCAGTTTATAGAAAATGTACCCCATTACAAGTTTCAAGACCCTATAAATGAGCTATTGTGCTTTTGTTAGAGCGCGGGCATGTCTTTGCGTGAGTACCTATCTACCTATACACATGAATATATATATATGTTTATTTTAGAACATTCATTGTTTTAAGCTTTAATCATGCACAAAAACTGCAGAGTGCTTGGAGTTTCAAATGCTTTCCTGAGTGCTGTAAAAATAAAATCAGAGAAGTTTTGCCAGTGTTTAGAGGGATCAAATGCTTAAAGATACAGTGTTCCATTTTTTCTGTGTTAATCCTTTGAAATACAGCTTCTCTTCCAATCAATTTAAATGCTCCTAAAAAATTATAGGAGGATGTCAGTTCAAGGATTAAAATGGAGAGCAGAAAGAGATGACTCAGGTTTGATTACTCTGGGTCTCATTTCCGTCCTCCACGCAGAGACTACCAGACCATAGCACGCACTTCCCACTGTATATCATAACAGATCATGAATAAATATTGGTTTTGGTGCTCCATCTAATTCTCATACACCCTCAACAACTTCATCCAGGCACTCCCTGGAAGCTTGCTCAAGAATTCCGAAATTATATTTCAGCCTGGCCTATGTTCCTCATGGAAAGACATAGGACCGTCATTGGGAAACAGCATCTGTTTCGTTTCTAATGAGAACAGCTGGTCTGTCAAAACCACTGATACATATCTAAAACAAGGCCATAGGGCTTGAGAAAGACCTGTGTGTTAAGAAAGCCTTGATACTCTAACACATGTGGGCACCCTTATATGTAATGGTGTCTCACAGCGAACGGAGTAGATTTACTTAAGTTTATTTCTACCTTTTTGAAAAGATCACAGACTTTCTATTCTTATCCAAATATTTCAGTGCCTTTCTGACAAAGTCTAGTTACTGGAGTAGTACTTCTGAGAATCTCACCTTTTGTCAGAATAAAGTCTATGTCTCCACAGGTTGTTAGAGTTGGAGGAAACAGCTTGAAAGCCTAGGGTATGTATTTTGATGTCTACATCAGTTTCGTTAACTGAAGGACTGCTCAAACTTACTGAGCAACACCAATGCTGTGTTCACTGTTGATTTGTAAATTCTCTTTTGCACCATGCTGCATTCCGTACACTTCTTGTCCTGAGACAGACTGAATATTTCCTGTTGACACAAAGGAAGAATATCACTTTAAAGCAGTCCCTTAGCACCTTCCAAACAAGGTGCTATTAGAAAGAAAAGGTAAGTAAGTGATGAAAGGAAATATATATACATCTGTATCTCAGAGCTTAATTTTCTGGACATTCTTGAAAGAGGGGGAGTAAGAAATACTTGAGTATTAAGGAAAAGTTAAAGAGAAGAAAATTCACTGTCATTATAAATGAAAAAATGGTTTAAAATGCAATATAAACTGAAAAAGTGAAATTATTTTCCTTCAGAATAAACAATTGGTATGACTGGAGAAACAAGGCATTGCAAGACTGTGCTAGTGCAAAACAGGTAGACATTGATCAAATTAGTTTCACCAATCTCTTCTTAGAGATACAAGAAGAGAAACAAGCAAACAAACAAAAAAACCCATTCTGCTTTAAAGCACAGGTTGTGATTTAAACTCATAGTATTTAGAACATTGGAAGGTAATGATTTTAAAACACAAGGCACACAGAAACACTCATGTAAGTTGATTTTTTTTTTCTTTGCCCAGTGTGGCTTTAGCTACAGTGTGCCTTTTTTTCACAGGAAAAGCAAAATGGAAAGGAAAATCTCTTAACTGAGAATAGCAGGAATTTCTTAAAGGGTGGAAAACAATAAGGAAACCCAAACTCAGGGCTCTAACTAGAAGGTGGCACAGCTTTCTCTAACCTGTGGGAATAATAACTACTAAATGATTGAAAATCTAAGTTCTTAGCGAAGAATTGAAGAAAAGCTTCCCACCATTTGTCATGTGCGTTTCAAGGTTTTGGGGTTTTGCCATCATAAAGAGAAGTTTTCTTTTTTCTTTTGGCCTTGTTTTCCTTATGATTAGGGAATTTATTTCCTCTTTGAGGTATCCCAAGGTAACCAAGACCTCTCACAAAGTTTCATGCAGAACTTACAATTGCCCTGCAGTCCAGTCCATACCTGTCTTTCTCTGCTTTTTATAACGTGTCTTTAGAAAAGGAACAGAAGACCTTCCACAAAATCATGAGTGGTACATTGCATTAGTGTATTTAAGAATATAAATTCTCAGCACCTTATGTTTCCTGCTATGCATCTTATCAGACAGTTCCTGAACTGGTGACATGGCACAATGAAGACAGAGGCTTGAGCTGCAGAAACAGCTCTGTTCTCTGTTCCCAGGCCCTTGACTAATGGGGGTGGAAGTGTGTAAAAAGCAGTTTGCTTGGGGGGTGGAACAAGGGGCATTAAGAAGCAGATGCTCTCAGTCTCCAAAGGAAAGCTGCTGTAATCAGTATACAGCATTCTCTCAGTCTATCCAAGGCTTTGGGGGTGGGTGGGGGGGGTGGGGGGGGGTGGGGTAGGTGGGGGAAAGGCACAACAAAAATCTTTTAGTTCAGTGCATAAATGTAAGACCATTGTCAAACTGGTAAGGCAGGAGTCTATCACACTAAAAAATTATTACTTGAGTTTAAAGTAAAGCTTTGTTTAAATTTTAATGAAAGCAACAGAATTTTAACAACAGAAGTTCTGTTCTTTCTCTTTTTTCCTCCCTTTCCACGCTCGGTTCCCCAACCCTGCACCTGCTTCCAGTTTGGCTTCTTGGCAGTGATAGTTAGAGAGACATCACCAGCAGCGGCAAACTGTTAAAAGCTTCCCTGCAATGCAGCTTTGCAAATGCCAGCTATTTATTCACTGGTGCATGCCAGCTTAACACAAGGTTTCTTTCGCTCTCTCTGCTCTGCTCTCAAGTTTCACTTAGAAACAACAGTAAGGAATCTTGAGTCATGGCCTAGCTGTTTGAGTGTCCATTAAATGTGGTCACTTCATTTATTCTTGTTGTAAAATTTTCATCCGAAGTGTGTTGCATAGAATGTCAACTACAGCACTGTTTCTTCTTTGCAGACATAGCTGTTGGACTATAAATTTTGTTCTGTTTTAATGTTTTGTCCTTTTAAACAGATGGTGGGATGTTAAATTGCAGAGATCTTAGAGTTATTCTGTTGCCTTTGTATTTTCCCTCTTATGTTTTTTCAAGCCCAGAATGCTACCCCAGAAAAAGAAATATAGAAGAAAACAAAGAGGGTGGCAAGCAGCTTCAACACAAGCAGACTGTTTCCAAGTTGCCTTAGACACCACAGTTCAGTCTGATCTCCAGTGCCCCAGTGTAACTTTAGAGCTATTAACAACATCAGATTCATTAGACTGACTCCAGAATTCTGTGTGTGGTAGGATGAAAAATTGGCCCCAGTAGGACATTTTTCAATTCACTGCATCGTTTCAGTAGAGAGTGAGAAAGTGCCACAGATGTGCAAGAATTCCACAGTTTATTTTCCTTAGAAATTTAAAGCTTATCTTTAATGTGTGTTGTCTGAAGGTTCTTTCTAGACCATCTGGGGAGATAAGGAATGTGATTTTCACAGTCTGAGTTACTGAAGCTTTTACCTGTATTCCAAACTCTTTCTACAGCTAGTTCTGGGTCGGAAAGAATTGCCCCAGTGCACCTTAATACGGATACGTTAAAAAATAAAGTTTTGCTGCAGCAGTACTTTAGCATGTGGCAGAAACCAGAAGCATTATGGACCTGTTGACCTCACATTCTCCTTTGATAAGGCCTGAACTTATTCCTGTTTGTTGAAAGATTTGTATTGACTTTTACCAAGGTTGAACCAAGTCCTTCCGCAACGGAGTTAGGAAGAGCAGTGTACCCTGACTTATGGAGTAAAGAAAAGGGATGTTGCAGAAGAGTTACTATAAAGCCATGAGGGATAAAAACAGTGTTGAGGAATGGAGAATAAACATCTCAGATAAGTACAGCCAGTGTGAGCAACAGCCTGTTCCACATATTTAGCTGGATTAATATTTCTTTACTAAGCTATGAAAGATCTTAGATACAATCAGTATAATGTGGCTGAAGAACAGACACATTATTAGTCAATGGAGAAGTATAACAACTGTGTCCTAATACCTGCTTATCCACATTTGTGTTTAAGGAGCTGTGACTCCAAGACTGATGCCTAGAAACCAGATGTGCTGGAAAAAACTAACACACATGTCTTTCTATGTTTTAACCCTGGATGCTAATGTTCTTATGCACACTGCAGTAGTTTACAAATTTTCTCTCTATTTCATGTAAACATCAGAAATTCAGCTAGAAGTTAATGTCAAGGCTTGGGTTACACTTTCAGGATGAAGGTCCATGAACATAACAGCCAGCTTGCAGGCAAAGAAGCCACAGATGTCTGGTAAGTACATTTATAGCTGAAACAAGCAAGGCCCTTACATCAATGCAGGCACTCTACTACCCAGAGCAATAGTGCAAAGTGATTTGGCGGGAGTTCATTCTCTGAAGGATCAGTTGCTTCAGAGTAAAAGAAGAAAGAAAATAGAAAAGCTTGGAAAAGAAGACATACGAAGCCTGACCCACAGACATGGAAATACAAAAAAGTTTAAACAACTTTTAGCATGAAGTGAAAAAGGTTTGTAGTTGTGAGTAAACAGCTATCTTCAGCTTGATTTCTCCATATTCAGGGGGGGAAAAGAGAGAAAAAGGAATTCCTATGTTCTCCTCCTTCTTCTATTATCTTTTGTATATAAGAAAGACATCTGGCTCCATACCATGGAACAGCCTCCATTACCTGATTTTTGGGTAAGTGCCTGGGTCACAAGAGGAGAGAGGTAAGATGAGATCATCAAGCACATTTCTGCTTGCAGCTTTGAATTTGAACCCAAATCCATGGTCCATTAACCCTAAGAGTCCAAGGTGACTGAGAAAAAAGAAGTGGAAAAAACTGCAAATGCTGGGAAGCATCATGTGACCTTTTAACTAAAGGAGATGGACAGAAGTGCTCTACCACCATTTTCACTTACATGTGTTTCAGAACTGTAGCTGCCCAAGAGGAGTGCAGTTAATAAGTATGACGCACTCCCAGTTTTGAAAGTTGATTTTGTCAGATAGATGAAGCAGACAATTCTCTTGCTGTCTCTGAAAAGGAGGAGTGGAGTTCATAACAGAATGTGGGCTTGGCTCAAGTGTGGCTTTGTACCAGAAGCACTTGGTAATATGTTGAGTAGCCCAGATAATGTCAGTTAACCTTAATGAAAATAAGCAGAATTTTCCTGGTAAAATCAACTAGACTTGAAAAATCAAAAAAGAGGAAGCAGTCAGTTAGGCTCCAATGCCTATGGTGGTCTAAAGAACGGAAAATCTCAAAGATATACAAATTTATTAATAAATGAGAGAGACCACACAGGGAAAATACACAGAAAAATGATATGGCAATGGAATGAAATCATCCATTGTCCTGATTTTGGTCTCATAGTCTATGTATGGGACATGTAGAATTACTTAACAGAAAAACAAAAATCAGACACATGCATACTAATATATATGCATATGTACAAATTATTGGTGAAAGATTTGAAATATTTTTAAAAGTGAAAAATCCCAATCTTATCTCTTTTGTTTCTCAGGGTATTACTACATAGGGTGAGTCGGTTATCTGGGGCTTCCCTTTCACTCATTTCAGTTAACACACAAAAAATATAAATCAAAGACATTGCCATGGGTTTGAATGCAATGAAAATTTTGTTGAGTCTTCAATCCTCAAGTGTTACACTTTATTGAATTAATATATGGAAGAGCTTGAGCCAGAGCAGATTCCAGAGCAACACTGAGCTCCCAAAATTCTTTAGAAGAGGGAATCTGTAATAATGGTTAGCCTTACTAGACAATAACACATTACATCTGAAAGACAGTGTGCAAGAAGAGCAGAATTTAAAGGAATTAGTGCATACAGAATTAATTTGTCACTCTTCGCTCAAAATTGGATGCCTTCACACAGGTGAAAACCAAGAATACTGGGAAGGGACAATGAAAGCTCAAATATTCTCACAGAAAAAGAAACAACAAATTAAGGGAGTAGTAAAACTTAAAATCAGGTCTGTAACACTACCTTATTTTGTAAAATCAAACACTGTGTGGAAAACAAAATTTTCACAAACAAGGAAAGACTTAACCATGATAGAATATTTGTCAGCATTTAGATCCTCAGTGAAGTTACTGAACCCTGAAATAATACCTACATTTCAGTGAAAAAGAATAGAATGAGGATTTCTTTCTAATTTCTTGATCCAACAGAAACGGCAATATTTCATATAAAATCCTATTACAGTTTGAATCTATATGTTGTTTTATTCACTCCTCCCAAGATGGAAGGCAGAGTTAATTGGGCACTGCTAAACAGCTGGCACATTTGAGCCCAGAGGTGGTTACACTTTAGAACTGGGTTAAAAGTGGAACATGATGTTTTCTGCAATATTTATTTTTAAACTAGTGTTTTTAAGAAGGCTCATGAGATGCCTTTCCAGGGACCTAGCTAGGTACCTTAGATGGGTACTAAATTGCTCAGATAGATTGGCAATAAATACAGAACTAATATTTGCAAAGTCGTTTAGGGCATGTTAAATAATCTCATTCTAAATTTGCAAGCGAGAACACCTTGATTTCGTGCCAAACACATTCATTGTATTTAATTTGCATATGCATTCGGCCTACATTGATAACTGTCCCACATTTACATAGTCCTTCATCTTGAAGAGCTTTGAAGTAAATTACAACTCCAGAACAACTAGGTCTGAAGGGAGCCACACAAACAGATCTCCCCTTTTCCGGAAGCAGACGAGGAGGCAGAAGTGTGTCAGCCAGCAGTAAAGCCTTGTTTTTCATTTCTGAGACTCTGAGAATGCCTGTGTGCTGGATGTGATGGCCGTGCATGGGGAGAGTGTAATGCCAATCCACTTTCCTTTCCTATAGGGAATTCACTGTGGTTCAGGCTGCCTGGAGCTCCAGACATAGCCCTGCCCTGATTTTTACCATATGTCCCTTTTTGTCTCCCACTCAGGGCTACTTTTGCAGTTGTGATTCTGACTAGAAGAGCAGACTAGCACAGCAGGTCTTCTTCAAACTGCTACCAGTGTGGTGCAGCACATTCATCACCTGCACTTCTCGCCCTCCAGAGGGGTAAGGCCACCTAAGCAGAGACTGGGCTATTTCCATTCCCTCCTTCTTCTCGGACATAAACCTAGAGATACGAAAAACAGGGCAAATAGCTTTCGCTGGCTTCTTCCTAGATCCCCTGCTCACATATTTGCTCAGGCTGGATGTTATTAGTTTTCCAGATCAATGACTGTAATCCTGAAAAAAAAATATATGGACTCTGTATCTGCCATTTTAAAAGCTTTCAGACTAAACAGCATATAATAGTGTCCTATGGCCTATGTAAAACCTCACTTCATATATGGTTGACTCTCAAGGTACTTTGCATTCCTTTTGTTTTTTCCTCCTCGGGTAAGTAACAGAGGCTGCAAAATACTATCATACATTTTCATGCATTATTTTAAAAGAAAAATGTATCCTGTTTGTTTACTAGTATCCAAGGGTAATCTTATTTTAATATGTTTTTAAGGCATATTTCTGAATTGTTGCATTTCTCTGTCAGGCATGGAACATTCCACATAATTTTCTTTTAAATTTAGCTTTCAAGGACAGTTGAAAGTTCAGCTTAGTTCAGTTATAAACAAACAATCCATAATTTTTTTATATAACCAAAACAAACTAATGCTCACTGACCAAACTCTCCTTTAATCAAAATCTCTTTCTCTCTCTGCAATTGGGTTGTCTTTTTGTGTTTATTACATGCAGTCAAAAGACAGACTTATTTATTCTAAATTCTTTTTCATCTGAGCACTTTAGAGAAGTTGAATTCTAGCATCTTGTTGGCAGTTCATATTTTCTGATGCAGTACTATCCCCTGAAGGAGGAATACCCTTGTTCTTTTTTTTTTTAAAAAAAAAAAATAGTGTATTTTTATACATATGTACACAATCATCAACTGGCCTATAGGAAAGCTTGACATATGGAAAAACACAGGTTCACAAGGAGGTAGAAGTAAAAGTGAAGTTTGATTCTACCACCATTAAAATGGCTTGCCTCAATCTTTACTGCAGTTTAACGGCTAAAATAGCACTGAAATTCTGCACTACATCCATAAATATGGTATTTGAAAAGGAGTGCTATCCAAAAGTATTACTAATAAATAACCATGGACTAATTTCCACTTAGTTACTCTACTGTAAGTTTGGAGTGGTTCCATTAAGATGAACAGAGGCTTACAAAGCATCAGATCAAAATATGGCTCAGAAACTTGTATTTTTTGCTCTTTTGATAAAATCCGAAAGATAATATCTGCTTCATTTACACCAGAAAATACTTCCAGTGTCTACAGATCTTGGATTTCCTTTCCTTTCTTGTATCTCATCAATGTATCTTTATGTATTTATCTGATCTGTATCTTGTATCTTCCCTTGGTTTCCCTTTCCTTTCTTGTATCTGCTCAACGGGCATCACCTCAGAAAGCCCCGACATCTTTCGGTGCATGTTCCCAGCACTGGCTGGATCGTGCTACAGAGTTAACGCACGCTCAGGAGACCCACCAGCCATAGATAGTCCCAATCTTTCCTCAGCAAGGGAAATGCCACTGTTCTCTGAGTGCTTTGCTTGGTGTAGATTTGGAAAGGCAATGTGGGTCTCAGAAAGGTGTAAATCAGGGAAATAATATGGTAGACACATGTCAACACCTAGGAAGGGAGATGGACATTTCCTCCGAGAATTCTTTATTTCCCTCTCTTTGATATCTGAATTGAATTTCTTCCGTTCATTACATGTGATCACAGTTCGCATATTGGTTTGTCTCTTGCATACACTCCTTATAGGTGAAGTTTTGGTTCTAGAGGGAGAGGACTAAAACACTTTACTTTATTCCCTGAATGTATAAAGTCTAATCAGAAACCCACTGATACCCACAGAAGGACTCCCACTGACTTCAGCCAGCTTGTATAGGCCAATGTCTGCTCTTTTGAACAGTCAGTTCACATTTGCCATCACACTCAGGATCACACTCATCCCCTCATCGTTTTGTTTGGAATGTCTGTGTAGAATAGAGTTCAGCATGGGATATCACTTCCACAGAGCACAATAGAGGACATTAAAAAAACCCCACAGTCATCCTCTAGTAAAAACATATCCCTGTGTGAGGCTCCCCAGATCAGTCTAGGTTTCTGACAGAAGGAGTTATTGCTCATTGATGTCAGCTGGAACAGAGTATATGCCATCTCCTTTAAAGTTGTTCTTCCAAAGATGTTACTGACATGAACTCTAAGCTCAGAACCTGAATAAACTGGTGAGCAATAGGCTGTATTTTACATTTATGGTAGTTTTAAATTATTCACGAAGTTCTTTATCTATAAACATGGACACAGACACAGTAATGAGGTATGTCCAGAAGAAAAACTAGACTCAGCCTTAAAATAAAACAAAAGCAAGGACAGGGAAATCATATATGGGTCCTGAAAAAGCCATTACCTTCCATAAATGTGGATAACTTTCCATCAAAATTCCTGATATCTGAGCAGTAGAAACCTGGTTTTTCTAGCTTCTTCTCACAAATGGACTGTGCAACTCTTTAAAAAGATGAAATTGGTTGTGAGAACAACTGAATTTCATTATATTTTGTTCACCTGAACTCTATTATCACTGTTACCTGCAGAAAACTCTATCTTGCACCTTTCTCCAGTTACAAGAAACTCTTGTGTGTGGGAAAAAAAAAAACAACTAGTCAGGGGACAGTGATGAGAACAGCAAAGCGCTGTTTTCCCTGGCAGGCTGAGAAATACTGCTGGCACCTGCCAGAACAAGAGAGTGGTTAAAGTCACTGCCTCTTTTGCATCTTCACTTCTTCCTACTCTCTCATTGTTTATAGTGCAGGTTCCAGGGGCTTATTGACTTTATCAGTCTGAAATTTTAAACTTTTTTTTTTTTTTTTCCCCTATTAGCAAACATCCTGGTTGGTGGGAGCCTTCATCCTTCCAGTAACAGACACAGGCAGAGCAGAGAAACAATCTCTGAACAGCCATACTTTGGCCTATGCAGAAGCAAGGACTAATCTATGCATTCACTACCTGTTCCTATACACATATTTTTTATTTAATCCATTGTTTATATGACACTGGGATAGTACTGCAGGCATGCAAACAAATATTTTATATGTTGGGAAAAAATGATGTGAAAAATTACTGAAAGGAATTGTAAAGGTGTAGGTGGGAGAAAGAAGAAATGGGGAAGAGAAGAGAAACAACCTTGAAGGAGACAAGGGGATGTCCAGGAGAGATGAGGCAAGGACAGTAAGTCTACATGGAGCTGACTACTTCATTAGGAGAAGCTGGAGAAATGCCATGGCATCCCAGAACAACATGTTTAACTTGAGGACCTCGTCATTATGAAGGTTTTCTTTTTTTTTCTTTGCTCCTCTCTCCCACATCTACCTCCTTCTGGATACTTTCTTTCAACAAAGGAGCAGGCATATAATGTCAATTTTCACACCAATCTGCAGCTGTTTTTCTGAAGGCAGGGTTCCTCTCAGAAATGAAATGTTAGATCTGTATGTGCATGCACAAACACAAATACATCTTCCCTAGCCAGACACAAAGGAGTAACTTCAGCTTCCAGCTTTACACACCCCATGCACATTTCCATGTCCTGTGCCTGAGTGGTGCCATTTCCAGAGTTACTCTGGTTTCCCCCAGAGACATCATGAAATGCAGGACACTCATTTACAGAGGTAAAACCAAAATAACGCTTGTTCTTTTCTCTCTCCTAAGAGCAGCTTGCTCGGGGTGTTCCTATGGAACGCTGTGCATGTTGTTTATGCACACCTTGTTTTGTAACAAGCAGGCATAGCTGCTCAGCTAAGCTGATTTAATATTGACTGGCTTTTCTCTTAATGTCTCCCTCCTCCTTCTTTTGCCATCTCGCCCCTTTTTTCTCCCCTTTTCCCTCCTCTTGTGAACTCGTCATTGGGAAAAAAAAAAAAGAAAGAAAAAATAGATGGCCCCAGGATTCTTTAAGCCTGTGTTGTCACAGGACTCGTTGTTTGTAGTGCAGGTGCGCAGGAGATGTCCTCCACATCGTCGCCACAGCAACCTGCTTGTCTAATCTGCTGAACATAAAAAAAGAAACAGACAGAGAAAAGCCATCCACCCCCTTCTGCTCCATCCACGAGCCCAAAAGAAGGATATAGTTTCCAAGCATTCCTCGTAATTCTCCAACCATTGCCCAGGCAACAGCCACAAGGAGCTGGCGGGCCCTGTGGAAAGAAAGCAGTCCCTGTTTGTTCAGGGGTTCATTGCACCACCAGCTCCAAACACCTCCCTCCCTTGCCTCATGATTCTCCATTCTCCGTCTTTCCCCTACACAAATGTTGCATGGATAGGTATGCACACACTTACACATGCAGAGCTTAGACCCTTGTATGTCGCTCATGCCTTGCCCCCCTTGCAGTAGGTCAGAACATAAGCACGTGCATTTCATCACTCTTGACTTTGTGTGACCTCCTGTTCCCAAAATACACACCAGGAGGGGCTGACAGAAAGTTTCAAAACTGTCATCACCTGAATATTCACTCTAAAATGACCCCATGTCCCTTCTATTGTGTCTCTTTCAATGATTCACCATTGCCCATAACAAGGTAGATCTTAGATGTAACTTTGTAAAGTTCAACCTTCCACAGGAAAAATCTAAGAAGTTTTTTATTACACAGTAATTGTTGAGGTCATATGGCTCAGCAGCCAGATACTATAGTGATAGATACTTCAGAATTGCTAGCTGAGAACTTGGCATAAGCGTCAGGGAGAGGTTATAAAAAGAGGGGTTTGGAAATCTTTGAAGATATTTAAATCTTCAGTCACCTTTCAGATGGGCTGTGTTACTAGAAGTGTTTATAGGCTAGAGAAAGGACTTGTGAGAGAATTCTCCTTATCAAAGTTCATGGTTTAAAAAGCAGTTCCTTACAGTTTCAGTTATGACAGCTGTTTCTGGGATATGAAGAGGTTTTTTAGAGCTGTGTGCTCTCTATCCCTTCTATCCAGCAGTGAAAGCTCTCATTTGTCTTCCTACCGTCATGTTGATGCAGCTGGATTTGGCATTGCTTACCTCAGCACTTTTTTTTTTTTTTTTTTTTTAAAGACAGAAGGCTTTCTTGTGATCCCAGCCTTTTCCTATCAAATGACACTCAGCCAGTGGTTTTTGTGACTTATTTACTGGCAATAACCCAGTAAAAACAAAAATGAACATTCACAACTAATAAATCCTTGAGCCCAGATAGCTTCAGCTACATTAGTAGGATTACATCAAACTGTTCAGACTGATACCAGCACTCCCTGGGAAACTGAATCCTAGCAAGTACAGGGGGATGCCTATTGCATCCTCTATGCATTCACATGGGCTGTACTTTTACCGTGTAGCATGCAGGACAGTTATGCACATGGTGCTAGAAAGGGAATGTGTATTAAAAAAGAAGTTATCTCCTTCTTTCTTGCTTGTTGGATTTATTTGGCCACTGTTAGTATAAACTAAATAGCCTAAGACTGTAAATAGCCTGCATAGCATAACATCATAAACTCTGCCAGAGATGCGAGGCAGATGGGAAGAGAATCTCCACCTTTCTCAGCTGCAGTGAAGGACACCATTTTACTGCAGACAAAAGGTCTAAAAACTTAGGCTAATGTAACTCTGTGCTGCGCACTGCTGCATACAGGCAGAGGTCACCCCCCATCTGTAACATCACAGGAAGTGAAAGCATTCCTTCAGTGCACTGATGATAACATTGTTTAGCATTGCGTTCCTTTTTCTGATCACTGTAGCTTCCTTATTCAGCTAAAGTATTTTTCCGTCAATCATGGGGCTCTGCCCTCTAAACCTTTGACATAGCTCCCTGTAAAATCTTTTCACATTGTGGCTTAGGAGAGAGAGTGTTGAGCAACTGTACTTACGGCAACAGGCTATTTCTATTAACTTGGAGGCATAATTCATGTCACAGTGCATTGAAACAGCTCAGAGTTTGGTAAATTGGGATGTAGGACTCCATCAGGCATGCCTTCTTTTAAGACAGAGCTGATTGCATTGCGTAAGAAAATACCTGAAACACATCAAACACAGCCTAGATTTTTTACTCTCCAGCAGGGTTTACCACTTCCTTCCGCTTCTTGTGAAAAAAACCCCAGGGTTACTCAATGTACCAATTAAGTACTGACATAGAGGTGAACTGTTGTCCATGCTTTATAAACGGCAACCAAAAAACCCTCTGTTGTGCACAGGAAGCCTTCCTTACAGTCCTAACCTCTGCCTAGCGATGGACAAAGTCTGAACGTTAGTGCTGCTGCCACAGAAGGGAAAACATACGTGTCTAGCAAAATGGTGGGGAGAAGAAATGAGGGGGTCGCTTGGTGCTAAACTGTATATTCCAGGAACAGCTGTGTGGGAGGGATGTAGATGAAGTTTCAATGAGGGACAAGTACAGGAAGTCCTCTAGTTCTGACATGTGTTCTTGATGAAAAGTGCTTGATAAAGCAGGCATTCTGCCACCCTGTGACATCTACTTACCAGATCAAAAACATGGAAGAGTTAAGAAGAGAGAAGGTATCGTGGAAAGAAAAATGGTTCTGCCATTAAGCTTGACAGTCAAAGAGGCAGCAATTCAATGCAAATAACTGCCACAGGTTGCCTCCATAACCCTGGTCACATCAAATCACTTAATCTTGCATTGACTCTGTTTCCCATCTGCAACATAGGAACAATTCTTCGTCAGACATTATTTATTTTCTTTTTAATTTAGACCGTAAATTTAGCCTTTTGTTTATTTAGACTTCAGGACAATGATTCATGATTAAGTGTCTGCACAGTGCATTACAGATTGCAATTCTGATTTCCTATGGGATATTTACATAGGACAGATATTTCAAAATTTAAAGGTAGGAAATCTGTTAGTAGTGCAGCAGAAAATAGATACTGTCCTGTAATTAAAAATTCAGTAAGTTGAAGAAGACTTTCTTTCTTCTGCCTGCTCTTGTTTCACCTAAGATTTCAGCTGTCTTTGGGAATCAGTTTTCTGTAGGTAAATCAGAGGTTTGTTTTCTTTCAAGCAAAAGAAAAATACTGATGTTTTAATAATCAAAGGAATAGAGAGACGTGTTCATCTCTGGAGATGAGCTGTATACAGGATGATACCAATGTGCTGCTACACTCCTTAGGTGCTCAAAACTGTATGCTCTTCAAAGGAAATGTGTTTGTACTCTGGGGAACACAGCCACTTCAAATTTCTGAAGACAAGAGGTACAGATTTCTAATGCTAAGATTCAGTTCTGCTAGAAGAATTGGGGACAAAAACTAACCCTATGTTCTCTTTAATGTGTATGGTACTGTGGAAATGTCAGGGTGTTTGCTGACAACTGAAAATACCACTGTCTGAAAAAAGGGGTCTCAGACTTCCAACGTCAGTCTCTGCTGAACAACTGTCAATATGTATTTTTATTTTACTGGGTATAGCAGGCTAATACAGCTGTCACAAAGAAGAAACCTGGTTCTCACTTTATACTCCTTTATCATTCATTGCATGACAGAGCACAAATTCAAATTCTGCTTGCCTGTTGTGAGATAAGGGAAACTACGGTTTCTATTACACTGAGAGCACTCCATCCAGAAAAGCAGAAAATATTACATTTTGCTTTCATCCAGCAGTCACTTGTTTTCAATTGCATTTATTTAGACTTCTGTATAGATTAATGTGGAGCCAGGAAACAAAGCTGTTTAACAGCCACGTCCTTATTCAGCGAAGAGTACGTAGGCTGTAAGGTCAGGAGGGATCATTGTGTTCATCCAAGCTGACCTCCAGCCCAATGCACACCATTAAACTTCTCAAGAAGTCCTTAATTAATTGCAACAGGTGATGTGTTTGGGCTGAGGATAGGTGATTATGCAGAACTTCTTACTAGAAGACATATCTTCACAATCTTCATTTAACTGGAAAACTAGGTCTAACCGGTACATCAAACAGATAAATTTATTCATCCAGGGGAAGGATAGAAGCTTACAGTGCACTGGCGTTAAATACAACTGCAACGACTATCACAAAGCATATTTGCCTTTCGAAATTTCATCAGAAGTGGAACATCAGTTTTGCAAATGTTTTTTTCCCATGCTTACTGCCCTCCCCTGCTGAGTGATAGTTCCTTTCGCTCTCTATACCTTGTCAATGTTTTGACTGTACAGTTAGTTGAGTGGATGCCTTATTTCCTAAATAATATGGGATTTAATCAAGAGGGGGTTCGCTCAAGGCCAAATTCAGCCCTACATCAGAGTCCCAACTGGACCCTCTAAAGCAGCCCATATATAATAGTCTTTGGAAGAAGCTGCTCCAGACTCTCTTCAGGCTATGTGACCTTTCCTGGGCTAAGTCAGACCAGAAGGGAACTGATTTACAGTGAACTTTAGAGGTAATTCCTTGGACTCGGAGAAATATTTACGATATCCCAGGTCAGCAGAACTTAAGTGACACAAAAAAAAAAAAAAAAAAAGTAAAAAAAAAAAAGTAGTACATTAAATTTTTCTTCTCTTTCTCTTTGTACATTATGCTAGGAAGAAATATGATTTAGATCTAGCTGTACTAAAATCACCAGTCATTAAATCTCTGCCCCAAAATAAGTCACTGCACCTAAATAAACACTGACAGTGGACTCAAATGAGAACTATAATTCTGCACCTGCAGTCACTGGAGGTCAATGAAATGTCTGCATTGCCTGGAAGCTTTGTTTTCTATCAATCATAGGCAGATAGTGCTGCAATTTTGTCCTTAAGTGCTTATTTAGCAAAACGATTGGTAAAGACAACTAGAGAAGAATTTAAGGATATTGGCATAATAAAATATATAATCAGAATGAAACAAGAAAACACAACACTACTTTATATATGCAAATTCCCAAGCAACTTCATCAGAAAAAAAAATTTATATACATTAGGGGAAAAGTCAATACATACTTAATAAAATATGTATTAATGCGTGACTAGTAACTATAAATGGACAAATACTGACATAGGTAGTTTCCTGAAAGAAAAATCCTTCTCCAGTATGGAACGTACAAATATTGTTTATCAAATTTGCCAAGAAAAAAGTAGGAAATTCTTTGTCAAATCAAATGCATAGAATAAATAAAGAAGAACTCAGTGCTTAAGCTTTCATTTTTATTTTATATTGTACTTTTAAATCTATAGACAGAAGTTGGCCCAATTATAAAGACAGAATTCTCTATCTAATATCTAAGAGATACTGAAGAGTTCCTTACCATCTATCCTGCAACAATCCTCTGCTAAAATGTACTTGCATTACTTTTCTCAGTTACTTTTTGCAGTGGGATACAGAGAATATTTGTAGGTAAGGAATAACTCAAACTTAACAAGACTCAAACGTGGTTTTCCGTCCAATGTCACAGATCTCCTGTATGGTCTTGGATGATTTTCTTGCATCCCATTTGTCCATTTGTACCAGAGGAGAATAACAGATCTCCCACTCTGACTCTGTCTTTCCTAATTAGACTTTAAAATCATCAGGAAAAGCATTTCAGTGTTTGTGTGGATGACTAATAAGGTAGGGTCTTGATCTTAGTCAGGGCTGCCAGACAATGCAGCAGTTCATGTCATTATTACTATTATTACCATCATCATTGCTATTACTAGTATGACTACATGGCTGTTCAGTTGGGCACCGCTGAGACGTTGCTTTCTCTTGTGGAGGCAAGTTCTCCTTCTCCCCACAACAATCCCTCTGACTACATTAGAACAAGCCTTAAGCTCACTTGACCCTGAGACAGCAAAGATCAACATGAATTAGAGTCTGAGGAACCTGTGAAGCTTGTTTGACATTTGCCGAGAAAGACAGGAAAAAGTATTTTAGGCAATCTCTAAAAAACTTCCCAAGTCTTTTAACAGACAATAGAAATAGATATGAGCTACACTTCCTCTTGAAAGCTGCATTATATATGTTTCTCCACATCTTAGCATTTCTTTTGCTGGCCAGTCTCACCAATGGAGAGGAAATAGGCTGCAGAGCTTGGAAGTTCTGCATTTGAAGTTCATGAAAGTCAGTGTGGATTTAACACAGAAGAGAATCAAAAGTAGTAAAAGAAAATGAGAGGCTGGCAAGATGATGCAAAGTTAGAAATCCATTCCAATATCCAGACAGAAAACAGCCATAAGGGAAACATCTGTATGGATAATAGACAACACAAGGTATAGCATACACTATCCCTGCTGTATATCTCTATGAAGGCAACTGAAAGGTTAGACTTTGGACCTGCCCCTCAAAGGACTCAAAAACTAGAGATCATAGTGATAACCAGCTTTTAGTCTGAACAATTTTTTTTCATCTCAAGAAAGAACAGAGGAAGGCTGGAAGGATACTGAAATATTACTGTGTCAAGGTGAAAGGAAAACTTTTTCTTAAACAAAACTCTACAATAGCTTATGCAAGCAGTATAGCAGTATAAATGACATACTGGCATAAGCAAACTGTCATGTTCCTGAGGTTAGCCAATGTTGAGGGCTGAAAGATAAAGTCAAGAGTCTGAGATTTTCCCCCCAAAATGTACCTTTTTCATGGAATATAAAGACATTATTATTCTCCGTTGTTCATCCTAATGTCACCAAGAACACTTGCTATTGCACATCAAATGATCTGGATGAGGTGATTGTGTGCACCCTTAGTAAGTTTGCAGTTAACACCAAGTTGGGAGGTAGTGTTCATCTGCCTGAAGGTGAGAAGGCTCTACAGAGGGATCTGGACAGGCTGGATTGATGGGCTGAGGCCAGTGGTATGCAGTTCAATAAGGCCAAGTGCCAGGTCCTGCACTTGGACCAAAACAACCCCCTGCAATGCTGCAGGCTTGGGAAGGAATGGCTGGAAAGCTGCCCATTGGAAAAGGACCTGGGGATGTTGGTTGACAGCTGATTAAATATGATCCATCAGTGTGCCCAGGCAGACAAAAAGGCCAATGGCATCCTGGCTTGTATCAGAAACAGTGTGGCCAGCAGGAGGAGGGAAGTGATTGTCCCCCTGTACTTGGCACTGTGAAGCCACGCCTTGGGTCTAGTTTTGGGGCCCTCACTTCAAGAAGGACATTGAGGTGCTGGAGCACGTCCAGAGGAAGGCAACAAAGCTGGTGAAGGGTCTAGCAACCAAGTCTGGTAAGGAGTGGCTGAGGGAACTGGGGTTGTTTAGCCTGAAGAAAAGGAGGGTCATGGGAGACCTTATCGCTCTCTACAGCTACCTGAAAGGAGATTGTAGTGAGGTGGGGGTCAGTCTGTTCTCCCAAGTAACAAGGGATAGGATGAGAGGAAATGGCCTCAAGTTGCACCAGGGGAGGTTTAGGTTGGATATGAGGAAGAATTTCTTTACACAGAGGGTTGTGAAGCATTGGAACAGGCTGCCCAGGAAATGGTGGAATCCCCATCCCTGGAAGTGTTTAAAAGACGTGTAGATGTGGTGCTGGGTGACATGGTTTAGGGACCCTGGCAGTGCAGGGTGAACGGTTGAACTCGATGATCTTAAAGATCTCTTCCAACCGGATGATTCTGTGGTTCTGTGATCCCATTCTGCAATTATTTGACAGAAGTTGACATATGCCAGTTGTAAGTTTTTCCAGAGTTAAACGCCCCAGTGCTATTAGTATCGATGAATGGTCAATTTTCTGTATATATATATTTTCAGCAATGAAAAAGTATAAAACCTCTTAAAGAGCTGAATCATTCTCCTTTATGCCCCTTTATTGCATGCAGTAATTTAAAAGAGCGGCTGGAATGGCTGCAGAAGTATTGTATAGCTCTAACTTAACCATTTCACAATGCCTGTAGATCAATGTCATACATTGCCTGTCTAGCCTAACAACCATTTCTTCCTAGTCCAACGACCAGAGTGTGGAAAATACGAGGTGACACAAGCACAGAGGGGTTCTTTCTGCTTCTCAGGGGAGTGGAGAAACTTTAATTTCTACAGCTTTATTATTATTATTATTATTATTATTATTATTATTATTATTATTATTATTATTATTATTTGAGCTGGTGATAATTTCTTGTTGAATGGACTACATATACCTGCAAAATGAGTTTCACAGAAGATTGATCTATGTTAAAGGACTGTTTAATTCAAAATTAAATATCAATTCATTATGTCTCTCAGAGCTTCTCCTGTGCTTCATCTTCCTATGCTACTGCATACTAATGAGGCCACAATATAGGGCGATAGAGATGACTTTGTTGTCAAAAATGTGGCCAGACTGGGCCCTGAAAGTGCTGATGGGCACTGCAATCATATCGAAGCACTGTGTTGCTTTCAGGAAAAAAACGCATGCTTCATCATGCTTACTGCAGTGCAGTTCGCTCTCTTGGTTTTCACTATATTTAACCACGGCAAGTTAATGGCACAAGGGCTGGCCTGGCATTTATTGTCATCTGTTGATCCAAACATCTTACAACAGATTAGTCTGCCAGAAGGAATCGGTCCTTGATTCTCGTTCCTGTTGTATTTGAACAGCAGCAAAGAGTAATCTGCTTTTTCAGTAACTAGAAGCATGGTAAGAAATATGAGAGTTTTCTTACATTTACATCTCTACTCACAGCTCTTTTGCAACAAAAATGTCACTCTAAAAGACCAGCAGAATTTAAGCTTACGTTGCTTCCAACAGCTTCATCCTGGAATACTTGTATAACCTTGTCCGTTAATAGAAGACAGGAAGAGCCATTTAATCCTACTCTCATATTGTCTCCTTCACTCCAGCACATGCTAAGACATAAAATGAGTCACTTGTCTCAAATTCTCCAAGTACATGTTCAACTAGCCTTCATTAAAAACAAAAATAAGATATACGCACATAAGTCCACAGAAGGAAGACTAAGGAAATGCTTGAATTCAGGCTAATACATAAAAGCACTGAAGTTTTCCAGTTTTTTCATATATATATGAGCCACATCCATAACAGAATGTTCAAAACATTATCTGGAGCTGAACAAAGCGCAAAGCTGATGAAACTTTTTAATGCAGGTCTCAAATCTAACCTCTTACCCAGGTTGGTCATGGAACATTTAATTTGAAAATGTTGTTCCTGGATTAGTTATAAGCATGATTTTTTCACTATTATGCAGATGAAGATTTTCCTCATATTCAAGAAGAAAGCTTGTGCTAAGGTTCCTCTTCATTACTACTCCTGCCCCGGCTCTCTTTGCTTTCTTTGTGCTGAGTTATGTTTCTCTTCAGTCACCAGAAGCAGAGCTAAAATAATAAATCTTTTTTTAAAAAAATCAGATAAAATAACAAACTATGCTCTATTAAAATAACCCACACCAGCACTCGTGTTCATTAATTAGATATAAACAGGAACACTAGTAAATCACAGCAGAGAATGATGGGGAGAGAAAAAATGAATAATCTCACCTGCACTTTGCCTCTTCCACAGGCAAGTTTATACATTTCTGATTTGTCTGATATACTTTCTTGAGTTATTACTGTGGTATATATCTGTTCATCTCATGAGGGTAAGAAAGGAAAACGGGAAAAAGACTACAATGATCTGCAGAGGAGTGCAGAACCTGTGGAATGCTTATGGTTACGGGGTAGGCCAATATGGGTGACAGTGTTGTGGGTGTTTACTACAGGCCACCTGATGAGGAAGAGGAAGTCAAGGCCTTCTGCAGACAGCTGAAAGTAGCCTCATGATTGTATGCCCTGGATCTCATGGAGGAGTTCAATCACCCTGGTATTTGCTGGAAAGGCAACACAGCCAGGCACACACAGTCCAAGAGGTTCCTGCAGAGCATTGGTGATAACTTCCTGATGCTGGTAGTGGAGAAGCCAAAGACTGTCTGATTGGGGATGTGAAGGTTGGGGGCAGCCTTGGCTGCGTGACCGTGAGATGGTGGAGTTCAGGATCATGTAAAAAAGAAGAAGCAGGGCAATAAGTAGGATTAGAACCCTGCACTTCATGAGATCTAACCTAAGTTGGGCTAGGACTCCAGAAGGTAGGGGGGCCCAAGAAAGCCAGTCAATATTCAAGTACCACTTCCTCCAAGCTCAAGATCGGTGCATCCCTATAAGTAAAAAATCAAGTAGAAGAGGCAGAAGACCTGCATGGATGAGCAAGAATCTTCTGGAAAAACTCAAATGGAAGAAGAACGCATGCAGAATGTGGAAAAAGAGACTGGCTGCTTGGGAGGAATATAGGAATGTTGCTAGATTATGTAGGGATCCCACAAGGAGGTCTAAGTCCCTCTTGGAATTAAATCTGACAAGAGATGTCAAGGACAAAAAGAAGGGCTTTTCCAAGTACATCAGTAGGGAAAGGAATACTAAGGAAAATGTGGGCCTGCTGCTGAGTGAGGTGTTGTCCTGCTGACAGAGCATACAGAGCAGGTGGAGTTACTGAATGCTGCCTTTGATTCAGTCTTCACTGCTAAGACCAGCCCTCGGAAATCCCAGTCCCTGGAGGTAAAAGAGAAAGTCTGGAGGAAGGCATACTCTCCCTTGGTCAAGGAGGATCAGGTTAGAGATCATTTAGGCAAGCTGGACACCCACAAATTCATGGGCCCCAATGGGATGCACTCACTAGTGCTGAAGGAGCTGGCGGATATTATAGCTAAGCCACTCTCCATCATCCTTGAAATGTCATGGAGAACAAGATAAGCGCCTGATGGCTGGAGAAAAGCCTATGTCACTCCAGCCTTCAAAAAGGGCAAGAAGGAGGACCCAGGAAACCACAGGCCAGTCAGCCTCACCTCCAACCTGATGGAACAGTTAATTCTGGATGTCACCACTAAGGACGTGGGGGAAAAGAAGGTTATCTGTGGTCAGCATGGATTCACAAAGGGGAAATCTGATAGCCTTCCATGATGGCATGACTGGCTGGATAGAGGAGGGGAGAGCAGTGGATGTTGACTACCTCGACTCCTGTCTCCCATAACATCTTCATAGGGAAGCTTAGGAAATGTGGGTTAAATAAGTGGACAGTGAGATGGTTGAGAACTGGCTGAATAGCTCAGAGAGTTACGATCAGTGGTCTAGTTGGAAGTCTGTAGCTAGTGGTGTTCCCCAGGATTTGGTACTGGGTCCAGTCTTGTTCAACATATTCATCAATGACCTGGAAGAAGGGACAGAGTGTACCCTCAGCAAGTTTGCTGATGATACAAAACTGGGAGGAGTGGCTGATACACCAGAAGTCTGTGCTGCCATTCAGAGAGACCTGGAGAGGCTGCAGAACTGAACAGAGAGGAACAGAGAATGAACTTCAACAAGGGCAAATGTAAGGACCTGCAGCTGGGAAAGAATTACCCAATGCAGCAGTATGGGATAGGAATTGATCTGCTGGAAAGCAGCTCTGTGGAGAAGGATCTGGGAGTCCTGGTGGACAACTGGTTGACTGTGAGCCAGCAGTGTGCTTTTGTGGCCAAGAAGGCCAACGGTATCCTGGCATGCACTAAGAAGAGTGTGGCTAGCAGGTCGAGGGAGGATCTCCCCACCCTCCATGCTGCTCTAGTGAGGCCACATCTGGAGTAATGTGTCCAGTTCTCGGATCCCAAGTTCAAGAGAGATGGGGAACTACTGGAGAGAGTCCAACAGAGATCTACAAAGATGATTAGGGGACTCTGGCTTATGAGGAAAGGCTGAGAGACCTGGGTCCATTTAGCCTAGAGAAAAGAAGACTGAGGAGATCTTACCAATGCTTATAAAGGGCGTATGTCAGGAGGATGGGGACAGACTCTTTTCAGTGGTGTCCAGAGACAGGACAAGGGGCAATGGGCACAAACTAGAATACAGGAAGTTCCACTTAAACATAAGGAAAAATGCCTTTACTTTGAGGTTAACAGAGCACTGGCACGGGCTGCCCGGAGAGGTTGTGGAATCTCCTTCTCTGGAGGCTTTCAAAACCCGCTGTCTCACCCCACACAGTGTGTGACGAGGGAGGTGAATCTTTGTGATCCCCTGAAAGGTGCACCAACTAAGCAGCCAATCTCTGCTCAGCAGAACCATAAAGTCGGCACAGTCATGACAATGACTCAGAGGAACAATATAACACAACTTCATTTAAACAAATGGGCTGGATAACACTGGCTAAACCCAGTGTGGGTATTGGATGAAGTATTTGGGCAAAATCAATCGTTTTTAACAATAATGGTTTGGCATTGGCATGAACTAGAACTCTGGTGCAGGAAAGCAGAGAAGAGAAGAAAGGGAAAGAATAGGGAAAAAAGGAGGGTACGGAAAGTCTCACCACCCTTGGAATGGTCTCCAGCGATGCTCATCCTTGCCCAGCAGAGTCCGTTGTCACTCTTGGGTTCCTCTGGTGGTGGGGGTCACTCGTACACCCACCTCAGACATACTGGGGTCTTGCCCTTTATAGGGCTCAGTTCCTCAGCTGAGTGTGCACAGTTGCTCCTTCTGGACGATTCCAGAAATGGGTCTGGGGGCCCAGGACATGCGCAGCTGAATGGGGCTGGGGTCTGCAGTGGGTTTTGCACTCTCCACTGCCATGACCGGAAAGTGACCTCTGATGCCTGCACATATGCAGTGACACGCCTCCGAACTCGGGAGGGGGGATCACGTAGCAACAGGTTCTACCCCTCCTCTGAGTCAGGGGAACTGGCACCTCCGAGGCGGTGAGCTGGCATGGGGACAGGGTCTGCTCCCTATAGCCAGGCAGTCCAACAGGAGAGAGCAGACTGGCGACTCAGAGGCAGAGAGCTGGCATGGGGGCAGGAGCTGCTCCCCATAGCCAGGCAGTCCAAGTTAACAGGACAAAGCAGCACCTGTCCAGAAACAATTAACATACCTAATGTTGGCATTTAGCAGTCCATCACACCCTCCTGGATGTGTTCCTGTGCAACCTGCTCTAGGTGAACCTGCTTTAGCAGGTGGGCTGAACTAGATGGTCTCCAGAAGTATACAGAGGTCCCTTCCAATCCCTACCATTCTGGGATTCTGTGATCTTATTCTTCCTTTAAAACACTTTACGAGTGAAATTGGAAAATGGTTTCTTCCCAAAGGTTAGTGACATAATACTCCAGTTTCATCATATATTCTTCTTCTGAAAAACCCTAGAAGCAGATTGCTAATATCTCCCATGCAGGACAATTCACAGCCCATGCTTTCCTCTTAGCATATGACAATATTTGGATAGTGGCTCAGCTTACTAAATTTAAAGTTAACATTGGCAAGTTCCATAGGACTCAGGTTTGGCAAGCAGAGTATAATAAACAAAGTGGCATTATGTTTCATCATATTTAAAAATGTAATTCCTTCAAGATTTAAGCATGCTGTGGGGAAAGAGATCCTGCATTAATTCTTCCCTTTTTGGAGGAGGAGACCCAGTTCATACAAGTAAGTTATGTTTTAATTAGTGTGGCAGTGGCCCTGTTTTGACTCTGATTTTCCAAGTGTTTGAAACACCCTTTGCTAAAACTGTCCCTAAATAAAATTCAAAATGAACTTGAAGAGAAGGAGCCAATCAGTTACTTTGAATATGAGCTTTTCCAGACAGACTCTGCAGGGCTATCCGCAGCAGTGCAAGATGTAGAGCTATTATTACTTGAATGGTTTTTGGCTTCACTGATGTTCCCTCAGGTTAGGAAGACAGTTCTGTTAAAAATAACCTTAAATACAAAGTTCAGGGGTGGGGAATCCAATATTTTTAAGAACTGGCTACACTGGGAAAGTTCAGGACATCCAAAGTTAAGGCTAGATCTCCATCTCTTAAATTAAACTGTTGTGGAGGACAAATAAAAGCACAATAGGACAAGTTAAGGACAAAGTAACGACCTTTGCTTCAGCCAGCTTATGTGATACCCTTAAAGCTCATAAGCAAAGTTCAGATACAGAGAGATAGATGGGACAGATGAGCCTTTCACAGCTCTCATGATTGCTATCTTAGGTCAGTGGTACATTGAACCAGGCTCCAGTTTGAAGGGACACCTGCAGGTGCATCTACAAATTCTAAAATCGGAAGGGCTCAGTGAGTCTCAACTCTTTATTATATACAGTAAGTACACTCTCAATATAGATGTGCACCAGATCAAACTCCAGGTGTAGTTCAGATGTACTCACTTCTGCCAGAAAGTGGTCCTTCTTAAAGCTTACTTCCTCACTAGCGGTATCCTGTCCTCACCAGTAAAACCTGAGATATCTGAGCCCCAGGGAAAGCTAAAAATAGTTCTTCTGCATGCATTTATTTTCTGTGGTTTCTGTTATTCTTTGGTAAATATGCTTTCATGAAGGTTTTGGCAAAACTACCTTAACTGAAAAAAAATAAAAGGCAAGAGGTAACTTTTTATAAAACTTCTTAATCACAGACCCACAAAAGCTTGCATTCGTTAAATATCAATACTGGTTTCACAAATAGCGGCATATGATCTTGAACAAATCTTTGACAACATAGTTTAGCCAAGGACGAAGGGCAAGAGCCTGAGACAAATGCAGCTCCGGAGCTCACGGTGAGAGTCCTCAGGTGGTGCTTCTTACTGTGTAGATGCAAACTCTTTGACAAAAGCTGGTCCATTTCAGTGGTTAGCTTTGCAGCACATGATGAAATTATTTTGCACTCACTCCTATAAAACCAGTAGGTATATCCTTCCCCATGGAGCATGTAGTTAAAAAGTTTATACTGCCTGTTCACTCCAGGTGGTAACTGCTTCCATTTACTAAGCCTGTGGAAGGTTCGAGACATAGTAAGTTTCTGTGTTGAATAATAACAACGCTATCTTATTTCAAGTGCCGCAAGTAAGCAGCACTATTATTTTTGGTAGACAAAATGTGAATCCAGCAGCCTGCAGATTTCTGGGTATACAGGGTGTGTCAGTTGGAAGGATGAAGCCTTGTTTCAGCAGGTATATTGTTAGGCATAACCATGCGACATCACAGCTTCCTCTGCAGCAATTACTTATCAGATTGTTCTACTCAGTCTTTTTCTCTGTTTCATTTAACCACATCATAAAACTTCTTGTTCAAGGGCCACCCAATCTTGTGCTGTATTGCTAACCCCTGTACACTGTCTCCCAGCTTGGACCCAAGCCCTTCTTTCAGCCACGCACAGGCTGCTTTGCCAGCTCCCAGCATGCTACCTCAGTCCTGCTGCTGGGATTTTTAGAGAGGGCTTCCTTCCAGAGTCAAGGCTTCTGGTCTCCTCTACCAGTACCTTTCCTTTTAGTGTCCCAGAGGGATTTCAGAGCCCTCTACTACCTGAGACTTAAGATATCACAGGATCCAGGATGGGGCTCAAAAGTCTGCTGGAGCTGTCTATGCACAGGGAAAAACAAGAGCAAGGTGATAAACTGTGGAATTGCTTTTTCTTTCATTTTACTCCACTATAGATCAAAAGTATTTCCACTAAAATCACACAAATTATTAAGTAAATTATACCATACCAAGTTTTGGGAGAGGTCAGTCTCTTGTTTCTGCACTCCTGTTTAGTATGCATAACAGAATGTTCTTGCAGGATGCATTGGACATTGTTGAGTAAGTAGCTTTCGTAGCTTTCTCTGCCTGAAAGCTTTCTGTCATTACTATTATCAATACCCTTCTTTCTGCTCTTGATCATATGACAAAAAATTGTCACTCTCCTGGATGAAAGGTATATAATTTTCCCTATGGATGATATGAAAAAGGCAGTTAAGTGATAATGTATCACAGTAGATTAAGGCATAAGTATCAACTGACAATTCCTTTAGATAGACAGCACTTACTCTTTTTCTTCTTTCCTTTTCTAGATTTCTTCACCTAAGTTCTCAGCTAAAGTCCGTTGCAGAGATTTCTTAAGGATTCAAGCACATACAATAAATGTACATAACAGGAAAAGTAGTGCTAAACATACTGCATTATTTCATCTGATCCAACAAACTATTAATTTCATCCTCTACAGTCTCATTGATAAAATTCATTTCTTCTACTTTATGAATCTACTCATCCTCACAATTCATGTCCTCCCTGATTCCAACAATGATATTTCTCCTTTAAAATACTAAGTACAGTCAAAATTCAAAGCTTGACTCAACATCTCCTTGAAAAACTTTATAGGATCTCTTAAAATATAAGCATGTTAAAAAGACATTAGTATTTCAAGGATGAGCACCAGGATACAACAAAACTTGTCTCTAGAATAATGTCTACATTGATTGTAGAGAATAAAAAATGCACTATCGGGGCATTTTTTGCTAGGATACGACATTAGGCTGGCCATATGCACTGAATGGCTTTTATTGTCAATAAGTTTGCAGTGCTTTTGTTATGAATTTGCTGCACATACAAAAAGCACAATTTTTACTGGGTCATAATTGTGACAGTTTGCGTTAAAAAAAAAACCAACTTCTCCTGCATGAAGGCTTGTTTTAAACTGACCAATTGGACTATTCCCTTCCATGTTACGTTTTAGCACCTCATTGGTTGTAAAAGTTTCTCGCGAGCGTACTGTCCCTTTAAGAGCCGCGTACCACGGGCTTTGGGCTGTGGGCTTTCGGTCTTTTCGCTCTCCAGGACCTCTGGGACACTTCTTGCTTTGCACTCTGAGGGACGCCGCAGACTTGCAGTTTCTCTCCGGGAAGACTCGCAGCTTGGCTCTGGGGACCTTACAGGCTGTCTCTCCTCAGCTCGGACCCTGCCCGCCTGCCCGCCTGCTTGCGGCTACGGCTCCCCCGCGCTGCCGGAGTGGAGCAGAGCTGTGTGCCAGGGAAGCCCCTGCCGCGCCGCCTGGGACAGACTCCCCTGCTGCCAGCGCTGCCTTCTCTCTGCTTTTCTTCTACAAACCGCACGACCAGACTGGTAGGAACAGCGCTTTGCACCTTGGAGCGCGGCGTTCGTAACAGCCGCGGATCCTTTGTTTACTCCACGAGGGCGCACACGTGGCCGGCGCCATTTTGGACTCTGCGCGGTGCCGTCCCCCTCTCTCTCTTACTCGCGTTTAACCCTCGCTTTTCCATCCTGTATAAACCCTCAGATTTTGCATTGGTTTTTCCCTGCATATTGTATATTTTGTTCTGGGGTTATTAAACTTTGTTTCAGTTTTCCAAATGTTCAGAGGTCTCACAAATTCTTTCTCCCTTTTTTCTATCTCCGCTTTTTAACCCTTTCTCTCCTGGAGGAGAGGGGTTCAGGGATAGGAAAGGACATGTCCCTGTGATTGGCTTGCCTCAGCCAACCGGCGACAATAATTCATTCAAATCCAACACTTTTTCCAGCAGAACACTGCAAAGATACTAATCTATTAAAACAATTCCTTTTTTTTTTTTTTTTTTTTTTTAATTACACGCAGGCACTAGCGCTCTTGAAAAAGAACACTGCAAAACTTGTATAAACAAAGATAATGGGTGCTGTTTCTTTTCTACTGTACTTCTTTTCTACTTAGGTAAAACTAATTTGGTTGAACTCAAGCATTCATTAAAAAATTCTCCTTCAAACAGGGAGATGGCAAGGAAAATTTCAGCCACTGTCTCTGTATGGTTTAAGAATACATTAAGGTCAACTTTGTAGTAATACTTTAATAGACAGTTTTCTTGCCTCCGTGCAGAGAGTTTTTTTACAGTCTACTCAGAATTTTCATTATAGTCCACTTATTCTTAACTTTATTTATAGTCCCCAATGCTAAAACTCCCCATGTATTTAAAACAGAACATTAAAAAAAAAAATTGAGCTTTCTAAGCTACCTGAGAGGATTCTAACCAGGTTGGACATCAATACGGCCCTCAGTACAATAGATCTGAACATCTCTCAGTCTAATATACCTCATGATCCAGTGCAAGTTAATGATTTGCAGAAGTGTGCTGTTGCTAATTTATAAATGGGGACATTACAGCTGTGCAGACTAAGCCACCTGCCCAAGCTCGCAAAGGGTGTTTGCAGTAGCATAAAGAATTAAACTCATATCTTGCAAAATGCAGAAAATTTTCTTAACTGAGATGACCATCATTACCTACACTCTGATAAAAGTCAAAGGATTTATATATAAACAAGCTTGTTCTTTCCTTAGACACCACAAAACTTCTTCAGTAACCTTCCTCCACATAAAACCATCTATATGTATTTTAAATCCTGACTAACACTCAAGACATGACATTCTACAATAGGGTTGGATGGTCGTACCATGTAGAAGTCAGTCAAGCAGCCATCTGCAACAAGTGGCAATTGCAAGTGCGTGTACATGGGAGTCATAGCTGCCCCTCCTGCCTCAGCATCAGTGAAAGCAGTGGATGTGTACAAGTTTCTAAACTAGACACATCGAATTAATTCACAGTTATTTTTAAGTAGCTGAAGTCCCAGGCGTTTTTTCTCAAGTCTGGAAGTTGAAGTGAGACATCAACCTTCACACACATACTTCAATATCTAAAACACAGTGTCTTGGGAAAAGATTGCTTACATGTATAGGTTTTTCACAGCACAAGAATCAAAGAACAAGGTAGGAATTACAGAACAATTAATTTCCCATGACCAAATCAAAGAGCAAAATTACAAGAGAGGCAGTATGACATGCTGTGTCTCAATACATACACCATCTGTGTCCCTCAGAAGAAATCAGTTTTCCACATGCTAAAGAACATTTGCCTTCTGTTTTGGTTAACCATCTCAGTCACTGACATGCATGTCCAAGGAAAAGGTTAAATCCATTTTTTTAAACACCTCACTTCTGAAATATTGTGTGTAATTATGCATAGAAATGGAATTAGCGTTTATAAATACATTGCTTCTGGAAATCATCATGATGAAAACTGACCTTGGTATTGTTTATTCCAAATAGTTTAATTTAGTCAGCTGCATAGGATTTGTAAGGTTCATTGTAGAGAAAAGCACAGAGGAATTTTGATTCAAAAGCCCAGATTCTGCTCCTTTTTGATGTGATGGATAGCACTTTTCTCCACAAGCAACTTCACTAATAACGAAAGTTAAAAGCTGTTAAAGACTAATACGGTGAACAGAAAGTTGGATCATGACATATCAAAAAGAGGCATGGCAAACATATGGAACAAGCGAAAAGCAGAACATATACCGCAGAAATAAAATTGGAATTTTCCTTGAATTACAAGCAGCACTCATTTAAGCTGTCATATAGTTGAAGCATGTCACCAGGTAGAGTAAGCATCAGTACTCCACAGGAGTTCAGGACAGGGCATTTTCTTAACATAGTTAGCAGAGGGTTTTAAAAAATAGTTTAACAGTCCCAGAGAAATGCTAGAAAGGGCAACCTAATATGTATCTTTATCCCCAAACTTGCACATCTACTTTAGAGAGCACTACATCTGGGTTCTGTCCTGAAGTGAAGGGAATACATGCTGAAACCATAAGCCCAGAGCACATCCTGAAAACAAGCTATGAGTACAGGTGTATGCTTATACACTTATACACTTATTATTGTTCACATCAACAAAGAAATGGGAACTCGCATCTTTGTCTGGAAACCAAAATCACTGTGGGTTTCCCTGGCCTACATGTCGTCTTTCTGGAGTACTGTAAATGCTTCATTTGCTTCCAGATTACTGACCTCGTAGGTTGTGCAGCTAGGTAAACATGCTGTCTGTGGTTAACCTTAAGGGATGCATAATTAAATCCGTCCAGTAACAAATTCCCTGGCTGATTGCTGGAACAGTCATTACAACTGGAAAGAAGGTGCTTTATTGCTGCAGGTCTTCCTGGTCAGTACTGCTGTCCCAAAATGCGGTTACTGGTACAAGGATGTGCACTTTGGTTTCTTTCATTAAATTGATTCAAACAAACTTTGGCTTTAGAGGGAGCTTTTATCTCTTCAAGATAAATCAAGAGATTATTAGAAAACTGTTCATCAGGAAGACTGATAGCTCCTTAGTTCCATAACAGCTTCACCTATTACAAGAAACAGTAAATGAGATTGTAGGCATGTTAAAATATGCTAGGAAAATACATGTTAGAAATAGTTCAATTATCAGGCACAGGATGTGCAAAAATACAGTGGGGCCTGGATGGGATCCTGCCTAGATGTTGGTGCAATCAGTATTGACCATAAACTGCTGACCATAACCTGCTAAGCACCAGTAGCAGTTTGGCACCTCACCCGTATCTTGTCTTGCCTTGATTTGGCTTGTGATGTGTCCCATGCAAATTTTCAGTTATGTGGTTTCTAAAAGAATAATAGACTGAACTTCAGACAGGGTAGGAGGCTTACTTGCCTTTTTTTTAAATTCTCATTTAAAACTTTTTTTATTAACTACGAGAACACACCTTTCTTCTAACAGGTGAAAGTGAGAACTAAGATTTTTATGTCATTATATGTCCAGCTTGAAGAAAATAGCAAATACCACAATTCTTATTCTAAGTATCAGATTAAATTACTTCATTATAATTAAACTTATAAGAGATATTAACAGTATTAAATCATCACACAGTGCAGTGTCAGTAACCCTGGAACTTTTCCAAAATTTTATATAGATGCTTATTATGGTTTCAGAGTTCTATAAAAAACCAAACAGGTTTCACTTATATTTTGTATATTTAATGTAGAGGAAAGATGTGGATTGCATTGTGCTGTAGGGAAAATTCAGGATTCAAAGATGAAACTTTTTTTTTTTTTAATCTCTTTCCTTTTTCTGAATTCTCTTGCCACAGAAATGCTTCCAACTCTCTGTCACTCCTGCTTTGGAGTTATGCTATGTGCAAGAAACATGGTGAAACTTGTGTAGTTTAAATTAATAGAGAAAAACCTCTTCTGTTGACAGTTCTGAAATGATACCCAGCTATATTTCTCGACATAATCTTATCTACAATCTTCAGCTCATTCCAAAAGAAGGTGAAATCAGTACTTTGTCCAAGCTCTAATATAACAATATTCAGGATGCCCTTCCTCTATCATATCAGCACTGTCATACGTGTGGAGGATCACTGATACTTTTAGGCAGCACTCACCAAAAAGTAGTTTCAAAACAACAAAGTGAAGGCATAGTCCCAAATTTGGAGCCCTTTCTATTCCTGTTGTGGCAGCCAGCAGTAATACCATCTCTTATCAAAGATCTTGTCTAGATGTTGTTGCAGGAAGGGGAGACCAGCTCAACCAGTCTGATGACTTCTTGGGAGGCAGTAGAAGCTGACAGCACTTATCATGGCCTTGAGGTTGCTTTAAACCCAGCTAAGGTGACAAGACATCAGCTGAGGTTTTGGGGAATTGTAGCGAGCTTGACATTTCCCTTATTGCCATCCATTCATGGTCAATGAAGACTGACTCCAACAGACTAACTGTATCACATTATGTAAACTGTAAAGCTAAGGATGTTAGAACTCCCAGAGGATTTGTCCGTGGTGGAGGAAGTGGAGGGTTAAAAGGAGGGTACTTTCAATCTTTTCTTTTTATTTTCTTTCTTTTTCAGAAAAAGACTCGTGCACCTTTACTGAGAAGTAAGAGACTTTTTATTTGAAGAAAAATGTGTCATCTCCATCTGACCTGACAGAGCCTGCACATGTGAGTCTATTTTATTGCATTCTCCTGACAAAGGATTTGATAGATGCTGATGCAAATGTAACACCCGTTCTCCCACAATACAGTAGGAACTAGTGAAAGAAGATATAAAAAACCCATGTTGCCCACTATTTTGCTACTCCAATTATTTAGTATATACTTTTTCTTCTTCAGGGTATGTAACATTATTCCACACACAGAAAATATCATGACTATGTGAGACCAGCTGCTTGGACCCAGTGGCCTGGGTTTGTAGCACCCCATTGTGTTTGATAACATCTCAGAGCAACACTTTTCTTAGAGGAATGTGGTACAGGAGAGAAGAAGAAGGTGAAAAAGCAGCTTTCACAGCCATCAAACAGGCTCAGATCAACTAGGTTTTTACCCTACCGTATTATATCTAGCTGCGAAACACCAGAAGGTTATGGCATAGCCAGAATGTTGTGGAGGAAAGGGAGAAGAGGCTAGGAAAAACAGCTGGGTGGAAACAAATTGAGAAACCAAATTCTTACAGTTCTGGTAATCTTTCTCAGCTTCCTTTTTTTATTCTCTAGAATCATAAGCAGACATGAGAAAATACCATGTAAAAGACTGAACTTTCACCTTAAGTAGAAGAAAAAATGCCAAAAAAACTAGCAAGCAGAGTCTGTGAGAACAATACTGTGAGAACAGTTTTGAGGAATTGAAAGGTTTGGATAAATTTCAGGAGAGCTTCTCAAATTTCAAGTGCTTGCCTGAACAAAATCTGGCCTCCAGAACTTAAGGTACACAACTCGCAACCTCCATTTCTGTGCTAAAAGGCACTGTGTGGTTAAGAGGGAAGCAAAGCTTGCAAAGTTAGCATTCTGCACTTATTCTTGAATAACTGAGTGTCATTTCTTTTTCCTCCTCAATCCAAATAAATTCTATAGCTGAAAGCAGAATAAATTTCTATACCATCACTACCATTGTTCAGCTTGTAGAGTAAGTGAATCCACACAAGAAAAGGGGACCAGAATAGGGGAATTTTTCCAGCAAAGCACATTTAGACTGTATCCAGGGTTCAGAGGGGGTGAAAGGGGAGGAAAACAGACATAATTCCAACCATGCAAACAGGAAAACCCAAATCCCAGTTCCCTATGGGAAGCCAAACAGTGTTAAAAAAGACCAGACGAACTTCATTTAAGCACTGCATTTGAAGGTAAGCTCTGTGTTTCAAAATGTGCTTCCACTAACATAATAGCTTAATTTTCCTATTCAACAGTGGAGTTGCTCAGCCTGGCAATTTTCTTATGGCATTTCTTTAATTTCTCCAGAGTCAGTTAAATCTAGCATAACATAGCTGGTAATTTTCAGGATGGAATCAATGATAAGCATAGCTGCCTGTCTAAATGGAGCCCAAAGAATCGGGATTTCTTGGGAAAGTGTGGTTACGTACATGTACAGGCATGATGTAAGAGTGATTCATTTCACACTAACAGCCATTTTATTTTTGATTCTTAGCTGCTCAAGAAGTTTTGTTTGCAACCTATCATATCTCAGTCATGCAGTAGCAACATTCCATGGAAAAATAACAAGCTGAGAGTAAACCTAAGTGCATATCAGCAGCTCCTGTAATTTGTAGTATCAAACCTTTCCTCTTCTTTCAAAGTCTACAGTTCCCAGAATCAAGCAGCTGCATAGGAATCTCAGCTTTCCGATGTATAGAAGTAATTTCTAATATTTTTATCTGCAGAAAGAATGTGGATGTATATGGCAAGACTAGTTGAACTCCTTGAAGACAGCAAAACAAATTTTAAAACCTCAACATGCACTCATCATATTCTTTTGGGGGAATTCAGGGGATTCTATGGCCTGTTTTTCTTGTATTTGACATTGGCGGTACTGCGAATGTCTCACTATCTGCTTGTTTTGCCAAATGACGGGGGATCAACAGCAAGGACATAGACACCAAGTTAAAAACAAAAATAAATATATTTTACTTTTGTTCAAAGCAGGAAAAAGAGTAAACAGGGCAAAAAGAGCAAGCAAGATAATGCACCTAATCATTACTACAGAAAGTTAACTATAGTGATTAAGAAAGGTCAGTCACCAATTGCCTTTAATACGTTACCATCATCCAAATCCGTACATCAGCTGGGGAGCCCCGGTCACAGCAAAAGATTTGGAGAACCTTACTGGCAATTGGGAATTCCTATGCAGTGTGTTCACTCATAGGTGAGGTCGCCAACTTCTCTGTGCCAGGGGTTCTGCTTATATATTTTTTATCAAACATGACTACATGACTACCTGCACAGCAAGTGTCTGATATATTAGCATCACTTCACTCAGATATGCCTCTAATCCGGCCAGGATCTGAGACAGGTCTGAGGAGTTACTGTTTTCCTAGCTTTGAATATGCAAGGCATTTAGCTTTAGACATGCAAAGTATCTGGCTTTAGACATGCAAGGTACCTGGCTTTAGGTATGTGAGGCATTTGACTTTAGGTGTGCAAGTTGGGGGGGTCACTCAATAAGTCAATTCTGATTCAAGGCCTAAGGCTTAGACCTTTTTATATCACTACTGCAATTGCAATAAGTGTTATTAGATAAAAAGCTCAGTATAAAAGAAGGCAGCAACGAGTCCTAAGTTGCTAAGCCCATGTGGAGCCAAACACCCCTCTGTATACCTTCTGAATCAGGGTTGTCTAGTGGCTAAGGTGAAGCACTAGAGACACTTCTTTGCAACACTATTTGGCATCATGTCAGAGACCTCAGATTAGCTCTGAGCATCCTTGCACAATTCTCAGGGAGGCTTGCTAGCTGAGGAATGGTGCAGGCTGATGCAGCTGCCCAGCTGGCAGAACCTTGACTGGAATGAGGCAGCACTTATTCAGATAGCTCTTGTATCCTACTCCATTTCACAATACACAGGCAGCCTCAAGAATCACCATGAGAGTGGCGCTTGTCTTGCCTTGTTGGTTCACTGACAACATTCGTGAGCAACACCATACACTGCCCAGGGGAAAGCATAACAATGCAATGAAAAATCTGCTGGCAGAATGCAGTTAAAACAACCTCTGAAGGATATTCCCTAATGCTTCACCACCAAACAATTTCCCAAATATAATCACTGATGGAAACGTCTCTTCCTGATGAGAAGTCTGAAGAAGAAGGAAGATGTTCATGAGAGACTATGAGAAGAATGGGTGATTAAAAGAAAGGGCTTTCCCACTTATGCAAGTAGCTTTGATTCTTCTTAATGCAAGTTTTATCATCACAGGCAAAATTCATGAACCCTGAACTTCATTTGAATAGTTTTGGGCATTTAGTTTCCCAGCCCAAAGCTATTTGCTGGTCTTCAGCAAGCTGTGTTTTTATCAAAGTTTTTTTATCAGTAAAATAGGCATAATATTTACATAAATCTCATGTCTCTTTTTGCTAGTGTTAATAAAATAATTTGAGATTCTAGAATAAAACAGATGCTGTGGAAAATGCCATTCCACACTGTAATCCAGCCTTTCCATTAGATGGTGCACGGTGGGTCAGAAAAACCTATTAGACCTTCCTTCCAAGGCAGAAAAATACAAAGATTTCTGCTAGGTTTCTGAGATAGCTCGTAATTGCTGGACTTAAACAAATCAAACAAAGATATATCAAGTAGATGGGAATCAGCATTAGTCTGGGAAATGACAGCATGTGAAACACCAGAGTGCAAGCTCTTTTTTCCCCTAGCTACTCCCTTAGATCCCTCCCTGTTTGTGAAAGTCCGGAGTCTGGGAGTATTTTCTATCCTAGCCCTACAGCCTGGTGTCCATGAAGGCATAACATCCCGGAGCCTGCAATGGTAATGCTCCATGCCAATGTACCTATTTTGCCATCAGAGTGCTATCTTGTCTATGTATGGCCTCAGTGAGACAGAAAAACACAAGAGCAAGAGAGAAGTGTGTGAACAAATCCACTTAAATTTCTTGTTTTCCTTTGTTAGACATTGTCAGAGAATTCCACACAGAATTTTTCAACTTTTCATGGTTCTTGGCTGCACCTTCAATAACCCAGTAGACACAAAGTAGAGCAATTCAACATTTTGTGCAGCCACAGGAAAAGAACTCTGGAATCTTTTTTTTCTCAAAAAAGTTAAAAATTTTTTGCCTAAAAGGAGGTTTACCTGGCCAGAAAAGCGCAGGCAGTGCTCAGCACAATATGCAGAGAACAATAGGATACAGAAGTGCCTGTCTTTTCAGAAACGGTGCAGAAGTCAAGAAGAAGCAAGCTGTTGCACACAGACCAGTGCCTGCACTTGCTGAATAGCTACCAAAATAATTTACGCTGTCATATCCATCTTTATAATCAACAGTGAAGATAAGGGAATAGGGGAACAGATGAAAAGTTTTAAATATGGCAGGTTTTTTAAACAGAAAAAATAATCATCAATCTAAGAAGAAATCATAACTGTCACAAGGAGAGGACATTATCCTCCAAACAAGGAAAAGGTTCTGGAAAACAAATAGTTCACAGAGATATTTTTTCCACATACTCTCACTTCATTATGCTTATAAAAATTTTAAAATTGCTGAATTACCTTCAGCCATTGTGATTCTTGTTTATTTCCAGCTGCAAGCTGTATAGAAGTGCACAGTGTTCAAAACTTTGGAATTTATTAAAAAGTGGTTAAGAACAATGTGAATTCCAGCCAGCTGAAAAGAAAAAGGGAGACTGTTAAACTAGAAAATATTGTTATTCTGACCTCTCTCAGCACCATAATTCCAGTCTGTTTATTTACAGAGACCTTAAAGAGACTTGAACTAAAAAAGATTGTTCTGTGTATAGTTGACTCCTGCCAACTATACTCATCTGGAGAACAGAATTTTATTGGGGAGTATACATCTTTCATAACTGTCACATGGTGGTGAACACTCACCTCCTCCTTGAATTCTTTTTTTTTCAGAGAGGGTGGCGGAAAGGAAGAAGGAGAAGAAGAGAGAAAACAGGAAGCGGGGAGGTTAGGGATGTTTAGAGATTAAAATATTTATACTTTTGTTTAAATATACAGCGTGTGTACTTCCCAAGGGTAATGGGTTGTAGGGCAGCTTCAGCACAGAAATTTTAGCACAGTTTTATGGATCCAAATTTGGTATCAAACAGTTTGACAGTATCTTCTTGAACAGACTTTACATGAGAAATGTGGCAGTAAAGTCAAGTCGTTATGGAGATCTTATTGCCTAAAATACTCATTATGTTTATTAATGGGCCTGATCCTGCAAAGTAATGGACACTTTCAATCCCACATAAATTATCTTTTTTTTTTTATTATTTTCTCAAATTGTACTTAAAAGCAATATGTTTTCTCAAACTTATCCTAGTCTGATAATTGCTTAAAATATTATTTCTTCATTTCAGAGATAAGCTAATGCTGTAATTAATTATATTCCATACACAGCAACTGACTTAGATGTATCTTCAAAAGGCAGGTGGAGATTAAAACTAAGATCTAAGATTCCCTAAACTGTAGGTCTTCCCCAAGGACATTCATGTGTATACATGCTTTTTTTCTTAGTATGGGCAACATTCTGTGAACTGTAGACAGTATCATAAATAAAAGGGAGAAGGTGCAATTAATGTTACTCTTGGAACCATAACTTCAGCATTTTTTGACCATGTGACTTAACCCATTAGCTGGGGTTATGGCAGTTTTTGTAACCTACTTGCGTTCTTCTACATATCAGGAGGCATGTTTCTGTAGAGATGTTTTAAATCAATTTTTACAGATAAATCCACAAAATATTTCCAGCTGAAAATTCTCTCTTACGCTGGTTCTGTCTTTTTCTTGCCATCTCTTACATTTACTCCATGAGGTTTTATACCTCTTGTCCTGGAACTGCTCTATTCTATCTTTTTCTTTTTGGCATGGCTTGCTGTAATTCCACCCCCACCACCCCCACACATGCCCCCAGTAATTCTCCTAATATACTTCCTATCCTAATACTTCCTCTCTACTCAGCACTAGTGAGGCTGCACCTGGGGTACTGTTTTCAGTGCTGGGCTTGCCAGTACAAGGGACACAGGCATACTGGAGTGAATCCAGCACAGAGCCACAAGGATGATGAACAAACTGGATCATCTATCATATGAAAGTGATGGGACTGTTCAGCCTGGACAAGGGAAGGCTCAGGGGGCCCTTATCCACGCGAATAAATACCTGAGAGGGAATGAAGAAGAAGGACGGAAAAGGAGGTGGTGGGCACAAATTAAAACACATTAAACGCCACCTGTACACAGCAAAGCACTTTTTTACTGTGAGGACAGTCAGACACTAGTACAGGTTGCTCAGAGAGGTCATGCAGTCTCTGTCGCAGACATGTTCAAAACCTAACTGGATGTAGTCCTGGATAACCTGCTTTAACTAACCCTGCTCTGAGCAGGAGGTCAGACTAGATGAGCTTAAGAGGTTCCATCTCACCTATCTATCTCCTTATTCTCTTATCCTGTAACATGTTTTAGTTCATTACACTAGTCCTTTTCTTTTCTGCCTTTTCCTCCTCCTCCCCACCTAATCTTCATATCCCATTTCGATAGTACTCTGCATTGCTATTGGTTTCCTGAAGGTTCCTGGGGCCTTTTTTCCGCAGGCTTTCTGTGCGACTCTCTTTAAAGCCCAGCCCCCTTGAAAGACCCACACGTGGTCCATTGCTAAAAACTGCGGGACAAATCCATAGATTTTTTTACTCATTCGAGTTCTAGAGTGCATGATCTTGAAATGATTAAACTGATTAAATATAAAATAAAACTTAAACCATCCCAAGCATACAGATCTCTCAACTTGAGGGTTCAGAGTTCAGTCAGAGTTTAGAAACCAAGAATGGAAATCTAAGCTGAAATTATTTTAGAACTTGTACTTTGTGGAAACAGACCAGCAGTTTCTGCTTCAGAGCCAAGGGTGCAATCAGTATGTTTGATATTATACACGGTTGATGTGGGAAGCAGCTCAAGCACTCGGCTCCCAGAGCAGGCTGTGACAGTGTTTCTCCCTCTACACCCCTTTACCAAGCACAGGAACATTCACATGGGCCCTCTCTGCCACCCTCTGAGCCAAGGGGGGAAGATCAGCTGTTCCTCTTTCACGTGTTATGATAGTTCGGGTGTCTCAGCTCTCCTAAGCTGGAGACAGAATGCTGTAAGAAAATACATTCTTGCTATCAAGTGACCTGATCAAACAAGGAAGTTCTGGGACTCGCAAAGGACAACCCGAAGCCCATGAAATTTCACACCTGCTTTCCAGACTGAAAAAGCTACCTGACGGCTTCAATTAACCTAACCCCTCCAAAATGAGCTTTTGCATTCTATTTCACCCAGATTTATTACATAAGCAGCTGTTTACCAGAAAACTTTTAGCAGATCCCTTGACCAATTCAACTCATGTGCAACCTGTTTGATCTGTTTACACTTATTTGGTTGCCTAGAGACAAAAAACTTTCACCATGTTTTGAGATGCATCATGTCACTATGATTATTTGCAATAATATTTAGGGTTTTGCTTACTCCTTTTTTCCTCATTTCCATCTCACTCTTTTCTGAGCATACCATTCGAAACTCTGGGGACATCTTCATCAACACTATCTTACTTCCTAACACCATGTCAGACAAAATCACTCCTCTTTAACTCAAGCATGGTGCAGTAAGTCTAAACAAGAAAAGTAAAGACATGCAACCTGGTGATAAAAATATTTACAGCAGCCTCCAAAGGATTCGTAACATGCAAATAATTTCATTAAAACTTTTAATGAAGGTAAGCATTAAGTATTTGGAGTATCCTGATATTTTGGCACACAACAAGAGAAAAGAAGCAGCTGTGTGTAAATTTTTGTTTGTGTGAATGCAGGTAGCTGCACATATCTCTGTGTGTGCACATGTGTGTGTTTGTGTTTAGTTATAGCAGGAACAGGAGAAGATGTCTTTGCCAACAGACTGACAGTACACCCCACAGTACACTGTACACTCATGACTAGATCTGCCAACAAACAAAAGATGATCTGTTAATCCTATCCTGATTTCTGTCCTTGTTTTGGAGCAGAGCAGTCCCCTTTACAAAGATCCAGTCATAAATTATACAGACCTTATAAGGCACTGAAAGCTGAGGCTCCAAAGTAATTGATGAAAAAGAGTAAACACTTCTTAATCAATACATATGTTAAATGTAGCTCAGCTGCAGATATTTTTCTCCAGCAGCTCCACAGGAAACACCATATGAAAGAGCTGGATCAAGTTCCACTGGCTCACCAGAATAAAAATAAACCAAAAATAAAATTTGAAGGGCTGAGGAAAGTGTACATGAGTAAAAATTCATTTCATTATGCATGACAAAATACTGCAAATGGAAATCATTTCATAAATCACAATTTATAAATAAAAAACAGCTAAATATTTTCAATGCTGTAATACAAGTAGTAAAACAGTTCTTTTCACATACATGCAATATTTAAAATAGAGGGTCTTAGCTTCATCTAAAAAATAGTGAAGATAAGTCTCTTTGCTTTCACTGTAGAAACATGAAACAAAATTTTACTTTAGTTTTACATAGAATATGCACAACATCTGTCTGTATTTCCATTTGCACATATTTTTACATTTCCCCTCTAGTTTAAACATACAACACACAGGAAAAGATGCTTGGGTGTGTGCTTCCAAGAGCGTAATTTTGCAGTTTCAGTGTCAGAAACCTGCATCCTCTGCTTTGTATCCACAGCTTCAGGTATGGTGCCGAGAGCCATAATGTGAGTTTTGTCACTTGCCCTTGTCAGTGACTCTAAGCAGACAGTAGATCATTGCCACATGGCTACGCCTCTCTCTAGCGGAGTGGGAGACATTAACTGAGTCAGCTTTGCTGTACGGTATTAAATAAGGCAGTTTTATACAGCAGGCATCAGTCCACTAAGAAATGGAGCAGAAAGCAGAAATTATGTACTAATGAGCTTCGAAAAAGGCCACTTCCTGGCTGGCCTCCCCTTGTCTAAGGGGTAATGGAGGAGGCAGCCATACAGTAACTGTGTCAGACTGGACGGCTGCAGGCACAGCGGTTCTACAATATATAACGTGATTGGCGTTGGACTCTGATATGGTAAGTTATGGGGAAAATCATGGATCAGTCACAGTAAAAATGTCAAAAGCCATTGGAATTATAGTTAAAAAAACCACATTAAGTTCTTCATGTGAAATATATTCGAGATCAAGTTACCATTTTAGACCACCTGTAGTTACAATTATTATTTATTTATACAACATCCTTTATGGGAATATATTGATAAATACACAACAATATCCTAACCCAAAATTTTACAATGTTAAATGCCGGTATTGTCACGGGACTCTGTTCAGTTATAATAGGCCTAAGAGGCAGGAGCACAGTCAGTGATCATTAATATATTGGCTAGTCCTGAGGCTTGTCTGGGATGCATATCAGGCCAAGCTGATATCCAGGATCAAGGTGGAGCAAAATAACCCTTTTACTACCATCTGTAGGAACTCAAACACAGACAGCACTGAGAGCAGAGCTAGAGATACACAAGTCCTCTTTGGAAGATGAGCTACATTGTTAAGGGAGCCCATCAGTCATGCATGTCAGCTCCAGCGGTGTCTTGCTGGGGGCGTTAGCAGATAAACCAACAGTTTTTGCTAGAAAGAATTTATCTTCTTCATGTTTGCCAAGTCCTGCTTTAAGGTATCGCTTAGCAAATAAAAAGCATCACTAATGTAGCTTTTGGAGGAGTAGGAGGAAGAACAGATGAATAGATGAATCTAAGTGTAAGAGTTAGAGCTCCCGACTCTTTCTACCTTTGCATTACACTGATCACTGTGAAATCTGTGTGATTGGGAGAGTATGTGCTTTAAGAAGCATGAACCCTGTGAAATATCCACATCATTGATAACTTGACAACTACAATTTGAGCAGCAGCATATGGCAAAAGCAATGTTATGACAAGCCATTCCTTGGGATGGGAATACTAATGATAAAAGGTTTTACTTAAGTGGCAACACAAGTAGCATTGTTAATATGAGAATTACCTTAGAGTGTTTTCATCACTTGAGTAAAGTGAAAATGGACAAACAAGGAACCTGATACAATTAAATGATTTTATTAAATGTTAAATGTTTAATTGTTTTTCTTTTTGAAAAGGCATTCACTTCATTGACTCATCCTCACAAGAAGAACAGGTGATAAAACAACATTGAAAAAATAAACTTGAAAAGAAAAAGTAGTAAAAGATACATAGAAATTAGGCAAATGCACTGAACCTGTCTTCAAACTATAATGTCTCTCTTGCTCACTAAAATACCTAGATTTTTTTTAGTAAAATTAATGCCTGAAACATACTAATATCTGAATGGTTTAGAAAACAGCACTATTGCTCTATGGTGTTTATAAAGAGATAGTGATCAGAGTGCCTTAAGGTCTGTGAAAAGAATACCCTCCATTTTTGCCACAAAAACAACAGGAACTTTTCTCCATGCTCTGTAGGGCCAATGCTCCCAAACTTTAAAAAAATATGGACCTATTGCAGAATAGCCATGAGGATTCTAGGAACAATACATTTACAAGTCTATCTCTTTCCTGGGTTTTGATCTTATATTATTCATAATAGAACTCTCTGTCTTTTTGAGGACAAGGATTAGGGTTTCATTCTCTAAAAGAAGTTGGATTGTCACACCACTCCAGGATATATGACTACAGGCAAAAAACATGTCAAACTTAATGTGAGTGTCACAGTTCACAAAAAAACAAGGTAAGCATCTGAAAAAAGGAGGAGTAACCAAACAAATTTCAATGCTGTTTCTGGGAAGAAAGCAGAGCCTCCATATCCTACCATAGAACAAGCTGCAAGGTGCGTGCCATTTTATGCTCAGTTAAGACTGTGTCTTACTCAGTTTCTAGTGACATCGTGCTTGACTGCATCTGTTTGTTCACTCCATCATGTTAAAACACTGATTATTTGCTCAGAAAACATCTTCAGTATGCAGTGCCATATTCCTCCAGATATTTATCACTCTCAGCCCTGATCTGAACAAAGTCCAAGTGAGACCATCAGTTTCTTCCCAACTTTCCCTCAAAAACGCCTTGCATTTCTTTTAGATTGTTATCTGCAGAAGCTACTTTGCTTTAGCAAGGACAAAAGAATAAAATAGCAATATATAATTATATATTACTGCTACTACCAGCAACAGCAAAAAGCTAAAAGGATCTTTCCAGAAGAGCTAAGATAACTTTACTCTGCCAGCTGGACCTCAAGAAACCGCTGAAGCTCAGAGTGCCATTTTCCACATCCCAGGCTCTCCAGTCTATTATCTCTAGAAAGGACTGCTAAATCATACTGCAGGAGAAAAGGACTTGAGAAAAGCACATGCATACATTGGTTGGGAAAACATCTTTTAATTATAGGTGGGTTAGAGATGATACATGTGAGTGTATTATTCTTTCCTTCTGCTTGCTACTGGGAGCCACTCAGGCCACAGGAAGGCTTCACATGGATTAAAATGAGAGAATCTCTGCATCTTTCTGTTATTCAGATACATAATCAAAAAACTGTGATTTCTACTAAAACATTTTTCTTTGTCTAAAGTCTACATTTTGGCTTAGGTGTGAAAGGTTTATGAAAGTTACCTGCAATTATTTTCTGAGCTAGTTTACCTGTTTTGCTAGCCATCCTGCTGTTTAAAAGGAAAAAAAAAATTAAAAGAAGATTCCCTGTCATTCCAGAGGTAGTAAAGATACCTACAGGAAAATATTAGAAATGTGTGATATATATGGTATGAGTTCGTTTTGAAGGAAATTCTACCAAGTCAGAATAAACCTGGAATACAACGCTCGGCATTTGCTTAAGGGGATTTAATGTCATATGAGGATAATTGGGGGGTCAAAGATTAAAATTAGATAGATACAGGGAAACATGCTGTGAGAGAAAAATGAAACCAAGAGGGATGTCAATATAGTTTTAATTGGTCAAGTAGCGGAATTCACAGGAATAAGAACTGGGAATCTTCCCCCATCCCTACCACCCACCCTCAAAATTTTATTCCAAACCAAACTGCTGTTTTAAATGAGAAGCATATTTTCTCATCAAGATTAATATATTACTATGAAGTTGTTTATCAAGTCACTACTAATAAAAACATTTTGGAAACCTGCTGTGATCCCTAGGGTTGCCTGAAGCATTTTATTCCAGGATGCTTCAGGAATGCTGGCCAGCTGCAAAACTGTGATGACAGAGGAAACTTCTGGCATGCCCACATGTACCACAGGATTTTCTCCCTAGAGAAGCTGTTCAAGAACATGGTGTATTATAAAAGCAAGGCAAGTGCTGTGAAATCCAACTTTTCATTAAGGGCCTTCAGTGGGAGTTTTAGTTAAAAGTCATCATGTATGATTTCTAGATTGAAGACTATTGTGTCTGCTGGTTTTGATACAAATCTGAAGTTATTTTTAACAAGGGCCCTCACTGGCAGTCATAATGCTGTTTGTGAATTTAAGAGGGTATATCTGAAACTATGAAACATCGTATCAAAGTCCAAGGTACTAATAACCACAAGTCAACAAGAAATATGACTGCATTTGTTCTTTATGGAACAATTGTTGAGAAGACTGTGATTTAATTTTTCTACATCTAAACATACTGTAAACCTCTCTCAAAGATAAATGATATAGTTTCAACATTTACCTCAATGCATTTGTACTAGCTAGGTTTCTAGGCCAGAAAAAAAATGAGCTGAAAATCTTTGAGATTTTTGCTACATCCTACATCTGAACAGTCTGATAACATGAAGAGAACCAAGCTTCCCTCAAAGTATTTTGTCACTTTAAATCCATATCCACAGCAAACCAGACAGTAAAGAGGACTAGACATCGAAGATGGTTCTGTCTAAAGCTCTATGACTTTGGTCTCTGTTAAAATAAACTATACTTTTCTAGCTGTGTAAAGTGTATGTAGTACACAACATGTTTCTAAGATCCTTTCTCTTTACACTCAAGATGGATTTTGGCCCCTAACTAATTCCTCCTAATTACCTTCTGCTTTATCATAAAATGATCTCACAGCTTTCATTTAAGAACAAATAATATTATCACCTGTATCTGGAACCAACTAGCAAGGTAAAATTTGCTTGGTACTACCTTGAGATAAGGAGAGCTAGAATGTCAGTCTAAGACAAGTACAATCAGCAAAATCCAATTTCATTTTACCCCAAAATTCTGGCTCAAAGCCCGGGTTCTCTTTCACCCTAACAGACAGATAGGAGGCAAAAAGTGCAAGTCTACACTTACCCTAAAACCAGAGGTTTTAATAAAGGCCTTGAATGTTTTTCTCAATAACATTTTACACCATTTTAGGAATAGAGAAAGAGGTCCTGTACTTACATGTGTGGCATTCAGAAAGTACTGTGTCATGTGCGTGATAAAAGGGAAAAGTTCAAGTTAAAATTATCCCCATAGTAAACACAGAAAATGCTGTTTGGGGGCTCTGATGGGGAAAGGAATCATCATTTACCATCTCAAAATTATTAGTCTACAGGAAGAAGTCTACAGCACAAGAAAGATATGAACCTTTCAGAAAGGGTCCAGAGGAGAGCCACAAAAATGATCAGAAAGCTGGAACACCTCTCCTACAAAGAAAGGCTCAGAGAGCTGGGGTTGTTCAGCCTGGGAAAGAGGAGGCTCTGGGGTGACCTTATGGTGGTCTTTCAGTACTTAAAGGGAGCCTGTAAGAAAGATGGGAACAATCTTTTTAGTAGAGCCTGTGGCAATAGGACAGGGAGTGATGGTTTTAAGCTCAAAGAAGGTAGATTCAGACTAGATATAAGGAAGCCTTTTTTTAAAAATGAGGCACGGGTTGCCCAGAGAGATAGTAGATGCTTCATCCTGGAAGCGTTCAAGATCAGGTTGGATGGGGCTCTGAGCAACCTGATCTAGTTGAAGATGTCCCTACTCACTGCAGGGGGGCTGGACTAGATGACTTTTGAAAGTCCCTTCCAGCCCAAACCATACTATGATAATATGATAAAAATGTAATAAATTTATTTTATTAATAGGGTTCCTTAATGAGGAGCAATGCAATAATGATGCCATGCAATAATCATAGAATCATAGAATGTTCTTATAATGATACTAGATATTGATGAAGATATCCATGAAGACATCATTTCCTTACTCAGAGTCTTACACTGTGACTTGCTCCTCCAGAACTAAGGCATTATCTAATTGGTAAAGCATTATTAACACAGCAGAATTCTTTCATGTCAGAAGTTAATTCATTCCGAACATCCCTAGTGTAATGACATCAATCAATGCTCACTAGTGATTGTTTCATTAATGTAAACAGCTCCAAGTATTCTACTGGCAGGCTGTGCACTGTCCTGTTTATGTTCAGGAAGAGGCTGCTCCTCTGGATATCTGGCTTTAATGTGTGTCCATTACTCCCACTTACAAGCACGTTGCTTTTGGATTTTATGGGTTTGAATTTTTTGGTGTCTGTGTAACTATAACTTGTTAATAAATTACTACAACAAACATGTACAGGACAACCGAAAAAAACCTACTAAGAACTGGCCAGCATCTACTTAAAATTCAAGTACAGCAGCAATTTAATAAAAACAACTCCTCCAGAATGTGGCCATAAGGAAGGAGTTTGCACAATCTGTTCATCTGCATAATTAGTAATTGAGGACCTGAGAACAGTTGGAACATTGCTGTGGGCAACCCAGGTCAGATCACAGATAACATAAATATCAAAGATTCAGATTTCCATAAACTAAAAACATCAGAATGGAGCTAACAACAACCCTAATAAAAGCATGACGTAAATTTTATCCAAGGCTTAGAAGAATCATAAAAAAAAGGGGGAGGGGGGAGGGGGGGACGGGGAGGGGAGGGTAGAAAAAAGAGAAGATACATGAGAAGAGACAGTAACATATTTTGTTTATCATTTGCATAATTGTACAAGTATATGAATACTACTGCAAGAGACATATTTCTAAGTATCCCACTTGCACATTAGAGAAAATAATAAATCCAATTATTTACACCCATGTAGTAATATGACTCATCATTTCAGGAGCAAAAGTTCTTGTAGCCACTCTGCAATCCTTTGCTTTCACCAGGTCGTGTTGAATAAAACATGAAGTGTACAAGGCACTGCAGAGACTGGTATTCTGATTTGGGAGATGAATAGTAATACAGGAGAGGTAGTGATGCACTGATCAACTGTGGATGCATTCTTTCCAGTGATTTAGTTTGCTGCAGCTTCATCGGATGCAGATGTGCATCAGGACACCAGACCAAGGAAGGGACTAGCTACCATTATACAATGGCTTCAGTTTGTCACCTTCATTTCTTATTCACAATGCAAAAGCATTATCCAAATGAACTGGCTATCAACATGTAGTTTATGTGTATTTATTTGTTTCATCTTCCTGGCAGATAGTAAATAATAATAACAACATAGAAGTCTGTTGATTTCTATTGGCAGGAAGATAAGAGTTTTGCCATATGATACTAGATCACAAGATTTATTTTTTGGCAAAAAATGTGAAAAGTAGCCTATCTGCTTGGGTGTTCACCAGTGTTTGATTAATATAAATGCTTGAGAACTCAAGATATCAAATAAAGTAAAAGGGGACTCTAGGTTCTTTGCATTTACAAAAATCAAGATTAGCTTATCTCAAACTTAGGTGACATAAAAAATAATACCCTGAGGCAGAGATATGTTTGCAGTTCTGTCCTTTGTAAGAACACAATGTTATTTGCAATGGGATTAGCATAGCTGTTCGTTGGAACTGTAATGCTTTTGTCTCTTGGTTTTGTAAGGTGAAAGATTAAGGTAAAGGATGAATACAGGATTGAACAATGCCAGAAACAGGAATATAAAAATGTGACATCAGTGAAATCAGTTGCACATAATATAAATATCATCAGTCAAATAGTTACTGCAAAGAACAATTGTTTTTATTTAATTACATTTAGTAATCTTAAAGATATATACCTACTGCACATGAAACTACTATCAAGTAGGATCTGTAAAAACCTGTTTATCTCCATTCTCCCAAACACAAACCCAACGGGTTCTTACCCCTGTTTTTTGGTCAGTCTAGAAAAAGGCATATAAAAACTATGGAAATGGCTGAACACAGAAAAACATACAGCACACAAATGAAGTGCAGAAAGGAGGAAGTCTTGAAAGTCTTTCTAATGGAGGTAATATCAATTACCAGTAATATTGAGAGAAATAAAACTGTTATGGGCAAAAAGAACACAAAAGGTTTTCCCCAGTTTCACTATGCCCAGTAAAATTAGCTTAACTCTTGTGGGCTATTGCATTTGCCCATTTTAAGTGAAAGAGCAGTTATAGGCTCCAGTCTGAAATACAGATTAAGTGTAACAACCTAGCTGCAGATTATTTTTGATACAGGAAAACTTAATATGGCTGATACCATTTTTTGTAAATGTTATGTGGAAATAATGAAGTATCTATCAGACATTCCTCTCACTCTTGCTTGAAATTAATCAATTAAAAATTAAATTCTCCTAGATTCTCAAGATTCTCAGCCAACTTGTTGAAGTAAAATATCTGAAGTCATTTAACACATCAGTTATGCAAACCCTAACAACAAGTTAAATTCTTTAAGTAGGTCTCACTTGACTTTTGAAGCATAAGATTTGTCAATGTACCCTCCCTTATAAGTATCATTGATTTCATTCTCATGTGATTTTTTAGGGTTGTTTTATAAGGTACATTTTTACAAGTACCAACCATGTCCATATACTTGTCTTTACCTCCCTACCACACCAGTGTGGCAAGAACTCTCATGTTTCTGACCAATTTGTTAACCTTCTGTAATGAAATATCTGGCTTGATAGACAAGGGGAAAGTGGTAGATATTTTTCTACATGAAGTTCAGTAAGGTTTTTGACACTGTCTCCCATACGATCCTTGTAGACAAGCTGTTGATGTATGGCCTGGATGCACATGCAGTGAAGAGAATTGAAAACTGTCTGAACAACCAGGTCTAGAGCCTGGTCATCAGTGGAACAAATGTTGGAGGCCAATAATTAGCAGTGTACTCTAGGGGTCAGTGCTGGGTCTGATCCTGTTTAACATCTTCATTAATGATTTGGCTGATGAGACAAAATGATCCAACTTTGTGGATGACACAAAACTGGTAGAAGTGGTTGATACACCAGTAGGTCATGCTGCCACCCAGAGAGACCTTTAAAGGCTGGAGAAATGGGCCAACATGAACTTCATGAAGTTCAACAAGGAGAAACCCAAAATCCTACACTGGGGGAAAAACAAGCCAATGCACCAATATATGGTGAGAGTCACCCAGCTGGAAAGCAGCTTGGCAGAAAATTATCTATCTAACTTCAAAAGTGGAGTCACCATCACGTCCACAAAATATTGTCTCTTTGGTCTCCACAAAATTTTCAGAAATATTATAAAGGCACAATTGGTGCTTTGAGATAATTTTTTCATAATGAGTCACATTCCTTCAACAAGAGGAATAATTGCCACCTGCAACTTCTCTGAAACTCTTTTCACTTTCCAAGAATATAACACATAGGCAGAAAGGGCACTACTAAGCAGCTTATAACAGTTTCTCAAGGTACTCAGTTTACAAGAAAAGCATTTCTTAAAATACCCAGGGCATATCATGCCCTATCTCACCCTCAGAAGGCAAAAACTGCATACGCGGTCACAGTACATGGCTATGGGTGCTTTTTCCCATTATGCAACAGGTCACCCAAATAAGTTTTCTGCTTCCTTACTAAATGATCTAGATCTTAAACAGATGATTACTAATGAAAACCAATGCACACTTGCTGGTTTTAAATACATTTTTTGTTAAATCTCATTAATATTTTAAAAATCTCAAAATCTATTTCTGGGTACCTGAGGATATAGTCTATATTCCCCTGAATAAATTGCCTCTATTAATTAGAATACACTGAAATCAACATTTCTATTTAAGAACAGTTGTTGGTCTGGTTTTGGTTTTGGTTTTGCGCATCATTTGCTTGTTACGATTCTGCCAGATCCATTCATCTGTGATCAAGAAAAGCCATCTGGATGGATGGATAGATATCATGGTACAAACCATATGAGGACCTTTATGTGAGCAGTATACACAGTGGAGATCGTGGACTAGCTTACTGTTAATTTGTAACATACAATTGCTGAGCTCAAGTCCAGGCAACATAGAAGGCAAATGAGAATATGGGATGACTGCACCTGATGTAATTCCTCTCTTCAGCCACCACATTTAATTTTTTCTCTCTTCTTCCTAATCATTGTGGGTCACATTTTTAATTAACAGTGAATTCCATATTAACTGGAAGGGATTTCTTTAGGAGACACAGTGGGAAACCACAACGTCAAGTTTGTACTAGTTTGGAAGTGCCATCAAAATCCTGAATTAAAAGAAAGCCAAATTTACATTAAGCATGTAAGACGTTAGGTGGACTTGGTCCTGTTGGTCTGTTTGGTGAACAATCTCTCCCATGGATAGCCTTAGCTGCTGATAGCTGTATTGTTCTTCTGAGTGGCTTTGCACTGGTGGGAGCAACCATCCATCACCTGGCCTTCCACAGATATTGGAGGAGGGGAAGGAAATGCCAGAGATAGATACCTACTTAAAGGAGAAGAAAAGCTTTGTCACGTGTGTCAGCCAATGCCTTTTGAACTCAGCACAAAATTGAGGTCCTGAGCACCGGTAATTGCTAAAGGTCCCCCGGCACCTTTTCCAGGAGCATGTTAGCTCCAGTGTCTTAGCAAAATTTTGACAAGGATAATTATACTCTGCCAGCATAATGTCCCTTGGAGCTGCAGTTGGAGTTGTTTTTTTTTACTTCTTCCTCCTAAAAACAGTTTTGATTTTTCTGAACTGTAGCTGTTGCTGCGTTCCACCCCTGAAATGATTGTATTTCAGTGGTGGTTGAATTGATCTTTAACTATGTACAGCTGGCAACTCACTTGTAGTCCCTTCTGGAATAGAAGACATTTTCTAAGTATAGAGTACTCTTATAGAAGGTGGCACAAGATGAGAGGTTGTACACCAGAACCCTGACTCATTTTTGACTCTCTCAATTTGAGTGGACCAGCCCTAGAATCAAAACAGTATGAAAATGTTTTGGCCCTCAACAATTACTACCAAAAAATACAGAGGAGGTTTTTTTTTTTTTTTGCTTCTGGGATATAGGATGCTACATACCACTTGATAAAAAAAAACATGTGAATTCAATGCACCTATCTGCCTTCCTTCTGCTTCTCACAAATACACACACTACATGTTTAATAAGAATGACCTCCTTGATTTAAGAAACAGGCTTGGTGTGTGGCAATTTTTAAAGTAGCTTAACACAAAACACTTAACAGAAGTATGAAAAATGTTCTGGTTACACTGTTTGGCACATAACGGTTTGGATTAATCCCAAAGCCAAGCCACTGAAAAAATCCTCCTGCTCCAAGGGCTACACAAGGTGACAATGCCTCCTCTAAGAAACAGAAACTTTACTTACGTGGTTTAGCCTGCCAATTGTTCTCATCTAGTAAATTACATATTCTTCAAATGTGTTTTGGGACTAGCAGAGGAAGGAGATGTGAGAAGTTAAACTGTTCTGCTGATGAGGGAAGTGCTGGTTCTTTGAACCAACAGGCTGAGTACACAATAGAGTAAATACCCTTCCAATATTTTGCTCATTTCAGCCAGCAGCACCAGGAAAAATCATTTTCCAATTAGTCAGCAGGTTTCAGCATCATTAGCTTTTATATCAGATTTGCTACCGTTCAAAAATGCATCAGGAGACAAAGCAGGAAGAGTTAAGTATCTTTACTGGAATCTGAGGTCTGTAAGGAGGTGAAATTAGATTAGCTCCATGAAAATGGGGACAGTTTACATTACCAGCGGGGCCCTACCTGTCTCTAGGCTTGACAACGAACAACGCCTTTAGCATATGGCATTACAATGGATTAGTGATCAAGTGCAATTAATCCTAATATATCCTCTCTTGAACTTCAGTGGCTTGTTAGTTGGGGGAAAAAAAAATCTGCTGTCCCCAGTGTCAGGTGAAACTCTCATTTGAGATAAGGCTACCATGTGGAGCTGTGCCTCCATCTGGTGACTCCCTTTTGTGATATTCAAACAGAAGGTGTTTTAATGAGGCTTTTATAGCAGGCACCACCTGCCACTGATCTTCCCCTCTAAAAAGGTGTAATTGAGGGTTGCTTTTACAGTATAGCTTGAATCTTAACCTTGGGAATTCATCAGGAGCTGCAAATCTGGGGATGATGTTGTAATTCTAAAACGTCATTTTGGCTTTTGGTTTAGAGTGAATTGGTTAGAGAAAATTGTAGTTTGGCTAATTGCAACCATTTGTATAGTAGTTTCCCCCTTTTCAGATGGATTAATAGAAGTGTCATATCGAAATTAAGGATTTGAGCTGGCGGTGGCTGTATGTCTCCATTCAGTTCCTCGCATATTAGTGACACAGCTAAACTACAGGCAGCTCCTAGGAGAAAATGGTTTCAGTGCTACTAATATTTACACGGTTTTGATTTTATGACCCCTTATAATGTTACTAAGTCTTTATGGAATAAATACGTCACATAACAATAGGGAAAGCTGAACCAACGCTATTTAAAAAAAAAAAAATTGAGTTACAAGAACACCAGCGTGTATCTCCCACCACCATGTGTTTATTTGTGAATTTTGGATGTGCTGCTGCCTGTTCATTAATTCTGCAATGAGTGCACAAGTTATTTTATTGAGGTGCATGCAATGCTCTTTTGTAGTGCTCTGGATTGAAACTCTTGCTGACAGCAGATGGCTTGGCACAATCACTGATACTTCATGTTATTCTTGCAAGGTTTCTTAACTATCCTCCCTCTAAATTGAACTCTTTCTTAACACTATGCCTGTGTTATCAACAATGAATCCCAGAAGACTAACATAGGACTGAGAATTATTTTGTGAAGCATGGGATCAACATCACTCCTACTTCTGTCCTTCCTCCAGAATACTCTAACCCTTTTAATGGCAGGGATGTAGACTCCCCATACTATTTCACGGGTACTGATTAGTCCTTGCCTTATTTGTTTCCCATTCTTGTCCACTCATCTGCTCAGAAGTTCAATGATAAATCCTTTTCCCATCACATTGGGTACCCGAGAGCTGACAAGCTTTTTAAGATGTCTTTGAATAAACATGCTTCTGAAAACCTCTGCTGATGTAGGGGGGAGGAAAGCATGGCATTAAAAAAAGCCTTCGCAACTAAGACAATAATGACATTTTAACCATGCATGAGCTTCAACAAATTTTATAATAATGACTATGACAGTAACAGTAGGACAGCAATTCTGTGATGTTTGAACTTCAGTTATAAGAGAAGTTTAAACTACAGAGTTAAATGAAGGAGAAACTTTTACTTTTTGCATCATGATGCCTTCCAAGTCATAACCTGGGTACAACTTAGCCTGAAGGGTGCAGCAATCTTTCCCACCATGCCCTCAGAAATGAACAAGATGAAGGTCTTGGCTTTACCTCACTGAACTCCTTCACACTTTCACTACCCAGCTAAATTCGCTTCACGTGTAGACACAGCTCAGCACTCCACAGATGCACACAGATGTGAGCTGATTGAACCGAGTGCACAACAAACAGCACTGAATGCTACTCTCACTGTTTCAGAGTTCAATCAATTCAAAGCCCATTTTTCTCTTCAAGCCCCCGCTGGCCATTCTGCAGAAGCTGTTTCCATGCCTAACATTCATGACAGGAAAAAAGGTAGTTTCTTCCATATACATATAGCTCTTCCCTCTGATGGATGCAATTTTTCAGGAGAATTGGGGGGTGGGGAGCCAAGGCAGCAGGTGGATTTTTCAGGCAAAGATGAAAAAGCTAAAAGATGACTGTTTTGTCAAAGTAGTAAGTGACTGAAGCAGGAGATTGGAGCAGAAAATATTGCTCACTCTTAGTTGTGGAAGCAATGTGTGCCTACAGGACACGTATTTGTGCATGTCACAGGATTACTGCATTCAGTTGATGGTCTGTGAAGACAGAAAGGGAAAGTAAGGCATAGACTGAAAGAAGCATACACTGCCTGCCCTGTGCTCTCAGTCCTTTGTCAGCACCTGACAGCTAATAGCAGTCCTCATCAAAACATAGGCCAAAAAATTAGATTTTATCAATATCTATGTTGTACATTTTGTAAAAGATACAACTTGCTATACAAATGCCAATTAATTACCTGCAACATGGGATAGTAGATAACTGTTCTGCAAGCCACTGTAACATTTAAGTTTCCCTCTGGAAAACAAAGGCAAGAATTACTTTGAATAAGACTTGTTTCTGTGATATGCTGTCCAAAAGGCAAGAAATTGCATAGCTTTAATGCTGGATTTAGCCTGAACCTTCAGTAGCATGAAGTTAGCCAACTAGACCATGGAGCAAAGCAAATTACTTTCACAAGGCTCTTAATATGTCATTCATTAAGATGATTCTCTTGGCATTCAGTGTGGGTGTCCGCTTGCTCTACCACAGAGCCTGAGGGAATATGAGAGATGCCAAGCCACTAAAAGAGCTAAGCAATAGAAGTCGCTGTGGTCACAAGGCTAATGCCAGCACCAAAGGCATGTACCAACCAAACTGCAGATGTTAACGCTGGCCATGTAACCCAGTATGTGGGCCTTTCAGATTAAATGAGCTGAAAAATTACAAAAGTTTCATCCTTTAGCTCATGTGCATACGCCTAAGTAGGCCCATAATTCACTGTTGCTCAGTATAATCTTTAATTTCTTTTTCCCCTTAACGTTCGCTTCTTCTCCCAAGCAGGATGACTTTTTAATGGCTAATGTGAATTCCAGAAATGTTGTGTAAGGAATAATGTCCTGTTTGCATGAACAAATATTCTTACATGGTGATAGCTGAAAATCTATATATATGGTCAGCAATGCAAATGCACAAAATTATTTTATGTGTCTTTATGTGTGAAGCAATTCAGACCTGCTGAAAATAATGTGCTGTATTGTCTGAAGAATCTAAGAGATCTGAATGCTAAAGAAATCATCATTCAGATGCCCGAATTACTTTCTGGAGAATAACCAATCTAATTTTTTTATGCTGTTACTTGAGGCCAATATAATGCAGAAGTATTTTTTCTAAGTGCAATGGATAGCATCAAAATAAAGGCTGATGAAACAAATCAAGTCCTTCACATCTAGAGGTTGACTAGACAGTTTTAAAAAGTCTTCAAATCACTGGAATAGTTTTCAACCAGTTATATAAACTTAGAAATTTAGACTTCCTTAAGCTAGGGGAGGAGAGGGGAGAGAAGGGATAAGAGATTTACAGCTGAATTTTAGTTATACGGTACAACTCAAGCACATCAGCTTTATTTGGTAGGATGCACTACAAAGTGCTGATCCTGTTCTTTGACTGGTTGACCACAACTACATGTCTATCAGCATTTTTCTCTTATGTGAATTCGGAATCTGATTTCTTTATCTCTGTTTCTATATATAACCTGAAGTCTGATTACATAAAATTGAACACAGAAATGTTATGAACTTTACATTAGAAAGCTCGCTTTAAATTGGTGTCAGCTTGGAAAGAAAGTGTTCCATAATATAGCATTTGATAGTATATATCAGAGCAGAAGTAGAGGTAAGCTTTCAAGTGATGAGATACAAGGATTGCACCAAACACACTCACTGACAATCTATATCTGCAGGATAAAACTCATGGTGTCTCCTGTTTACAAGCTAACAGTTGCAACCTAGGAAAACACTAAACGCTGGACCAGTTTTGAAGCCAGACTAAAGTTACTTCCATGGAACACCTATGAGCAACTTTTAACCTGCAAGTATTCTCTCCATGTCACCTTGTATCAGGCAACCTGTCCGTCTCAGATTTTCTGTCTTCTTCTACTTGCCTACCATACAAAAGCTTTCAGGCCTAGAGGTCTTTCCCTGCAACTTGGTACCCATAGCCACAGGCTGAAACCGCTCAGCACTTCACTCCAGGATCCTATGTGCCCTGCTCTCTGATTCTTCTCTGTTTGCTGCCAACTATTACACTGCAAGGGTTATAAGCTGCTGGTAGCATAAATCCAACCAGCCTTGCCAACTCCCACAGTTTTATTATGAATGTTGCAATATGTGTTCTTAATTAAAGTTTCATATGATACTATAATTCTTGACTCTGAATGTCCTAATTTTCCTTCATTCATTCATAATGTCAGTCGCTGTCTATTTCTGTTAATGAAGCCAAATTTTTTGCAGCTTCATGAACAGTAGTGGGGCTATACTTCATAGACACGGACATAATCTCCTTCTGCTTACAGATTCAGTGTTACCAAGACTAATTGAGGATACCCTCAGAAAAGCAACCATCCACCTCATAAGAGGTGGATATCCGCCTGATAAGAGGCAGATGATGTTCCAAACAGCTGGCAAGTGTTCTGAAATTCAGATGGAAACTTTGAAGAAGTTTGAAAATGGGGTGGAGAGAAGACATCAAATGAAGTAGCACCAGGATGGTCTGTATATGACCACATTACAGAAACCAGGTATACTGATGAAGGACCCAAACTCTACCCTACTCCAGAGTTCTTCTCTTTTCCCACCCTTTGCTTTTTACATAACCTCATTGAAGCACAATAGTGATGTTACTCTGTTATTGCCAGGCAGGGAGATCCAGAACAAAGTTATTTGTGAACATCTCCCAGGACCCACTGATGAATCTGGCAAGCAGCCACATGAGCTGGAATCATGTCCTTGCCCCTGAGGACTCTCCAGAGGTACTCAGAGGTAGCAAAGACTTCTTCCACCACCTTTTTCTGCTTCCAGAAAGGACAACGGAAACAGGCGGAGTGGGTCAAATCCACCTTTTACCTGAATTTCTGCTTGAAATATAAGGAATATTTGAAAAGAGAATGGTCCAACTGATGACGAAAAGAGGCTGCGTGAGCTCCTGAGCATTTGCCACCTCGGGTTTCTACAAATCTGTCACTGAGATTTTCCATTTCTTTCCTACAATTTCTTTCTATATCTGGAATTGAAATCTTTGTACAAATTGGTGTCAGATGTTTTATAACAGGACATTTCAGAAAGCCCATTAATTTGTTGTCATTTTCTTTTGCATCCTAACCCCCTCATTGTGTCCAGAAATAAATTTGTTACCTTTTCCTTTTGTGCTCTTTCTCTCATAGTTCCTCTTCCCCACCTGTGTCATGCTGTATCAAGGCATTCTCTTGCCCCTAAAAAGGGGTTTCCTCAGCTGGTCCTGTTTATTTTCTCCATATGGCACAGGGGAGAATTTCCCTGGAGTCAAGTGATCAAATTGCGTTTCTATTTCCAGCAGCAAGCATCCAGCACTAACTTAAGGTTGAGAACGAGAGTCATAGGGTTGTCAAAGCACTGTTCAGTTGTGTTAGTTCATACAGTAGAGCACCTGGAGAATATTGTGCCCTGGAACTGCAGTAGAGCTCCAATTCTTCAAAACATTGTTGAAAAATGTTTGCATTCTAGTCACAATATCCAATACACATTATACTTCGCTACTCATCTCCAGCACTGAAAAGTGCTAGATCCCAATTGGAGAGACCAAACACAGATGGCAAAGGGTTCCTTCCTAACAAGGAACAGTCAGTCACTGCAAACAAATGTTGCCTCAAACCTGTCATAACATTTGTGATATCTGGGGGTGGGAGAGAGAGAAGAAAATAACCGGGAGTTGTTTGTTTGCTGGGGGGAATTTTCTGAAGTACAGGAGGAAGGGAAGGGTTTTCCTCCTCCAAAGGATGTGCTTGAAGACTCAGGCTGAGAAGCAGCTGAGGAATCCCCTCAAAAAGGTCTATGAGAGTGTCTACACACTAGGGACTAGATTAATCCAAATGCTGAGGGCCAATACCATGTCTGAAAACTCATTTAGTTCCAATTAAGCTCTGGAAATAAGGTTTGTGTGGTGCTTGAGTGGTGTACATATGCATTGGTCTCCATCTTTTTTTGAGTGCTGATATTTCAGAGAGAAAAATAACATGTGACTCATCATAAGGAATTAGCTGTCAGGCAAGGTCACTTGGTAAGCATATTAATAAGGCACAGCACTGGTTAGGAAAAAAAAAATCTCATCTCCAGCATTGCTATTCCTTTCTTTTATAAAATGTCTATCTATTCTTGGGTCACCTTGAGGAAATGAATTGATATAGTAAAGAAAAAATCTTAACTGAATACCAAATATAGAATCTATTTGAATAGGTGACACATACCCTCTTTTTTCTTTCACTAGTTAGTACAATTAAACAAGCCGATGTTATTCAGGTTACTTTTGTGGAGCATGAGACTATAATGGCTGTGTCATTATTGCTACTTTAATGTTTGGCAAATTCTTCCCATCCTAGCAATCATATGTCCCTTATCACCATAACATCTAACCACCTACAGTTTTTATTGCATCAACTGCCATGCTATCTTTTCAATGTAGACAGAACTGGTGGGAGGTGAGGGGATGCCACAAAAGATTTGGGGCCAGAGCCTTTTTCTTGCAAGAAGAGGCTTCAGGGCCAGGACTGGTTCAACTGGAAGAAGAGACAGCTTCAGAGACACCCAGCAGCAGCCCCAGCATTGGCAGGTGAGGATGAAGGAGACATAGCCAGGCTTTTCAGAGAAGTGCATGGCAGGATGGTGAGAAGCAACAGAACAAGCTGAAACCTGGGAGGCTAAGGCTGGAAATAAGAAGGCAGCTTCTCCTAATGAGGACAGCCCAGCAGTGGGGCTAGGGCCCAAGAGGGTTGGGCTATCTCCAACCTTGGGGGTTTTCCATCTCTGACTGGGTGAAGCCCTCAGCAGCGTAGTCTGAGCTCACAGCTGAGCCTGCTCTGGTCAGGAGGTGAGGCTGGAGAATTCCTCTCCTGACATCCTCCATTGTCCTGTGATTTCCGTGGACTGTTTTCCCAGTCTTATTTGAAGGAATAGAAGCACAGAGAAACAGGGTGACACATCCTCTGATCCAAGGTTACGCAGAAAGCCAATGGTCATGCAAGGAATTTAATTCCAGTCTCCATTGATCTACGATCCTTCAGATTCCACTGAACCCAGGGATGCAGGTTTCAAGACTCAAAGACGTAATTTTAGCTGGAGTTGTGTGGGGCAGTGATGTCCAAAGTACTGGAAAAAAGAAACCACTTCTGCTCTTAGTCCCTAGTCATTTATATTGCCCAGAGAAGTCAATTTTGTGGGAAAAAACTATGCAAAATTATGACTAGTAAGCAATTGATTACTCAAGAGGCCAAATAACCAATGTGAGAATCACCTCTGGTTTTAGGCTACGTTTGTTTCATATAGTCTGTCTGGAGCTGTTTGGTGGATGAAGGACTGCTGCAATGCAGAATTTAAATCTTGGGTCATGTTAGCACAGTATCCTGTAAGAAACAAAGGCTAGACCCTCTACTCCTGTACCATAAATATACTTTGGTTACGTAAGTTGACACGGAGAAGCACTCGACTGAAAACCTACAGCATTAGCTTTTACATGTGACTTACCAACTATATTCAATTTGATTAGAAATGGGACTGGATGTAACACAGCACAAAATTAAGAAACCCACAACAAAAAACTACCAAAATTTTATGCTTAAATCAAATTCACAATTACAGGGCAAGATGGAAATGAGGGAAAGAGACTGTAAGAAGAGACTCTGGAGCTGTGACAGATGTGGTTGATATAAAATGGAGAAGATATACAGCAGAGGATCTGATCCAAGGACCACTTCCACGGTGAGCAGGACCATAGTGAGAAATCTCCTACCTCCTTCTTTTGACTTTGGAACAAGCTGATATTAAACAGTGACAAGGCAAAAACTTCAGAAAAAGAGAAACTCTTGTGGCTTGACTGAGATTTCTAAGAACTGAAATTCTGAAGATCTACCACTCGGTCAACGCCAGTTTGAAAACTGGATAAAATTGCATCCATTCCTCACAGGTACTTTCCTCTAATATTGAATCATAGACATCCCAAAAATTGTGTTAACATCTGGGATGCACATACACAGTTCAGAAAAATAATGTTTGGTTGCCCCTGCACCTAGCAGTCTCCTGGAGCCCAAAGAATAGAGTAAGGCTATTTTTCTCAGGAATCTTCTAATTAGTGGCTCACTGTAACAGCTAATTTCACTTCTTGTTGACACTTATTTTTTCCAAGGTTGTTATTTTGTCCCAGATAGTCATCAGACTTCTTGGAAAGACAACTCTTGCATGTTCTATTCAGAAAGTAATTTTTGTTTTAAGTTTGACCAACAGTCCCACAAAGCATTTTTTGTTTTCCAGATTTTTTCCAGAGATATATGTAAGTGAATACAACTTATGCCCTAGCCCTGTGGCTTCCTTAGAGCAGGTAATTAAAATATTTCAGAAGTCTCTTATTTCTGACACACCAGCTAGCATCATGTGCACAGATACTAGCGACAATATACTCAGTCTATGGCTGGTGTCAGCACCACAATTTTGGGTTTTTCGATAACGGGGTTGTCTACATGGCACCAGGCCTGCTGGCATCAAATGGGATCTCTCACAAGGAGGGAAGAGGGTCTTTGCTCAGGAGCTTGTGGGGCTCATTGACAGAGGACTAGACTTGAGAGGGAGTGGGATAATATCAGACTCACCCATGACAAGCCATGGGATGACACACCAAGGTTAGAGGGACAGGGTACTAGTGAGGGCCCTCAGCCTCTTCTGCTGCATGCCAGGGACACTGCATCACACTTGAAGTCTTACAGAAATGAGCCGAGGGCTCCTGAGGTAATAGGAGCCAACAGGGAAACAGTGGTGAAATATCTCAAAGGAATTAAGGGGTGTTCCTCTAAAAGGGTGACATGGTTGACAGCCCAGCTGAAGCACCTCTGCACCAATGCATGCAGCATGGGCAACAAACAGGAAGAGCTGGAAGCCACTGTGCTGCTAGAAAGCTATGACCTGTTTGCCATTACTGAAACTTGGTGGAACAAATTCCATGACTGGCTTGTGGTTATCAATGGCTACTGGCTCTTCAGAGGGGACAGATGATGTCAGAGGGGTGGAGGGGTTGCCCACTATGTCAAGAAATGGATAGAGTGTGAAGAGCTGTCCCTGAACAGTAGCCACAACCAGGTTGAAAGCTTATGGGTAAGAATTAGAGAGTGAAGCAACGAAGGAACCTTGTGGATGGTGTCTACCACAGGCTGCCTGATCAAGGGGAACCTATTGATGAACCCTTCTTGTTCCAGCTCCAGGAGGCTTCATGCTTGCAGGATCTCATCCTGTAAGGAATCAGACAAGGAAGGCAAGAGACAGGCATGGCTGAGTCAAGACCTGCTGATCAAACTAAAGGGCAAGAAGGAACTGCCCAGGCATAGAAGCAGGGACAGGTATCCTTGGAAGAGTAGAGGAACACTGCCAGGTTGTGTAAGGATGGGGACAGGAAAACCAAGGTGTGGCTGGAGCTGAACTTGGCAAGGAATGCAAAGAATACTAAGAAGAGCTTCTACAGGTATGTCATCCAGAAAAGGAAGGTCAGAGAAACTTTATCCCCAATGAACATGACTGGCAAGCTGGTAACAATAGACAAGGAGAAGACTGAGATACTCAACAACTTTTTTGCCTCAGTCTTCACTGATAACCTCTCTTCCCACACCTCTCAAGTCAACGGACTTCAACATGGGGATGAGGGGAACAAAGTCCCTCCCACTGTAAGAAATTATCAAGTTCGTGACCACCTGAGCACCCTGAACATACTTTTGTCTATGGAATCCTGGTGAGATGCATCCCAGAGTTCTGAGGAAATTGGCTGATGGAGTTGCCAAGCCACTCTCCAATGACATTTGAAATGTCATGACAATCAGGTGAAGTTCCCAGTGACTGGAAAAGGGGGAACATTGCACCGATTTTTAAAAAGGGTATAGAGGAAGACTCTGGGAACTACCAACCAGACTGCCTCACTTCTGTGCCTGGGAAGATCACGGGAAAAATTCTCCTAGAAGACATGTTAAGGCATGCAGAGGACAGGGAGGTGATTTGAGACAGCCAGCATGGCTTCACCAAGGGCAAGTCCTGCCTGACCAATCTAGTGGCCTTCTGTGATTGAGTGACTACATCAGTGGACAAGGGAATAGCTACGGATGTCACAGAATCACAGAATCATAGGGGTTGGAAGGGACCTTTGGAGATCAGCTAGTCCAACAAACCTGCTAAAGGAAGTTTGCCTAGACCAGGTTAAAGATGATCATGTCCAGGCAGGTTTTGAAAATTGCCAGAGGAGACTCCACAACCTCTCTGGGCAACCTGTTCCAGTGCTCTGCCACCCTCAAAATGAAGACATTTTTCTTTATGTTTAGGTAGAACGTCCTGTGTTCCAGTTTGTGCCCATTGCTCCGTGTCCTGTCTCTGGGCACCACTGAAAAGAGTCTGTCCCCATCCTTCTGATACTCGCCCCTTTATTAGCACTGGTAAGATCTCCCTTCAGTCCTCTCTTCTCCAGGCTCAGCCTTTCCTCATAAGAGAGATGCCCCAGTCCCCCAATCACCTTTGTAGCTCTTTTTTGGACTCTTTCCAGTAGTTCCCTATCTCTCTTGAACTGGGGAGTCCAGAATTGGACACAGTACTCCAGATGTGGCCTCCCTAGGTCAGAGTAGAGGGTGGGGAGAATCTCACTCAACTTGCTTGTCACGCTTTTCTTAGCGCACCTCAGGATACCACTGGCCTTTTTGGCCACAAAAGTACATTGCTGGCTCATAGTTAGCTTGTTGTCCACCAGGACTTCCAGGTCCTCCTATGTGGAGCTGCTTTCCAGCAGGTCGACCCCTAACCTGTACTGGTGCATTGGGCTATTCTTCCCCAGGTGCAGGTCTCTACACTTGCCCAACTCTCCAGCCTGTCCAGATTTCTCTGAAGGGCAGCACAGCCTTCAGGTGTATGAGCCACTCTTCCCAATTTTGTATCATCAGAAAACTTGCTAACAATATAGCATCTATCTGAACTTCTGTTGGGCCTTTGACATGGTCCTCCACAACATCCTTCTCTCTAAATTAGAGAGATATTGATTTGATGGATAGACTATTCAGTGGAAAAGGAATTGACTTGTTGGTCACATCCAGAGAGTACTGGTCAACCGCTAGATGTCCAAATGGATGTCAGTGACAAATGGTGTCCCTTGGGGTTCTGTACTGGAACAAGTACTCTTTAATATCTTAATCAATGACATAGAAGGATCAAATGAAACTCTAAGCAAGTTTGCAGATGACAGCAAGCTGAGTTGTGTGGTCAATACACCTGAGGGATGGGATGCCATTCAGAGGGACCTGGACAAGCTTGAGAAGTGAACCTCATGAGTTTCAACTAGGCCAAGTGCAAGGTCCTGCACCTTGGTGGGGAAACCCCCACTATCAATACAGGCTTGAGGATGAAGGGATTGAGAACAGCTCCATGGAGAAGGACTCGGGGATACTGGTGGAATAAAAGCTGGACATGAGCCGACAATGTGTGCTCACAGCCCAGAAAGCCAACTGTATACTGGGCTGCATCAAAAGAAGGTCAGCATGTCGAGGGAGATGATCCTGCCACTCTGCTCTTTGTGAGACCTCACCTGGAGTATTGTTCCCAGCTCTGGAGTTATCAGTACAGTAAAGACGTGGACGTGTTGGAGAGGGTCCAGAGAAGGGCCACAAAAATAGACTGAGGGATTGAACACCTCTCCTACAAGGAAAGGCTGAGACAGCTGGGATTGTTCAGCCTGGAAAAGAGAAGGCTGCAGGGAGACCTCATTACAGCCTTCCAGTACGTAAAGGGGGCCTATAAGCAAGATGGGGACAATATTTTTAGAAGGACCTGTTGTGACAGGACAAGGAGTAATGGATTTATACTAAAAAAGGGGAGATTTAGACTAGATATAAGGAAGATATTTTTTGCAATGAGGGTGGTGAAACACTGGCACATGTTGCCCAGAGAGGTGGTAGGTGTCCCATCCCTGGAAACATTAAAGGTGAGGCTGGAAGGGGCTCTGAGCAACCTAATCTAGTTAAGATGTCCCTGTTCACTGCAGGGGGGTTGGACTAGATGACTTTTGAAGGTCCCTTCCAAGCCAAACCATTCTATGATAATATGAAAACAATCAGGACATAAATGAATTCTGATATCAAAAGGTTGTGGCATCAGATGATAGTCTTTTACTGAAGACTGTGTAACTGTACTCAGTTTTCAACTAAAATATACCTGTGGCAATTTAGTACTTTAAATCTCAAGTGCTGCTTTCAAACGTTGCACTGAGTCTGAAGGTATAATTAGTCTTTATCCAATAGTATAGCGAATGGAAATTTCTTCAACTGCCTTTAAATTATGTGCTCCTGAATAGAAGCAGAGAAAGAAGGTAGCATAGAGAAAATAGCTGGTCATCTCCTCTCCCAGCCTCCTCCCTGTGACATTCTCAGTGTATTGTTAATCTCAGATCCAGTCACTCCATGGAACAGCAGATTACATCCAAGATGGTGGCATTTTTGGAGCTTTCATCCTCCATTTGGCTGTGATCCACTGGCCTTAGGAAAGGAGATAAGATTTTACATTTCTTATCAGCCACCAGATGGCTTTTAAAATCAGAGGTTGTCTGCTAGGATTTAAGTTAATGAACAAAAGTGCTTTTATGAACTCCTGGTATTTACAGTCAGAGATGTAATTCTAGCTATTCAAGACAGTGTAAGAGAATAGATCCCACGGTATTTAACAACTTAATCTAGCAATTGTTTAACAGCATTTCTGAATCATTTTCCATAAGCACAGTAACTCTAAACAGAAATGGATTAGCCACAGTATGTTAAAGCTTTTTAAATTGTGAAGAGTTCAGTATTAAATAGAACTGCAGTGCTGTTCAGTGGATGTTGATACAGGATTTTATGACTGGAAAATGTTTTTAAAAAGAAATAAAGCCAGTAATGCATTATATCTCCCGGTCATGTAAAGGAAATTTGATTTCCTATCATCACTAAAAAGATGTGTGATGCCTGTTTTGGGAAGACAAAGCTGCAAATCTAGCAGGAAAGTTATGCATCTAAAACTATCTCTTTTGTGGAAATCATAATTGTCAGCATTATACTAGTAATTCAGACAGAACCAAATCTTAACAACAGTCACTGCCATACTGAGAGAAAGTAGAGTAACTGAAAGAATAACAGAAACAGGTTCTGGAGCTGGTCCCTTTGCATAAGACTGGTGAAATTTGTTAAGACCGTATGTTAGTCATATTGAAGGAGGCATAGTTTAACTTTATGAATTCTGTAGTTCTCCCAGCAAACTTTTGATGTTTGATGTCTCAGATTTGCTGAATTGCTAATGTGATTTCAGACTGGGAGCAAGTTAAAGGAAAAGAACCAATAGCAGGAGTTAAAGTTGCTCCCTATCAAGCTAACTATGAGATTCCATTATAAATCCTGCTAACTGTTTTATTACAATGGCTAACAAAGTTGGCTTTATGGAGAGGTTGCCAGGTGTACTCTGAGAGCCTAGAAGAATTTTTCTGCAGAGACCGAAGAAAATCTGACCAACCCGTTTTTAAGTGCAAGCTATTACTCCGTTAAGTTTTCACTAGTCTCTGACTTCTTTATGCATTTCTAATAAAATACAATTGTGAAACTGTTCATCCAAATGTTATTTATCTTTAAACTGCCTTTAAAATATATTAGTAAATGTAATTTTAAAAGGAAGCTGCAGTTAAGCAATTTACTGAATTGCTAAAACCAAAGAAGCCAGTAGTTAGCTCAGAAAATCTATAAGACTTTCTGTTTCTTATGCAAGGATATAAGATATTTTCCTTTAATATAACTGGTGAAGTTGTTTTTTAAGGTTTTGTTTTAGGTCACAACACTTGAATCCTAGAATTCTAGAACAAAATAAAAGGAGGTATTTTTCTGGACACATAAACATGCTGTGTATTTGCAGCATGTTATTATACTAGCAAACACCTAGAACGCTTCTCAGTGGAGTGAGCTTCTGGCCTTGACTCACAGGTTTTATCAATCTAATAAAGATCAATGGTATGAATAAATGAAGTAAAACAACACTTTTTGTTGTTGCTGATCTGATTTTATTATGATATGCGCTTCATATCAAAATCATTAACATATTCTAAGCATTTCATCTATACTCTGTAAATACTGAAACAGTTAGTGACTAGAATTGTCAGAGAATCACAGAATCATTCTGGTTGGAAGAAACCTTTAAGATTATTGAGTCTAATTGGTCACCCTGCACTGCCAGGACATCACTAAACCATGTTTGTAAGCACTACATCTATACATCTTTTAAATACCTCTAGGGATGCTGATTCAATCACTTCCCTGGGCAGCCTGTTCCAGTGCTTCACAACCTTTCTAATATCTTTCTTAATATCCAGCCTAAATGTCCCCTGGTACAACTTGAGGCCATTTCCTCTTGTCCTATCACTTGTTACTTGGGAGAACAGACTGACCCCCACCTTGCTACAACCTCCTTTCAGGTAGTTGCAGAGCGTGATAAGGTCTTCCCTGAGCCTTCTTTTCTTCAGACTAAACAACTCTAGTTACCTCAGCTGCTCCTGACGGGACTTGCTCTCCAGAACTTTCATCAGCTTTGTTGCTCTTCTCTGGACACAGTCCAGCACCTCAATGTCCTTCTTGTAGTGGGGGGTCCAAAACTGGATGCAGTATCTGAGGTACGGCCTCACTAGTGCTGAGTACAAAGGGATGATCACTGTCCTGGTCCTACTGGCCACCCTGGTTCTGATAAAAGCCAGGATGCTGTTGGCCTTCTTGGCCACCTGGGCACACAGATGGCTCATATTCAGCCAGACATCAACCAACACCCCCAGGTCCTTTTCCAGTGGGCAGTTTTCCAGCCACTCTTCCTCAAGGCTGTAGCGTTGCAGTGGTTGTTGTGACCCAAGTGCAGGACCCAGCACTTGGCCTTATTGAACCTCATACCATTGGCCTCATCCCATCGATCCAGCCTGTCCTCTTCTTTCACATGACTTAGCTACTTTTCCTTACATGAAAATTACACTTTTCTATGTATTGTATGCATACAACAGCCTTGAGAGAACGTATGCATCTTCGAACTAAGTACAGTGAACGTGAGAGCCAAACCTGCCCTTTTTATGAGCAAAGTACAGGAAGTTGTAAACTAATTGGTTGTTCCTAATATACATGCAGAGCATTTGATTTCAAATAAGGAGTAGCAGAACATAATTTAAGAGTCATTTCCCCTGTCTTGGGCTAAAGCTTTGATCCACAGATACTACTTCATGATCCCAGAAAGAATGGAAGAATTCTTTCAGTAAAAAGATTTTCCTCTGTAGATTCCTATCTTATTGACAGGTGTCTGTTTCTAAGGATATACAGCAAGATATCTAGCATATAAGAGCACAATGCAAGAGGTAGCTGCCATCTCATTGTGCAATATACAGCATGAAAGCCATTAACAAAAACTCCCTTGCGTGTTGCCTGAACAACTCTGTGTGAAGAAGTCAACTTTTGACGTCCATAAAACATGTCCTTCTATCAGGTATATCTAATTAATGGCAATTACATCTGCACCTCAAAATCCTGTCTATCTTATTGTAGCCATGGCTACAGTAAAGATAAAGATTTTTTAACTGAAAGAATTACTATATTTTTGGTAATTCCTTTCTCAAAATGGACTTTGTTTTTTGTTTAGTTTGGATGAGGATGGAAAAATTATTTTAGTTCAAAAATGCTTCGGACTGTGATATGCTTCTGAAGACAGTGTGTAAGTGATGCTGTTTGGCAACATTTAGTTTTATGCATAATGGTGTGAAGGATATAAAGTTTTTCATTTCATTCCTACTGCTGTCCTTCTTATGGAAGTAAGGCACTACTGAAAATACAGGCTAGATATATTCAGGCTGCATATATTCAGGTAATGCACATAGACAAAAATACATACATACACAAGTGTAGTATCTACAGTGTACAGTCATACAAGGATTGTATTTATACACATACATGCAGGAACAGAGCTGAGAACCCTTCACAACCTAGTATAATACAAAGACTACAAAATATATTTTTGTCACCTTAGAAGTTGAAGAAAACCCTTCTAAAATCTTAAAGAAAGTAAAATAATAGCTTTTATGCCTTCTTTACATGTTCAAGGTGAACTTATCTTCCACTTCTCTTAAAAGGTTTGTTTCAAGCCCTGCAGGTGTGACTATTAGAGGATAGACATCTATGACTTCTAGCAGAAAACAGAGAGAGTTTACGCACAGCTGGCAGATGGTATCAGCTGCTAGCAAGTAACCACCATTGCACTACTACGTAAAGCTTCACAGATTAAGAATATGCAGGTCAGAGACTAGTAAATTTTTCCAGCTGCACATTCTTACCTTCTGCAATCTACAGTAGACATAGTGGACAGAAGCTAGTGCACACATAGTTTGCTTGTGAAGACGTGCAATCTACAGTATGGTCATCATTTTCTGTCAATGTAATATTCTGTAATTTTCTGTAATAAAATGTTCTGTTTGGCATTTAACTAAAAGAATGCCAGTACTCAGTCTTATCAAAGATGTTTAAAAAATTAAGTAAAAAAAGAAAAAAATTAATCACAGATCCAATGTTATCTTCACTCAAAGTAATCCACCATCATTGTGCAAGAACAAAACCTCACCCCTGATAACACCCAGTAATATTTATATGTACATACATGCAGCTTCACTTCCAATTCACTTACATGACATGCAGACTACAAGTGGCCAGGTTCTGGCATCCTTACCTGAACAAAGTTAATTTCACTGGGAGCTGTTCTGGAAGAGCTACAAACCACCCTTGCCTATGAATAATCTGCGTGAACGCGGGCATTTCAATACATTTGTGGTTTGTGGGCATGAATGTCGACTGCAGTGTTCCAAAAGCATTCTGCTGACTTTTGAGGACAAATCCCACCTAGAAAGTATTACGCTGCTCAGTCAGTAAAATATTGTCATTAATCACATAGCTGTAAGTACCTACGGTTGAGGTTGTTGGGTCAAATTCTTGTCCAATCTCCAAAGTATCAACTTTTTTTCTCTAAGATGCTTCCATGAGCTTTGATTATAAACATAATCTCTCTCATATCTGAGATAGAGCTATCTAATAATCCCTGAAAAATAGGAATTGTTTATTATTAAACAAAAAAATTAGTGAATATACAGCTTATTTTAGCTCACATGGAGTGTAAATTGCTAATGTAAATACAACAGATTTTATCAATATTGAAGACTAACATATTTTTTCTTCCTAGAAACATAACTTACCATAGAAAAAACAGGAAGAGTGATGAAGCTATAGTACCAGGATGTTAATAGCTGTAACACTGAGTGTCTAGGAAATAATATCCATTTCAGAAAAGATAATTAAATTGTTTATAAATTGAAACATTAATCCCTTGAAGCACTGGAATTCATTGAACTTCTTATAGCCAAGTAAAATTGGCCTTAAAGATGCTCTGTTGCTTTTTTCTATTTTATTTCTTTCTTCAACATTCAAATGATTAAATAATCAAAATCTTACTCTGATGATTATAGACAAAGTTCCAAATCCATCTCTTTGTGGTAGAAAAGGCTAGGAAAATTCATGGGTTTTTTACATACGTTTGTAAAAGTTTCTTTGATGTTATCCAATTTTTATGTACAATGTTGCAGCTGCATGCCTAACAGATGCCAGGGAAGATCCAACAGACACCCCGTTAAGAAAGATAAAGGTGACTATGTTACTGTGTTCTTGAATTTTTGTAGTGACTGGCTAAAATACAAAAACACACAGCAAGCTTTTCCCATCCCTTCTACTACAGCGTAGTGCCTACATGCCTCTGCTCTTTGCAAGTTGCTCCCATACCCATATTGCTTAGGCAACCACAGAGTCATTTATGTTTTCCTACATCAAAAGAGCAGAGTTCAACCAGTAGCAAATAACTGCACCTAGTGGTAGACTAGTTGGTCTGCTTTACAACTGATTGCCAGTTGAACGGCTGAAGTATGCTGCTTACCTGTGGTAACACCCAGAGTTGCTAGGCTTTGTCCTAGTTCTTCAGGCTGTCTCTCCTGTTACAAAGCTTGCAGTTCGTCTGTGAGCAATCCCTTTAAACAGGATGTAAGTTGGTGCAATAGGGTTTTGGAGCTAGTTTCAATGTTAAGTAGGTGCTTATGCACTTTTTCTGGGCCAAGTCCAGTGCAGTCAGTAACTTCTCAAGTTCACTGGGAACAAAATTCTTCACGGAAATAAAGACACTGAGAAAGTTAAAGAACAAAGTGTATCATTTGGACTTTTGCTGTGAATGCCACCACCCTGTCAGCTTTGCTACTCACAGTAAACATCACTCATCATGACAGTCATTACACATTACATTTAGATTGTTTTTTAATATGTGGAACCAATCCAGACAGGCTTCAGGAGGTAATCTTCGCCAAACTGTGCTGATGCTTCTGCAGCACTTCTTCTCCAGCATACATTCAAAACTGCGTTCTGTTTTACCTCTCAAGTACAGTGATTCTAAGGCCATTTCTGCTATGCCAAAGACAAGAATTGTACTGGGCGTTGGAAGTGAAGTTTGAATCTGATTCAAAATCCTTTCTCTTTTCTCCGATTCTATCTTTTACATTTTTAGCAACAGGCACACATTACAAGAAATTCTGTTAGCAAATGATAAGATTATCATAATTTTAAACAGACTTTGCCTTAACATTAGTGAGAATTTTATGTGTTCATCATCAGGAAGGAATACCCATGTAGTTGTGAACACCTCAAGAATGCACCTCCTCTGATAGCAATTCATATCTGAAATATTTCCGTTATTACCTGGAAGTCAGTTGGAAACTTCCAAAACAGAAATCTTTTTTCAGTGTATTTCACTCTTTATTAAGCAGCTCCAGCTAAAGGCACTATGGCAGATTTTTTTTAACAGTTATTATGTTTACAAGGTCATATTAACCCACATTGATTTGGAGTGTAAGTTTTTCCTGTCTGTCTGGTTTTTGTCAGTGTAAAAAAAAACCACCAGCATAGAGTCTGTATATTTCCTCTGAATGCAGAATTAAGAGTGATTTTGGACTCAGTTACCCACATCACCAGCACTGAATGAGCAACAAGGCACTATTCAGCACTCATATTGCACCCGCCTTGGACATTGATTACATTCTCAACAGGGACATATGTGTCATTGAAGTATTTCTTTAAACCATGTCTATATTTGTTGAAAGCGTGGTTGTGGTTAGAATAATAACTATTTAAAATGGCATACTGTAATTCAACAGATCTTTGCATAGGAAGCATTCTGACCTCATACTTATTTATTTTCTTATCACTATAAACTGATAGTAACTTTCCTCTTTTTTTTTTTGTACCTCTGTTAGATCTGCCAGGCCAATTTAGCTATGAGAGGGTGAATCATACTCTAGCTAAGACATGACTGATAAACTGTTTAGCCCCAGCTGCAGACTGTTTAATATCAGGCCTATAGGAGCACACTAGAAAAGTCAAAGGTTGACTTTTAGAGGCCTGGCTGGGTTTCCAGAGCAGGAATGCTGCTGGTAAATGAAATGCAGGATTTAGGAGTTCTTGAGCTCTCATTATTTTGTAATGTCTAGCTTTTTTTTTTTTTTTTTTTTTTTTGAACATATTTGATCTTAGACTCAGTGGAAAATTTCTTTTCACTAGAAATACACCAATTAGTTTAGTTCTTGAGTAGTATATAGTGCATACAGTATATACCAGCATTCCTGTATTATGTCTTTCAGCTGAAGACAACACAGAACATTGAATGCAAGTCTCAGCAAGTCGGACCTAGTACACGGTAGTCACTTTTGACTCACCTTTGGTGAAATTCTGAGATGCCTTAAATTAAGCCTACAGATATACAATAAATGACTAAAATAATTGCACATCTTTGTAACTCTTGACCATATATGTATTTCTGCTTCCGTATGAGTAAAAGAGATCATGAAACTTTTGCTTATGAATAAAGAAGCTGCATACAACAGGTGACCTTGCACTGCATCCCACTTCAGAAATGTTAGGACTTCAAAACTTTATGTAAGATGGCAAGTGCTCCAAAAGCAGGAAAAACTCCAGAAGAATAATCAACTTTAAGTGCAGCTACTGATTTTCTGAAGGGAATTGGATGGATTTTTAACTCTATAAAATGCCACATTAAATTTTGAATACTCACTCTTACTAACCTGATCATAAATAGGGTGTGATTTTAAGTCTTATAGCAAGTTTTGTTTCATCTTACTACCAAAACTCCACCTTCAGAAATATCAAAAATACAAAACTGTTGAACAAAAAGAAGAGGCAAACATTTAGTGTGTGGTGATATTGACTTTATTATGATATAATGAGAGCTTTCCCCACTCCTGCCCTCTTGCCAAAGTCCCACAGTAATGTTTGCACTTAGTAGCAGCTGGAGTCATGTGAATTTTGCAAAGAATTTTCTGGATGCATCATCAGTCTATGTGATCCATTGAACCACCTTCTGTTATGAGCATGCCCCCTTTTTGATAGTTTCCCAAGAAACTTGGAGAGACTGTATTTTACCAAGGTGATGGGCCACAAAAAAATAGATCAGCACTGCTGGTACATCTCTTCACAAAAGAGGTTTTAAATTGACACATAACCTAACCATAAATTTGCACGCATCTCCAAATCAGCACATCAAAGGATAGGATTGGTTGAAAGTTTTCACTGCAAGGTAACTTTTGCTTTAGCAAACCTGCGAGACTTGCAAGTTGTCACCTACACAGAGTTGAAATACTTTCACTTTTTCATAACTCAACTAACTCAAACTCCTTCTTTGGGACAGGATGAATCCAAAAAGTTTGCAATAATTATTTTGGCCTTTTCTGCCCTTCTTTCCTTTTCGTTTGCCATAAAAGGAACACTAGAAAACAAATTTGTCAGCTCCCAGCACAAAGCTGTCTCAAAAGAAAATTTTCTGTACATGCGATGATTTTTTTGCTCTGTGGCAATTCCTTCTTAGAAGCTGCCAGGAATCATGAAAGATGTAATGAGCTCTTGATTTGTGAATTTCTAAATGGCATAATGATTTTTAAAAAGAAATAAATAAAAAGGTAAAGAGAGGCCCATGAACCTCCTTAATACTGTACAACAGGAACGTAGATCTTGCCACATGAGCCTCACTAGGGAAATTTAAAGAAGGAGTTCTAGCAATGTAACGTGATTTGGCAAAAGCTGAATTTGAGTGTGGTTGTGAGGTCCCCGTAAGCAACATATGCTTTTACTAAGCTGCAGTATTCCTTCCTTTCATAGCCCAAGCTTTTAAACTATTACTTTATATTTTCTAAAATTATATAGTTCTATGCCAAAGTCAAGTTTTTAGCTCTTGATAAAACTATCATATTATGAAATTACAGCTCATCCGGAGGAAGAGATAAAAAGTGGATATTTAATTCCAACCTCTTGGGAAAAAACAAGTCAAGAGAAGAAAGAGGAGAGAAAATGAAGGAGGAGAGGGAGGGAGATGTCTGCTTATGATTATGAAATGAACTTTGAACTTTTTCTATTCCTGCGGCCAGGGATTTCTGATATTTCAAATGCCTTACTAGAGTGAAAACTTGAAGAATAGACTGAACATAAAAACATTTTACTTACATGGTTATGGAAAATTATAAATTAACATGGAAAAATCTAAAATCCTTCCAAACACAAGTGGAGATTTAAACATGTCTAAGAGTGAAAGTGAAAATCTGGAATTTGGAAACAAAGAACATTTCTTTAGTTTCGTTTGCTTCCCACTTGAAGAGTGGGATGACAGTGTTGCCTAGGAAAGTTCAGACAGGACCTCAAATTGTTCTGCATTATTTTACTTTCTGTTTTCTTTGTCATGTGAAAGGTGACAAGCTTTCCTTTTTCAAATCAGATTAATTTAACAATAATATCACACTCATTTTTCTGGTATTATTATTATTATTAATTCTATCCCAGATGCATGCCTGGACAGGAAAGACATCTCTAACACTTGAGCTTCCAGTGTTTCTGGAAGACTGAGAGAACAAGAACATTGCTTTCCTTCTGGGGATTGCTTGAAGAGGGAAGATATGCAAGTCTAAAGGAGAAAGACTAGAGGTATACCAGGATGATTGTCTTATTTTCAAATGATATTTCAGAAATCAATGTCATTGGGCTTATGCTGTTGGGCAGAACCGGAGCCCTGGTGCAAGGGCATGGCCCTGGACTAATGCAGGTGTGCTCTGCCCTCCCTGCGGCACAAGACAGGACCCTGGAGGCAAGCAGTGTTTCACCATGAAGCCCATCCTGGCTTTGGAGGATGTATCACTTCCCACTCTTCCCTCTGACCCAGGGGTGATGTGTGTCAGGTACACCTTCAGACCTACTTCAGGGGCTGCTTTAGCCTCTTACTCACGAGCACATCTGCAAGTTGCAGACAAGCTCCCTTTACAGCAAGTGAAAAGAAGCTAGGGGTGGGAAGGGAGGAGGAAGGAGTCTTTTGTAAGGAAGCTGATAGGAAAATGGGAATCCGTTAATGCCAAATGGTAGAGAAAAACAACAGAATTTAAAAAAAAAAAAAAAAAAGCACCACACAAAAGGGAAGAGAAACACCAAGAAATATCCCTGTTAGTTGCATTCACTGGCCAGTCTTACACTGCAGGTTTTTCAGACTGTGACAGAACATAAAGATGCTCAACAAAAAAAATACTTTGCCCAACAATAAATTATTTCACCCAACAGGTACAAGACCATCAAGAGAATGTACGTTGTTGAAAATGATGGGAAAGGGTGTCCCCTGTAGAGTAACCAGAAGTATTGGCACATAAATTTACACTGGCAGGAGACAACTAGCTTTTACCAGTTTTTATGACATTTAGACCAGTATTTACAAACATGACTGAACATACTGGGAACAGAAAAGGGTTTCATTTCATGGTTTCTGTTTCAGTTTTCCAGCTTTGGCAAGGAGAAGTTGTCTGAAAAACAAATCTTTTTAAACAGAGCAATTCCAACAGGCTATTTCAGCATAAAGTTGCCACTACAATTTCTGGTGCACTCCCAGCCCTGACTTTGGCCTTCATTTGGAAAACCCACTGTGAAATCACATCACATGTGAACTTCAAGAAGTTCAACAAGTCCAAGTGCAAGGTCCTGCACCTAGGTCAGGGCAATCACCAGTATCGCCAGATATTGGGAGATTAATGGATTGGGAGCAGCCCTGTGGAGAAAGACTTGGGGATACTGGTGGATCTAATATTAGACATGATTTGGCAAGTGTGCACTTGCAGACCAGAAAACCAACCATGTCCTGGGCTGCATAAAAACCAACATGGCCAGCAGATTGAGGTAGGTGATTCTCCTCCTTGATTATTCTCTCATGAGACCCCACCCAGAGTACTGTATGAATCTGTGGGGTCCCCAGTACAAGGAAGACAGGGACCTGTTAGAATGAGTCCAGAGAAGGGCCATAAATATAGGGACTGGAGTCCCTTTGCTGTGAGGAAAGTCTAAGACAGTTGGGGTTGTTCAGCCTAGAGAACAGAAGGCTCCAAGGGACCTTGCTGCAGCCTTTCAATATATAAAAGGGCTAATGAAAAAGACAGAGAGAGGTTTATTACCAGGGCCTGAAATGACAGGACAGGGGGCAAGCATTTTAAACTGAAAGAGGGTACATTTAGATTAGATATTAGGAAGAAATTCTTTGCAATGAGGGTGGTGAGACACTGGAACACGTTGCCCAGAGAAGTTGCCCCCTCCCTGGAAGTGTTCAAGGCCAGGTCAGATGGGGTTTTGAGCAACCTGATCTAGTAGAAGCTGTCCCTTCCCATGGCAGAGCAGGTTGTACTAGATGATCTTTATGGTCCCTTCCAACACAAACCATTCTATGATTCCATGGTTCCAAATACCAGGAAATTGAAAGTGTTAATTGAAAGTATTAACATCAAAGTTTTAAAAGCTGACATTTTAAGCATCTTCAAAATGAGATGCTCAACTGAAATAGAGATGTTCATAAACGGCATGAAGGGCAGTTCATTTTATCTTTTGATTAAGAGACCATGATAGAAACATGTACAAATGATGTATATGAATCTGTATTTTTATGACTGGGCATGCAGGAATGTAAAGCTTCCTATCAATCAGAATCATCCCAAACACGGAGGAATTTCAAATCTTCCTCTAGACCCAGCCAGATCTATTCCTCATAATAAGCAAAACCTAAGCATCTGAAACCCTGAAGAAGTGCAGATCTGATTTCAAATCCAGCAGCTTGCATTCGTTGCAATTTATGATGCAAGTACCTATCCTATGGTCTCCAGGCACAATTATAACTTAAAAAATAAATCAATTAAGACAGATAACAACAAACTCACAATAATTTAGAAATAACAAATAATCCATTATTTAAATACCAGAAATTACCGAAAATCTGTAGGACTAATAAAGCACAATTTTTAACCAACCTTCAGGGCACAATAGATGCCTTTTAAATTTCTGTTTTGTCTAATGCCTTAGTAAATACCATGGTACCCTGGAGGTCAAAAGAGATGAATGGTATATTATTTAAGTATTCAAAAATGTATCCTCAAAACCTGGGTTGGTTTTTTTGTGTGTGTGTGTGTTTCTGAGCTACTATTATTAACTCGGCCTCTAGATACAGCAAGTGTAGTAATATAGCTAATCTGCAGTCCTCTTCAATAAACAGATGGAAGGAAAACAGTGTCGATGCTTTTGAAAACATCTTTTCTTTCTTCAGATCTTATAACATCCTTATTGTTGTTCTGGGAGATTGCAAGATGGGCAGAATAACTCATTCACAGCTAAAGACCAGAGTTTTCTCTGTAGTTTCCTCTATAACTTGAACTGTAGGTAAAAAAATATAAGAAAAAAACATGATGGCAGACAAGCCTCTTGAATCTGCTTCATTGCTGAAATTGTTTGGGAGAAGTAATTCCCTGTGAAAAATACAGCTCCTATGATACCGTTAAACTCATTAACTGAGGATGATGACTGGCACAGTGAGCACTACATTTATGTGTTGAAAGAACATTATTAAAAATAATTTTGCATATTGTTTTTTCTCTGTTGCTTTTAATATTCTTAAACATTTCTTGACTTAATACTCGTTTACTTTTCCTTATGTTTCTTATTGCAAACTCCGCATGGAAAAATTGTCAATCCCTATTTATATTTGCTTACTTCATTATCAATCAAGAACAATATGAGAATTAAATGTTAATTAACTTGTCTAGTGGTCACAGCCTAGAATTGATAATACTATGAAAAAAGAACTAGCTGTAGTTTTAACACAGGATTGCTGTGTGACCTTGGGCAAACTGTAATCCCAGCTAAATTACTTTCTCCATCTATAAAATGGATTAATGCTATCTGTACTGCATTACAGTACTGTGAAGTTTGATTCAATTACTCTGTAAAATGTTTTATGATTTTCAGGCCAAAATTTCTGGAGGAACATTACAAATGACTACTCCTGCAAAGGCCAATGAAAAAATCATAGTAGCACGAAGTGGTGTCTTTGACACCTAGTGATTTACAAAATAATTATCTGGTATTATTTTTTAAAAGATATTTAGAAGACATTTTCATCTGCATTCATCAAATACCCTGCTATTAGTTTGCTGGGTTTTCAAGTTTATTTCTGTAAGAATTCTAGCAGCATTCATTCAAAAATTTTTGAAATAAAATTAAAAGGGCACGCCTTTCTCATTAACCTGGAAAAAATTAACAATTTTCTCTAGGGTATTTTTATTAGTCTTTCTGAGTTACTAAGACTACTTGCTAATTTCATCTACTTGTCATATTTTTTGATCCTGGCAGATCTTTTATTATATAAAAGAGTAGTTTTACTGGGGTTTGTTTTTTAACATTTAGCAGGAAGCCCAAACAATGTAGTTGGAAAAGATTTTGAGTGGAATTTTGGCAGTGAAAAAGAGAGATGAATCAAGTGTCTTCCTGGGTAATACAGTTTTTCTTATTCTACCAAATGGTGTTTGTTCCATGTTGACAAAAAAGTCCTGATACACTAATTCTTTATTCTATTCTGTAATTTCATGACATGACACTTTTTTTACCTTGCATAAAAATGACAAGACTTTGCTATATGTTATTGTTTTCTCACAAAATTCATTGTGACAAAAAAATGCTTTAGAAATAAATGACTATGTAGTTTACATTATTTACATTTTTTTATTGTTGTTCATATTATAAAAGACCAACAAGACATAAGAAAAGAAGATATGTAAAGCAATCTCTTACCTGATAAAGAACTACATACTGGTAATTTGCTTTGCTAGTAATCACATTCAGTGATGACTTATTGTTTACTTCTGGCTCATGCATTTTCAGTGTTCTATGATAAGCGAGTAATACAATAATAGAGCAGAATCTGTTCTTAGTTTTTTGCAATGTGTACAAAATGAGAAATCATTTGAAAAATGTTAAGAGGGGTTAGGGTTGTTGGGATTCCTTATTTTCAGTTGTGTTGTTCCGCAAGCCAATGAAATTACAAATTTAATTTCCATCACTGCAGACTTTATGAGATCAGAAAGTCAGGCTGTGCATTCTGTACTTTGCAATACCTATTCTACCTTTAGTAGAGACTATTATATCAAGCTGAGCTGGCAAACTGATAACACAAGAAGCAGCAGAGAATCCATTTCCCATTTCCATGCTCTGATGCTTGACTGCAGTAGGACCTGAAGTGCTGGCTTAAAGGCAGGAGTACTCAAATATTCTGGCATAGCCAAGAGGGACATCATTTTTTGCATAAACACTGTATTGAATCATGACCCCATCGTTTTACTTGTTCTAACAAAGTTGAAGGTTGAACTGGTAAACAAAGCAGGGAATTGAGATTCCCAAATATTTAGATTAAGACACGAGGCTTTATATTACTTTTTAAACTCTATCCACTCTTTAATTGAAAAGAAATAATATTCACCCAGTTAATATTACTGCTGAGCATTTAGTATGTCAATGGATGTGAAAAGGAAACCCAGTTTGCAATGAGAAACCACTCACAGCCACAATGAATGGTTAAGTAGCAGGACACAGGCATCAGAATGACACCAAAGTCAATTGCTGACTTATTTGTCTCTCTCTCTCTCTGTCTTCCTACCCCCCTGCCCCCAAATTTTGTAGTTTGGCCCAAGCTACAGGTATCTAATCTTAGCTGCTGTACCTCATGTCAAAAAAACAAACTGAGCATGGATCACAGCCCTTTCTCCCTCTGAATGCACACATTCACTAGCCAGTAGATCTGAGGTTTCTGTTCAGATCTAAGACTTCATCTTTCTCATTATACTGCCAAGTAAAATACATTTTGTAACACAATTAAGGTTCCTATTCAGATTATATGGTCTCAATGCAAAGAACAAGGCTTTAGCTACCCAACTCCCAGTAGCATGGTTAAAGCCACAAATATCAAACTGGGAACATAAACCTTCATTTAGATTTAATAGGGAGAATTATTGTAAATTAAATAATTAACAAGTGATTATTAAACCTTACCTAAGGATTAACAGGCATTTTTAATTTCATAGCTGTTAACCCTCTAGAATTGTGTCCTTTGTAATAAGTTGCCATTTACTTATTAGTCTTACAGTGTTCTGTCATAGCTTTAAAAATTATGCAACTGCTTTACCCTCATTAGGGATATTTTAACAATCTTTAGTTATTTGTATTATAAGAAATAGCTATCTTAATTAATTAGCGATTTATATGCTTTTGAGAAAAAAAATTCAAAGTCAGAGAATCATAGAATCACAGAATCGTCTGGTTGGAAGAGACCTTTAAGATCATCGAGTCCAACCGTTCACCCTGCACTGCCAGGGTCCCTAAACCATGTCCCTCATCATCACATCCAGACGATTTTTAAACACATCCAGGGATGGGGACTCCACCACTTCCCTGGGCAGCCTGTTCCAATGCTTAATGACCCTCTGTGTAAAGAAATTTTTCCTAATATCCAACCTAAATTTTGCCTGACACAACTTAAGGCCATTTGCTCTCATCCTGTCATTCGTAACATGGGAGAAGAGACTGACCCCCACCTCCCTACAACCTCCTTTCAGGTAGTTGTAGAGAGCGATAAGGTCTCCCCTGAGCCTCCTCTTCTCCAGACTAAACATTCCCAGTTCCCTCAGCCGCTCCTCATAAGACAAGTTCTCTAAACCTTCACTAGTTTCGTTGCCCTTCTCTGAACCTGCTCCAGCACCTCAATGTCCTTCTTGAAGGGAGAGGCCCAAAACTGGACACAGTACTCCAGGTGTGGCCTTACCAGTGCAGAGTACAGGGGGACAATCACTTCCCTCCTCCTGCTGGCCACACTGTTTCTGATACAAGCCAGGATGCCATTGGCCTTCTTGGCTGCTTGGGCACACTGCTGGCTCATGTTCAATCGGCTGTCGACCAGCACCTCCAGGTCCTTTTCTGCTGGGCAGCTTTCCAGCCACTCTTCCCCAAGCCTGTAAAGTTGCAGGGGGTTGTTGTGGCCCAAGCGCAGAACCTGGCACTTGGCCTTGTTGAATTTCATACAATTGGCCTCAGCCCATCAATCCAGCCTGTCCAGATCCCTCTGTAGAGCCTTCCAACCTTCAGGCAGATCAACACTACCTCCCAACTAAGTGTCATCTGCAAACTTGCTGAGGGTGCACTCAATCCCCTCATCCAGATCATTGTTAAAGATGTTGAAGAGGACAGGCCCCAATACTGAGCCCTGAGGAACACCACTAGTGACCGGCTGCCAGCTGGATTTAGCTCCATTCACCACCATTCTCTGGGCATGGCCATTCAGCCAGTTTTTGATCCAGTGAAATGTACACCCGTCCAAGCCATAGGCAGCCAGTTTCTGCAGAAGAATGTTATGTGTAACGGTGTCAAAGGCCTTGCTAAAATCCAGGTAAACAACATCCACAGCTCTTCCTCCATCTACTAAACAGGTTACTTTGTTGTAGAAGGAGATCAGGTTGGTTAAACAGGAGCTACCCTTCATAAATCCGTGCTGACTGGGCCTGATCACCTGACTATCCTGTACATGCCACATGATGATACACAGGACGATCTGCTCCATGAGTTTCCCCGGCACTGAGGTCAGACTGACAGGCCTGTAGTTCCCTGGGTCCTCCTTCTGGCCTTTCTTGTAGATCGGTATCACATTTGCCAACCTCCAGTCAGCTGGTACCTCCCTTGTTAGCCAGGATTCTTGACAAATGATGGAAAGTGGCTTGGCGATCACCCCCACCAGCTCCCTCAGAACTCTTGGGTGGATCTCGTCCGGCCCCAGAGACTTCTGCACATTTAAGCTGTGTAGCGGTTCACTTACCATTTCCTCTTGGATGGAACCTTGATAATGCTCTCCATCCCCACTATCTGGTTCTAGAAGCCATGTACCCAGTGACTTGGTCTGACCATTAAAGACTGAGGCAAAGAAGGCATTGAGTACCTCGGCCTTTTCTTCATCTTTAGTCGCTATTTTCGCATTGAGTACCTCGGCCTTTTCTTCATCTTTAGTCGCTATTTTCGCATTGAGTACCTCGGCCTTTTCTTCATCTTTAGTCGCTATTTTCGCATTGAGTACCTCGGCCTTTTCTTCATCTTTAGTCGCTATTTTCCCCATTGCATTTAGCAAGGGATGGAGAGTCTCCTTAAACCTCCTTTTGCTATTAAGATATTTATAGAAGCTTTTTTTATTGTCTTTTATGTTAGCAGCCAGTTTAAGCTCTAGCTGGGCTTTTGCCTTTCTAATCTTCTCCCTGCATTGTCTCGCAGAATCCTTGTAGTTTTCGTGAGTTACTTGCCCCTTCTTCAATAGGTCATAAACTTCCTTTTTCTTCTTGAGCTCTAGCCAGAGCTCTCTGTTCAGCTAGGCCGGTCTTCTGCCCTTCCTGCTCGTCTTGCAGCTCACCAGGATAGCCTGCTCCTGGGCTTTGAAGATTTTCTTCTTGAGAATTGTCCAGCCTTCCTGGACCCCTCTGCCCTTCAAGACTGCCTCCCAAAGGACCCTGCCAACCAGTCTCCTAAACAGGTTAAAGTCTGCCCTCCGGAAGTCCAAGGCAGCAGTTCTGCTGACATCCCTCCCTATTGCTTCCAGAACTGAAAATTCTATTATCTTATGGTCACTATGTCCAAGACAGCCTCCAACCTTCACATCACCCACAAGTCCTTCTCTATTGGTGAACAGATCCATCAGGGAGTCTTCCCTGGTTTGTTCCCTCACCAGCTGTGTAAGGAAGTTGTCTTCCACACACTCTAGGAACCTCCTGGATTGTTTCCTCAATGCTGTATTGAATTTCCAGCAGATATCTAGTAGATTGAAGTCACCCACAAGAACAAGTGGCTGTGATCTTGAGACTTCTCCTAATTGTTTGTAGAATATTTCGTCTACATCTTCTTCCTGGGTGGGTGGTCTGTAGCAGACTTCCACTGTGACGCGTCTGCCTTGTTGGCCTTCCCCCTAATTTTGATCCATAAGCATTCTACCGTTTCATCACCGTTGTTGATCTCCAGACAATCAAAACCCTCCCTAACATACAGAGCCAGTCTCCCTCCTCTCCTGCCGGGCCTATCTCTCCTGAAGAGCTTGTAGCTATCCAGTGCAGTTCTCCAGTTGTACGTATCATCCCATTAGGTCTCTGTGATGGCAACTATATCATAGTTTTCCTTTTGCACAATGGCTTCCAGCTGTTCCTGTTTGTTTCCCATGCTGCGTGCATTGGTGTAGAAGCACTCAACTGGGCTAGTGATCGCTTTGCCTTTTCCTTACAGGGAGAAGGCCTAACTGCCGCCTGAACTTTCCCTGTCGCTGCCTTGACTCTTGGCACACCAGCATCCATTGTGGCTATCCTATCACCAGATACACTGCCCTCAATCTCTGCTGGTGCAGCATACTCAAGTAGCTCGCTGGAACGCTGACTGATTAGCACTGGTGTGCAGCTCTTAGGTTTAGTCCCGGCAAGCCAGAATCTATCCCTTTCCCCCTTCAAATCTAGTTTAAAGCCCTATCAATGAGCCCTGACAACTCCTGTGCAAGGATCCTCCTCCTTTTTTGAGACAGGTGTACCCCATCAGATGCCAGCAAACCTGATGTGGTATAAATCAACCCATGATCAAAGAACCCCAAGTCCTGCTGATGACACCAGGCTTGGAGCCAGGTATGGTGGGTCTTTCTGTTTCTTCCCTCCTCAGTTCCTGCCACTAAGGGGATTGAGGAGAACACCACTTGCGCTCCTGATCCCTTGACCAGTACCCCGAGGGCCCTGAAATCTTTTTTGATTCTTCTCAGGCTTCTTGTGTGGAGAATTTAATCACTACCTAGCTGAAATGTTAGTAGTGGGTAATAATCTGTATAAGAGTGGGAAGCTTCCTCACCACATATTTAACCTGGAACCCAGGCAGGCAGCAGACTTCCCTGTGCAGTAGGTCAGGTCTGCATGTTGGGCCTTCAGTTCCCTTCAGAAGAGAGCCACCTATGACAATGACCCGTCTCTTTTTCTTTGTGGAAGAGGTTTTCAAGTTGGGCTTGTTTTGACTAATCCTCATCAATGCTTCCACTCTTGATGAGTCTTCTTTCTTGTAATTAGTTGACTCAACTTGCAGGGCCTCATATCTATTACTTAAGGGCACCTGGGAAGTTGGGGCCCTTGCTGAGGCAGCACGCCTGCTACTTCAGGCAGGAACTTGTTGCCATTGCCCCCTGTCCTTCTGGTTGTAATGGTCACTCCAGTGAAGGTGGGACAGGGGGCCTTCAGTATCTTGTGATTCAGTGGTTAGCTGGGTCTGTCCCAGTGAAGGCAGGATGCTATCCCAGTAAACGATCTCCCTCTCACACTCCCTGATGCTCCCCAGTCTGCCCACCTCCTCTTGAAGCTCTGTCACTAGGCAGAGGAGTTCCTCTACCTGGGCGCACCTCCCACAGGAATGCTCGCCACTGCCGTCCTGTGCCGGTGTCACAGCAGGGCACACCCTGCACCCTGATGCCTGGGTGGCTGCATGACTCCACTTTAACTCTGCCTGTACAGCTGTATCAGTCGTGGTGGATGCAGCTCTTGGAGAGGCCATGGGTCTCTGCCGAGTAGACACCATTCCTCACTGATCTGAGCAGCAGCACCTCAGCGCCCTTCCGGCTGCCGCGCTCCCTAGGGGTTTCATTTATAGTTCTGGGTGTGGTTGCCATTACCGTGGCAACGCGCTGGCTTCATCCCCTCCTCTCGCGAGAGCTGCCGGCTCCAGGCGGTCTCTCTGCGCCCACGTGGCTCCCCATGCAAAGGAAAGGTGCCGAGTTCCCACTGGCTGCCTGAGATCTGTCGCTCGGTTCTCAAGCTGGGCAGATCCAGGCAGCTTCTCTCCACGAATGAATGAAATAGTACCTAATGGCCGTATTACAGTGTGAAGTCAAACAAGAGGCATACTGGGCCTAGCATATCAGTTACAACCTGTGCTTTGACACTGAATAATGCAAATGTATATTCTTTTTTTGGATTATTTTTTCTCATGTGGAGTAACATTTTACAAGCAGAAGCTAACGTTCAGCTGACATAAAATATCGAAGCAGATGATATAGAAAAATACCTGGTGTTTCAAAATGTAAAGCTGTGGACTTGATTCTGCAGAGGACATGTGCAGGGTGCTGGAAGCATCAGTGTAAATGCAGTATAAAATGTGATGAGTAGAGCAGGAAGCAAGGCAATCTGATCCCATATTCACAGAAGCACTGCAGTGTAGCCACTCAGTGACTGCGGTCTGAATAAAGAAGCAATGTTCAAACAAGGATCACCAAGGACTTAGTTCACTAGCTGATACTCTCAGGATCTCCTCATTACCTAGGCCAGCTTGCTACCTAGCCATGCCACACCCATCTTCTTCTGTTTTCTTTTAGCAGCATAAGACTTGGTAGAAACTCCTTCTCTGTATGGAGTGGCCATTGCTTCATTACACATTGACCACACATTGTTTAGATTTGCATTGGATACAAAAATTTTCAATTCCTGCAGTCTAGATATATGATTAAAAGTGATGCGGTTTGGTGTTCCTTTTTTTGTCTATTTCTCTTCTGTTTTTATATCTACATGTATGTAACTATACTGTCCCATACAATACCAGTCCTTCCAGCCTCAAATGGTTTGTAGTTTGATAGAAACAGCCAGATCCAGCTGCAAAACCAGCAAGGAGCAGGTGGAGGGAAACATGTCACTGAGAACGGTCTGTTAGCAAAGACCTAGACGACACAGAGATGTGTAAAGTCACTGTTCCTGACTGCAAATCAGAGCATCTGACACTACCATCACAGGACTTTTTGATCATAATCGTGTTTGTGTCCTTCACATGGTACACGCATCTGTAAAACAGGGACTCTTCATAGTCTAGCTGTAGCAGCAGTTGTCCTGGAGAAGAACTGAAACATCACTTGGATGCAAACAGGCTATTCTCTCTCTTTTCCTCCCATACTGTGGTAATCTTTGCCAAAGATGTAGTGATGGTCCAGGCATGCTTCAGCATGGTGCATGTTAGAAGACTAATTCTTCCTAGCAGGCACAGTGTAGGTCTGCTATAGAATGGGCCTCTCCCCAGGCACTCACCTAGAATATCTTTGACCACATCAATATAGCTCCATAACAACTCCCAGCTTTAAAATGTGGAGGGAATTTCTTGTGATGTTAGATTCACAAGGACTAACAAGTCCATTTTTCCTGGGATTTTTAAACCATACTTTGCAATGTAGAATTTGGTTTATCTCCTGAGATTGTCTGGACAGACCTTGTATACACAGTACACTGCAACTGCTAGTGTTTCAGATGTTGGCAGTACCACAGTCCTTCCTGTTCCTTCTCTGGACACCCTTCCTTCTATCTGGCAGCATAAGTATTTAGTTCAACTGATAGCTTTGAGGCTGAATATAGGGATAGCTAAATGAAATTTTAATGGCCTGTGATGTACAGAAGGTGAGATGGAATGATCTAATGGTCCTTACTGGCCCATTAAATAAGTCCCACAAAAACAAATTTCATAAGCACACATTGAGGGAAACTTTTTCCTCCCTTTTATTGCTAATTTGGCACTATTTCTGTGTGCCAGTCAACTATGTGTATGTCAGACTGACAAAAGATTGCAGAGTTTCTGTCCCTGCTTCACCTCTAAATGGGCTGATGCAGTCATGTGGCACCAGTTCAAGCAAGAACCTTTCCATCCTGTCTCTGCTATCAGCTATTAAAAATTGGTTCCCTATATAAGTAGTAGGAATATGTCTCTAAGCAAACTGTCCCACCCCAACCATTCTGCACAAATTAATGAAATTACATCACTGGGCAATGACAGACCCAGCACTCACAGAGACCACATTAAACCCTAAAGCAGTTCAGCTCCTCTCTTACAATTGTCTCAGACTATGGGTAGTGACAGTTTGGAAGATTTAGAGAGTGAAAAATGCCTCTGCTTTTACTTTGCACTAAAAAAATGAGACCAATTATATTTTTTTAAAAAAAAAGAAAAAGAATTTCATTCTAATGGTAACAACTGAAAGTTATATTTTCTCATTTGTAAAGACTTCCCGTGCAAGTTAGCTGACTGATTAACGGGCATCATTAAATTACTGTATTTAAAATGTTGTAATGTACTCAAGCATTGACTTGCTCTTCTCCCAGGACCAAGGATATGAAACACATTTGCAACTCTGTAAAGACACTTCTAAAAAAAATGTCAGAAAGAACACATGGCTGCTTCCTCTGTGAAGTAAGCTGGTATGTCTCCAGTGGCTTCAGCAGAGCAGGCGTGATTTATAACAGCTGAGGATCTGGCCAGAGTGTCTATTTTCCTCATCAAAAGTATCTTCCCTTGCCTGCTTCCATATATGCAAAGGTATTCATCCTGTAAGAAAAGAATGGTAAAATGTACTAGGACTAATAATCATGAAAATAAGTATCTGTGGTAGTTGCCTCGGAAGCATATTTAAACATCACAGATACACACACTGATGAAATCAGTTCCCGGCAACTGAAATCCTACTTGTGTCTTCCTGAAAGGTTAAGGGAACATGGCCCAGTAGGGAAGGGTCATCCCGGTTAAAACATTCACCTGACCTGGGTACAAGTGGCCAAAGACAAATAATAATTTTGAAAGAAGTCTCTCCCACTTGAGAACTCTGATAGACAGAAAACCTGAAATATCTCATTATGCAACATGTTGATTTTCAGCACATTAAAAATCCCCAGACCCCATCAAATAACTTTCAGTGCATCTCAGAGGTCGTTGTGAGGTTAGCACATAAAATAGACCACCTACGCAGGGAAACTGTCATGTGTCTTTACAATTTATTTGTCAGAGAAGGACAAAGAAACTGTTTTAATGAAGAGTTTTTCTGTTGTCTTTTGTCTCATATTTTTACACAGGAAAAAGGAAAATGTTCCTTTAGTTCAGGGCATCTGAATCATATTTCCAATGGGACGGGCACTATTAGGACGGCAAGTTCTGAGGTATAAATAACCTTCAGTGAATTGAACCATAGTCATTTAGTTTTTTCATACATGGTAACACTCAGCTTTTGTAAGCTGTACTCAAGATGTTCGTCAGCTAAATATTACATCCATGTTTAAATTAAAGGTATTTTGGCATATGACAGCTCAGAAATACTGATTGAACAACACAGTACATCACGTGTTGATGAGAATCTCAGCTGTATCAGTAAGGCAAATTTATTCCCGGTTTCTGCACACAGTCAGCATCTCTGGTCTACAAATTGCACAAGACTCTCTCAGTGCTACGCAAAATAAGTCCAACAGTTAAGTACTAACCATTAAAAAGGAAGATATGGAATAGGAGAAAACAAATCTTCAGAGCTGAGGATACACATTAATCCCTTTCTCAAAATATATTTTAGATGGACAGAGTAGCATGCTTAAATTTTTTGTTTGTTTGTTTCAATTCTTATGCTAAACTTGCATTCTAAGTTTAATTTATTTCTTCAAACTTTCCTTAAGGGTAGTCTGGGTATCATAGTAGAAAAAAGTAAAATATTGCATTTACTACTGTTCATTTCTATACTTTTTTAATGGCCTGTTTGATAGGAGCAGCACCTAGCAAAATTTTTTGAGAAGTTCGTTGTTGTACAGCTGTCCTGGGGTGACATGGCCATGAAGCTGTGATGATCACGCCCCCAGACTCAGGGCCTCTTCTGCACAAGCTACATATGCAGAGAGCCCCAGAAAGGGCATTTTATGAGTTCAGGGCTTTGAGTTCCCTTTGAGTTTTCACATTTCTAAACTTGCATGAGGCACCTTAGTTACGGTCTTGGAGATGCTGCCTGTTTCATGAGGAGAGAGGGACACAATGCTGTTTGAAAAAAAGAAAAAAAATTAGATTGATTCTTTCTTGTTCTCTAGCCTAAAATAATTATGCATTTTAAAGAATTTTGCAAATTTTAAAACATTTCACAACAGCAAAGCATATGAATGACATGATGATGAGCATCATCTTAGCAGAGAATGAAATTCATCATATTTTCCCTGCTTTGGTCTGTGCAGAAAGGGAACTCTGATACACGGTCATCATGCAAATAATAACAAAATACAAGTGAAACACTGCACTGATCATCTGAGTCCAGTCAATACTGGGCATGCTGTGAAAGACAAAATATCTTGCTGAAAAGCATGTTATCCACCCAAGTAAGACAGATGACACAGATAGTAGTGGGAGGAAATCACTGTTGTTTATCAGCTCCTGTTTTTCAAACAGTCCGTACCGACAACAGTGTCAGAAAACTATTGCTGCTGTCCCTGAGTCAGTGACCTGAAGTGGATGTCTACATTTAACTGTTATCTGGGGCTAAACTATAGCAGTCGCTCTACCCTCAGTGACCCCTCCCTGACAGAGAAGGGGGAATAGGAATAGAAGAGGAGACCCATGGGTTGAAATGAAAAAGGATTTAAAGAAACAGCCAAACTAACATCAAATGCAAAGCAGCTCTCAGGAGAAGGAAGAGGAGCAGAGTCAAAAGGAGCCTGAGCAAGAGCAGGAGCCCAAGCAGAAGTCCTCCATCCTCAGCAAACTTCCCCTTTTGTAATGAGTATGACATTTATGGTATGAGATACACCTGCAAAGCAACTCAGGTCAGCTGCCCTGAAACTGCTAATGGCCTCAGACCATGGCAGGCCTAGGATTCTATCCCAGCAAAACTGGGACAGTGGACAATTCAATAAAACCAGGTAGAAGGCGCTTTCTGAACACCTCTTATGGTAAACTTGATCTATTTCTGAGCTATTGACTGAGTAGTGTGGGTCATGAGTGAAAAATGTACATCATTATCCTACAAAATTAAATACTGTTGGCACCATTTCAAATAAACTGAAGAATTCATAGGGCTTAAGTCTATCTCTTTTTTAAGTTACTGAAGCATTTCTTATTAAAGAAACATTAAGTTTTTAACTCAGAAATTATGGTTATAATAAACACACAGAATTTAAGAATTAGTCATCTAAGTGTGTGGTTTATGATAGTAAATAGACATACTTGATAAAATTTTATAGGAGTTTAAAGTTTTTCATGTGTAAAGTTTTCCTCTCATAACTACTGCTATGATTTGGATTAGGAAGTGAAAAATGATACATAAGATAAGGTCTGGGTTTATCTGTAGGCTAATAAAGGAAAAACATCAAACTTAAGATGGCTGAAATATTCCAACAATCGTAACAGTTAAAATTCTTCTTCTATTGCTTTCTCTTTCTTTTTCCTTTAGTTTTATAATTTAACCTTAGTAGTGGGGAACTTCTTTCACACAAAGATCATGCCCAAAGAAACTGTGAGCCAATTCTGCAATGGGAAAAGAGGTTTGTCAAATATTTCCAGGTAAAAGCCTTGAAACATAGATTTGGTTAAAGCTGTGAAATTAATGATGTGTTTTGATAATTTTCAAGTGTCACCTTAAAAACTTATCATAGGTCTGTTTAGTATGGAGATTGTGTGTTTGTAGACTGAAAGTTTCTGCAACATGTTTTTACCTAGAAAACTTTAACCACTTTATTTTTGTGCCAGAAGACAAAAGAAGTTTTTAACTATAAGAATTTGACTAAAACCTTTAAAGAACTTAGGGGACTATCTGTCCATCTCAAAATTGCCAAGTCTCTTTTTGATCTGAATTGTATAGTTTCAGGTAAGGTTAGATGATAGAATAGCATATGGATTAGTCTAGCCTAAGGTTTACAACACTTGTAGCCATAGAAGCCGCTCCAAAATATTAAATGTTAAAAACATTCCATTTGTAGAGTCATCCTCACCTTCAGTTCTTTAAAAGTGATAATATATACTCCTGAGCTCATCTCACAGCTCAGTTTGATGATAGCAGATTCATTAAAAAGGTTATGAAGAACAAGAACAGACAGGTGACAAGTGAGAAACCAGTTTCATTGCAAAGCCTGACATGAACAAGAATGATTGAGCATTTTTATAGCACTTTTCATCTTCAGAGGATAGCTGCTTTCACACCTGGAGAAACTGAGACTCATGATAAGATAAGCTACCAAGTTAAAAGAAGTGGCAGCAAAATTAGAGACAAAACAGGCTGAACAGGAAGCAGTCAGAGCAAGGTTCAGCTTCATCTCCCAGAACCCTTCATATTCTGGAGAGATGCCTTTGCTCTTGGAGAACCCATCTTGGGGAAAGAACTATGGAGAATGGTTACAAAAGTGGTCAAAGACCTTTCAGGCATAAAAAGAAAGCGACCAGCTAGACACAGCTCTCCTTTCCTCTTGTTCTTAACAACATTTGCCACTCTATCCTTTTCTTATTTTATACTATCTCCAACTTTTTCTTCCTTTCATCCCATTTTCTTTAAACAATCTTCCTCACCTCACCACATATTCCCTCCACGCAGTCATCACACCAGAGTGTTCCCAGTTTATTGCAGTTAAGCCTTCTCTCTGTCCTGTTTGTTCCTCTTAACTCTCTTTGCAAAGAGTGATTCAGAGCAATTCTGAGGGCCTAATTTTTTTAAAGCCTCTAGGCTCTATAATCATAACCTAATTAATTACATTAAAACAAGGAGCCAGCAGTCAAGATTAGAAATCTCTGCTCCCAATCTCTGTTGTAATCATCCTGTTTGGCCTCTGCAATTTTAACAGGTAGCTGAACCATCTACCTTAACTCATCTGTATTAAAAATGCCTCTGCTTTTTTTGCTTGCGTATTTTGCTTTGTTTTCTGAAGCATTAGTGTACGTTGTCTGAACTGTCATAGCTGATAAGGCTAGATAATTCCACTACCTTCAATTGGTTTAATATCATAAAAGATCCTCTACTGAGATAAACTAATGCAAAGTGATGCTTTGTGAGAATCTGGCCCATATATTTTAAATGGTTATTATCTCCCTATTATTTATCCCTAACCCTAATTAAAAATAGCGACTTCAAGTAAAAAGCAAACATATGTTCCTCTTTTTGTGAATGTAAAGGGGAAAATCCTAATTTCTTTTTGCAATCTTCTGAAGTTTTGTCTAGATGCATGATTTACAGAGCTTAGAAATAACTGTTAAATAAAGCTGAGATGGGAAAACAGATGTTTCTTGTAATTGAGATAAATCAACGAATGTTTCTGCTCCCTTCAGTTTTACCTATAGGCTATGAGCTCTCCCTAGAATTGGTCCACCCACTGAAGCAATCCATCCCAACACTGGCAACTATTTGTTCAAAATCCCCCAAGAATAAAACACCTCTACATCTCAAGAAGTGTAGTGTGAAAAGGCATAATTATCTGTACACATGTAACTTACATGTTTCCTACCCAACCTCAAAAAACCCCCAAAACTACAGTTTGGTTTGCTTCTGTTTTTTCTCTCCACACTTCTGATGTTAGATCAAATATGACAAACCTTATCAGTCAACAAAATGCAGCAAACTCCCTCAAAAGCTTCAGGGGTAAGAGATTTCTTTAATCACATTCACACCAATTAAGAGGATTTCAGATACTTACGGTAATATAGTTCAGTATTAAAGGTTGCAATTTAACAGCTCATGAGGCAACAACAAGAAAAAAAAACAAAAAAAAATCCCCACAAGTTATGTTCCCTTTGCTACAGAAATGAGGAAGATGAGTTTAAAAGATGAAAATACATTTGTACATCAGTTCTCCTGTTCAAGGAGTCAAAGGGGACTTCTAGTAAGACTGTCTCGCTGAATGGATACCCAGCCTAGTTTACAAGTGAACTAAAAGCAAATTGCACTCTTTTCAAACCTCTAAGTCAGTAGAAAGGGAAGGTCATCTATTCGTGTGTCCTCAGCGTAGGCTTTGTGCTGAGACAAGAGCTGCACAGTAGTCAGCAAAGACACTGAGAGTTAAAGCTGCCTTCATTTTTATGGGGGCAATATATCATCCAGTACCAAGCTAGCCTGAAATCTAGTAAAAAAGTTGGACCAAATCACAGAATCAGAGTGTTAGTGTTTGGAAGGCACCTCTGGGGATCATCTAGTTCAAACCCCCTGCTAAAGGATGTTTGCTGAGATTAGGTTGCACAGTCAGCCCACCAACTCTGAGAAGGATTAAACAATCAACTTTCCTAAACATTGTCATGCAATATCAGCATTTCCTCATAGGAGAGATAATCCAATTCATTCATTGTCTTTGTGGCCCTTTCCTGGACTCTCTCCAGTACATCCATGTCTCTTTGGTATTGTGGAGGACAGAACTGAACACAGCACTGCAGGTGTGGTCTCACCAGTGCTGAGGAGGGAGAAAGGATCACCTTCCTCAACCTGCTGGCAATACTTTGTCTAATGCAGCACAGGTTCCCATTAACTTTCTTTGTGGCAAAGGCAAATTGTTGGCTCGTGTGCAACTTGGTATCCACCAGGACCCTCAGGTCCTCTTCTGCCAAACTGCTTTCCAGCTATGAGGTCCCCATTGGCACATGAGATTGTTCCTCCCCAGCTGCAGAACCTTGCACTTCTCCTTGGTGAACTTTATGAGGTTCCTTCATCTTTAGTTCCTTCAATCTTCATTGCTTCAGTCTTTATTGTTGTTAGTCTTGTTAATTCTTCCATTCAAGGTAAATGAGTTCGGGAAAGCTTATATTATCCCTCCATGGTCAACCATAGAAACTGAGACATGTTTTCTTCTGAATGAATTTAAAATCTTGCGTCACTTTGAGGAAGAGTAATGGCTCAACTGTGCATTCAAAGTCATCCTTTCCTCAGTATGGCCCTTCTCTCAATGAAATTCCATCCTGATGGTGGCTGCATTTTAGTGATGATATGTATTGAGTTCCTAAGGCTGCAGGGGAACATGTTATCTCCTAAAGCAGGACTAGGATCTGAAAATCATATTTTATTCTCTCTGTATAAAAAGCATTATATAAATGCAAGCTGAGAATGTGTAGCACCCTGTGGAAAGTGAGTTTGTTGTTTCCAGCTTTTGTACCAGAAAGTATTAGCATTATTACTCAAACCAAAGATGAATTGAAGCTAAGGGCTCTGTAGATTGCTACATGTAAATGAAAAGTTCTGTGGTAAGGTCAAAGGAAACCAAGCCTGGTTTCTGTAAAGATTTGTGATTGTACAAGAATTCCATGCATGAAGAAGAAACAGCAGATATGTAGAGGTGGTCTTTTTAAACAGGAAGACACATACAGATGGTCATGTGTTAGCACGAAACCACACAAGACTGCTGCTCGGTAGCTGCCTGTGAAAATTGGGAAGGTGTAAACCAGGTTGTGCTTATTTTGCTTTGATACTAGATTTGAGTATGAACAGAGGACAAGGAAGAAAATTAAAATATGACCTTGTGTATTTCAGTGTCATTTCATTTGCAGCATCTCAGATGACAGTCATCCTCAAAGGAATAGAATCACATAGTTCAAAAGTAACAGATGCAAAAAAGAATTGTAACAAAAGAAAAAATTAACTGAGAAAAAAGTTCTATTATCCTTTTCTAGATTGTAGTATCACAGATTGTATCATGGAACCTGAAGAGAAGTAAGGCTTATGGTCCTCTGATGATTTCTAGAGAAGAGAAAGAAAATCCATGTCTAACAAAAAAAACTTTATACGTTTGATATATTGAAGGACCAGTCTGCCCAATGGGCAAGTCTGAATTCCAAAAGTCAAAAGTTGCATCAGCAACAGGGAATTAGTAAAAGAAATGAAAACTCAGTTTTCTAGGCAACTAATAAGCAGAGTATGAAAAAGATTTCAAACTCATCTTCCCATTTCCCATACTAGAATTAACTATTAGCATGAAATCCCATAGATAAATATTTCAACCTTACTCCCTCCTTGCAACAACAATTACTGTAGGAGTTAGGAAATTTTAAGGAAAAGTAAAATAATTGTCTCATCAAATGAGCTCATGAGCTCATACAACTCCCTATTTCCAATCAGCTGTTTGATACCGCCCAATATGACAGTTAGGAAAGTAACTAATACTCATTCAAGAGGTAGAAAAGCCTTTTGGAAGAAGTGATTCGCTTCTCACTTAAAATATTCTCACAAGCTTATTTCTGCTGTGTCGTAAATGGACATCCAGTTGCTTTAATCACCTTGGAAACATAGAAATTGTAGTAACTCAGAGTAGCACTATGCAAAATGGTTTTAGGCCTTCCACAGCCAGTTGGTATGCCTTCCTTGCCTTGCATAGTGCTCCAAAAATGAACCTCTTCCGTGTCTTGCAGGAGCACTAATCTCCGCATTGTACACCCAGTTCCTGTTTTCCATTTCTGCGGTGATAGTTCCTCTTAGACTGATATCCTACAGCTCACCATCTCCCATAGTTCTTCCCCAACATCCTGCTGTAGGTAATAGGAAACTTTCTTACAGCCTAAGGCTTTAGCAGTGGGTTAAACCTCAAATTTAAGCTGAAATTGTGGCTTTCCACAGGAACTACTACGAGACCAAACAACTCTTTATTAAGATAATAATCTTGTATCTCTGACCATATCAGGTGTTACAGCAGTCATCAAATCATATTTAAGTGATTAAAAAGCCAGTATACACCATCAAGTGTGGTTCCTGGAAGGAGGGGGATTTGTAACACTTATCTTTATAGCAACTGGTTTCCCTTGTGAGAGACAACAGGAAAGTCCACATTTGATTGCTACCTATCCTTGTGCCATACATATAGAAAACCCTCAAATTCACATCTGGAGGTTCTTTAGTATCATCTGCTCTCTACAGGCTGGTGTGCAGGTGAGAAACCAAGCATTTCTTCTTTAGGAAGGGTTAAGCAATAACCATCACTCAAATGGTGGTGGTCATCCAGTTCACTTTCCACAATTCCTCCAGAAGGAATTGCTGCAATGATCAGAGAGAAATACTGAGATGTCTTAGGGTAAAGGCCATATACTCAAGCCCAAACATATCAAGAGTAGAAACAATGGCATTGTGGTGTCAGAGGTGGGGCTTTGCTGTGGAAACATTTGCTGTCTTGGGTGTTAATTCAGGTTAGACCTGCATGCCAAAAATTCAGGTTAACTGTGTAGTTCACACGGTTGACTCCTAAATCGTTTGTTTGAGGGGCATTTCTGGCTGATTCACTAATGACACCTTATTTATGATACATTGATACTATATATCAATTAATTGAATACAACTGAAACCCTGGAAAGGGGCTGCAGCAGAGCCTTTGAACTTATCAGACACATTACTACTCAAGTATAGATTCAGCCTGTCACGGCAGTCCCACCACTTGAGGAAGAGTGAAGAACACCTCAGGCACCCTGAAAAAGCCCTTTGTTTACTAGGAAGCAGAGTCATTTCAAAGCATTACAGTATTGCTACGGATGTCTGCAGACCCCCAGCATAAACTATCATAAAATCATTTGTCATTTCTGTCTAGTTAGCCTTCCACATACTACAGAAAAGCAGCCACAAAAAACATGCATTGCTATCCACTTTCTAAAACTGAGTATAAGTCAGTGGATGCACCTGGCTTACTCTAGTTCAATATCCTTAAGGCATTTCAGCAAACGAGAGTGGGGAGTCATGATGGGGAGAATATTAGAGCTGTCAGACCTCACGATGAGGAAGTGCTTGGCACCAGTGTGTGATAGATCCAATGTTCATTTGTACGAGGAGATCATCCAAGCATTCCAAGAGACATGCTGACACTTTTCAAGGTGAGAGCATGCCAGCTGGCCTGGTTCAGGATCTCTGTTACTAGGGAAACTAACAAAAGTGTTTTCATTCCACTCAGAATTCCAGTATCCCCAAATCCACTCATCTTCCAAATCAGAACAAAGTTAATTATCATTTTAAATGCAAAGGGAAATAAAAAAGCTCAGACATTTGTCTTCCATTCTAGCCAACCCTGACATGGTGGTGGTATAATGTTGTATAAAATATAAATCTGGTCAACAATTTCTGTCACAAGAAAAAGTTCTGATATTAAGGAAACAGCTTTTTTCAGTGTCAGACGTAGAACTGTTTTTAAAAATAAAAAAATGTAATCATCTGACCTTACTTGCATTAGAGTTTGGTAAACACACACAGAATATAGGGTATTGCCTCCTTCAGGATTTAAGGCACATCTTTGGAAGTGCATCAGATATGGCTTCATGTGTGTGTTAGTTGATTTAGCCAGCTGAATTAAGGGCAATGAGCATCAAGTAATACTTTTCTGGCTACAAACTGAGCCTTAGCTACATATTTTGCTAACAACCTCCTGTAAAAACACGCCCACATACTTATTTAAAATGAAAGTAAAATCTTATTTGAATACACTATTTTGACATACATTAGAACCTAAATAAAATCCTTGCTTTTTTCTTTTAAATTTTCTGATTTTAAGGTAAGCTTGTTTCCTATTCAACATCTATATGGTCACTTTGTCCCTCTTCATGTTTGGGGGTAACAGAGGGACTACATAAGCTATGTAATCAATCCCTCTTTACAACACATTGCTGACAAAACAGAATAATCAGTGAGTTCATTAACCTGTCCAGAAACTTTGTCATTTCCCTTGCCTTCCATGCTCTGTGTAACCAAATAGGAATGAAGAACAAGCCTCCAAGATGCTAGCAAGCAGCTAAGCACAGAAAGCAGTTCAAATAACTTCAGCCTTCCCAATCTCACTCCTAAGAAAAGGAGAAAAATAAAATAGGTTTGGGGTTTTTCTTAAGGTCTGTATGTTATGAAACACAAGATGATGACACTCTCCTTTCTAGAAAGAACATGGCAATATAAACCACAAAAGAAGATTTAAAACTCATTATTTGTTATTATCTTGAGACTTGTCAAAAGGCCTGTTTTGGAATTTCAAGACTGATCTGTAACAGTACAATAGCATTCTATGCAGTGCACAATTCTCCTACAAATCAATAACAGGCAATAAAAAGATAGACAAAATATATCTAATCCATATGAAAAGAAGTTACAAAAAATTGCATATCTGAACTGGCAAGGAAGAATTTATTTCTTATCAGAAATCTGTATATCTGCAGTCTATTTCTAAGAATGAGGGATGCACATTTGGCTGCCTACAAATATAGAGTGTTGATATTACTTGACACCCAAAAAGTGAAAATTACTTAAAACTGAAGTCGCACAAAACCAAAATCAGCATATAAAGTAGTCAGAAGTGAAAACACTTCCTTAGGATGATACTCACAATGAAATAATACGTTGACGACATCTGCACAGTAGGTATAAACCGGGTGATGAAATCCAAACAGCAAGTGTAACATTTTTTAAACCAGTCTTTTCTATCAATATTTGGATAAAATATTTCAAACACAGGCAAAGTTTCAGAGTTTGGTTTGGGATCTGGACTTTGTTGATTTTTTAGATGTTCAGTACAGGAAAGTATTCAAGGTGGGCAGGGGCGACTCTGATCTACCTAAAATTCACACTTACATCAGTGTCAGTTGTCACTTTCAGCTTTGGTTTAGAGCATGGAAAAGAGATTTGTATCCCTAGAAACATTCACAGCAACAGACTAGTTTAAGACTTTAGGATAAAATTGTAAGAGACGGCATCATCATGGACATGTCAGGCTTTCATACATCAAGACGGGCTGAATGCCTTTAGCAGATGCCAACATGCCAAATTTCGTTTCCTGCATGATGTTTTTACCATAAGAATCCTGCCATTAAAAACATCCCTCCACAAATCCTCCATATTAAGTCAGCCAAGCAGGAAAGGGACTGAAAAGGGGAAATATGTGCATCTTGCCTGTCAAGCTTTGAGGCACTGCTAGCAGGTGTGCCAACTCAAGAGCTATTCCCAGCAGACTGGTGGGTTTTTGGCCCCTTCAACTAGTCACGTTTCCCGGAAGACCTATGTACTAACTTTTTTTTTTCATGTAAGCTCCATATACAGTTATGTGCAGTAAGAAAGTCATTTGTTTGTGTCAAAAAAAAAAAAAAAAAAAAAGAAACACCAACAGAGTGGCAGTAAGTGTTTTAAAGGGATATTCTATTAAATTGATTTGTCTTGTCATTTAGTTTGTGTAAACAGTTCCCCAGATAACCTCACACAGAGAAAGACCAAAGAAAATGCATGTTATTTTTGTCATTTTTCTTATTAATATCTGTTACAGTAGCAAACCGTGGGTAGAGAAAAAAAAAAAACAAAACAACCAGATACAAAAACTTCATAGTCAATTTTAGACTCAAGAGACTCTTCTCCTACAGTCAAAAGCTATCTGAGGGAAAAATTCTTTACAAACAAGTGCATCAGTATTATATTACTAAAGTGCCTAAAGAAACTGCATTTCTTCTAGCTAAAGGTGTGTGAGAGAGTGGCATGTCCTAAGAGTGTCCAGCTTGGGATAGGTTAAGAAAGAATTTTAAAATGTTCTTACTGTCTGCAAGACCGACTAAAGAACCAGGCACTGGACATTTGAAAAGACTCAGACCTTCAATGTCTCAGATTGAGCTCACAGCCAAATTGACCTTTATTTTCTGCCTCAAAGGGGCAAGCAAAAAAAAACCCTGTGATGTTTCAACTTGGGGTTAGTACCAGAAACAGTAAGAGGAAGCTGTCAAACCTAATTGGTTCCAAGTTGGAAATATGACGTGACAAATATCTCCCTATCCTAGAGTCTTCTTGTACCTGAATATTAAAATGATGAAGCATATGTACCCCATGGTTTATGTCTATATTCATGCAAATTTTCATTCTGCTATTTCTTGCAAAATTGTGTTGATAGATAGGCAGTCTTCATATCCCTTAAATTAGAATTCTTTTACCTCTCAGCAGGATGCAGAACAGTTTGGTGTACAACCTGGTCCTGTGAAGCAAACAGTGCATGTAAAAGTTTAATTGGAAGACCAAATATTTAGAATTCTGTTGCTGTGTAAATATTATTTATTCTAAAGTTCTTCTATTAATACAATTGGTCTTCTTTTCCTCCTCTCCTCAGATTCACAGCAGTGTTATTGACTCTGAGAATGAATCAGAGAAAAAAAATAGACCTGCTACTAATTTATATACTTACAAGTGTCATTAAATTTGCCTGCTTCACAGAAGTAACATTCCCTGCTCTTCCAGCAAATCAACACATTGGACACGACAAAATCCAAGCTTGGAATACATCCAAACCCCAAAGTCAGATCCAAATCTGCATCAAACATCCCAAAAATGTGGAGTTATTTATAGCAAGGGGGCAGTTTGAGTACGTCTCTAACTCAAACCTCCAACTGAACTTTGGGTTTGATTCAAAGTGTTAAAACCACAGGTTCCTTCTGATTCTATCAAAATATTTCTGTTCATTACTTGTCTGAGATACAAATTACTCAAGCAGGAACTGTCCGGCAATTTGTCCACTGAATAGTGATTTAATCCTTCTACAAAGAGATAGCATTAGAGCTGGTACTATAAAGTTTGCATTCATAAATAAAGCCTCTGCAGTTGGAGGGTGCCCACAGTGGGAGTTTTTTTGGTTTTTTGAAGGCCCTAGAAACCACAAGATGTACAAACTACTTTTTCCCTTCCAGGGCCCTTCCTTTTTTTTTTTTTTTTTGGTCTCGGATTGCAGTTTGAAACTCGATCCTGTTTGAGGAGGTGGGGACTGAAGTGAAGCAGGAGGGAGAAGAAAAGAGGAAATTTTAAAGCCAACAGAAGAAACACACCAGTAACACTCCAGAATTATGCTCAGTTGTAATTAATAGCACGAAATTACAACTTGCAGCTGACATTGGTTACAGTAAAAGGTCAGCATCCTGCTGCCCTCTTCATTTACTGATTTGAAAGGTTGTTTGAGACTGTCTTTCCTGCTCCCACGTACTCGTGCTCCCCTGGGTTTCACTGTCTAGCTGATGCTTGCAGCATTCTTTCCTTGAACTGCCTTACTGTCTCTATAAACAGTGGGCAAAACTTCCAAAGGCAAATTAATTCAATGCACTTCTTTTCCCTGCCTCTTTCACATTCTTCTCCCTTGTCACCTTCATATGCCGTTTTTATTTTTATCTCTGCTCTGTGATCAAGGCTAACAGGACATCATTCACCCCCCTGAGTCTGGGTGCGCACCCCAGCCAGGTCCCAACATCTTGAGGTGGGAACTGGAACAGCTAAATTAGAAGGAAGCGGCAGCCTGATTTCTGAACTATATTACTAAGAGACCAGCTCCCAGGGAAGACCTTGAGAGATTGCTTGTGGCACTGTTTCAACACGACTGGTACACTGCTTACACATGCCTTGCCTAGCTGTGTGGCCTGATCCCTGCTGCAGCCTCTGGATGCTATCGCCATACCATTAAGTAACACTCAGCCATGCTGTGAGAGCTAACAGAAAATGAAAGTCCCTTCAATTTTTTTGCTTTCTTCCCCATTTTTTCAAGAAAGCAAAACCTGAAGTTTCTTTGCCCCACTTCTAAGCAGCAGGATATTTGCTGTTGAGCAGTAGCTTCACTATTAGCAATTATTAAATGAAAAAGAGAGACATTTTGAAAACCATTTTTCTAATGCAAATTCGGGTAGGGAGGTACAACTGCTGGCAACACTTCTTGCTTGTAGCTATTAAACTCTCCTCACAAGAGTTATATGCATCTATGAGCAGCCCAAATACGGGTTATGCCTTGGGGACCCAAAGAACAGCATGAGCATGCTGTTCTCTTGATGCTGAATGAGAATCTTAAGAACTTTACTGAATAAATGAAAATATGGAAGTGGAGAAAGTAAGTATTTTGAGTGGAAAAGAGAACGTCAAGTGTCTCAGAGACTCATCATCATGAAATGCCAGTCTCAGAGCTGGGAACAAAGTATGAGTAACCTACGTCTGTATTACCAGGATAAAACCAGATGGAAACTACTGTTTTCATGGACAGTGTTAAGTCACTCAGGACACATGTATGCTAGAGGTAGGAGTGTCAGAAACTGTTTGAAATACAGGACAAAGCCGTGGTAATGGCTTTGTGCTTGAGTTCCTCCTAAAAATGTAAATGGTAGATATCAAAGTTACATGACAGCCTTGCAAGAAGACACGCAGTGGGGACCATCCAGAGTAAAAGTAGTACCTGGCTGAGAGATAGTGTGCTATTTTGTGAAAGGTGGTTACACACATCATTGTGGTGTGCACCATAGCTCACAAAACTTATGAGCCATACTGGACAGTGTGACCTGACTGCTGTTTGTTCTGCTTCATTGGCAGGGTAATTAAAAACAATTGTGTACTTGGAAAGATAACACTTCTAATCCAGCATGTGGCTCGAAGGCCAAACTGAATTTACACTGAATAATGCAATTTTCAGGACTCTTTCACTTAAAAACAAATAAACAGACCAACAAAATAAAACAAAAGAAACCAGTCTTGGGAAAAAAAGCAGATCTCAGAATACAGAGTTTCTGGATGGGCATTCCATTATGAAACACTGCTGCAATTTACTGTGCCTGTGGACTTTATCACTCTCTTCTCTTAATTATAGGCAGTGGTTCCATGGTGGACAGCAGGTTGGTTTCATTTAGTTCTCAGTTTGTACTATGTTGCTTTCAGGAGAAGCATTTGGGTGAGCCCTCCCAGAGGGAGGGAGGGAGAAGAGTGCTGGGGGCTGCAAGGAAAGGGAGCACACCCTGGGAAAGACTGAATAAGCAGCCACACAAACCTGATGTGACAGAAAGAACGTCTTGATGACTGGAGGAGGTTGCAGTGCTGCCAAAATTCTGAAAGCTTTGGAAACCAATTCAAAACAAGCATGGGACCTACCTGCTAGGCCACAGTGGGAAGTGGGAAAGCTGTGTGTAAACAATATTTTAAAAAGAAACCTGTTCTGTCTCCCTCTAACATTTTCTGTTTCTCTTTCAAAAGTTAAATGAACTACTGTTTATTTTTATAAATCTAATTATTTTTATTTTTAAAGTCTTCTCATACTGGGAGATGATCTCGGCATATTCATCTCAGACGTGTTTAACTTGGTTCCTGTAACATATCAAGGACTATGATCTTACTCACAACCCCTCTTGCAAGAATTTTTGGAGACCAGGGACTTGCATTTTATTCTTACAGACTAGAGCTGTACCCTAACAAGTTTCTCAGAGAAAGCATGGTCAAACCATTGCAAAACAATTATTGTTCTTCACAGACAGTTGAAGTCCTTCACAGAATAAAGCATAACTCCTCTAAGTATCTTAAGCAAGGAGTGATCACCTAACACTACAAAGGAACAAACAAACCAAGAAAGTATCTGCTAGGCTGTTTAGGTATATACAAACAGCACTCCCATCCTCATTTGCAAACAAGAGTCCCAGCAAAAGGAGGAATAGTTGAAATATGAAAATATCTGTTCAGAGCTAGCCTGGACATATGTATTTGATGTTTTTAATTTGAAGCTCTGCCTGAATTTTCATTTGACTTCTCTAGAGAGGACTATGAAGAAAACTGTATCAAATAGGTTTATCAGAAGTGTTATATGATGGAAAGTGGGATACTGTCAAACAGAGGCTGTAAAGACAAGAAAGTATTTGGCAGTAGTAGATGAAGCTGAAGGGTTAAATAGCACTCTTTGGAGGGACCAGATCTGAAATAACTACTGGAATAACTAGAGTTAACCAATATAAGCAGTCATCCATCTGAGGCCAAAGCTTGTGGAAGGCCAACAGTGTTCTGGCACTGAATACTTTTTAATAAATGCAAAATATTTCAAGACAGAAGGCTTTAGGAGCAACACATCACGTGGAAAAATACTAACCAGGTAGAGCTTCACATACTATTGCAAATAGCAAAAGTCAACACCATAACCAGTACATAAGAAGAAATGCAAATATATCATTTTGCAAATATCAGCAAAGTGAACAGAGAATGAAAGCACCATTAGTTAAAGTAAGTTTTCAAAGCAGAGACGGATACTCTAGTGGGAGTCACCATTTGAAATATCATTCTAAATGCAAATGTTGTACATTAGTTTTCAGCTGGAGATGGGTACAAAATCAATAGTACAAAATAGCGTTATTAATAAAAGAAAGAAACTTACACTCATCACAGAGCAGAATGTGAGGACAAGGAATATCAGCTGTGTTGTTAGAGGCTGATGTCAGTTACCAAACAAGGTAAGGGGGACAGAACGTACAGAGCATATGCAAAGAATGCAGTAGTATATGAAGGAAAAAGCTGGACCAAAATTCTGTCACTCCATCATGAGAAAGACCTGTTCATCTCTTTCGGGAGCGAGAATTATTGCAAACTGCAATACTCTTACTGTTAGCCAGGGGAGGTTAAAACTCAAGACACACAGGCATACAGTGCCATTTCTTCCACTTTACCTGTACAAAGATCCAAAAGGAAGCTACTAAGGGGCTTCACATCTGTCCTTTTATCCAAACATGTTACAGGCAGTTAAAAAAAAAACACAACAGGATGGATTGAAGGAAGAGACCTTCAGGATACAATGACCAGAACAAGTGGAATTTATTCTTAACATCTGCAGTTTTAGAAGGAAACCCTTGGAGGTCCAGGTGCAGGATACTTCAGGGCCTAATCAGGCATTCTTATGGCAGTTGGCTATTAGGTACAATATGAAGATTTGTAATTATGTTTTAAGAGTTGGGGAGTTAAGTGTTGGTGCATGGCAGAGAAGATATGTTAACATACATTGTTTCTCACCATGGCAGAGAACCTGAGCACGGATGTATTGCTGTCATACACAGCTAGTCAGCACAAGCCAGAGACTACAGTGGTTGTTCCACGGGTGCCACAAGCTGTCATCCCTGAACAGCAAAGGGAAGGCAGGGCGCTCTCTCCTTTAGTTTACATCTGTATCTGAAACAAGCAAACCTCATGCCTCAGGAAACAGTTAATCATCAGCTGGGATTAGGAACAGACCTTTCCCATAGTTAAACTGTTCCGTGATTTTGTGCCTTGGAAATAATGCATGCCATCCACTGAGACACTTAAAAATTGTTTTAAACAGAATACTGGCCTAGGTGGTTCATTGGTTTGTTTCACTGCCATAATTATTATCATGAGGTTATAAAGATTCTGTAACAACTTGTGAAAAAATTCATTCAGACAGAAGTTCATACACACTGGACAAGGAGGACCAGCACTAGAGCAGGGACTGTGTGAGGTGTTCTGCATTCTTCTTCCCAGTTCAGGAGATGCTGTGGCAAGGGGTCTTGCAGGTAGGTATCTATGGATCAGTTCTTAAGTGCCAAACAGACATTAGGACTACAAGAAATACTTTAAAAATATCCTATTGGTTGTCTAACTATGCAGATAAATGTTTAAACATTTTATGATTTATGTGTTTAGACTCCTTCCTATCTAGAAAAAAACAAAACTGAGCTTTCTGTGTCTCCATTTTCTGATTACTAAAATATTTTCATACTTCGTCATTGTGTCCAATCACACACAAAACAAAAAAAACACCACTTCAGGCTGCTAGGGTAAAATGACCTGTAAATTAAGAAAAAGATTCGTTAATCAGCTCTGCATGATTGCTGTCTCATTTGCATGTGTATAACACACTCCTAGCACAATTACTATATATTGCAGAATAAAACTCTACTGACATAGCCCAGTGTGATTGTCTGGTTTGTTTGATCTCATATATAAACATCCTGGTGTGGGTTATTCATTTAAGTATACAAACATAATTTTCAATATTTTGCCGTTTTTGCTGTCAGTGGATCCAGAAGGGCGCATTCACCAAAATGCAAATTTCTTGAGAATATTCTTAATGGGTTAGACATCAAAACTACAATAAATATGTATTCTGGAATCTCTTCTAAAAATGTAGATTTTTCTCAGAGAGTAAGGAAGATAATGCTTTCTTATAAAAGACAGCAGTTGTACTGTCACTTTAAGTAAAACCAAGAACATAATCTAGAGCAAAGCAGGATTTTTTAAAATTAATATATAAAAATCTTGCTGCATGAACACAAATGTTAACAGCAATAGTTCCAATCATTTCAATACAGGAATTTTCTTCTCCTAGAGCATATGCTGATTACAATGCAAGCTAGATTTTAAAGAGTTACAAAGGCTGTGTAAAAATGTTTGATCCAGAGGCCACTGAAGAAAAGGATATACCATTAGAGCAGTCTTAACCTTCTGCAGAACAACTCCACCCTCTCAGTGGAGCTGCTGTCCTAAAGGTCAATTATATAAACTTGTATTCATTTTATTTCTGCAGCTAGGAAGACATTGGCTGCAGTGTGAGGTATTCAGGTCAGTGATGGAAAGAGAGATCAGCAAAAATCACAGTATCATGAAATCACATAATCACAGAATGGTTGAGGTTAGAAGAGACCTCTGGATGTCATCTGATCCAACTTGCCTGCTCAAGCAGGACCTAGAGCAACCTAGAGAATGTTGTCCAGGACCATGTCCAGATAGCTTTTGAACATCTATCTCCAAGAACCTCTCTGGTCAACCTGTGCCAGTGCTCAGTCACTCTCACAGTGCAGTGTTTCCTGATATTCAAAGGGAACCTTCTGTGTTTCACTTTGTTCCACCACCTCTCATTCTGTCACTGGGCATGAATGAAAAGAGCCTGTCTCCATCATCTTTGTATTCTCCCTTCAGATATTTATATACATTAATAGGATCCCAGATGAGCCTTCTCTTCTCCAGGCTGAACAGTTCAAATTCTTTCACCCTTTCCTCATAAAACAGATTCTTCAGTCCATTCATTGTTTTTGTGGCCCTTTCCTGGACTCTCTCCAGTACATCCATGTCTCTTTGGTATTGTGGCAGACAGAACTGAACACAGCACTGCAGGTGTGGCCTCACCAGTGCTGAGGAGGAAGAAAGGATCACCTGGCAATACTTTGTCTAATGCAGCACAGGTTTCCACTAACTTTCTTTGTGGCAAATTGTTGGCTTCTGTTAAACTTGGTATCCACCAGGACCCTCAGGTCCTCTTCTGCCAAACTGCTTTCCAGCTAGGTAGTCCCCAGCACATATTGGCACATTGGATTGTTCCTTCCTAGTTGCAGGACCTTGCACTTCTCCTTGGTGAACTTTATGAAGTTCGTCTTAGCCTATTTCTCCAGCCTAACAAGGTCTCTCTGGGTGGCAGCATAATCATCTGGTATATCAGCCTCTTCTCTCAGTTTTTTGTCAGCAACAAACTTGTTGAGGGTACATTTTGCCTCATCATACAGTATTGATCCCTGCTAGTTACTGGCCTTTCACTAGACTTTGTTTCACTAATCACCACTTTCTGGTCCTGGCTATTCAGCCAGTTTTCAATTCACCTCACTGCCTGCTCATCCAACCCATACATCAACAGTTTGTCTACAAGAATCTTATGGAAGACAGTATCAGAGACCTTACCAAAGTCACGTAGGCAATATCCCTTGCTTTCCACTCATCTACTGGTCCACTCATTTCATTGCAGAATTTTATCAAATTGATCAAGCATGACTTCCCCATGGGGAAGCCATGCTTCTCATGATTTTCTCATCCTTGATGTGCTTGGAAATGGTTTCTGAGACTAGCTGCTCTCTCACTTTTCTAGGGATCAAAGTGAGACTGACTGAATTCCAAAAAAAAAAAAAAAAATTTGGATTAAAAAAAAATGTAGATCCACAATAGTCAGATTGTATGTCTTGGCTTAAAATTATCTAAATGTATTATGGCCCGAGTAATTTTTGGCTAAGGACTCCATGGGCATCTCAAACATAGAATTAAGTCTGTAACAAATAAGCAGGGAAACAAAGCACAGTGGGTGATTCCACTTTGCAGTATCAGAGTTCATTGCAGGAGGGTTCATTAGCTGGACAGCGCAATAGGATTCATTACATGCACTACACCCCAGCTAAGACTTTTGAAACTTGATCTTATGCACAACTTTCCTGTCTCCTCTCACTCTACATTCAGTTCAAGAACATGATATTTAAAAGCACAGAGATAACAACAAGCTGTCTATCTGCAGTGCTTCAGGTCTGCTCTAACTTAACCAGGTCTTTAGAGTTAAGCACTATGTTAACTAGAGTTAAGCACACTGTGATATTGGACCATCCCTAATTTTTCCCTTCAGTGTGGAAAGGCTAATTGTTTTGCTGAGGTAGTCACGTGCCAGAAGTGGCTGGGTAGGAGTCAGATAATTAACTAAGCTCCTGCTGAGAATGCAGACCTTTTCCCCTTTCTTTTCTCATTCAATGGGTTTCTTTTCTTTTTTTTACCTTCACAGAGACATTATTAACTTTTCTTTAACTGTTATAAATTGCAGGGAGTGGACAACCTCAAATGTAACACATGGAAATGCAAAGAAAAGGGGGAAAGATTGTCCTGTATAGAATTCCTTTTAAAAAAAAATTCATGTTCCGTAACAGAATATTAAAACTATATAGACACAATCACAATGAAAAACTTGTGTTTTAATAGAAGTAAATCTTCCTCAAGGCATCCATTACTCATTTCTGGATTAAATGGCAGACTTTCAAACTTTAAAGGAATAAGGACCCTTCAGTTGGACTGTATCTGGCAGGCGTCAATAATACGGCTTCTTTTTGATATCTATCTTGCAGCTTTCGTAGCTATTTTATTGCTGTTTTCCGGATACTCAGGTCCCTACCCCAGATCCTGTTATGAAAAGCATAGATATGGCTGCATACCTTTAATGAAGTATTGGTTTTTTTCCTGTTTGCTTGCTTCGTGCATAGCCACCACATCATTTGTCAAGAGCTTGGATGTTGGCATTTTCTCTGTCTGACCATCTCTGATTACTCCATTGGACATTCTTCTAGGCCAGAGCTACATCCCACTGTAGAAATTTGAAAGGCCACCTTCTGGCAGGTATCAAAGCCCATCTGGAGAGAAAAATGGGAGACTCTGGGGTAGCACACAGTAACACTCATGCCAGTTTCTCATCTGGAGGGTGGACAAAGCACCTGATCTTCATTAACATCACTGCCACGGTTAATGTATTGCAGGTGTGAAAGCCTGTAGCTGAAATGTGACAAAACACCTGTCTTTCATAGCAGGATCTGTCTAGTGTGGGACACTACCCCCTCAGGTATGTTTTATCCTGCCTTGAAAGACATAGTAAGTATTGTCCTGTAATTATGAATTTGGAGTATTTTCTGGGATGAAATCTTTAACAAATTACTCCTAATTACTCTGAAATTACCTTTCATTTATGGTAAAAGCATGGCTAAACTCTGTTCCAGAACACCTTCCTTTTTATCTTTATGCAAATATGATCATACACTATCTAGTTCTCTAGTTAGTAAACAGGAACTGGAAATGTGCCATAGACTGTGTTTTCATAGAATCACAGAATCATTTTGGTTGGAAGAAACTTTTAAGATCAGCGAGTCCAACTGTTCACCCTGCACTGCCAGGGTCCCTAAACCATGTCCCTCAGCACCACATCCACACTTTTTTAAACACTTCCAGGGATGGGGACTCCACCACCGCCCTGGGCAGCCTGTTCCAATGCTTTACAACCCTCTCTGTAAAGAAGTTTTTCCTGATATCTAACCTAGATCTCCCCTGGCACAACTTAAGGCCATTTCCTCTCGTCCTATCCCTGTTATATGGGAGAAGAGACCAGCTCCCACCTCTCTACAACCACCTTTCAGGTAGCTGTAGAGAGCAATAAGGTCTCCCCTCAGCATCCTTTTCTCCAGGCTAAATAATGGCAGTTCCCTCAGCTGCTCCTCATCAGAGTTGCTCTCCAGACCCTTCACCAGCCTTGCTGCCCTTCTCTGAACACGTTCCAGCACCTCAATGTCCTTCTTGAAGTGAGAGGCCCAAAACTGGACACAGTACTCAAGGTGTGGCCTCACCAGTGCCGAGCACAGGGGGACAATCACTTCCCTCCTCCTGCTGGCCACACTATTGCTGATACAAGCCAGGATGCTGTTGGCCTTCTTGGCCACCTGGGAACACTGGAATGCTGCATCACAAGTTATCCAGGTCATTTTCTGAGAATGCTAAAGTTTTCCCTCCCACTCAAGCCAGGAGTGTTTGGATTTCAGGCATTGGTTCTGTCTGTTATATACACCAGAATCAGCAGAGGAGATTGGATCTGTCTCTGAATTTCTTCAAATACAGTGAACATTTGGAGCAAGAGCTACCTCAAGAAGCCAAAATGCAGTTTACAGACCTTGCTTAATTAACTTCTTGCTGAGTAAGACACGGATTTGTAAACATATACAACTCTCCCATTTTTTTACTCTTCCTGTTATCAGCTTCAGTCTAGGTGTCCATTTATATATGCTAGGAAGATAAAGTATTCAGAAGGAGAACGTAATATGGAAAGGGGAAATGCAAGCTATTTCATGATATAACTATGCAAAAAAATTTACTGAGGGCAAACATCTTTTCTCAAGTCACATAATTCCTCACACTAATTCATTAACATGTCATAGGTTGTCTTTGGTCATTATAGAGTTCCTTCTGAAATAAAAATAACATAAATTGTTTTGTTACACTTTACTCTCTTCTCACAATCACTGTGCCATTTAGAAGACAGTTTTAAACACATTTTCTTGTAAGATGATTAATTAATATAAATGTAAGTAAGTCACTAGTAGCACCCACCCAAAGACCAACAATGGTGAAGTTGACTTTTAAGGAATTTATACAGAATTGTAGCTTTCTTCTGCCAGGCAGATGTGTTCTGCGGTAAAGACGAACATGTTTCCAATAACAGTATTTTGCTTTCTTCCCTTTTCCTTTTCCTTCTTTCTTTCTTTTTCATTTTAATTTTCTTTTTTCTCTTTTTTCTTTTTCTTTTCTTTTTTCCCTCCCTATTTTTTTTTAGGTAGGTTTTGGGAAATATAATTTGTGTTTAAACAGTACACAGAGAAATAGGATCTCAGTCGTGAGTAGGCCTTCAGGCATTACTGAGATATAAAGAATCCTGATACTTCCAGGTGTTTCTTTACATGACTGATATATCACTTTTAGGGTCTCTCCTTTCATTGGGAGTTTGTCTCTTCAGAAGGTTCTCTCAGAAACTTAGAGTAATATAATCACAAAGCAATTAAAACATGGAATAGCATCTAGGACTAGACTTAATGTTATTTTATTGTTCAGCATTTATTTATTTTAAAAGAAAACTTTTTAGATGGCCCTTTAAAAAGTATACTGAACTCCCTCTAAGCAATTTTATTTATGGGGTTTCCTTTTTCCAGTACAAGATGGAACCAGTGGGCCATAAATCTGTTTCAGAGTTTCTTTAATGAAAACATTCCCGTCTCATTTAATGCTTCCAACGCAGGGTCCTATTCCCTTCTGTGTAGCAAGAATGTCTGATTGTTGAACTCAAACACATAGACTCCTAAATTACTGTAATCACAACCTACCTGCTCCCTAAATGTTTTCAGCAGTTTATTACTAATTCAAATGTGTTGTTAAAATGTGGCCTCATTTTGCAGTTGTCCAGCTTTAAAGAAAGTAATTTCAACATCTCAGTACCCTTGTATGGCAAACTTTACATAAGCGTGCCACTGAGCAAAGAATTCCCTCACCTTTTTTATTAAATTTCCAGCTTTCTTGTTGAAATAATTCCTTCGTTACACAGCAAGAGAACTGCAAAGCTTGTAGGTGTGCTGCTCTGCACGTTTTGATAGCCTTCGTTTTCAGAGTGTGCATGAGTCCTCTTTCTTTGAGCAGGTGGTGGAAGAGAAGCAATGAAAAAGGATCCAGATGCATATACAAAATAACTTTCATCGAAAGGCCTCTGTTAAGTTGTTTGATTTTGTTAGATGTAGTTCAGACTCAGTGGCCACTTTCCTACTACAACATTGAGCCATCCAGCTAGGAAACCTCTCATTCAAGGTTATTATTAGAGCTGGTATAGTGTATAGGGGAAAGTCTCAGTGGGACACGAGTGCTTTAAAGGGTTCATTACATCAGTATTGTTCTAGGCACAACTATGATATAGCAATTTTTTCTCCTTTCATGGAAGATTTCACTCTGGATGCTTACATCCCAAGACCCACTAACAGGCAAGCCGTTAGCACCTTTGCCAACAGACCCACAGTTGTGGACAGGCCAGTTGTTACACAACCACAGCTGCTTCCTTCTTACAAATTCTCTGTTCTAAAGCTAAATCCAATCAACAGTTTCACTTCAGCCCAGTCTCAAAACAAAAGTCCCAAAGTACCACAAAACATTCTGCTCTGACATATTTCCTGGAAGCATAGGAATCCAAAAGTACTTCCTAAGGCACTTATATGTAGAGAATTTGTGTTGTTACTGTGTGTAATGGTTTGAGTTAGAACAGAACTAATTCTGTTCAGAGATTTTACTTTCCAGCTCAGTCTCTTCTAAGTGACTGCACTGTCTGAAGTTAACGCCATATTTTTGCAGACAGTGTCTGCTTCCAGAAGTGCTAACGCTTGATGTTTACAGTCACTACCAGGGATTGGTGTGCAGAAAGGCTCTTGCTTCTACTTTCTGCTGTGCAGACCAAGGTCACTGCTAAATCCTGTGTATTATGGTGGAGGTGCAGTAAGTGAGAGGCTGCACCTGCGGGGAGGAGCAGGCAGGACAGGTGACCCTACACTGACCAACAAGGTGTTCCCTCCCATAGACGTCATATTCAGTGTAAAGCTGAGGGATCACAAGGGTCTCTTCCTCTTTTGCTCTCTTCTGTGGCCAGCTTCTGCAGAGGACCCTGTCCATCCTGCCTTCGATCCCAATCCATGCATCCCTGAATCCAGTTCTGGAATCCAGCTCCTGCATCCAGTTTCTGTCTGCCACTGAGACTAGTCTGGACCTTCCCAGTGTCTGTCCGGCAGCATCAGTGGTGATGGTAATGTGATTGCCATCGGGGGCATTGGGTTCTCTATTGGTATTGTGTAAATTTGTATGTATTTCATTTTACTATTATTATTCTTCTCATTAAAGCAGGTTTAGGGTTTAGGGGTTTTTTTCATTCCATAAGTCTCTCTCTCCCTTATTACTTTTTCTCTTCCCTTTTGAGGAGGGAGGGGGTGGGTAATAGAGAGCGTCTGTCTTTTGTCTAGTGGCCCGCCCAGCCCTAACCCTTGACACTGTTTCACTCCCTCTGTGTTTGCACATATCTCAAATGCACTCCCAAAGAAAGCCCTAGAAGTACTACAGAGAACTGTAGGGCAAACTTTAACAAATTTGTCTTGCAACTATTTTTTTTTTCATGCGGACATGGCCCTTCCTTGTCTCCCAGTGTCCTTATACATCTTTAACATCTTTTCCGATCATTCCAGCAGCTCCTGACTCTGACATTCCTGGTTACTCTGGTTTATTTTCTTTTAATGCAAAAGTAATGAAAGGATTATAGTTTTCCCCTTATACTACAATTATTTTAAATTGCTGATAAGTAATAGGTATTTAAAAACACTAAATATTTTTTAAACCAAAAATAAAACTAGAGAATAAATATCTGCTAGTTGCATATACACATAAAATCTGAGTCAAAGAGAGCCCAAGTCTAGTGCTTGTTCCAGGGAAATGGCTGGTAGTTCAGCTGCCTGTTCAGAGACAATGCAGCTGTCACAGCAGGCTAGCACGTGTCCCAGTCCACACCAGTGCCCCTACCTGCTCCCTCCCACCCATTCAGGTAGATGTGCAGGCAATTATGTGCCCCATGAGTATTGGAGATGCAAAAGAAGTTTGAGGTACAAATAGGTTTAAGAATGGCAACTGAAGTTATTGTGGGGTTGAGATGGAAGTTGAAATAGGACTCAAATTCACTGAATACAAGGCTTCATTCATTTCATTATTTGCATACCTCATTTGATGTTCTTTATAATTTACACTCTATCCTTACCAGTGTTCTTTAATCATCCTAATTTAATCATAATTGACCTTCTCACAAATACTCTAAAAATGTAATAGTATTGCAATTTACACTACACTTGGAGATATGGCTATTCTCAGTATCCATACTTTTACACATCTCAGCAACTGAGCCAGCCTGGTTAGACGGATACCAGAAATTCAGTTGCTCCAAAACAGGCGTGGGGAAGGACTTGGATGTTTGTCAAAGATCCGGCTAACCAGCATCAGAAAATACTTGGGCTGTATGTACAGTTTTCCCAATCAGGGGGCTTATCCACTTTTTTCTTATTTTTTGCATGCAGCAGTGACTCATCTTTGTCATCACCAAGATATAGAATGAGACCTGGGGCAATAAAACCCTAGTGCCATTTAACCATTCAAAAATATCCAGTAGAAAATTTCTGTGCTGCTGTCAGCTTTGTGCCCCTTCCACAAGTCACAGGATTATGCAGAAGATAGAAGGGGCCATGTTTCCCTTCAAGGAGAATGCCTGTTTCCAGCAGTCCTTGGCAAATTTCGGCAGGCTTGGATGACAGAAAAAAATCAAACTCTATTTTGTTGTGATTGGATTATAATGTCATAACAATTCCTACTGAAATGCAAGCAATTACACCGAAGACTTCAAGCTGTTCTCTGAATCTTGTTCTTAGGCGGACACATGAACAGCATATACATATATATGTGTGTGCAAGTGTATGTATTTTTATTTTGTATGCAGTCATATATATATATATTAAAAAAAACTTATCACATACACAAAAGCACAGATCCAGGGCTCTGAAGCTGTGAATCATGATACCAATGCTTTGTATGGAAGGAGGGGAAGACAGCATCCACCTTCCCTGTCTTAGACTTCCTGACACATTCACTTTGCTCCTCCATGGTTCCAAGAGCTACTTAAGCCAATAACAACTTAATAACTAGTATTGTGATTAGCTGAGCTTGAGCTGATGTTTTGGCAAATAGTTTTCATACTCCAGCTGAGTCAGGAAGATTTTCCAGGTGGCTTTCACACAAAGTAAAGCTCTCCAGAGATGCTCAGCAGGGCATTCTCCGAACAGTTCCAGTATTTTCCTGTAACAGTAAAAGAGTTCATTTCAGTATTTTATCTCCTGTCCCCTATACCAGCCCCCCATGTGCGCCAATTCAAAATGTTCCATGTCCTGACAAGTTACCCTTCAACTAAGGAACTCCGGCTTCAAATCTTTAGAGGATTTGTCAGCCACAGATGAAGTCAGGCCAAGCATCCTGTGTTTGCATTGCTTCTGGCTTGCTTTTCAGTGCTTGAAGCAAGAAACAGGGATCTGCAGACTAGACACAGCAAGATATATTTAGCCACCATCTATAGACTTCACATGTTGCCACTTGGCTCTGTTTCTTGACAGAACCCGGCTGTGAAATATAAGAAAAACCACATGCCAGGCTGTTAGGCACCTCCAGCAGCACAATGGTTTAATTGAACTGTGGTCTGTCTTAAAGACTTTAATGCTAAGTGCTGGAAATTCTTTCTTTACTATGTGGTTTGGAGCAAGGCAGAGGATAGAATGGAAAACTACCCAGTGTGAAAGACAATTAAAGAACACGGCATGATAAAGCATGTGTTATTATAGTAGTTATTACACCTCATGTGTTAGAGCTTACCAGCCTGTGTACTTGTTCTGTTTGTTTTTTGATTTGTTTTGGGACAAATAGTATGAAACTTGCAATGCTTTCACTTTGAATATTTCTCAAAGTATTAATCTCTGCCTGCTGAGGTGAGGTGTGGAAGACATGTACAATCTCTTACCTCTCAAAGACACCTTGCTAGTAGAGCTGGGAAGCTTTTGTTCCTGTCCACTCCTTTTTGTCTGCAGCATCCTCAGCTAAAAGATGCTGTATGTTCACTGTCTTTGAGCGGTGACTCTCACATTTCTAGCAGGTCAAAACCACAGATGATCTGTCTTTGGCCTAATGGGTGACGTGGATTATGTGTCTTTGGTCTGCCTCAGCTTTCCCAAGTGTAAGATGGTGGGGATGGTTCTTCAAGGTCTACAGATCAGTGTTCTGAACTATGGAAGGTTTTACTGGTACATATTCAGAGCTACTGAATCTAGCAACCCAAAAATGCTGAGGCTGCTGCAGCTCCATGTTCCCAGGCCCAGCAAGTAGCGAGATGGTATTCACAATAGGCGGACATGCACAAACACACATTATACATGTGTACAAGTACCCATGGTCAGCCTCACAGACAGATGAAACAGCATTTACAAAAATACCAAAAACGAAAAACCAAAACCAAAAACAACACTAACATCCTCATCCTTAGCAGACATCCTGAGACTTAGCAGATATGCACTTAGCTGTGAGGACCAACTTCAAGTTTTCTTTAGTCATCTTGCTCCCTCCCTGGCTTATCAGGAGGAAAGCCTGGTAGTGGGAAAAATATAAATATATATGTATATATTCAATATGGGTCCCTCCTGTAGCTGGCTTTAGACATACATCTGTCCAGTAGCTCTGGACCTCATTGTCTCCCAGTTTCTTCATGCACATGCAAACACACAAACAGGTATCTCTGCTAGCTGGTCCAGATCATGGATCTTACCAGTACACAGCTCAAACCCCTGGTCTCTACAGTAGCTGTGTTGAACCTATGGCTGCTCCAGTTGCCAAGTCTCAGACCTAGTTTCAATGCTACCCAGCCCAGAGTTAGGGACACTCCACATGTGGTTCTCAAACACCTTATCCTACTTAGCACTAGTTTGGCTTCTTGTTTGCTAGTGGTTGAACACACTGTCATATACACTGAAATACACATGCAAACACTCCAAGTCTCTCCAGTTGTTGGCAGCATAGTGCACACCCCCACGACCTGTGGTCCCACTGGCTGCTGGCACTAGGCCTCCACACAAACATATGCACAGACAGAGCCTCTTCAACTAGGAATCAGAAATGGAGATGAGCAAGAAGACAGGACAGACCATGCTGATCAGCCCCTGCTCACACAACTCTGGTCCCTTGCAATAAGAGAAATACTGGACCACCTATAGAAAAAACATCTGAGGCAGAGTCTTCACTATCTGGTGCAAAGTTCCTGCTTCTCCCACGATTATATAGAAAGATACATTTGTCTTCCTGCCACAATAAGGGCTTGTAATCACCTTGTACATCATGAATTGAAACTTTACAAGTTTGAAGAGTTCAAATTCTGTGCTAGAAAGAGAACTGAAAAATGCATCATGAGATTTTCTTATAACAGTGTGAAAATTCCAGCAATCAGCACAAAGCATTGATGTCGGTATGTCTAGATTGTTTTTGGCTTTCTGTTTATATTCATGACCTAGTGGAAGAACTGATAGTGGTGGGCAATTCTCATTTTAATGACCAATGGGTAATGTCATAAACAACAAGTAGCAGAAAAAAACCCCAGGCAAATCATGTCACATTATCCCTAATACATGAAAATAAAACGACATTAGATTGTTCATCAGTGCCTGTGAAACTGAGGCTGTTTGGATGGAATAAGGCATAATAATATTCATATGAACATAATGGGATTATTCATTGACTTTTGTTAGCGGTTTTCATTGTAGTTTATTATATTTGTTTTACTGTGCTGACTATCAAATGGTTGCATCTGGGAAACTTGTTTCAGAGATGTAATTCTGCACTCTTGCACCAGTACCTGTCTGCAGTAGGCAGCACTGACATAAGGACAAATCCTATCATCTGCCTACCATGTTATCACCTACTACGTAGATCCACAAATTTTAGACAACTCCTAGGCTAAGACACAGATCAAAAGAGGGAAGGGACAAAAACAACAGAGTAGAATGAAGTAGCTTGATTTATGCCTTTGATTTATGACCAAGCTGACTAAGAAGTACACCAATCAGAAGCCAAATGTTGATGGGAAAAAAAAAAAAATGTTATTCCAACACAAGAATGTTTTTAATATAAGTCTGTAGTTAGGCTTTTTGTAACACCTTTTTTTATTATTATTAAAAGCCAAGCACAAATGAATAGCTCCTTTGCAGAAAAACATCTATTGTTTTTTGTTTTAATTTGTTTATATTTTAGATACCACTGGCTCAGGAAGTCTGACAAATCCTGTTTCTCAGGAGAAGAGAGAAAAACATTGTTGACTGACAGTTTTTTGGGAGGATAAATGTTGGTGTAAATCATCCCACCCTTTTCACGAAACATTTTTTCCAGAGGCAGCTGGGAAGCTGAATGATTGCTTATCCAATTAAATAATCTTGGTGGTATCCTAAGTAAAGTTCTCATTATGCAAACATACTGCAATACCCCTTGTTCATATCTAGGCTCTTGTCTATTGTAGGCCAGGATAGAGAGAGGCTGGTCTTACAAGAGTTGTATCATTAGCCATGAACGCCTTGTTTTCTAACTAAAGTTAAAAAAGGCAAAGATAGCGAGAGAATAGCTTTTTCCCACAGTTACTTCCTATATGCTTACAAAACTGCTTTACAAAATTGGTCAAAACTATTGTTTGCTTCCTGAAAAAGTACTGTAAGTACTTTGAATGCAAACCTGTCAAGTTTGAGCAGTGGAAGGGAAGCTGAGAAGTTATGCACTTTTAAAAAAAAAAAAAAAAAAGAAAGAAAAGAAAAAAAAGAAAAAGAAAGAAATAAAAAAGAAAAAAAACTTCTAGGGAAAAGAAAACACGCATGCCTGCTAAAGGAAAGCATGAGTAATTCAATGGGGCTGCTGTTCATCAACCATTTGTCGTGGTGAAAATATTACTTCTGTAATGCAGCCAAGGTGAATGTCAGCTTAGGTTATCTGCTGTGGAAGTGCCAGAGATGCGAATGAGATCTTCCCAGGAAGCAGACATGCACTTAGCTGTGAGGTCCAACTTAAGTTTTCTTTAGTCATTTGTACTGGCTCCTCTTTTTGCTTCATACCCTTCCTCCTGTGTAGCTTGCACACTCCCTGTGTCTCATCCCACCTTCTTATTCTCCCCTATTAAAGAAATATTCCTGGGAGAACATTCAGGGTAATACCCAGGTTACTTTTGTGCACAGTTTTTTTCTCTACAATCCACGGTATAAAACATGAGACATCTTAAACTGGAATAACTCTTCAATAAGCTCCATTATGTTTTCAGGAATGAATCAGGTCTTCCTCACCCCTACAACAGAATTCACATCCTCCCTTTGACCTTGCTGGCTATAAAAAACTGCAGAGTTATATTCCATGGAAATTCACAAAGAGAAGGAAGACAAAATTTTTTTCTCACCAGAGGCCTTGGTTCAGTCATGCTCCTGCTTCTGGTAGCCTAAATTTGGAGTAGCTTTTTAGCGATAGTAATGCACCAGAGTAACAATGGCCATTAGTCTCATAATATTTTCAGACAAATACAGTTATCCAACACCAGCAGTGTCACAACGCCTCTAATAGTGAACAGAGATCCCATAGGAACGGCCCAGCTCCTTCCTGATCTTTATATACTTAAATTTTGAGTGATGTGAACCCAAGTTCCACATTGTTCCCAGACATTTGGACATGCTGTGTACAAAGGGTATATTTCCAGACAATGCTGATAACCTTCAGGGAAAACATTTTCATATTTCCACATTTATTAGCTGAGCAGAAACCACTCTTTACTGCACTGTCATCCACCTGGGAGTGCTGCCATACTAAGAAGGGAGGGGATATTAGTAGACAAAGAATGGGAACACTAGTAGAAAAGTTAATAAAAGCTCATTATAGCTGCAGCCTGGTCAGCAGTCTTGGCATTCGATTATTCCCTAGGAGAGACTGATGCGTAAAGATCATTTCCTGCTTTCTTATGCACTCTCTTCCTCTCCTAGAACAGAAACTGAATATTTCTTGAATTAATTTAGTGCAGGCTGAAAAAGGAAATAGTGCATTGCCTACATTTTGATAAAGAATTTATACTGCTACTCAAAAATACCTTTACCTTTCAAGGGAAACTGGTAGAATCTAAGCTGACTCAAAAGGTCAAGGATTGAGAGAGTGTGACAATGAAGAAAGGTGTTTCAGAACGAGCAGGATGCTCAACTGCTGTGCTGGTTAACCCTTTTATTACTGGAAGGGTTTGTGCAACGCCTTCAACTGACATTTAAAAAGTATAAAGAGAGCCTATTAAATCTGAAATGTCATAATCAACACTTGCTTTGTCAAGGTACATAGTTCATAGCATTGCCATTTATTGGGAGTTCTTGTTCTGTGAGATTAAAAAAATATTCATAGCATTTTTTCTCAGAAGGTGCCTTCTCAGACAATATGTTTCTTTGTTCAGCATCCAGTCTTCTAGGAGGACTTCCTTCTCCCATAACTGTTACCCGGTTCCTTTTTCTTAGCGTATCCCAAAAAACTTTCACTAATGATATTTTTTCTTACATCTTGCAGACTTGTACAAATGCTAATGACATATGGGCGCATTCCCAACAGGAAAACAGAGCAATTAAGTGCTCAGGGTGACAGAAGGAGTCAGTGATATAGCTCATATTAGAAAATGTATTCACTGCTTGTCAGACTCACCATTACATAAAACCACACATCTTCTTCACCACTTATCCTCCATGCTTGAGTCCCAAGCATGCAGTCATGAAAAAAAGAGAAGAGTGCACGGTCTAGTTCTCTGGTTTGACTCCTATTAAATTGGCACGTATCACTTGGGGTATCACAACAAAGACAAGATTTTAATTACAACCCAAGTTGCACACAGACTCTTGGAACAATGTTCCCCCTCAAGCAACTCCAGTAACATAAAATTTCACTAATCCTTGTTTTCTTTATAGGGGATAGACTTCTTATTTTTCTTTCCTGTTCCCTAACACATTCCAAAAATGAGCCTGAACTGCTTTATGGAAATGCTTACGAAATGATAGAAGTTTATGTTTTGCTGGGGTTTCTTTGCGAGGTGGAATGGAGGGAGAGAATGGAAACATCAAAACAAGTAGTTTACAGATAGCCCAAGAAAATAACAAGGTCTGTTCAAAGTCAGTAATTAATCTAGAACCTAGAGAGAGGCCTTTCACTCTGTAAAAGTGCATTGGGTCAAGCATAGTACAGTAAGTATCTGTCACACCGAAGCACCAGCATCCATCAGATAAAATGTTTAAACCTGCACTAGTCATTTTATATAGTAGAAAAAATGTTGTTCTAATAGAATACTGTCAGAGCATCAGCACTTGCTGCTTGGAAAATAAATGCTTCTGCACTCATGATCCATCAGGAGGCCATTAACTTATGAAAATATTCTATTGCATGGGCATTAGCTCTTAATTATAAATCTTTTTTAAAAGTTCTGTCAAATCAGTGATTATATGAAAACTGTTTTGATAGAAATAAGGGTTTATGAAGGAATTTTGTGATCAATACACACCTACAGTGTGTATGCAACATTCAGTTTTCATAGAATGAGGTTACAGTAGCAAAAAACATGAGCTAGGAAAGCTAGGACATGGAAGAAATACACTCCTTGTCTCGCCAACAGCTACTTCTTGTGAATTCCCACAACTTGTCTTATCACTTTATAAAATATTACATGAGTAAATCTATTTACTACTTCTATCTGTAAAAAGACACTCTTTTCAATGATAGTGTGCTGTTCTTAACAGAGTTGGGCTAAAGTTTGCTTTGTAGTTAGTGGTGATAAATGTATTTGTGATTTTTTTTCACTCCATCAGCAACAGAAGAGAGCAAATCCTTCTACAAAAATTTTCCTTAATAATAACCTCAATTTTAGAGTAATAGCTTAGAAAAGAAGAATAATTAGCATACACCAGTAAATTAAATATTAACATTTTGCTGGTTGAGGTTCTTTCCAGGCTCAAAAAAATAAAAGCAGAATATTAATAGTAATTACACTTCTAATATGATCCAATTCTCACAACCCTTTTCTATGTGATCTCACAGTTTAAAAAAAAAAAAAAGGCAAAACTTACAGATCACAGCCTCTGGATACCTCTTAACAAGCACCATACAGTAAGATGGTTTGCAGTTACAACTGAGCCTCTATAAAAAGAAACATTGAGCAAGAAGTAGTTTCAGTGGAACCTCCCTTGAGTCGTTAAGGCAAGTGTTAACAAGTCAAGAAGTTTCAACATGTGCAAAATAACCATGTTGTAATAGTAAATCTCACTCAAAGCTCTGAAGCTAGGAAATTGCCATATCTCCTTACTACAGTCCACTGTGAGGAAGACGCACCTATGCTCAGGAGGCCCCACAAGAGTGGGTCAACTTAACGTGCCCTTCAAGCATACCTGGAAACTTTCATGCTTGGCTAACTTGAGATTTTTCAACAAATGTATATTTTTAAAGAGAAAAAGATGACTGGAACATCATCAGCCATCTAAAGACAGTCTTGTAATTCTGTCCATGTTGCCACCATAAACTATGGGATTAAAGCTTGGATGCCTTTGTTAGAGTCAACCTGAGCTAAAATCTCATCTAAAAATTGGATTAAAATTGGTATGATCCAACCCTAAAGTAGCTTCTGCTTATACAGTACCATTACATGCTTGCTTTATCTTTAATTAGTGTTTTATAAGAAAAGATAGTAATGATTGTTTCTTAGATAGTTTTAAGAACAATCTAAAGTTCTGAATTTGAAGGGTGGCAAGAAAGTCTTAAGTGACATAAGCAGCAAAAGGAAGCCTGAGGAAAATACGGGCCAACTGCTAAAGGAGGTACAGAAGCTGATGAAAAAGGATGCTGAAAAGGCAGAGGTACTTAACACCTCCTTCACCTCAGTGTTTTCTGGTGATTCTAGTCTTCAAGAACTCCAGACCCCTGAGGTTGTGGGAAAGCCCAAGAGGGGGTATTTGTACCCTTGGTGGAGGAGGATAAGGTTAAAGAGCACTTACATTGGACCTATACATGTTCTTGGGTGCTGGTGAAATGTAGCTACGAGCACTGAGATAGCTGGCCCATGTCATTGTAAGGCCATTCCAAATCACAGAATCACAGAATCATTTTGGTTTGAAGAGACCTTTAAGATCATTGAGTCCTACCATTCACTCTGCACTGCCAGGTCATCACTAAACCATGTCCCTAAGTACCACATCTACACATCTTTAAAATACCTCCAGGGATGGTGACTCCACCACTCCCCTGCATTATCTTGGTTATTCCATGGGTTATTCTCAGTTATCTTGGAAAGTTTGTGATGACTGGGAGAGGCTCCTGATAACGAGCAGACAGCAGATGTCGCTCTTTTCTTCCAGAAAGGTGACAAGGGGGATCTAGGGAAGAACATGCTGGTAAAGCCTTACATCAGTTTCTAGAAAGGAGATGGAGTGAATAATCCTGGAAACCATTTTCAAACACATGAAGGACAAAGTCAATTGAAGTGATCATCTTGGATACGAAAAAACAAATTCCCAGCAGCCTTCTGCAATGAAGTGACTGGCATGGTGAATGAGGAGAGAGCAGTAGAAGTCATTAACTCCACTTCAGTAAGGCTTTTGACACTGTTATCCTTCTCTTAACATCCTCATAGACAGGTTGATGAGGTATGAGCTAGGTAAGTGGATAGTGAGGTAGATTAAAACCTGTCTGAACGGTCAGTCCCAGAGGGTTGTGATGAGTGGCTCGAAGTCCAGCTGGAGGCCAGTGAATGTTGTGTACTCCAGGGGTCAATAGTGGGACCAGTACTGATTGACATCTTCTTTAACGACCTGGACAATGGGACAGACTGCACCTTCAGCAAGTTTTCAGATGAGAAGAGGCTTATTCATCAAAGATTCCTGCTGCTTTCCGGGGGAACCTGGACGGGCTGGAGTAACGAGCAGACAGGAACTTCATGAAACTGAACAAAGGGAAGTGCAACGTCCCATGCCTGGAGAGAAACAACTCCAGGGACCAGTACACACTGAGGGCTGACAGACTGGAGAGAAAACCCAGGGAAGTTCTGATGGACAATGAGCTGAACATGGAGGCAGCAATATGCTCCTGCAGCAAAGGCAGCTAACAGCCCCCTGGGCTGCATTAAGAGCATTGCCAGCGGGTCAAGAGAGGTGATCCTTTCCCTCTCTTCAGCCTTTGTGAGACACATCTGGGGTCTTGATCCGGTGTTAAACTCCCAAGTACAGAAGGGACAATGGGCATAATGGATTGAATGCAGCAAAGGGCCACCGAGGTTGTTAATGAACTAGAGCATCTCTCATATGAGGAGAGGCTGAGAGCTAGGATTGTTCATGCTGGAGAAAAACAAATGCTCTGGAGGACCTTTCATATGTGTGTAAATACCTGATGGGAAGATATGAAGAAGATGCAGCCACAGTGAGTAGGCTGGGGCGGAGAAAGAAGTTGGGTGGAGTTACTGCTGGGATAGCTGACCAGAATTGACCAAAGGGGTATTTCATAGCCAGTCCCATATAATGTAATCTCTTTTCTTGCTTGCACAGCCTTGGTCTTTGCTACAGGGATTCTCATTTCATACTATCCAGCAACTCGCCCAACAATCATAACCAGCACAATCACCAGCTTTTTATTGGAAGAAGCTCAGAAGAGTCTGGGACAGCACCTAGTTTGAAGGAAGTGATGCCATAACTTGTGCTGACCATTACCTAACTTCACTTACCTGCATCATCAGTCCTGCCTTTTCAGAAGGTTGGTGTTACTCTGCTAATAACTAAAAATATACCCAATGGCTGCATTGTCATGGACATTTTCAGTTACATCAGTAAAAGGAAGACATATTGCTGAGAATTATATTGGCCAGATTAGCCCACTCCCTATTCTTGACTTGAGAACAATCAGAGATTGCATGGAACAATAGCCCCAGGAAATACAAGCTCCATTCTTTTTACTTGCACAGCCTCAGTCATTGCTAGAGGCCAAAAGGTCTCATGCATTCATCCTCTGTGGTTTTCAACTGCAATGTCACCCTCTCAATTAATTGTACCAAAAAAGGTACAGTTTACCTGGACTTTAGAAAAGCCTTTGACACCACTTTCCAAAGCATTCTCTTGAAGAACCTGACTGCTCATGGCTTGAACAGGTGTACTCTTTGCTGGGTAAGAAACTGGCTGGAAGGCCAGGCCCAAAATACTGTGACAAATGGAGTTAAATCCAGTTGATGGCCAGTCACAAGCAGTTTTCCCCATGTGATGGACTGCTAAATGCCAACATTAAGTATGTTAATTTTTTCCGGACAGGTGCTGCTTTGTCCTGTTAACTTGGACTGCCTGGCTATGGGGAGCAGCTCCTGTCCCCATGCCAGCTCTCTGCCTCTGAGTCGCCAGTCTGCTCTCTCCTGTTGGACTGCCTGGCTATAGGGAGCAGACCCTGTCCCCATGCCAGCTCACCACCTTGGAGGTGCCAGTTCCCCTGACTCAGAGGAGGGGCAGAACCTGTTGCTAGGTGATCCCCCCTCCCGAGATCGGAGGCGTGTCACTGCATATGTGCAGGCATCAGAGGTCACTTTCCGGTCATGGCAGTGGAGGGGACAAAATCCACCAGAGACCCCAACCTCATTCAACTGCGCATGTCCTGGGCCCCCAGACCCATTTCTGGAATTGTCCAAAAGGAGCAACTGTGCACACTCAGCTGAGGAACTGAGCCCTATAAAGGGCAAGACCCCAGTATGTCTGAGGTGGGTGTACGAGTGACCCCCACCACCAGAGGAACCCGAGAGCGACAGCAGACCCTGCTAGGCAAGGACAAGCATCGCTGGAGACCATTCCAAGGGTGGTGAGACTTTCTCTACCCTCCTTTTTTCTCCTCTTCTTTCCCTTTCTTCTCCTATCTTCTCTGCTTTCCTGCACCAGAGTTCTAGTTCATGCCAATGCCAAACCATTATTGTTAAAATCGATTGATTTTGCCCAAATACTTTATCCAATACCCACACTGGGTTTAGCCAGTGTTATCCAGCCCATTTGTTTAAATGAAGTTGTGTTATATTGTTCCTCTGAGTCATTGTCATGACTGTGCCGACTTTATGGTTCTGCTGAGCAGAGATTGGCTGCTTAGTTGGTGCACCTTTCAGGGGATCACAAAGACTCACCTCCCTCGCAACCCACCAAGTGGGACGAGACACCCCAGGGCTCAGGACTGGGCTCAGTTCTGTTTATCATCTTTATCAATGATCTGGATGAGGGTCTCAAGTGCACCCTCAGTAAGTTTGTAGACAACACCAAGTTAGGCAGGAGTCTTGATCTGCTTGAGGGTAGGGAGGGTCTTGAGACAGGCTGGACAGGCTGGATTGATGGTCCAAGGCCGATGATATGAGATTCAACAATGGAAAATGATAGGTCCTATGCTTGTGTCGAAACAGTCCCATGCAACACTACAGGCTTAGGGAAGAGTGGCTGGAAAGTTGCCTGACAGAAAGGGGCCTGGAGTCGTTGATCAACAGCAGGTTGAATATGAACCAGCAGAGTGCCCAGGAGACTGGGAAGGCCAAGAGCATCCTGGCTTGAATCAGAAATTGTGTGGCCAGCAGGACTAGGAAACAGATTGTACCACAGCACTTGACACTGGTGAGACCACATCTCAAATACTCTGTTCAGTTTTGGGTCCCGCACTACAAGAAAGACGTTGAGGTGCTGGAGCATGTCCAGAGAAGGGCAACAAAGATGATGAAGGGTCTCGTGCATAGGTCCTATGAGGAGTGGCTAAGGGAACTGGGATTGTTTAGCCTGCGGTAAAGGAAGCTGAGAGAAGACCTTATCACTCTGCAACTACCTGAAAAGAGATGCTAGCAAGGTTTTTGGAAATCTCTTTGCTCAAGCAGCAAGTGACAGGATGAGAAGAAACGGCCTGAAGTTGTTCCAGGGGAAGTTTAGTTTGGATATTAGGAAAAAATTCTTCACTGAAAGGGTTATCAAATATTAGACCAGGCTGTCCAGGAAAGTGCTGGAGTCACCAACCCTGAAGGTATTTAAAAGACACGTGGATGTGGGCCCTTAGGGACATGGTTTAGTGGTGGACTTGGCTGTGCTAGGTTTATGGTTGAACTCAATGACCTTAAAGGTCTTTTCCAATCTAAATGATTCTATGAGAAATTACGGGCTTATGTGGACCTTTGTATTTACTGTAGACTTTAGCAAGTTTTCCAGTCAACACAGCTGTAGCACTGTAACAGGAGAATTTTTTTCTGCTTTGGATTTTGGAGAGAACAGGTCCTGCTTGCCTCCCTCAAGCATAAACATGAATGCACGTGTGCAGTTCACAGAGGTCACCTTCAAAATTCAAAAATTTGTCACCTTGTTTTTAGAGCCCTGGCCAAGTACAACACTGCCAATCCTTTTCAACTGGTAAGAATACAGCTTTTCTACCAGTGAATTCAGATAAAATTGGTATTTTGATCTTAATCTGAGTTTCTCAATAAACAGAAATGCCTTGAATCACTGTCCACGTCTTCAGACTACAAGTTCTGCCTTAACGTCTTTTAAAATCCCATCTTAGAATATAACCCTAAGCAACACCATAAATGCCAAACAAAAAAAAAAAAATCAAGGAAGTGGGCCTACACCTTCTGCAAACACTTAACAACACTATGCCTTTGTTTTATTTCTGCTGGTGTGAATCATGGCTTTACCTTTAAATGCTCTGGCTTTTGTCCCTCTAGGCCTTGGTCACTGGTATTGTCACTGGAAATTTGTCAGAGAATTATCCAGGCAGTGCAGAATGGGCAGGAATACTCAGCACAGCAGTGTAATCTTCCACATCATCCTAATACTGTCTGGCTTGGCTGGACTAAAGTATATAGCTCTAAGACAGGCAGCAGTTGAAATGTAATTTCTGAAGATTTATTAGAAGGCAGAGAGCCCCTAACGAGATGAGTAATTCAGAAGCCATGATACCAATCCTATTTCTCCCAGTAGTGTCTTCGGCAGCTATCCGCTTTCTCTCTCTCTCTCCCCCCTACTATTCTATGTTCAAAGGGTTAACTGCAAACCATGCTGAAGTGCATGTTTTACCATGTCTTCTGCATGACTGATACTGCAATCGATCTGCAGCGGTTCATTTTCTCTCTGGAATCTCTCCCTACTGAGAACAAATACAAACACATGTGGAACCAATAGGAAGCAGACCAAGGGGTTTAAGAGCGCGTACCAACCTATGTCAGAAAGTTCTCACTTAACAGATGGGGCAATTAATAAAACAGTCAAGTGGTATGACTGCGTCAAGGTGCCTTTAAGTGCTAACAATCCTCTTTTGTCTTACTACTGTAGTGTACAGATGGATTCCAACTGAGAATAAGCACTGCTTTGTGCCCATGTTTGCCGTCATACAGTGTCACAGTATTTATAGGGTGCCAGGTGTCCAATGCCTTTTATTTTAAAGACAAACAGGAAACTGGTTCCCTCACTTCTACTTTCCCCCTGCTCTAGCATTTCAAGTGATGAAGTGATCACTAAGCGGGGTAGAATTAAAAATCTACAAGTAAATCAACCTTTTTATCGATTTGTAAAGGAAAGATTTGCCATAAAATAATGTTAACAAAATGTGGCCTCACAGGAAAGCGCTTTATAGGGCAGTGCCTACCCTGCTGTATGTCTCATTAAATCATATGTTGATTCACAGAATTAATGATTTTCACCTCTTACATTAAGTATGAAATGTAGAACATGGGCTATTTCCCATTTAAGACCTTGAGGGACTTTTAATCAAGAATACTAATCTGGGTGTCCTGACCAAATTCCACTGTCCTCCTCTAGGCCTATGTCGCACCTTCATTCCTCTTTCCTTCTCTTCCTTTCCCTTCTCTTTCTTTCCCATTATCTTCCTTCTCAACATTGCATACCACAGCTGGCACAGGACAACTCTCATCCTTGGAGACGGCTGTTCTCAGTCAAGCATAAAAAATTGTAAAATGCTCTTAAGCTCAAAAGAAAGTACAGTAATGGTTGATTTGTTATTTTCTGTACCTCAACAAACTTTACTTTTCACTCCAAGACAGAACTAGGGCAGAGACAATGAGGTGGTTTCCTCAGAATCACCGACTTACCAGACTTATAATCACCACATGCTGCACAGCTGCTACCTCTTGTGCAAGCAAGGCACTGGAAGGGCATTCTAGAAGACTCCTGATGCACAGGCATTCTGATGATCTTTTGAATTTTACTTTAACCTTGTGTTTAAGCACTAAATGAAGAAGTGGACTTCAGCAAAAATAAACCATTGCAAGATATTGGAGTGTTCTAGTTCTGTTATTGCAGAGAGTATTTAAGTATGTCACATTCAACTTTGTCATACTGTGCTGCATAACCAATAATCTATTTATTCAGTGAGTTGTGTTATTGTTATTACTATTGTTATTGATATTATACTTTTTACCTCACATGTACATCAAAAAAACCAAAAGATTGATTTGTTCCTATCAGAACAGATAGAAATAAACATACCTTCATTAGCTTCAGAGATATTCTGCTGATGATAAAGTTGAAATAAATGAGGGGGGAAATGTTTATTTTATCATTATTTCTCCTTTATTTTAGACATAACAATGGAATGGCCTCAAACTATTCTTCACCCTAGTGAGTAAGCTTTGCAGGATCAGGTCCTGGCTATGGTAAATTTAATGAGCTCATCAACTCACCAAAAATTGATTTGTGAAATCATTAAATTAAATGCCACTCACAAAGAAATCTCTCTACTATGACCAACGATGACTACAGTTTCTCCCACTGATATTTGTTCCAATTTCAAATACAATTTGCTGTTGGTTTTCCTACACATTTTTGTTTTCAGGAAGCATATGCGCCACCTAATCTGTTCACCAGGAGGAGAATCTCTTGACCATTGACAAGACTTTAAATTAGGACTGGAGAATGTTTTTAGGAAACCTGAATTTGATCAAAAAGAACCCAAATGGCTGTAAATTCAAAGACCACTTGTTGGCAATACACTACAAACATTTATAAGCTTGATACTGGAACAAAAACTAAGTCTAAGGATGTGCATCATGATGTAAAGAAGCTTCATCCAGCCCTAACCAAACTGAGTCCTACAGCTGCATTAGTGACTCCTACTGCTCTAGATAGCAAGCTTGGCAGGCTTCTTCCAAGCTACTGCAACCTTACCTGGGTAGACTGAGAGACCAGCATGTTGCCATGCTCAACAGAGTGCCATACCTGCCCTCACCTTTGTGTTGGGCTGCAGAGCATGCAGACAAATTGAGGTAGTCTTACTACTGTGTCCTTGTCCAAACAACCAGTAGCCATTTGCAGTAAAAACAGAGTAATAATGCTAGAGGAATTACTACACCGTGTCAACTTTTCAGAATAAAAATTAGATCATCCTTTCCTCCTGTGGGATCTTTATAATTCTGATCATGATTAAGGTCTGGCACTAATGCAGCTGTAGGTCTCAGTTTGGTTTGGGCTGGCTGGTTTCTTTGCCTCATGCTGCGTATCCATTGTTTATAGATCAAGACATTACTTGTAAAGGAGAAATAGCCGTACTGGCATTTGTGTTGGTGTATTTCCTCATCCCCTGTAACTCACCTAGGACACGTAGCACATCCACCTACAATTAAGGGATGATCCATGGACGTGCAGACATCTCATGTGCATGGGAAAGAAAGGAACTGTTTACACAGCACATGTCAGACTATTCTTTCCAAGCCGTACCATATTATGACAATGTACTAATGTCCAAGAGAGTGATGTGTTCCAGTAATTTCCATAAAGATCACACTGTTCACTCTCCTCAGCATTTTCTTCCACACCTTTCAACCTATCTATGTCTGTATTTTTGCAGCACAATAGCTCTTGAATGGCTGGTCAGATCCTCAGTAGGTAAAAAGCATGTAATTCCAGAGAAATCCCCAATCTACACCAACACAAGTACTGTTTTGCATTGGGTTTATCACTGTAAGACCACACAAATATTCTTATTTCTGACCAATGAACAGAAACTCAACTTTCTCATTTTTACTCAAATTTGCTGCTAAAATTGATTATACTTCTGCTGAAACCACTGTTGACGTTAAGCAATTGCTGCTGCAAATGTGCCAGATGGTATTACGCACCAACACAAGGCTGACATTATAAACATCTTTTAGTTCAAGAGCCTTTCACAGTAGCAGAAACTCTTCCATAATTGAACAAATTACAAGTTTACTGGTATTGTATTTCTCATCCCAAGGTTACTGGAAGTTTATTTCCATTTCTCAATCTATATGTTTATAGCAACAAGATCTAGAAGTCATAACATTCCTATTTCTTTTATGCCACTGACAGTCGATGAATTCAGGAAGAAACAGAACAGAAAACCAAAATCTGCAAATTTTCCCATGTCCGTGCATAGCACCTTCAGATACAAGACAGATAATTTGTCCTTTTACCACCATACTCTTGGTCATCATTTGCATGTTTTGCATCCCTTTGTTTTAAGATCTAGCTGCAATTTGCCACTTAGGTTTCAGAAGATGCTTTTGGGTCTCACAGACAAGCAGGTGTATTTCTAGATATGCCTACTAGAAAGAGATAAGAAAAAAACAAATTCAGCTTGCCAGTTCTGATTGTCCTTCAAATAAAGTCTATTTCAGCAGTCCTGTCCTGACATGCTTTACTTGCTTGTCTGCTCTATGGATAGCTAAACTGGTTATCTGGGTGCCTGTATAGATGTATAACACTCATTAATTTCTTCAGACTGCTTTTCAGGAGGAAGGCATCAGAGACAGACAGAAGGCTTTCAGGTTTGAGGATTGCAGTCACATAAAGAGCTCCCTTGTTCTCCTCTGTCTTAGGAGCTTCCAAGACTCAGCACAGCACTGTTTTAGAGAGCAACTGGGGAGGAAGCGTTGCCCAGGCAGCTGGAGAACATGCTTGTTCAGCACACCTATGCTGCAGCTTTGGCCAGCTGGACTTGCATACAATGCACTACAGAGATTAAAGCCAACCTTCTGCATAACACTAGGATGGCACTAGTAGGACAAAAACAGCTGGTCTGCCTTGTGGTTTGAGCTGTAACAGAACAAATAAGCAGAAGGACATCTGCATTGCCTAGTGACAGCAAAGACACATCTAGTCAGAAAAAGATAACACACCAACTAATACTAATACGATGTACTAGAAATGAACCCCAAAGGACTGGGCATATATGGATGAGTGGTTTCAGCTCCATGCATACTAAAATGTGGCTGATGCACAGCCTAACAGAAAACAAATATGTGCATAATGCATCTATAATCTCCCCATCCTTCCCCCCACTTAACCATGCAACATACTAATCTAACAGCAAATATTTTAATAAAAGTCTCCTTTTGTTTTGTATCATGCTATTGTTTTGTGAAAACAAGTTTATATTTTTTTGTAATGTCCATCTTCCCTTTCCCCAAACACACCATTTCCTGCCAATCATGCAGGAACACAGAGTGCCAGGCACTTTTACAGGATGTTTGTTTGCTGCAGCTGCTAGCCAAGTTGCAAGTCTCAGCACTTATACTGAATATCCAAGCATAAGAAAATGTCTTGAACAATTATTTTAACATTAATAGGGTTGTTTATACTCTAAAACAGCAACAGATTATTCCCAAGTGAGGAAAAGTTGCTGGTGAACCCGTAACCTTCAACAGTTTTCATGTTCTAACAGTTCTGCAAAGCAGAGATGAGACAACTTAAAATGTTCATTTAAACACAGCTAGATGTTTTCAGTATTGGAAGTAAAATAACAGATAATACCAGCCTTCATCAGGCTGAGAGACCTGAACACTATTTTGTCATCTTTTGCAAAAAGTCATCTAAAATAGCCACTAGTTAACTTTCCATAGGCACGCTTCTACTCTGTTTACCAAGCATTATTATTTCAGGACATCAAATATGGATGTAACACTGTGAGACATGGTATGAAGACAATCAGAATGGCCCACTATGAATCTCAGTAGCTCGTTATGCATTTTCTATCTATGCACCACTCCACACGCTGCTGTTAACTGCTCTTCTGTCTTCCAGATAAAAACAAGCTCGGTCATGTTTGGATCCCTGTGGCATAAGAGGCTGGGAAACTTTACACAAAACGATGGTATTTCTGCCTGTTTGGACAAAGGATGGACCTCAAGACAGATGAGATTGTGACAACAGCTTAAGCAGTGGTTTCTGTAGTATTATTACTCTGTATTAGCTACAGGAAGAAGGATTAATTCAGAACAAAACTAAAGGTTCACACTGATCATATGATAGAGAATTAGTCTATTCACAGGCTTATGCCTCTTTCTGTCAATACATTCTTGGTGTTGGAAAGTTTCTGTCTATTTTCCTCACAATATTCTATGCCCCCTCACATATCACAGATGTTACAGTGAGTGTGCTCACAATCAGGGTGCCATTTGTTTTCTGGGGTGAGATGGGATGAGAATGCATTATGTGGCAACAACTTAGTTAACACTTGAGGCAGGTCTTTAAAAAGCCACAGGTTCCTAAAGATATATTTCGGAATACCTCAAGATGCAATTTAAGGTTAGAAAGTGTCAAACTCAGCATCAGTTTTGGGAGACATATGCAGTGAAGTCACATAGCTGCACAGCTATGAGCGATGGAGTGTCTCCATTCCCAAACTAATGATTGCTTACCTTTTAGGCACGTGCACAGCTCTCACAAGCAGGTTTCCACCTTGCATCTTTTCTCAAAACAGGAAGCTGCATTACCCCACAATGCCTTGCTATGACTTGTGGGTAACACAAGAAAAAGCAATGCTTTCAAGAAGTCTTCAGAGTGGGACTCTCCTGAGGTTTTGACTTGCACATACCTGGAACAGGCCAATAACTGACCCCAAAGACATCTGTCAGTAGCATATTGACAAGGAGCTGAAAAAATAGTCAACCTCAATAGGCAGTGCTGATTTTTTTTTCTACTATTGACTGACTAGTCAAACAGATTTCCAAGAAAAGTAATTGTGACTGAGGAAGAAAAACAATCTACGTAAAAAGAAACACACCTGTGTCACAGTTTATTTAGGCAGCCCCTTCAGCAGTATCTTCTCTGTCTTAATGGTCTGAGACCAGTATATATTCATCCTCTACAGCCTCTGCTCTCTACACATCCAACATAAAAGTCTGATATTTCATCCTGGCAGCCACGATGGATTGAAGCCAAAATGACCACTCAAGTCTACATTACAACTTCCAGCTTCTCCAAATAACTGTGCTAATCACATATGTGGAAATTATTTATGTCCCCAATTAATCTTATAGAAATAAGGTCCTGTGATTTAAGACCTTACAAGGACTCAGAGGAGGTAAAGTTTCTTTTTCTGCTAACAGTTTCCTGTTATGTCAGAAAGTATATTGTTTGTCCTCCTGGTTGTATCTGGACTGAATGGAGGATGGGTGCCATTACACATGCTATGGTCCAGTGCTCCCAGCTGCTAGGGCTGGGGACGTGGCCAAAGTAGTCCCTGGCTCTATTGGGTCCAGCAGAAACACAGACACAGAATATTGCTACCCTGTTTCTAGGTCTTCACTTGAATATGGAGCTGGAACAATGTCATAGTAGACCTGAGAAAGCACTCCTAGACACACTAGACTATATACCATCTTTGCTGTAATTGTTCATTTGTAGAAAGGCAGTAAAAGTATTTGTTTCCTTCTGCGCTTCCTAGATTTAAATGTTTTTTTCCAGATAGTGAGAATCAACAAGGTTTTGTAAACAGCAGTTACATGTTTTCAAAGTATGTGTTCTCTGCATCTTCTGTCTGAGCTCAGTCTTTCGACATACCACAGACACAAAATGCTGAAGATGACACGTACTTACTGTGCAGCTGTGAAAGTCTTTAGTCAAGATCAGAACATGCTCTAGGCTGATCATTTTCACTGCCCTGTGTAAAGATAGCCTTTCAGCCTTTCATAAATAACTGACAAGAAAAAAACTTTGGATGAAATCTTATCAAAACCACGAGTCTGGACTATGTGAGGAAACCCAGCCTATTTTAGGTAACGAGGGTTTGGATTTGTTTCTGTTCCATGGTGTATTTTAGCACTTAGGTAGTGTGGTGACTGACTGTCTATCTAAAACAGATACATCAGTTAGATTAAACAGGAAGCTTTTTTTTTTTTTTCCTCTAACTCTAACTATCCATGAATATTTTAAGGTCACAAGACCTTGAAGAATATTCTTGTTCAAGATCCTTGAGGCCACTGACCATATTGTTTTAACCAGATATGATAAACTGTGGATCCTAAAAAGTGCATGGGAGAGGTACTTCTTCACAGCTGCGGGGAAAAATTATTTTCAGAACAAAAAGGATCAGGAATCATAAACCAGGCTTTAGTTAGATTTGAATGGAAAGTACAAGCAAAAAGTAATTTTGGGGTCTCATTTTAAAATTATATTCACAGAGCCATTAGCTATTGAAAATATTTTAATTTTCAAAATCAAGCTGTTGCAATTTTATTTCACACACCCTGCAAACAACAAAAGAAAAAGTTGGTGGGTTTTTTTTTTTTACAATAAGAGGCAATCTTCACCAAAAATTAGAGAGAAAGGAAAAAAGAAAAGGAAAAACTAATGAAACCAGAGGTTAAGTGAATTTAGTTTTGTTCCTTACATAAGTTTTGGTATTGTAAAATATGGCACGTTTTGTACTGTATGTTCCCTCAGAAAGCCAAACAGAAACTTGTCATCATGGTTTTGAGAGCACAAGGCCTCTCCTTTCTCATGTTTCAACTAAACAGTCTCCACTTGGGCTGAGGAACATATCATATATCATAAATCACTCTCTGATAGATATTTGGCAGCTAGTCAGCACCCCAGGCTATGCAACATACAGTATGGAACATTTTTAAGGTGGAATCTAGATTTTGTAACTTAAAGACTTAATAGCATCTCAAAACATTTTACTACTTCCTTGTAAAAAAAAAAAAAAAAAAAAAAAAAGGAAAGAAAACAAAAGAAAAAGCCAAGAAAGCAGAATTCTCCATATGGTTTTAGGTTCTGAATAATGCATGCATATATGCATTTATACATACATACACACAATAAGCCATGGAACTGTAAACCTGCAGGGTTTATTCAACAGAATGAAAAGAAAAATAAATTAAGGGGCATGATTACAGCTAACGCTTAGAGCAAGAAAATAGCAAAGAAGTACTGGAATCTATTTTTCATCTGTTAAATATCTTAACTGTTTCATTGCCTTGGAAGACAAGGAGTTTTAGATATCCAACCCCATACAGTCGAGACTCTGTTAGTCTTCGTAAGAAAATTTCATCCAAGGATTTTCGTCTTTTCAGTTATTTATGAAATGCAGTGCATGCAGAAGAGCAAGCGAGCGCTGATGAGAAAAATGGCATTGAGTACACAAGTGATGGTAATTAACCACTTCATTGCAGTGTGTCATTGCTCAACTCAGGAGAGTATCCATTCTCATCATCTCAGGGCAGCAGCTGCTAGGAAGTGTGTATTGATTGGCAAGGTTATGCAAGAGTTGTTTCCCTGAGTGTACACAGTGTGTCACGGGACACTTAGGGGTTAACTTTAAGTTTTTGGGACGTGTCATAGTGTTCTCAATGTACTTAAACTGAGCATTTCTTAGACGGATGAAATGGAAACAGGAGGAATTGCAGAGCATGTGGTATGGGGGTTGGATTGGAAGAAGCAGAGATGCATGAGTAATAAAAGAAAGCTGTTACACAGGATCAAGAGCAAGTTAAACTGAAATTGGGTATTTATGGAGTTTTTGGAAGAGCTAAATGTAAAGTTCTAGGGTTTTTTTAATTTAAGCTCAAATCTTACTAACATTTGAGACTGTAATCAAAATGACAATTAAAAAATATTTTGCTTAAACTGGATTTTGCCTGTTTTGTTTAATTTATGCAATGTTTTTGCAATTGTTTATTTTATTTACAATGAGACTATGAAAAATTATAACTCGGTCACTGCTTTGCCTTAGTCAGATAGGTTGTTAGTGCTGAAAAACTACAGCATTTATGCATAAATCCAATCACTGCTTGATTACCAAATTTCAAATCAAGGACAAACAGAGCTTTCTGATCTTAAAATGATGACAATTTAGGTAAATTTTGCATATTAACCTCTCTCTTTGAAGTTTTCTAAAGCTAAACATATAAAATTTGCACTTTTCCAAAATAGTCAGTATAAAGACATGGAACAGAGATCTTCTTTGTTCTTCCTTGTTATTTGCATGTTTGATAGGTTCACTTACCATCTGAATATACCAGCAGAGAACTCCACAAAATAGCCAATACAATGCATTAGGGAAAATACATTTCTTCAGCTCTTTATACATTCTCTGAGTGGGCAACAGGCTATTTAAAACACCAAGAAATGAGAAGTCTTTACTAATTTCTGTCCTTGCTGCTCCTTCAACTCACAGTCTAAATTATTAACATCCTGTTTACATAGATGCATAAGCCTGCTACAATAACATGTAACAAAGGTCATATGGTGGTTTCTATTCTAACCTTCTTTTTCAGTATAACTGAATTTCAAGTTTTCACTTTTCAGTCTTAAGAAAGACTGCAGAAATTTTCAACCTTGGTCTATACCTGGAGGAGACTATTTATTTATCCCTTAGCAGGTCAAACAGGTGGTGTTCAGCCCTTGCAGATGTCAGATTACTTACAAAGCATTTCTTGTTGTATAAATACATATGTGCATGCTTATAAACTATGTTGTACTATCTGAGAACCAACATAAAATTAAGAAAAAGAAGGTACAGTCCACAGATGTGTCTATGCTTTGCCAGCAAGCTCCCAACATTCCTGTTAAGAATTTGTAAACAGATATATTTAAATAAAATATTCTCTAACCTTAGTGAATATCATATCTGCGATACAACAAAAAAGTACTGCCAAATAGACAGAGGTATTGTGTGTAGTAATTGAACCTGATAGTCTGGCCCAAAAGACCCTGAAAATCAACGTAATTAATCCTGTAGTTTGCAGAAAAATTTAAAAACACACACACCCCCACACACACACCCCCCAAAAACCTTTTTCCTTCTGAAGGAGTCTATGTTCTTCTAAATGCTTCAGCTATTTAGTTTTGGGCTAACTTGAGCTGTTTGCTTTCATGTATGAATATTAATGAATCAGTGCATTACCCAAACAATTTTGAGAAGGATTCACACTCTGTCATTCATAGAATCATAGAATGATGGAAGGGGCCTTAAAGGTCATCTAGTCCAATCACCCTGCAGTGAACAGGGACACTTCAACTAGCTCAGGTTGCCCAGAGACCCATCCAACCTGACTCTGTCCTGATGGGGCGTCTTCCATCTCTCTGGACAACTTGTTCCAGTGTTTCACCACCCTCCTTGTAAAAAATGTCTTCTTATATCTAGTCAAAATATTCCCTCTTTTAGTTTAGAACCATCAACCCTTGTATTGTCTCAACAGACCCTGCTAAAAAGATCGTTCCCATCTTTCTTATAGGCCCACTTTAAGTACTGAAAGGTTGCAGTACGGTTTCCCCGGAGCCTTCTTTTCTCTAGGCTGAACAATCCCCTCTCTCTCGGCCTTTCTCCATAGCAGAGGTATTCCAGACCACTGATCATTTTTGTGGCACATCTCTGGACCTGCTCCAACAGGTTCCTCTCTGAAGGAGACGTTCACTGGGCTGGGAGCTTCGGAAGATGTATTACCTCATCTGTTATTGACCTCACGATTTGTGCAAGCAGTTTTAAAAGCTGACCTATAAATGAACAGCAAAAGGAAGGTACAATAGTAATTTATGGTAGCATATTTCCATACGTCATATTAGTACAGGGTAGGAATAAAAATACGGTAGCATGGGTTATGTCTACCTAAATATGTGTCTAAATCCATATGTTAGTAAGTCTGTCTTAGCATTAACATTGATATTTTGTAAATTAACCTAGAACTTGTTATTGTCAGACTTTCACTTTGCTTTTTAGATGTATTTTGGCTATACGATGTATTCACAGGAAAAGTAGAATTATTGAACTGGAAAAGCCTGGCCATCTCTACAGTGAGGCAGCTCTAACTAGGTGTGTGGACGATCTCATTTTGATATTTGTGCTTTTCTCCTCTGTCTTAAATCTCAGGTGAGATCTTGCACAAGAGGAAATACTATGTTCATGTTTAAATCTTCCAAAGACTTATGTAAGCCTACCTGTAAGACTAAAATTAGGTGTCCATTGCCACTGAAATTAAGTTGGGTATCTAAGTCTGTAACATATCTTTGAAAGGCTTGTTCTACCGAATACATTATTAACTTGAAATTAATCTTTCAGTTGTATCCTCAGCTTCAGTCTGAAACAGAGCAGAGCAAAGATGTGTCTTCCTAAGTTATTTTTGAACAGTGTCTACTCAAGCAAGCCTTTCGGGGCTGTTGCTACTAGGAGGGAAATAAAATAAAATTCAGGTGACCTACTGCAACAGAATACATTGCAACTGTGAACTCTGAATTTTGATTAAGTATCCACATTTAATTTTAATTCCTCCTTGTTTCTATCATACATAATGTCTATTCAGATATAGCCATAAGCCAGCAGTGTGCTCTTGTGGCCAAGAAGGCAAATGGTATCTTGAGATGCATTAAGAAGAATGTGGCTAGCAGGTTGAGGGGGATTGTCTCCACCTTCTACTCTGCCCTGGTGAGGCCACATCTGGAGTATCATGTTCAGTTCTGGGCTCCCCAGTACAAGAGAGACAAGGAACTACTGGAGAGAGTCCAACGGAGGGCTACAAAGATGATTAGGGGACAGGAGCATCTCTCTTATGAGGAAAGGCTGAGAGGCCTGGGTCTGTTTAGCGTGGAGAAGAGAAGACTGAGAGGGGATCTTATCAATGCTTATAAATATCTAAAGGGTGGGTGTCAAGAGGATGGGGCCAGACTCCTTTCAGTGGTGCCCAGTGATAGCATCAGGAACAACGGGCACTAACTAGACCGCAGGACGTTCCAGCTAAACACAGGAAAAAAATTCTTTGCTTTGGGGGTGATGGAGCACTGGAACAAGCAGCCCAGAGAGGTTATGGAGTCTCCTTCTCTGGCTATTTTCAAAACCTGCCTGGACACGATCCTCTCCAACCTGCTCTAGGTGAACTTGCTTTAGCAAGTGGGTTGGACTAGATGATCTCCAGAGGTCCTTTCCAAACCCTAACATTCTGCAATTCTGTGATTCTATGAAATATCTGTAAATATATCAAGGAGGGTGAAAAAGATGCTTATTACTAGAGACAGGGCAGTCAAAGTGTTAGTCTTCTTTGCCTTTTATGACTAAAGTAAACTTGGGTTTTTGGGGTGTGGGAAGGAGAACCTTGTTCATTATTAATTATAAATGGACGGTATAAAAGGCAAAAATGCACAGGATAGCAAGATTTCTGAGCTGAGATGTTGCCTTCTATAATTCATTCATCATAATTATTGAAAAAAGCCAGAAACATCACTTCCAACTGTGAGGTTAAATAAGGGCTCCCAGACACTTCTTTAAGTTGTGGACAGAACAAAACCTTTGACTTTGCTTCTGACAGCACAACAAAAACAGGGCATCTGGGAGGAACCAGGTTACCTTCTCAAGGAAACCAGCCTGCACTTTTTCACTTTTTGATGCCATAAATTGACCACGAGTGCACCCAAACCCTAAAATGTTTAAATAAGGTATCAGCTACAGAAGTAAAGTAAATAATCTTTGCTCATCTTCACAAAGTAGATTTCAGCCAGCCGCTTTCCCAGCTATGGGAACACTTCCCTTTTACTGCTGTTTCCATGTGAAGATAAACAGTAGTGGAATCCTTTACACTCACAGGACAGGTGTGAACATGAGACAAATGAAGGGAAATAAAAGGAATAGCCTCTGCAGTGGGCTAAAACTTGCCTCAGTAGAGCTTTAATCCATTAATTTTTTTCTAATTATAAAAGTTCCAGCAAGTTCCTTAGGAAAAAAGACATGCAGAAGGCAGCCTAGCCTTGGTGCTTCAGGTGCCAGCATTTCTGGTAAGGGGATCTGTGGATGTACCAAGCTGCAGTATGTAGAGCTTCAGGGAATGGCAATGATTTTTGCACAGGATGAGGAGAATCTGAGTGCTCTCCCTGCCAAGAAGCACTCTAACTAGTCTGGAATTTCTGCAGCTCATAGCAGCCAGAAATGGCTTCTTTTATATTCACCAAAAAGGCAGTTTAACAAACTGGTCTGACTCTCCACAGCTTCTTCTTAAAATGCAGCTGTAGAATTGTGTTGTCTGGCTTAAAACCCCCAAATCTCTGTTTGAAACTTAAACAAATTGTCTAATGTTAAACCACCACTATGTATACGTATATGTGTATGTGTGTGTGTGTGTGTGTGTGTGTATGTGTCTGGGTCTGGGTCTGGACCTGGGTCTAGGTCTAGGTCTAGGTCTAGGTCTAGGTCTAGGTAGGTGTAGGTGTAGGTGTATATGTATATGTATATGTATGTACGTTCGGAAAACTCCATAAAAGAGTCTGGTGCAATAAACACCTGAAGAAAAGTACAAAGATCAGTGTCTACAGAGCCGTGGTACTGCCTACTCTTCTGTACGGGTCTGAATCATGGGTCATCTACCGCCACCATCTGCGACTCCTCGAACGCTTCCATCAGCGCTGCCTCCGCACAATCCTAAACATCCGCTGGACTGACTACGTGACTAATGTCGCTGTCCTTGAACAGGCAGACGTCACCAGTATTGAGGCCATGTTGCTGAAAACGCAGCTGCGTTGGGCAGGGCACGTCTCCAGGATGGCGGATCACCGCCTCCCTAAGATCGTGTTCTATGGTGAACTTGCCACCGGCTGCCGCAAGAGAAGAGCTCCAAAGAGGAGATATAAGGACTCCCTGAAACAACACCTCAGCCTAGGCCATATTGACCACCATCAGTGGTCCACCCTGGCCTCCAATCGGGAGATTTGGAGACACACCATACATAACGCTGCTGTCTCCTTTGAGAGCACGCGTAGAATCAAGCTCGAGGAGAAAAGACAGCGCAGAAAGAACCGTGCCTCGACTATACCACCCAAGGAGACCCTCCGGTGTGCTCTTTGCAACCGGTCTTGCCTATCCCGCATTGGCCTTTTCAGCCATCAACGCGCTTGCAATAAGCGTGGGCAAAGCCCTTCCCAAATCTTCGTCCGCGAAGCCAAGACATGATGACTTATGGACATAGTAGCATCACGCTGGATGAGTAGATTAATTTTGCCGATTTGTCTTACTTAACCTGACGTATTATAGAGGTGATCTCTCCTCAGTATTCACCACACACCTTCAGAAACAGCACTGCATTTGTCACCACAGCACTGAGCAGTACTGATCTGAGGATCTGATTTGAGGAAATATTCTTCAAAGAGCAGCCGGCAAATACAAACTTCTGAACTTGGCTTTCAGTAGAATTGTGCTATCTAGGGCCAGACATTGCTTGATACAAAGTGATTTTTACCACAAGATTATCACCACAAGGACCTCCCATAGCAGTGTAAGCCATCTGCTATGGGAAGCGGGCATGGCAAGTAGCCTATAATGAAGGATAGAGGCTTCAGCCTAACTCCAAAGGAACTGGTTCTTTACATTAAGAAAGTTATAAATGACTGCTTTACCTAAAAAGTAGAACTCCAGTCCCATTAAACAAACAAATAAATCATCATCATCATCATCATCATGGCTTGGCTTCGCGGACGAAGATTTGGGAAGGGCTTTTCCCATGCTTATTGCAAGCGCGTTGATGGCTGAAAAGGCCAATGCGGGATAGGCAAGACCGGTTGCAAAGAGCACACCGGAGGGTCTCCTTGGGTGGTATAGTCGAGGCACGGTTCTTTCTGCGCTGTCTTTTCTCCTCGAGCTTGATTCTACGCGTGCTCTCAAAGGAGACAGCAGCGTTATGTATGGTGTGTCTCCAAATCTCCCGATTGGAGGCCAGGGTGGACCACTGATGGTGGTCAATATGGCCTAGGCTGAGGTGTTGTTTCAGGGAGTCCTTATATCTCCTCTTTGGAGCTCTTCTCTTGCGGCAGCCGGTGGCAAGTTCACCATAGAACACGATCTTAGGGAGGCGGTGATCCGCCATCCTGGAGACGTGCCCTGCCCAACGCAGCTGCGTTTTCAGCAACATGGCCTCAATACTGGTGACGTCTGCCTGTTCAAGGACAGCGACATTAGTCACGTAGTCAGTCCAGCGGATGTTTAGGATTGTGCGGAGGCAGCGCTGATGGAAGCGTTCGAGGAGTCGCAGATGGTGGCGGTAGATGACCCATGATTCAGACCCGTACAGAAGAGTAGGCAGTACCACGGCTCTGTAGACACTGATCTTTGTACTTTTCTTCAGGTGTTTATTGCACCAGACTCTTTTATGGAGTTTTCCAAAAGCTCTGTTTGCCTTTGCTATTCTGTTGTCTATCTCTTTGTCGATCGTGGCATCTGAGGAGATGATGCTACCCAGATAGCTGAACTGCTGGACTGACTGAAGCTCTGACTCGCCAATGGTGATGTGGGGATGATGGTAATCATCTTGTGGTGCTGGTTGGTAGAGAACTACTGTCTTCTTTAAGCTGACTTCCAGCCCAAAAAGCTCAGCCGCCTCTGCCAAGCAGGATGTTAAGCGCTGCAGAGCTGCTTCTGTGTGGGCAACAAGGGCGGCATCGTCAGCAAAAAGCAGCTCGCGGACAAGGTGATTCAGGGTCTTGGTGTGGGCCTTCAGTCGCCTTAGGTTGAAAAGGCTCCCATCGGTACGATATCGGATATAAATGCCGTCTTGTTCGTCGAGGTCTGCCGTGGCCCTTTGGAGCATCATGCTGAAGAAAACTGTGAATAAAGTTGGTGCGAGAACGCAACCTTGTTTCACACCACTGGCTATTGGGAAGGGCTCAGAGAGTGCATCGCCATATCTGACTTGGCTGCGCTGCCCCTCATGTAACAGGATTATCATTTTGAGGAACTTGGGGGGACATCCTAATCGTTCCAAGATCTGCCACAGACCTTTTCTGCTCACAGTGTCAAAGGCTTTGGTGAGATCAACGAAAGTTACATAGAGACCCTTGTTCTGTTCCCTACACTTCTCTTGCAGTTGTCTGAGAACGAATACCATGTCTGTGGTACTTCTGTTGGCTCTGAAACCACACTGACTTTCAGGTAGAAGTTCTTCTGCGATAGCGGGTACCAATCTGTTCAATAGTATTCTTGCGAGAATTTTTCCAGCAATGGAGAGCAGAGTTATGCCTCGGTAGTTTGAGCAGTCTGACTTTACTCCTTTTTTCTTGTACAGGGTGATGATGATTGCATCACGGAGATCTGGTGGTAGTTCGCCTTGTTCCCAACAGCGCACAACTAGCTCGTGAAATTTAGCATGGAGCGTTTGGCCTCCATGTTTCCAGATTTCAGGCGGGATTCCGTCGACCCCAGCTGCCTTGCCGGTTTTCATCTGCTGTATGGCCTTAAGGGTCTCTCCCATAGTAGGGGCTATATCCAATTCATTTTTCACCGTTTGTTTTGGGATGAGCTGGATTCCTGAGTCTTGGACTACACGGTTGGCACTGAAGAGAGTTTGAAAGTGTTCAGACCATCAATTCAGGATGGAGGTTTTATCTGTGAGAAGCGTTTGGCCATCTGCGCTGAGTAGGGGGCTTTGAACTTGGTGTGTGGGTCCGTACGCTGCTTTCAGAGCCTCATAGAATCCTCTGTGGTCACCCAAATCTGCACATAGTTGAGTCTTTTTTGCTAGGTTGAGCCACCACTTGTTCTGGATGTCTCGAAGTTTCTGTTGGAGTTTACTGCATGCAAGACGAAAGGCTGCTTTTCTTACATGGCAAGATGGTTGAGCGAGGTGTGCTTGGTGAGCAGATCTCTTCTTTGCCAGCAATTCCTGGATCTCTGGATTGTTTTCATCAAACCAGTCTTTGTTCTTCTTTGTGGAGAACCCTAAGGATTCTTCGGAGGACTGCAGGATGCTATTTTTAATATGTTGCCAAAGCGCTTCAGGAGAAGAGTCTATGGGACAGTCTTCAAGCCTAGTTTGAAGGTTTGCCTGGAAGCTGTCTCTCACTGCAGCTGTTTGAAGATTGTTAACTTTGAGCCTCCTCCTCAGAATGCCACCCCTCTTAGGTTTGGGCTTAAAATGGAGGTTAAGTTTGCAGCGCACAAGGCGGTGGTCTGTTTGACATTCTGCACTAGGCATCACTCGGGTGTGACAGACATTGCGAACATTTCTCTGGCGCACTAAGATATAGTCAATGAGGTGCCAGTGTTTAGATCGAGGATGCATCCAGGTTGTCTTCAGGCTGTCTTTCTGCTGGAAGAGAGTGTTGGTGATGGTAAGCTGCTGCTCAGCACAAAACTCTAGCAAGAGGCGACCGTTGTCATTGCAGTTTCCAACTCCATGCTTGCCTAGTACTCCTTTCCAGGCTGCAGAGTTCTTACCTACTCGGGCGTTGAAGTCACCAAGGATTATGATCTTATCATCTGCAGGAACCTTTTGAGTAAGGCGGCGCAGATCGGTGTAGAATTTGTCTTTTTCTGTAGGGTCAGCTTGGAGAGTTGGGGCATATATGCTGAAGAGAACAACATGTTGCTTGTTGTGTAGCGGGAGGCGTAAGGAGATAATGCGATCGGAATGACCTGTTGGCAAATTTTCAAGTTTAGAGGCGATGGAGTTTTTAATCATGAAGCCAACTCCGGAATGATGACTTTCGGTTTTAGGTTTGCCTGACCAATACAGTGTGTAGCCGGCACCATGTTCTTTAAGGCTGCCTTCCTCATGAAGGCGAACTTCACTGAGAGCAGCAATGTCGATGTTGAGTCGTGACAGTTCGTGAGCAATTATAGCAGAACGGCGTTCAGGACGCCCACTGTCTGCTGTATCGAGCATGGTTCTGATGTTCCAACATGCGAGTGTCAATCTGGACACACCTTTGGAGGCAGGTGTATGCCTTTGTCTCTTTGTCTTTGGTTGACCGCAGAAGAAGATGGCTGTTGGCCGCGGCTAGCCAACCGGATTGGAAGGGAGATGAGCTTTGGTTAGGCCACCTTTTCTAGGCCCCTCTCCATGTGGAGCAAGCAGTGCTCTCCTTGAAAAAGGCTGCTTGGTCATTCAGGATGCTGCCGAACGAGACTGTCATCTCCCGGGTCAGTCTCAAGCAACCAATGTCCTGAACCGCCTGCATGCAGGGTTGGGTCTGCGGCTTCCAGTGACATCTTTCCACCTGCCGTTTCGTCCCTTGCCTGTCGCTACAGGGCTTTGCAAACGTGAGTCCACCCTTCAAGCCTGCGCGGTGGATTTTTTAGGTGAGGCGCAGCGTGCGCGAGACTGGCCCCCACCCTTTACACCTGAGGTTCATCTGCCAGGGCCTAGTGAGCTTGGACGGTGACAGCGAAGTCCTCAGGTCGTAGGAAACAAACAAATAAATAAATAAAACAAAAAACACAAAACACAAAACCAACCAAAACTAACCTTGCAGTTTTGGAATACATGTGACTGTTCTCTGTGATGTGTTGGATGTGGCACCTCCAAGCACCCAGTCAGACTAGGAAAACTGATCTGGACCCTGTCTTTCAATTGGTCTTGCTATTTAAATACTCAGAAGAAACTCTCTTCTATTCAGCTGACAAGGCAAACAGAAATCCACTCTAATTTTATAAAATGGAAAATCAATTAGAATTTATTCATAAAGCACTCCCCCCATTAAGTAAGTTGTTTTAATATACATCCAACCTTCTACGCAGTGAAAACAAAAATCCTTTATGGCTACTGACAAAATCCACAGTTCATTATGTTTTAGTCGCTGAAAAGGAAGAGGTAACTTGGCCAGATTCCAGAGGGAAAGATAGCTTGTCATATTGGCCAAAATTTATTTGTGAAAAAGCTCTCAGGATTATACTTTTTCTATGCAAGCCCCACTGCTTATGCTTTGAGAACCATTACCAGAAGCTGAATTTCAGGAATTCGTTTGAAATAAAAATCACAAAAGCAGCCAAGGAAGGTTTTTTTCCTACTGCAGTCATCGGCTCCTCCACTTAGCTATTCAAAATTTCCTTATATTGATGATTGCATATTTTAACGTCATGCATCTGGTTCTGCATCTTCCCCTATTTGTTTCCCTGTTCCCAAGATAATTACATTTTGACAAAAATTTATTGAGACATCTGTTTTTTTCTTCAGATCTCCAGGTCATTCTGCCGCCATACAGTGGTGCAGCACAGCACAGCCATTTTCACCAAAGAGGGGGCTGCAGTAACTAAACTGATGGCCAGACTGGGGGGAGTGTCAGTATAAATCTGCCAGCTGGTTTAAGGTGGAAAGTGGCAGGATGCTTGGGAATAGAAGAGGAGCTGAAGAAGAGCATCTTCCCGATAATGCTATCCTTGCAGCACTTCTAGTTCATCTCTAATAAAGCTAACTCACACAAAATCAGCAGTGCCAGCAAGCAATCGCTGTGAGTGTCAGGAAATGCTGAATTAGTGCAGCAAGGGACAGGTAAGACTGGCAAAAATAACAGGATTTTTAACAGCACAATAGGCAGAATCTAGATCAGAGTATTTTGTGAAATGGCAGGAAGGAATAAAATTATTCACTGAAAGGAGGAGACTGTGTATTGAAATATGTGGCCTATGTGTTTAAAACCACTGCCATCTGGGCTCACCCAAATTTGGAGCTGTGGCACAGTAACCCAGATTACATTTTTTTGTATGTGGACTACCTTAGAATTTAACACATACAGGAAGAAAATGGTGTGATTTAAAGGCTGCATCATCAGGTATTATTAAGGAAAAGAAGCAGAAGATGGAATGCTTTGTACTTGCTGCTGCCACATCTTAGTCCTAAAATCAACTGCCAATCTCCCAGTGGTCATACTTCCCTTTTTTCTCCATTCACTTTGAGCATGTGTTACAAATATTTTATGGATGCTCAGCTGTATTTCCCATCTCATGAACTACCCAAATAGCATTCAAAATACTCAGCAAATGCTCACATTAACCTGGCATTTATGTTCAGCTGGGCTTGAACTTCAAGAGGTTATTATGAGGAATCTAAAAGGCACCTTAATAAACCCCTCCCAAATCCCGAACAAACCACTGTTTATTATTCTTAAACCTCCTTTTAGCTAAATCCTACATAGGTAAAATTTTCCTGTTACTTCCTAAGACTCCTCTCAGAAAACACAAAATTAGCCCTTCTAAAGTTAACAGAAAAAGTTAATTTTTCCAGCCTTTTTTAACCAGAGAAATATCCATTTGGTACCATGACATCAGTGACTTATTGCCTGATCACATTTTAGAAGGCGGGAGCTGCTTTCTTGCAGAAACCAAAGTTTTGTCTTCCAGCTATGGGAAATGACCTATTTCTCTTGAAGGTATGACGTTTCCTCTAGACCCCAGGACAAACCATGTGGCTTATACTCTAACCATCGCCTTAATGCAGGGTAAGAAAGACAGAATGTTCATAGGCCACAAAAGGTGTTACTTTACGCACTAAGTATTTTTATATGACCTGAAACAAGTTAGTAGGATCCCCTGAAGAGAAAGATGCCTCGCAAAGAGTGATACTTATTGCCTATTAACTCCACAGACTAAAATAACACTAGAGAAAGAGCAAAAAGATTTTGCAATTCCTTGAGTTAGGTCATTAGGTTCAGAAGCAAATAAGTTAAAAATGGCATTATGCAATTAAAATTGCTAAGTTTATTTGGCCTTTACAGAAAACTTCTTCCCTTGCATCTCAAAGTGGTCACTGGGTGTTTCTGCTTGCTGGACAATTTTGTGATAGGTACTCTTGGTAAAATCTACTCCTCTTCCTAATTTCTTTTTCGTCCCCTCTGTTTTAATGGTCTCCATGTAAACTCTTGCATCTGAGCAAAACCACCCTGACTTTGAGATATTAAAGAAGCGTGTTTTGGAGAAGGGGGGAAGGAAGGACCTACTACCTTAACTGGTTCCCATATCTCTGGGAAAATGAATGCTTCTACACCCGCTCATGACCCTGGGGAAGCAGCTGAATGCAGGGTGCATAAACTGGTGAGCACATGTACCATTGCCAAGTGCTATTCCACTTGTTCACCTAAACATTGCCTTTGAGAAATTGCCCTTCATGTGATATATGAGGTGTAAATTCAATCTCCATCTTCACTCAGTTTCTGTCATTTACTGAGCTTACATTGCCAGCTGTGCCAAGCCACATCAAATGGACGAGTGATTGTCAGCATTTGAGGTTACCCCAAGAGTCCCTGCAAACTCATCTCAAGTGTAGAACTCATTTCAATCTCAGATGACATCATTCAGATGAGACAGGCAGGGTATCAGCTGCATAACTCTTTTGCAGCATGAGGAAAGCACGGTTGAAAGAATCTCATAAAAGCCTACTTAAGAACAAAAGGTACCTCAAGCATAGTTCACTTTTCTCCTTACTTTTTCTGTAGATACAAACATGGTGACCCAAGCTATTTCTACGTAAACCCAAACTGAATATACAGGGAAGAAAACAAAAAATTAAACAAACAAAACCCACGAAGCAAAACAACACATTCCTTGGTTTTCCCATGTATTAGTAGAATCAAGTGCGGTTTATTTAACTTCATGAGATCTCTGACAACAGACATTGACAAAGAGGATAAAATGTATCTAGGACAAAGGGAGACCCAAACCCCGACAGCTGATGTATTTTTTAGTCAGATGTTTTGCTGGCTGCTCAGATTTGATAGAAGTTACAATGATAATGACCACTGTATAACAGTAATGTTATCTCACAGACTCATTCATAACTTTTTTCCCCATGTCCTTGTTCACAAAGACACACTGTATGCGGCTTATTAAACCAGAAATATTTCTGTACATTTTTAGTGTGTGGTCTTGTTTGTTTGTTGCTATGTGTTCCTGTGGCCTAATGCATCTGTTTATGTCACGTTTGCTATGGCAAGTTTTATCTGACTCAAACAAAAAGCATTTTGATTCCTGAGTTAATAATACGCAAATCAGAAATGTGACTGAAAAGCCATTCAAACAGTTTGAGTGAACACAACGTTTTTGTTTCATCCAATTAATAAAACAGCAAGTCTTCCTCTTGAGTGTTCAAAATTGCTCTGTTTTCATGGTTAACAGCATTTTACAAGTCTTCAGGAATATTTTCAGTACAAGGAGACAGAGAAATATACTTGGTCCTATCTTATATGTTACATTTACGCAGTTTGTTGTAGAAACTGACATTTTGGAAATATGTTAATCCCATAATAACGCTGTCAGTACTCTAAAGGTGTTCTTAAACCAAGACCAGCAAAATGTTATTCTTACTCCACTTCTCTCTGATGTCAGATTTCTTTGGTCTGCTCTCACCCTAAATCTGAATTTACTTCTGCTGTGAGAACTCTGAAAGTGTTATATTTGAACCCAAATGTATTACTGAATTGCAACATAGAATAATGCAATACCGTAAGGTGCAGCAAGAAAAAGTAACAGATTTTAGTTCTAAAATGCAATCCTGAGACTGTAACTCAGTCACGAAGCATAACTTCCTAAATCCCACCCAAGAAACATTTTGTGCATTCTTGATAGGAAAAAAGTGGTTTGGTATTCTTTTTTTGCTTCTTTTCAAACACGGAGTACCACAAGACCTGGGTATCTCATTACATGAGATTTAGCACAATGAGCAGGCGTGTTTGGGGGTGTTAGCTAAGGAAAAGTCTAACAGAGTGATCTACAGTATTGTTTTAGAGTCCCAGATCCTGAAATACCTGACAGTAGTCCAGAAGAAGTCAAACATTCAACCACACCAAAAAAACGGCTGAGAAACAAGGTGCGTTAGTCACATTGTTTTTCCACTGGCTGTGCCTCCTGCAGGAACTCCTGCAATATGGCTGCAGCACACCTCTGTGTGCTTCCCCTCACTCCAAAATTATTGTTGTGTGGCAGGAGAAATGCCTGGTTTTTTGGACAGATTAAGTCATCATACTTCATCATATTCTGGTACTTCACAGTTCGTCTTATGAGTTGGTTTTGTATGTCCTCTCCACCTCCTTGCGACCATGTACAAACCTTCTCATATGGGTGATAAGAGTAACCTGAAAGGATCAAAATAATTTTGAACAAGCGTTAGTCTTAGCTAGTTTCTGCACGGCTTATGTTGAACAGAGGGTCCTGTTTTTTTTCCTAATCCTTGAGAACTGTGTGAATATGTAGCGACAGCCTCTGGCATGTTGGGTCAGTCTTCAACTCAGTGTACACAGAGAGAAGAACTGCAATTACTCACATCCTCTGCAATGATAAAATACGTGCAGCCATTAGAATTTGTGCTGAAGGTCAGAGCTTAAAAGATAAAAAAGTTCATTTATTCCTTTAACCCTAGAGATAAAAAAAATAAAAAGCCCATCTGTTTCATGCAGACCAGAAAGTGTGGGGCAACTGATTGGTTCAGCTGGTGCATAAGATTTACGTACCACAGAATACTCTTCATTTCCCTGTCATAAATCAGTCACAAGACCTAATACTGTTTCTTCCCTCAAAGTAGCTTACTTGCACAGCTACACTATTGTCTGCCTGTCTCTGCCATTCCACTTCAACAAACTACTGGGCTATTTTCTCTCACTGTTACTGAGCTAGAGCCTTTTCAAAGGAAACTGTCATGTGTCTTGCTTTGAAAGTTTACAGAAGAGGAGTTATTTCAAATTTTTTATTGGAAGGAATCCCACAGCTGCGGGATGGCTCTCAGCCCTGTGCTTCAGCCAGCTCCATCACACTCTGTTTCAGACTCCTGATGCGACGGGGGTCCTGGTTACAAATGTGGACATTGTTCTTGTGTTAGCCACTACCCCAGGAGTTGAATCAAGGCCTGGGCTAAGTTAAATGAGGTAGTCTAAGCATATGAAGTATGTGGCAATGTTGCAGTTCAGTTAGAAACAGCATTTTTCCCCTTTCTGCACACTCTTTCCAGGTTTCAGATGGAAACAAAACCTAGAATACTATAAAATAGCATCATTCTTGTAGTATTTGTATGCTGAAGGCAAGGACAGTCTTTCAAACCCCCAAGCAAACTGGAGTTCTACGTGAAAATATTACACAAACCTGGCAAGGACAAATACTTTTCTGTATTGAAATAATCCTGACAAAATCTAGATCCCTTCCCTGCACTGCCACTGAGAAGCTCATCACTTTCTCTGTGACTTCATTGAAAGAAATCACTTTTCAGCAAAAACAACAGGGTTGCCAATAGCAGAAGGAACTTGGCATAAGCTGATCCACAAAGTAATATCAACTGCAGCTCCTAAAACTTTTCCTTGTTCTTGCAGCAGCACAAAATACAGCTACACAGTGTCTAATCCTAAAAGTAGATCAGATGGGTGAAAATGGCGAGGATATTCTATTGGGTGTAGGTGTTAAGGTGTTATTAGGGGGCTGCCCCATGCCAGACACATATGGCTTCAACAGACCCACCGCAGGACACAGCTGGACCCATCAGACAAGCTGGTGACACATTGGGGAAAATGTATTAAAGAATGAGCAAAACACACTGCACAGGCAGTAAGGAATGAGGGAAAAAGTCTGAGAACCAGCCCTGAGAACACCAAGGTCAGAGAATAAGGAGGTGGAGGAAGAGAGATGAAGCAAAGAGTCCCCTGCAACCCCTGTAAGAGACCACACTGGAGCAGATATTTCCCTGCAGCCCATGGAGGACCCCATGCTGGATCAGGTGGTTATTTCCTGAAGGACTGCAGCTTGTGGGAGGGATCCCGCCCCCACCCCCCACCTCCACCTTTGGAGAGGAGAGAAGCAGTAAAAAGGAGCTGTTATGAACTCCCTATTCCCCACCCCACTAGTGCCATTTGGGAAAAGGATGAGGTAGAGTATTTGGGAATGAAAGAGTGAAGCTGAGCCTTGGAAAAAGGGGGAGGTGGAGGGAAGGTGATTAAGGTTTTGTCTTTGTTTCTCATTCAAGTCTATTTTTAATTGGCAATATATCAAATTAATTTTCCAAAAGCCAAGTACGTCCTGCTAGTGAGGGTAATTTTTAAGTGACCTTCCTGTTTTTATCTCGATCCATCAGCTTTTTCATCTTATTTTCTTCCCCCTGTCCTTTTGAGGACAGGGATTGAGAGAGCAGCTTGGTAGGGGTCTGGCAGCCAGCCAAGGTCAACCCACCACAGACGCAAAAGGAGAAATTCTGGTTTCAAGAAAGTTGAAATCAAACAATGACACAACCTTCAGGTCAGCAAGGAGTGATTTTGAACAGCCAGACCTGGTTCCTCTAGAGAATGTGTTAATAAGCTCTGTGAGGAACCATAGTGAGTCTCCAGCATACACCCACAAAAAGTTCACCTACACAAACTTCACCTGAAGTATGAATATTCTGATAGGGAAAGAAAAAAAGAATTAGCCCAGATAGAATACAGGAAATACTTCCTTGCTCTTTCAGTAGGTTACTGAAACAACCAAACTTTAGAAAGTAAATCAAAGTTTCTCTCAGACAGAAATCTGTATTTTGAAACTAAACTTGGATAAAGTGCATAGTTCATTTTGAAAGTGAAAGGTAGAGTTCAATGTCTATCAATCCCTTTAGTTTCAGAACCAACAACTTCTTACTTGTACACAGAAATACAAAGTAAACCTCCCGTTAATTCCTGCTTCTATTACTTCTACTTTTACCACGTTGACCTATTCCTTTGTACTTTCTTATCAGTAAGTCCATCCTCAGCAATAACACAGAAAGATGATAGTAGAAAGAATTCAAGTATTATAGATCCACAAACAGACATCAGCCAAAGTCACAAAGTAATACAGTATGGCATCAGTCTGGTCTGAACTCCAGTTCTGAGTTAGATAATTTTATCCAGGTATTTTTGTTTTGATATGAACATAACTTTGCATTTGATGGAAGAACAGCCTCAAGAAAAGATTCATATTTTACTTGAAGACAAGAGTTCAGTAATCTACTATCTCTATTGGCTACTTATTAGTATCATTAATGTTTAAAAAAATCCTTTTTTTTTCTATTTTAATTTCCCAGCTTCAGCTTACAGACATTATCCTACTATTTTTTATATGTATGTTTGATAAAGAAAACAGGCCAAGCTCTCTAAATTTCCCACAACAATGCTTTTCCCCGAATTTCTAGTGTATTAAATCTTTATTCCGCCAAGATTTTTTTTGTGCTTTAGAAGTTCGCCTTTGTTCTGATTTTTTTACCAGAAGCTTTTGCTGTTAGTTTCAGCCTCCTTTATAACATTAATTTGACTGTGTTTTTCCAGGTTTTTTCAGTTCTCATTACTCTTTATGAAATAGTTCTTTTCGAACCTACCAAACTACCCATTCAAACTGTAACACTTTTTTAGGCTTTTGGAACTTCCTTAGTGCTTAATAATTATTAAATGAATATATTTGCAGATATAAACAGCCTTTGACTCTCTCTGAGTAGCCTTTTCTGTTATCTAGTTACTGGCTTTCTCAAATCGTTAGTGCTCTTCTTCCTCAGTAAAGGACTGATAACCATGTGAGCATCCTGATGAGATACAGGGACTTTATTCTGCTTCTTTCCAAATAGAAACACCTTTCATGAAGCACTTCTCTGGAACTATTCTGTCTTTTCAGCATTGCTATGAAACTTTTCATCTCTCTATTTCATAATGGCCCTGTTTTGCTGCAAGGCTTTCTTTGTTCCTGACATATTCTGGCTCCTTATTCTGAGCCCTCCCAGCCATGTTACTTTCATTAATATCCTTCATTTCCCTCTATCATTTTTGTCATGTTATATCTCTCCCTTTTAGTCCATTTTTCTAGCAGGCAGCTCCACTTCCCCACTAAAGTGAGATAAGATTTTACACAAAGTTGGGGTTTTGGTGGTGGTGGTGGTGGTTTGTTTGGTTTTTTTTTTTTTTTTTGAAACAGCATTCAAATTCATCAGAGAAAATAAGACGGTATATTCTTTTATTACGACTTCAGAGGATCAAAATCCTACAATTATTCACGAAAGTTCTCAAGTCAGAAAAAAAAGTCTTGCAAGGTGACTGAAAAAAATGGTTGTCAGAAAACAATTAATTTTGTTACTTTTTTGTGCTGCAACAGAAGTTGCAATTCCAGTTAGATGTGTTAGTAGCAAGAGATGGGGCAGCACTTGGTTCTGAGCACATCATCTTCACGTGATTATGATTTAACAAATTCTGTACTCCTGTACCATTCAAATCCCTTCACAACGAATGGCATAGGTGCTGGCAAGGCTGAGAAACAGCAGTCACTTGTTCAACAGTGACTAAAGCTACGTCTCAACTTTTTTCGGAAGATGACTTGTGTTTTCTATTCTGTCCTACTGACCTAGGCACCAACCCCTGTTTAGAAGTTATAATTTATTTTTTGTTATTTATAGTTTTTATCGAATAATTCAGATTTGCTTATTAATCCTTTAATAAAGATGGTTGATTCAGTAACAGAGATCGCAATTCCCCCAGCTCAAATATCCCAGTCAGCTGAGTCTTCTAGAACAAGCCCTCAGAAAGAGATCAAAATCTTCTCCTGGTCACATAAATGGAAAGCAGGTAGGGAAGGAATCACAACAATATAAAAATGATTAAGAGGCAATCTGATTTTAATTTCTACAAGTCGTGGTGTGTCAGACAGAGTGTGGTGCAGAAGTTTGCACTGCAGTTCACATGGGAGGGCATGCAGGGAGGGCATAGTCACCCTACCAGATCAAGAGGTGAGTTTAATTGGTGGTCATCACCCTCTCAGAAAGGCTTAGCTATGGGATCCATCCAGCAGAATGCTCACCACAATGAATGTGGCAACCCAGACGGAGTTCCCACAGAAACATGCAGCCGTCCAGGTCTCGAGCTAGAGGGAGTTCCAGAGCTTTTCTCTGGTAATGGATGGCAGCAGTGAAAACACCTATGTGCACTGTGACCAGGTGAATGATCTGCTCAGTCTAGCAGCAGAACTGCAAGAGGAAGTAGAACGAAAGGTTGAGGAGCGTCAGGAAGGCTGAGAAAGAGATAGACTGGTGGAGAAAGAAATAGACTGGTAGAGCCATGCTTTGCCCTCCCTGAGACAGAAACAGGAGCACCCACCAGACAAAAAACAAGATCCTCTCCCCGCCAGGTGGAAGGCAGCAACTTAAATGAAAGGAGTGGATGTATGCTAATCCATGCTCGGGGCAGCAGGTGAACACCCTCCTTGCCCATTTTGTCCTCCCAGGTGCCTCTGTACAGCGGGTATGAGGCTCTGGATGTGGAAAGCCAGTCAATGGATGTTGTAGATGACAGTTGGTCTACATCAGAGGTCTTGCCAAGGTCAGAAAGGTCTACCCCTCTATCATGACCACCTTCACAAGAAAGAAACAATGGGTTATAGTTGCAGATGACTCAATTCTGATAGGAACAGAGGGTCCAATATGCCAGACAGACCTTCCTTGTAGGAAGTCTGCTGCTTCCCTTGGGCTTGGGTTAAGGATATCACTAGGAAACTTCCTAGTCTGGTACAACCCTCAGACTATTATCTGTTACTGATCTTCCATGTGGGGCAAGATGAAGTCACAATGCATGGTCCAAGACCAATCAAAAGAGATTCAGAGCCTGGGATGGTTGGTGAGGGAATCTGAAGCACAGATTATTTTTAATTCTCTCCTTCCAGTGGCAGGCAGCGACTTTGTAAGAAACAGATGGACCCAGTCTATTAATATATGGTTCCATGACAGGCGTCACTGCCAATTACGGGTTTTTGAAAATGGGATGGTCTATGACACCAGGCTCGCTGGCATCAGATGGGATTCATCTTCCTCAAAGAGTGAAAAAGGCCTTTGCTCAAGCTTGAGAGGTTCATTGATGGGGCTTTAAACTGGATTTAAAGGAGAAGGGGGATAATATCAGGCTTGCCTGTGACAAGCCCGATATTATGGTTAGATGGACAGGAGCTAGTGAGGGCCTTCAGCTCATTGTTCTGTGGCATGCCAGGGACACTGCATCACACTTGAAGTCTTACAGAAATGAGCCGGGAGCTCCTGAGGTAATAGGAGCCAACAGGAAAACGGTGGTGAAATATTTCAAAGAAATTAAGGGGTGTTCCTCTAAAATGGTGACACGGCTGACAGCCCAGCTGAAGCACCTCTACACCAATGCATGCAGCATGGGCAACAAACAGGAAGAGCTGGAAACCACCGTGCTACTAGAAAGCTATGACCTGTTTGCCATTACTGAAACTTGGGACAAATTCCATGACTAGATTGTGGTTATCAATGGCTACTGGCTGTTCAGAGGGGACAGGTGGTGTCAGAGGTGCCCACTATGTCAAGAAATGGATAGAGTGTGAAAAGCTGTCCCTGAACAGTAGCCACAACCAGGTTGAAAGCTTATGAGTAATAATTAGAGCACGAGGCAACGAAGGAACCTTGTGGATGGTGTCTACCACAGGCTGCCTGATCAAGGGGAGCCTACTGATGAACCTTCTTGTTCCAGCTCCAGGAGGCTTCATGCTCACAGGATCTCATTCTGCCGGGGGACTTCAACCACCCTGACACCTGCTAAAGAAGTAGAACAGTGAGCTGTAGGCAATCCAGGAGACTCTTGGAGTTTATCAAGGATAAATTCTTAAGCCAGGTAACAGACAGCTCCACCAGAGGGGATGCAATACTGGACCTGATGGTCACCAGTGAGAGTGAGCTAATTGGTGACATCAAGATTAGAGGCAGTGATCACAATCCTGAGGCATACGGGTCAGGCAGAAAGAGAAGTCAGGACCCTGAGTTTTAGGAAAGCAAACTTCCAGCTCTTCAAGGAGTTAGTCAATAGGATCCCCTGGGACACAGCCCTCAGGGTCAAGGGAGCAGAACAAGGCTGGCAGATCTTTAAGGACACTTCCCATAGAGAACAAGAGCTCTCAATCCCCAGGTGTAAGAAATCAGGCAAGGAAGGCAAGAGGCTGGCATGGCTGAGCTGAGACCTGCTGGTGGAACTAAAGGGCAAGAAGGAACTGCCCAGGCAGTGGAAGCAGGGACAGGTGTTCTGGGAAGAGTAGAGGGACACTGTCCACTTCTGTAGGGATGGGGTCAGGAAAGCGAAGGTGTCGCTGGAGCTGAACTTGGCAAGGAATGCAAAGAATACTAAGAAGAGCTTCTACAGGTATGTCATCCAGAAAAGGAAGGTCAGAGCAAGCGTATCCCCAATGAACATGACTGGCAAGCTGGTAACAACAGATGAGGAGAAGACTGAGATACTCAACAACTTTTTTGCCTCAGTCTTCACTGATAACCTCTCTTCCCACACCTCTCAAGTCAACGGACTTCAAGAGGGGGAGCAAAGTCCCTTCCACTTTAAGAAAAGATCAGTTTTGTGACCACCTGAGCACCCTGAACAAACTTGTGTCTACGGGACCCTGATGAGATGCATCCCAGAGTTCTGAGGAAATTGGCTGATGGAGTTGCCAAGTCACTCTCCAATGATATTTGAAATGTCATGACAATCAGGTGAAGTTCCCAGTGACTGGAAAAGGGGGAACATTGCACCCATTTTTAAAAAGGGTGTAGAGGAAGACTCTGGGAACTACCAACCAGACTGCCTCACTTCTGTGCCTGGGAAGATCATGGGAAAAATTCTCATAGAAGGCATGTGTTAAGGCACGCAGAGGAGAGGGAGGTGATTTGAGACAGCCAGCACGGCTTCATCAAGGGCGAGTCTTCCCTGACCAATCTAGTGGCCTTCTGTGATGGAGTGACTACATCAGTGGACAAATGAAGAGCTACATATGTTGTCTATCTGTATTTCTGTAAGGCTTTTGACATGGTTCCTCCACAACATCCTTCTCTCTAAACTGGAGTGATACGGATTTGATGAGTGGACTGTTCAGTGGCTGAGGAATGGCTTGGATGGTCGCATCCAGAGGATAGTAGTCAAAGTCTTGATATACAGATGGAGATCAGTGACAAGTGGTTTCCCTCAGGGGTCCAGAGTGGGACCAGTGCTGTTTTGTATCTTCATCAATGACATACACAGAACGATCAAGTGCCCCCTCAGCAAGTTTGCAGATGACAGCAAGCTGAGTAGTGCAGTTGTCATGCCTCGAGGGATGGGATGCCATTCAGGGTGACCTGGACAAGCTGGAGAAGGAGGCCTGTGTGAACCTCATGAGGTTCAACAAGGCCAAGTGCAAGGTCCTACACCTAGTTCAGGGGAACTCCCAGTATCATTACAGGCTAGAGGATGAAGAGGTTGAGAATAGCCTTATGGAGAAGGCCTTGAGGGTACTGGGAGATGAGAAGCTAGACATGAGCCAGCAATGTGCGCTCATAGCCCAGAATGCCAACCATGTCCTAAGCTGCATCAAAAGAAGTGTGACCAACAGATCATGGGAGGTGGTTCTCCCCCTCTACTCTGCTCTGTGGGGTACTGGAGCTCTGGAGTACTCAGCACAAGAAAGATATGGACCTGTTGGAGCATATCCAGAGAAATGCCACAAAAATGATCGGAGGGCTGGAACACCTGTCCTGGGAGGAAAGGCTAAGTGAGTTGGCTTTGTTCAGGCTGGAGAAGAGAAGGCTCTGGGGAGACTTTATTGTGGCCTTTCAGTACTTAAAGGGGACCTATGAGAAAGATAGGAACAATCATTTTAGCAGGTCCTGTTGTAACAGGACAAGGGGTGATGGTTTTAAAGTAAAAGAGGGGCGATTTAGACTAGATATATGGAAGACTTTTTTTACAAGGAGGATGGTGAGACACTGGATCATGTTGCCCAGCGAGCTGGTAGATGCCCCTTCCCTGGAAACATTCAAGGTCAGATTGGATGGGGCTTTGGGCAATCTGAAATAGTTGAAGTGTCCCTGTTCACTGCAGGGTGTTGGACTACAGATGACCTTTAAAAGTCCCTTCCAACCCAAAATATTCTATGATTTTATGTTGAGCTTATGGTTTTGAAAACTGTTTCCCAGAGATATACTTCCTGTCACACCTAGAATCACAGATCACAGGATCATTAAATACACATTCATATTTCACATGGTCTGCTAAATTTGCCAATGAAGTTCAAAAACATAGGCCTTTTACTACAGGTCATGTCTTGGGACTTCAAAACAATTTAGTTTCACTTGATACCAAGTTTGGTAAATTGATCTCTCCTCTCCTTCCTCCAAGTAACAATAATAAAAAAGAACAGCAATCTCAGAAACTAAGTGCATGGATTAACCATGTAGGAAACCTCCCATTATCCTGGAGCAGTTGAGTGATAAACATGATCCACACTGGGTAAATAACCCTGCATTTTGTTCTGGTCTTCCAGATGTTACAAATGAAACTTTGTGTTAAAATAACCACAATCTATTGTTTTGAGTATGAGTCATCTCCCTCAAAACGTCGAGACCAGTCTTTCCTACTATTATTAATATTTCCAGGAATATTAAAGTAGCGCCTAGAGGCCCTACTTGGGGATCTGGAATTCACTGGGTTAGGTACTGTACATGTGCCTAACTGAGGCGGGGGTGGGGGGTGGGAAACGATAGTTTCTGATTCCAGCAGACAAATACAGTTAACAAGTGGTGGAGAGTACGAAGCAGAAAAACTTAACTCTCTCTCATCTGTTTTAGCAACACCTCAAGCTGCAGACATATTCAGGTAGAAATACCATAATCACATTTTGTTTACCATGTTTTGTTTTTTTCTGCAGCCCTCAGATGGCAAAAGAGCAATAAACTGTATCAATCATGATGACAGACAACTGAATGAATAAACAACAGAACAGTCCTAAGGTATCAGTTTCCAAGAAATTAAAGAGAAACAAAATACAATAGGAAGGTTTAATTTAAGTGGAAAAGGTGGGTTCCTCATGTGCATGTTTTGACAGCAAAACAATGGAGAAGCATCAGGCAAGACCAACATGAGTGCTCCCCCTGCCTTCCTTGATCTCTGCAAATGGCAAATCAGGCCATAAACTATCAGTGCATTCCTGCACTTCATTTTCAGCAGTTAATATCTTCACCTTAGAGTGAAGACTTGAGCAAGTCGTGCCCTGCGGACTCGTTCAGTAGGTCACTTGTCTTGGACTCTTGCAACAGCTGTTCAGCTGCAATGTGCAACACCGTTCTGTGGGACACTTGTAATTTAAAGTTGGTTCACATTTGCTTGTGAGCTGCCTTGCCATACAGATGTACATCTATTCAGCTTTTCTATTCTGATCACTTCCAGTGAAGCCATACTTTAGAGAAAGTTCTTCATGATGTTATATACCAGAACAGAATTATGGCAAATGAGCAAATGGTTTCACCCAGGTTCTGCACATATCATCAAAATGGTAACAGAACCATGATGATCATGTGAAAATGTTTGAAGGAACATCAACAATCAGGTAATTAGATAACATTTCCTCCAGCTGAAGAATATCTTTGCCTATTAGTGTATCAACATAACTGAAATAGCTGGAAGGTGAAAAGAGTAAATCAATATAATGTCCCTGTGTCAGCTCACACAGGTGGGTGTCATTTTGTGTAAAACACATCTAAAATTTTCTGCTTGCTACCAAACTACCTGTTCGTGTTCTCTCACGTCTGAGCCACATACACCCACAAAAAGGGGATGAGGGGAAGGCAGGCCAAAAAAATCTTTCCGGTCATTACAGCCCACATTAATATGAAAACAGGCAGCAAATAACAAATAATTTAGAAGTTGCAAGTTTTATCTGCAAATCAACTGGAAAGTTAACTGTGTTGCTCTCTGAGCAGAGCCTTGAATTTGTAGCAGTTTCAAGGGGTGATTTTGTTTATGAAACTACATTAACAATTGTTTCGGTCTGAGTGAACTTTATAACCTCTAGCAGCTGCACCACGCTCTGTGCTTCACTAAGAGTTACTGATAACGATTGCGGGCTGGCCCATGCCCTTGAGGAAGTGTGTGGATTTTTTTTTTTTAAAGCCTATTTTTTATTCTGCCCAAATATCTCTGTGTAGGTGTCATCAGTGTGCTTGAAGAGTGGCATGTGAGACCAAGGGCAGAACATTTATGTCTGGAGTCATCAAACAGGGGTGGAGGGAGAGGGTAGAGATCAAGCTCTTCCGTACGGACTGTTTTTAATATTTCTGTCTTCAGCCTCCTGCAGATTTCATGGTACAGCAGCTGGGACCTACCTCAGTTCTGCACACAGCTGCTGATCAACTTTGTGAACTTTGTGCCAGGAACAGAGCACAAGTCTGTCCTGGGGAAGGCTCCTGACCCCAGCTCCCACCTCTCTGCTCTTTCAATCTGGGAGCATGGCCACGCGTAGCAGCCACTGAACCATTGAGCACCTGAGCACTGCTCGTCCAAGCAAACAGGGAACAAATCCATCCCTAAAGCTGCTTCAAGGTGCAATTAACTTGAAACATTCCAGTTCCATACCAGTCCTTGCTTCATTTCTACAGCTTATTCCTAATCCACAATTTCACTGTAACTGCTAGACAAGTTTGTTCAGTATCATAATTTCACCTTATACTATGCTCACCCTGTAATCTTCCCCTTACTGGATACTGCCAGGCAGGATCTCCAGACACAGGACCTGTTGCCAGGCTTAACAAGGCCCACCAGAAAAGTTTTGCTCACCAGCATTTGTCAACCATTTTTGCAAAGTCTTTCTCCTTCTCATCACAACCCTGAAGCAAACATGTAGAAGTGAAATCGTTTCTGCCTACAAACTTATGATTACCTTGACTGTTTCTCTGGAAAAAAATACCCCAGGCCCCAGTTAGCTTCAGATAAAGCTACCACAGAACCTCAGCTCTTTTTTTTATTTATTTATTTTAGCTGTTCAAAATTGGAGTTAAGTGCAACCAAGACAGAACACATACCTTGATCTGAAGATGTATTTCTGAGACAACTGAGCCCAGTAGGTCCCAACTTCTCCTGAGGCAGCAGATCAGCCAAGCACAAGTCAGGCGGGGCAGTGGCTCCTGACACTATGACACACTGGCATAGCTGCTGCTCTGCAGAAGAGGTGCCGCTGGAGGTGAAGGAGAGGGAAGGCATGCCTGTCATCTCTGCAGATGTCCTTCATGCTCCTGTGCGGCTCTGATATCCCTTTTTCCTCAGCTGCTCCCCGAGATAGGAAGCAACCTTCCTAGAGCTCCTGCTCACCCATTGTGTGATGCCTCTCTCCCTGGGGCAGAGTGATCCATCTCCACCACCTCTCATCCTCAGGAGAGACAAGGAGGACACATGGCACATGGGAAGCATTATGGGAACTGCTGCTGTGATTAATATCCAGCTGAGATTGTGGGTACTTGTATGTAAGTCTGAGTAAACAAAAGAGAAGGATAAAGGCAGGGAAGGGGAGGGGGTGCATTGAACATGCTGGAGAAGAGGCTTTTGAGCCTATGGGAAGGCCAGGACAGGGCTAGCAGCAAGAGTTGTTTATGAAGCCAGCAGTGAGTCTGGGTATGTCAGCTGTCTGTCTCTCCAGTCCTCAGCACCCTGGGAACATAGAGTTTTGATGTCTCACAGTGGGATGCTGTGTCCAGCCTTGGAAATTTCCTCCCTGAGCATAGGGCAAGACTCCTTCTTTTCCTGTCTTACCCTAATATCGTTCTCCTGGGACCCTCCACACAACCAGTGAGTTGCAAAGGTAATGAACTTAAATTTTCACAAGATAGCAGTGTTTTCTCTTCCTCACATTGTTCCTTGTATGAAACTTCACAGGCCTGAACAGAAGTCTTATAAACCTAAAAAATGCTTGGAAGGGGTGTCCCACATCTCCTTCAAAATCTAATGGTGGGACAGGAAAGCTAGTTACTAGAAGGCCATCATTGTACCACTCACTTTACTTCCATATTCCACTCTTTAAGAAAACACTGAATTCATGGAAATAACTTTTTCCACTTTGCAGACCCTTAAATTTTTCTAACGGATATTGTGTAATGAATTGGAACCTGTTGAACATAAATTTTCTTTCCTTAATTGCCTTTCACAGCACCTACAGAAGTATTCCAAGGATCCCACGTTTCTTATGACCACAGATTAAAAGCCACTAGCGTAGAGGAACACACCATCCACAGCAGGTGCTGTCAAAGCTTCCTAATGACACACCAGTCTAGGCTTGCCAGTACCCTATGGCTCTTGCTGCTGACTGCTCCTGAGAGGATTGAGCTTGGTAGCCATAATGGGACAGTCACCCTTGTGTGTGCTAACACAATGTGCCCAGAAGGCTCTAAATAAAGATGGTCTGACAGGTGACCATCTGATTGCAGCTACTTTTGCATGACTGGCTTAACTCACTTTCACATACTCCAAAGTGCTTTAACTCATCCTGGGTCCACATACTAACACTCATAGCTCGTGCAAATTCTGAATTTCAGAGCACAGTCTTGGCTCACCACAGCATTCAAGGCACAGCTAGGACTCAAATGCTGGTCAAGGACATTGGGTTGGTATGAAGGTCTGCTTCAGAAGCCAGGCTTATGAAAAAACATACTCAGTCCATTCACATCTTATAAATGATCCTAAAATCCAGAAATTCTTGAGCATTTCTCTACATTTGGAAAGTTCTCAGTTTACCTTTGCTTGGCTTTGTTTTTTCAAAACTGTTTCTTTTTTCCCTTTTCTGGGTGTTTACTTCTTATTCTGACAAGACAGGGGACCATTTGAGAGGTTTTGCTTATTTGTTAAAGAAAATTTCTCTGAAGCAGAAGAACAAACAAATGAAAGCCACTTAACAGGCCAGAGATGCACTGAGAAATTTTAATACATTTTTAGACAGAAAAGCAGTGGAAGATTTTGTCTTCATGGATGCAAGAGATTGGTATCTTTATAAACAGCTGTAAGGGAGAAAGAGCAGAACATAAAGATGAGCAATAACAGTGTGAGGAGAAAGAGGGTTAAAAAAAAAAAAAAATCCTTGCTACAAACCTGAAGCTTTGAAAAATCCAACAGAGAACTCAGCACAAAGATAAACTGGTGCATGGAACAAGCGGCTGCAGGTAAGCCTGCATATGATACAAATTCAGTAAAAAAAATCTTTAGAAGTACTTGCATAGGCTCAGCAGGGAAGTTGATGGAATCACGTTATCATGGATACTTCTTTGTTTATTTCACAGTGAAAATTGGTTTGAGTTACCATCTTAGAGAAGCAATGCTCCTGTCTCTGTAGAACATAAATAAGTAAAATACTGGTGGTTTAGCGCACAGTAGACTGCTTGTAAGTGTGCTAAACCACATTATGTAAGCAAATTTGGCACCCTGAGAAACGATCAGTGTGTTTGTGTCTGCATGGTGATAGAGTTGATTCACTAACAATCTTAACTCATTTTTAATCCAAATAACGCCATTTAATACCAATGTGCAACCTGCTAAGTGCATGATTCTGGGGTACCAGAAGGCAGCTCCAGGGCAACAGCCATGCTATATCTCCGTCACTGTATCTCTAGCCACAGGAAATCTGGAAGTTTGTATTCACATTTTTGTTTACATGATCTAGACAAAATGAGGCTTACAACTTCACAGTCAGTTCTGAATAGTTTACAGGAAATTAATAAGAAGATCCTCACTGTGCTGATGATCACTCCAGTGCTGAGCTCTGTCATGATCATTACTCTCCAAAAAACTCTTTAAAAAACTCGATGACTTGGAGAGGCATCATGTTATATTTAGTTTATTTTCTTATTACTAAGTGTATTTTATGGCTCTTGTGGGGTGTATTCTCCTCTCCTGTTCAAAACCAACAGAAACTCTCACATCACATTATTTTAAAACGGGGGAGGGGGCCAGAAGGAGGTCAAGCTACCCGGGGAAAAAAAAAAAAAAAAAGAAGATAAAATATTATCTTTGTGTTCTTGTCCCCATGAAACAGAAACATGTGATCAACTTCTGAGGGTTTTCACAGGCCCAAGTTTTCTGGGCTAGGAAACAAATCCACTGTAAGTGGCTGTGACATTTTCCAATACACCTCAGCACAAAAATAAAACCAGGGAAATACTCCAATCTCAAATAATTTGGGAAAGAGGTGTTTTACAACCAGAATTATGTCTGAACAGTGTTTAAGTACTAAAGGCCCCACTTAGCACCTCATTGTGTTCAGAGGTATTTCAGTGGTCTAACTGGGGGCACCCTTCGTTTCTTGAAACATCGGTAGTTATCTGATCAGAGAGCTTTTGAAAATTGAATAGACAGCTGTGTACAACTGATATGGTTTCAGCTTCACAGTGCTGCAGTGCTTCACTTGTCAGTTATGGGGAGATACAACTTCTATTCCTGCCCCAGTCCTGTTGTGTATCAGACTTCCGTGCCTGCCTGCCCATAGCGATACGTGCTGGCTTTGGCAGCCTGCAGCGCAGCTAAATACAGTCAATGGAGACCATTGTTTTAGCACTAAGCACCAGCTAAGCAAGCGGAAACGGTTATGTTCTGCTTTGAACATCTCCTTTCACCCTCAGGCACCTGCTTTGGGGAAAAAAACCCCACAACCCTCATGTTAAGACCCAGAAACCCACATTCACCTAAAC